>CM055963.1:28879166-30283333 GCA_029531755.1 Holothuria leucospilota | reverse complement strand
GTTTTGTTAGGAATTTGTCATCTAAGTATTTGCCGTGCTTGGAAATGCTTTTCATCAATAGACTGGTATTTTTATTGTTTTTAGTCCAAAAAGGGTGTTTTCACTCTCCGAGAAAAATAAACTGGCAAAACAGATATTCCAAGACCTTCAACATCAAGTAAAAAGTCAAATGCCTCATGACAATAAACTTTTTCATCAGGGTTTCTCCCCTTGGCTCTTCTCCAGAGAGTCGAGGGGACTTCAAGTTGGAAAAAGTATCGTGAGTCATTTCCATGGTACGGGACTACGCATGACCGACTCATGATGTAGAGGTCTGAGAGTCGAGAGGTTGGTGAGTTAAGTTTTTGCCCTTTCGGGGACGTAGCTCTTTGGGGAGCAGAACTCCTTCGGGAGTAACATTCTGTTTCACCACTTAATTGGCTCTTCGCCAAAGAGTCGAGGGGACTTTGGAGAAAGTACTTCATACCCATGGTTTGAAGATTTTACTGCACTGGGTGGTTAAAGCACCAGGTAAGTAATAATTTAACAAAAAAGATACAACATACGTACTTCGCTGACACCTACTGCAATATGATCACACCTGTGCCAGGAAATTGGTGTAGCACTTCTTAAAGTGCTGGACAAAACAGTACCATGCAAGGGCTATTTGTGGCACTTAGGGTGCAGTCCCTATTAGGGCACTAATAAGAGATAGAAAACTGCTCGTAAAGTATTATTTTTAGCACTTCGTTTGTTAGAGTGTGGTTACCCAGTAGCTTAGCAACTGGGGGAGAAGCGTGCAGAGTGGAACACTTGCCCGGAGGAAAAGTCCAAGTTAAATCGGAAAGGTGAGAAAACGAAAGAAAGTAAGGAGTGGAACTGAAGAGCGATGAAAAGGAGAGATTGAAAAAGTTAAAGTAAAAGGAGAGAGAAGAAAGAAGAGAACGAAAAACAAAGATTTAGGAGGGAGAGCAGCAAATGGGCTTCATAAATGCGGGGAATATTGATAAGCATGGTATCTTGAGGATGACAGGGCTAACTGAGATGGAGGAAATGACGAGATGGGAAGGGAAAGACTGAGACCGGACACAGAAATGTGGAAACTGTGGGAACAGGACCAAGGAAGAAACCAGGCTGAATTTGTCAGAGGAAGGACGGGAAAGATGGGTTAGGAAGGGGCGGAACATTAAATGTGGGAGGTCGGGACATTGAAATGTAGGAGGTCGGGAAGGAAAGACCAGGAATGAATAGCAGAGACTGAGACAGAGTTTAAGGAGAGGGAAGAAAAGATGGAAAGCACGTAGGAACAAATGATGAAGCGAGGCATGTCATGTGAGTAGGGAGGAAAGGAAGCTAGCATTCTTAAATTTAGTAGATCCTACTGTCTCTGAGCGATGTTTTACATCTCTGTCTCAGTGAACGTTTTCTTTTAGTCCCATAGTGTGTAGACAAGAGCCAGTTGCGTAGCCAATCCGGGTATAGGATTTGGGATCACAATGGTAGCGAAGATGTGGAAAGAAATTAATAAATAAAAGAATGAAAGGGTGATGCAAAAAACAGGAAGTTTGTAAAAATGAACAAGAGGGCAATCCACGGAGTTGCTTATCTCATCGCTCGCACACGCACTGAGCCATACCAAATAAACTGAAGTAGGCACGTCAATGTGTAATCATAGCGCAATATCCTGCTCTCGTAATATGGAATATACGAAGAAACTGACGCCGATTTGAGGGTCACGTGATGTAGGTTACCTTTGGAAATAATATAACGCTGAGGCATTGTGGGTCAGCATAGATTTCAAACTTAAAATAGCGTGTCGACTTTTCATTGAGCAAAAATATCTGGGTGGAAGTGCTAATCAGAGCTCAGTCGTTTTGAAAATTAATACACAGAACATTGTTAACCTAAGAAATATCACTTCTCAGTAAAACCCTTTACATGAAGAACTTTATCTCTTGTTCGTGGCATTACACATAAGTACACTTGAATATGAACGCAAAATTACTATTTTGAAGTTCAAAGACTATTCAAAGGTCAGTTTCTATGGTATCTTCAAACTGGGCTACGCACTTTTATATCGGCCTTTAATTTCTCACGCGCTCATAAAATGAAAGCAACTACGTTCGTTTTCTGATAACGCAAAAGTGGGCGTCAAGTATTATATCCTGGGTATACCTGGAACTGTATTCTGTGCGTGTACAATACTTACGTAATTTGCGTTGTTCTAACAATGACATTTTACGTAATGCATTCCTATGCACATCTCCGAATAGAAAGGCGTGTATATCAAGTCCACATTTCCGCACTGATATTTTTATCTACACGAGGAGTGAATTTCGGTAACAGTGTACGTACAAGAGTTTGGTATCTATGATTATGATATCTTTGGTAATGAGCGCGCCCTACACCTGTGGAGTGCCTTTAAAACTGTTCGGTCTCTAATGCGTTAATTGGCGATATTACGCGTTAGCGCAAGTGCATACCATTACATATTTGCACTGAGTCTAGTACATGCAATTGCCTTAGCAAATTAATGAAGTGGCTACATCACAGTATGTGGCGCAAATGACACAAATATATGACAAAAACGAAAGCTCATATCGTTGCCTTTGTGTTTACAGCACAAGTCAATCCAACCCGAAGAATACTAATCTAAAACTCCATTGGCCTACAACCTTATGGATATAAGCATAGATTTCCAACTGAAAATAGCGTGTGACCATGGTCGTAAGGGCGCGCGCGGCCGGCCCAGATAGCACACTTTGTTGGACCAACATTGGCAAATGGTCGGCAAATGTTGGCAAGCATTGGCAATATGTTGTGCTGGCACATAAATGTTGGACCAACGCAAGACCAACCTATAGTCAACAACCGTTGTGCACTCTAACATTTTTCCAACGTTGGGCCAACATTTACCAAACAATTGTTGGGTTTCATTCATTGAACCAATGTTAGGCCAACGTTATCCATCCAACAGTCGGGCTTTCTTCGGTCAAACAACATTGGGCCAACATATATATATACCAACTGTTGGGTCACATATATTGAACCAACGTTGGGCGAACATTAGTCAGCCCAACTGTTAGGCCTTATTCGTTTAACCAACGTTGGACCAACGTGTACCAACCAAATGTTGGGCCTTACTCGTTAAACCAATGTGGGGCCAACATGTACCAACCAACTGTTGGGCCACATTCCTTTAACCAACGATGGGCGAACATTGCCCAGCCAACTGTTAGGCCTTATTCGTTTAACCAACATTGGACCAACATGTACCAACCAAATGTTGGGCCTTACTCGTTAAACCAATGTGGGGCCAGCATGTACCAACCAACTGTTGGGCCACATTCCTTTAACCAACGATGGGCGAACATTGCCCAGCCAACTGTTAGGCCTTATTCGTTTAACCAACATTGGACCAACATGTACCAACCAAATGTTGGGCCTTAATCGTTAAACCAATGTGGGGCCAGCATGTACCAACCAACTGTTGGGCCACATTCCTTTAACCAACGATGGGCGAACATTGCCCAGCCAACTGTTAGGCCTTATTCGTTTAACCAACATTGGACCAACATGTACCAACCAAATGTTGGGCTTTACTTGTTAAACCAACATGGGGCCAACATGTACCAACCAAAGGATGGGCTACATTCATTTAACCAACGTTGGGCACACATTGCCCCGCCGACTGATAGGCCTTATTTTAGACATTATGTAAGAAACCAACGTTGAGCCAGTTTAAAGTTACCAACTGTTGGGAATCATACATTGAACCAACGTTGGACCAACACTAAAAATTTTTTTGAAGTTTCTAAAGGCCGTTACTATCATACAGTAATAAAACAGTATCAGAGAATTTATTTATAGGCCTGTCAAAGCAGTAAATAGAGGTTCAAAATTCATCAGCGGCACTTTATCTGTGATATTATCATGTTAAATATAAAAGATCAATAGTGTATGTGACAATTTGAAAGAGTTTAGTTATAAGTCATCCCTTGACTGATGTGCTGAATCTGGAGAACACTTAAAAGTCGGTCTACAACCTATGGTTGGCCCAACCCGAACACTGGATTTCGGTGATGGATTGCTAAAGGCCCACATTAGTTTCGGTTGGCTAATGGTAAGCGGCCCAACATTGGCCCAACAATGTACCACCGAAAAAATACTGCTCTCCCAGATAGCACAATACATTGGACCAACGTTGGAAAATAGTTGGTAAATGTTGGCAAGCGTTGGTAATGTGTTGTGTTGGCAAAAGAGTGTTGGTCCAACTTAAGACCAACATTTTTTTGCCGCCCGTAGGACATTACAATGTTGCCCTAACGTTGGATTTTATTTACTTATCAAACGTTGGGCTAACGTAAGACGGCCAACAGTTGGCTTTCATTCCCTTAACTGACGTTGGACCAACAAAAGTCAGCCAACAGTTGGGCGTAATTCATTTCATGAACGTTGAGCCAACGTTAAGCACCCAACTGTTGGATTTTATTTACTTATCAAACGTTGGGCTAACGTAAGACGGCCAACAGTTGGCGTTTATTTCTTTGACTGACGTTGGTCCAACAAAAGTCAGCCAACAGTTGAACGTAATCCATTTCATCAACGTTGAGCCAACGTTAAGCACCCAACTGTTGGATTTTACGTACTGTACCAACTTTGGGCTAACGGTAGACGGCCAACAGCTGGCTTTCATTCCTTTGACTGACGTTGGATCAGCAAATGTCCGCCAACAGTTGGGTGTAATTCGTTTCTTCAACGTTGGCCCAAACTTAGATTTTATTTACTGCGCCAACGTTGGGCTAACAGTAGGCCTATAGACAAACTTCAAGTAGCTGCTTTACCTTAAACCGTCTTTGAACAACTTCCATGAAATCAACCGTTGGTCCATATGTCTTCAGCCGATATTGAGCCAGCCATATTTAGCCAACCGTCGGTAATTATGTAATTCACCAGTTATAATTAAGTGACAAACTGTTGGGCATCACTATTGAACCAACATTGGACTAAATCCTAAAACTACTGAAATTTCTATAGGCCGTTTCCAATAATATCGTAATAAAACATTCACTGTAAGAGACTTCATAGAACTGTCAAAGCAGTAAATAGGTGTTCAAAATTTCTTCATTGGCGCTTACCTTAATATAATGTTAAATGTAGAACAGCAACAGCGCATATGTGAATTGAAAGAGTTAAATTAAAAGTCACACCTCAACAGATGTGCTGAATCTGAAGGCTACTTAAAATTCGGCCTACAACCCATGGTTGGCCCAACCCGAACACTGGATTCCAGTTATGGGCTGTTTAACGCTGACATTAGTTTCGGTTGGGAACCGGTAAGTGGCCCAACATTGGCCCAACCATAGTCCACTTAAATAATATTTACCCGATCATTTTGGTATCAAGCCAACCTCACAATTCCTTTAATAGCAGCTGTTTCTAAATTTCACATTCACAGTGAATATTTTGCAAAATGTTTACTTTTCTAGTAGAAAGTTCTGCCGAGACAATTTAAGGAAAATGTTTAAATGCTAAAGAATTATGTTGGAGCACCAGGTTTATACACCTTTCATCCGAATGGAACATTCTGAATTCTTAATAGCAAATTTTTGTTTATCCCTCAAAACAGGTCTGATTGAAATAAATTGTGACTGGTAATGGTGAATTATTGCAGAAAATCATGCTTCTCAGTTGTTCAATGCAACTAAAAGAAGGAGAAATTGGAATATCATGAAAAAAATTGTGTTATTAGGGTTAATAATAACTAAGACGTCTCACTGAATATATATAACAGCCAAACGAACATTCACATGATTTATATTAAAATCATACTGCTTTTAAAAGTGGCTAGCTCGAGCATGTAAGTAGCAATGCTGGTAGCTTTTAAACTTGCAGAAGGTAACTTCTCTGAGATATTTCATTATGGTATCCCATAATGAGCAGTTATTGGAAGGAAGTTCTAAAAAGCAGGCATAGTGTAGTTGGCCCAACGTAATGCCAACTATGTACAACTTGTTGCTCCTTTGGTGCAACAGGTTGTAGGATTAACGTTGGAACAACGTTGCAACATTGTCAATTCAACATGTTGGGTGGACGGTGGCATAACGTTGGTCCATTGAATAAACAACATATTGGGCCAACGTTTTCGAAATGAACAGCCAACCTTCAAATAACATTTTCCCAATGTGCTGCCAACAATACCTACAACATTCTTCCAACGTTGGTCCATTGTAAAAACAACATATTGGATAAAAGTTGTTGTAATGTTGGCCCTGTATTGCAACAACTTGCAGGATTAACATTGGCACGTCGTTGAGCCATTGTCAATTCAACATGTTGGGTGGACAGTGGCACAACGTTGGTCTATTGATAAGCCAATATATTGGGCCAACGTTTTCGCAATGAGCAGCCAACCTTCAAATAACATTTTCCAAATGTGCTGCCAACAATACCTACAACATTCTTCCAACGTTGGTTCATTGTAACAACAACGTATTGGATGAAAGTTGTTGTAATGTTTGCCCTGTGATGCAACAACTTGCAGGATTAACATTAACACACTGTTGAGCCATTGTCAATTCAACATGTTAAGTGGACAGTGGCACAACGTTGGTCCATTGATAAGCCAATATATTGGGCCAACGTTTTCACAATGAGCAGCCAACCTGCAAATAACATTTTCCCAATGTGCTGCCAACAATACCTACAACATTCTTCCAACGTTGGTTCATTGTAACAACAACGTATTGGATAAAAGTTGTTGTAATGTTGGCCCTGTATTGCAACAACTTGCAGGATTAACACTGGCTCAACGTTGAGCCATTGTCAATTTACAATGTTGGGTGGACAGTGGCACAACGTTGGTCCATTGCTAAGCCAATATATTGGGCCAACGTTTTCACAATGAGCAGCCAACCTTCAAATAACATTTCCCCAATGTGGTTCCAACAAAAACTTCAACCTTCTTCCAACGTTGGCCCAACGTTTTTGTGCTATCAGGGGGACTGTTTTCCTCAGGGAGGGCGGTGATTTTTGCCCGACTCCAGACCTAATTTAACTGTCCAATTTTCCACCCGACTGAGACAAAATATTTGCCCGATTTAGTCAGGTTTCTGACATTTGGGGGACCGCTGCCCCCAGCACCCCTGGCCCGTGAGGCCATGGTGGTGACTCCTCATGGAGGCTACAATATCGGGGCGGAAATGCTGATGACAGTTCAGTCATTTGAAAAACAAACAGGCAAATGAATGTTTTACAAAAGTAGCCTATTAATTACTGGCGTTTATAGTTTATCTCTTTCTAGTAGCATTACACACAAGTGCCCTTGAATATGAATGCACAATGACTGGTTTGAAGTTTATAGACTTATCATAGGCCAGTAATTTCTATGGCATCTTCAAGTTACGCACTTTTATATGCACGTGTGATTTCTTACGCGCTCACAGCGGGAAAGCAACTAGCAGGTTCGCTCTCCATGTTCGCAGAAGTTTGCGTCAAGTATTTCGGCGGATAAAAATAAAAATGTACACTGCGCGTGTACGGAACGCGTTGAAAAAGTGCACGCACGCTAACCTTTATAAACGATGGAATTTTCTGTGACGCGGTCTAAGTATCGTACGCAGATTCCGATTAGAACAGCGCGCATACCAAATTTACACTTCTGTTTCTGCGATATTTGCGTTTCCATGAAGAGTCGATCATTTTTCGTAACGGAACATTTTTCGTAACAGTATATATATATATATATATATATATGTTGGAGGCTTCTGCGCGCGTGTTAACTATTCCCAATATGCGTCCTTTTGTTGCGCAAAAAGAACGCTTTCAGTGCGCTATAGAAAGATTTCAGAACGTCTTGTGACGCGTCTCTTTGGTCTTGAAGGGCACGCGATCATTGTGTCGAGTATTATCAATGGTTATGTCTTGCGCGTGTGCTGTAGGTTCTTTACTGTGCGTGTGTTTTGCCCTTCAGTGTCTGAGACGCCCACTCGTGTGGCATCACATGAAATCCCTGTATACTGAAAATCTGTGCACATAATATCATATGAATACTAGCGCGCGTTAGCATGTGCATCATTGGAATAGACAGGCAGTACCGTACAGGCAGGCCTATACTGTGCACTGTTCATTTATGTTGCCAGTATCATCAGTGTTATCAGAAGCCATCGCGTACCGAGGCTCTGTTTAGTGTGCAGTCACACGTCTTACACTAAAAATACTGGACAACGCGTCAAGGTGGCGTTGGTATCTTACACGCTTACTGCGATGAAGCGATTCTTGCATTTGTTTCTTTTAACACGCGCTAGGGTGCGCGTCAAGTATATTTAAGATTGATACACAGAGAAATGTATTCTGTTTGATGATACCATGGGCAGGCCCACAAAGCTATTATTTACCTCTGACTGTTGACCTCTGTTTCCGGGCTGGGTGAGACATATTTTCCCACCCTCGGGCACATTCCCACCAAGTTTGAAGAGAATCGGTCCAGCCGTTTGGTAGTAGTTTTTAAAATAAGAAGATGTAAATTTGACCTTCTGTCACGTGACCTTAGACCTTGGTTGACATGGCAACCACATGCTTTATTAGTAGTAGATACGTTTAATATGTGTGTGAAGTTTCATGTAAATGGGATGTTTTCTTTTGAAATTACACTAAAAATACTAAAAATTGTGATTTTTCACAAAATTTGACCTTTGACCTCTGACCTCTGACCTTCACTTCCGAGGGTTCTGGGAGACAAAGGTTCTGACACTGGGGTACCTTCCCACCAAGTTTGAAGAGAGCCGGTGTAGCCGTTGACGAGCAGTAGCAAAATAAGAAAATGTACATTTGACCTTCTGTCACATGACCTTTGACCTTGGTTGCCATGGCAACCATATATTTGTATGGTACTAGACACATTTAATGTATGTGTGTAGTTTCAATTGAGTGGGATGTTTCTTTTTGAAATGACACTAAAAAAGGATTCTTGAATTTTTCACCAAATTTGACCTTTGACCACTGACCTTTGACCTTTATTTCCGAGGGTCTGCGAGACACAAGTTTCCACCCTGGGGTACCATCCCCACCAAGTTTGAAAAGAGTCGGTCTGGCCCACATGGAGGAGTTCATGTCACAATTTTTTGGCTTAAAAATAGGCATTTTCCCTTCCATCACCTAACCTTTGACCTTGGTTACCATGGCAACCACATATTTTAGTAGTACTAGATATGTTTATTGTGTATGTGAAATTTCATGTCAATGGGATGTTCCCTCTTGGAGTTATTGTAAAAAAGTGATTTTCATATAATTTGACCTTTGACCTCTGACCTTTGACCTTTACTTCCGGAAGTCATTGTAGTACCGGGGTTTCACCTAGGGCACCTTCCCACCAAGTTTGAAGAAAATCGGCTTCACTGTTTAGGAGATATTAACAAAACAAAATTGGACACACACACTCACACACACACTCACCCACACATACACACACACACACACGGACACCTTTTGACCCCTCCTTCAGTTATGGACTTCTGGTTACGCTGGGGTACCTCACCATGGGTTAGCCCCTTAGAATAGTAACTTGGGAAAATTAACTGTTACCATGGCAACCGTTGCTATTTTAGCTGGTATTGCCGTATATAGCCCAACAGGCCAAGTGACTACAATATCTCCTCCTCCTCACGGAGCGATGAGATAATAACTTTTGTAGTTTCAAATGAGGTAAGATATTCATAAATATTTAGCAGGCTTAGGTATGAACCTCCTTTTATAATTAAGGGGGTAGCACAATTGGCCAAGTTATTTATATTTCGGGTAAGGTGCGCAAACGACCTCTACATCACTAGGGGCATCTGTCAATTGCAAAGTCGTGAGGATGAAGGTACCATCAGTACATACGCATGGACAACAAATTATTCCAAATGAAAAGTCTGAATTTTTAATGTTATGCGGTATATTTTCAAAATGCTCTTCTCACATGCAAACACAAATACAATTGAAATACTAAATTGTCAATGGCTAGTTAACTTTTACACTTAACAGACCTTATGCATTGACGTCTCGGGACGTCATTTTGGTGGCGAAACAATGAAGTACATGGCACCCACGACGTAGATTTCACATGCGTGCCGTGCTTAGTACACAAATCAGCTGTCTGCATTTGTTGGTGAAAGTTGCAATGATATGCACTTGCCTCCATGGGGGGGGGGGGCGTACTTTCAGTTCTAGGACGTCATGTGCATGGGGTCAATTACAAGTTATAAGTGGATACTTAAGTGATTGGAACAAGCAGGTCTGAGTCGGTCCAGCTGCAGCTACTGTCACGTACCCGGAGGCCTCAAAACAAGTGTCCATGCGAAAACAAAACGGGAACGCGGGAGTCAATACAGTGATTGAAGAGATAAAAATATCAAAAATAGGCGCAGCTATCTTCAGTGGTTCCACGGTAAAGTAGAAGTACTTCTCCAGACAGTCATGTCCAACAAGTTCGTTGACATCAAATCCAGACACATGTAGGAGAATAACAGTTCCATAAACATCTTTAAAAAGGGTACAGTGTACATCGTGGAAAGTGCTCAAATCCTCCAAACGAACAGCAAGAGCACAAGTAACGTAGAGTAATGTCAATAAAATAATCTGCACTTATCCTTAAGTTGAGCAGGAAACATGTGCAACACAAGGATGATTTTCAACGACGTTGACAGTCAGATCAGATTAAACAGAATACATGATAGATTTTAACAACAGGAACAGTCAACAAGGTTTTGCAACTCAAGTATTCCTCGTATAGATTGTGAGGACCGCACGATAAGATTTCACAGACTTGTCATCATAATTTGGACAAAATAATGCAACTCTGCACTAGATATCGCTGTTTAAGTCAATTAAACATGCTTCAATTAATAGGGACGTACAGTCAACTTTCCAGGTCCCAGAGCAACCTGAACTCAATGCTCGCTATCTTCGGAGCTAGCCAGTAAAATCGGCTAAGTCTCCAAAGTTTACTTCGAGAAAGTCTTCAGAAAACTTCCTCTGAAATTTTGATGCAAATATAAAGTAAAAGCGAAGCAGCCTTACAAAAGCAAGCTATGGACACTATATACTGTGACTGAATCATTTAAGTAGTATGAGTGAAACCTGAACAGTGACAGGTTCTATCATCCCACTGCTCTCTCTTGTTGCTAAGCAAGCTTCCCCTTACAAAAAAAAAAAACTAGAATTATGCCCGACCCTCCTATTGCAGATTATTATGAATGGTATCTATGCCACCTAGCACACAGAAGAACCAGTCGTAGGCAGAACTCTTCCAGGCCAAACCTAAGTGATTGAGCGTTTCTACACATAGAATTGTTTGTTTGTAAGGGCGGTAATCCGGGAATCTGTGTCAAAGGTCGCGTTGCCGATGAAATCAAACACGGCCGACATTGCCGGGTTTACCTTCAGGGGAGCCGGTAAACTATCATATGAGGGGAGCCCTTCCCAGTGCCTTACAACATCTAAGCGCTCTTCATTTTAGAATCTCGTAAATTGAAACAGATTCATGTGAAAAAAGTGCTTTGACAACGGGGGAGGGGGGGAGGGTACTGACCCTGCACCCGCCGAGTCCAAATTTCTGCATTTGGTTTCTTCAAAGTTTCCCTTTAGCGCCCCCTTGTAAGGCGGCTTGTGGTTGCTAAGCGTCGGCCATTTTGTGTTAAACAGGGTTGCCTGTCGCTGTTCGTTTTGGTGACAAGATTTAATGATTTGGTGGGTAAATGTATATCCATCGTGTTTAATTACCTTTCTAGGTACTTGAGAATATTTTGACAAACTACGAATTAATCAAGCTACCTTTGATTGAAGCATTTTCAATCAGAAAGGGGTTTGCCTAGTCAGTTCTGGTGTACTTTGGGGGCTCTTCGAACAGTCTCAGCCTAGGCCCGGAGTCTCAGTGGTGATGTTTAGACAAATGCTTGTAGCTGCATTGCTTAGAATGCTAACAGATTGGTTCAAGTTAAGCCACCTGTGGTTTACAAGTGGCAGTGTCAATTGAATGTCACAGTATGTTACTGTTACTTCTATCTTACTTTTGATTTGTCCCTCAAGGGGGTTAAAAATGTTTATTTTTGATTTTACCTTGTTAATGGTATTACCTGGACTTGTTACCAAGGAGGTTTGGTTATGTTAGGTTGGCGATCCATTTGACTGAGGGTTTAAGGACTTGGTGAATGTACATTTTATGTCAGAAACTATTTAAAGTTACATTTCATTTCTTGCTACAGTAGTGGTGTCTGGTGTGACAGGCAGGAGGATTAACGGTAGTTGTGGTCCTTGGAAGGATCGGGAAATTGTCTCGGTGAGAATTCTTTATTGTTATTTCATGTCTCATGGAAGTATGAAAGTGGACTACCCAGGTTGAGGGTTTTCTAGCCAAATTTAAGCCTAGTTGAGCATTTTCTCAGTTGTACATGTGTTTCAAATATGAGGAGTAGAGAGTTTATTAAAGGGGCTAGGATAGGCATGCCAGGAAATTTTATGTACTGGTAAAGCTTTCTTGGGGTTGAGTGTTTTGTTCATCGGTGTACCATGGTAGGTTTTGAGTTAGTGGGTTATAAAGTACCACTTGTTAACCAAATGGTGTAAGTGAAGTGAGTTTTATTTAAGCACCTTGACAACTCAAACTAAGTGTTTGTTGCAATGATTATTATTATTTATTTTATTTTCTTTATTTTTTTCAGTTAATCGCATGTGAATCGCTTGTGCATCATTGTGCTATCTCAGTTGAAGGGTGCATTAAAGGCATTTCCCAGAAGTACAAATCCTCAGTGTTATCATTGTAAAGGCTAAGGACCATACATTTCATTAACGAGGCAATCCAGTACTTGTTGGGCAGTTTCAAGATGGCGTCAGAGAGTAGAGACAGTGTATCCACGTCGAAGGGTCTGGAGTATGCAACAGAAATGAAAATTAAGGTCCTGCAGGGTGCCTGGAGGGATCTCAAGTCAACTTCAGAGGAAATTAGATCTATGATGGCAGAGAATCCATCAAAGGAAGGTGTCAAAGATGTCTTTGGCAAGTGAATGTCAAAATATGAGTATTTTATGATATCTAATGATGAATATTGTAAACTACTTGACGAAGAGGCTAAGACTGAACATCCTAGCAAATGGTATTAAGAAAAGGACACGTATATCATGAATACAAAGACTAATGTGGAAAGCTGGTTTGCTTCAAAGTCAGAAGAAGAGGCTTTTCCCACAAAAGAAGAATTAAAGGCTAAATCTAAGCCATCAATATGTGGCACAACTTCATCCAAAAAAACTAGCTGAAAAAATTAGAGAAAATGAATTACTAGAACAGACAAAGCTGTTACAAGAACGGCAGGCTTTAGAAATGAAGGATGAGGTTACTAGAACTTGAGTTTCAACATCAGGCAGAAGCCCATGTGATACAAGTACAACTAGCAGCGTCAAGGGGCAGGTGTCAGGTCTTAGAAGTAATAAGTGATGAGGAGAATAGTCAATGTTTAGAGGATGTATACCTTGAAAGGATCAGTACCCGTAGTAAGAGGGGTGACTGTGTACCACTAAACAACATGAGGTCAGACCCAAAGTTGCAGATGTTTTGTACCAAGGCCAGCAGTTAGAGCAGCATGAAAATATCAAGCTGGAGAAAGTTTTAATAGAAATGCAGAAGCCACAATTAGGGATCAATACGTTTGGTGGAGATTGCATAACTTTTAAAAAGTTCATGCGCCAGTTCAAATGCAGAGTTGAAGGGCTGTGCTCTGACGATGAAAGGATTGCCTACTTGGAGCAGTACACGTTGGAAGAAGCTCACAAGATTGTGGTTGGCTTCTCATATCAGGATGCAGAAGTTGGTTATCCAGCGACAATGGCAGAGCTTAGGCGAAGGCATGGGGATCCGGAAGTGATGGCCAACTCATATATTAAGAAGGTAATGAGCTGGCCAACCATTAGAGCAGATTACTCCCAGGCTTTAGATGAGTTTGCAGTGTTCCTAAAGGAGTGTGAAGCAGCTACTAGGTGTGTTGGAGGTTTGGGAGTTTTAGAGTTCTCAGAAAACCTTAAACGCATTCTGCAGAAGATACCATATTTTATGCATGATAAATGGAGAACAGTTGTCCAACGCCTTCAGAAGAATGGGACAATAATTGGATTCTGCGACTTTGCTGAGTTCAAACAGAATGACCCTGTGTATGGTAGGAGTAATTTAACTTCTGACAAAAAACACAGACAAGATGGGAAGGCCAAAATTGCTGCCGGAACCAATGTTGAGGGTAAGGGTTTACAATGTTGGAATTGTGGTAAATCTCACCTCCTTTCTGAATGCCCCAAGTTTGAGAATATGACCCTCAAAGGGAGGAGAGATCTAGTGAAGAGTCTTCAGTTGTGCTTTAAATGTCTCAGCAAAGGGCACAGATCAGGTGGATGCCGGTTACATGGTAAATGTGGAGTATGTAAGGGGAGCCACCACACTCTCCTACATGACTTCACGAGGGTGCAGCATTCAGAAAACGGTACACCGACGTCGAGTAGTAGTGTCCACGAAACAGACCAATCAGTTTGTGCAAATGCTATAGGTGCCAGCACCTGCAACATGCCTATTATCCCAGTTACAGTGACTAGGGGGTCCAGGTGTGTTAAATGCTATGCTTTCTAAGATCCTGTTAGTAATGAGTCATTTAGCACAAAGGCTTGAAGTGAGTGGCAGGCGGTCACTTTTAAAAACGAAGACAATGGGGCCTCCATGTGGTATGCCTACCAGAATTGTAACAGGCTTGATGGTTGGAGCAATTGGCGGAGATGGAGTTGAAGTGAATCTACCCCCAGTATTTGCTAAGTTCAATTTACCTGTTGAAGAATGGCACATTCTTACGGAGAGAGATATAGAGGTATGGGAATACATGAAAGATATCAAACTTCCTAAACTGAGTGATATTCATGGTATTGACTTGTTGATTGGCAACAATGTTCCAGCTGCCAATGCTCCTATTGAGGTCAAGACAGGTCCATTAGGCAGTCCATACGCCAAAAAAACTCGCCTCGGATGGGTTGCCTGGAGAGTGAAGCGTGATGGTGCTGTTGTAATTTCAAGTAACTTCATCCAAGCTGACAATAACCTGGAAGACCTGTTCAAGCAAAGCCTAAATTATGACTTTCCAGGAAGGTCTGTTGATGACAGGAGAGAATGGTCCTGGGAAGACAGACAGTTTATGGAGATAATGGACAGTTCTTGCAAGAAAGTTGATGGGCACTATCAGGTGAATCTTCCACTCCGAGATCAAGATGTTAAGTTGCCGAATAACAAACATATATCAGTAAAAGGTCTGACAAATTTAGGCACTAAGATGGAAAGGCAGCCTAAGTTTGCTGCTGATTATGTTGCATTCATGGAGGATGTGGTTAGTAAAGGGTATGCTGAGAGGGTACCTGAAGGTCAACCAGAAAAGGGAAAGGAGTGGTACATACCACACCATGGTGTGTACCACCCACGAAAGCCAGAGAAAATAAGAGTTGTATTTAAGTGTGGGCTAAATGCGGGGAATATCCTTAAATGACGTTTTACTACCTTGTCCAAACCTGATGAATAGCCTTCAGGGAGTGTTGATGAGGTTCCAAAAACATCCTGTAGCCTTTTCTAGTGACATTGAATGTATGTTTTATCCAGTGAAGGTGCCAGAAAGTCAGCAAGACTTATGAAGATTTCTGTGGTGGCCAAAAGGAGATAGAACACAGGTGCCACAGTCTTACCGCATGGGAGTTCATTTATTTGGAGCGGTATCAGCCCCAGCATGTGCCATCTATAGTCTGAGAAGAACTGGCGTAGACAACACGTGTAGAGCAAGTGAGCAGGCAGTAAACACCCTTCATAACAACTTCTATATGGATGATGGGCTAAAATCTGTTCAGAGTGTAGAGGAAGCTGTCAAGCTAGTTAAAGAATTGAAATCCTTCTGTGAGGGAGGAGGGTTCAACTTGACGAAATGGTCCAGTAATCAAAGAGAAGTTCTTCAAGAAATTCCTGTAGAAAACAGGGCGAAGGAGTTGAGGGATTTAGACTTAGATTCTTGTCAACTTCCTACCGAAAGAACCTTAGGGGTGTTGTGGAATGCAGAAACAGATGTTTTCCAGTTCAAGAGTCAAATTAATATGACAAAGGTTACAAGACGTTTGATGTTGTCAGTGATCAGCTCTAGTTATGACCCGTTGGGGTTCATAGCACCACTGCTAGTTCCAGCAAAGCCCATACTGCAGGAAATGTGTAGACTGAAGGCTGGATGGGATGACAGTCCTGGAGGTGATGTGCTCCAGAAATGGGAGATGTAGAAGACAAGCATCAAAGATCTGGAAAGGGTTGAAATTCCTCGATGCTATGTACCAGCAGACTTTGGCAAGGTAACGTCTAGAGAGCTGCACTCATTTGCGGATGCCAGTGAAGTAGGTTATGGTTGTGTGGCATATCTTAGACAGACCAATGCAGAAGGAGACATCCATTGTTCATTTGCATTTAGTAAGGCTAGAGTAACGCCTCTGAAGAAAATAACTGTTCCAAGATTAGAACTCACAGCTGCTACATTGGCTGTGAGAATGGCTGCCATTATACAGAAGGAGATAAACATGAAGATTGACAGAGTTCTGTACAGGACAGACAGTACCGCAGTATTGAGATATATTTGTAATGACAGGGCAAGGTATCATACCTTTGTGACCAATCGTATTCAAGTGATTAGGGAAGCATCTTGTCCCTCCCAGTGGTATCATGTTGATACTAAGGCAAACCGAGCAGATTTAGCATCAAGGGGCAGGGATGTAGTACTCGAGACCGGTTTCTCTCGGTCTCGGTCTCGACACCCTGTGGTCTCGGTCTCAGACCCTTGAGGTCTCGGAATTTTTTCTGGTCTCGCTTCGAGACCGGCAAAAAACTTGTCGTCTCTTTTTTTCATTTTTTTTTAAAATAAACTCATTTACTTCAAACTATTTTTTGAGTTCATCTACTTCATTGAAAAAATAACTCATTGAGAAAAAAACCATTCATCCAACGAGTCCATACACTGTATCTAATACGGGTTGAACTTCCTTCTGTGAGCTAGTGAGTTGTCTTTAACTTAACTTGGTCAATGGGGATAATAGTGCATTGGACACAGGTCAAGTTACTCAGCATAAACAGAACAGTGGCGGTCTGGTACTGCATTGCATTGCGTGTTCACTGTGTGTGTGTGTTGAAATCCTCTTCTCAGTGTTTGTTAATCAGTGTTATCCATTTCCAGCTCTTCGGGATTGCCTGTTGGCCTTCTCATGACCATATTTAACCAAATCTGGCTACTAATGGTCATTTGGCTGTTGAAAAAATAGCATATGAACTAATATACCAGTTGCATACATAAATATCTTAAGTTATCTACCAGAATTCTTTCTTAGATGGGAAAAAGACAAAACATTTGGCATCACGATCAGACATTATAGTATGTACAGCTATCTGGCAACTCTGAAGGCTATGAGTCTAAGCCTAAATATTACACAATGTTAACTGTATATTATAAGCTAGGATTGTGAGGGCGCACAAAGCTTTTCCCAAAGGGCGCAGGCCAAGGAGCCCCAAAGAGGCCCTGATAGGGTTAGGGGAAAAGCACAGGTAAGGAACTAGTGCGATGCCCCAGAAGCTATTGAGTTTGTGCAAATTTGTAAGTAATAGAATGCTCATCCATTTACTTTTAATGGCATTGACTGTACAAGGCTTCTCAGACCTGGAACTTACGTTTAACATACTCTTCGGAGGGACACTTCTAGCCCCCCCCCCCAATCTACCGGAATAAATACAGTGCCCTCTGAGTTTCGTACTGTAATAGATAAACCTATATATGTGATACTGCAATTTTGTTCAATGTTATGTAGCCTACCACTAGAAGTATTAGGATTCTGCATCTGGTTTGTCTAGCGAAACAGTAGGCATGTTATGTTGTGCATACTAGGGTTTTAGTAGAAGTATTACGCGAAATATCCAGAAAGTGGTACGTGCAGGATAAATGATGGACACTTTGGGCTAAAGCAGGATTAACGATGGGAACCATAGGCTAAAAGATTATTATCAATTACTTTTTAAATGATTCTGAATTTTCATTTATGAATTGCCTTGCGGGCCGGACAAAACTGTCTCAGGGGCTGCATACGGCCCTCGGGCCGGAGGTTCCCCACCCCTGTGCTAGGCCTACAAAGTTATCTGCAATCCTATCCTAGGCTCGATAACAAAATGTCTGGTAATTGAACTACGAGTACTCCATGGTCATGTTTGGTCCGAAGGAAAAGGTTGGCACTAACTAGAGTTCTGTGACTCATTTTTCTGTGGGTTGGACAAACCCACTATGATACATTAATTGGCACCAAGTTCATCAACACTGAACATTTGTAGCACTGACTGACTCCGATTTAAAGAGAAGGGCCACATTTGAAAAAAAATATGATTTATATGTTAAGTTATTAATTATGTTAAATATGTTTGGCATATGATAATAGAAAACAGGTGTATATATTAATGAGCGACTCACTCTTGGTACTATATAGGTCGTTTGAGGAGCATAAGGTGATAATGTCAGGTGAAAAAGTATTCAGAAAGTTGGACAGTTTGTTTCATTTCCCTATACAATATGTACAGTCGGTCCTGGTCTCGGTCTCGGTCTCGACACCCCCTGGTCTCGGTCTTGGTCTCGGTCTCGGATATGCTGGTCTCGACTACAACACTGTCAAGAAGTGTTTAAACAACGAGAGTATTAAAGGATGCAGTTTGGCTTCGTGGGCCAGACTTCTTGTGGAGGAATGAAGTCGACTGGCTTACACAAGTGACAACTACGAGTATTGACGAAGACGACCCAGAAGTGAAGGTGAGCTGTGCAGCTGTACAGTTAGGTGAGCCTTCAATCACAGAGATTTTTTTGACCAGAATATCGAAGTGGAAGACCCTTAAGAGAGTTATGGCCTGGGTCATCTTAGCTAAGAAATTTTTGAAACTAATGAGCAGATAAAAGGGAGAACTTGACGCATTCTAGGAATTGACTCCCAAAATGTTAGATGAGAGTGAAGTGGCCATTGTAAAGGATGCCCAAAGAAAGGTGTACTCGGATGAGATAACTGCACTGGCCAAAGGAAACACAGTATCTAAAGGAAGTTTCCTCTTTAAACACGCCCCTGTGCTGTGTTCTGATGGAGTCATCCTCATAGGAGGTAGGCTCAGCAAGTCAGATTTGGCTTATGACACTAAACATCCCATGGTTCTACCAAAGGTATCACAGGTTGCAGTTCTAATTGCTCAAGACGTGCATACTGCTGTAGGACACTTGTGAAGAAATAGCATTCTGGCCAAGTTACGGGAGAAATTTTGGATCTATGGTGGAAACCAGTTGGCGAAGTCAGTGGCTAGAAATTGTGTTTTTGTCGACGTTACCAAGCAAAGCCATGTAAACAGGTGATGGCCGATCTACCAGCTAACAGAGTTGAAGCTGCATTGTCACCTTTTACCCACTGTGGCATGGATTATTTTGGTCCATTGATGGTGAGAAGAGGGAGGTCTGAAGTGAAACGTTATGGTGTGATTTCCACTTGCTTTTCATCCAGAGCAGTGCATTTTGAGGTTGCCCATTCCTTGGAGACTGATGCATGCATCAATGCTATCAGACGATTTCTGGCAAGAAGGAGAAGTATCAGATCTGACGATGGCATTAACTTGGTGGGAAGTGAGAAGGAGTTGGAACAAATGCTTAAGAAAATCGATCAAACAAGGATGAGTGACACTCTGTTCAGGAGGAATAGAGTGGTTCTTTAACCCCCCAGCTGGCTCTCATTTTGGTGGGGTATGGGAGAGAATGATAAGAACAACACGCAAGATCCTGTACAGTCTTTTGAAAGAACAGCCTCGAACAGTTGATGATGATCTACTGAGCACCGTGTTATGTGAAGCTGAAAATATTTTAAACAACCGACCCCTCACGTCCACGTCACCAGATCCTGATGATTTGATACCATTAACACCCAATATGTTGATTAAACCACGTGCAAAAGTGTTAGCTTCCCCAGGGGTGTTTGAGCAGAAAGACATTTATGCAAGGAAACGTTGGCGGTAAGTGCAATATTTGGTTGATGCATTCTGGTCAAGATGGAGAAGGGAGTATGTAGTCACCCTACAGCAACGTGCCAACTGGCAACGACCGAGGGGGAATTTACAAGTTAAAGACATTGTGTTGGTTGTCGACAAGTCAGTACCGAGGAACAGCTTGGTGATGGCTCTGGTTGAGTCAACCCCTTCAAAGACAAGAAGGGTTATGTAAGGTCGTGCCAAGTGAGAACTAAGACGCCGACATTTTTTAGGCCTGTGGCAAAGTTATGCATACTTGTTGAGGCAAAACAATCGTAATTGGGCCTTTGTTATTGCTTTTTGAACTGTGGTTTTGTTTGAGCTTTGAAGTTCGACTCAAATTCGAACTTTTGGTTTGAATGTTTCTGAAAATTGCTTAAGTGGCAACTAAGGGGGGGGGGGAGTGTTGAGTCCAAATTTCTGCATTTAGTGCCCTCTTGTGAGGTGGCTTGTGGTTGCCAAGTGTCGACCATTTTTAGTTTGACAGGGTTGCCTGTCGTTGTTCGTTTTGATGACAAGATTTAATGATTTGGTGGGTAAATGTATATCCATCGTGCTTAATTACCTTTCTAGGTACTTGAGATAATTTTGACAAACTACGTATTAATCAAGCTACCTGTTATTGAAGCATTTTCACAGTTTAATTCTTCGTTTAGGATAAGTGTGGTTTGATTATTGCATATTGTTTACACTAACGTTAGGGCTGTAGGCTTGTTGTGATTGCTGTCAGCTTAGGTTAGCTAGATGTTAGTGTTACTCTTCAGAATGTTAACGTTTGTCAAGCTTTTGTGGCAAAGATTGGGCATATGTGTTCAATAATGTTACATTTCAGTCACTGTTGTTTTACTAATATTAGTTAGGCAATCAGAAAGGGGTTTGCCTAGTCAGTTCTGGTGTACTTTGGGATCTCTTGGAACAGTCTCAGCCTAGGCCCGGAGTCTCAGTGGTGATGTTTAGACAAATGTTTGTAGCTGCATTGCTTAGAATGCTAACAGATTGGTTCAAGTTAAGCCACCTGTGGTTTATAAGTGGCAGTGTCAATTGAATGTCACAGTTTGCTACTGTTACTTCTATCTTACTTTTGATTTGTCCCTCAAGGGGGTTAAAAATGTTTATTTTTGATTTTACCTTGTTAATGGTATTACCTGGACTTGTTACCAAGGAGGTTTGGTTATGTTAGGTTGGCGGTCCATTTGACTGAGGGTTTAAGGACTTGGTGAATGTACATTTTATGTCAGAAACTATTTAAAGTTACACTTCATTTCTTGCTACAGTAGTGGTGTCTGGTGTGACAGGCAGGAGGATTAACGGTAGTTGTGGTCCTTGGAAGGATCGGGAAATTGTCTCGGTGAGAATTCTTTATTGTTATTTCATGTCTCATGGAAGTATGAAAGTGGACTACCCAGGTTGAGGGTTTTCTAGCCAAATTTAAGCCTAGTTGAGCATTTTCTCAGTTGTACATGTGTTTCAAAGATGAGGAGTAGAGAGTTTATTAAAGGGGCTAGGTTTGGCATGCCAGGAAATTTTATGTACTGGTAAAGCTTTCTTGGGGTTGAGTGTTTTGTTCATCGGTGTACCATGGTAGGTTTTGAGTTAGTGGGTTATAAAGCACCACTTGTTAACCAAATGGTGTAAGTGAAGTGAGTTTTATTTAAGCACCTTGACAACTCAAACTAAGTGTTTGTTGCAATGATTATTATTTATTTTATTTTATTTATTATTTTTCAGTTAATCGCATGTGAATCGCTTGTGCATCATTGTGCTATCTCAGTTGAAGGGTGCATTAAAGGCATTTCCCAGAAGTACAAATCCTCAGTGTTATCATTGTAAAGGCTAAGGACCATACATTTCATTAACGAGGCAATCCAGTACTTGTTGGGCAGTTTCAAGATGGCGTCAGAGAGTAGAGACAGAGTACCCACGTCGAAGGGTCTGGAGTATGCAACAGAAATGAAAATTAAGGTCCTGCAGGGTGCCTGGAGGGATCTCAAGTCAACTTCAGAGGAAATTAGATCTCTGATGGCAGAGAATCCATCAAAGGAAGGTGTCAAAGATGTCTTTGGCAAGTGGATGTCAAAATATGAGTATTTTATGATATCTAATGATGAATATTGTAAACTACTTGACGAAGAGGCTAAGACTGAACATCCTAGCAAATGGTATTAAGAAAAGGACACGTATATCATGAATACAAAGACTAATGTGGAAAGCTGGTTTGCTTCAAAGTCAGAAGAAGAGGCTTTTCCCACAAAAGAAGAATTAAAGGCTAAATCTAAGCCATCAATATGTAGCACAACTTCATCCAAAAAAGCTAGCTGAAAAAATTAGAGAAAATGAATTACTAGAACAGACAAAGCTGTTACAAGAACGGCAGGCTTTAGAAAAGAGGATTAAGCTACTAGAACTTGAGTTTCAACATCAGGCAGAAGCCCATGTGATACAAGTACAACTAGCAGCGTCAAGGAGCAGGTGTCAGGTCTTAGAAGTAATAAATGATGAGGAGAATAGTCAATGTTTAGAGGATGTATACCTTGAAAGGATCAGTACCCGTAGTAAGAGGGGTGACTGTGTACCACTGAAACAACATGAGGTCAGACCCAAAGTTGCAGATGTTTTGTACCAGGGCCAGCAGTTAGAGCAGCATGAAAATATCAAGCTGGAGAAAGTTTTAATAGAAATGCAGAAGCCACAATTAGAGATCAATACGTTTGGTGGAGATTGCATAACTTTTAAAAAGTTCATGCGCCAGTTCAAATGCAGAGTTGACGGGCTGTGCTCTGACGATGAAAGGATTGCCTACTTGGAGCAGTACACGCACAAGATTGTGGTTGGCTTCTTATATCTGGATGCAGAAGTTGGTTATCCAGCGACAATGGCAGAGCTTAGGCGAAGGCATGGGGATCCGGAAGTGATGGCCAACTCATATATTAAGAAGGTAATGAGCTGGCCAACCATTAGAGCAGATGACCCCCAGGCTTTAGATGAGTTTGCAGTGTTCCTAAAGGAGTGTGAAGCAGCTACTAGGTGTGTTGGAGGTTTGGGAGTTTTAGAGTCCTCAGAAAACCTTAAACGCATTCTGCAGAAGACACCATATTTTATGGCGTCCAACGCTTTCGGAAGAATGGGACAATAATTGGATTCTGCAACTTGGTTGAGTTCATTCAGGCGGAGTCCATCAAGCAGAATGACCCTGTGTATGGTAGGAGTAATTTAACTTCTGACAAAGAAACACAGACAAGATGGGAATGCCAAAATTGCTGCCGGTGTAGCGGGAAGATGTGTCTCCCGTGTAAAAAGAGTCCTCTTAGCAGTACCTCCACAAAACAAAATCCATGTACTGAAGACCATCAAGTATGGTACATAGTATTGTCACAGTCTTCATAGGGAATAACTAACTAACAGGATTAAACATTTCGAGGGTATATACCTGCCCATTTTTTAACTAGTGACAACGGGGGGATCATGTCAGTCTACTCGTTTAACGTGAGAGAAAGTCAACACACTCAAGTTTGGTATCACACTGTTACTGTCTCTACCCAAGACAACCTTGTTAAAATCATCATTACAGCGGTGAAAGACAAATAATTTTCTTTAATAACCATCACTTCACGAAAACTTGTATGAAATATAATATAGGATTTAATTATAGGCCTACACATGTACAGTAATTTCATTTTTTTTATCAGAGACAATGATAAAAAGTGGAAAGACTGAATTTATGCCGTAAGCTCTGAAAATCAACCCTGAAAAATTAGTCTGTGTCCCACCGGACGATATTTCCAGGTTAAGTCCTGGAAACAGTGTCTGGAGAGACAGTTTTTCCCACCACATTAAGAAATTGTGTCCCGTCAGACACATTTTACTGTTACCATCTTTTCCGGACAGTAATTACAAACAAATCCCACTATTAAATACTGTCCTTTTTTGCCACTGTCCGCTAGAAACACACAGTGTTTTGATTATCCGCAAATGATTTCGGCAACGATAAACTGAGGCATCCGTATATGGTTGGCCGCGGTGGACATAAGACGGACTGAACTCAACGCGTAGAAAACAGACCATGAACCAATCAAATCCACGGATCGTAGGTTATACCATTACACAATGGGATAAACTAGAATCCATTGAAAACAGAGGGAACTTATGAAATGATTTTGGTTTGATTTGGTTGATTATTAATACGCTTACACATGGCGTAGTGTGTAGTGGTACTACATTAAAGTATTTTACAGTGTTTTAAACCGGTAGTTTCTCAATACATTGAAGTAGTACATACAAACACGCCCACACCATTAGCTGAAAAGGCAGACAGTGTGTTTGGGACGCCTGCAGACCAAAATACACACGAACAGCGAACATTTAATAGAAAACAATATCCGTTTCAATAGAAGGAGGCTACAAGCAGAGGAAAGAGTAAATGTACATGGAATTTCAGAATTTCAGGTCGAATTTTCGGATACACGCATGTTGCAAAGAGAAATGTGAGAGAAATATGTCATTTTAGACCCGCGTGGGTTAAATTGAAAACCGGTAAAACTGCTTTGACAGACCGGGGCTTACAAAATAATGCACTTAGTTTTGACTTTACAGAGTTCCATGCAAACAAAACAGTCAGTTGTGGTACTATAGACAGTGGTGTACTTAGGGGGGCCATTGGGACATGCCCCCCTCACTTATGCCGATCTTTTTAAGTTCCTAAAAATACTTAAACTTTTTTAACACAAGTTTTACTTCAAAAGTTAGCATATGTGGCACCAGATTGCATGTATTAAGGGCACCTAATTTTTCAAAAATGTTCAAAGGGGGAGGGGACACCCCATTAGCCATGGTCCTCCCTCATTGATGCCGATTGTTTCTTGTTTTAGTTCCTAAAAATACGTACATTTTTTAACACAAATTTTACTTCAAAAGGTAGCATATGTTGCACCCGATTGCATGTAAGGACACCTAATTTTTCAAAAATTTTCAAAGGGCAGGGGACCCTACCCCTTAGACCCCTCCCCAGGCAGGCGATCACACAACATACTGCATGGCCTCCGTGAGAGAAATCCTGTCTACGCCACTGACTGTAGGATTGCCTAGTTAACTCAGAATAAAGACTCGGGTGTTAACGCCTCCCTGGTCAGAAAATTAGGTTTGCTTGAGTGGTTAAGTTCACGTTCTGATTACCTGCAGGGATGAAGAAAGATTTGTATTGTATACAGAACACCTTTCAGTGATGTTTCCGCCCAGATCTTTGACTCTCTGTGCATTCCCTGGCCCATAGGTTGCAGCGCCAAAGGGAGCTGGGGAAAACTGCATCGCCGAAAAAAATTAAGAAGAATCGGGATACCGGGAAAAAGAAAAGAGGAAGGAGAATAATTAAAAGAAAAGAAAAGTAAAATAAAGCCGGGAAAATCAAAACGACAGACAAGAAAAGAAATAATATGAATAGGGGTGATAACTGAATTTAGGTAAGGTGGGGAAGAGGAAATTGGCTTGGTAAATTTGGAAGGAAATGTGGATGTTACTAGTTCTGTGGTAGACAGGGCTATAGGGATGGTGGAAAAAACGAACGGGACGAAATAGCCTGAAAGAGTGAATGGCTGGGAAGAATGGAACAAGGACAAGGGCTGCAGAAAGGCCGACTTTGCAAGAGGGAGAAAAATAATGAGCGGAGAGAAAAGAAAGGGAAGGAACAATAAAAGGCCAGTTGCGGGGAAGAAACGCCCAGGAAAGCATGATATATAACTTAGCAGGAGGAATTTCGGGAAACAGAGATAAGGAGTAATGGCAGCGCCGAATCCAAGGGCGGCGAAAGGGGCGTACGCCCCTATTTTCAGCAAAACAATGATTTTTGTGACAGAATTTTAAACCTCCAAGCCCATCTGATTGCACCATGCACTTTCTACAGACGTTTACGCCCCCTCTCTCATTTCTGGATTCCCGACCCTGAATAGGGGAAGGAACAATGAAGACAGGCAGGAAATGTGGGAGAAGGAGACGGACAGAGCTATAAGCTAAAGTTTTTATTACTGATTTTTCTGGATACTTAAAGACATACACTCGTCACCCCAAAGTATATTTTTAGTGTGGGGGCATCAAAAATCTTAGTTGGTGACGGATTTTTGATTAAGAGCAAAGTTTGAAAATCAAGAGTAGCTTACATTCCACACAATGCAACGGGGCTGTAACGTACTCGATTCTGGACTCGAGTCCATGCTTTGTCGGACTCGGAACTGGCTCAGAATGGGAGGTTCTGGAATCTGAATTGGCCCGGAATGGGCTGCAGCTGGACTCGGACTCGGAACCGATTCAAGAAGAGTGCACAAAAATGAAAGTTAAATATTTGTTCCCTAGGGCTACATTGTTATTGATGCACAGTTCAACATATAAATGGTCACATACAGTCAATTAAAATACAGCTTGAACCAGGGCATGAAATTGACTCCTAAAATGCCCGGTTTTAATTAAATGTAATTACAAAACAGTACAAAAAGCATGATGCCACATTCGCCAAATAGCTGGACTCGGAATTGGCCCGGAATTGAAGAACCTGGAATCGGATACGGCTCGGAATTGAAGGGTATACTGGACTCGGGATTGACCATGAATGGTGGTCACTTAAATCTACATTGGCCCGGATTCGGGCCAGGTGGACTAGGATACAGCCCTGTAATACAGAGAGAGAGTTTGGATTTACACTGGGGGGGGGCGTGCCCCCCAATCGATTTCAGAATTTTTTTTAAATTTTAAAATGATCCCAAAAGGCGTTTAAGCACTTGCGCGCGAGGGGGTGTGGGAGGGGGAGTTCCCCCTCCCACGGTGATGTGAAAATATGTGATTTGGTGCATACTTTATACGATATTTTGTATGCAAAAGGAGACATATTATTATGTATCTTGTGAAATATTTTGTAGGAATAACCATAGTTAATACATATTAACTATGGAATAACTATATAGAAATCAAATACACAACACACATATTGCTGGCAAATAATTTATCATTCTACAAGTATGCAGAATCACATAACAGCTTCAAACAAGTGTAAGGTGTTGCTTTTGTACATAGGCCTACCACTAGATACCATGTGTTCCTGATATTTTAGGCGTGCAATTTGCCCCCTTCCGGTATCGGTATGGAGTTGGCAAGTACGCTGCCAGTGCTCCGCGTCAACCGATTGGCGAGGAGCGCGAGAAAATCTTGGTCCAAAATGCCTCCCAGATCGCTGGAAATGGCAATTCCCAGTCCTATTTGCGGCACATAAATAGGGGAAACACTAGTAATATTGTAAAAAAAAAAAACATAAAAAATACCAACATTTTGCTCAAGGGCGGCTGCCCCCTCCCCCCCCCCCACCCTTGGCTACGCACCTGTTCCAGCAAGATATGATCAGTTCCAAAAATATCTCTAAGATAGCACCATTTTGCATCTAGGCAACCTTAAATTAACAAAAAAATTTCAAAGAGGAGAGAGACCCGTCCCCTATTTCGGCATCTTTATGAAGTGACAAAAAGGATTCCACACTGCTGTATACAATCGCAGGGGCACCCAAAAAGTTACAATTTACGGAGACTGGGGGGGGGGGGACTGAGGTGGCATTACGACTGTTCTCCCCCCATCACCAAATCCTGGCAGCGCCCCTGTAGCAAAATGTAACTGAAGATGAAAGCGCGTGTAGCGCAGGAGACATTTTGTAATTTTAGAAAGAAAAAAGTTACAGAAAACAAAATACGTTCTTTATTAAACGCCCTTTGGGATTATTTTTGGTCAAATCCTGGAGTCATATCAGGGCCAACGTTTACAGGTAGTAAAATTTTATTTTCGATCGATTTTTCTTGTAGGGCACAGTGATGCGTACGGGGGGACACGGGCCACGTACCCCCACCTAGCTGGGGGCCTGGAAACCCTTAACATGATCCGTCGTCTCCACTCAACCCTTTCCCCATCATTATGTCTTTTGTGCTATTAGACTACCAAAAAGGCCAGATTTTGATTCCATTTTTTGTAAACATCCAATGCCACTTTGGAGATAGTCAAATGCTTTAATCGAATGATAACAATTTATTAATACCTTAGAGTCTCGGGGTCTCCCTTCCTTGGACCCCCAATTTAGCATTGTCCCTGGACCCACTAGGGGTCTTACAGTGGGACCCCGGGCCCAACGCCTACAGGGGAGCACTGCCCGTCACTACGAGGCCTCCAGAGGAGCTCGGTCCTTCATTTTGGGGTGTCCGTTTTGAGGAACGCTTGAACCCTAGTGCCCCCTCTTCGAAAAGTCTGGGGACTCCACTGCGTGCTTGGCGCAACTAGTAAACCTGCTGGGACCTTTGCACACAAGTGAGGCTACCAAGCGAACGAAAAGGTTAAAAGGTTTCAGAAACCTAACAGAGCAGTATACTTCAAAGTATCTGCGGTCTTTAACCCCACTCCACAGCACAAAGATGCTACCTGTCTAATTACAAGACAGAATGTCCGTTAAGAACGCATTACTTCAAAACTTTTGAAAAAGGGACTGCCTACGTAGTATCAGATAATGCTACCGCCTACCTATTTTAATTTATTTTTCCTCATTTTTCAGTGGGGGGCATGGCCTGCTGCACTCCCCGCTGGATACGCCACTGCCTATGACGAGGCCCGGGACCGTATTCTGGGCCTCGACTAGGCCGGTCTGGAGAACGGAGAAGCAATTGTATAATA
Organism: Holothuria leucospilota; assembly: GCA_029531755.1. Lineage (NCBI taxonomy): Eukaryota > Metazoa > Echinodermata > Holothuroidea > Aspidochirotida > Holothuriidae > Holothuria > Holothuria leucospilota. The sequence continues at coordinate 30,254,566 of CM055963.1, read as the reverse complement.
CGGCTGACTGAAAGCAGATCCAGGATGCAATTTTTAATGAAAAATGCAATCTCCTTTTAAAAATTAGTAGCTCCTTGTAACAGTGTGGTACTGAATCATCTTTGTATGACACCATGGTAGTGACCCAGAGACTTAATAAGAAAGGAAAGATGTTTGATCGTGTCCGTTCGACTGAGGCTTAAATGATGTCAGATCTCAACAACCACCCATCATGACCTTCAAAAATTGCGAAATTTTGCCAAACAAGTGCTCACGGACAAAAGTATTATTTGATCCAAAGGACATGGCCTTGCCTTGAATCTTGGAAAGTAATTTTACGCATTTTTGGTCAAAGTTTGGGACTTATTCTTGAGTTGTACTAGTATATCTTTTGACACTCCGCCGAGTCCACTTATGTCAAAGTTAACTTACGGTCTCCCTCAGTTCACTTTGACATCCCATAAGTTCACTTTCGGTCTCCCGCAATAAAAAACAAAATGTTGGAAAGTCGCTTCCCAACTCCCCAGGGCCATACATGTTCAAGGCGACTTCCTCCGTAACCACGTTTCGAAGGACAGATTTTCCTGTTGCTTATATGAAGACATTATTTCCTCGTAAAACTGTGTCCCCCGGACACATTTTCCTGTGGCGGGAGGACACTATTTCCTGAGAAATATTGTCCGGCGGGACATATTTTTGGAAAATGTGTCTGGCGGGACACATTTTCCAGGAGAGACACCATTTCCTTTTACACCGGAACCAATGTTGAGGGTAAGGGTTTAAAATGTTGGAATTGTGGTAAATCCCACCTCCTTACTGAATGCCCCAAGTCTGAGAATATGACCCTAAAGGGGAGGAGAGATCTAGTGAAGAGTCTTCAGTTGTGCTTTAAATGTCTCACAAAAGGGCACAGATCAGGTGGATGCCGGTTACAAGGTAAATGTGGAGTATGTAGGGGGAGCCACCACACTCTCCTACATGACTTCACGAGAGTGCAGCATTCAGAAAACGGTACACCGACGTCGAGTAGTAGTGTCCAAACAGACCAATCAGTTTGTGCAAATGCTATAGTTAGTTAGTTAGTTGAGGTTTGACGTCCCAGTTTCCAACCACTTGGTTCAAGTTGAGACGACCACGGCCTTTTTTCCAGTTGTGGCTCACTGGCTTGTTTTCCCTACTCTAATGCTTATGCTGAGCACCAAGCACAAATGCAGTAGGTTCATTTTTAAAGTCTTTGGTATGACCCGGCCAGGATTTGAACCCTAGACCTTCCAGCTGCATGTCGGATGCTCTAACCACTTGGCCACTGCAGTCGGTGCAAATGCTATAGGTGCCAGCACCTGCACCATGCCTATTATCCCAGTTACAGTGACTAAGGGGTCCAGGTGTGTTAAATGCTATGCTTTCTAAGATCCTGTTAGTAATGAGTCATTTAGCACAAAGGCTTGAAGTGAGTGGCAGGCGGTCACTTCTAAAAACGAAGACAATGGGGGCTCCATGTAGTATGCCTACCAGAATTGTAACAGGCTTGAAGGTTGAAACAATTGGCGGAGATGGAGTTGAAGTGAATCTATCCCCAGTATTTGCTAAGTTCAATCTACCTGTTGAAGAATGGCACATTCTTACGGAGAGAGATATAGAGGTATGGGAGCACTTGAAAGATGTGAAACTCCCTAAACTAGGTGATATCCATGGTATTGACTTGTTGACTGGTAACAATGTTCCAGCTGCCAATGCTCCTATTGAGGTCAAGACAGGTCCATTAGGCAGTCTCACAGCTGCTACATTGGCTGTGAGAATGGTTGCCATTATACAGAAGGAGATAAACATGAAGACTGACAGAGTTCTGTACTCGACAGACAGTACCTCAGTATTGAGATACATTTGTAATGACAGGGCAAGGTATCATACCTTTGTGGCCAATCGTATTCAAGTGATTAGAGAAGCATCTCGCCCCTTCCAGTGGTATCATGTTGATACTAAGGCAAACCGAGCAGATTTAGCATTAAGGGGTGTTTAAACGACGAGAGTATTAAAGGATGGAGTTTGGCTTCGTGGGCCAATCTTCTTGTAAAGGAATGAAGTCGACTGGCCTAAACAAGTGACAACTACGAGTACTGACGAAGACGACCAAGAATTTACAAGTTGGAGACATTGTGTTGGTTGTAGACAAGCCAGTACCGAGGAACAGTTGGGTGATGGCTCTGGTCGAGTCAACCTTCAAAGACAAGAAGGGTTATGTAAGGTCGTGCCAAGTAAGAACTAAAACGTCGACATTTGTTAGGCCTGTGCCTAAGTTATGCATACTAAGTTATGCATACTTGTTGAGGCAAAACAAGCGTAATTGGGCATTTCTTATTGCTTTTTGGACTGTGGTTTATTTGAGGTTTAAAGTTGGACTCAAATTTGAACGCTTGGTTTGAATGTTTCTGAAAATTGCTTAAGTCGCAATGGGGGGGGGGGGGGGTGGGGTGTTCAGTCCAAATTTCTGCATTTGGTTTCTTTAAGTTTCCCTTAGGGCCCTCTTGTGAGGCGGCTTTTGTGGTTGCCAAGTGTCGACCATTTTGTGTTAGACAGGGTTGCCTATCGTTGTTCGTTTTGATGACAAGATTTAATGATTTGGTGGGTAAATGTATATCCATCGTGCTTAATTACCTTTCTAGGTACTTGAGATAATTTTGACAAACTACGTATTAATCAAGCTACCTGTTATTGAAGCATTTTCACAGTTTAATTCTTCGTTTAGGATAAGCGTGGTTTGATTATTGCATATTGTGTACACTAACGTTAGGGCTGTAGGCTTGTTGTGATCGCTGTCAGCTTAGGTTAGCTAGATGTTAGTGTTACTCTTCAGAATGTTAACGTTTGTCAAGCTTTTGTGGCAAAGATTGGGCATATGTGTTCAATAATGTTACATTTCAGTCACTGTTGTTTTGCTAATATTAGTTAGGTAATCAGAAAGGGGTTTGCCTAGTCAGTTCTGGTGTACTTTGGGGTCTCTTGGAACAGTCTCAGCCTAGGCCCGGAGTCTCAGTGGTGATGTTTAGACAAATGTTTGTAGCTGCATTGCTTAGAATGCTAACAGATTGGTTCAAGTTAAGCCACCTGTGGTTTATAAGTGGCAGTGTCAATTGAATGTCACAGTTTGTTACTGTTACTTCTATCTTACTTTTGATTTGTCCCTCAAGGGGGTTAAAAATGTTTATTTTTGATTTTACCTTGTTAATGGTATTACCTGGACTTGTTACCAAGGAGGTTTGGTTATGTTAGGTTAGCGGTCCATTTGACTGAGGGTTTAAGGACTTGGTGAATGTACATTTTATGTCAGAAACTATTTAAAGTTACATTTCATTTCTAGCTACAGTAGTGGTGTTTGGTGTGACAGGCAGGAGGATTAACGGTAGTTGTGGTCCTTGGAAGGATCGGGAAATTGTCTCGGTGAGAATTCTTTATTGTTATTTCATGTCTCATGGAAGTATGAAAGTGGACTACCCAGGTTGAGGGTTTTCTAGCCAAATTTAAGCCTAGTTGAGCATTTTCTCAGTTGTACATGTGTTTCAAAGATGAGGAGTAGAGAGTTTATTAAAGGGGCTAGGATAGGCATGCCAGGAAATTTTATGTACTGGTAAAGCTTTCTTGCGGTTGAGTGTTTTGTTCATCGGTGTACCATGGTAGGTTTTGAGTTAGTGGGTTATAAAGCACCACTTGTTAACCAAATGGTGTAAGTGAAGTGAGTTTTATTTAAGCACCTTGACAACTCAAACTAAGTGTTTGTTGCAATGATTATTATTTATTTTATTTTATTTATTATTTTTCAGTTAATCGCATGTGAATCGCTTGTGCATCATTGTGCTATCTCAGTTGAAGGGTGCATTAAAGGCATTTCCCAGAAGTACAAATACTCAGTGTTATCATTGTACGTGGCTAATGACCATACAATAAGTATGACCCAATATTGTTCAAAATGGCAAAAACGGATAGTGTGGGTCCTCCTCTACGATAAGTTTGAATTTAAAAAGTGCCAGATGTGAATTTCTTGCTTATGGAAATTAAGGTACTCAAAATGCATTTCATTTTTTCACGGCACTCTTAATTATTTTAAAGTGTCAAGTGGCTAGTCATTGACCCGAAGATCATGTGCGTGTCAATATAAACAAAATAAGGACTAGGAAATTTATCGATCGGAATCCAGAACTCCTTACAAAATCACACCCGTCCTTCTCAGTTGACCCCAAGGTTTCTGGGATCACTGAGAAGCACTGATCTAAGCAAAGCACCACCATTAGTTATCGCGTAGTCCTTTGAAAAATTCGGGCGAAAGCCGTTCATTGTCGGAAATCAACCTTTCCGCTTGCTTAAGTGGAGATATTGATCGCCTTATGAGTATTTCGTCAATAAGGTCTCAGAAATAACACCGTTAGATCCTGTTAATTGAAAACAATATCAACATCACAGCGAAATTTATAAAAAAAAAAAAGAGTAGAAAATAGAGCAGGAAATCAAGACTCGAGTAGCTACAGAGTCTATATTTTGGTAGAAAGAAAGGTAAGGATTTCTGTGTTAACTCAGAAGCAGATATGAAAGCTAAGCGGGTGACTCGTTTTCGGAAATTTTAGGGCGCCCGTATAACCTACAGGTTGCCTCGATTATTGGGTAAATCCGGCCATGCATAATATGCCTTATGGCTGAACTATAGACACTCCCCTTCTCAAGATTAACCATTGTACTTCAGAACAATTTACCCAATCAACTGAGCGATCACCATAAAAGGGTATTCTTAATATTCAACGACAATTTTACCCAAAATTGGAATTCTGGATGAACCTGCTCATTTCCAACCAAAGTGCAGCGTTGCCGAATATTCTCACGGAACGTCATAATTCCATCACATACTTTCAAACCTGTTTACGGCAATGTCAGAATAAGTGTTGCCAGTCCAGCTCACCCGTACTGTGACCTGTTGAGCCGTTACCCACAGGTATGGTGTAGCAAAATTGTTATCTTATGTCATCTTATATGTAGTCAATTGAGAAAATATGTAAAACCTAGCATAAAACGGGCAGGGAGTTATTTTACAATTGTGATCACAGTTGCTGAGGCAGCCATCTGAAATGAGAGAATTGCCTTGTAAAATTATTGTTTAAGTACACGGCTCTTCTACTCAGCTGATATTTGTGTTAAAAGTTTGGGGAGGGGGAAAGATAATAAATATTCACTGGGTTAAAATGTGAAAGTCTATAGCAGCATCGCTTAAAAATAGGAGAACATCCCCCTAGCCTCCGGAATATCCAGTGTTATATCCAGGTCTCTAGCCAAACAAGATACTGAAAGGTGAGAGATGGCTTCCAGGGGGAGAAATATTTCATAGGGATGCGAGATATACTAATATGCATCATTAAGGCAATGGTTATGTTTTGTTTAATAGGGGAGGGTAAATTTGTCTATGGGGCCCCCGCCTCCTGCTCCCTGGCTGCTGGGTTTGTAATATCTCCTTCACCCCACCCCCACTTCCAGACGTCCTCTGCCGAAATCAAGCCGCCCTTAAAATTGTTTTCGACATTAGTTTGCATACCTTCTCCGTTCTGCGTAGCGGCTTAAAGATGGTCTCAGCAGAACGGAGCTACCTTGTTCCTTCATAGCGATGAGTGAACAGAAAACCGTCCGCTCTGCGGGGTTACCTTCGGGCCTTAGAGGCCGTTGACAACAGCCAACACCTTCTTACTGTACCACACTGGCACACTCAAGCAGTTGCAGAGGCCAAGCGACGGATGATTTTAGGCTCAACAACGATAAATTTGGAGAATGAAAATTGAGGTAAATATTAAGTGTTTACGTGCTCCAAGACTTTGGGTCTCGGGTATTCTGAAGACGTCCCTCCTTTTACAGGTACGGGGTCCCGATGAACTACTGCTTCTTTGAGAACTTCCCCTTAGTTTTCAAAACTTTAATTTACCCCTTCCCAACTTCATGTCTTCGAAGTATCTTAAAATGGTCCGTAGGCCCTTTAGGAGTATGGACTATATTGCCAGTTGCAATTTGAAGCCCGCTTGTGTGTAAACTCTTTGCCCACTGATTGAAACTCTTTGCCCACTGATTGCGTATCTGTGGTCTCTTGGGGTCCCTTCCAGCAGGATCTGGACGAAAGGTGTTTGCCACAGTTAATTAGAGAGTTGCGTTAATCATGCCTCGTATTAAGCTCAGTAACGCTATTAAAAATTTGTTTAATAGAAAAAGTGAATAAAAAATGGTGGGTTGTGGGTTAAGAGAGGTGAAAAATCTAAAAGACCCTCATTGCTGACCATTTGAGTACATGGGGAGGGGGTGGGGAGCTCCCTCTGACTATATGGAAACTCCACCACTGACCCAACGCCTGTTTATGCCACAGTTGTAAGGGTTTTTAAACATCAGAACAAACTAATTTAGTCGGAATGGCCGTGGCGGTGGCGATCATGTGACGACCGCCTTCCAGGCTGCTTGGATTTAGGTCGTTTGGTCCAGTTGCCGAAAGAGAAACTAACCTGAGTCTGTCCCTTAACTTTTTCCGAGTCCCTTTCAAACATCCAGTCCGCTCTTGCATTAAAGTAACTGTATTAAGCATGCCTCTAGTAGCAATCATGGTTTGGAAAAGCATTTATCGATACACCAAGTCTTGCAACCATTCATAATTTTCACACGTCGCTGACCACTCAAAATTTAACAACCGTTTACGCAGGGCCTACTGGAACCATTCTTTCTGTGTTGCAAATTACGTACATTTTCATAAAAATGAAAACTCGGGCCGAAGCACCGTTGTCAGAGCCGGCGTGATATTAGTTTGGTCAAAAATTACTAAAACAACACCTTGGACATCTGAGTGGATTCAAATCGAGTCATCTCCACTGATTAAAGGTATTCAAATCCCCGTTCGATATGTGTGCTGCAATGAAAATGTCTCACTGTTACAAGTAACATTGTGATTGCTTCTTGTGTAATTAATTGCCTCTTCTCGGATATGTAAATATTAACCTTGAAACTCCTTTAGCATATTGAGTAAACGTTATGGTTTCAATAATTTTTATTCTTCTGTAATTGAGAATAAAGGTTTATACTTAAAATAAACTACCATAGGACCTAATAACAGGGAATGCCGCTATCCGAGTTGGGCCTCGACCTAGTGCTTTTTCTGTGGAAGATACTCGCACAGAAGGATTATTTTAAGGATTGTTTATTGAGAAAGGTGGAAATGGAGAGGAAATGCTTGGATGTTAACAGTAACTTGGACCAGGATAAAACTTTCTCATTGCAATATTTTAACCGATATTGCTTCAATTTTACGTTTAAAACATCGTTTTAGTAATACTTAGCAAAGTACGTAGCGTGTTGAAACTAGAAAAAGATAAAGTGTAGCTGGATGCGGGGCCATCGCTAGAGGGGGTGTGGGTGGTTTGACACCCCCATCATCCACGCAAAATCCTGCACTAGTCGGCAAAATGAAGAAAAAAGGGAAGTACAAAAGAAGGAAAGTTAGAGGGAAGAAGAAAGGGGAAAAAATAGAAAAAAGGGAAAGAGAAGTGGAAGAGAGAAAGACTGAGCGAACAGAGAAAAGAACAGGGGAGGGAGGGACAAAGCAGCGCAAGAGAAAGGGGGTGGTGCAGACGGAAGACAGAAGATTGTAATGCATTTGTAGACAACGTTTATCGCAATATTTTCAAAGTCCATGACCAACACTTTTTGAAACTTAAAACATATTCTGTCGGCAAAAAAGCTACGTAAGGCTTTTCAGTATCATCGTATACTAAAGGAGCTCATCGTTCATGTGGTATTCTGGCATTGAGTCGGTTAATTCTGCACCTTTGGCGATATGAAGGAAACATGAGGCCCCTCTAGCGACGGCCCTGCCTTGCTTCCCCTCCGAACATGGCGTTAGGTCTGAAGGTATCGTTGTTCTAGTATATTAGTACGGTGTGTGCCGTGACGCATACAATACAGTGCACTGTGCAGTAGACCTACAGCCGAATTTGAAGCTAGTTATAGCTATACATTACCTGAGTTGCACTTCTTTCTCAAACTTCTTTACCTCTGACACAAAAATATGAACATTCAGAGCTTGTATATTCTGATCATACGTAAAATATAATTTAGCATCGACAAATTACACAAAAATTGTGATCGTCTCTTTCAATTACTGTTCTATCTGTATTTTATCCCGTCCAGATCTAATAAGAATTTTTGTCCATAAAAGTAAAAGAGTTGAGTTTTCCACTTAACTTGATATTCTATATCCATCGGCCGCATCGTGTACAAAAAGTTCGAAAATCGAACAGCCATTTTTACTCCTTTGACAATATTTCTCATACTTACCTAATAATAACGATTGAAACATATTTCAGATAAATTTGATAAACTTTTCACAAGTTATGCAGGAATTGTCCATTACATTGACAGATCAATGGCGTTTGTTTTTCATGGCGTAAGTAAATGAGTAATCAAAACTCTGTGCACTCAAAATAAAGGCTTAACATAAGAAACTGGGAAAAGGCGAGTATTGCTGTAATAGATCGCGATATATTATCGTAATCCACTAAAAAGTGTTATATGAGTTGGGCCTCGATCGCTTCATCCGAGTTGGGCCTCTCCGGATGTCCACAGGTTCTGTGATCGACTTGGCATAATCTATGTAATCACCTTGGGCTTTGTTAGTAATTATGTGTGCGTATGTGTGTGAGTGTAACGCTTCGCTTGGAAACACGATATCTCGTCATGAGAATGATGATACTTTTTATGCTCGGTTTATAGATTTGTCATATTAAGAGAAAAGACTGTATTGTTTTTGGTAGAGGTCAAAGGTCATTTGAGGTCACCAGAGGTCTAAAACCAAAACTTTGAAACACGATATCTCAGGTAAGAAGACAGAATACATTTCGTACTTGATATGTGGATACGATATGGTCAATCGATGAACCCGGCCATTGTTTTTGGTAGAGATCAAAGACTCTCTGAGTTCACCTGTGATGAAACTAAGAAAACCTGAATTGCTTGTAAACACGTTATCTCAAAATAGGAAGGATAAATACTTTTCACACATGGGATATAGATTTGTCATATTAAATAAAGAAGCCTGATGATTTTTGTGGAGTACAGAGGTCATTTGAGGTCACTAGAGGTCAAAAGCCGATAGTTTAAGATAAATGATGGACAATTTCCATACTAGGTGTATAGATTTGTCATATTAAGAGAAACAGCTATATTGTTTTGGTGGAGATCAAATGTCATCTGAGGTCACCAGAGGTGAAACTTCAAAATACTTGTAAAACGCTTGTAAATACGTTATCTCAAGAGAGCAATGATGGATACTTTTCATACTGCATGGGTATATATATTTTTCATATGATAGCGTTTTTGATGGAGGTCAGAGGTCTTTTGAGGTCACTAGAGGCCTCAAATTTGTTCTTCCAAATCGTGTCGTTCCCGTCGTGATCAACGAAAAGGGAGGGCTGGATGGTTTGTACCATTCCAAGGATAAACTTAGAGACTAATATATATCTGTTAACAAGCACAACTCTGGTACATTAATTAGGAATTGAGTTCCAATTCCAATTACCTAAGAATCTATTTGTGTAAAGGATGTGCAATTTATGTGCATGTTGATGTTGATTGTGTGGTGGAAACTGCTCGATTTCCCAATCTGAAGGCCCAGGTTCGAATTCCATTCAAGCAATTAGTTTTTCGTCGTTTTGTTATTCAGGTTTTGTCTTCTGTTACTTATGATACTTAGGACGTAAAATTTATCATATTGAGAGGATGAACCCAGTTGTTTTTAGTGGAGGTCAAAGGTCATTTGATATCACCAGAGGTGAAAAAAGAAACCTTCTTAAACACTATCTCAAGTTAACAGTCATGAATGCTTTTCGTGTTTGGAATGTCGATGCGTTGCACTTAAGAAAACAATCAAAGGTCATAAGAGGTCACCGGTGGTGAAAGTACGAAAACCTTGTAAATTGCTTGTAAACATGATATTTCAAGAACGGTAACATATAGGTATCTCATATGCTTAGCATGTGGATGCCCCATACTGATTGCAAGAACCCTTTTTCGTGGAGGTCAACGTTCATTTGGATTCACTAGAAGTCGTGTGGTGGAAACCTCGTAAACAAGATATCTCATAAAGGGTAATCTCTTTAGACCTCATAGCTGGCATGTGGATGCCCCCATATTGCATTCAATAAGGCAAAAGGTGTAAGTCAAATTTCAGTTTATATCAAAAGATGTAAAAACTTCGTATGCAAATGTGAGGGACTTATACGTAGCATGTGGACGACGAAAAGTTGTTTACAAAAACCCAATGTTGTAACGAGTCACTCAATTTTGCAGTCGAGTCGAGTCATTTACTACTTTCAGTCTGACTCGAGTCGACTGCATTATTTATGAGGAAAATTATGATACAATCGCTCGAGTCATTTCCCTTTTGAATATTAGTGACTCGAGTCATGACTCGTTACAACACTGCAAAAAACCCAATTGTTTGTGGTGAAGGTCAAAGGCCATGTGAGGTCACCAGAGGACACATATGAAATCATCATAATATGATCCTTGAGAAGGATAACTTAGAGGGATGTGCCTCAGTTGGACAAAACATTTCCTTTCCATACGGATTCACTAAGCCTATGGGTTTTCTGGTTTGGGATCAACAACAAGAAAACCGTCCAAAGTCTAGTCGTCGCCAGATACCGTACCACGCTTAATCGTACCCATTAAGGCTTTCTGTCGAAACTGGAAAATTTCCCTGACGAGGGACGGATACCTTCCCCGACGTGGCACCAGGGCCCCTTCCCCCACCTGGCGCCACACCTGATTTGGAGGAGGTCAAATAACTTTACCAGAGGTAAACAATGGAAACCTGGTAATTGCTTGTGAACAATGATATTCCAAAAATGTTAACATTTAGGGATGTTATACTTTGGATGAGGTGTTCTGTATAAGTATAAGACCCGTATCATTTTTGGTGGAGGCCAGAGTTTGTTTGGGGTCAACAAAACCTAGAGGTCAAACAATAAAAACCATGTTAACACCATACTTCACCATAGTTATTTAAGGAGAACCTTGATGGTATAAAAGTTGGCATGATGTCCCACATTGCCTTCAAGTACAGTATTATTTTTTGTGGAGGTTAGAGGTCATTTGAGGTCACCGGAAGTTAATTGTAAAAAACTCGTAAGCACGATATCTTTGAGACTGTAACCTTGAGGAACCTTATACTGAGCATGTAGATGCTCCATATTAAATTCAATGCCCATACTGCCTTTGGTGGAGTTAGATGAGGTTTTACCGCTCAGTTTCTAACCAAATGGTTTAAGTCGGGCCGGCCACGGTCTTTTTTCCAGTTGTGGCTCACTGGCTTGTTTTCCCTCACTCCATTGCTTATGCTGAGCACCAAGCACAATGGCAGTAGGTTCCATTTTTAAAGTCTTCGGTATGACCCGGCCAGGAGTCGAACCCCAGACCTTCCCGCTTTGGTGGAAGTAAAACGTTACTTAAATTCACCGGAAGCAGTTTTGTGGAAAACGTTGAAACAAAATACCTCAAGAAGTGTAACTTTGATGGATCTCACATTTAGCATGCAGGAGCTCCATATTTAGTTCAAGCAGGCTATTTTTCGGTGGATTTCACAGTTCGTTTGGGGTCACCTTAGATCAAATTAGGAAGACCACGGAACCATGATTTGTCAAGAAAGACACCTCTAAGGAGCCCCATACTTCGCATGTAGATGCTTTACACTAAGTTTAAGAACCCAATAATTTAATTGAAAGAGATCACCGATCGTTTAAGGACATGGCAGGTCAAACTGTGAAAATCTTGTATATCTCATGCGTTATACATGATATACTCAAGGTCTGTCTTTTTGACATTCCTCGGAACCTCATCTAACCGCCTGACACCGTCTACGGGCACCGGCAAATGAAAAAAAAAAAAACTTGTCACGGACCATTTCGGGTCAAAGTATCGTAGAAAGGATGTTTTTGTAATCATTGTGCCGAAAACAACCACTTCATAAACCATCAACGCTTCTACTGGCTTCACAATGAAGAAAGTTCATCTGCATGAACGTGCTGCCCTGCTCAAGGACGACCCGGCCTTTCTCAATTCCACAGTTTTGTAGCCTCCAATACTTCTGACATTGAGTGAGCAAAACAGTGTGTCTCGAACTCCTCCTGAACCGATAGTCCGATCAAGGTTCAAACTTGGTGGGTTCAGGGTAGGTACCCGCTTATAAAATTTTGTGCATGCACAGTTATGACGTCGCAGGTGGAAGGTCAAATAGCTAATTACAATTGGGGTTTGCCATTATTTGCCAAGCAGTATGTTAGTAAAAGTAATAAAACCACATCATATGACAGACTGATAAGATTAAATTTTTAAAATAGTGCTTTGCGGTTTGCTAAGGAGGGTCAAAGGTCAAAATGCAGGTCAAGGTCAAAGGTCAGAAGTCAAATGAAGGTCAAGGCAGAAATGAGCTAAATTGGTTTCTACCCATTATTTTCATATCAGTATGTAAGAAAAGATCATAAAACCACATGTATGTAGAAAGTACTGAATAGAGCATTCCAGTTCTAAAAGTTCCAGACCGACGTTAAAATGATCTTAAAGTAATCTTTTGTCATTATTTGCTAATCAATATTTTGGGAAACTTCTTTAACCTCAAGGTATATAGAGGATAAGTATGGGTGAGATGAGATTTGCAACTCCATGGATTGCCTTCTTGTTGCACTTCAGTCGCAAAAGATCACATGGGTCGTTGAAATTGTTTAAAAAATGTGTATGTGATCAATAATTGCCCATGTGCAGTCAGACAGTGTTTTTTAGAGCACTGTGGAACGCTTTATCAGTGCAGTAAAAGCTTGCCGAAAAGGCAGAAACCTGTTTTGTGATATTCTTTTGCAAAGTTTATCGTGACATCACGGGTCTTGGTCAACTACTAAAGTTCCGTCTTGTACACACACACCCCACAACACACACATATACATAGATATAACTCTTGGATTATTTTGTACTCTTTAAGTCAGTGGTTCTTAACCGGTGGTTATTTACCCCCTGGGGGTAATTTTGGTATCTCAGGTGGGAAATTATTGACCGCCGATCTTGTCCAGTATCTTTTTTTTAAATTAATTCCAGTTCTGTAAGATTACTCTCGAGTCCGACGATCTGACACTGTGGTGAATGGAAGTACTGAACAGTAAGTACGATAACAGTACCAGACCCATTTTAGTGGGCATATTTGGGAGATGACTGGGTTCTAAGGACCTCTTTATGGAAAAGTAAAGGACTATTTATTGGAACATTGTCTCCGAATTAAAGTTAGGGTATTTTAGGAAAACAAGCTAGGGTCTGTTTTCCAGGGATAACGGGCATGTTCTCTCAGTGTCGTCAAGTTATTACCAGGTTATGACCATAAAGCGGTCCTAAAGGTCATTGTCATTGTTCACATGCATTCTCTTTGCTGTGAATGTGAACTATGGAGAAAACCACTTTTGATATATATGTTAGGAGGGGGAATGCATAGAGTGGCTAATTGCAAGGGGGAATGGGACGTGGTGGTTGATTGGAAAGGGTGGGGATGGGACGAAAAAGGTTAAGAACCACTGCTCTAAGTCAACTAGTGATGCATTTATTTGTCTTCTGTTTTACGATTTATTTTCTCGGAGTACACGTGGAACTCTCCTCTTTAATTATGTTTGGACCACCCCTTGACGGTGTCGCTCTCCACACTATAAGACAACATGAGTACCTTCTGTACAAACTTGCCAGAAATCGGTCAGATATTGTTTTCTTGAGCCAATGCAAGAAGCTGGATATCATCCCGAAAGGGCTTCGCTTATCCAACCCCCTTCAAGGAAGTGGAGGTCCTCCTGAAAGCATGCCCAGAAAATCTGTGACAAGGCTTCCAGCAAGCTGCGTAACATTACTTTGAAGGCGACCTACGGCAAGCTAGCCTGCGTAGCGCCTCTGTGGCTGCCGCCCCTAGCTGGTTTTTTCGAAGCGATGAGCTGAATGAAAAAACTTCGTCCGCTCCGCGGGGTAACGTTAAGCAGGATCACCTATCCAGGAATATACAATCCTCCGCCTCTCACATTAAGGACATTTTGCCCCCCGAAATCGACACATCAAAAGTTTTCAATGCCTTGGACCACTCCTACAAACGGAATATCAAAACAAAGGTACTTCAGCCAATGTTGTTTACGTTCTCGTATGTAAACGCTGTAATATACTGTATGTGGGAGAAACAAACCGTCGTCTTGCTGACCGAGTCACTGAACACCTGAGGTCAATCAAACAGAACCTCCCAGGGTTCCCTGTAGCCACACACTTCAATCCCCCGTCAGCATGCTCGATCCGTGACTTGATGGTTTCGGCGGCCGTCTCGTGTCCAGTGGCGTCACCAGACTTTTCATTGGGGGGGGGGGCACAAGGGGGCACAACAGTTCGATGAGGGGGCACAAATAGATAGTGGCGTATGCAGTATGTTGTGTGAACGCCGGCCTGGGGGAGGGGTCTGAGGGGAGGGGGACACCCTAATTTTTGAAAAATTAGGTGTACTTAGATGCGATCTGGTGCCACATACGCTACCTTTTTGGAGAAAAATTTGTGTCAAAAAATAACGGATTTTTAGGAACTAAAAAAAATTATGCATGGATTGAGAAATTCTCATAAAAGTGAAAAAACGTGCATGTGTAATTGCCGAATCACCGATCAAATATTCGTTCAACTGTGGACTTTTCAATTAACGTGAAATTTTCATGATCCACAAACTGAGTGATTGGAGTCTTAATGGGATTAAAGGGATCATAGAATTTTGTATCATATATTTCCCTTTTAAAATTTATCGGAATTATTTTTTCGAAGCAGAAAATGCAGAAAAGTCTCATTGAAATTGCTGGCACTGAGCTTGCATTACAGTTTGCAATGCATGTGGCAGGTAAGTTCCATGGCACGTACGAAACAACACCATTCACTGTTTTGGTCAATGAGTCCGCGAGGCAGACATTTCCGCTATACTTTATCAAGACGTATATTCACACCTGTTGAGGCGGTAAGGATTATGGATAGATTACCAAGACCGATGCTCAGCCTCTGACACAGAGAACACCATGCGTTTTATGAGATGGGCAACTTTTTTATTCGAAAAAATACAAATTGCTGCCTTTTCTTGTCCTAAGAAGAATCAAATCATATGAAACATGGTAGTCAAATATTCTGACTACAGAATTTACAGGAGATCTATATTTTTTCAAAATCTCAAATCTCAGTTGGGGGGCACACGGGGGGCACAAGGTTTTCCAGGGGGCACGTGCCCCTGGCCCTCCTTGGTGACGCCACTGCTCGTGTCGAGGTTCAGATCATGATCGACTGACTGCCGAAAACAGTCTCATCATGAAACTTGGAACCCTGTCCCCACATGGTCTGAACGTTAGACTTGAACTTTTTGTTAAATTAGCAATTCCTGCATTGTTGTTAGTGTTAACCACTTAACACTGTCTGTTTTCCTAACAGGTTTGTCTGTGCCCAATTTTATTGCATGTTTTCTAATTTGTACGTTTGGCCGTGTCAACAATCAGTTGCATTTTTGCCACCTGATGAAGGGTTTAAACCCGAAACGTCGTTTCACAAACCTTTAGCACTATTTACTACTTCTTTTTTGATGCTACGCAGTACTTTGACCTTATATAGTAACGTTTTGTAATGCAAGTGCTTTATTAACCAAAAACAGGGACCAAACTATGCGTAATCAGTTTCAATAAATAAAGTGTAGGAAGGTTCGACTGTATTTATTTTGTCAAAGGGTTGTGCAACGAGATACCAGTGTCGTGGACAGTTAAACGATTTCGAATGAAGGAGAGCGTTGCATGGTAACAAAGTTTACTGAGAGTAGCTTTGTAGGTACTCCACCGGATTGCAATAAGAAAATGTTCGAAGGCGTGTGTTTCCCGATCTCGAGAAGAGAGATTTAAGGCTGCCGGTGTCACTAGCAGTTTTGCAAGGGCGTTGTCCGTCCTTAATAGTTCTGGGGATAATGAAGTGTTAGAAATTAAAATAAAACCTTCCTGTCGATCTCAAGCAAAAGTGGACAGAATTAAAGAACATTCGGACAGGTTACATATTCCCATCCTGCTTCCGCCAGCACACTCGCCCCACACAATGTAGACCTGAAAATTACGTGGGCATATAGCTTTTAAACGATATCTCAAGATGGGAAGGTCCGGTATAGTTCTTTTACTTGTAAGGTAAATGCCTCATATTGAGTGAAAGGATTTAATAGTTTTATTAGAGGTCGTAGGTGTCTGAGATATTTGGGGTGAAAGTCTGAAAAAAACTTAACATGATATCTCAAGAAAAGAAGCAAAGATACATTCATACCTTGCACGTTGATACATTGTAGAAAGTTGAATACTATTACTTTTAGAGGAGATAAAAGATCTTATTAGGTCACTGGATGTCAAAGTCTGAGAAACTTGTTAACATGATATCTCAAGATAAGAAGCATTAACACATCTTACTTAGCATGTGAATGATACAAAGAAGCTTATATTTTTGACGAAGGTAAAATAATGTCATGTGAGGTTCGAGGAAATCAGTTTCAAATATTTTCAGCATCATATCTCAAGATAGGAAGCAAGAATATTTTTCATTTGAAGTATGTGAATAACATTGAGTAGAGAAATATTCTTACTTTAAGTGGAGGTCAAAAGTCATCGGAGGCCACCAGAGGTACACATTTAAGTCCTTGTTAGCACTGGTAGGAAACTTTGATATGTTTTTATGTAGATACATTACGTCAAAAAGAAGCAGCTTTGTGGAGGATGAAGGTCACTGATGTCATCAGAGGTCAACCTATGGAATCCTAGTATAATAATATTTTTCATAGCAAGGAAGCATGGAAAAATGTTTATTCGTGGTTTAAATATATAAATACCAGTGTTTATTGTTTGTTTATATATATAGGTAGAGAGAGAGAGAGAGAGAGAGAGAGAGAGAGAGAGAGAGAAGTAGCGACTTTATATGAATGAGTCGAATCAACGCAGTATTGACCGTGTTCTTCCACATAGGCCTCAATGGCTCAGTGGTTACAGCATCCGCCGAAGGAGGTCGCTGGTTCGAATCCTGCTTGAGGCTAAGTTTTCCACTCATATATTAAAAGTCCTCTTTCAGTATAAGGCAAGTGCCTATCTTAGAGGTAAAGTAGCCTAATGTCTCCATGATCTATGCGACTCTGTGCGACTAATACTGCGTTGATTCGACTCATATATATATATATATATATATATATATAACTTCGATCTAACTTCGATCTAACTTCGATCTAACTTCGATCTACCAACTTCGACCCACTATATATATATATATATATACATATATACATACATACATTGAGCACAAGAAGTACAAGAATCCTCTCGCTGTTGTTATCGGTGTAAAGTCACATTTTATATTATGAACCCTGTAAGCACGATATCTCACTCAAGGTAGCCTGAGGGATCTATGTACAGTAAGGTACTTATACTTGCTGTGTGGATATTTCATTTTGGTAAAAAGTTTGGTCAAGTCATTTGTGCTATTTCTAATGAAAAAGCTAAAGTTAGGCACCATGTATTCATGAAAACCTCAATGCATTTTTGTATTCTCGTTGAAGACGTTTATATAATCCAGTTTCTCATGCATTGCTTGCACCAGAAGCTGATTTTAATGCAAACGATCACCCTCGCTCTACATGATGCTTAGGCTTCATGTAGATATAACGTAATGCATCAAGCCATTGTTCAAACAAGGAGATTGTACATCTTGGTTCAAGTAGGACTTCAAGTCAAAAGATTCTGTGAGATTCACCCAAGACATGGGTACTGTAGCATGCAGGGTGGGCGCCACTTTATCAGACACTGCTATTACTGTTTATCAAGTTTGAAGTTAATTTTCCGTGGCTATTCTGTTGAATGTAAATTAACAATTGTTTTAAGTAATATTTTCATAGCCCATATTACCAATGGGGTTTCAATGTGTTCGCACCTGATCAGCGATTAAACGGGCAGACCGAAATGGCTCTGACAGCGTGGATTTAAGCGTCATTTCACTGCGGGTATTGAATACGGATATGCTCTATTTTTAGTTGAATGATTGAAGACGGGAAGGTTTACTTCATTTCAAGGAATACGGATTCACTTTTATCTTTTCATGAAGCATATAGCTAACCCAGTTATGGTACGGTGTGGATTAAAGACAAGGATCAGGCCCGTAACCTTAAGGGATCGAAGGGATGGACGCCCCCCTTCCCATAGAGGGTAAGTTTTGCCCAAGCCAATTCTTATACATACATTTACATAAAAGGTTTGCACAAAGGCGTCAACAGTTAGCACCTGTTCAACTTAGATTATTAAAAAATCCAATGTACCCTTCCCTTAGACAGTTGGAGAAGACTTCTGCCCCAGAATGGCCTTCACGGTCATAACTTTATTCAAATGATGCAAATTTTCCTTGAGATCCGTTTGAATGGAACTTAAGGGACCTGTCCTGTAGGACAACCATTTCGCGGGCCTGACGGTAAGTAACATAAGAATCGAATGCATCTGCCTTCCAGCCTCAAAACTTTCCAAATTATTATTCACCGCTGGGGCTGACAGTCCGGCACACACACATCTTGTAAGACTTGTATTGACTTCGCTACAAAACCAAACCCTTTACGGTATTGTCTTTGTGCGATATATATCTTGAAACCAATCGCCTAGCCTAAGGGCTATTCTAAAATGAAGAATGTCTGTTTCAATCAATAGTGTTTCTGAGCTTATTTGCTTTTCCTGGGGCCGGATTCACAAAGAGTACTCATGCACAAAACTTGCGTATGTCAGACTAACGAAGAGTATCTTGCTTAGTAGGTATTAACGAAGGGCAAAGTGCATAAATATTTTGCGTAACTTTACGCAAGCTTCAGAGCTGTCGTAGGCCTAAGTACAAAATATCATAGCAACACATGCAGAGGCACGCTGTACCAAATAGACCTTATGAATATGATGTCACAAAGGAGAAAGTGTTTCCTCCTTTGGAGGAAAATGAAGGAAAAGCGCGTATCATTGCAAGTTACACCAATAAATTCGTACAGCTGATTTGTCAACCAATCGTGTACGCGCGTAAGTCTACTACAAGTGCGGCGAAATCTACACCGTTCGTGCACGTGTGGTTCATTGTTTTCCTCCAAAATGACGTCAGTGTGATGTCAATGCATAAGGTCTATAGTTGTGCACGGCGTGAGACCGCGTGTGTAACCACAGAAAGCCATGCGCATCGCTTTAACAATAACAGTCAATTTGATTGGCTTAAAATGTGACAAAACAAGATGCAACCGCACACACGATTGGTTCAAGTGCATTTCTTGCAGTTACGCTGCGTATCTTTACGAACTGCGTAAGTTTTCGTTAATAGACCTTATGCATTGACATCACACTGACGTCATTTTGGGTGAAAACAATGGAGCACACGTGCACGGACGGCGTGGATTTCGCTGCACGTGTAGTAGACTTACGTGCGTATACGGTTGGTTGACGAATCAGCTGTCTGCATTTACTGGTGTAACTTGCAATGATACGCGCTTTTCTTCCATTATCCTCCAAAAGAGGGAGCACTTTCTCCATTGTGACATCATATGCATAAGGTCTATACCACCTAAGAAAGTTCTTACGCAGTGCGTAAGTATTTTGACTTAGGCAAGAACTTACGCAAATGTTAGTGAATCCCGCCCCAGACCTTTACATCCGTATATGTGTGCATGTTGGATGTCTGTGGATGATGCAAACGAGAATCATGCTTTTATGATGGTTTGCAGACATTGACAATAGCAGGACTTGCTCGTAGTTTTTGCTTCCCGGGCTAAATGTCTTGGTCTGATTTATCAATCTGCCACACTGATAAGACACATATTTTTATATTCAAGTTATTCAATTCAATCAACATGATTGATTTAGATTGCCACTTTGCTTTTCTTACCTTACCGGGTATAACTGAAGAGGTGCTGTTTTCACAGGACGTCGGATCCCATTTGTAATGCTGGCACTAAATCCTATTCCCATGCCACTTTTACCAGACAATTGTATGTTCAATTTTCAACAAAACATGGTTTTGACTGTCTTTACAGTGACTAAAATGCAACGTGCTTTTGTTAACGAGTAAGAATTAAGCCAGCTGATGTGCACTGTCTCGTAAGGTATTTTTCGATTGGCTAATGGTATTGTATTGTATGGTTGTATCCATTGTTAAGGTTAGGGATTAGGGTTAGCGTTAGACAGTCATAAAAATTCTTGTTAGACAGTGCGCATCTGCCCAATTAAGACCTAAATCGGACAGATGAGTATAACCTACCGTTTAATGCACTCACTCATTTACACACTGCCACCGCGACTGCTAACCGTCTCACAATAATTCCTGCTTTTGCCCTATTTTGCTCCTCTCTAATAAAAGCTACTTTTCATTCTCTATGGGCATGATGATAGTTTGTTTCACTTTGTGGCAAGTTGCTTTCAGCGGAAAATCAGTTTAACTGGATTGTTTTCTCTCTCTCTCTCCTGAAAATGGCTAGGTTCGTATTGCTTCCAGTTTAAGGGTCTACGCTGATCCCCTCATCCAGACCTGCCAACCTTCAACATTGCAAACATGGAGTTTTGTACCTCAAACTTGGAAATTTGAAATTTATCCTGCTCTGTACCATGACGAGGTTTTTCATCACTAGGCAGACAACGGGGGGGGGGGGGGGCTGTTGATCAGGGGGAAGTCTGACTTTACATTCTCTTTATAAAGTAATGTCCAGCCCCCGTATGTCTACCAAACCCAGTTTAAAGAACAGGATTAGGTTGTACTGGCGGGTGGAGCTGTCACCTCTTGGTCCCGGTCACACAACTGGTCACACTTCTAGCGCACGTCGAAACAGCCCACAGTTGATGGCATTCTTCCGAAGACTATGTCTCCATTAAAAGCCGGTTAACTTCAGTTTAGCGCGATAATGCTAGGAAAGATGAAGACTGTTCGACTTTGAGCTATGTCCGTGACTGGCCCGCAGGAGGGTGGGGGGGGGGGGAGCATTGCGTGTACCGCACTGAATTTGCAAAATGTGGATTAATAAATAGCCTGACAACAATTCTTTATTTGCGGAGAAATATTTTTCTGGCCAATTTCATGATTCCTTTTCCCTTATGATGATGGCGCAACCCCGTTTCTTTCTAAGAGTTAGGCTAGAGGGATGAAAGTATAATGCTGTCATCTGCTGTGTGTTTTAGTGTTTTTTTTTTTTTATCTGTTTGAATGTTATGTTACCGTGAGATCTGAAAATTGACCTTGAGATAATGCCCGCAACCGTAAGACCCCAGGTAAAACCTTCTTGAGACTTGGCAGGTCTCTCCCCATGAAAATAGCAAAATTAAAGGACAAGAAAAATGCTTTGCATTGACATCTATTATGAACCACTATGTACTATGTAAGTTACTACATTTTCACACTCAAACATTCAGTAACCTATTTTCTATCCGCTTAAATCAGAATTTATGGTATTTTCTTATATAGGATTCATGTGTCATGGCCTACATATTATTCTTTGTTTGCAGGGCCTAGGACAATTAATTTTCGGCAATCCAGGGACATTTCAGCCAAATCTTTTAATTATTTATTTATTATTTATTAGTGTTCATTTACGTTTCTGTAGAATATCAATTCAGCCCCTCCATTTTTTTCTTCTGCACCATCCGAAAATAAATAGGTCCGTACTGCTTTAGAATAAGGCCTACTTCTTAATCACCTTATCAGCATGAAAACGCAAACTAAGACAACAGAAATGTTATTGCAATAACATCAATTTTTAAGTGCAATGCACTCTGTTGTTTACCACATTTTCACGTTTCAATAGTCAGTAACTGATTATTATATGTTCTATCCATTGTATATAGTGATTGCTTACGTAGGATAAAAAGCTTCATGGCCTTCACATTATTTTATGTCCGAAACAGGTTACTGTCCAAACGTGTGTGAGCATTATTTAAATTAAAATCGTCATTTTATTAGTTTTGATACAAAGTAATTTATATGAATTGTACTCGGAGCACCTGGGCACAACAGTTACAATAACGGATTCCCTAAAAAACCATAACTAGAGAAAAAAGCGGTACGGGAGTCAACACTTTGTGGTAATCCCTGCAAAATACATAGCCCACATACTTTTATGCGGATATGTTAAACGCATGAATCCAATAATAACTTTTAAGCCTTGAACGATGTGTTTACTTTAAAACAGCTTTTATGATGGTTCATATTTATATTGTGTATCTCATAAGGCTACCTTACATACAATGTTAAAAGTGTTGCAACGAAGAAACAACTTAGGACCATCTTGTGTGGAAATATACCATACTCTTTATCTGTTTATGTGGAGCTTCAACAAATACTTGATCTACATTTAAATCATGAACTATCTATACACAAGTTTTTCCTAGCATTTCATAGGAGCTATCAAATCTTGAATCTGGGATTGTTTCGAACCATAACTCCTCCTAACAGGCTGTCAACCTGGCGGACACTTCACCAGTAGTGCATCCTTTACCGTCGATTAATAAGTAGTCACTCTTGCAATCAAGAACATAGTCAATTTTGGTATCAACGCCATCTCCGCACATGCTGCAAAGAAAGATGTGAAAGGTTAATATCAAATGAGCACACTGAAGTAGACTCAGTGTGGTGAAGAAAAAACTTCAAAATGATTCATGTGCGATTTAGCAGTCGAACAGCCTCTTTGATTCCTTGCCGAAGGCAAAAGGAATCTATGCATCACGATGGAGTGTGTATGCGCGCGTGTGTGTTTGTGACGCTTAGCTTGTAAAAACGATATCTCAAGATAGGAATGATGGATAGTTTTCATACCTAGTATATGAATTTATCATATTAAGAGAGAGAACCCTATTGTTCTTGGTGGAGGCTAGAGGTCACCAGAGGTCAAACGCAAGAACCTTGTAAATACGATATCTCAAGACAGGGATGATGGACAGTTTTCATACTTGGTATACACTTTTACCATAGTAAGAGAAAACATGTCTCGACACTTTCCATACGTGGCATGTGGATACGTTACAGCAGGGAGTTGCTAGTCAAATAGCAACTCCCTGGTTACAGTCAGAAGATGAAACCTACAGGTTCTGGCAGAGGTCAAAGCTTTTTTGAGGTCACCGGAGGTTAAACTTAAAAAAACATTGGAAAATGATGGACACTTTTCATATTTCTTTTATGGATTTATCATATTGAGAGGAAGACCCCTATTGTTTTTGATAGAGGTCAGAGGTCATGTGAGGTCACCAGAGGTCAAAATCTTATGTTTTTCATACTTAGTGTACATATTAATCATAATGAGAGGAAGAACTCTGTTGGTGGAGGTTGTCGGTCATGCGATGTCACCAGAGGTCAAAAACCAAAAACATTGTAAACATGATATCTCAAGGTAGGAAGCAAGCATACTTTTCATACTTTGCGTGTGGATGCGATATAATCAGCACATGAACGCTATTGCTTATGGCAGAGCTCAATGGTGAAACAACGAAAACCTCGGAAATTGATTGTGAAAAGGGTATAGCTAACGATGCGACTGATAAATACCGTTCATACTTTATACAGGTTTGTAATATTAAGAGGAAGAATGTTGCTGTTGTGGGAGGTCAGAGGTCATCAGAAGTGAAAAACTGAAAACCTTAATATTATTTCTCAAGATATTAACCATACAATAGTTTTCATAACTAGCATGTGGATGCATTATTGTCAGTACATGAACTCTATTTTTTGATAGAGGTAAGAGATTATCTGAGCTCATTGGAGATCAAGTGGTGCAAATCTTGTGCATCGCTTTTGAGTAAGTACATTATATACCCTGTGATATTTTCGGAATATTTACCACATAGAGAGCCAGAGGACAGAGGAAAACGAAAGAGATAGAGAGAGAGACAAACAAACAAACAGGCAGACAGACATTTTTTGTGTAGGCTAACGGTGCGTTTTGTGATTTGATGGAAATTGTCTTTCGACTTCAGTGCACTTCACTTGCATGTGTTATAAACAATTGGCTGTTGTATGAGATGTTACAGTCTTCTTAAAATTAATTTGTAAGTTTTCTCCACACATCAATGGTAGAGTTTAAGATTGACCCATGCGTCGTTAATTTATGTGGAGTGCCTTTTGTCTTGCTTTCCAGGACCTTAGGGGGACAGTTGGCATGCAGACGGGTCTAAGAATGATTGACAGACAAAAAGATAGGCTGATAGACGGGGCAGACGTTCACATAATCTGACGAACTGAGACGGACGAACGGACTTATACGGACGGTACAGACAAACGGGCAAACAGAAGACAAGGTAAATGAACGGATGAACGGATAAGCGGGACAATTAGACAGAGAGACAGACAAATGGATGGAGAGACACTTCACGATTATTCATATGTCATCAACCCCTAGCGTTTATTCCAACGAATGATTAATAATGTAGTTCAGCTATAACTCCAACTATCAACTTTGTTTTGAATCGATGAACAGGCTCCCACCCTTGACTATCTGTGATACACTAAATTCATACTTTTAACATTGCCAGTCAATCCCACCACCTTAAAAGACTGTCGCTCAAAGGAATAACGAATGAAAATAATTTCTGCGCCTTCGTTAACATCGCTTTTTGCTGTCATTATGTCATTTGATAACATTTCCCTTGAATTACGAAGACAGTCGTCATAAATAGGTTTCTAAGTAATCAATGCAGGATATAATCCACAACACTATTCTTTTCTTTAGCAATGTCATCCTTAATGATATGTGGAGATATATGAGTAGCCTTTGGTGACAAGTGCACATTTTGACATAGAACTCCTAAGAATGTATTTTGTATAACCAAGACATATCTGTTGTTTACTTCGTAGCATGGCCGGACATCAAAATGTGAACAACCATCCACAGGTAACGATTTGTTTGAGCTGCTGAGCAATAGAGCCATCCTCGCTTCAATGTCCTCATTTTGTGTCAATATCGATAGACGGCACTCAACTCTTTTACAAAATAAATATACTATAATAGTTTTGGACTTATTTCAGGTGGCCTGGTGAACTGATATAGAGCTAACCATCATTTTCGAAAATACATTGACGGTGACATTCACGCTACCCTATTTACGCCACAGAAAAACATCTAACACTACTATTGTAGCAGCGATACCCAATATCTCACTTCTCCTACATGAACGGGTACCCGAGATCGATGATTTCCAGGGGGTTGAGATTCAGAATGGAGATCTTAGCTCTTCCCCTTTTCGTCCACATTCTGGCAGGATTGCAACCAACGTAAGAAACCAGAAACACAACTTACATGGCCAATTCTCCTATGTTGCCTCCATCCCTGGCCAAAACTCTCATCACACCGGATTTGCAGATAGAATGCTCCGGTATCCCTTGCCATTCCAGTTTCGATAATGCCATGTTATTTAAACCGTCGGGGCACTGGAATGTTGAAAGAGCATGAAAAGAAAATATTGTAGGCAATACATTGTGTGAATAGTTTTGCTGGAGCCAGTGATTCCTCCATGCAGACTTATCTCAAGCAAATTATGGCAAGGGGAGGAGAAGAGTGAACAGGGACGGTCAAGTCTTCTCACGCCCCGTCGGGTAAAAGTTGGGATTTCACCAGGGAATCAAAAAAATTTTTTTTATTGTTTTGTTATCATTGTAAGAGGGAAATGTCAACCTGATGGTACATAGTTTGTGGGGATATTTCCATTTAGACGGTGAGCCACAGTGGGCGCTGTGAAGAGTAATTCCCGACAAGCATCAATCGACCGACCCTTGAACTGTTTTTTTTTTTTTTTTTTTTGCGTTTTAAGGGGCGGGGCAGATTTCATACATCTTAACAGTAACCCTCTGACCAAGTAACACATATACCAAAGCGCACATAGCTAGTTTCACAGTTTTCTGGGAAGTTCGACTAATTCCATCCTTAAACGCATAACAGTTTTTATCTCATCGCTCCGTGAGGAGGAAGAGATATTGTAGTCTCTTTGCCAGTTGAGTTATATAAGGCAGTGCCGGCTGAAATAGCAACCGTTCCATGGTAAACCGTTGCCATGGTAACGGTTAATGCTTCCAAGTAACTAGTCTCAGGGTCTAACACAACGTGGAATACCCCAGGGTGATCGAAAGTCCATGACTGAGGGAGGGGTCAAACGTGTCCGCGTGTGTGTGGGTGAGTGCGTGTGTGTTCAATTTGGTTTTGTTAGTATCTCCTAAGCAATGAAGCGGATTTTCTTCAAACATAGTGGGAAGGTACCCTATCTAGGTACAACTCCTGTGCAACACTTACTACCAAAAGGAAAGGTCAAGGGCAAATTTTGTGAAAATCACTTTTTTACTGTATTTCCAAGAGGAAAAATTCCCTGACATGAAACTTCACACATATGATGAAGATGTCTAATACTACTACAATATGTGGTTACCATGCCAACAGAGGTCAAAGATCACGTGATGGAAGGGAAAAATGCATATCTTTAACGAAATTTGTTTCAAAATCTCCCCCTATTGGGCTGGGCCGATTCTGTTCGAACGTGGTGGGAAGGCACCCGAGAATGGGAAATTGTCTCTCAGACCCAGAAGTAGGCTAAAAGTCAAAGGTCAAATTGTGTAAAAATCGTTTTTGGCTAATATTTTAAGATGAAACATTGCAATATGAAAGTTTACACTTATGATGGAGATATCGAGGTCTACCAAAATATGTGGTTTCCATGACGATCGAGGTCAAAGGTCACGCGACATAAGGTCAAATGTATATTTTTGACAAAACTCTTACTAGTCGGCTGGACGGATTTTCATCAAACTTGTTAGAAACGTGTCCCAGGTTTCGTAACCCCCAGTGGGGACGGATGTACTATTTTGCAGACTGCAGACTCGGATTTTGCAGAATAGAAGTTACAAAATGCAGAACGTAGTAATAGATAAAATAACTAAAATTCCGTCAAGGAACCCTTCTGAATTAGATACAGAAATAAAAAGTAATCAGAATCTTAAATTAATCGGCGAGTGTCTTTTCTTTTCCAGACTTAAGCTATTTTCGAATTAAACCGGATTTTCTTCTAAGGTGCCTTCCTCATGAACTGCATTTTGCAGTTATGAACGAGCAAAGCCTTCGACCAGTTTGCGTAAAACCCTCACTAATTAACCATATGCAGTAAGCCTAAGCGTATCTTGGCGGCCACATGCACTGCGAACGAGGTGTTTAAAGGAGCTGGGTAGTCGCCAAAACAGAATAAATTCTCGGACCCGCCGACTTCGTTACGTCACATCTGGTTATGCTTCTTGGTTTATCGATTCGATCCGAAATGCATTGTGTCTAGTACACACAACTCACAATGTACGTACGTGTGTAGTATATTGGTGTTGCATGCTTTAGTACGATATTGCTTACTTTTAGGCCTAACGTAATTTTAGTTAGGCCTATGATTTTCTTAGTTAGCCTATAATGAGTTTGATGGTGGTTAGTAAAAGCGAATCTGTTATGGGGAAGAAATGGAAACTAATTGTTTGCAAAAACAACAAGTTTAAGGCTTACCGGAAGTGGTTGATTCAAGCATTTTCTTTTCCTGGTCCCACATTTACACAGAGCTACAGGCGGAGGTTGCTAGTGCTTTAACACGGACAGCCTCCACTACGAGACTCCATACGCTGACACGTTGATTTGTAAATGCAAACAGACGGTTCTGTGCAGTATAACCACTAGCATATGCTTCTGTTGAGCTTTTCACTAGCTCGAAAGGAAAGCTTCCCCCCCCCCCCCCCAACACTTTGAAACTGGTTATATTACCCGAAATGAAACCAAAATAATGGCCAGAAGCACTACAAGTATAACAAAATGCCAACGCAACCAGATGATCAGTTTTTCGCGGAAACGGTATCAGATTTGTCCAACGCAGCTGCCATGATAACTCGATGTATTGACTAATTGATCCATCGATCAGAATCGTCACAAGTTGAAACGATAAAAAATTGCCCGTGCCAGAAGAAAAAGTACCGAACTATAAGTTCAAAAAACAAATTGCTAAATATGTAGCAAGTGAAAAATAAACCAGAAAGCCCAAAGGCTTAGTGATTCCTTGCCGAAAGGGAATGCTTTGTTACACAGAGGTTCATCCCTCAAATTTATACCTCTGTACTACATCACAACTGGGCCCCTGCTGACCTCAAATGAACTTTGAACCCCACCAAAATTTGAAAAACAGAAAAATGAAACCAGAATGGAAAAATGCATTGAGGTTTTGATGATATATGTTCTATTCCAAATAATGCCATGATGTCCAATATCTTTCAGTCACTGGTCAAATGCTATCTTAACATGATGGAAAAATACAGTTTTGTGTTCCTATTTAATCTTGGGAATTCTTGGGAAATTTGTGTTTTGACCTCTGGTGATCCCATGTAATATTCTTGGGAATTCTTGGGAAATTTCGCTTTCTGATCTCTGGTGACCCCAGATGACCTTTGACCTCCCACTAAAAACAACAGGGTTCATCTTCTCTCTGTAACACATCTATATACTAAGCATGAAATCTATCAAAGCTTCCTGCCTTGATATATCGTGTTAACAATGCTTTCAATGTTTGACCCCTGTGGACCCCAAATGACCTTTGACCTCCACCAAAAATGATAGGATTCATCTTCTTACCATAATGCATCCACGTACTACGTATGAAATCTATCCAAGCTTCCTGCCTGGAGACATCGTATTAACAAGATTTTCAGAGTTTGACCCCCAGTGACCCCAAATGACCTTTGACTTCCACCAAATATAATACAATTCTTCCTCTTACTATAAGGCATCTACATACAAAGTATGAAATTTATTTAAGCTTCCTACCTTGAGATATCGTGTTCACAAGGTTTTCAGAGTTTGACCCCTGGTGACCCCAGATGACCTTTGACCTCCACCAAAAATTATAGGGTTCTTCCTCTTACCATAACGCATCTACATAATACATACAAAATTCCTCCAAGCTTCCTACCTCAAGATATTGTGTTAATAAGGTTTTCTGGGTTTGACCCCTGGTGACCCCAGGTGACCTTTGACCCCCACCAAAAACAATAGGATTCTTCCTCTCAATATGGGGCATCCATGTACCACATTTGAGAACTGTCTGAGCTTTTCTTCTTGAGATATCAAGTGAACAAGGTTTTCAGGTTTTGACCCCCGGTGACACCAGATGACCTTTGACCTCCACCAAAAACAATAGGGTTCTTCCTCTTACCATAATGCATCTACATACTTAGTATGAAATTCATCCAGGCTTCCTACCTCAAGATATTGTGTTAACAAGGTTTTCTGGGTTTGACCTCTGGTGACCCCAGGTGACCTTTGACCCCCACCAAAAACAATAGGGTTCTTCCTCTCAATATGGGGCATCTATGTACCAAGTTTGAGAACTGTCACAGTTTCCCTTCTTGAGATATCGTGTTAACGAAGTTTTCAGGGTTTGACCCCGGTGACCCCAGATGACCTATGACCTCCACCAAAAATGATAGGTTTCTTCCTCTTACCATAATGCATCTACATACAAAGTATGAAATTCATCCAAGCTTCCTACCTCAAGATATTGTGTTAACAAGATTTTCAGGGTTTGACCCTTAGTGGCCCCAGGTGACCTTTGACCTCCATCAAAAACAACAGGGTTCTTCCTCTTAGTATAATGCATCTACATACAAAGTATGAAATTTATTCAAGCTTCCTACCTTGAGATATTGTGTTAACAAGGTTTTCTGGGTTTGACCTCTGGTGACCCCAGGTGACCTTTGACCCCCACCAAAAACAATAGGGTTCTTCCTCTCAATATGGGGCATCTATGTACCAAGTTTGAGAACTGTCACAGTTTCCCTTCTTGAGATATCGTGTTAACGAAGTTTTCAGGGTTTGACCCCGGTGACCCCAGATGACCTATGACCTCCACCAAAAATGATAGGGTTCTTCCTCTTACCATAATGCATCTACATACAAAGTATGAAATTCATCCAAGCTTCCTACCTTGAGATATTGTGTTAACAAGGTTTTCAGGGTTTGACCCCTGGTGACCCCAGGTGACCTTTGACCCCCACCAAAAACAATAGGGTTCTTCCTCTCAATATGGGGCATCTATGTACCAAGTTTGAGAACTGTCACAGTTTCCCTTCTTGAGATATTGTGTTAACGAGCAAAGTGTCACAAACACACATACACACATACACACACACATACACACACACACATACACACACACACACGCACATACACACATACATACACACACACGCCATCATGAATGCATAGATTCCTTTGCCTTCGGCACGGAATCAAAAAAACGTAAGAAATAAAACACTAACTTAACTACTGAACTACATGAGTTCAAAAAATATTTTAACTGAGAATCCAAAACGCATTAAGAGGAATATTTTCAATATTAGTATTACACTGAGGGTAAACATCTCGTTTAGTATGACGTATTTATTTCCGAAGTACGCCACTACCCAGCTCCTTTAAATCCAAATTCAGCAACTTGCGCCATGTTGTGCACGTTACTCTTGTATTTATTTATCACTGCTTGACATATTCGATCCACATTGCACTTCATGGATATGCAGTGCTGCATACTTGGCTGCATGGGCTAGCTGAACATGTGTTTCGCACAATGAAGCATAAAGTTAACCAGATGCCACTAGACACCCGGTTACTCTTTCGGAAAATTCGACTTAATAAATTTACAAATATTAAAATATCGGAAACATGTACTTGTGTTGGAATGTTTCAGCAAGGGAATTCTATGATTGATAATTAAAATCAAAACCAGACTGTACCAGACAAAACATTGCAATCGAATTCTCTAAGCTTCGATAAGTCAAATTTTGAGACTAGAAAGTCTGGGTTGTCGAAAGTCTTGCACTTCAGGTACTTGTGCCCAACGTAGACAACGCATGCATGTAAGATCGAGATAATTGTTCCTTCTTAGTTGAATTTTGATTGGTCATAATCCTTCATTTTCGAATCTCAAGGTTTTTCGTATTCTCATTGTCGCCCCTCAACATAAATTTTGATGCTCAAAATCACTTCTTGAAAAGTACGTGTGGGAATCTATAAGAATAAATTACGATATCAAAACACTGCATAGAGACTGTCTAGTGTCTAATATTTGGAAAAAATATTCGATTTGCAGCCCAGCGTATGCGGGGCATTTTTAAATTAACCCAATCGAGAGTGGGAATTTCAAATTATGACCAATCATGAAGAAGCGATTCTCTTTCACGTCTGAATACATGCGAATTTTTTTTTTTTTTGCAATTTTTCGGTGGGCCAGTTTCGGCTTCCTTATTATTTCTACCTGATGGACAGCTTGAGTGGCATGGAACTTTCAAAGTCCCATGCCACCCCTACCATCCTTCTCCCTCCCACCCACAGAACAACCCCCTTGCAGCATCAAAGGGATCTTCCTTATTTATTATTGAAATACAAACTGGGCTAAGGGTGATTTTTGTAAACTTATTAGTGCGCATTTAAAGTTATTAGGTAATCGAAAGATAATCAAAATTTGACTGACAGTGCGTCATTCTTGTTTCGACAATATCGTAAATATCCCAAAGCTTCCGGGGACTTCACCCCGGTCCCCACTTGGACGTTGTTCCTGGGTCCCATGAAATTCACTTGGGGGAATGGTCCACATGGGGCCCCTGGCATAACATCTGTTAAATTCCAAAAATATTTCTTCTCTCCTGACCGTGATCAAGCCCGAAGGCCTCCAACTTTCGTAAATCGTGGGTTAAAGGTTCGCCATCTCCAAAGAGTGTCAATGTTTTTAAGTCCCTCGCTGCTGTTTCAGTGCTACCCTGGGTCGGACCCACACAAGGACATCAATCCGTATTCAAATGTGGGGGGGGGGCGGGGGACATACATGACTTAGCACAAACCAATCCCTTTGGTTTTGGAGAGGGGGAGTCTTCCTATAGGCCCTTTCCTCCCCTTTATGATGACTGACGTTGTCCTAGTCTAATAAGAATTATCATTTCCAAGTTAACATGACCATCATAGATGATCTGCCAGGTGAAATACACGGAGTCCACGGAACTACTTCAAGATGTTATTTTCATCATGTCCCAAAATAGCTGAAACAACGCTTCGCAGCGTGGATCATTGTCGGAGATCATAGACCCAATCAGGCCCGTTGCTAGGGTTATATATTTTGGGGTGTGAAGGTCCCAAATTTCGACCGGCTGGATGTTTTTTCCAAATGAGTGGAGACGTTTAAATTGCACTTTGTTATGCGCTCTGCGTTTTTTATACAGCAGTGGGGATGCTTCCTTTGTCACCAGGGCCGACGCTAGAGGGGTGTGTGGGGGTGTGACACCCCCAAGATCCACGCAGTCGGCAAAATAGTCGGCAAAATGAAGGAAAGGGGGAAACGCAAACGAAGGAAAGTTAGAGGGAAGAAGAAAGAGGAAAAAAAGGAGAAAAAAGAGGAGAGAGAAGAGGGAGAGAGAAAGACCGAGTGAACAGAGAAAAGAACAGGGGAGGGAGTGACAAAACAGGGCAAGAGAAAGGGGCTGGTGCAGACGGAAGACAGGAGACTGGAGTGCATTTGTAGACAACGTTTATCACAATATTTTCAAAGCCCGTAACTAACACTTTTTGAAACTTAAAACATATTCTGTCGGCAAAAAGCTACATAGGGTTTTTCAGTATCATTGTATACTAAAAGAGTTCATCGTTCATGTGGTATTCTGGCATTTAATCGGTAAATTCTGCACCAGTCGGCAAAATGAAGGAAATGTGAGGAAAAGAAAGAGGGAAAGATGTGAAAAAGAGGACAATTTCTGTAATAAGAACCCCAAAATTTCGGCGAGCTACGCGCGCTGTAATGTCACTCCAGTTTCTCCAATAGTTCCATTCCACGTAGCTAGATAGCATAAAGTCCTGTCAACCTTACCAAGTAACATGTATTCAGGGTATACACAGGTTATGTAGAGGTCGTAAATTATCCCATATCTCAAAGCCTAGTTGCTGTTCTCTAGTGAGTGTCATGCGGTACCGTAAGTTGGTGAGCGACTCACGGAGCAACGTTTGGCTATATTTCGTCTGGTAGTCCAGGTGGTTTCGACACAATGTATGTTGTCGCCGATACAGTCTACAACCCCTACAGTTTTTACGATTTTCTTTTTGTTCTTAATGATAACATGTTTTTGTGTCAGCCTACCAAAAATTTTCGCCCGCTTTGCAATTTCACGATTCACACTTAAAAGAACACCATCAGTGCGCAACTCGGCTGACATATTAGGTGATATAAAGCAAAATATACTCTGCAATGGCATGGGATAGTTAGGCTCCTTCATATCCTCTTCTCACCACCCCCTCACATAGGGCTGTCGGAACTTGGGGTAGCTGGCATGGCCCGGCCTCCTCTCGGGAAAATTCTGTCGCCACCCATGGTCGGTTTACTTATTTTAGCTTTCAAAAGGGTCATTTCTGCGATGAATCCCCAAATTTTCGGTATCCTTTGCCCACTCTTCCTCAGTTTCGTTACTAACAGCTAAATATGGGATAAACCCTTTCCATCTTTTCAAGAAACTTAATAAGTAGAATTTATCGTTTTATGTAAATGCCGGCAGTGGCGGACGCAGGGGGTCCATTGGGCCATGCCCCCTCTCACAGATTCCGAATTTTTTCTTCCTTAAAATACGTAAATATTTTAACACAAATTTTACTTCAAAAGGTAGCATATATGGCACCAGATTGCATGTAAGGACACCCATTTTCTTCAAAAATTTCCAAAGGGGAGGGGGACCCTTAGACTCCTCCCAAAGGCCGGCGATCGCACAACATACTGCATAGCCCCCCCCCCCCCTTGACAGAAATGCCGGGAATTTCATCTCATTTTGCTAAACTAAGTTAATGTTCTCTTGAGTCTGTCTTTCGGCACGGCTGGTGACTCGAGGAGGGAAGTACAATGTAAGTTGTGCCTGATAGGGCCCTACTGCCTGGAAAATTGACCTATATAAGCTTTAAATATGTACAGATCCTTTTTAGTGTAAGCTTACCTAAAAATTTCGCGCGCTTCGCGCGCTTTGCAATTTCACAGTTTAGATTTCGGGAAAAACCTTAAATCGGGAACTATTTTCCTCTAGTATATACAAACTTTTAAAGCACTGTATGCTCCGCGACGGCATGGTATAGTACACAGGTTTTCTTCACATCTCCCCTCACCAACTCCTCGACGGCATCGGGGCTGTCGAGGCTCCGGGTTGTTGCCCCCCCCCCGTTGGGCAAATCCTGGCGCCACCCCTGCCGGACCACTATAGGTTTGACTAACGGTTCTCAGCTCTAACTGCATCGCTTATCAACACTTTCAGTCACCATTTTTTTCTTCTCAGTCGGCAAATACGCCCCCCCCCCATGATAAATGCTCTGGCGACGCCCCTGTTTGTCACTACATAAATGTGTCGTCCTGGAGGAGGGGTCTAAGGGGAGGGGGCGTCCCCCTCGCCTTTGAGAAATTTTTGTTAATTTAAGGCTCATTAGGTGCAAAACGGTGCTATCTTTGGGATATTTTTGGAGCTGATCGTACATGGCTGGAAAATGTCCATAATTTAGTGAATTCTAATTTTTCCGACTGGCTGGATGTTTTTACTAACTGCAGTGGCGGCGCGTAAATTGCACCTTTGTTATTCACCCTGCGGTACGGGCATTTTTGAGACCACGGCAACAACGTACTGCCAACCTTCCACATCATGCTACAAATGAGACTGAATGTAGTGGCGTACCCAGGATTTTTCTCAAGGGGGGGGGGGGATGCAGTATGTTGTGTGACCGCTGTTCTGGGGGAGGGATCTAAGGGGAGGGGTGAAATTTTTTGAAAAATTAGGTGTCCTTACATTCAATCTGGTGCCACATTATGTTACCTTTTGAAGTAAAATTTGTGTCAAAAAATTTACGTATTTTTAGGAACTAAAAAATAGGCATCAGTGAGGGGAAGCATGGCCTAATGAGGTGTCCCCATTCCCTTTGAAAAATTTTGAAAATTCGGTGCCCTTACATGCATCCTGGTGCCAAGTATGCTACCTTTTGAAGTAAACTTGTGTCAAAAAATTTACGTATTTTTAGGAACTAAAAAATAGGCATCAGTGAGGGGGAGCATGGCCTAATGAGGTGTCCCCATTCCCTTTGAAAAATTTTGAAAATTCGGTGCCCTTACATGCATCCTGGTGCCAAGTATGCTACCTTTTGAAGTAAACTTGTGTTAAAAAATTAACGAATTTTTAGGAACTTAAAAAAAATCGGAATCAGTGAGGGTGGGCATGGCCAAATGGCTCTCCCCTCTGCGTACGCCACTGATTGAGTGCTCCCATATTGATGCAAGGCCCCTACAGATGTTTGGAGATGTATGTCTGTTTTCGGAAAGTGTTGTGATCAGAATAGTTCCATATATAATTACCTTTTTAATGGTCATGGGAAGGAGTGCAAACCGTGACGCATGCGCGCGAAGCGCGCCGAAATTTTGTCATTAAATAAGATTTCCCTGACGAAATCTACATTCAGAATCTGCATCGAGACACTTAACAATAATTGCCCAACAAACTTACCTGCCACTCAAAAAGCCAGTCAAATAGAACCACGACACTACTCTTTTACGCAAATGTTAGGGGGGGGGGCATTTGATATTGTGTCCCCCACCCATCGAAATGTGGGGGACTTGTCCCCCGTCCCCCCATGATTGACGCCCATGGACCCACACCTAAAACGATGTATGTGTAGGACTACCCTTTATTTCTACGTATTTTTATATTGTCGTTTCATCTATAGCAATAATATGCTATGCTATAGGAAGGGGGCGTTTGCCAATGCCTATTCGGTGAAAGGGGGCGTTGAAGGGAAAAAGGTTGGGAACCACTGCTCTACAGGAAGAAATGAAGGATCAGGGTACGTGTTCTTCGTTGCTAAAATATCGTTCATATCGTGGCCGAGACTTTGTACTAGCTACTGTATTTGGCTCTAGTGGACAGAGAGTTACCACGGGACTCTTGGGAGTACATAACACGTCGCGATTTATGCATACTAATCGAATGTTTTTGCTCACTCAAAAATGCGAAATGCATTTCACTGTGAACCCACCACAGAGAAAAATTGGGTTCAACTCGAAAATTGCTTAAGTCTGGACAATAAAAGACACTCGCCGATTAAGTTTAAGTTTCTGTTTAAGTTTCCTTTTAAGATTCTGATCACTTTTTATTTCTGTATCTAATTCTGAAGGGTTCCTTGACGGAATTTTAGTTATTTTATCTATTACTACGTTCTGCATTTTGTAACATGTATTCTGCAAAATCCGAGTCTGCAGTCTGCATTTTGCAAAATAGTACATCCGCAGTGGGGAAAGGTCAAAGGTGTAGTAATCTTTTTGTACAAATACATATTAGTATGAGTGATGATGTGCCTCCATATTTGTTACTATTATCACATTAAATGACAATTGTGCTAGCGATGACATGTGCAACTCCGTGGATTGCCTTCTTTTCTTTTTTGATTTCTTGCCCAAGGTGCGTATCTGTGTGTGTGTGCGTGTATGTGTGTTTGAGAGGCTTAGCTTGTAAAAATGATATGCCAAGACAGAAATGATGCTTTTCATACTTGGTATATGGATATATCACTTATAGAAAAAAGTTCCCTGTTGTTTTTAGTCGAGGGCCGAGAACATGTGAGGTCACCAGGGGTCAAAATGTGAAAACCTTGTCCAAATAGACCAAATTAAATTTTAGTAATTGATCAATTATGATTTGCAATGGGGCACCAAAAAGTTACATGAAATGGTACACAGGGAATCTGTGCTTTGATCACAGTGCTATTCCATGTTGGAGACACAGAATTGGTGGAGCTGCATATACATTTTCAAAGTACTATGCAAGTGCTAATTCCTAAAAATGCATCTTGCTACTATAAAATTTTGGGGTTTCACACAGCTCATTTTCAAAATAAAAAATGCTTTACTACATTTGTCAATGTCACGCTCTTGCTGTCCAAGTTACATGAGAGGACGTCAGTTTTTGGACATAATATCATAACCACTTGTTTATATGTTTAACTAGTTTTGGAGTATCTAAGGCATCACTATATAGCTTATGAATTGGGACCATCTTCCACTAATGCTTTCATTACGACAATTTTTTCGTATTGAACAAGCACCTGCAGTTATGAATCGAGCAAGAGTTTTTTTTTCACGTTTACTTCTGCATAGTCTTTTGCTGTCTCTGTTGAATCATAGTAAACATGTGGATAGTTTATGACGACATGGACACAGTTTTAATTTCTCATTTCCTCATTAGAGTTTTTATCTTAGGCTATGTCGATTATCTTCAACCATTAGGCTACAATAAAATGACAGAGTGCTAGAATAGAAGAAGCGAAAGGATGTAGTGGGATGAGATCAGCAACTTTGATTGCCCTCTTGTTTATATGTTTTACTAGTTTTAGAGTATCTAAGGCATCACTATACAGCTTATGGCTGGGACCATCTTCCACTAATGCTTTTATGTATACTGACAACTTGAAGGTGAAATCTATCACAATGTACCATTGGAC
Source organism: Holothuria leucospilota (assembly GCA_029531755.1). Lineage (NCBI taxonomy): Eukaryota > Metazoa > Echinodermata > Holothuroidea > Aspidochirotida > Holothuriidae > Holothuria > Holothuria leucospilota. The sequence continues at coordinate 30,216,945 of CM055963.1, read as the reverse complement.
ATCAAATCTACTGGCTCCCTTATTTAAAGAATCACACAAGTACAAAACCTTAAAAATTGCTTGTAAACAAGAAATGTTAAGACAGGAATGATGGACACTTTTCATCCTTCGTACATAAATAAACCGTACCAAGAGGAAGAAGCCCATTGTATTCTAAAGATAAATAGGATAACATTTATTTTTTCACAAGCATAACTGTTACAGTAATAATTCAAATTTTAATTACCTAACTATGAACACTTGCAAAGGATGCTGTGACTGTAACATGATTACAAATACTTTATGCTTAACGAGTTCTTGATGGCGTAGTGGATTAGTGCTCCGGGTTTCACACACAGGCGGCCCGGATTCGAATCCCTCCTAAGACATGTTCTTTTTTTCATTTCTTTGATATTCAATTTTGGTGGGGTTCAAAAATCATGTGGGATTAACGGGGTCAAACTGTGAAGACATCTTAAAAATGATGTGGTCAAGAAGTATAAATTTGAGGGATGAACCTCAGTGTAACAAAGCACCCCGAGCCTTATCGCTTTCTGGTTTACGGATGTGCATGTTGATGGTGTAATGGAAGTGCTCGGTCTCTGATTCTGGAGGTCGTGTTCGATTCCTGTCGAAGGCACTTGTTACTTCAGTTTTTTCAGTCCCCACGTACTTACCATTCTTATTACATAGATTTGTCACATTGATAGGATGGCACGTAATGTTTTTGGTTGCTGCCAGAGGACATTTTGAGGGCACCAGAGGTCAAAAACCAATAACCATGTAAATTCGATATTTAAGGTAGGAATGATGGACACCCTCACTGCCGACACAGCCCGGCACTGCCCAACACCACCCGGCACCTCCTAGCACCAGCCGCACCATATAAATACAAAACATGACGGAGGACTATTTTTTGGCAAGGAAACATAGAACGGACGTCCCAGTCCAGTCCTTTAAAGGCGAAAACAACAGCCATCATGGCTGTCAGTAGTATAATGATTAGTTTTCGCCTTTCTACGATCACCTCTTGATTTCTTGCCGAAAGCGAAAGGAATCTATACAATTACGAGAGTGTGTGTATGTATGTATGTATGTATGTATGTATGTATGTATGTATGTATGTATGTATGTATGTATGCATGTATGTATGTATGTGTGTGTATGTGTGTGTATGTATGTATGTATGTATGTATGTGTGTATGTATGTGTGTTTGTATGTATGTATGTATGTATGTATGTATGTATGTATGAAATGCTTAGCTTGCAATCGCGATATCTCAAAATAGCAATGATGGATACTTTTCGTACTTGGTAAGTTGGTATATGGAATTATCATATGGAGAGAGAAACCGCATTGTTTGGTGGAGGTCAAAGGTCATGTGAGGTCGTCACAGGTCGTGAGTCGGAAACATTGTAAAGACGGAATTTCTAGGTAAGAAGCATGGATACTTTTTTACTTGGCAAGTGAATACATTATAGTCAGAAAATGAACCCTATTGCTTTTGATAGAGGTAAAAGGTAATCTTAGGTCACCGGAGATGAAAATATGGATTTCTTAAAAACTGCTTGTTTACACAATATCTCAAGATAGCAACGATGGACAGTTTTCTTACTTAGTATATAAATTTATCATATTAAAAGGAAGAATCCTTTTGCTTTTGGTGGAGGTCACAGGTCATTTGAGTTCATTGGAGGTAAAAAACCGAAAACCTTTAAAAAACAATATTTCAGAAAGGGGACACTTTTCATATTTGGTATATGATTTGTCACTTTAAGAGAGAGAGCACACCATATGGGTTTGTTGGAGGTCGAAGGTCATCTGAGGTCATCAGAGAAGTTACTACGAAAACCATGTAAACCACATAGACAATGGGCGGTACCTCCAAACTGTGCCCGGCCTTTCGTGACCAACGAAAAGTTAGGGCTGAACTTTTGTACAACTCCAAAAATGAAATTATAGAGATCAACATTTATTTTGCACATGCATAACTGTTACAGTAATAATTTGAATTTTAATTACCTAATTATAAACGCGTGTAAAGGATGCTGTGACTACAGGGTGGTTAGAAATACCATACGTCTAACGAGACCGTTGATGGCGTAGTGGAAAAGTGCTTGGTTTCTCACGCAAAACGGCCTGAGTTCGAATCCCTTCCAAGACACTTGCTTTTTTTCTTTTTCTGTGATTCATTTTTTGGTAGAGTTCAAAGGACATGTGAGGTCAGCAGAGGTCAAATTGTGAAAAAAATCGTAGAAAATGATATAGTCAAGAAGGATAAATTTGAGGGGTTACCTCAGTACAACAATACACCTTTTCGGCAAGTAATCACTAAGCCTTTTGGTTTTCCTGTTAAACTTTGTTACCGAAAAGTCGAAGGCACTTGGGAAAAGAGTTCATAAGCTCATGTGCTGCATATTACCGGTACTGAAATACTATGGAATTACTACTTGCGAGGCAGTATTACCATGGGAAAATACTGTCTAATGGGCATTCAGTTTGAACCGTTGTCAGGTCAGCTATATCGACCATAGTGGATAGTAATGTCACTATATGACAATGAGTAACATACCACAAATTTGACGGCCGATCCGCATTCCACCTTGACTAAACCTGGGTCAATGCATAGTGGACCTTGGGAAGGAAGGAAGATATGGCTTTAGTTAGCAACAAAGTAAAATCATCTTCATATTCAAGTAAAAGTGATTAAATGATTAAACACAAATTTATTTGCTCGACTGAGAACTTTATCTCTGTACAAGTGGCAAATAGTTGTTAGGGTATCAGTATTTGATGTTATGAGTTTCATGAAATACGTAATAATCTAATTAAGCAACGGCTCAGTTGCTTATCTTAAAAACAAAAGAAAGGTGGTTGAAACAATAATTCTCGTCTCTTTCCAAATAGAAGCGGCAGTTAAAATCGGTAAAGCCGTTCGAAGCACTAAAAGTGTAGCTTTATGAGTGTCTCCTAAAACTTTGAGATACCTTTATTTATGCAGATCCTGCTTAATTCTGATAATTTCCTTTTGCTGATTCCCATGATTAGTGCCTATTGCTATTAATTCTGATTAGCTCGAGATGCTATTGGATGTGTTTAGTGGCTGATGCTATTGATCATGGTCGTTTTTGGTCCTGATAAGAGCTTGTTACAATTAATCATACGCACACCCTATCCTGGAGTCCGGGATCCCACTTAGTACGTCTTACCCTTGCTATGTAAAGAGGCGAGTTACTTGAAACTTGGCAGCCAAAGTCCCAAACACGAAATAAAATACTCATATCCATAAGTGCACACTATAGTCTGCAGAGAATATGCAAAGTACTTACTGCTGCTCAGTTCGGTTTCATGTGCAGCGACTGCAGGTACAAATTGGAGCACAGTACAGTTTTGCCCAAAGACTTCGTCATACTCAAGTGTATCATCACTTGGACAGTCTGCAATAAAATCAAGAAAACGTTGCCTTTCGAATATTATATACATAAAAACGCTCAACAGCCATAGGAGCACGTACATATTAAGTTGTTAGCCGGATAAAATTCTCAAATATATTTTTTCAGGCTAAAACAAATGACATTGGCCTTGGACTCAAAAAAATTTGGCAGCAAAATAATACCGTACATTCATGTCTGTCTGGCTGTAATGCCTGCTCATTCCAAGGTTCTGAAAGAAGATTAAGCATCCGGTACAGTGGGACAGACGTTCCTAATCATGTAAGAAATCTTATCCTCTCGGCCAGATGTTACTTTGATGACACATAAAAGTACAACGACGTTTCCATTGCAATATTGATATGACTGTGATGTGAATCTTTTGTAGATATTTTAGATTTTGACTAGATCGACTAATGGAAGCTAAGTGATGGCAGATGTGAGAGCTGGTTGTGGGAAGCATTTCAAAGCTTCCACCTTTCAATTGTATTTTCTCGGCGGTTTTAGGAGATACGAATGTGAAATTTGGTGGGGACTAAGGTGTCAAAGTTATTTACCATGCAAAGTCTGCTATAATGATCGAAAGTGATTAAAAGTTACTAGAGTGCATTTTCCACATTAATCTAACAAACTCTTCTCCACCTTTAAACTTTGTACAGCAGGGGCGTAGCGAAGGTGTTATCTTTGGGGGGGGGGGGGGTGCGGAGATTATGTTTTGCCGACGGATCTGGTAATGCATAGCGCGAAAACGAGCTTTAGCCGGTGGGGTCCTGGGCTCCGCCTAAGGACCCCTGGCTGGGTCCAGGGGGCGCAGCCCCCGGAACCTCTGAGGTTTAAGTATATCTCTGGGTGAAAAATTAACTTACGTGTAGGCTTTGCGATATGGGATAATTTACGACCTCTACATAACCTGTGTATACCCTGAATACATGTTACTTGGTAAGGTTGACAGGACTTATGCTATCTAGCTACGTGGAATGGAACTATTGGAGAAACTGGAGTGACATTACAGCGCGCCGCGTAGCGGGCGAAATTTTTGGGTTCTTATTACAGAAATTGTCCTCTTTTTTCACATCTTTTCCTCTTTTTTTCCCTCACATTTCCTTCATTTTGCCGACTGGTGCAGAATTTACCGATTAAATGCCAGAATACCACATGAACGATGAACTAGTACACAATGATACTGAAAAACCCTATGTAGCTTTTTGCCGACAGAATATGTTTTAAGTTTCAAAAAGTGTTGGTTACGGGCTTTGAAAATATTGTGATAAACGTTGTCTACAAATGCATTCCAGTCTCCTGTCTTCCGTCTGCACCAGCCCCCCTTTCTCTTGCCCTGATTTGTCCCTCACTCCCTCCCCTGTTCTTTTCTCTGTTCACTCGGTCTTTCTCTCTCCCTCTTCTCTCTCCTCTTTTTTCTCCTTTTTTCCCCTCTTTCTTCTTCCCTCTAACTTTCCTTCGTTTGCGTTTCCCTTTCCTTCATTTTGCCGACTAGTGCAGGATTTTGCCGACTGCGTGGATCTGGGGGGGGGGGGTGTCATCCCCACACCCCCCTCTAGCGTCGGCCCTGGTGACAAAGGAAGCATCCCCACTGCTGTATAAAAAACGCAGAGCGCATAACAAAGTGCAATTTAAACGTCTCCACTCATTTGGAAAAAACATCCAGCCGGTCGAAATTTGGGACCTTCACACCCCAAAATATATAACCCTAGCAACGGGCCTGATTGGGTCTATGATCTCCGACAATGATCCACGCTGCGAAGCGTTGTTTCAGCTATTTTGGGACATGATGAAAATAACATCTTGAAGTAGTTCCGTGGACTCCGTGTATTTCACCTGGCAGATCATCTATGATGGTCATGTTAACTTTGAAATGATAATTCTTATTAGACTAGGACAACGTCAGTCATCATAAAGGGGAGGAAAGGGCCTACAGGAAGACTCCCCCTCTCCAAAACCAAAGGGATTGGTTTGTGCTAAGTCATGTATGTCCCCCGTCCCCCCTCCCCCCACATTTGAATACGGATTGACGCCCCTGTGTGGGTCCGACCCAGGGTAGTACTGAAACAGCAGCGAGGGACTTAAAAAATTGACACTCTTTGGAGATGGCGAACCTTTAACCCACTCGCACGATTTACGAAAGTTGGAGGCCTTCGGGCTTGATCACGGTCAGGAGAGAAGAAATATTTTTGGAATTTAACAGATGTTATGCCAGGGCCCCACGGAGTTGTGGACCATTCCCCCAAGTGAATTTCATGGGACCCAGGAACAACGTCCAAGTGGGGACCGGGGTGAAGTCCCCGGAAGCTTTGGGATATTTACGATATTGTCGAAACAAGAATTACGCACTGTCAGTCAACAGGGGCGTAGCGAAGGTGTTATCTTTGGGGGGGGGGGTGCGGAGATTTTGTTTTGCCGACGGGATCCGGTAATGCGTAGCGCGAAAACGAGCTTTAGCCGGTGGGGTCCTGGGCTCTGGAGCTCTGAGGTTTAAGTATATCTCTGAGTGAAAAATTAAAGTGCAAGAGCAGTCCCCCCCCCCCAACTTATTTTGAAACAATAGCTAATTCTCACTAATATCTCCTTATTTCTCTTCCATGTACCTTTCTTTATATTTCAGGAGTTTTTAATATTGCATATCAAGGGTAAAGCAATGAGTTACACCCCATAAATTTCACCATTTAGTGAGAAAAATATTGTCACATGATTCTCAAGAGCCATTCATGGAATAGGATAGACTAGACTATTTCAATTTGGGGGGACTGCTCTTTCCCTTTAAGTCTCAGGATAGATATATTTTGGTTCATAATGCATCATCAAACACAAACAAGATCCCACTGATTTTAATGTATTAGGCTATTCCTCTCGTCAGGCTGCTATATTTTTAAGCGGTTGGGATCCAGAGGTCCGCCAGTGCTTTAGCTAGGACGTTTTCTCAATGCGACATTTACTGATCTGTGGCCTGGGGGAGGAATTTGAAAGGTGTCTAGATCGCAAATGGTGCAATATTTGAGTGGATTTCTGACCTAATGAGGAACCTCAAAATTTACACGCGGCGGGTAGAAATTGCGTGTCAGATTTTTTGTGCGATATTTGTTGCCGTTTATGCGACAGTGTCCCACAAATAGGGGCTGGCTAAAACACTGGGCCGGCCCTTGGGCCCCCGGTGGAGGTCCGGGGGCGAGCCCCCGGAAGCTCTGAGGTTTTAGCATATAATCTCTTCGTAAAAAATTAAGTCTCATGCAGGATTGGTATATTTTGGTTCATAATGCATTATTCAATGCAAAGATTCCGGTTAATTCTTGTGTTAGGCTATTCCTCCCGTCATGTCACTCTACTTCAGGTGCTGAACCTGTCGTTCAGAACTGGAACACTACGTGTTCAGCATTTGAACATTAGACGCGTCAGGCGTTAAATACGATAAGTGGATAGGCGTCCGGCGTTCAAAAAGGGAGAAAAAGTGTTCAGAATCTTAACACAAGCGTTCAAAATATGTTCGGAACGCCAGGATCTGAAGATGGGTTCTGTATCTGTTTCAATTCGGTGTTTAAAAGTTAAAAGCCTGAGACTGCAGTGAAGGGAAGACAAGCTCGGCACTCATGATTTTTTCCCGGGATGTTTGTGGGTAAACCGGATCCTCAGAAGTTTGCAAAATGTGTTTAAAGTCAAGGTTAGTGTTTAGAAGACGGGCTAAGGATACCCTCTCCATGGTTAATCGGGTGCTGCTCCCCATGGTGTTGATTAAAGTGAGGAATAATGTGCAGAAAGTGGTTTTTCATATGAATGTCATATGACCCGAAATAGTGCACCTATAAGCCTATAAGCCGTATATAAGCCGTTAATTTCCTTTCTTTTCCCGAGTTGCCGACGCAATCAGTCACTCGTCCACTTACACCGACGGCCGTTGATACGGCTGTATATAAGGCCGTCACATGCATAATCAATTTGCCGAGGGGCCTTCAACTTGAATGTACCAATTAGATGAAGAGCCGAAAATCGAAATAGCCGATAACAGACTGGACCGTTCTCTCTTTCTCTTTTTTCTTTTCATTCTCCGTCTTCCCTTTCGTTCCCTTCCTTTCCCTTTCTTTTCTCTTCTTCTTTCTTCTTTTCCTCCTCTCCTCTTTTCCCCTTCTTTTCCTTTCCCTATCCTCTTTTTGTCGACAGACAAAAATTTGCCGTCGGGCGACCAAATATTGGGGGGCACCCCTCATACTACCGCTCGTTACGGCCCTGTTGTACAGACAAGTTGCTCATGCACAAACGGTGTTTGGAAGAAACCGGCATCTCGATAAACTGTTTGACGAACAATGAATCTAAAATCGACCGTTCCAGGCTGGAAGGAATTGTTTTTAATATCAAACCAAAAAATTAAATCTTTACTGACCGCAGTTACTTTATATTTGTTAAAAGCTATTCTGAAAATGTCGTTTCATTGGATCAGTTTGGTTTTTGGGTCAAAACACATCTCATTAGTATAAAACTGTCAGCTATCCTGAGGAGTAGACATTAACTTGCTCACACTCTTTTAATGTATTTCACATGTTTAAGGGAGAGCTTGTACACACAGCCTTGCAGGTCTGGGAATATACACAGACTTTCTGTGTTCTCATAGTTGTTCTGGACACTGAGCAATATTTTAACCTTTGCAGCAGGTGTAGATTATATATCCTTTCCTAACGTACAATTTACGAAGAGAACAGTTCTTCGAGGGAAAATATTGCAGCGTTATTTCGAGTCCAGTCTGTTTGTCGCCATCAATATCGATTACACATTTATGTCAAGACACAATAACAGACAAGACATCAGCATTATTATTCACCTTCGTTTGTTCTTGGTCCCTTGGTTCTCCGCATTTAAATACGACTGTATATACAACAATGCAGAGAATTATGACCTAGTAACGTGCATGGTAGCCCATACATTAATAACTCTGTATAGCCTAAAGTTGATCATCTCGTGAGTAATGATTTGCTCTCACAACATCCCTAAACATAGCGAATACGTAAATTTATGCCTATAATAAAAATCACGTGAGTCAGAAGCTACTCACTGTAAGGACTGACAAAATTTGAACTACTAGTTTCTAGATCCTGAGTCACGACTGACCAATAGTTCAAACTAAAAACAAGGTGAAAAGTTTCAGACTCACCGTGTTACTTACAGGTATACTGATGTTTATGGATAATTTACTCATGCTTATGACTTATTTTTATGCTTTTCATCGTTTGCATTTCTTCTCTTAGTCGTCGTACTGTTTTACATTTTGACTTTTATTCTCACTTTACTACTTCTTTTATATTATGTTTATGTTCTAGTGTTTTGACATTTTTTACTTTTTTATGTTGTTCGTTTGCTTTGACTTATTCTGTTCTATGTTTTTATTGTTTCAATGGATTTAATAGGGCCTCGGGTGAGATTAGCGTTCCGCTAACCGAGTTTTTACCCTTCAATGTTGAAATAAATAAATAAAATAAAATAGTATCAGGCGCGGATCCAGACATTTCGAAAGGTGGGGGGGGGGGGGCTGAAAGCCCCCTCGAATATTCTCCTAGAATATCATTATGCTAATTTTCGCGTATTTGTTATTGTTAATGTGGAAAAAAGGGGGCTGAGCCCAGGAAAGCCCCCCCCCCTTGGATCCTCGCTTGGGTATAACATTAATTAATCAATCCGATAGAAATGGATGCGTAAATTTAAAGGTACAATTGAGAAACAGATTTCCCAACATTAATTAAAATTGTCTCCTACTTTATAGAAACTTGGAAACTTAAGGTAACGTAACGCCAAATTAAATACAACTCCTAACTTAAGGAACTTGTATGAGCTTGTGTAAAAGGTATCTGTCACTAAAAGTAAAATTTATAACTTTCTTGAACTAGAGCAGTTCTAACAGAACACAGAGTAATTGGTTGCCCACGAGGCAGTCCAATACAAATTACAGAGTCTCCGAATTAGAATATTTCTCTACTCTCGAGCAGTCACGGGTCTTTCCTCTTGCTTCTGCAGGCTCGCATCTACAATCAGAGTGTGTCCTTGTTGTCCAAAAACTACTTTTTATTCTGTCTCAGAAATTAATACGTTTACATAAATTCCTTCCATAATCTTACTTTAGGCCTATCTTTAATTCCCAACCACAACCCTACTAAGAAGAGATCTGGCAGGCAAGAGGTTTAATGAATTGTCAGTTACGCATGTTTGCAGATATAACACAAATACTGTAACATCTTTCTAGAACAAGTTGGTCGTTTTAGTTAATACATTAATCATCTGATAACAAACTCCAAACAAAAGAGAAAAGTTAAGCAACAAAGTAAAGCCAAGTAAAACAACTGGCAGGATTCTTGGGAATGACACCCATGTTCAGGACCTGACACAGCAGATTGGTTCTGTCAATCAAAGTGAGAGTGCTCTAGGCCAATGAAAACTAAGAGTATTTATTGACCAGAGACCAAGGTATAATACATACCCTGTACAAAATTTTGGCCAATTTGAAAGCAAGAGTTAGGTCCAAAATGGTTTAGTTTCCGACAGTCAGTCGTTGCGCTGTGCGCATCTAGTGGGCGAAACAGGCGACAACATTTTGGTGCTTTTCGTAACTTATATAGAGGTACATTCTCCCTCGCAATTCCCGAAGAGTAAAGGAACAGGCTGAACAGCAGTACTTTTGTTGCTGTAGGAACACTCTTTTACCTTTAGTTCGATTATGTAAGAGTTGGCGCTACAAATTAGTGGCGTGTCGCCTATATCTGAGATTTATTTTCAACTTACAGAGCCGCAAGGCGAAGGTAAGAGATACTAAGTTGCCTACTGAGCCGCCCCGCCTACGCATAGACGGTACAATCCTAAACGTCAACTTCTGTCTACGTTTGACACATTACTAACGCATACAGCGCTAATGTAATGCTAAGGTAACAAAACGTTACCTTAGCAACAGGATTCACTACTAAACCCTAGGCGACGATAACAAATGAAGGCATAGTCGTTTAACATAGATATTCATAAACACTTTTATTGATTTCCTGAATTCTGATTGGCTGAAAACCATTCGAGACCGGTCTTAAATCGCATCTAAGACCGGTTTGCTGACAGTTAGGAGAATCAGAATGCCATGGTTACGTGCGCATGGTTTGAGCGTGTAATACATTTCCCTATGTTTTTTCGGAGTACGTACTACTGAAAACGAACGCGCTACATCGTGAAAGCGAACGCGTCTCTCACAACTCCCGGTACATGCAGTAATTAACCCCGTACTATACTGTGTGCCACTGTGTGTGTAGCCAACTACTGTGTTACTGGGTATTGTGTATATTGTGCAGTTGTGCCCTGTGTATGTTTACGCCGCTTACTGCCTGGTACTAACCCGCATCAATTTGACCCTTAAGGTAAGTGATATAAGACAAAAGAAAGCATATTCAACAAAGATATCGTATTTGTTATGTCAATCAAATTAGATTTTGTTCAAATGATTGAATTTTAAATGAATTTGTTTTAAAGAAGTGAAAATATTTGCGTGGTTGTCCACTTTCTTTTGGCTTGAAGTTGTTCGCTGCTATCGCAAGAAACTAAACATGACGTCATAATAGAGCCCATAGTTAGCTGGGAGAATTAAAATGTGATCTGTAAAATTTTGTCGAAAATTTAATGTTTCTGTCGATTTACAGCATTCTAATGTTGAGTGTTTATGACTGATAAAAGCAGGGTGCCCCGGTCTTAAATGTGATTTAAGACCTCCGATGACGTCATCACAGAGGCAGCGGACCTCGGCTGTCCCCTCAGTCCGCTCAGCCTCTGTGATGACGTCATCGTCGGTCTTAAATCACATTTAAGCAGGGTTGTTCTCGTTACGCTTTGAAAGTAACTCGTTATAGTTACAGTTAATTCCGTAAAATTGTAACTCGTTACAGTTACTAGTTACAATGTTGAAAAAGTAACTAGTTACAGTTACTTTTGACTGAAAAGTAACTAGTTACATTTCAAAAGTAACTAGTTACTTCAAGGTGAATATACGGTACCTCGGTTCCTGAAATGGAGGGGACATAATTAGATAGTAAGAAGGGGGCACATGAGACGATCGACACCTCATTTGTGCCGGTTATCCTTAGGTGTTCCCCAAAGAAAGTCAATGATGATAGCTGATCTTCGATGGGCATTCTCGCAGAGGCGCCTAACGCTCATCATGAAGCAGCGAATCATGATACTGTGTCGGAGCTTACGCAAACTATTTGTAAGAGGAATCTGGTTATAACCAAAACTTTTCCAGTTACGACAGTACTTCTATGAGGGTGGAAATCTTTATACTGTACTCCATTCACACAGTCGGCTAATTTAAAGAGGTTAGCGGCTATGCCGGAAAATGGGAGAGCGTTGTTTCACAAGTAATTAAAGTCTTCACCCCTCAAGGGCATAAATATGGTATAGTACGAGGATGAATACATTTGTTAACAGAAGAATTTTAAAACCTCACCGCAAAGGTTGGGCTAAGTGATATTTCCGCATAAATTTTAAGTTTCACATTGTGTCGATATAAAACAATGCATAGAAATGGTGATACTATGTAGTTTATACATGCAGACCATGTGCCCATAATTCACTTTCCCTTTACAATAGGTGAAGCTTTAAGTCGGACACTTCTCTTCTCTTTCAATTAGCTTTGTTAGGATACTTTCAACGCCATTGACCATTTCAATATTCTGCTGTTTATTATATTAACCTCATTATTATTCCAGTGTAAGGAGTTACGGACATTGAAAAGAATATGATATAGCCTAAATTCATACGTTTGATTCATCAAATAAGGGTACCATACATGTTAAATTAGATATATAAATGGATGCATGGTGTTTACCGACGCTTGGCACCGTATAATTTACTGGGCTCCAACGCACGAGTCCAGATTCGGTTAGCTTAAAGACAGATTTGCATCACCCCAAGTATGACTTTTAGTTGGGGTAAGCAAAAGTCTTAGCTGGTGACTACTCTTTGATTGACATCAGAGTTAGAAAATTCAAAAGATGCAGAGCAGCTCATATTACACAGCACGCACAGAGAATGTTTTGATTACAAATGGGGTCTTTTATACTCACCAGGATGTGGCCTTGAGCAGTGAACTATGTTTGTGTCTGCACAAGGAGAAGCAGTAAAGACAATTATGGGCGGGGCTTACCACCAAGTAAAAGTCATACTTGGGGTGATACAAATCCCTCTTTAATGCAGGTCTCAAGAGCGTTTTTCTAGATTAGGAATTTGCCCGGAATAGAAGGTTCCGGAATCGAAATTTTAACGGAATGTGATGTAACTGGACTTGGACTCGGACTCGGAGTTCATTCCAGCCGAGTTCTCAAAATATGCAAGTTACATTAAAAGTGTTTAAAGTTCCATTTGTGCCCAATGTACAGATGTAAAGTATTGTCACACACATGAATCAACTAAATTACTGAGGTGGCCAGGCTATGGAAGTGAGTACAAACGATGACTTTATTAATGGTGGACATGTACGATAGAATTAAAACATCTGTATGTTTGATATGCTATACATTGACAAAATGACATGTCTCGGAATTGATGCCATTGGAATCAGAACTGGCAGGAATTTGAGGGGTAGTACCATGCTCGAAAACTTTGATTCGGGAATCTAGAATCGCAATTAGCTCCGACTAGGATAGAGTGAACGCGGGTCCAGCCGTAACGTCTCAAGAGGCAATGATTAAACTTTCAAAGTAAGCCTGGTATTTGAATGCATATGGGCCAACCCGTTTCTCACGGTGCACTATCTCCACTGTGTCCTCTAAAGGACAATATGAGTAAACTAAGGCCCACCTGACTTAACTTAGCATATACACTATATAAAGTCGGCTGGGCCTTAGTTAGAGGACCGTTCAGTATTTTTCAACGAATCGCACAAAGATTCGGTCTCATGGATAATAAGCATTGATCTGTCTAATAAGTAATTTGACACACAAATCAATTTTAAACTTAGTTCAATAGACAATCAAGTGGCCCTGTAAGCCTGCAGCATGTGCATCTAATATCATCTTCTGATTCTAATCGTGAATAAAATTGCTGTTGGCGAGGGCGACGTCGATAATAGCGATGAGTGATAACTATATCGAAAATAATTTTACATGTTACTACCAAAGTGTCATCAATTTGAAAATTTTCTGTTACTACTTCCAGTAAAATGCAATTTGTGGTCATTTTGACTATTTGTAACGGGAAAGTAACGGGACCCAAATGTAACGCCGTTACAGTTACTTTTACACAGAATTGTAACTAGTTACTTGCTTCGTTACTGAAATGCAAATGTAACTCGTTACAGGGTTCCGTTACACAAAATGTAACTCGTTACAGTAACGGCGTTACTTGTAACTCGTTACTTCCCAACCCTGCATTTAAGACCGGGGACCCTCGCATTTATCCCCTAATTCATAAACACCTTTATTGATTTCCTGTATTCTGATTGGCTGAAAACCATTCGAGACCAGTCTCGAATCGCATTCGAGACTGGCCTTTGCCAGTTTAGGAGAATTACTTTTCAAGGTGAATTGAATATCACTGTTACTACTGCATTGTGCACTATGCTTTGTCCATGATGTGTTACCATAGCAACATAAACCATAACATCTGAGTAAGAAAACCAGTCACTGTAAACTACTGTAGTATTATACTGTTATGCCTAGCACCCCTGTAGCTATAACCATTCCAAAGCATAATGCTCATTTCATCCCATGAATGAATGCTAGCAAAACTATATTCATCTTCTTGGATACTGGCAGTGGTATGGCTAAAAGAGCGTATATAACCTTACAGTATATGCCAAGGGTACATTTTGTTAACGGTCTGCCTGTTACAAATATTCCACTCCTTATTCTCCTAAGTTGGACTGCATGGTAAAGAAAAGTGAATTTGGTCTCTGTGCTGCTAATGCCAGCATGGGGCCTGTGTTATAATTATGTCATGCAGAGCAATGGTAAACAGGTTTTACTGACAGTGTCACTGTCAGGTTTTTACGTTTGAACCAATTCCGCTAACACTAACAGACATAACAGGCCAGCACGGTCTTCATTTCTAGTTCTACGCCGAGCTAGGCTTCTTATGAACTAATGTTGTAAATAGTTTAAGCTAGTCCTAACGTTAGGCCTGCATAATCTGTATTAAAAACTTGAACACATTTTCAAAGTTACCAACACTATAATCCTTTTCCAAAAAGGCTTAAGACACCTAAAACCACCGTCTTACTTATGGATCTTGAACGATCTTGTGCGTTAACTACTTGCAGTCAAATGTCCGCATGCATGTCGTTGAATGCTGCACTGCACTGCACACAATATATTACAGTAGACTGTAACTGCACAGCACTGTGCATTCATTTACCTTCTGTGAAACTTTCGTGGAGTAGAACTTCACTGTAAACAATAGCCAGCTAGAAGTTAGTTTCCTTGTTTTAATGCTCAGCCTCATCTCTACAACGATGTATGATAATTCAGAGATAAGCAATTTTGCGTTTAATTAATCCAGTTAAATTTCGTTCGATGAATTGAGATTACAATCAATATGTTAAGTGAAAATATTTGCGTGGTTGTCCACTTTCTTTTGGCTTAAAGTTGTTCGCTACTATCGCAAGAAACTAAACATGACGTCATAATAGAGTCCTAAGTTAGCTGGGAGAATTAAAATTTGATCTGTAAAATTTTGTCGAAAATTCAATGTTTTTGTCGATTCCCAACATTTTAATGTTGAGTGTTTATGAATGGGGATAAATGCGAGGGTGCCCGGTCTTAAATGTGATTCGAGACCGACGATGACGTCATCACAGAGGCAGCGGACCTCGGCTTTCGCCTCGGTCCGCTCAGCCTCTGTGATGACGTCATCGTCGGTCTCAAATCACATTTAAGACCGGGCACCCTCGCATTTATCCCCTAATTATATACACTGGAATAGAAAAAAGGCACTTACCCTCCCGTGTTTCTTGAACTACAAATACTATGCTAAATATTTAAAACGTCAAACGTACACAATAGATAGTTCTCAGTGACGTCACAGCTAGGGGTTAGCAACCGCCATGTCTGAGGGCAAGCCTGTACACACATGCCGGGGTTGCCCTCAGGCATGGCTGAAATAATACAAGTGAAAAGCTCGTATGACGTCACGTGAGAACTATCTATTTCACTCAGACTGAGAAGCCAGCTGCTTGTAAGATCAAAATATACGAAGAGCATACGCGAACGCAACTTCTGCTATAAAGGTTCTTCACCAACGACACTGTGTTGCGCGTCTCCCTCTTTTGACGGCCAGGTGTCCATTGTACAGCAATACGGTATTTCGGAATCACCTACAGCGCAGGCGTAGTGACCTTTGAAATAAGGTCAAGTGAGGGGTTTTCATCGTTTCAGCAGTGTTTTATATTTCTACCTTCATGGAAATCTCCTTTTCATAAGAAGCACCTTAGTGCATTCCAGAAGCTTTAAAAAATGGTTTCAAAGGTTGAAAGAAATTTCAGAAATAAAAAGTCTTCTTGAAAACTTGCGAAAATTGGAATATTTTCTAAAATGAATCGAACTTAGTGTCTATTTCAGGACATTTTCTTTAAATACATGGAACTGTAGGCAGACATATGTGGAATGTCTTCTGCATAGCTACCGAAGCGTACGTACTCTTTCTCGCACGTACCTCTAGTGCATGGCATGTACGTACGTATATCTGTTATAAGCGTACTAGTATACGGCAGATATTATAATAATGCAGCCCACATGCACGTTCATGCAGACTAGACTGACTAGCCGGTGATGTGGGTCGGGTGACGCTAGAGAACTTCATCAAGTATAGCCTACTAGGTTAGTGAAGGGAAATCGTAGATTATTTTCTTTACCATTTTTTTTTTCGAGTGATCATAATCACACGCATTTCTTCTATTCTAAACTTGTAGGCCTAACGGTAGCGTTTCGAGTTCGGGCATTTTCAGTGTGGCAAACACCAGGGTTGGGTTTTTGCCGGAAAAAAACCTGTTTTTACCGGGACAGTGGTAGAAACTGGTAATAACTGGTTATTACCGGTAAAAACCAGGAGAAAATGGAATAAACCTCTTCTGGCAATTAGGAGAGTGCAGTTGTTGTACCCCATTGCACATGATGGATAAACAAGTTGAGATAAAATTATTTACATTCATTTACACTTTCTATTTTGCCAAAAAAGTGAGCACTAAAGCTTGTCAAACACAGAATAAAGAGTGAAGTATACTCGGTAATTACAATAGTACTGTAAGCCCTAACATGTTAAGTGTAACCACAAACAAAGCAACTACATGCCAGCAGGAATAGTCTGAAAATTACAGTTGGTTTGCAAAATGACAAGATTTATCAAGCAAAGTTTTTCAAAATGAGGATTAATAAAATTATGTTTAAAGTTATGAAAGTTCTCAATATAAGTTCAGTCGCAAAGTTGGTAGGGCATATCTGTTACACATATTGAGTAGGAGAATTAAGTGGATGAGCAACTTCCTTTATCATATCAGAAACTTCAGTTTGACACAGCAGAGAAGCAGATTTCAGTGCCATAAATGCTGAATAATCAGCAACTTGAAGTAAATGAGTTTCATCAAGGGAGCACCTCGGGGTATTTCAAGTCCACCATACTGAGAGATAATTAAGTAAGAATTTATCAACGGCCAAACAAATATGAAGAGTCTATTTTTTGACTAAGTTATCTTCATTGATAAAAAAATTTATAAACCACAATTAGTAATGTTAGAATGAAAGAAACTTAAGTGGACAGCCAGCAAATTATTAAGTGGAAATATTGAAGGAAGGTGGATGGTTCAGTAATGAACGAGACATAACACTACTGGAGGTCAATGTACTGCAAGACAATGAGTTAGTGTACAGTAGGACCTACACAGCTGCAGGTTCCCCTTGAAAGGGTATACCCAAGAGTGGAGTTACCAACTTGCCAGTATGCTCAGGAAAGCTTCCCATCAAACTGAAAATAAGTCCTGAAATTATTCCAGGATTTTCCTTCCCATTTTTCTGCATTAAATATACCTAGTGTATGTATACTTAAAACAAAAACATTGTAAATCGGGCAAAAAGTAGCCAAAATCACCAAACAAATCACATTCAGACTCTAACATGGTGTATATTGTTGCCTAAAGTCCTAAAATGATTAATCCTGATGTAACAGAATGATTTTCTTCTTTAGACTTTGAAAAAAAGCATAAAAAGTACTTGTTAACAACATTTTATTCAATGTAGCAGAATAGGTTTTTACCGTTTTTTCCATTTTTCGGCAAAAACCTGTTTTTACCGGAACGGTTTTTACCGGTAAAAACCTTCGGTAAAAACCGCCTGTGGCAAAAACTGCCAACCCTGGCAAACACTAATGTTAACGTTGGACTAACTTAACGTTTAGCGAAGCTAGTTTAAGTCCCCGTTTTCTCGACTCGCCATTATCAAATTAAATGTGTAGATACATCATCATCTTTCATAAATCTCAATAGCCTAGATTTTGTGAGCCTAACTCATGACAACCATCCCTAAACTCAGTAAACTGCGTCGATAACGTGATCAATCTGAGTACTGCTGTGAGGCTTATGAGTCGAGTATAGCAGCTAGCTACCTGTCTCTCTACACAATAACGCTTTGTACGTGCACAATCATACAAAAATTATGTGTACAGTATATATACACTATGCGTATCTCGTACGTACATGTACGTACATGTAATTTTTGAATGTTTACATCCCGCCATCAGCCGAGTGTCTGCGTAGCGGCTCTCATTGGCTGTGTATATGCTCTAGCTACACAGTGACGGTGGCAAAAAGTTCGTCCGTTCCCTGCAGGTTCCCCTCATTTGACCTTCGACCTTCGCTACTTGCGTTCATTCCGAAATACCGTATTGTAACTAAGGTCTTGTCGTGCGCGCGTATCGATGACACACCTTTTGCGCATGAGTAGTTACGGCCAGTACGCTAAAATGAAACTCGCTGACGTCACCTGAAGAACCTCTATAACTTGTATTTAAGCTATGACTGGCAAAAAAAGCGCTCTTGAGCGCGTACTTCGGCTTTCATAGACACGCGTATTTTTGTTTTGTTAAGGACGTGCACACGTGCACGCACAAACGTTATCCGGCTATGTACCGGATAACGTTTGTGCGTGCGGCTATGTACGGATTAAAATGTATATGGGTCAAAAGATATACTGATAGTACCACTGCTACTTGGAAACTGTTTTTCGACTTTTACTTGCAAAAGTATGGGTAACAATTTTTATTTCACTGTAATTACCAGGCGAAAGATCTAGTAATTAATAATCATTTTATAAGTGATGTTTGTGCTGCATGGTCAAAGTAGTCGTTTCGGAATCCAGTAGAAAATTATGGTAATGAATAATTTGGAACAATTCACTGATAAAAATTAATAATGAAACTGTATTTTATGACTATATGTACGTAAAAGGTGTCTTAAGGGTTAATGATTTTTATGACAATAATCAAAGGCCTTTAAGTTTTGAATCCTTCAAACAAAAATATTCATTAGATGCTTTCCCCTTCACTGTTTTTATGGTATTTTATTTGCTATTTCCAGAGTTTGGTTAGAAAGTTTAGATGTCCTTAACCTTTTTCCGTATGTGCATGACGGGCTCAGGCAAAAAGGGTTATCATTTTTAAAAAATCATAACTCTGTCATGCAACATCCACTAGCCTTTATTTTACCATCAAAATGAAGCCAACAAAAAGATCTATCGAATGCCACCATTTTTTTTGGGGGGGGGGGTTCGTATTTGACATTGTTTCATAAAAAATCGTTAAAAAGTTGTTTACATTAAAAAAATATACCAACAATTCAAAAACATGCTAAAAATGACGTCATAAGTTTAAAAAAATCAGTTGAGGCACTTAGAAAAAAGTCACCCTATTCACTTTTTTTCTGAATACCTAGGAACCT
This sequence comes from Holothuria leucospilota, assembly GCA_029531755.1. Classification (NCBI taxonomy): domain Eukaryota; kingdom Metazoa; phylum Echinodermata; class Holothuroidea; order Aspidochirotida; family Holothuriidae; genus Holothuria; species Holothuria leucospilota. The sequence continues at coordinate 30,197,594 of CM055963.1, read as the reverse complement.
ATACAAACACCGTAAGAAGTGATTAGGTGTCAGGGGTAGGGAAGTTAGAGATATTTGAGGTATAATTTTCAAAAATTAGTCATTTTCAGTCAAATTTTACATTTCCATCCCAAATACCCCCTCCCAATAAAAAATTACCTAAGTCAACAAGGGAATGTCCGATCTTTTTCATTCAAACACCAAAATGTCCGTTATGAGCTACCTTACACAGAAACACCAAGAAATATGAAGAAATGGCAAGGGTAGGGTGAGTAAGAGAGTTTCAAAGATCCAAGCAACTGCATTTTTCAAAAATGAGTCAAATTTGGCCCAAAACATGCATTTCTGACCCAAAAATCCCCTCCCAATATCAAAAATTATAACCCACAACACCCCTCCGACTTTTCCACTCACTAAAATGGCCATTCAGAGCTACCTTACAAAGCCATGCAGCTCTATTTATAGATCCAAAGTTGTTTACGTTTCACTGTGCACTGAGCCATAGCGTCCTGTGTAGAGGTCAATATAGTTCAGTGTGTGTGAGTTCAGTGTGGGCTGTATAGCAAGAGTAAAATGGGCATATCTTCCTCATTTTTTTGTCCAATTTCCTCAAATTTGGTATCAAATGAAAGAGAAAAGGAAGCTAAACAATCTCCTGCACCATAAATTACAAAATAATAGTGATCTGTATGGGTTTTCTACGATTTTCTATGAAAATTCGTATTACGTCATCTAATTTGCATATTTGCATACATAATGAGATTAGTTTACAAAAATAAAATATGCATTCAAATTCCCTCTCTTTGCTCTTTACAATGATATATAGGTTCTCACAGAGAATATTCTTCTAAATCAACCAAAAAATTCCTAAAAATATTCCTCTGTTAAAAAAGTGAAGACCTTATGGAAAATTTAAGTAATTTGGTAGATAATCTTCTAGATATTCCACATTTCTCCCGTTATATCTATAGGCATTTAATTCAGACAGTAGCTTCACCTCCTGTTGCTTTTACAAAGTGGAACGAAGTTTTTCAGTTCAGTCAGTCTCAATGGCAAACCATTTGTAGAATTCCTTTTACTTCACGCAAGGAAAGCAAGATCCGCTATTTTCAATACCGGTTCATTTACCGTATTCTAGGCACACATACTCGTCTTTGTCGTGTGAATATCGTAGGCAGCCCACTCTGTACTTTTTGTAATGAGCAGAACAATTCTATAGAGCATTTATTTTGGGAATGCAACATAGTATCAAATTTTATTTTGGAAGTTGAGCAAAGGACGTTAGGCAGGCAATTTATATTCTCCAAGTAAAATTTATTTTTTGAGTACAAATTCTCCTTAAGACATCCATATAATTTTTTGATTTTCCACCTTAAATTTTATTTGTTCAACAAGAAACTGAATTTTCAGTTGCCCAACCTTAACGAATTTTTGTATAAATTTCAATTTGCTATCCAGGTTGAAAAGAAAAATGGTAATTCAAGAGAATGTAACACAATAACCTATGATAGCCTTCAGTTGGCATTCAGAAACTGTCTGCTCCTTTTTCAATAATAATATTTTTAAAGTGGGACGTTGATGAATTTAATTATTAAGCATGTTGTATGTGTTAATGAAGTTAAAGGTTCATGTTCATTGTCGATGCCTATTCAATGAAGCAAAATATTTGGTTATAGATGTAGAAAAATTTTGTAAATTTTGTACATATATATATATATGTATTATTTCTTTAAATCGATATGCAGATGCCATGTGAATGTCATTGTTTTGTTCTTATGTACCATATGATGCACTTACCGAATAAAAGAGGATGGAAAAAATCCGGATATGTGCAGCGCGTCGATTATGTACAGCGCGTCGACGCGCTGCACATAACCTAATAACGTTTATGCGCGCATTTAAGTATTTGTGCTGTATATAAAAAGGGTCCTTTATTTCTGTATGATTATGAGAAGCGATATGGCGTGCACCACATACGCAGGCAAGCCCTGCAAATAGCAAAGTGTTAGAGAAAGTACAGGCAAGGAAGAAACGACTGGTTGGTCGAGACACTGCAAATTTGGACCTAACTTTGCCTCCATGAATGGACATTCCGCCATTTTGACCTTGGTCTCTAGTCTATAAATACTTTAAGAATGAAAATTACGATTTCCGTTAAAGTATTATGAGGCTCTTTGGACGGACATTTTGATCACAGAGCTTAATCTCCGTTCAACATACACTATAAGAACTCTCGCATTCGATGTCTAATGAAAGAGAGAGGGGAGGCGGTTTTCTTTCTTGAGTAAATATGGTGCTCTGTGGTCAGGGGAGCTGCTTGATTACGGCTTAAGGATGGTTGTGAGATTCATCCTGCTGACTACCAAGACCAGTGAGTTGTACCAACTGTTCCACTGAATGTTTTATAGTTCTGTTTTTAATCTTAGGTGAACCTATTCAAAAAGGCATCATGTTTGTAACAATAATACACAGTTTTTATAAAGTTCAAAACACACTTAAGTCTCTGAGAAAAAGAGTCCAGAAGGTGAAAACCGAATGCTGGAGGAAAAAATGCGTTTTCAGTAGTATCTTGAAATGTTAATATTGTAGCTTCTTTGATTTTAATTGGGAGATTTTTTTGAAAGATATGCAGCTGAGTAGGCCTACTGGAAAGAACGATAACTATAATATCTTGTGGAAACAGGAGAGGATGAGGGTAGAAATTTTGAACTTGAGCAAAGGCAACGTTGCCTTTGCTCCAGTTCGAAATTTCTACCCTCATCCTCTCCTGTTTCTATAAGATATTACAGTTATCGTTCTTTCCAGTAGGCCTACTCAGCTGCATATCAACTACCATCTCGTACGAGATGGTAGTTTGTAGTTAGCTGGATGTCTCTTTTCAAATTAGCCGAAAAACTATTTGGTCTCTAGTCCAAGCACAAATGGTCGGAGTTCAGTTGCGTAAGTGACGATCTTATTGTACCTTTGTATGTAACTATACGACGTCCGTGGAAAATTCGTCAACAACGCCATTCAAACCTATACCTACCCGATTATTATTTTTTTTTCTAACTCAGAGTTGAGGTCTTCGAAACCCAGATTGGAGCTTCAAATCAGAACAAATCTCACCCTCCCAGCCAAACAATGCTTTCGTTTCTCCACAAAGGCGTATGAAAGACCTTTATGCCTGCTTTGCTATAACCAGGGAGCTGTTACGGAAGAGCTCCCTGCTAACGAAATGATGCAAGTGTAAGTCATGTATGTAGTTTTGTGTAATGGAAAGCATGTATCAATCTATATGATCTTTCATTCATATGAGACTTTAAAGAAGCCCAATCAAAGAAAATTTCAAGTATGGACTAAAGTTCCATGAATTGTCCAAAGGAAATAATTTAACTTTTTTCCTTCTCTTTCTCCTAATGCTTATTTTCCTCCTTATCCTTAGGTCTATCGGTCTCCCCATCGTTTAAATATCATTTTTCTTGCTTTTGTTGCTGACTTTATCTTAAAGTTTACACATTCCGATCACTTTTGACCTGAAACGACCCCTGACCTCCACAAACAGAACCCAACCAACATCCTCATACAAAGTACTTAATCCATCAGCATATCCCATTTGCAGATATCATGCTTACAAGGTGTTCAAAATTTGATCCTTGTGACCATGAGTTGGGATCCACATGACAAGAATGAGATCCCTGGAGGCCTCTTGAGACATCGTGATCGCTAATTATTTTGAGTTTGATGAAGTTAGATAAACATTGACCACCACAAAACAGCAATAAGCTTCAACGTATCTATGTTGATGAAAAACAAAACATTGCCGAAATAAAGTTTATGAAATTGTAAAACTAGATACTGTCGAGTGTACTTACATTTGCAATAAGCTTCCCTGATGAGGAAGATTTCCGCTATCCACAATGAGTTCCTCGCATTAAATCTCCCAAAAGCTGCATATTTTGGTGAAAGGGGAGAGCAGTGAGTACCAAAATCCTGAAAATACGTACCAGAAACATAGAATTATCCCTTCATTCTTAGTGTGCAACGGCAAATTGGTTGAATTTTTTGACAGGAACCCTTAAACTTATTTGTTAATAGAATTCTCGACGTTGTTTGAAATGTGAAAGGTTTTACAAAAAGTCTTCCTTATATAATACTCGTTCCAGAGTCCCCTTGACTCTCTTGCGAAGAGCCAAGGGCGAAACCAAACCTTACTACAGGAGGAGTTCTGCTTCCCAAGGGAGCTAATTACGTCCCCGAAAGGACAAAAAACTAACCAACCTCATACTACCTTCAGACCTCTACAGCATGGGTCTGTCATGCAGGGGCGTAGATTTCTTTTCAACTTTTGGGGGGGATGGGGTGAACTATCGCAAATGTGGAAAATGTGCACGCTAAGCGTGCACGGCGAGCGCGAAGCTCGAGTCCATGACGGGTGGGGTCCAGGGGCCCGCCTTAGGGCCCCTGGTGGGGTCCAGGGGCAAAGAGCCGGTGGGGGTCCAGGGGGCGAAGCCCCCTGAAGCTCCTGGGTTTTAATGTCTTAGAAGCGCCAGGAAAACTGTTTTAAGGGGTTATTTTCAATGGTAATGTTCTTTGGTAGGCTATTGGTATATTCATGCATTTAGGAAATAGCCTACTATTTTGAGCACAAAACTCGTTGATAAGCTGCACTGGATTGAAATTGTACAAGAGCAACAATGTCCTGTTAAGCTTAAAAGGCAGGGATCAACATATAGGGTCATACCAGACAACTGGATATTGAATTTGGAGATCATTGCAAGACCTGCAAGTTTGCTTGAGTTCAGTGGCGTCGCCAGATTTTTTGTGACTGGGGGCCCATAGCTGATGTCGTAATAATACTTCAGTTCCCCCAAGTCTGCTTAAATTACAACTTTATTTTTCATGCGTTTCTGCATTTGCAAGCAGCAGTTTTGATCTTTCGTTTGTCACTACATAAAGGTGTCGTCCTAGGGAAGGGGTTCCCCCTCCCCTTTAAGAATTTTTTTTTTATTAATTTAAGTTTTTTTAGATGCAAAATGGTGCTATCTTTGGGATGTTTTTCTAACTGATCATATATGGCCGGAAAATGTCCATAATTAAGTGAATGTTAATTTTTGGTAAGGTAAAAGAGGAGAATATGTTGTCTATTAAGAGACAGATACGTTGTTGTCAAAAAATCTCCTGAAGCCCCCTCCCTTCTGTCTATTTTACTGCCTTCTATTTCGGGAAAGTTTTTATACAAAAATATGTGCGTGGAGTCCACAGAAACATTCTTGAGTTATTACGAAATATGTCCTTTCCTTCATTGTGCATTGTGAAAGGGCATCTAAAGCTAGCAGATACCTGAATAGGAACTCCTGAAAGCTCTGCATTAATCATATTAATTGGGGGGGGGGGAATTAAATAATGCGTATACTACCTGACATCAATGATAATATAGAGTACGACACCGAACACTTTACAACTATCGTATTTTTACTACCTTTGAACTAAAATCCGGACGAACAGCTGCCAGCAATGAAAAATGAGAGGGAGGGATATGATAGGTGCAGGGAGGTGATATAAGACCTCCCTGACAGGTGTAGTAAAAAGGGTGAAGGACTAATAAGAGCGTTACAGAGTGCTGTTTTCGTCATAAGTGTATTAACAATCACCATCTATACCGATAATTGCTCAGCGCGAACTGGCGAAGCTCTGGTAAAATTTTTTGGAAAATGTAAAACGGCAGATACGCACTCCAACCTTCTACATCATGCTATATATTAGATTGAAAGATCCCATATTGGTGCGAGGTCCCCCACAGATGTATAAAGATGTATATCTGTTCTTCGGAAAGTGTCGTGATCAGAACAGTTCGTGTATTATTACCTTAATAATGGTCATGACATGGAGTGTAAACAGTGAAGAAAAAAATTTCCATTACAAAACCTGCATTCAGACTCTACATCGAGACACTTTCAATTGCCCAACAAGCCTACATGGCACTGCCATAAGCCAGACTTTTACCCATTAATTCGTAAACTTTCAACACTTTGCTGCTATGCTTCTCCGAAAGTTGGTATCGGAAGATATTGATACTATCAGTGACACTGACGTAAGGTTGGAAGCGCGCGGAGCGCGCAAAAATTTTGATAGATTGCCAACGATTTGCTAAAATTCTGATAGTTTGAGAAACATTTGTCATAGAAAGTGAAGCGAGATTGAAAAAATTTCTTACGAAAATGAAGAATAAAAAATACTTTCTATCATACACGTATCTGTAGACTGAAACATTGGGGGGGGGGATGATTACATGGGCCACCCCCTAGTCAAATGTTGGGGGGATATATCCCCCATCCCACCCCGGGATTTACGCCCATGCTGTCATGCGTGGTTCCTTTCTAGACTGGCAGAAAAGAAAAGATACTACACATGATCTTATCTAAAAGGCCGAGAAACCAAGAGGTCTTCCTTATAAAAAGTGCCTTATCAATGTCACCTGGTCGTAAGATGGTCTGTTTTACAAATGCATGCAACTTAGCCGTCAGGCTTTCACTATATCTGGGGTCCTGCTTTGCACGTGTACGGGTATGCAAGTATACTACTGTCATGTAGTAGGCCCTTTAGTAGGCATTTCATTATAGATCGAGAGGGACGCCATTTTGTTGTTTACGAGTAATACTTCCTTTCTATTGTCCTAAATTCCCAGGCCTTATCTCTAGGTCTCTCGTCTCATCCCACGTGCAGGCTTATCCAATATATTTTCCTGTATATCAGGGATGGGGAACCTTTTTTCTCTGACGGGCCGTTTCGATAGTCATAATCCACTCGCGGGCCGCAGACAGAGAGGGTGCAACAAGATTTCCCCAAACGGTGCAGGCCAATGGGCCCCAAACACTTCCTCGTGGGGTCCATGGGAAAAGCCCAGGTGTAAGGAACAGGGGCAAACCCCGGAAGTTCTGGAGTTTCTACAAATTTGTAGGCCAAAAGAATATTCATACACTGTTTTTAAATGATATTAAAACGTACAAGGCTATACACACCACCAGTATCACAGTATGACCATTTGTATTTTTATTTATGCAGGAAGTAATAATGAATGAGTACACAGAAAAGTGCGCCAGGGGCACAGAAAAACCGCGTATTTTGAAACCAACATAATTTTTCCTTCTGTTTACATTGCAAATTTTCAACTTTTTATTGTTTAATTCACTCTCCGAGGGACAGTTCTAATCCCCCGGAATCTGGTGGTAGTAAATACAGTGCCACTGAGTTTCGTACTGTTAAAGACCTATACATGTTATGGAGCACTTTTGTTCAATGCTATGTAGCCAGCTCTCACAAAAAGCTTCCGTTACCACTAGAGGAATAAGGATTCTGCCCATAGTTTATCTCCAACGGAACGTTGGCCATGTTAATTTGTGCAGACTAGGGTTTATAACAGTAAAATGGTTGTAGCCTAATATATGGCAGCATTTCAAGTTACGTGAGATATCCGGAAAATGGTGAAAGCAGGATTAGCGGTGGACATCGTGGGCTTAAAGATTACTCTCAATAACTTTTCAAGTGATTTTGAATTTGAATTTATGAATTGCCTCACGGGCCGGATCAAATGGTCTCGCGGGCCGTATGCGGCCCTCGGGCCGGAGGTTCCCCACCCCTGCTGTATATACATCGCAGCATGCCAGCTTAGCCTCCAAAACTACCCTGATTGTCTTCTTTAATAATGGATAAACGGGCTCGCACTTATTGACAATACCGTTATAATAACCCTTACCTTGTTCTCGAAATAGCTCGACCTATTTGCCGAGGGAAATTTTCACCCCCTTACAAACATGGATCTTCGTGGACCTATGCAGCTGTAATTTGTAAATTTCCGAGAGTTTCTTTTCGCCAACGACAGCAGTCTAGCCTAGACCCAGTCCGGATCTCGCGAAACAGTTTTAGCCAACGACAGCGGTCTACGCCAACGCCGGTGAACTCTCTACGCGGGTCAAGACGGCTACTTACAACCTAGACGTTCCCCAGAAGATGACGGCTGTCATTATTATTACTTAAAGGTGAGTGCGAGACAACCAACCCTCCCCCTCCCGAGTATGCTTACTTCTGCACGGCACAGTGGCGTAGGAACCGGGGGGGCCATGGGGCCATGGCCCCCAATGTGTTTTGACGGGGGGCCAAATGTCATTGTGCCCCCCCCCCCCATCGCGATAGTTTACAGTTTCGTTTTTTGCTCTCATGAGAACAATTTCTCTAATAAGAACCCAAAATTTTCGGCTCGCTACGCGCGCTATAGAGCGACCCTAGTTTCTTCAATAGTTCCATTCTACACAGCTAGATAGCGCAAGTCCTTTCCACCTTTCCAAGTAACATGTAGAGAAAGTAGTTTATGTAGAGGTCGTAAAATTCATCTCATATCGCAAAGCCTAGTTACTATTCTCTTGTGTGTGTCATGCGGTACGTTCAGTTGGCGAGGGAATCACGGAGCAATGTTTGGCTACCGGTATTTCATCGGGTAGTCGGGATGGTTTCGATACAATGTATATTATCTCCAAGATGGTCTACAACCTGTCAACCCCTAGAGATTTTCTTTCTTCTTTTTATTCTTAATGATTACATATGTTTTTTGTGATTTTGCTTTGCAATTTTTCACAGTGACAAAATGTTCGCGGGCTTTGCAATTTTTCACAGTGACTTTAGATTCCGGGAAAAACATTTAAAGAACGCGGAGCTATGCTTGTCTAGTTTGCACAAATTTTATGCAATATATGCCCTGAATGACATGGTCTAGTACACAGGTTTTCTTCAAATTCCACCTCACCAATACCCGACGGCAATGGGGCTGTCGGAGCTTCGGGTCGCTGCCCCCCTTTCTAGCAAATCCTGGCGCCACCTCTACTCAACTTGATAATAGACTCTGGCTGTGGAAAATCTCTAGTCCAATTAATCCACTGAAATCCATGGGGATAACTCCACTCTGAATAATTTTGAATAAATTCGGATAGATTGTGACAAACTTAATGTGTTTTATAATAAATTCAAATCAACTTTCACAAATTTTCTACAAAAATATCACATCTTGATGGCTGCTATTAAGGCCGGCAAGTGCCATTTCCGGCGATCTGGGATGTATTAAAATCTCAAATTTTCTTGATACGCTCCGCTCCAATCTATGGTTGCGCTCCGCATAGATAGGAAACGAGAGCCAACGCCAACTAAAATCCCCAGCCCTCCAGAGCCACAAAAAAAATATCTTAGCGCCACAAAAAAATATCTTAGCTACACCACTGCTGATGTGTTGTTGTTGTTTCCTTTTTCTTTAATATACTACTTTGAGCAAATATGAGCATAGCCGGATTTACCCAGTAATCGAGGTAACCTATAGGTTACGGGCCCCCGACTTTGAGGGGCCCCCGAAAATTTCCATCAACGAGTCTTCCTTTTAGTTTAGTTTTCAAATCTGTTTTTGAGTAAAAGAGAAATCCTCACCTTTCTTCGTGCCAAAATACTCAAAAGTAGTCTTCATTTTCTAATCTATAACGTTACCTGGTAGGAAATTTCATTAAGTTTAAATTACTGATAGTATGTACCAACAAAGCTACTGCGAGGCATGTCGTGTTTGTTATGACACATTGTCGTCCGGTATGATATTGTATTAACACTGACACGTGGTTATACATGCCTGTTCTAGAGGTTCGTTTCGACTCTTTCATATTCGATGTATTATTGACATTTCTAATAAACAGAATTTCAGAACCGCGTTTTTTTGAGGCCTTATTAACAAAATACCCAAAGGCGATCATTATCTGCACTTAAGCAAGGGGGAAGATTCATTTCCGACAATGAAGGAAATAGTTTAGCCCAAAATATTCTAAGCCCTTCGATTAGAACAGTGCTTCTCAGTCGGGCCACAAAAACCTTGGGTTAACTGAGGAGAAATGGGGATCATTGGTTTGATTGTAGAAGGAGATCTGGATTCCGATCGATGAGTTGCCTCGTCCTTTTCGTTTAGGTCAAATTGACCTGCACATGATCTTCAGGTCAATTGCTAGTAACTTGACACTTTAAAATCATTAACAGTGCCATGAACAGATGAACTGCATTTTGCGTACCTTAATTTCCATAAGCAAGAAATTCACAACTGACAGTCTTTAACTTCAGGGGAGAGTCCACTCTTTTCGTTTTTGACATTTTGAACGGTATGTTAGTCATAGCTATTCTCAAGGAGTCATGGTAGCACGCAGCGGGATTGGTGTCAGTGCCCCCTCCCTCGAAATGTTTTAAGCCATTTTTGTGAAATCGATCTTAATTAATTTCCGAGATTCTAAAATAATGTTTACAGGCAATTTGTAAGTCACAGAAAGTTCCACTTTTGAATATATGGCTCAGGTACGTAGTGTGTGTGTGTATGTGTGTGTGGAGGGGGGGCAACCGTTTTGTCCTTGAGGGTATTTTTCTTTTACCTATGTCGCTATTAATTTCTAAAGAAGCAAATTTTCGGCGCGCTTCGCGCGCTTCCATCCTCAGTACTACTTCTCCCCTCCTCACTTTGTGTGGGATTTAGCCGCGGAAAATATCACAATAATCCAACCTCCAGGCGCTTCCTTGAGCTCTCTGTATCATCAATCCCTGTAGGCTGTTAATCATAAGATGTGAGGCTACATTTGCGTCAAACAGCGTTTCATTTCAAAATTTGCCTGGGAATTCTTCTTGCCTTTTATCTTCAGTCTCACAAAACGAGCCATTAACCCTATTGCAAACATTGTTTTTTTTTTTCAAAATCGTGGATCCGCACCCAACAATTACATGAACATTGAGCTGCCAGGCTGCAAGCGAATGGTGATTGCGCTCCACTTAAACAGTGTCAGGTATTAGTCCCACCCACAAATAATGTCACTAAAAATAATACTAAAAGGGCCCCTTCATATGATAGGTTACGGACCCCCTGAAGGTAAATCCGGCTTTGAATATGAAGCTGGAGTGTGGAAAGGGTCGGGGTTCAAGGATGAGAAATCGCATCTTGTCTGCCCCCCCCCCCCCCAATGTCAAACACCTTCCTACGCCACTGCGGATAGGCCTAGTCTAAGTAAAGTTCAGCAATTTCATGTTGTGATCCACTACTACAAGCAAGTATGCATTTTTGTGTAATTCTATCGAAGTCTAAATTTAACACCATTGTTGTTATCTAGGCTCTACAATGCCTAGCTTGTATAGCGTAACAGTGTGGGCCTGACTATAGCTATTCACATTTTTTTTTTTTTTTGTAATGGCGAATCTGCGTAGCACAGAATTCCTCCCTATGGCGGTATCATTAACTCAGATTTGGCGGGAGCACATTTTCTTGCCTTTTCAGATTATTTAGAGGCACACAATTTGCAAAATCCTGCAGACAACGCTCAATTTCAGCCTGCAGTTTCAATTTTCAAACGTACCCCCAAGGTACTGCATGCACGCATATGGATTTAGGGCAAAATTTTTCAAGATCTTCCAAATTTAAGGGCCTCTTTTCTTTCCCGATTTAGTGAATCTTCATCGCATCATGCCTTAAGTAGACAATTTTCGGAACTCAGATATGTTCAAGGAGATACTGCAGAACAATTTTTAGCCTCTATCTGAAAATTGGCTTTACTACGGTACTGGATTATATACTGAACTCCAAATACGTGATAAGTTTCTAGCCGCTCTTCCTAGAGATTGTCGGTCTGCAGTCTTAATGTCTACAGACCAAAATGCAGGCATAGACGCCCTTGTACAAAAGGCTCAGAAATATTTAGATTTGAAAAAGAATTCGTCTGCATCTAAGTCGTTTCTTCTCAAGACACTGCTTTGTCTACGCTGACAGATAATGTGCTAAATGCTAACATTGCAGAATTATGCAATAAAAGACGGTCATCTAGATAGTCGTTCTGGTAATTCTGATAGGAAGGCAGATGGATCAATCCTCTCGTCAGCGTTAAGGCCTATTTACACCATGCGATTTTTGCTTGCGTCTGTCTCATGAGTCGGACGCATGAGTCTAAAACGCACCTTGTAAATTGTACCTGCGACATGATTTCACGACCCTTGCGATGTCGCATGCACCAAGACGCATGTTCTAATTCCATACGACATCGCAAGCAGGACGCAACTGCCTTACCAATCAGGCAGGTGAGAATAGAACACATGCCGAGTGCAGACCAATTCACGCCGAACAACACTGCAAGGAAGAACACGAACAGTTTCATCACAGCGTTTTCTAATACTCGGTGCGTTTAGACTCATGCGGCCGACTCATGCGACAGACGCAAGCAAAATCGCATCGTGTAATAGGCCTTTACAATTCGAGAGACAGCTGACAACAGGCCGCCGTAGGCCACAAACACAGGCGCACTCTAACCAACCTAGACGTAGATTTCAGGGGCCCTGCTATTATTGTAATATCCCAGGACACAAAGCAGCAAACTGCTTCCTGCGACAAGACCATTTAAGGGCTACAAGTACGGCTCTCAATTTCATTCTTATCCGCCTAATGATAGGCAGTTTGAAAATCAAATTCCGTCGGCTTATAATAGCCAAATTTTCAACAGGGTAAATGAACAATATTTTATTTGTGGAGGTCAAATATCATCTGGAGTTATCGGAGGTGAAACACTGAAAATCTTGTTTACACGATGTCTCAAGATAGGAACCATGGATATCTTCCACGCATTATCTGTTGATGTTAAATATTGAGTAGATGAGTCCTATAATTTTTGGTGGGGGCCAATGGTCATTTGAGGTTACCAGAGGTCAAACACTTATAACCCATTTAACCAAAATCTCAAGATAGGAGTCATGGAAACTTTTCATACTTAGCATGAAGATATTGTATAGTTAAATATATCGTTTCCGGTGAAGGTCGAAAGTCATCTGAGGTCACCAGCGGTTAAAACATCGAAAACATTGTTTACATGATATCTCAAGATAGGAACCATGGATATCTTTCACACTTGGCATGTTGATGTTCTACATTGCGTCAATGAACCTGTTGTATTTGGTTGAGGTCAGCTGTCATTTGAAGTCACCGGAGTTCAAAGACTAAAACTATGTTTACAAGATATGTCAAGAAATTAATCGTGGATATCTTTCATATCTTGTTTTGTTGATGTTTTATATTGAGTTAATGAAGCCTATTGTATTTGGTTGAGGTTAAAGGTCATCTGAATCAACAGAGGTCAAAGACTGAAAAGCTTTTTAGTTATGGAACGCCAAAAGGGAAATGGATTTTGCTGCCTCATTTATTTTTTCATCATGTCATTTTGTTGGCTCTTTGAAGTTTATCTAGGTTGCCTCATTTCAGTTTGCTTCATTTCATTTTGTCTCATTTCAGTTTGCTTCATATCATTTTGTCTCATTTCAGTTTGCTTCATATCATTTTGTCTCATTTCAGTTTGCTTCATTTTACTTTGTCTCATTTCATTTTGCTTCATTCCTGATTGTCTCATTTCAGTTTGCTTCATTTCATTTTGTCTCATTTTTGTTTCATTTAATTTTGTCTTATTTCAGAATGCTTCATTTTACTTTGTCTCATTTCAGAATGCTTCATTTCATTTTGTCTCATTTTAGTATGCTTGGTATCATTTTGTCTCATTTCAGAATGCTTCATTTTACTTTGTCTCATTTCAGAATGCTTCATTTTACTTTGTCTCATTTCAGTTTGTTTCATTTAATTTTGTCTCATTTCAGTTTGCTTCATATCATTTTGTCTCATTTCAGTTTGCTTCATTTTACTTTGTCTCACTTCATTTTTGCTTCATTTCTGTTTGTCTCATTTCAGTTTGCTTCATTTCATTTTGTCTCATTTTAGCTTGTTTAATTTTGTCTCATTTCAGAATGCTTCATTTTACTTTGTCTTATTTCAGTTTGCTTCAATTCATTTTTTCTTATTAAGAGTGGTTACGCTGTTCGACAATTGAAAAAAGTCCTGCAGCACGGGAACTTTATAATGCATGCGTGTAGTTACCAGGGTTGGGAAGTAACGAGTTATAAGTAACGCCGTTACTGTAACGAGTTACTTCTATGTAACGAAGTTATGTAACGAGTTACATTTGAAATCATGTAATGGAGCAAGTAACTAGTTACAATTCAGTGCAAAAGTAACTGTAACGGCGTTACATTTTGGTCCCGTTACTTCCTCGTTACTAATAGCTACAGCGAACCCAAAGTACATTTATTTTGACGATCGCTGAACTTTGGAGGCGAGGAAAGAGGCTGAATTTAAGTTTCAGTCACTTGGGAAAACAAAGTTAAAATGTTGCTATTAAATCGTAGTGTAGTATGTGTATGCAGTGTCGCCACTTATAGGTTTATAATTTAGGTTCTGACGACTAATACTTCATTTCCCAGCCAAGAAAACCTCCTGAATTTCCTATGCAGTGTGGTAAAGTAAGTTACGAAATATCACTTTATTTTGTCACCGCAGTCACACCCACCCCCTTCCTCATTATCTACCTAGCTCTGTCCTGAGAAAAGATAGTATCGACTCCTGTAGTTTTCAATACAATCAAACTCGATGCCAGAAAATTGCACCTAAAAATTTTTTATTTCAAAACTTTCCATGGAGGAGAACCTGCGGGCCCCCGTCCGCGATACTTCGCCACCATGAGTGTTTTTGTAACTTGCAGTATAGAATTGAGGGCCATGGCAAAAATAAAATTTTCTGCTACGAAGCACTCCGCTCCCACAGTGTCGTAACTAGTGAGAGGAGACAGCCGCCCCTCCCGGACTCCTTCTCAGACCAAGACCCCCAAGCTTTCTCAAAAGATACTGACATTGTACATCTCCCGATCTGGGCCATCAGGGGTCCATTCGATCAACTCAATAGGAAAGGCGCCCAACCTTTCTTAAGTTAAATCTTCATTAAGAAATTGTTCAGTTCTATTACTGAATTCTGAAATGTCTTTCAAAATTCCTTTCTCCTGGGTGCTCTGCGGGCACTCACTACGGATATATAAGAACTCCATGCACATCACATGAAAAGGACTATATAAGAAAGCGGGTGTAAGCTTGTGCATAAGTACTAATGTCTTCAGGGGCCCATCATTATTCAACTGAAGTGAAACAGGCCTAACTCCAGGGGTACACATCGCAGGTACATATTCTCTAATTGGCCTTCTACCAATACGAACAGCTTATGTGAAATTCATTTTCCAAAGTTCAATGCAACCCCAGTCATCATTCATCCTACCCGCCCACAACCCCATGCATGCATCGAATTGTGCGGCCTCTAGTTCGAGTACCGTATATATCACAAAACATAGTCAACCTGTGACTTTTGTAGTCGTTTTGTGCACATTAAATGTGATTTGAAGGTAGTCAAATGCTTCATTCTAATGTTCACACTTATGAAATTATTCCAGAACCTCCTGGGGCTTCGCTCTCTAGGCCCCACCGGGCAATGCCCCTGAACCCTACTTGGGAGTCCAACGGCGGTCCCATGAATCCCACCCTCAGGAGTATCGGCTGTGCATGATGTACCGTTGTCCTTCACTTTTTCCATTTCTTCATTTTAGAAGAGGGTAGTCTCCCTTGGGGCCGTCTTCGCTCCTCTCACCCACGAGGCTAGTTACGCCACTGTCTCCGATTGATACGAAGATCTATTCAAGTTGAGGTAACTTTGACTGAACTTTAAGTTGTAACTAGTTACTTGTCAGTCAAAAGTAACTGTAACTAATTACATTTTCTACATTGTAATTAGTAACTGTAACTAGTTCCATTTTCTACATTGTAACTAGTAACTGTAACGAGTTACAATTTTAGAGAAATAACTTAACTATAACGAGTTACTTTCAAAGTGTAACGGGAACAACCCTGGTAGTTACCGACCAGTGATGGCATTGCCTGGTATTATGGATGGTCTGTAATTTCCATTTATTAGTTTCTTATTTATCAGTTTTTTTCAGGAAATGCCTTTTAACTGATACTACTACGTTTAATTAGGGAAATAGAATGGTGGTTCTTTTGAGACGCAATGCATTTTGCTTAGTTGAACCATTGGATGGAGATTGCAACCCCCTCCCGCGTTTCAAAAAACGGTTTTTCTCGAGCAGAATGATTACTGGAAATCGCGTTAATTTCTCGAGCAGCACGGGTTATTGGCCCACAAAAAACTCTGAGATTGTTACTTCTTACTTCAAATCATGAAAAGACAAAGTTACTTGAAAGCCCAATTATATTATAAATTTATCTCCTAAAGCAACCCGACCGACTGCAGTGGTCAAGTGGTTAGAGCATCCGACTTGCAGCCGGAAGGTCTAGGGTTCAAATCCTGGCCGGGTCATAAATGACTTTGACTTTAAAAATGACAAGACTTTAAAAATGACTTTAAAAATGGAACCTACTGCCTTAGTGCTTGGTGCTCAGCATAAACAATGGAGTAGGGAAAACAAGCCAGTGAGCCACAACTAGAAAAAAGGCCGTGGTCGTGTCGACTTGAACCAATTTGTTGGAAACTGGGACGTTAAACCTCACCTAACCTAAAGCAACCCTTTTACCTTAAAATTGCTTCTACCGTTCTTCCACACTAGAGGTGGTTATTATGTATGATATTACCTCTTATAAAGAATGGAAAATGTCTGTAGAATGGAAAATGTCTGTAAACTTATAAAGAAACGAGCCAAACCTATGTCTCAACTGCCTCTCTACGTACCCAACCTCCTTGAAGTCACCCTACCATGAAATTGTTCTGACGTAAATGGAAATTTCTATTTACGCAATGAACAGTCACACATCGTCGGAGGTATGCGATATCTTCCAGCGTAGTCTTACGAGCTAGGCTGGCTGAGGCTAAACCTCCCTAAGTTGGTGGAACCTATTTTTTGGGCACTTTTTTGAGAAAAAGTGTGCACTTTTCTGGCAATTCAGGTTTTTCTTGGCAAGAATAAATAGCTCCATTCCCTGGGAAAATCATCACGTACGCCTAAATTTTTATGTACAAACTTGTAATCCATAAGCCTTTCTTATCGAGCAATTTAGGAGTCCAACACGGGTCTTTGTCATCAAAATGACAATAACTTCATTTCTTATACGACTCGGAACGGATACGGACTGAGAAACTGATTCCACCACATAACTGATATCATTGACTACGAATAGATCTCTTGCAGCCAAAAGCACACAACTGACATTATAGTACACGCCACCCGTTAATACCAATGAGAGCTAAGAACCACTTGCCCAGACATTGGCATTTAATATTGAAATGATGCGAACTCAAATTTTCTTTGAACACGACTGTTTTTGGTTTCGATGATAAGAGAAATCTATGCATTCATGATGGCGTGTGTGGGTGTGTATGTGGTGTGTACGTGTGTGTTGGTGTGTGTTTGCGACACTGCTCGTTAACACGATATCTCAAGAAGGGAAACTCTGACAGTTCTCAAACTTGGTACATAGATGCCCCATATTAAGAGAAAGATCCCTATTGTTTTTGTTGGGGTTCAAAGGTCACCTGGGGTCACCAGGGGTCAAATACTGAAAACCTTATTAACACGATATCTCGAGGTAGAAAGTTTGGATGAATTTCATACTTAGTATGAAGATGTGTTGTAGAAAGAGCAAGAACCCTATTGTTTTTGGTAGAGTTCAAAGGTCAGCTGGGGTCACCGGGGTCAAACCATGAAAACCTCGTTAACGTGATATCTTATACTGTAGTAGAAACCTTGAATAAATTGCATAAGCTGTATGTAGATGTACGAGAAAGAATCCTGTCATTTTTGGTGGAGGTCAAAGGTCATTTGGGGTCACTAAGGGGCAAACTCTGAAAACCTTGTTAACGCGATATCTTGATGCAGGAAGTTTGGATGAATTTCACACTTAGTATATAGATGCGTTGTGGTTAGACAAAGAATCCTATTGTTTTTGGTGGAGGTAAAAGGTCGTCTGGGGCCACCAGGGTTCAAACCCTAAAACATTGTTAACATGATATTTCGAGGTAGGAAGCTTGGATAGATTTTATACTTAGTATGTAGACGTCTTTTGGTGAGACTAAGAAAATCTGTGCTTTTCTCGATTTTTTTGAAACTATCCTGCTCGGAAAAAGCTTTTCCCCACACTGGGCGGGGAGGGGGGGGGGCACAGCTGCAATCCACTAGATCGACTTAGCAGCTGTGTACTGCGGTCTTTCTACCCCCTCAACAAAAAATATGCTATGTCTCGCATTAAACGTAGTAGTATCCTTTAAAAGACATTTTCTGCAACACACAGTTAAAAAGGAAAACTTAAAAATGGAAAGACCATCCACAATACTAGATAATGCCACCATCTACCGTAAGGAAGGTAATCAGTAACAAGGGTACACGTATGCATTGCAAAGTTTCCGTGCTGCACTCTTTTTTAAATTGTCGAACAGCGCCACCAGTATTAACAAATAAAAATGAAATGAAACAAACCGGAATAGTCAAATCAAAATGTGCAAAATGACATGAGACAAATAGAAATGAGACAAACTGATATAAGACAAAGTAAAATGAAGCAAAATGAAATGAGGCAACTTAAAGCAAAATGAAATGAGACAAAATGAAATGAAGCAAACTGTAATGAGACAAAAATAAACGAAGTAACCTCAAAATGAGACAAACTTGAACTAGCCAACATAATAACATGATGAAAAGTAAAGGGAGGCAACAAAATGAATTTCCCTTTTGGCGTTCCATAGATATTTTAACACGATATATCAAGATAGGAAGCATTTATATCTTTCATACTTAGAATGTTGATGATTAGTGTGACCTTTTGCATTGGTTGAGGTCAAAAGTCATCTGAGGTTACCAACGGTCAAATGCTGAAAACCTTGCTCGCGTGATATCTCAAGGTAGAAATTATGGAAAGAATGTATCATGCAGATGTGTTATACTGAGTAGATGAAGCCTACCGTTTCGATGCAGCCCACAGGTCATTTAAGGTCGTCAAATACGTTAAACACTTTGCAGGATATCTCAATGTAGGAAACATGAATTATTTAGATAGGTGGGTAATATATAGATGGATATATTAAATTGATAAGCCCTATGTTGTTCATGTTGGAGATCATGGGTCATCTGAGGTTACCAGAGGTCAAGTGTGTGTAAAATCTTGTTTACACAATACTGGTAGTTAGGAATCATGGACACTCTGGGCATGTAGCATGTAGTTATATTAAGTGGTGTTCAAAGGCCTTTTGATGTCATTAGAAGTCAAATTATTGAAACCTTGTAAGATGTAAGAGCTATTTTTAGAGAAAAGGGTGACATCTGGTCTAATGACTTAGTAATTCATCAAAACCTCAATGCGTGTTTGCATTCTGTTCAAACAAAACAGGTAAGAAAAAAGTCACCTTGCAAAAGATTCCACAGCTTATTTTGGATTTTAAATCCTGCTTCGTCTTATATAAATGACGTCATACATAAGAGTATATATTTCCTACTCTATAGTTATCCTACAATGAAGGAATATTTCCAGATGGTTCTATTTCTCACGCATTTCGTTAATGTAAATTTATAAAAGAGCATCTACAGGTTACGAAGGGTTCGAATAGTAGAAATGAAAATTATGATAAGATTACCAGGTCTGATTGGTGTAAATGTATAAAATGTCGTTGTGACCTTTGTGCAATGTTTTGGATGAATGCGTTATTTTCCTAGCTCGAGTACCAGTAAAAGATAAGCTATTAAATTGGCCAATCTTGCATTAACTAGTTAGTTGCAATCTTATTCAACTTGGCACTTGCCTCGATTGTAATGTGCAATATTTAGGTCAACATAGACTCCTTTAGAGGTGCCTTTTTGAAATCACGAGTCTGATATGATTAATAAAAAAGCCAGATGTGAGTTAGACATACGTTTTAATTCGAAGCCACAAATCCTCATAAAAATCCGTTTCATTCTGATCGAGCAAATTAAAATCATCCATAACGTTGATTCTTTGTTAGCCAAAACGTAGCATTTTAAATGGCCCAGCTACGTACAATCGCTCCTTCTTGAGCTCACTCTAAGGAAAGCATTCTGTTTCAGGAAGATTTGCTACTTACGCTAGTTACTTGCCCCCTCCCTTTCAATCTTCCGTGTAATCCTATTAAATTAAGTTTTTTACCTCTTCATACTGTGCCAGGTTTTTCGGAGAATATTAAAATGTAACTTACATTCTGCTTATACTGCATAACGGAAGCAACGTTCGTCAACAATGGAGGATAAGACAAAAACCTTGAACACGCAGCAACACATTCATTTTCAGTGAATTGGTCTTCCATGCCACTTTCGACACATTCCATATGGGCGGTTTCCACTTGTGAACTTCCTTTGAGTTTCTGAATATGTGGCAAACAGCATAGGTGCCCAAGTTCGTGACTGATGATCTTGTACTGTCGAAATTAAGAAACGTCCACAGTATTTAATAAAGTTTATTCACCACTCATCTAGGCATTGCGTATACAGCTAATCTGAAAAGTACAAGCACTCACTCTACTTAATCTTTTAAATCCCCAAATTCCCTCTTATTTCTCCTGCAAGTACCTCCCATGTTATTCTAAAAAAAAAACGTTTTTCATGAATTTGACATTTTAAATTACTGCCACATGGTTAAATGTAAAATAACTTGATTGCATACGTGTAGGGGAGTAAAATAAATCGTGCAACTGTATTTGCCTTTTGAAGAAAAAAAACCTTTTTCATTCTGGAAGTACAATTTTAGATTAAACAGACGAATCACTGACAATTCAATACCAAAATTATTCTCTAATGGTTAAAAAGGAAAAAATCTTTCTTGCAAAAAAGTAGGGGAATAATACAAATCAGTGTGACTGTATTAGACCTTTTTAAACCGACCTTTTTCGTAGAAGCACCACTGAAGATTAAATAGATCTAGACGAATCACAGATTTTGGAAAAAAATGTATATATATTGCCCGAAGAGTAATAGTACCGGACCTACCGGTAGGCCTACGTGTCGTGCTAGCCAACTGCATTTTCTACTCTTACTGGCTTGGCATATGTAGGGTGGCCATTCGTCAGGCTTTTCGCCGGACAGTCCGGCTTTCAAGCACCCTGTGTCCTCCATTTGGGTTCACAGGGCGCCGGATGTTGAATATTCCTCCATTCTGAAAATTCTACCGTAAACCTCCCTCATGCACAAATTTTCAGGGATAATTTCATTTTCAGACACAACGTAACAATTTCAAAGCTCTAATTATGCAGCTGAGAACACCGGAAAGGACCGTTTCAGGCCATCTGAGGAGTTTGTGAAGCCAAAAATTTTCTGGTACGCTACGCGCCAACCAATGGTGGCGCACCCGCTTAGATAGTAGTTAAGGTTGTCCTCCTTTTCTGTCATCGGGAAGTGGTCACCCTAGGCATATGGGGTCCACGAGACATAAATTGACTTTACAGCAGCAGCATAACCAGAAATGTCCAAAAATGTTGACCCAAAAGATGGCAAAATATTTTCAGGACGAAATTTTTGAGTTTTCCCCTCCAGTTCCTTTTTTGCTTCAACTCTCGATGCTTCAAACGTGTTGCCTCTATTCAACGGTAAAAGTTCCAGAAGTATCGTTCTTCGTGTAGGCATAATTCTGGAGACACACAGAATTGCATGTAGATGTGAAGGAGCTCGATTCGTTATAGTCATAGCGTAGAGGATATAATTTGCAAACAGTGGTAGTATCTCAAAGCGGAGCCCACATACTATTTTTTTCACAGTCAGTGATTTTTATGCGAAGGTTTGGCGTGCTTCGCGTCGACTCTCTATGGCTTAAAAGTTTCCATTGTTTCCACAGTAACATGCTCAAACTATTCTGGCCAACTTTGAGCCGGGCCTTCAGCGGTTTTCATGTAACAATCTAATACCTTGGGTAACATTTGCAGTGTCATACTATATGATTTGAAGCTTGATTTACCCGTACCACAGACTTATTAAACATTATTTTTCCGGCCCATGGTGACTATATATTTTTATACATTTACAAAGAATAAGCACTTCAAATTGAACTTTTTAACCCCCCTTTCCCCTTTTTTGACCTGCTTGCTTCTCGCTCATCCTGTTGAAGTTGTCCGAGCAAAACAACTTTTTCAAGATAGAAGTGCGACTGTGAAGAGCTTGATGTGGTTTCAATGTTGCTTCTAGAGTGATAAATGGTATCGATTATCACCAAAACATTACCCCTACCCTGAAAAGTTGCACTGGCTACCTCTTGAATTAAGAATAAAATTCAAAATTCTCCTTCTGGTGTATAAATCTTGTGTGGATAAGATCCATCTTTTCTTTGTGATTTGTGTATCGTTAAGGCTTCTTTATACAACTTCAGGAGGTCCACTTGTAACGAGATTAGCTTGGTTAATCGTTTGTAAAGCATGCGAAGGAGATCATTTTGTTATAGTTTGCCCATGTTATGAAATTCACTTTCTCTAAGTGTTGATAGTCTCATTCTCTAAAGTCTTCTTCTGGTCAAAGGGAAAATACAGCTTTCCCAATTTGATTTAGTGTACCCGAGTATGCTAATTCATAAATGGATATGTTGGAGTCATATGATGATACATTTTTTTAAGGAATTGTTCAAATCATGCTCAATAACTACTTAGTTTACCTTTAATGATGAAAGATATTTGTAAAGGAAATAATGAAGTATGATTTTTTTTGGGGGGGGGGGTAGATATGATCGGAAAGATATTTGTATTAGGAAGTAATAGGAAATTTGCAAGATTTAGCCCGGTGACTGCTCTTTCCTTTCAAGGTTTATTTGGGAATATATCTTTTTAATTTAGCATTTTCTTACCTTGTTGTTTAGTGGAACTGAAAAATGTAGTGTAGTGCGCTATATAAGTCAATGAAATAATGAAAAATGATAATAAGGATTATCATAGTCATCATCATAATAATAACAATAATGTCATTTCGCTTCCAGGGGATTTTGAAGATTTTTTCCTGGTTCCCACTATTAAATTACCACTGGACCACACCAGGGCCTTATAGCGGCCCATTTAACCCCTCGGTGTTCTCACTTCACTGCTTAACTGCTCTTTTGGAGATGAAGAAGCGTCATGAAAGACTTATTCCATTCACTCGTGGAGACTTTCTACGCCTATGTATCGCAAGAAGAGGGGAAAATTGTCACTAGGGAGGGAGACGACTTCCGCGCTCTTCGTGCGTACGTGCACACGTAACATAGGTTTCCTGAAGCAATCTGCGGTGGGCTTAAGTCATCATTGCTTGAGGTTTCTCCAAACCACCACCATCTTGTGCCACCACTGGCTTAATGAATGATCTTCTTTGAATAAGTGGCGACCACAGAATACCTTTTTACCCGGACGATCTTTCCTTTGTCAACTGGGGTGGGATCAGGATTTTCCCGACAGTCGGCCAGCTTCTGTTACGGGGGAGCTAAACCTTTTTCACAATTTTCCCGATGTATGGTCCATACATGGTCAGCATACAACATTTGACAAATCGTAATTTTATATCTACATGATATAGCATGACTGCAGAACAAAGCATAGTTTTCAAAATAAACAAAACCTGGTCTACCGAGTTAGGTTCAGTGGTCTGATGGATAATCGGGCAATAGTAGTTGCACAGTTCTCGAAGGGCGTTGAATTCTTTCGGGATACAAAGAAGAATGTCTCATTGAAAGAAAAGATATATCAATAACATGTCGAAGCAGCTGGTTATAACGGGGATGAAGTGCACCTGTCTGTCCTACGAATTGGTTTCTGTTCATAGTAACGGTCGAAGCTCGACAACTTAATACAAGAAAACGAGTACTTGATTGGGAATGGAATCTTCGAATTTCCAGAAGGCTTTATAAATGCTACGCATTTCTTGTTATGCCAGTTGATCAGGGGCTTCCGATTTATCTATATGAAGCCAAACTATGACAGAAAAATCGCGAAAAGCGCCGAAAATTGTAAGTGTTGTGTTGAAGAATTTGCCTTCCTTGAGAGCAAAAACAGTTAAACCGTCGGGCAAACTGGCGGATGTCAAAAATTACTCTTTATCAGTTTATCATATCCCGTAGCTCCTCTACCACGTAATATCCACAGACAATCGACTAGATCAGCTTAACATTGTTCTTTATTAAAATTGGGTTTTTAAAATAAACATAAAAATCTTTTGTCGGCTTTCCTACCAATTACCATTTTGCTCTCTAACGAGGAAAAGCAGGGTTGACGGTGGATTAGAGTTCTGCAACTCACTCAAGATAGTCGCTACTTTTGACTTGTTAAAAATGACTTGTAACTTGTTACAAACGTAAGTCGGAAGCTCGTTGAGTAACCTTTTAAACTTAAAAAGAATTCAGTGACGCATTACGGGAATCACGGCAATTGCTTCTTAAAAACCCAAGATCGGAATTCAGAGGCAGGTTGTAGATTTCGTCCGGGATAAGTTGTAAAAAGCGCCCTCATTCAGTAACAGAATTAGTTCATCGCATGAAACACCGCTACTACCATGGCTCCACGCTGTGATAAAACTGCATTTATATAATTTTGCATTTATGCATAGGTGGTACCATGATCCGATCACTTAACAAACATTTTGATGATACAAATATAGAAAACATTAGTTAACTGGATGAAAATTTACAGGAATTTCCTCTGTGTCTTCATAATTCTGTAATATTTTGGCTGTGTTTGGAAGGAAAATACAGCAACACAACTGAGCTTAAATGGTAGGTTGTAGTCCATCCTTTAAAAAATAGAAAAAAGAACATGAGATTCCCATGGGAAGGTGGCCCACTTCCCATGGGAATTCAACGATTTCCTTGGGAATTCCATGGGAATTATTCATTCCCCACGGGAAGTCCGAAAACTACCATGAAAGGCACCATTTCCAATGACTTTTCAAGGGAAATGGAAATTTCCCTCGGGAAGCTTGCAAACCTTCATGGGATTCGATTCGTTTCTTATGGAAAGGTGTAATTTGCCAAGGGAAGTAGTATCATTTCATGGGGAATGATAATTCTCCGTGGGGGCTTTATTTTCTCGCTGGGAAATGATAATTCCCCATGATATTTTGTTAGTTCTCATGCATGGGGAAGTGACAAGCCCCCACGGGAATTGTTACAGTCCTCCATGGTATGTGTCAATTATCCATGCAATTCCCCATAGCATTGGTGATCCCAACATTCCCGAACCTTGTACCATACTACACCTATTACGCTTTGCATGTGTTTTACCTTTCACATGAGAGCAGCACCTCTTCGTTTTTTCCAGCATGAAAGTATATAATAGCATGTGAGATATGTTTGTCAATTGCAGGGCATAAATATTGTTTAAGTGGTAGAAGTGAAAAGATCATAATGACCATCGATTTTTGGACCACACACCTCCCTCACACCCCTGGTGCAACAAACAAACAGAACAGGTGGTGAGTGAATACAGCAAGAAGGAAAAACCGATGGGCCATAAAACCCCCTCCAAATAGATCACAGCAATAGCAGTTTCAGTGTTCAGATTTAGATGGGATGCCACATACATTGCTGGAACTAGGTCTCAGAGTTTGGATGAGGGATTCCGCCTCCAAACTATTTTTTGGTGGTAGTAAAAGGGGGCCAAGGATCGTGACAGTTGCGAAGTAAAAAGAATCACTTTCAGCAGCTGGTCTCCCCCAAAAGGTGCGGTATAGTCCCGCACACGTTTTTAATGCAGGCGTCAATTGTAATATCCACCTAACCCCCTCAAGATTCGTTGCAGATTCGACGTCGAGTCTTCAAGTCTCAAAAGCTGGAAAATGGTGGATCTTGACCTAAACATTTTCCACTGCAGAGTGAAACTGCACGTATAAAAATGTTGAAAGCATCGAATCTTCAATGAACGATGTCATAATTATGGTGAAAATGCGTCGATCAATAATTTGTGATGGTCGAAAGCGCGTCGTATGTCTGCACATAATTTTCGTTTCATGTGAAATATCGAATATCATGTGAAGACAGATCGTATGGCCTAACGCCAGACAACGAAGGCATGGTATTCGCGATTTCACCTGTGTACATGTGCCTGGCCTGGGCATTGCCGGCAGCGCAGAGCAAGCTGCTTGCTAACTTGTGCTAATGTTGTTGGCTTAGGTCCTTATTTGTCATCGCTCACGGATGTAGGGGTCCTCATTAAGATGCGAGATTGCGTGAATCCCGCTAAAAAGATAAGGATCCCTCTCACAAAGAACTTAAGGAGGCACAACCCCTACTAAGAATAAGAAGAGGCCCACAGTTCTAAAACTTTTTCAAAACACGACCTGCTTTTAATCTCCGACAACATACTGTAGAACACAGCATTTTGTTTGTTTGTTTTTTCTTTTCGTTTTCTTTCGCCGGCAAGTTTTGAAAGACATACATTTTTGTCTGCACTCTGCAGTCAAAGACACAACGATCACTAAGTCGATGAAGGAATACATGCGTATGCATACACACAACTTATCACAGGAGAATCAATGCAGTTTTTAACCAAATCATACGTACATTGCCTACTAAAAATCAACTTTCTTTGACCTAATGAAACTCTCAGAATCTGGATCACAAAATGGCATAAAAAATAATTTTAATCATTTAGCATTGCTATTCTAGCAGTGATTGTTTTGGGAATTTGTGAAAACATACGCAAAATTTTGTCTGCCAAACGGACCATTGTAGTCCGTCCCAAAATTCAGTTCAATAGCACAAGCTACAGCCTTCTTCACATAGGGCACACTGAACACAATGTCTCAATTACACAAGCAAGTTCTGTAGTCTTGAGTAGCCAAAATGAATTAGAAAATTTACCATTTACTCCCTAAACATGAACCTGACATGTGCAAAACCCCCTCAAACAACAACCTGAAATGTATTCACAAGTTTCAATTAGGTCGTCTTATTCTTCGGGACAATTTTCTTCAGAGAAGCATGACACTCTTGGCATTCCTAACATGTAATGCATTTGTGCACGATGAACCTAAGCTGCACGTGTCCTTACAGCCTAGATATATGCTTCTAGAGCTGCAGGGTCCGTTAGAATCTTTCAAAAATATTTGCTGGTAAATTTAAATGTTGTAGGCCGACTTGTCTTGTGGCATAATGGGTTAATTATGCGTGGAATGTTTTCTTTACATCCATAGGATGATGCGTTTACTTGTCTTAACTTCTTACATCATTTTAACTATTTTTAGCTATGTACCCATATATACCACTGTTACGACAGAGTGTTAAAAAACTCACACTCACCCCATGAGCACATGCTTGGACAAAAGTAAATGAAACTTGTACATAATGATTCAAGGATAAAGGGTTATCAGTGGTAGTCAGGGATTTGGACTCGACCGTCATCTACGGGTCAATTTGGGGTCATTTATAAATAAGCAAGCTACTTTTGTCTCCTAAAGATTCAGTGACAGTCTTGGGTATTTATCATCATGACATAACTTTTGTATAACCGCTCCATTACTGGTGTTTATAGAATTTTTAGGTCAGTGGTCATCTAGTGGTCATTTTTAGCTCAGCTGGGCTATAGCTATCGTACGCGGAAAATGTCTGTAACATCGTGTTTAAATGCGTGACATTTCGCTATTTCATCATAGATTTGACTGAAATTTGGCTGGCGTGTAGGTGAGGAAAATATCTTAATGATGCAATCATTTTCGATAAATATGAACGTTATTTGACCTCGCGAGAGAGTTTTGTTTGAAAACTTAAAAGTCCCTTCTTTTCGTTTAATTGTGCACTAAATGTGCTGAAACGTTTCATATAGATAGTTTGAAATCAAAATTATATTTCCGAGTAATTGTTTTCGTTATCATTTGACTCGGAGGGCCCCAAACAGTACTTTGTGTACAAAGAAACTACGTACAAAAGTGTACTGTACACACATACATGTACAGGACGTCTCGTGCTCAATCGTGTGGAAGCGTTTACGCAAAGTGCAGTATATCGACACCGATGAATGACTGATATTGCTCGCCGGTTCAATGAATGCCTGACCTGTGTGAATGATTTCAGTGATGTGTTATTGATTCCCCGACTTGTGAATGAACGCCCGATTAGGACAGGTTTTATTTTGAGGCCTAACGCTAGGCCGCACCGTTATGATGAATGTAGAGAGATCTGGACATAACGAGAGGGGTGTTAGTTTAGTTATGTGGTTGATAGGGATCGCGTGTTATTGGGTAGCTACTCGTGAAATGGGATGTCAGGGTCACTACTTCAAGTTAAGGTGAATGTTGTTTAGGAAATGGATTTAAGGGGAAGAGGAATTCCCTCCCTCATTTTTAAAAGAACATTGCGCTTTGATTGAAAATATAATACTACATTTTTAAGCTTTAGGGTTGTTTTTACATTTCAAAACATTTTTCGGAAAGGAAAACTGTGTGCATTCTTGAAGGCCTATGTATGTCAGTCTCGGAGGCAGGAATTAGTGTGCAGTTACAGGGGGAGCAGACACTGCAGGGGCACCATTCAAGCTTTTCTTCGTTGCAGAAAGTCACACGAGGAGTTGATAAGGGGGAGTCATGGGGGATGATATTTCGAGCCCACGCGAGATAGCCTTCGGGGCTATTACGTATGCATGTTTTCCCTCCCTATACGAGCAGTTATACGGCGAGGCCTCCTGTTGTGACACATTCACCGGCCCTAAAAATCGCCCAGAGCTACGTTTTATACCTGGTAGATCCCAATTATAAAATGTTATGCAGTAAAATATTTTTGCAGGAGAAAACGGGATTAAGGGGTACACAGAATCTAGCGTGTAACAACAGGCAATCATAGGCAAAGTTACGTAGGATAAGCAGTTGCTGGACACCGTACTGCGTGAGAACAATACGTCAGTATCTTTATGTTTCAGCTGTGTCGCGTGCATCATGCAGCAGAGGGAAGATTAATGCGTCCGAGCGAGTTACTCTCATCAGGGAGTTGCAACAGATCCCTACTCGCATAAGTGCCCTTCTGCGGTGGTGGATCCGAGGACCTCCGAGGGAAGATTTTGGAAAAGGAAACTAGAGCCTATGTATACGATTTACTTGGTTCTGAGCCTGGGCCTTTAAAACATAAGCAGGAATTGAAGTTTTCAGCATTTCCAGATTTCTTTTTGGTTTCCCGAAGGGCGGAATACGTATGTAGTCGTCCGATGCTGACCTTGCAAAACAACTGTAGGGTCGTGCATTTTAATGTCGACTGTGATTCCGGTCATCACACGTTCCCCCAACGTGTACAGTATTTGAAGCCGAAGACACATTTTAACAGTTTTCCTCTAGTCTGCGTATTGGCTCATAGCGTCTTACTCCATTCAGGTCTGCTGCCAATAGTTCTTTCCTAGTGACTAGCTGAACAAAAGCTTTGTTCGCTGTGCCTGTCAGGAAGTCATGTATCGGTTTTTACTTCGTAGTAGTTGTTATTTTGCTTGCTCTGGTGCACAGTTCTAGAATACTCAATGACCTGTTACGCAATAAGTAAACATCGCGTTTCAAAAGAGATCTACTTCACACGGAAGCCGAGAAGTAGGCCTACGGTGGTATGGGAGAGACTGACGTACTTCGACTATAATGCTGGCATCTTGGGGGAAAATTCGTTCTCAATCATCATTCCACAAACCCTTCAGGAAACATCTGACAATTCAGTTTTGATTATATAGGGCTTGGGAATCTCAGCCTGCTAGGACTGTGACCATCCCCTCCAGCAGGTTACGGTCCTGTTGAAGCTTCAACGAAGCTACCAAAGGAATAATAAGGCGGGGCAGTAAAGTCACGTACGATCGGCATACGTGACGCTATCGATCAACTGCTGTCAATGTCATTCAAGACAGCTTCGTCCCCAGTATAGCTGCGATGCTGTTACGATGTCCAGTCTTTACAAACATCTGTGCAGTATATAACAATAATTTTGTGAACCACATTTAGTCTTTCAGTGCTTGAGGAGTTCAATAAATATTTGTTTCTTTACATACATGTTTGCCTCTTTGTTTTTTAACGTACTTATGGACAACTTGAGTTACAGACTCAACCGAAATATTGACTGCACACTTTTCCATGACCTAGGATAAGCTGAGCTGCAGCAACGTTGTTGCTGTTGTCATGCATAGTGTACAACCTGTGAGTCCATGACCACGCACTTACTCGTATAGCGAGCACTGTATTGGGCTCTTTTAACTTGTGCGTTTTTCGAAGGTATGGTTTTCACTTCAACTTTCACTGACCAACCGGTCCCGTACCCTATTGAGGTTTGTCAAGCTATGTAATAATACAGTGCATCACATCCTTGCAAAGATCTGTTATTAGAATGTAGGTTCCTCTCTTCTTCTGACAAATCCCTCCCAAAACTATTCTCAGGGAGGGAAATTCCCTCCAAATTTGAAAATCTAGTGCAAACCCTGGCCGATCCGCAAAGTTGGCAATAGAGGGTAATTTTTATTCAGTGGTGAATCTTGGACTTACAATTATTTTACAGACTGGTGAATCTCTACCTAAAGAAAATGGAAGCCTTGGTGAATCCTCAGCTAAAAGATTTAAAGTGATTGGTGAACTTGTAACTTACAATTTTCAATACAGTGGTGAATCTCCGAAAAATTATTTTTCCTTAAAAAGTACCGACTGCCGACTGCAGTGGCCAAGTGGTTAGAGCATCCGACTTGCAGCCGGAAGGTCTAGGGTTCAAATCCTGGCCGGGTCATACCAAAGACTTTAAAATGGAACCTACTGCCTTTGTGCTTGGTGCTCAGCATAAGCAATGGAGTAGGGAAAACAAGCCAGTGAGCCACAACTGGAAAAAAGGCCGTGGTCGTCTCGACTTGAACCAGTTGGTTGGAAACCGGGACGTTAAACCTCATCTAACTAACTACATACATACATACATACATACATACATGCATACGTACATACATACATACGTACATACATACGTACGTACGTACGTACGTACATACATACATATCCAATATACACTTGACTGCTATTCCATATTTCAAGACACAACTCCCTGGTTTCACCCGAAGGCTCGTCAGATGTGTGAGCAGGGAGCTGCATAGCTCCCTGGTGTGAGAGAGATTCAACAACTAGCTGGCACCGTACGTTTGTAGCAGGGGCAGTCAAGTGAGTCAACTACAATAGATGGATTAGCGAGGAGAAACTTCTTCAAACATCTGCATTTACTGAATAGTTCGGTCCTACTGTTCAGAATTGGGCCTTTTCTTTGTGTGACGATGAAGTCTCCCAGCCAACATGCCCAGCTGGGCCCCAGCTGGGTTTTAGATGGGAAAGCTGGGCTTAGTTGGGCTGACGGATGTAATTGGGATATTGGTGTTTTGAACAAGCCAGACTTGCTAATGGCACGATGAGAATGTGGAAAAAGATTTTTCGTTATTTTTGTAATCTTTTGTCCGAAATTGTTTTCAGTTTTTTCCGGGTTTTAGCTGGGTTTTTGCTGGGCTTCTCCACATTTTGGAGCCCGGCAATAGCCCAGTTGGTGCCCAACTGGGCACGTTTGGAATTAAATGCCCTCAATTGAATTTTTTTTTTTGCTGTTTCAGACAACGTTGAAAGTTTTCTTGAAAACAAAATAGCAAGACGAAATAATCCAAGTTTTGTAACTGGGCTAGAGCTGGGATAATATATGGGTTTCCCAAACCAGAGGAGCCCAAACAGGACCCGGTTGGGGCCCAGCTGGGGAAACACATTCATTTATGAATGCTATTTCACTCTTTTAAAATTCTTTTTGTTACCTTTTCGTAGTATTGGCGCTTTTAGGTTAAAGGTAGGCATGCGTATTTAAAATGAAGTTAATCTTCGAAGTTTATTTTGTTTTAATGGGCTCTCGCCTGGCTAAAGCTGGGCTAGCCCAATATGTTTGGCCCAGCTGGGGCCCAGCTGGGGCCCAGATGGACCCAATTAGGAAAATTTTCAAAACATAATTTCATTGAGGTGATTAACTCTTTTTGCTTCAGAAAATGTATGTCCTAGGTATTTTATCATAAATCTTCTTTTTTTTAACTAAACATGTGGGAATTTTTGGCAAAGACAATTTGAGAAAAGTATATGTTTAAAATAATGTAAAATTCTATTGGAACACCAGGTTTATATACCTTTCATCTTAATGGAGCATTCCAAATTTTTCAAAGGAAATTTGTGTTTATCACTTAATGCAGGTCTTATTGAAATAAAGTGAAGCTGGCAAAGGTTAATTCTTGCAGAAAACAATGTTTCTCAATTGTTCAATACAACATTAAGAAGGAGAAATTGAAATATCATGAAGAAAATTGCATTCTTAATCGTTAATAATAACAAACAAGTGTCACTGAATATATATAATAGCCAAACCAAACTATTTACTTAAATAAAAACTTTCCAGCAATATCCTTCTACCTCTGAAAGTGGCTGGCATTAGCAATGCCGGTAGCTTTTAAGGCTTGTAGAAGGAAAATTACCTCAGATTTTCCATTGCTAAGCCAGTTGGACCTCCAAGTGGGACCAACCTCACCTGGGGTAGCCCAGTTGGGGCCCACATGGGAACACCTGACAAACACGGATTTGCCCCAGCATAGGCCCAGCATGTAGCCCAGATGGGGCCCTACTCCAGCCCAGATGGGCTAGCCCAGTTGGGGCCCAACCGGGAACACCCGACAAACACAGATTTGCCCCAGCATAAGCCCAGCATGTAGCCCAGCAGGGGCCCAGATGGGACCCGACTCCATCCCAGATGGGCTAGCCCAGTTGGGGCCCAACCGGGAACACCTGACAAACACGGATTTGCCCCAGCATAAGCCCAGCATGTAGCCCAGCAGGGGCCCAGATGGGGCCCGACTCCAGCCCAGATGGGCTAGCCCACTTGGGGCCCAACTGGGAACACCTGACAAACACAGATTGGCCCCAGCTGGGACCCAGAAAGTAGCCCAACAGGGACCCAGTTGGGGCCCACCTGGGAATGTTGGCTGGGATTTTTCCCATAGACACAATTGGCAGCGTTTTGATGTATATGAGTTAGAGCTGGCTTGTCTGAGAATTTTCCAACTCGGGCTGAAATCAATGTTGTTTTCACATAGCCTCCATATGTGTTTACTAAGTTCGGTGTCGGTGCGTTTATGTGCGAGTTTAAAGGAAAACTTGTGGTTATACCATCTCTGCTTGAATGCGATGTCGCAGGCCCTTATATAGATGAACCAGGGAATGCAATAGAAGGATCCCTACCAATTGCCCATTAGAGGGATATGTCAGACAAACATTGTCTACCGGGCCACGGACATATCCCACCGCGGTTCTAACATGTATGTAGGGGCTTGCGACACGACATGTAAGACGGTTAAAATGCAAACCGGAACTTTCTTTTTAACAGTTTTAAACTGGTTTTATGTTTATAAATTCTTTATTTTTATGTCCTTTTTCTGTTTTGTTTTGGCTAGGTGTGAAGGAATCGGCACTGTTTAAGACCCCTCCTCTTTGAAAAGTTCTTTACAAGATTGCTTGGATGTAAAATGGTGCTATCTTTGACAATAATTTGAATTGATTTTATGTTCTGGAAAGTCTCGTTATTTAGTGTTTTTTTTTTCGCTAAGGCATGACAGGTGCCATGCCAGTGCGGACCTCCCACTTAGCGAACGTCTACTTTTGTCGAAAATGGCTTCCAGATTCTCGGAAATAGCAATTTCTAGACTTCCGAAGTTGCAACTATAACTTACTTTTGAGATTTCGTGCTATAGAAACTATGACTTCTAGAAGAAAATTCAAATTTGACAATAATATTCAGTAAAGTCCTCTTGCAAGAGAAAATCAAAGGTAATCATAACCTGTTATATAAGTAAGCGTGATGCTGCTACGTGTGAAAAACAGTACTACAGATCTTTAACATATTTCTTCAGGTTTGTTGTGTGCATCATGCATGAGGAAGGAGGTTCATCCGTCAATGTGAGTTTCCCACATCAAAGCTCGTCTGCGGCAAAGGTCTGGGCCGAGAAAATTGGGAAGAAGGAACCTTCATTTGCGACTTTTCGGGTTCTGAGGGCCTTTAGAAATTATGTTTTAATTGAAACATAATTTCTACAATAAAGGTTTTGCCATTTTAACTTTTTTGCCCAAGTACGCCATTTTTCATTTAGGGTTAAGAAATCTCGAGGGAAGTCTTTCTTCCCCCTCCTCCAAAGGCTAAAACCCTGTTATATAGAGTATAATGTTTATTTCATGATTATGTTTTTCGATGCTTACGTTTCATAGTTTATACTGTGCTCAGCCAGCAACGGCAAATTTCGCAAACTGAATTGAAATAAAATCCCCTTTAACAGAGTATTCATTAACGTGTCCTCCGCTCCTTCCTCGAAATTTCCTGGATTATGTGTGTCAGTACGGATTTGACACTAGAATTTCCTTTTCAGAACTCTAATAAGTAGCAGCTCCCAACTATTTGCTTGAGCTTTGCTTAATCTTCCACCACTTTTTTGCACATAAAATAGAAAATTCAAGTGATGTCGGAATCATCTCTACTTGTATACTTACACCGGCTTTTCCTGCGTTCACTTGTTGCACATTAACGACCTTAAAGTTTGGATTTTTCCCCATAGGGGCGACGTTTCCAGCGCTGAAAGGAAAAAGGAAGACGATGTATTTTAATGACATTGAGCGCCCTTAAAATTAAACATACACACAAGCACGCTAATAAAGTAACTCAAAATACATGAAATAAAAAAGTGATAGGCCTGCTATAAGTGACAAATCAAAGAAAACCCGATACAGGGAGATTTAGACCAGTTACCTTTTGAAGTACCGTAGTTAATCGTAATTAGTGCTCGTGTTCCTGCGCACTGAAAATAGACGTTCTCTAGCCGTGGTTCAACATCTGTCAATGTCTAAGGAGAGCCCCATAATCAATTGTCGCGTAGTACACTAACAATAACTATGCCCAAAATGCATTCCATATTGCGGAAAATGTCACTTTCCGTGTCTTAATATTTGCATTTAAACAATCTTTATTGATAGTTTCAAAAATTTAAACTGATGTCATAAAACTTTACTTTGAAATTTCTAAGGCCAACTGCCCCTGCTTCCCCTTCCCCGCTGCGTATGAAAGTTGGGCGTTTGTGGTGTATACGACAGTGATTAAGTTGTGGTAATCGCTTGAGAGGGCAAGGGGGTTCCCTAAGAGTATATATGGACCCAAGGGCCACTTTATACAAAATCCAAAAACATTATTGTCATTACCTGTATCGCAGATGTATGTATAAGCGGGGTCCAGGGGCAACCTACCAGTGGTGGAAGGGAGGGAAAGCCCCCGGAAATTCAAGGGTCTTGACAAAATTGTTGATATTATAGAAGGTAGCATTTAAAGCATTTTCAAATTGCACTACATGCCCATAGACTCATAGACCACAAAACCACACTTTGACCATAACCTTATTGGGACTGTAACGTTCCAACGATCCTATAACGGAAGGGGATGTGGGTGATGTTAGAAGTTGCATTGGCCTTGGAACAGTGATTTCAGTCATGCTGCACAACAAAGTTCACAATGAGTCAAGTAATTTTGATGATTGTGCCCTAAGTGGCATCTGAAATAGAAGTTAGGTTTAAATTTTTTCATCTCAGAAGTTATCAAATAATCCCTCGTTTCCTTTCCTGACCTTATTTTTTATTTTCGTTCTACCTATAATATAAGTTTCATCAAACTTTACAAGGATCCGATGTGTTTGAGCGACGGCTTACATGTCCGAATTTACCTGAGTGGGGATTTGCATGAGACGAATTGGCTCTTACAAAACCGACTGACTCAATTTTTGAGCGTTTCTCCCTCAAGGTAGTAGCCTGTATATACATAGTTAATTATATGCATCCAAACAAAGAAGCGCACAAATTATTTTCTAGTCAACAAAAGACCTAAGTCCATATCAACGGTTTCGGCACACTTGATCCCCACAAACCGTACGCATCAAATAAAAACAAACGTGGCCAAATGGTTGGCATAGTCGCATAGATTCCTTTTGCCTTCGGCAAGGGAATACAAAATTAAAGTAAAATCTTCACGATACCGATACGTTTTATTTAAAACGGGACAGTTTACATGTATGACATTTATCATGTTATTTACAGGTAATCAACCGACAAAAAAAATCATGAGTATAGACCCATGACAAACAAACAGTTGTAACAAATACAAAATTGAATGTTTTGTGAACAACATCATGGACGGCTATCCGTCTCTGAAAGTCGGGGGGCTATAGTCAGTGGCACTATCTAAGCGGAGCGCCACCATCAGTTGGCGCGGAGCGCGGAAAATTTTGGCCAAAAATTACCCACAAATCACCGAAAACGGCCCTTTCCAGTCTTTGAAAAGTGATACTATGACAACTCTCAGAAGTATTTCCTAAAAAAATAAGTTGGCCTGTTGTAAAAAGCCTAGGAAACCGTATTACAATTGGTTCTGATCTCCGGGTCTGCCCGGTTGATTTCATGGGAATACGGTGTACAGTATCCCCCATCCAATTCCATGGGGGAATATATCTCCCCATTCCCCCAGGATTGCCGATCATGGTCAACATGTATAAAAAACTGATAAAAAATAGTCTATGCAGATCCCAAAAATCTCGCACAAACTGTTTCACAAAACATCTGAAAGAACCTTTTGGTTAAAATGAACTAAAATGTTGCCTTAGTGAGAATGGCTTGAGTACTATACTCGTATCTGATGAGCAGCTTCCTGTTTGTTTCCTTGCAAGTGACCGTTTTCAAGGGTACATGGGCATGATCACCTTCCCTCTTACTCCGTAAATGCAATATGACACTGTATGATAATGCCATAGAAGTGCTTCTTTCTTTATTTTCTTGATTCTTAAATGCCACGTAATCACATCTAATAAAGTTAAATTTTTCATGGAGTTAATCTAGAGGGTCATACAGACCTTCCGTCTTGGCCATTTCCAACAACGTACTTGATTACTGGATGTTGCAAAGCCGTCACATAATGATATACATAACGATATACGATTTCATGAAAACGTATGGTTCTTTGTGTTCTTATCTTGATTTCCAGATGCCAAACAATGTAGCCTACATCTTACAGCGACTAGTTCCTAAATTTTGTCCCCTTTAGGTTTCTTGCCTTTGGCTCTAGTACATTTAATCTTTATCTTCACAAAGTAAGTCCGTTTTTACGTAAGATCCTGAATCTGGACCTTACAAAAACATGACCATTAAGTGTATTAACATGGTCGCCTTTATACTAGAATGTGAAAGGAATGGATTGAAAATGGAAACATGTTTTAATAGAAATACTTGAGGCGGAGGAATGGAAAAGCAATTTTCTACTTCGGTGGGGAAATCTCAAAGAAAAGGTTGAAAAGCCATGACCAGATCGTGAGTGAGTCATAGGGTATCTGCCTACTTCGAAGCGCCCCTACAGGACATTCTCGCCACCTCTGACCGAATTCCCTATCTCCGCCACATAGG
The DNA here is from genome assembly GCA_029531755.1 of Holothuria leucospilota. NCBI lineage: Eukaryota > Metazoa > Echinodermata > Holothuroidea > Aspidochirotida > Holothuriidae > Holothuria > Holothuria leucospilota. The sequence continues at coordinate 30,160,302 of CM055963.1, read as the reverse complement.
CTGCCCGAACACGTCTCGTCTTTCAGCCTTCTGGTGACTATTGGTGGTATTGTCATTAAGAAATATGGCGAGTCACAAAATGGCTTTTGATTGATTTTTTTCAGGCAAAATTTTGGGCACTGTATACACCTGTACACCCTCCCGTCTGTTACAACCGATAAATCAACCGATAATGTAAAAACGACCGATAATGTAAAAAAAAATTACCGATAATGTAAAAACAACCGATAATGTAAAAAAAATTACCGATAATGTAAAAAACTCTTTGAACCGATAATGTAAAAAAAAAAAAATTACCGATAACGTAAAAACTCTCGTCTACCGATAATGTAAAAAAAAAATTACCGATAATGTAAAAACTGATCTAAGGACGTTTTCATATGGAACTGGAAACGTGGAATTTTATCCAGAAAGTCATATGTTAATTCAGAAAGGTCGTAGGTCATACCCCAGGGGAAGGGACTCTCACCCCTAGAGACCCTATAGTGGGAGAGATTGGCCAACATTGTTCTCAGATACGCATTCTGATTGGACGAAATGTATGGGCACCATTTTGGAGCCAAAGTACGAGCTTGCAAGATCATGTGTCGCCTATGGGCATACGAGAAGTTGTACGGGCTGTACGTACGCCCGGACTTTTTCATCCTATGTAAGATAAACATGTTTTGTTTCCAAAATTGCGGCCGGGTTGTGCTGCATTTGGATGCACGAAGAGACCAGAAGAGGGTACAAGTTCAAAGATTCCCATCCTGTAGAAAAGAAAGGCTTCGGTGGGCTCCAAAAGGTAGAAGGTTCAATTGCAATCCATCAAATAGCGATCGCTTATGCGATGTAACTTTACAGTATACAACTTAGTAGTATACATGTGGGCCTAACGTTAGAGTAGGCTTAGCCTTAGAGTTAGATTACGACGTTCTGTACAAGGCCTAGCCTATACCGTATACGGCGGTTCCGTCTCTATATTCCGACTGCTTGATATTCCAACACATAAACCCAAATACAACTCCTAAAACCCTTTGGCCTAACCGGCTAACCCTAATCCTAATACTAACCCTATTGGAGAGTTGTCGGAACATCCCCATAGAGACGTTGGAATCATAGGCGTAGGAAGCTTTTCGAGACTGGGGGGGGGGGGGGTTGACATGAGGCTAGAATTCAATAAGGGATTTAGCAATCAGGCGACTTAAGACTTCTTTATTTTTCACCGGGAAAACGGTCTTTTCCCGGGAAACTTTGGCTAAACGAGCCTATTAAATTATAGCGGCATTAACTTCGGATCACCTTCCTGGGAGAGGGGTCTAAGGGAAGGAGTGTCCTCTTCTCCTTTGGAAAATTTTCGGGTATTTGAGGGTCCTCAGATGCAATTTGGTGCAACATTTTTGACAAACTTTAAGGAAAATTATTGCAAATTTTTGACATTTCTTACAGAAGAGACAATTAAGGGGGTTTTGCCCTTGGATCTTGGGGGCAGAAGCACACTTCAGCCCCTCACATTTTTGACGGGGGGGGGGGCTAAAGCTCCCCGCCCCCGCTTCCTAAGCCAATGGTTGGAATACCAGAGCTGCAGTCCCCAGTCATAGGTGTAGGAACAGTGGCCTATTTTGGCGTTCACTGGCCCATGCCCCCACCCCTCACTGATGCCGATTTTTTTTTTGCTTCCTAAAGATACGTAAATTTTTTAAAACTAATTTTACTGCAAATGGTAGCATATGTGGAACCAGATTTCATGTAAGGACACCTTTTTTTTCAAAAATTTTCAAAGGGAAGGGGCACCTCATTGGGCCATGGTTCTCCTTCACTGATGCCGATGTTTTTGTTTTATTTCCTAAAACATACGTCAATTTTATAACACACATTTTACCTCAAATGTAGCATATGTAGCAGAAGATTGCATGTAAGGACACGCAATGTTTCAAAAATTTCCATAGGGGAGGGGGACACAATAACATTGCTCCTGGATGGATTAGTAGCATGAGAAAACTGAAACATTTGCGTACCTTTAACTTTGATGTAGGTTTTTACATGGAATACATCCTGGTCAGTCACAATTTTATAAAACCTTGGCCTAGGCCTTTCCATACAATAAAAAAGTCTCACTAGGAAGTGCTCCCCTATATTTACCCCTTCCCCAGACCTCTCCTGAAACTTTCACTAAATAATGAAAAATCTTAAATGATTAGTTCAACTTGCTTACAACTTTCCATAAAAAGCACCATTTCCATGTATGCCATTCTGCATTAACGTACTAGTAGTTTTCTGAGAAAGAAGAGGTAGACCCAACCCAGAATAGACCCACACCCCTTTCTTACCAGCACAAAAATAAGACACACTAAAATGAGATTTTTTTAAAATAAAACCACTTTTAAAACTGTCAAAATAGCCTTCACCATTCTGCATTTTCGTCACTTTCTATTAGCAAAAATTACTCAAAATGGAGGGTGTTATCCCCTCCCCCTAGACCGCTTTTCTTGCACCGGGTGACAAACTAAAGGATCCGGTAGACAGTGCCACACTGTTAAAAATTTCTGTAGAATTACAGATCAAAAAATAAAGAGATACATAAAGAATACAGCAAAAGTGCTGTCAATTAGTTTCAAAAAATTAACAGCACTTTCGCTGTATTCTCTTCATTTTTGTTCTGTAATTCTACAACAATTTAGGGACATTTTTAAGAGTGCAGCCAGAGTCAACCAATACGAATGATTGTCACAAGAGAACAGGACGCTGTAGCTCACTTTGTTATACATTTTGTAAGGAAAATTGTGCCCACACAGAGTACATGATATCTGGTATAGGTGACATTTGGCTCCAAAATGGCGCCCATTAAATAAGTTGGCCAATCTCTCCCACTATAGGGTCTCTACTCACCCCTTTTTTACAGCGCCCTCTTGCAGGTATATTTCCCTTAAAAAGGTACATTGAAAGACAGCAGAAGAATTAAAGGTCACTTTTTCTCAATTGTCTAGGCCAAATACATATTGCTATCATATTTCTCCTTCATACAAAGATATTATAAGCATAGATTCCAAACTCCTATACCTACACTGTTACGCTCAGTGACTCCTCATGGAGACGCATTTATCGGGGCGGAAGTGTAAATTTGACTTTCGCGCCATTCTATTCCGCGATCTGCGTACAAAAACAAGAACGCGTCACAGAAAATTTCTTTGTTGAAAGAGGTTAGCGTGTGTGCACTTTTACAACGCGTTCTATACGCGCAGAATACATTTCTCTGTGTATTATCCGGAATACTTGACGTGACAGTTCTGCGTGCTCTGGAAACAAACGCGCTAGTTGCTTTCCCGTTGTGAGCGCGTAAGTAATTGAACGCGCATATAAAAGTGCATCACTTGAAGAAACCATAGAAACTGCGTTCATGTTCAAGTGTAAATACGTGGAATGCCGCGTTGAAGAAATAAATTATTCTGGTTTAAGTGGAATTTATTGAGGCGTCGTACTTCTTCAGTCAACAACATTCCGAAATAACAAGTACTAATACTTTCGTAAGACATTCATTTGCCTGTTTGTTTTCAAAACGACTGAACAGTGATCAGCACTTCCGCCCCGATATATTGGCCTCCATGGGGAGTCAGCGCGCCATTTTAAGTTTGGAATCTATGCTTGTAATATCTTTGTCTTCATATACTTAAAGCGCCCTCACTCGCTGTTGTTCCGCAAGCTCACCAAAAAGAACATATCTACGATAAAAAATATCATAAACCATATTTTATTACATAGAGGTGGGTCATATTGATGGCACATAGGTCTATGGCCCAATAGAGGACGCCCTCTAATAAAAACCAGATATTTCAAAAACTAAAGGACTGAAAATTATATTTTTGAAATCAGCATGTCAGAAAACCCAGGAGTGTTATTATCGTTATTCTGAAGCTGAAGGACGGTTATTCCCTCTCACCCGTTCCCCAACTCAGGGGAAGAAGGGGATGAAATCGAAGCTACTCACGCTTGATAAGAACTGCGTCCTAGAGGTTATCGACCACGCTGATCACAGCCTAAAGTTTAATTGGTAACCATCTAGTATGGAACCTGGGTGTTTTGAAATGCCTAACATCTGCTCTTGGGGACACTGACCCTAAAAAGTGGGCCTTTTGACGGCCCGCACATCCCACTACGACCGAGAGACGGGATGACTGACTTCGGATCTGTGGTCAACGTGGTCGATAACCTCTAGGATGCAATTCTTATCAAGCGTGAGAAGCTTCATTTTCATCCCCTTCTTCCCCTGGGGTGGGGAACGGGTGAGAGGGAATAACCGTCCTTCAGCTTCAGAATAACGATAATAACACTCCTGGGTTTTCTGACATGCTCATTTCAAAAATATAATTTTCAGTCCTTTAGTTTTTGAAATATCTGGTTTTTATTAGAGGGCGCCCTCTATTGTGCCATAGACCTATTCAAATAAGCTGTGCCATCCATATGACCCACCTCTATGTAATGAAATATGTTGCAGTCCTTTCATGATATTTTTATCGTAGACAGTCATGTTCTTTTTGGTGAGCTTGCGGAACAACAGAGTGAGGGCGCTTTAAGTATATGAAGGAGAAATACAATAGCTTTATGTATTTGGCCTTGACAATTGAGAAAAAGTGACCTTTAATTCTTCCGCTGTCTTTCAATATACCCTTTTAAGGGAAATATACCTGCAAGAGGGCGCTGTAAAATAGAGGTGAGAGCCCCTTCCCCTGGGGTATGACTTACGACCTTTCTGAATTAACGTATGACTTTTTGAATAAAATTCCACGTTCCCAATTCCATATGAAAACGTCCTTAGATCAGTTTTTACATTATCGGTAAATTTTTTTTACATTATCGGTAGACGAGAGTTTTTACATTATCGGTAAACTTTTTGTACATTATCGGTTCAAAGAGTTTTTACATTATCGGTAATTTTTTTTACATTATCGGTTGTTTTTACATTATCGGTAAATTTTTTTTACATTATCGGTCGTTTTTACATTATCGGTTGATTTTTACATTATCGGTTGAAACACCGTCTGCCCGTGTAATCTGGCAATTGAAAACATCCCAGAACTTTTTTTCAACTTTCGCCCGATTATTCTACCATTTCGGGGAAAGTGTTGCGCAAGACTATGAAGTGAGGCTGAGGAAAAATTGCTTTTCCATAAGCTGCCCGAATGTGTCGCGAATTTTTGTAATCTTTTTGAATTTTCATGAAAATTTAACCGTGACTATGATACTCTTTATTTTCGGACAATTTTTTGAAAGGATTCGGATATTCGGCCATTTTGGGCAGTGTTGCGCAAGACTATAAAGTTAGGCTGAGGAATAATTGTTCTTCATAAGCTGCCCGAATGTATAGCGAATTTTTGTAATCGTTTTCGATTTTTCATGAAATTTGTACCGTGACTATGATGCTTTATTTTTCGGGCAAAGTTTTGAAAGAATTCGGGCACGCTTAGGAGTTTTCTGTGTACTTAAAAAACATGCCAGATTTTTTAAGACTCAAATGGCTACCCAAATTTTTCCAGACCTCTGCCCAAAATTCAGGTCTCGTAAAACTTTGGGGAGGGGGTAGTCTGCCCCCTGCCCCGCCTTGTACGCCTATGTGGACTAGGACCTACAACAGAACCAACAGAACGTAAGTTCAGTTACGAGACCTAGCAGTGGCACTAACGTTTGTGCAACAACTTGACCCTGTCGTTCGATGAACAGAGACAGAGAGCATCCTTTTTCGGCAATATATTACGGTTGCAGGTTTTGTACGCCTGTTAATATTACTCTAAGAAAATGGCTCTCAAACTTTTTCAGACTACCGCCCCTCCCACCATCTTGAAATGTCCCAGTGCTCCCTACCCCTCCCCTCGTCCTTTCATTCATAGTCGAACGCTCAACAATATGTTTATTCTTAGTTAACTTTTCTCTTTGCAAGAACAACAAAAACCCGCAGAAGGCAGGCATACTGTGACACTGGTACAGATAGCTCAGATCTAGTTCAGTCAGTGTGAAGGGTGAGCTTGGTGTAACGCTGTGAATTTACGAATGTCTGGTTTCAGTTTAGTGAGAAGCAGGGGGACAAACTAGGGGAGGGGAACAGACCCCCTGGATGCCTTATTGTGCCCTAAATCGCTGCAATGATGTGACGTAATCGCTAGGGACCCCCCAAATCAGTGCCAACGCCCCTATTCTCGGTGTACTCTGTAGTGCCCACCTGAGGCTTCCTAACCTCCCCACCTGGGGGCGGTAGGGACCACTTTGAGAACCACTGCCCTAAGCAAATCTTCATAAATTTTTATTTTCATTTTCTTGAGAGTTCATTGGTTAGTGAATTGCCTAGATAAACTTTACAGGTTTGCACACGTTACAGCTGATATTGATGTAATGTGTTTGAAGTGCATTTGGAACCTTTAACCCTTCCGAAAGTTAAGAACTTAAAAGTTTCATTAAAAATCCTTTGAGCACCTTCACAAACTTATTATTTTACTAAAAAATTCTACTCATTTTGAAAATGTTCATTTGCCTATTTGCCAAATACAGTCACGGTGTTGTTACGTAATTATATACCTACAATATGTAGGTGTTTTACATAGTAAATGACATATTAAAGTATTTTGTTTGAAGCCATGCACCATTTTGGTCGTTGGCGGGAATATAAAAAGTATAAAAATGGTGTTTCTAGAAATCATCACGAATCGTGATCTCTCAGTGGCTGTAATTAGTAACTGTTACTGTACAAGCTACATCCACCACCTTTTAAGGAAACTGGACATATATTTTGTTGTTTCTCTCCAACTTTTAAAAATTTCCGGTTTGTAAAATAGGAATAAACCACGTTTTTTAGACTATTATTCGCTCATAAACCATCTCGACTCCATTGCAAATCTGGCAAAATAAGGGACTCGGCTCACCTCGTCCATTATTTTGCCAAATTCGAGGTCTCGACGGTTTATTCACAGGTATAAGCTGTTACAACCGATAATGTAAAAATCAACCGATAATGTAAAAATGATCGATAATGTAAAAAAAAATTACCGATAATGTAAAAACAACCGATAATGTAAAAACTGTTCTAAAGACGTTTTCATATGGAACTGGAAACGTGGAATTTTATCCAGAAAGTCATATGTTAATTCAGAAAGGTCGCAGTCATACCCCAGGAGAAGGGGCTCTCTCCCCTATTTTACAGCGCCCTCTTGCAGGTATATTTCCCCAAAAAAGGTACATTGAAAGTCAGCAGAAGAATTAAAGATCACTTTTTCTCAATTGTCAAGGCCAAATACATAATGCTATCATATTTCTCCTTCATATACTTAAAGCGCCCTCACTCAGCTGTTGTTTCGCAAGCTCACCAAAAAAGAACATAACTACGATAAAAAATATCATGAAAGGACTGCAACTATTTTATTACATAAAGGTGGGTCATATTGATGGCACAGCTTATTTGAATTGGTCTATGGCCCAATAGAGGGTGCCCTCTAATAAAAACCAGATATTTCAAAAACTAAAGGACTGAAAAATAATTTTTTGAAATGAGCATGTCAGAAAACCCAGGAGTGTTATTATCGTTATTCTGAAGCTGAAGGAAGGTTATTCCCTCTCACCCGTTCCCCACCCCAGGGAAAGAAGGGGATGAAATCGAAGCTACTCACACTTGATAAGAATTGCGTTCTAGAGGTTATATTACCGACCACGCTGATCACAGATCCGAAGTCAGTCGTCCCGTCTCTCGGTCATAGTGGGATGTGCGGGCCTTCAAAAGGCCCACTTTTAGGGCCAGTGTCCCCAAGAGCAGATTTTGGGCATTTCAAAACACCCAGTTTTCATACTAGATGGTTACCAATTAACTTTAGGAATATCATTTCGATTGCACTTGTTAAATGTGAAGTGACAGTTTTCCCTTCCATATATCACACTTGGGGGTTGTTAGGGTGTGCCCCTCCTACTAGATACTGGGCGCATTCAAAGCTGAAAAACGCATGTTTGCCATGTAATGCTAACATTTAATATACCCAACCCGCTCCACATGTTTTCGACCTGCTCTCATAAATCGCCTGTCCAAACCCAACAAGGGCAGCCTCCCCCAAACGCCTTCCCTATGTTCAACAGGACACATAGTCCTATCACCTTTCTAGTTTGAAGGGGTAAATTAAGGGTTGGTTAGAGAGAGGCACCTTCCCCGGGGGCAAAGCGAAACACGGCCCCCAAATTAGTGTAAGCATATATGGAAAAATGCGTTTTTTCAACTTAATGCATACAGCGTAGCTAGTACGAGAAAGAACAGGCTTGTGACTCACAGGAACGGTAGGCCAATACAGTGCATGACCTTTTGACAGGGTAATTCCCTTCCCACTATCATCTCGGAGACAGGAGCCTTCTCCGGAGGTTAGGCGCAACTCGCCCACGAATTAGTGAAGCCATAAATGGAAGGGAAAACTTTCACCCCACATTCAACAAGTGCAATCGAAATCATATTCCTAAAGTTAATTGGTAACCATCTAGTATGGAAACTGGGTGTTTTGAAATGCCTAAAATTTGCTCTTGGGGACACTGACCCTAAAAAATGGGCCTTTTGACGGCCCGCACATTCCACTACGACCGAGAGACGGGACGACTGACTCCGGATCTGTGATCAGCGTGGTCGGTAATATAACCTCTACGACGCAATTCTTATCAAGCGTGAGTAGCTTCGATTTCATCCCCTTCTTTCCCTGGGGTGGGGAACGGGTGTGAGGGAATAACCTTCCTTCAGCTTCAGAATAACGATAATAACACTCCTGGGTTTTCTGACATGCTCATTTCAACAAATTAATTTTCAGTCCTTTAGTTTTTGAAATATCTGGTTTTTATTAGAGGGCACCCTCTATTGGGCCATAGACCTATATGCAAATAAGCTGTGCCATCAATATGACCCACCTTTATGTAATAAAATAGTTGCAGTCCGTTCATGATATTTTTATCGTAGATATGTTCTTTTTTGGTGAGCTTGCGGAACAACAGGGGAGTGAGGGCGCTTTAAGTATATGAAGGAGAAATATGACAGCATTATGTATTTGGTCTTGACGATTGAGAAAAAGTGACCTTTAATTCTTCTGCTGTCTTTCAATGTACCTTTTTAAGGGAAATATACCTGCAAGAGGGCGCTGTAAAATAGGGGTGACAGTCCCTTCACCTGGGCCCTGGGGTATGACTTACGACCTTTCTGAATTAAGGTATGACTTTTGGGATAAAATTCCACGTTTCCAATTCCATATGAAAACGTCTTTAGAACAGTTTTTACATTATCGGTTGTTTTTACATTATCGGTATTTTTTTTTCCATTATCGGTCATTTTTACATTATCGGTTGATTGTTACATTATCTGTCACTAGTAATTGCTTGCTATCAACATTGAACCAGGGAAGTGTTATTAGTTAATATTAGCTACGGTAGTTATTAGGTAAAAGCACCTCCCTGATTGAACATGGTGTTATTGATACTCACACCGTTATTGGCTACAACGCCCATATCAACGGTGAAACCGTTAGTAAACGCAATTTGCGTAATTCGCGTTTCATAACCGGCTGACTTGAGAAAGACTACTCAACGAGTCCCTATCACAACACACAGTTTTTTTCCGCGTTCAGGTTGAATAAAGTAATTGAGCGACACTTGCACGGTGCTCTCACTTATCAAAATCTATCAATTCAGATTTCAAAACCTCACACAAATAAATTCTCTGCAGCAAGTTAGTGGATGCTCATATTTTAAAAAATATTAAGGCACTAAATTTCCTAATGTTTCCTCGCAATCGGGAGATTTCCACTGGAGGTGAAAGTACTGCTTACATAACCAATTTGCATGCCATCAATCTACGGAAAAAAAACAGTAACATTTATAACTTGTTTCTCATTTAGAGTTATTACACACCAGGTAAGAGCATACTGGCTGTCAATGCAGGACTGCGTAGACGACATATTCAGTATGCCAAAATAAGGATCTTAGTTTTACAATTGTTAGGGTCGGATAGGTCTTTGGCTTTTTAGTTGGTTATAGGTCTTAAGTCTTTGGTGTTGGTTTTGTACTCAACTATGCTGGCCCAACCTTGAACCTTACGCAACAAACCATGGCTGTAACATCCGAGACTCGGACTGAGGTCCGGACTCGAGTCCGTTTTTCGTCGGCCCTCGGAATTGGCCCGGAATGGGAGGTTCTGGAATCGGAATTTGCTTGGAATGGGCTGCAGCTGGACTTTGACTTGGAGCCGATACCAAGTTGAATATTTCCCTAGGGCTACATTATTATTGGTGCACAGTTCAACAAATGAATGGTCACCTACAGTCAAGCAAAATAGAGCTTGAACCAGGGCATGAAATTGCCTCCTAAAACTGCCCGTTTTCACTTGAGTGTAGTTGCAAAACAGTACAAAAAGCATTTTTACGAGATACTACATTGTCAAATAGCCGGACTCGGAATTGGCCTTGAATAGAAGAGCCTAGAATCGGAATTGGCTCAGAATCGGAGGGTACTGGACTGGGAATTGGCCCTGAACGGTGACCACTGAAATCAAAATTGGCACGGAATCGAGTCAGGTGGACTCGGATACAGCGCCGTAACAAGTTTTTTTGGCTCGTGACAAATGTGGACGTAACGTCGATGAAATAGTTCTAAAAAGAAGATAGCTCCACTTACTTTGGGTCGCATGCGATAGTTACATGTGCTGTGGCTTCATCCATTACCTCGGACTCCTCAAAAACGCAATCAGAAGTTTGAGTAAACGTCTTCATCATGTCTTCAAATCGCACGATGGTCTGATCGGAACACGCTGTGTGAAAGCAAATGCGTATTGTGGTAATAAAGTGATATTTAGAACCAGTCGAGTCAAACAATGACGTCTAAACAAAGACATAGGTACATACATATCAACTGAATATAGTAAAATAGAAACGTAACAGTCACAGTCTCTCAATCATGTACAAGCAAAAGCAGCCGTCCTAACTTTTGCACTGTCAGTTGAATCTTTCCGGATCTCTTCTTATTTCTGTCAAAAGTGACTAAAAGGTTTCCAAAAAATGCATACTTTAGTAAGATAAATAAAGTATTTATTATTGAAGAGTATTAATTGACAATCATTGACAATAAAATTGTATCATAGTTTAATTTTTTTAATACTTAATGCCTATTTGGGGGACTGCATTCGTTTTGTAGGGAAAGGTACATAGGGATTGGAGCAAAGGCTGTGAGAGGATTGTTTTTGGCCGAAATAATTTTATTGAAGAAGAACAAGGCAAGGAAAATTCGCACTTTATTGAATTTCTAAATCACTCGGGTGACCTTAGCTCTGTTGCTGTTTTAAGGCTACACTTTTTCTCGTCTTCCCCAAGAAAATGTTGCGATTATACCCTGTGAGTGTAATTTCCTGGATTCTGACAATTAAGATAAGTAGGCATAAGTATAGGCAAATATTTGTTATAAAGAGTATGACCACTTTCCAATGACGGAATAAAGCTGTATCTAAATACAGAAAGGTTATCCTGTCAAAATATCCATTACACGTAGGTACGAAAATGTTGATAAAACACTGATTAATGCGATTTTCTGGTCTCCGACAGTCAAGATTCCGTATCTGTATCTGTGTGATGACGTATACAATCACCAAAATGATTGTCAATTACGTTAAGGTTGAGAAGCAGGTCACATTAAGATTTCAAAGAGCTTTTGAGGAGAGGGTCCTTAATGTTCAAACACTCTAGCTTAGCCGTACGGTTTTAACATTTGGTGCAGCATGTATCCAAAGCAAACGGATTCTATTCAGGACTTTTCTTCGGATAAAAAAATACCGGTAACAGTCTTAATTGGTTGTGATAAAGCAGTAGTAAAAGTTCCGGATTTCCTGCTCTTAAGATGAACAGATGAGTGAGTTGGCCGTTACTATCGTCTAAACCAGGAGTTTCAACTTATATGTGATTAGGGTAAGCATAATCTTGCCTGCGATCTTGCAGAAGCTCCCATTTCAGATCAGAGAGATTTTTTAAAATGTTTGAATCCCTGCTGTTGTCCCCAGCAGTAAACCTGGTAGCTCTATTTTGTATTTTTTCTACTTTATCCCTATTCAGTGTAAGTTTGATGTCCCACATGGCTGAGTACTCAACTTTCTGTCTAATACATAGGCGTAGGAAGCTTTTTTTTTGGGGGGGGGGGGAATGTTAGTGATCAGTGTCCTGGGGGAGAAGTCTAAGGGGAGGGGTCCCCCTCCCTGGCTGGAAATTTTTTGACCATTTAAAGTGCCCTAGATGAAAAATGGTGCAATGTTTGATAGACTTTGAAGTAATTTCATCCTAATCAATTCTTCACAGTAATGACTACACACACTGTGTACACGACTGAGGCTCAGGGAACAATGAAGCCGGCCTACCTCCCCGGTACGGCAGGCAGGGCGTTGGTGCCTGGCAGTCTCAGTGGACCTGACTAGCCGGGCCATTCAAGATACGATGTGCCAAAACAGCACATGATATGGTGGGGGGGGGCGAAACTAGGTGTCCACCCCTCCAATCAGACGGTGTGGGGCGGTCCCCGCTTCACCCTTTTCCTACGCCTATGTAATCAGTGATTGGCAGGCTATAGACTTGGTGCCCTTGCTGCTGCAGTAGATGTTCCTTTTAAGAAGACCTTACACTTTATTTCTAGACTAATGTGAGTAAACCACTTTAAATCATTACTGAGTTCCATTTAGAATAGAAAGCTATACAAAGAAATTTTTATATGGCATTGTGTATTTATTGTGCAATGTAACAGCCCTGCATTTTCGAAAAAAGATACCATGAAATTATCGGTTACAATGGCCAAGATCGGAAAAAAGTACATACAGGTAAGTGCACACATTTACCAGTAAAAGGCAGTGGCGTAGCCAGAGGGGGCGGGGCAGAGTCCCCCCACAGAAATTTCGGGGACGCAATGGGCGATGTTGAAAAAATGAAGGAGACAAAAAAATAAAATTAAACTAAAAAAGGGGGAGAGGAAGGAAGGATGGGAAGTTGGTAGGGCGGAGTGGGAGGGGTAGGGATCTAGGTCTCTGGGATGAGTACCGGTAATGACGATGGAGTCCGCAGCAGAACGGACGGTATCTTTATTCTGTGCATTGCCAATAGGCCTCCGAAAAGTGAATCAAAACCTTGGATATTAATGATATCATTGCGCCTGGAAACAATGTTTCGGATCTTCTCTCCTTTTTTCAACAGATTATGCCCTGGGGACTGAACCCCAGCCCTTTTTTTCGAACCCTAATCCTGATTTTGAAAAAAAAAAATAAATCCTCAAAAAAGTATTGGTTGTCAATGCCATTTTCACTCGGAGGGTGGGACGCCTCTCCAGTGGTGGTGCCAGGTGGGGGCAGGGGGCGGGGAATTTTTACAGTTTCGTCGGGGAGTCTTAGTCGATACGGTAAAGCATGCGGGGACAGTCGCCCTGACGGTTTACCTGTTTTTTGCTCTCAAGAGGATAATTTCTCTAATAAGAACCCAAACTTTTCAGCGAGCTACGCACGCTGTAGGGTCACTCCATTTTTTTTTCAATATTTCCATTCCATATAACTAGATAGCACAAGTCCTGTCCACCTTACCAAGAAACATGTAGGCAGAGTACACAGCTTATGTAGAGGTCATAAATTTCATCCCATATCGCAATGCCTAGTTGCTGTTCTATAATGTGTGTCATGCTGTACGGTCAGTTGGTAAGCGAGTCAAGGTGGTTTCGATACAATGTATGTTATCCCCGATTCGGTCTACAACCCTACATATTTCTTTCTTTCTTTTTGCTCTTAATGATTACATATGGTTTTGCGTAAGCCTACCAAAATTTCCGCGCGCTTCGCGCGCTTTGCAGTTTCACGTTTCAAATTCAAAAGAATGATATCAGTGCGCAACTTGGCTCTTGAAGTATTAAGTGATATTATGCAAAATATGCCCTGCAATGGCATGGGATAGTTAGGCTCCTTCAAATCCCCCTCTCACCATGCACCCCCTCGACATCGTGGGTTGTCAGAACTAGGGTCGCTGGCATGGGCAGCTCCCGTTCGGGAAAATTCTGTCTCCACCCATGGTCGGTTTACTTATTTTGGCTTTCAAAAGGATCATTTCGGAGATAAACTCACAATTACGGTACGCTTTGCCTACTCTTCCTCAGTTCCGTTTCTTATAGCTAAATATAGTACAATGTCATCTCGGTAAACCTAGTTAATATTCTTTTATGTCTGTCGAGAGGTACGGCTAGTGACCCGAGGAGGGAAGTAAAATGTAAGTTATGTCTGATAGGGCCCAACTGCCAGGACAATTGACCAATATAAGTTTTAAACAAGTACAGATTCTTTTTAGTGTAGGCTTACGCAAAAATTTTAAGCGCGCTTCGCATGCTTTGCAACTTCACAGTTTAGATTACGGATAAAAACGGTAAATATATGTTCCTCTAGTATATACAAATTTTATGCAATGTATGCCCCGCAATTTCATGGTATAATACACAGGTTTTCTTCAAATCCCCACTTCACCAGCCCCTCGACGGCATCGGGGCTGTCGGGGTTTCGGGTCGCTGGTCTCCCCGTCGGGGAGTCTGCCCCCCCCTTCGGGCAAATCGTGGCGCCACCCCTGCACCCCTCTAAAAACCCTATGGAGAACACTGGGATCTAGTGTAAAAAGAAGCACCATTTTGCATCTAAGCCCTTCGAGACAGCAAAAAATATTCAGAAGGGGAGGGGGACACCCCTCCCCTTATACCCTCCCCAGGACTACGGTCAAGAGTGGGGACGATGAGTCGACTTTGCCCCCCACACCAAAACCTGGCTACGCCCCTGGTAAAAGGCAACTAAATAATATGTGGTTTCGACTTCTTTTTGCGGTGTCCTTCCCCAAGGAATTTTTTAAATTGAGCTTGACAAATCGCACCTGGCAAGTTGCAAGGTAATTTATCCGATAAACAATCCCACAATCCGTGAACATTCTTGTAAATGTTAAACGTCAAATTTTAAAGAATTATTTTAGCCTATGAATAACATGCATCATTTGGTTATGAGCATCCAGGTCGAACGAGGGTATAACTTTACTGTGCCCTCAATATGCTTTGTTTTAAACTCTTTTTTGCCAATAAGCGATCATACCTTTCAACAAGGCAGTTGGTTATTGACTTGCACTACAAACCAAGAGCCGAAAGACTGGGGATTTCTTATCTTTGAAAACGTTAGGTACTTTTAAACACACTCATCAAGAACCCTTCAAACATCCTTGCATTAGTGCATTTTTTCTTAAAGTCAGATTGACTGGAAATCGAACGGCGAAAAACAACCGTTTTCCTAGTAGGGGGTTCAGCTCCACGAAGGAAGTATTCCCCTGATGGGGCACTATGACGTAAGATAACCCCATCTAAGCCAGTAGAACCTTTCATCAAAGGTCTGACAAGCATGGCTCTGTTCCAAACTAGGTGAAAGGAACAGATAGAACGCATCATTAAGCAATCCTTGCCTTAGTGTGTGCTTTAAGCAGCTTAGGAACAGACACGACCAAAACAGTGAAACCAGTTCCCCGAACGGACAACTAAAATCACTACGAGAAAACACTGTTCTTAAAACGTTACGGAAAATACTCTCGAAGAGCCACTGCCCCGAAGGAGCACAAAATGTACGTTAGGCCTTAACAAACCAAAAAAAAAAAAAAAACCCAACACCATGGCGGATCTTTTGCCCTATGTACATAACTGTGTAAAATACCTTTTCAGACTAGTTACAAGTTCACTGTGTATATCCTATTCACTTTACACACATGAAGAACGAAAATACAGTAACTACTTCCCCAACGACGCGAGAAGGCGGCAACACACCTGCCCAAGATGAAACTTCAACTGAAAACACCAACAGAAATTGTGGAAATGAAAAGTTTGACAGAGTAACATTAACAGGGCTAACTCCGCCCTTTTGTTTTAAAATGATTGTTCTTGAAAATGGTCATATTTATAAGGGCAAATCAAACATTTTTTCTTTGTTGGCATGATTATCAGGTCAATTATACATCACAAACAAATATTTTTCCAAGGCACATCAAACCATTTCCTGTTATCTATGCACAACTTTATGGCCCACCTTTTTATTTTACACTGATGCGTTCTTTGCTTTGGATAATTATGTTGGTCAATTGTTGTCATGTCACTTTTTCATGTTTTTGTTCCCTTTGGAGAAAAGACATGTTTAAATGGCCTTGGAAAACTTACTGTTTTCTAAAATAGAATGTTGTAAATAAGGGCTTGTATATGTAATGATAGCCCTGTCACAAAATATCTGTAAATTAATAGTCACCTTCAACAGTATTTTTGTGATTTTTGTCTGCGTTACATAAATGTTCTGTTACTTAACGAACATTCATTTTTGCAACTTAAAAACAGTTAACTTAAAGAATCGATGCTTCAAAAGACAGACATTTTCAATTTTTGAAGCATACCTTTTTCTTAACTGAAAGTCTTCTAGGAGAATTTTCTACACATTAACATTCCTATTAGAAATTATGTTACTTTACATTTTGTAAGAAAAAGTCAGTGGTATGTAAATAAAATCGCAGAACTGATGTATTTCATCAAACATTAAGAAAAACCCTAAGAGGTGTCAATTCCAAAGCATTTTAAAGGTGATGTCACATAAGCACCAAAGGTACCGATATGTTTTCGTGACTGGTACCTATAGAGGGGTTTCACCGTTATCACGTTATCGCTCGTCCCTTTGTTTTTGATGGTCAAGCTTCCATTGCGTCACAGTAGTATCTATGCTGTCCGCGTGTGCTGTAAATACGCTTGCTGAGTGTGTTTTGCCCTTCGGTGCCTGGGAATCTCACTAGCGTGACGTCACATGAAATCCCTCTATACATCACTATGATTTAACTGGAAATGTGTCTGTTAATTTCCAGTTTTATAGCAAAATGGGACGTTGTATTCCAGTGGGCGGAGATTATGTTCTTAGCTTTTTTCTTGAAAATGATTGTTGCTTTATTGCATAAAACTACTGCTACTTCAAAATGACTTTTCATGGTTTCCAAAGGATATAACGTTAGGATATCGATTGGCAAATTTCTGTAGGTCTGAGTTTAGCTGCCACTGGGCGTGTAGCACAAGGCCTACAAGAGGATTCCATAAGCTTTTGCAGTCAGTGATAACAACATGATTCTGTCTTTGTAGGATCCTGCAAGTCACATAAGAATGGTGGGGTAAAATGAAACAGTGGGGCAAGAAATAACTAGTTTTTACCCCACTTCCAAACTTATCGGTGGGGTAAAGAAAACACATGGTTCTGAAAGTTGTGAAACTACAGGGTATAGTTGCACTATTGTGGCATGTAGAAACACTCTAGATATACATACATTTTATCATAGGTTTACTATTGTATAAGGGTTCTTGCAATAAAAAGGTACAAACTTCACAGTGCGCCATGCTTCAGCCGAAAGAAACCCCCACTGAAAAACGAGAGTTTCTCAAACATTCAATTAGTTCACAGCGTTGTCAAAGTTAGCTCCATTTTATATCCAAGCAACCTTACAAAGGCAAAAATTTCTCAAAGGAGAGGGGCCTTAGGCAACACCTTCAGTCTCTCCTTTACGCCCAGCCAAACACAAAGTACAAAAAGCACTAAAAATGAGAATTTCTTATCATGTTTCTACTAACTCATACCCAGTCGTGTACATGAGTACGTTGTTGATATGACCTTGAGCAATTTTAATCAGTGCAAACTACTATATAGTATCTTTGTTTGGGAGCAGTACTAGACCAAACCCGTAACCAAGTGAGCCATGGGGGCCTGGAAAATAAAAAAGTAACATTACCTCAATGCATATTAACATATCTCTTCCCCCTTTCACCTAAAAATATTTCGTCCTGGAATACCCCCCTCAGCACCATGTCTGGTTACTGGCCTGTACTAAAAAGGTGTTTTGTTTTTAAAGTTGAAGAAGGAGTTAGAAGTCACTTACAAAGGAGAATTTTTACTGTCGGGCGAGATTTTAGAAACGGTAAGAGGCCTGGTCCCTGAACACCACGCCCCAGCCCAGCATTCCGTATTCATTCCCACAATCCAAAGAGAGATTTGCACCTTTAGCCGTCTCTTGGAAGTGGACGAGGAAGAGCTTTGACAACAAAAAATTTTGAGTTGAAAGGGAACCACAATGTTGGTGATCCCTCAAGCATTGTGGCAACTTGTGGAGGTTAAACTGTTAAAATAAAATAGTCAACTCAAAGTTTTTTTTTTTTTTTTTTGGAAACAGCAAAATCTTACAAATTTCCTCATATCTGTCATGAATTTCCAAGCAAAAATATTTAATATTCAAAAAATATTCAAAATAAGCAAATAGTCTTCATGAATTGAACCGGAATTTAGTAACAAAATCGTGACATTACATGGCTTAAATAGAGTCATTCATGAACCAGGCTACCGGGGTACACTAATTCAAATTGGGGTTGAATGCATTTTCCCTTCAAGCTATAACATTGCTAGTGATTTCTGTTGGTGGGGTATCCCTGCCGGTAGCCCCAATTTGCCGCAGGGCTGACTGGCCTAGCTTAGCTCATGAGGTAACCAACTGCCCAACAAACACAGTACGTCTAGGAATCGTTTTTAAAACAAAGTTTACGTATTCAGACGTTTTCAAAACGTTTCAAAACATTTTGGACGTTTTCGAAACGTTTTTTTGGTCGTACTTTGGTTGTAGGGTGGGGCCTACTGGAAATTGACAGTGAGGACCCCAGGTATAAGGAATGACCATTGCCAGTAATTTCTGTTGGTAAAGTACCCCTGCCAGTCACCCCCAGTTTCTTCCGCAGGCTGACTGACCTAGCTTAGCTCATGAGGTAACCAGCTGAAACATACTGGAAAATTATAGGCAGAACTCCGCAAGTAAGGAATGGTAATTGTTAGTAATTGCTGTTAATAGGGTACCCTTGCCAGTAGTATCCAATTTGTTCTCTAGGGTGACTGACCTACCATAGTTTATGAGGTAACCAACTGGAACCAAGTGCAATATAATAGGCAGGACCCTGGGTATAAGAAATGACTATTGCCAGTAATTTCAGTTGAATTCTTTTAAACAATTTTAGGTTACTTCTTTCAGGAATTTACTTGCAATGACCACTATCAAAAACCAAAAAGCAAATAAGCTAAAAATGATAAAAAATAAATATTTAACAGCCCGGAACAGACAATATTTTCACAGATAAAGATGAATGAACGTTAATTATCCGGAAAATTTTCCCCGACAACTCCCTGGGCACAGTCTGCCCCAGGATAATTTCCACCCAGTCAATTCCAGACCTGGTCAATTTCTCTCCCGGTCAATTTCCACCGATGACAATTACCCCTCAGGCAACTTCCCCCACCAAAAACAAAAATAAATATATAAACACACAGAAAGGTCACAGGAGGTCACATGTCAAGTTGTTCAGAGTAGGCTTTGCCAAGCCAAGATATCAGGATCATTCATTGTATCGTTCAGTTTTTTTTTTGCCAAATTAAAAAATGCTTTTTGCAAACATCTTGACCTTTGACTTCTGACCTTTGACCTATCATGCTGATGACATTGGAGGCACATATTTCAAGGACTATGCACCCCCTCACCAAGTTTAGGGTCAGTAGTACCTTCATTTTTAGGAATGGCCGGCGACACACTTTGACCCAAAAATAATGTCGTTTGGCCTTCTGACTTCGTGACCTCTGACTTCAGGAGGTCAAATCAGGCCCGTAGCCAGACAAGGTAGTGGAGGGGGGCAAATTTTTTTCCAGGGGGGCGAAAATTTTTTCATGTATTAAGTCAATGGTAAGATTCAAACTCTCTAGGGGGCAAAAAATTCAGGAGGACTTCGCCCCTGCCCCCCTTGACTACGGGCCTGGGTCAAATGTCAAGTTGTGCAAAGTAGGCTTCTATCAGAAAGTTATGCGAAGAAATAAGGATCGTTTACTGTTTCATGCAGTTTTATAGACAGATTTGAAAAATTGCTTATTTTGACTATTTGACCTTTGGCCTCTGACCTTTGACCTATCATTATGATGGTATTGGAGGCACAAATTCCAAGGACTATGCACCCCTTCACTAAGTTTGGAGTCGGTAGTACCTTCAGTTTTGAGTGAGCGCGCGACACACTTTTGACCGAAAACTGTCATTTGACCTTCTGACCTCGTGACCCTTGACCTCAGAAGGTCAAATGTCATGTTGTGCCAAGAAAGTTTCAATACGAAATCTATGTCAAGAAATCAGGGCCAATTATTGTTTAAGTCAGATTTTGTAGCTAGATTTGGAAAATTGCTTGTTTTGACCTTTTTGACCTTTGACCTAACATGCTTAGGGTAGAATGTGTGGGACAGGTTGCAACAGGCGCGTATCCGGGGGGCACTGGGGGCACGTGCCCCCGGGGTAGGAGGAGAGGAGAAAAACTGATAGAGGGAAAAGAAAGGAGAAGAAAAAGGGAAAAGGAAGAGGAAAGAAGAGAAAAAGGAGAGGCAAGGAGAAAGAGAAAAAGGAAGAAGAGAAGAAAGAAAGAGAGGGAAAATAAAAAGGATAAGGGAACGGAAATGACGCGTTTGATGAAATGGTAGCAGCGGCATAGCTAGGTGCGTAACGGAACTGCCTCTGGATGTTCCCTACCAACTTATTCAGCCCGTCAACTGATTCGTGGAGGATACAATAGTCAGCAACCCTTGCGATGTGAGCCTCAGTTTCCTCTTTTGGGAGGTGGACATTTTTTCTTATCACTTATGAACATCATTAGCACAAAAGTACCAGTGAACCTTTCTAGCATAAACAAGGTGTAATCTTATACTGAATCATCCCGTGGCCTTATGGTAGCCCATAGCAGCATGGTTCCCTCTTCGTCCGAAAAGCACTCAACTCTTCATGTAGTCAACTCTTCATGTACGCTTGCGGAGCTGAAGAAGCACCATCATGGCCATAGCCATAGCCACGGTCCGTTCACTTGTGAGACTTTCCACATATTCCACGTCTCTGCATCGCAAGAGAAGGGGGAGCTGCCGCCAGGAAAGGGGAACTTCGCGCCATTAGGGCGCACGTTTATACGTAGGCCCGAGTTCTTTAAGTGATGATCCGGGTACGGCTTGAGATATCGTCCCCTGTGATTCCCGCAAACTGCCATCATCTGTTGACACCACTAGCTACAAACATAGGCTAATCTTCGTCAGTGCCTACCTTTGCGTTACCGGAGCCAGCTATGTCAGAATCTTGCTATGATTAGCAGCTATGTCTATATCTTGATTCCCGGTTAAATTGGAACCATCATGTAAATGTAATTTGTGGAAGAGTAGGTAAAGCTGTTGGAGTTTTATATAAGATAAAAAATATTGTTCCTAGGTCAGTCCTTATTACTTTGTACTATTCACTGATTTACTCCCAGCTCTCATATTGTAACATTGTCTGGGGTAATGCCTCTTCACATTGCATTGATAAGTTGTATGTTATGCAAAAGAAAGCAGTCCGCATTATCACCAATTCCAATTTCTTAGCTCATACTTTACCACTTTTCTCTAAGCTACAGATTCTCAAACTCCATGATATTTTTAAATATCAGCTTGGTAGCTTCATGTACAAGTTCTCCAATCAGTTGCTCCCAGACATATTTCGTAATTGCTTTTCCCTTAACTCTAATGTCCACCCCTATCCCACCAGAAGCAATGCTTTTATTCATATTCCTAAACCAAACACTTTAAGCTTTAGTAAGTCCCTTTTATTCACTGGTGCTACTCTATGGAACGGTCTCCCAAATACATTAAAAGCCTGCCCATCAATTAGTAAATTTTCGAAGTGCTTTAAGGATCACCTGATAAACGCAGACAAGGATTAATCTAATGAAATCAATGAAATGGTGTTGTATGCATAGTAGTGTTGTATGAGTTACTTTGTTGATTTTCCTCTTCTCTTCTTTTTGTAAGTAATCCTTCTTTTTCCAGCTTGTATTTTCTTATGTACCCTTATGGTACCCTTAAAAGGGGGTCTGCTTGTACAAGCTTTTCAGCTTTTTTCAGACCTCCCCCACAATTTAGTATTAATGTAAATATTGTAACATAAGTATGTATATATTATTGTGGAAATCTTTCTCAATACAATACAAATACAATACAATGTCTAGCCACGGGCCTTCTCTTTATCCGGTTTCACCAGGGTCAATGGCAACATAGCCCCCCCCCCCCCAAAAAAAATGTCTCTACTACCGCGCCTGCACAGCAGCAAAAGTTAACAGCTGTTTACGAATTACCAGGTAAAAGACGGGCTTTTTGACTGGCATGTAGGTTTTTTGGGGAATCTGAATGCAGGTTTTGTCAAGAAAATCTTATTTAATCAAAAAGTTTCGGCGCGCTTGCCGCGCATGCGTCACGGTTTGCACTCCTTCTCATGACCATTATTAAGGTATTCTGATCAAACACTTCGAAAAACAGAGATACATCGTCAAACATCTGTAGGGGTCTCGCGTCAATATGGGATCTTTCAATCTAATTTGTAGCATTAATGTGGAAAATTAAGGGCGTATTTGCCGTTATACATTTTTCAATTTTATTTTGACGGAGCGCTTCGCGCGCAGCCGTTATCTGTATAGATGGTGTTTTTTAATACACTTACCACGAAAAAGTATTCTGAAACGCGCTCGTTAGTCCTTCACCCCTTTTGCTATACCTATCAGGGAGGTGAAATATCACCTTACTGCACCTATACTCTCCCTACCGCCCATTCCCCATTGCTGGAAGCTGTTCGCCTGGATTTTCCTTTAAAATTAGTAAAATGCGATAAATGTAGTAAAGTGCTTGGCGTACGGGTCATACTCTATCAGTGGTTCTTAATTATTTTCGTTGGCGGGCAACATTTTTTAACATGAAAATCTCGCGGGCCACAAACAGGCCCATAAATTTGTCCGTGAGGGGAAGTCCCATTTTTACATGTCTAAACGACGCCACGGGAACGCGAAGCCTCCCACTTAACAGTGTGGTGTCTAGGGGTCCTTCGAAGAGCCCCCAGATAGTTCCAGGACAACACTCCTGTGGAACAACGGGGCGAAGCCCCAGAAGCCCTCATTAGTGAAACATTGTATGGATGAAACCTGTAATTATCCCTTAATTCCATTTGAGGCGTACTGAACACATGAGTATCACAATTTGACCATTACTTTGGGCAATAACGAAAATCCTGGGCCATGCAGAGCGGATAATAAACTCATTCTAGATTCAACAGTGAATATCCACCTTGGAAAGAATGTGTTTTGGGTGGGAACGGGGAACTTTATCATGACACTTGCTGACCGGAGGGTCACCATCGTTTGGTCCGTGTAGCGTGACAAGAATGTAGCTGTTAAAAATATCTTCCAGATTTTTGGAAGCGGCTTCCACCAAGCCTTTTAAGACGTATCTAAGCAATCGTTCAATTCGAGATCTCATAATTTAGAAAAAAAAAAACTTCAAATAGCCTAAGAAAAGAAATTGAGAGGTAACTTTTAGGCCTATTTTCCTTCTACCAAGAAGCATGAGTCCCTCATATTTAGTAAGCCCATGAACTTGGTCTGACAGAATTTCCCCTACCCAACCCTTGCTGATTTGGCCACCCTATGTCGGACAGACTGCCCATCGTTTTGATTACACAGCTGGCTTGTGGGTAAGTAAGTTGCTTATTGTAACTTTCTAAATTGAACTTAAACATGGAAACCGCGCCAAGCGCGCGAAAATTTTGGTAGTTTGGGACGATTTTGGTACAGGAAATTAAAAGATCGAAAAGATATCCTGGCTATCTTACCCCTAGTGCTCCTGAGATAAATTGCAGGCGTCCATCAGCTATGCCCTGACTCGTACCATCCGGCAGTGAGGTTCGTGTTAGGCAAAAATGATCCAACATGACTAAAAAGGGAAACACGGTCGCGCTGTTTGGGCGCTTTTTATGATTTCGGTCGCAGGAATTTTCATTTCACTGAACTGAACATCGGATTATTGTCTTACAAGAATCTGCGAATTAGACTATACCAGAAAATTTAGAGTGCGGCAGTTGAAATTCCCGAATCTCCCACCCCAATTTTCCAAGTTTTATTTTACCAAGATGGGTGGGGAACCCCTAGCCACGTTCCTGCATATAGCTTTGGAACAGTAACTGCACCGAAGCTGTGCTTTATGGAGTATACAGTAAAATAAATGGTAATTACAGACGCGTACGAAGCGCGCCGAAAAATGGTGTTTCGGCACATTTTAGTTATGCTTTACTCTATTTAAAGTAACAAAAGCGAGTCTTCCATACAAAAATATATCTCGAAAAGATACGTGATTATTGTAGGCGCATTTGTTTTTCCAACCTCATTTTTTGTTTTAAACCTCAATATCTTCGCGGGCTGGATGTGGCTCTCGGGCCGCCATTTAAGAACCCAGGCTCTATATTATCATCT
This sequence comes from Holothuria leucospilota, assembly GCA_029531755.1. Classification (NCBI taxonomy): domain Eukaryota; kingdom Metazoa; phylum Echinodermata; class Holothuroidea; order Aspidochirotida; family Holothuriidae; genus Holothuria; species Holothuria leucospilota. The sequence continues at coordinate 30,135,912 of CM055963.1, read as the reverse complement.
GGATGATGCAATTGCTCCATTTTATATAATTGATCAAGAGCTTCCCGGAGGCCTTATACAGCTATCTGCCAGGCTTAGATGCCCTTTTATAACGCACAATGAAGGAACAGAAAATTTTCGTAATAGTCAAAGAATGTTTCTGTTGACTCCACGTCCGTATTTTTGCGTAAAAACTTTCCTCGAATTATAGAAGGCAGTAAAGTAGCCAAAAGGGGGACTTCAGGAGGTTTGTTGACAACGTTATTTTCTCTTGGACAACATACATTCTTCTTTCACCTAACTAAAAATTAGAATTCACTTAATTATGGACATTTTCCAGCCAAAGATGATCAGCCCCAAAAAATATCCCAAAGATATCACCATTTTGCATCCAAGCGACGTTAAATTAACAAAAATTTCCCAAAGGGGAGGGGACACCAGGACAGCACCTTTATGTAGTGACAAAGGAAGGATCCCCACTGGTGTATACAAAACGGGGGAAAGGACAAGGCACGACGAAGGGGAGTTTGTTGACAACGTGTTCTTCTCTCTCTTCTTTCACCTTACCAAATATTAGAATTCACTAAATTATAGACATTTTCCAACCATATATGATCAGCTCCAAAAATATCACAAAGATAGCACCATTTTGCTTCTAAGCAACCTTAAATTAACAAAAATTTTCCAAAGGGGAGGGGGACACCCCCTCCCCCACGACGGCACTTTTATGTAGTGACAAAGGAAAGATCCCCACTGGTGTATACAAAAAACGCAGGGCAGGCAGGGGAGCAGTGGAGTTGTTGACAACGTGTTCTTCTCTCTCTTCTTTCACCTTACCAAAAATTAGAATTCACTAATTTATGGACATTTTCCAACCATATATGATCAGTTCCAAAAATATCCCAAAGATAGCACCATTTTGCATCTAAGCAACCTTAAATTAACAAAAATTTCCCAAAGGGGAGGGGGACACGGACCCCTCCCCCAGGACTGCACTTTATGTAGTGACAAAGGAAGGATCCCCACTAGTGTATACAAAAAAAAAAAAAAAAACGCAGGGCAGGGCAGAGCGCAGTGGAATTTGTTGACAACGTGTTCTTCTCTTTAAACAACATACTCTCTTCTTTCACCTTACCAAAAATTAGAATTCACTAAATTATGGACATTTTCCAGCCATATATGATCAGCTCAAAAATTACCACAGAGATAGCACCATTTTGCATCTAAGCAACCTTAAATTAACAAAATTTTCCCAAAGGGGAGGGGGAAACCCCTCCCCTTAAACCTCTCCCCCAGGACGGCACCTTTATGAAGTAACAAGGAAGGATCCCGACTGCTGTATACAAACGCAGGGCGCATAAAAAGTGCAATTCACGTGCCACCACTCAGTTGAAAAAAACATCCAGCCAGTCGAAATTTGGAACCTTCACACCCCCACCAAACATATACCCTAGCAACGGCCCTGCATGGGAAGGGCCATTTCCGGCCATCTGGGAGGTACGAAAACCAAAATTTTCTCGGTACGCCCCGCGCCAATCCTGGTGGCGCTCCGTTTAGATGGTCGGCCCAAGTTGTGTCCCCGGGTACAAAATTCCTGCATACGCACCTGTGCAAGGACTATGCACCCACCCACTAAGTTTAGGCTCAATTTTGTTCTTAGTTCAGGAGGAGTTCGCGACAAACTTTTGACCTTGTGAATGTCATTTGACCATCTGAGCCGTTGACCCAAATTTTAGACATATTTGGTCACATGGCCAGAAAACGTGACCTTCACCACTCTTTTCTGTCCCATCCCTGAGTAGCCGTCATAAAGCCCCAAAATTCTCTACCATTCATTTCCATGGTTACGGTTGCTATGGCGACTGGCAGAGGTAAAGGTGTACTTTTCAACAGTAAACGAAGCACAATATCTCACCCCCACATACTATGAACGTAGGGATGAGAGAATATGAGAACTCTAGAAGTGTAACTTACGGGGATCTCCCACATAGCATGTGGATGTTCGACTTTGTGTTCAGAAGGTTACTGTGTTTGGTGGGAGTCAACGGTTATTTGTGGTCTTGAGCAGTCAGCCGAGTTAGATCTTAGAACTCAACTTTTTATGCTGAAAGATTTATAAAGTTTTAAATAAAATGCTCACCAAGCTGTGGAACCGCATAATCACTCAGATTTCACCAGGGTCCAAACACTGATCACGTGGCAATGTAATTACATAAAAGTAGAATTTTAAACTAATTTTACTATTCATTATAACAAAGGATGGCGACCTTATGTACTCAAGTCAATGCAACTATAAATTGAAAGTTAGCTTTACTGCAGCCATGCAGTGTACAGGTATAGGTTTCACTCTCATTATCGGCCCTCGACGAGGGCGGACGTATTTGTCACCTGGTTCTTTCAATTTGTTTAATCTCGTCGGGAAGGTGTTTGTGTTTTTCGCTGGGCTTTCCGTTTGAACGGGCGTCTTGTAGCCGTCTCGCTTTCCCTCGCCGAGAATCGTTGGGTTACTTATTCACGGTATTTCCTTTCGTTAAGTGAGTAGTATGTACATACTGAATTTGTGAATCGGCTGAGTGAAAATAACATGGAGCCTTGGGTCCGCCGTGGTGTTGGCCCTTGTTATTTGTTGGTTTTGTTTTCATGCGTGTCCCTTCGGGGTCGTGGCTCTTCGGGAGCATCTACGGTGAGCTCAGTCGCCTTTGCTAATGGGGGAAACTTGCTTTACCCATTTAGTCGTGTCCATTTCACAGCACATAAAATGCAGCATCTTTCCCCGATAATCCTTGTTTAAGTCTATCAGCTCGCTTGCTTGCACTGCATTGCTTAGTCATGCGTAATAACACCTCCCTGCTATAACAGGGCATGACACACCTATGATAAAAGAGTCTGACGGCTGAGAAGAGGTCCCGTTAGGTCATGGTTCCTCATCAGGGGACATGGCTCCTTCGGGGAGCAGAACACCTTCGGGGTTAACGCTTGGTTATCTTCCCCTGTTATCTAGCCGAAGGGACCGAAAAAACATCGGCTTTGGGGGTAAGAGCATGTGCCGTAGCCTATCTCTCTTTTCCAGTCAGTCTCGAAGGAGGCCACGCATGTAAAAACCAGCTTGAGGGCTAGTCACGTTGAGTTAGACACTTAAATCAGGGGACGTAGCTCGTTCCCGGAGTAAAACTCAAATCCTTCGGGGTAACTTTTGGTTACCCCTAGATGCCAAATTAACTGATAGAAAAACGCTTTAGGAGATAGGCTGCAGCATATTTCTTCCCTTGTCAGAGAACTGTCTTTATGAAAGATTCAAGGCTCAAGGTATTTTAGGAGAATACATTTGCATATTTTTATTTTACACTCAAAATTGCCAGTGTCCGAGGGCTTTTCGTTAAGTCCCGTGTTCCGTTAGGTTCCCAGACTCTTGGAGTTTCAGGTTTCTGCCTGCAGTGGGAGATATCCTACAGGGATTTCGTATCCAGAACGTTCCTTCTACTAATACTAGCTGAAAGAAAATAGTACATTTCTTTCATTCTGAGCTGTATCGGACGTTGTCTGACAGTGTCGAGCGATGTTTGACGTTGGCAGGGGGAAAACCTTGCAATGTACTATTTAAAGTACATGAGCTATACTTACTTTAAAATCTTGTCTGGCACGGTCCGGGGCCACCCGACACCGCCCAGACTGAAAAAACTTGACATGTCCTATTTTCTTTCGGCAAGAAATTATAGAACGGACGTTCTGGTTGAGATAGCGTGTTTACAAGCAGTTTACAAAATTTTCTTTGTTAACCTTTGGGACCTCAGATAAACTTTGACCATCAAAAACAATGCGGCTGTTTTACTTAATATTACAATTTCATGTTTTAATTAAAATATCCATCATTCCTATCTTGAAATATCGTGCTCACAAGTTTTTTGGCTATAACCTCCGGTGACCTAAAATGGCCTTTGACCTCCATCAAAATAAATAAAAAAGACAAAAAACTTTTCTCTTAATATAAGATATCTATACATCAAATGTTAAATTCCCATCATCGCTATCTTGAGATATCGTGTTCATAGGTAGTGTAAAATTTTTGCGTAGTGTTACCTCTAGTGACCTTAGATAAATTTTAGGCTGCAAGAAAACAATACGGTTCCTTTTCTTAATATAAAAAATCTTTTCACGAAATATTAACAGTATCCACTATTCCTATCTTGAAATATCGTGTCTACAACGATTTTATTATTTTGTCTAAGTGTGTTCAGGAAACCTTTCTATTAATATGACAAATCTACATACCAAGTATGAAATGTACCCATTATTGGTAATTTGAGATATCAGGTTTACTCAAACTAAGCGTCAGAAACATACACACGCACACTCGCACACTCGCCCGTGTGATTGTATATCATAGATTTTTTTGCTTTAAGGAAGGAATCAAACATTGATAAAGTCATCTTGGTATTAGAATATTCAAATAAGCTAGATAAAACAGAAGCACAAGATTGATATCTCAAGTTTCTGCTCATTCTTTAGGACTACTCTTTCAAACTCTGTCAATAAATTTTTTCTATGAAACGGAATACGCCGAGAGTATGGAAGGTGTACCATTCGGTTTCATTTCTCACGTTTCGCTCTGTGCCTCCGAAATTTTTAGTCACTGGCTCCATTTACATACATCGTATACCATAATTAAACGCTTATAATTCTTACCTGTGAGATCTCCTCTTCTGACATAATATTTGATTTTTTCATCAAAAGGTTGACACAACTGGCAGGTGCCTCGCTCTATGCCGTTGTACTCCTGTGGAGAAAGTGAAAAAGCTCGAGTTGAAGTAAAGAAAAGAAAAAAATGCATAAACAGAAGTCAATGTTGATGTACCAAAAGCAAATATGAACTTTCGGAAATCTATAGGAGCATTATGGCATGTCAGTAAGAAAATAGGAAACTTCCCACCTAACAGAAAAATTTGTTTCTATGTTTTAAGAGACAAGGGCATGTTTCAATAACATGCTCAATTCACAAGAAAAATATTTATTTCAAAGAGGTGCATTGTAATGTCATCTTGGCACAAGATAGAGAATGATGAATTACGAAGTTCCTTGGTGTTGTAATCTTTAAAAAAAAAAAGCAAAAAAAATGTTAAATTTTCGCATAATGGACTCATATACCCAGTAGTACAGCATGTCCCCTAAAAAATCGGCTATGAAGTACAGTAGTTGTTGACAGATGTCAATTCATAAGATCTATTGTTGTGTACTTACATCTGCTGAGCACCTGCTTTCGACGTCATGGTCTTCTTCCTCCTCCTCTGCCTCGCGCAAGTTCCGCCTAATACGTTTCAAGTCATCAGACATATTTTCCTCATTCATTCTTTTCTGACGATGCATGGCTCGCTTTTTGGCCGCTTTCATGTCCCCATCCTTTACAAATTCTTCAAATTCAAGGTCTCTTTTGGCTTTTAACTGTAAAACAAAACAACATTAAATCAGGGGCGTCGTGATCCAAATCGAAAAATGGCACCATAAATGACAACGAGGATGGAATGGCCCGATGAAACCCGAAAACGCGAAGCCTTCCCCAATGGTGTGGCGTCCATAGGCCCGTCTTAGTAGCCTAAGTTGGGTCCCAAAACGGCGCTCCTAAGGCGGAGACCCATATTCTTTGTGGTATTAACAGAATTGATAGTGGGGAGGGGGGCTGTGCGTTGCAAGCTTCTTTAAAGTTTTAAGAAGAAGAATCTGCCCTCAATGCAGGGTCGGCATTTAATGTCTGAAAGTGGGATTGGGGACAAACCGGGGCAGAAAATTAAACGGAGCCGAAGGCGCCGTGGGAGCGCGAAGCGCTCTCTCGAAGGCGTGGAGCTTAGTGACACACCGTGCGGCCCCTGGTGGGGTCCAGAGGCAAAGGCTCTAGTGGGGATCCAGGTGGAAACCCCCGAAGCCCTACGGTATTAAAATAACTAAAAACACTAGAATGAAGCATATGGTTGTCTTAAAACTCATCGGACAGTCGGATGTGTACTAAAAAGATAACAAAAATCACATGCTTACCATTTTTATAGCAGCCTTATTCAGAATAACAGGTCATTATGAGCGGCAAAACATATATTCGTCGGCGTAGCTTATGTGGTATGCAACGAAGTCTTGGTACAGTTGTTTTGTACAACTGTGTAACAATTTTTCTGCCTTGTCAAAGACTAATTACAGTCTTCATTAGTTTAAATGGGTCGAGCTATTGCTTAAGATGTCTTAAGTCTATTATCATGGTTTTCTGTACTTTCGGAGAAAAATAAAGTTCCATATGTTGTAATATTTTAACAAAAGCGAATGAAATTTTCTTCCTCCCGCCTCGTTTTGCTCGTTTTCAGAAAAAATAGTAAAAGGGTACTGCGTAATACGAAACTTGTAATAACATTTGACATAAGAAATCAAACTGCCATTATCATCAAATATGTCCTTAACATATAATACACGGGCTCTATAAAGCTTTTTATTGTACACAATTTTACCATCGACCTTTATAAAATGATTGTTCCGGAGAACCTGATTACCATAATTATTCACGGGTGTATGGAAATGTAAAGAGCTCCAAGCATGGCAAACTTGTCTAATGAAAATGCTATTAACGGATGTAATGTCCTCACAGGTAAAATTGCACTGAAAATGAAACGCCTTCCAAAGGAGGTTAAAGTGGTAACCGAAGAAAATTTTCCAGATACCATCATCTCTGCCTAAATATCTTTTTACCCAAGAGATTTTTAAAGCATAAATGAAACTTCTCACAAGAGTAATTTTTAATCCACCGTTACTATAATCATTGTACATTGTCCCTTTTCTGATCTTGTCAAGATTTTTTGACCAAATAAAATCAAATATTGTAGTTTGAACCTCATTTATAATAAAAGAGTCCAGTGGACCAGGGAGAACTTGAAATAAATACACTAATTGTGATAGCGCAAAAGACTTCACAATAATATTTCTGTCAAATGGTGTCGGGTCTCTGCTCGGCCATACGTTTAAAATGAATTTAAGTCGAAGTAAATTCGTGACATAATTTAAGGGATACAAATCATCACCATTATGAATAAAAGTAATTCCAAGACATTTAATGGGACCAAGGTGAAGCGACAGATTTAAGTAAGAAATAAAAGTTGGCTGGTTAGTAACGAAGGGGCCTAATGGGAACAGATGAGATTTTTGAAGATTAATTTTTAGCCCAGAAGCACGTCGAAAGTCATGAAGAAGTTGGATGGTTGACTTAAATGGAGTGCAAACCGTGGCGAACGCGCGCGAAGCGCGCGGAAACATTTCATTGAGTAAGATTTCTATGACAAAAGTCTGCATTTAGGATCTGCATCGAGAAACTTTCAATTCCAATTCCCCAACAAACCTATATGCCAATCACAAAGCCAGTCTTTTACCTGGTAATTTGTAAACAGCTTTCAACTTTTGTTGCTGTGCTTCTCCAGGAGTTGCTACCGGAAGATATTGATAATAAGAACAATATTGAGGTAAGGTTTGAAGCGCGCGGAGCGCGCAAAAATTTTGAAAATGCAGAGGATTTTCGAAAATTCTGATAGCTTGAGAACCATTTGTGATAGAAAATGATTACGTAATCATGACCATTATTAAGGTAATAATACATGCAACTATTCTGATCACAACACTTCCGAAAAACAGGGTTACATCTCCAACCTCTGTAGGGGCTTCGCATTAATATGGGATCTTTCAATCTAATTTGTGGCCTGATGTGGAAGTTTGAAAGTACGATTACGATAGGTCCATCACTCGGTCGAAAACACACTTGATTTAGTTGGAAAATATATACAAATTGACAAAGGCTAAATTGGAAAAATGTGCTTGACTGAGATATCAGAAATTCCAACTGGTATTTCAGATTTTTCGACAAATTAAACGTACATGTCCGCATGGATTATTCGCCCCTTTTTCTAGTACTTTGCTACCTTTTTTCTTGTCGAATATGATTTTCTCAAATTATCGAAAAATCAATTCATGGGCGGCACCGACAGGGCCTGGGGGCCGCATGCGGTCCTAAGGGCCGCGTTTGAGAATCACTGATGTAAACGGTAGCAACAACACGACTGGTAGTAACAACGCAATGTTTTATGGCGCTTGCAGTAAATGGCGCCGTTCAGATTCAGAACGCTGCTGGAGACGTGGCCTAATTGTTTTCACTTAGCTTTTCATTCCAACGCGGTTTCTGAAGTAGAGAATTCTTGTCATCTCGTTTTATAGGGCTCGGGGAGGCAAAGATGTTTACTATCGTTGACTGAACGCTGGTTAGACCAGGGAGCTGCTACTTGGTCCAAGTAGCAACTCCCTTGTTAGACGTACCCAGCAACGTGTAAAATGAGTATGCTTTTAGACTGTCGACAGAATTTAATTGCTTCTTGCTTGTCAGACTTTTGCCAGCTAATATCAGTTGTGCAACCTGTGTGGCAGCTGGGCAGTCCTAGGATTACAGGGGGCTGTAGAATGTGGGTGGCTAAAGAGTGTGTTAAACGTTAGCAGAAAAGGAGGGGTTCTGACCGTTGGGCAAGTTGGTTGTATCATCTTGTATGTACGGCTATCTTCGGCGTTTAAGAGGATGAACATGAAGGAGAAAATGAGATGCCACGAGAAAAAAAATCTGACTTGGGAGCTGTAGCTTCGTGTGCTTTTGTTGATTTGCTAGGATTGGGTTTACGTGATAATTTGGAAGGCAGTTATAAGGGGATGGGCTTAAAGACAGACAGTCATCACCCAAAGTATATTTTTAGTGTGGGGGTATCAAAATCCTCAGTTGGTGACTGCTCCTTGATTGACATCAAACTTTGAAAATTTGAAAGATGCAGAGTAGCTCACATTCCTCACAAGGCAGAGAGAGTGCTTTTATTACATTTTATAGCCTTGTGTGCTCACCAGGACATGGCCTTAAGCAATAAAACAGGTTTATTCCTGCACAAGGAAAAGCTTCATACAGTTATGGGAGAGGCTAGAAGTTGCATAGTTGGGAGAAACTGGAACTGTCTGGGATCATGAAAATTCCCCTTTAATAGTATAAGACATTTTTGTCTGAAAAATTCTTTGCGCACAACTGACTGTGTTACAGTAACTCAATGTACAGCGCCGTTACTATCAATGACGCCGTTATTAATGAATCGCTTTCCATACCATTCTGGCCCGTACGGGTTTCGAATGGTTCGTCAATGGGTTCGTTTTTGAAATCGAACCCCCCTTTGACATCGAACCCCCTTTGTGAACTAGAGGTGGTTCGTCACTGCTTATGGCTTCTTCCTTTCTCTTGCAATTCAGAAACAGATTTTTACAATTAAACACATTCCACACGAGTATTAGGATAACATAATAAGCATGATTACGTAATTTTTCTAACACCTCCATTCTTCGCGTGCTTCGAGGGTGCACAGTTTCATTGGGGTGAGTACCTTCGATGTTCAAAACGAGGTTAGGCTATATATGGGCCTACATTTGATTTCTTTTGCTCACCCATTTTCTTGTAATGACTGAGCTGGTTCTGTCTAATGCAAATTTCCGAGAAATAACCACAATGGTTTCATATTTTTTAATATTATTGACAAGTGGGCGATTAAAGGGGCAGTTGCGACAGCTTTTGTGAACCCCGATTTTTCAGCTTAATGTCTCTTCTTACCATATCTGGCGCCCCACGCATGATAGACCGCATCGAGCGCACTTTCCCACAGTATAGAGTGCCAAATTTATACATACTTACACTCGGGAAATTATTTATGCTAGACGAGGAAGTCTGTAATGACAATTGATAATTGTGCAAGTTAGAATAAGCTATTCTGCAGTCTAGGGCGTTTTCAATCTTTTTTTTTGGCGGCTTCGGCTCAAACCATGGTGGGGACAGAGGTCAGGTCGGTCTATGGTGGTCAATGAGCCATAGTGACCCATGATACGGTATGGAGTGTAATCCCCTTCACTTCAGCGTACAGTCTCCCCGACAGTTTACCTACACTTGCTTTTAAGGAGTCCGTTTCGTCAAAAGAAGCCAAAAATTGTAAAGTTTTCTTATTTTTTTCATAGTTTGGCTAAATATTAAAGAACAAGTCCTCACCCTTATCATACCTAACCCTCAATTGCTTAGTTTTTGTCGTACCTATCTCGCGGTACGGTAAACGAGTTGGGATGCGGTGACCATTTCGTCGCCGTAGACAGGGTAGACACCTGCAAGTTGAATTTTTTTCTTTTCATGAGTGCTGATTTTATCAAAGTCCAACTACTAAACCAATCCAAAAGTTTTGTAAATGCTTGGAAAACAATCAAAATCCCATGCGTTTACAACCTCATGGCTTATGCTTATGACCAATACCGTCTAAAACGTATTAGCATCATTCAACGGAGAGGGGTGTCAAACTTATGTCGATTGCTGTAAGGTTAATGCTTGATTAAGGAGGAGCACAGCGTTGTACTTTTCGAAGACATATTTCATGATAATCGAAATATCTAGAGGATAGACCCTTTTCCATATAGCAGTCACAAAGGATTGTGGGATACACTTTTGAAGTCGGGCGTTTTTCTCAATGGCATTCTACTGTGGCCAAAAACAACGCACACCAAAGTCTAATCCCACAGTCCTTTGTAATTGCTGTTTGGAAAAGGGTCTGTTGATTCACCATTGCCTTCTTGGTAGACATATTTTGTTTGGAATTGAGAGAGTGTGTGCAAGGTCTATATGCAACTTTTGTAATGAAAATGGTATTTTCAGTTCAAAATTTCCACGCGCTTCGCGCACATTCGTCACGGTTTGGACACTGCATCTAAGGACACTAATATACAAGGAATAGTTCTCTTTAATACTTTTCCGAATTCTAAAGGTTCATCTTTAAGAGGGCAACATGTCCCAATCAAATATCAAGATAACGGTGACGTACGTAACACGATTTACAAGAATTTAAGTACACAATTCTTGTTCTACATTCATATCAAAGAGCATTGTTTCCTTTGCGCTTGTGCGCACCCATTATCGATAGATCCTGAGAGTTAATACATTGAGGAAATGAAGGAAAAGTATTCTAAAACTTTCTTATAAACGCTGGAACCATTCGGTTATTCCTATTTCCCCCTTGCTCATTCCATGTAATGCTTCTGTCCCCATTTTGTCATCAACCCAGACCTTTCTTATGACCCCCATGAAAGTATTACCCATGACAGTCAACAAGCGCCCGCCATAAGGCCCATGATCCCCATGCCTTACGAAAGGCGCTCCAGTTCCAAGTCGAAAAGGGATCAGTACTCTGCGGATCATTTTCTACCAGGGTCTTTTAAACCTTCATTAAGTGTTAATCTCTAAGACATGTGATATCAAAGTAAAAGGCATGTATTAATGAAACATACAGGGCATAAGAAGTGCCATTTTTCAACTTGAAAGACATTTTGGCAAAAATTTCCTCGGTATGTTACGCGCTAACTGGTGGTGCGCTCCGCTGAGATATTTTCATGACTTTCCTTTTTTTCAAACCACCACCTTAACTGAAAAACTTCCCATAAAAGGACCTGCTTCCTACGCGTCTGGGGGATGTGTCACCAGGAAAAGCAAGATTGTTTACCTTCTTCCCGCGCACATGCTCATGTTTCGCCAATGGAGCTAACTGGGAAGGTTTATGACATTTTCTGTGGTGCCAACTTATGACCAACCACTGGTAGTTGCCCTACAGATGAGAATTCAAGATCTATCGCTATAGATCCATTTCACCGACTCCACATTTCTTTCTTACGGCAACGCAAAAAACCGCCATGCTGGAGGCGAGATATGCTAATGATAAATTAATCGAAGTTAGGCAATGGGGCCACAGAAGCGTGTAAAATATATTGTGCATGCACGGTGTAAGTGTACAACTTTAGTGGAGTGACGCAGTTTACAAAATGTTTGCACTTGTGCCCTCAACATGGCGACTAAAACAAAAGACGTCATGTGACACGGTTTATTCGAACCCCCTCTTGAAAAATCCTACCTACGGGGCCTGTCATTGAGGGTGGAAAAGGGTATGCTATAGTAATAGATAGAGGAGGTAGCTTTGCCTTTATGTTGACTCTGGTGATCAATTTAATGATAATTTCCCTCTGCCACTTGAAACGAGCTTGTATAATCTACTTTACTACTCTACATTTCTTCAGATTTGCTTCACATGTAACAAATAATGAAATGACACCGGTTGCCGGCATCGTAACCATTGTGGAATTGTATTTTGTAGTACATTTTTACAACCGTCGCCTAATTTTGCAAACGCTTCTACATTGGCTACAACACATAAGAACAGGGTCACAGATGGGTCGATGACAGTCGTAGACTGCCACAGGCCCATCGGAACCGCTACGGTAAGTACGGTATTTACCGTACCACTTTTCAGCTGAGAGAGAGACAGAGAGGGAGAAGAAAAGGGGTAGGGCAGAGGTGGGAGGGCAGTGGTGATTGTTAATACACTTACGACTAAAAAGCATTCTGAAAAACGGCCTTGCTAGTCCTTCACACCTTTGCTATACTACGATCAGCTCCAAAAATATCCCAAAGATAGCACCATTTTGTATCTAAGCAACCTTTTATAAATTATATTAACGAAATTTCTCAAAGGTGAGGGGAACGCCCCCTCCCCTTAGACCCCTATTTCAGGATGATACCTTTATATAGTGACAAAGGAAGGATCCCCACTGCTGTATACAAAAACGCAGGGTGCATAAAAAAGGTGCAATTTACGCGCCGCCACTGCAGTTAGTAAAAACATCCAGCCAGTCGGAAAAATTAGAATTCACTAAATTATGGACATTTTCCAGCCATGTACGATCATCTCCAAAACATCCCAAGATAGCACCGTTTTGCACCTAAGCAACCTTAAATTAACAAAAATTTCTCAAAGGAGAGGGGGAAGCTCCCTCCCCTTAGACCCCTCCCCCAAGACGACACATTTATGTAGTGACAAAGGAAGGATCCCCACTTAAAATCAATATTCCACTTGTATTAACTTCCCATGGAAATACGCAATTTCATTTTTCAAAATCCAAAAGCTTCAAGGAGGCTTCGCTCCCTTGAACCCCCACGAGGGGCCCTGCCCCTTCGAGCACCGAAAAATACCCCGAAAAATACCGTACCACTTTTAAATATCTTCCGACGGGCCTAGACTGCCACATCCTAAGTCAACTGCATGGCACCCCGAATTCACTAGGAATATCATAAATATTTGATACGCCCGATATGGTCACAATGAGGACCGACAACCGACAGTTAAGGTTTGTAACAAAATTAAGCGCACACTATGCCGACTCGTACACGGGTTTTTCTATTTCCTCACTTGCTTAATGTACACATACAAAGAGCTTATTAGCGGTCACTTCGAATATTGTGGTGGTCTTTCCTTCTAACAGACTAATTCATGACTATGAATGTCTCGTATAATAAACTTCGCATACCTACAGAGATGAGTAGATATTCTTTAAAGAGGGTTTGAGTAAAAAAGATGTAAACTACAAGTTGAAAATGGGGGCCTTTTTGATGTACAAAATGGCCGCCTAAGGGGTCTTTGAAAAAATGGGAAATCACTCTTGTTGTCAGGGTCTAAAGATTCTAAAAGAACAATTTAATCTAATGCAGCAATATTTGTATCAACTTTACATTAATCATGTACTATATTACACTCACAATTTATTAAATTGTTAAATGCACCGACACACCGGCCTTAAGAAGAGGGGGACTAGGAGACCTAAGAGCTTTTTACAAATATGTCTATAACATACAGATCATGTAATATTACATGAGAATAGGATCAGATAGGATACTGACTTAACTATAGGCCTGCTTAACAAGAATGTACTACAACAGATCATGCGATAGCATTAAAGAGAAAGTTTAGCTGACTCAACCATACTTTACAAACATGTTTTATAACAGATCTTGCGATATTGTTTGAGGGTAAGTTTGGCTGACTCAACCATATTTTAGAAACATATTGTACAACAGATCACACTATATTGTTTGAGAGTTAGTTGGCTAACTCAATCACACTTTACACATATATTATTTAGCAGATCATGCGATATTGTTTGAGATTATCTGCAGGCTAATTTAATCATACTTTACAAGTATGTTATGTATCAGATAATGCGATATTGCTGGATAGTAAGTTTGACTAACTAAACCATACTTTACAAACATGTTGAATAACAGATCATGCTCTCTTAATTGTTTGAAAGTTTGCAGGTTTATACTCAACCACACTTTACAAGGGTGTTACGTAACAGATAAAACGGTATTGTTAGAGGCTGTTTGCCTGACTCAGCCACACTTAACTCATATGTTATGCAGCAAATCATGCGATATTGTTAGAGTGTAAAGCCAGGTGCCCACTGCACGACTTTTGTTTACGATCTCTCACGATTCCAAACGATTTTTCACGACGTGGAAATCGCAAAAAATCGCGGGAGAAATGTACGATTTTCTGCGATATGCTGCGACTCACGACTTTTCACGATTTATGGGTGCACACTGCACGATTTTTGGAGAGAATTTGTCTACGACACCTGGCGATTTGAGCCTGCAAAGCCGATGAATTACTGCATAGTTGGGACATTTCCCGGCTTTGCATGCTTATTCACAAGAGATGTTGTCACTGCTCCTGGGATAGAAACTCATGACGCCCGGCCTTGTCGACTACTGCGGACATGGGCAGATGGGTGCAGATTGATCCAATGCAGCGACAGCAAAATGATAATGCAAATAACCGTATACTTTGCGTAGGCGCAGGAGAATGAGGAAGAGGAGCAAAGTCAAAATTTGGTGGCCCCATGGCTAGCCAAATTTAAGGCCACTAAGTTTCTCAGGGGAGGAGTTATCACCACTCACTTAGACACTGAAACACTCTAGAATTTTTCAATCTCTTCCAAAATTTGTGAAGCATAGCACCATAAATTTGCATCTAAACAGGGCCGGATTTACGAATGTGGGGCCCTGGGCACGACCATATTTGGTTGCCCCTAGCCGGACACTCATTTGGCTCTTTCAAAAAAGGACCAACATAATTGACTGAGCAATATGCATAAACCTACCTCTTCAGCGGCTGGGTGCTTTTATACAGACCATAAAAAAGGATTTGACTGTGAAGAACCGGGGGAGGGGGTTATAGATTGTCAAGAGCTATACTGATCTTCAGGTTGAGTGGCCTGAGAGGAAGTTTTCATTTTTCAGAAAAAAAGCTAACAAGGTGCAATTTGGTGCATTTCAGCTGTTAAAAATTATTACTTTCTATTACAGAACCTTCATGAAAGTATAAAAAATAAATGGAACTAAGCTAGACCTAGACATAAGGAGATGTGGACGATTTTATTTAAAAACATGACCGAATTTTCAGATCTTGCTCAGATGTCATGTTGAGTAAAGCCGATGCAAAACAAAGTGTGATGGTAGACCTGGGACTAAATTTGTCGAAAAGGAATAGGGTGGGGGTAAACTCTCACACCAATTGGCATAAGAATTCAGGTGTGGATCTAGCTTTTGGGCAAAAAAGCTTCGAAAGAACAGTACGAAAGCCGAGACGGAGCCACCGATGGATGGCGCAAAACGCTTAAAAAATTTGCATGAAAACACCTCTTATATCACCAGAATCGGCACTTTCCGGCACTATTTGTCGTATGGAACGACACCACAGGGCCACTCTGACACTCTCTCCCTATATGAGACTATCTTCTTTATTTTTCCCATCATTTTATATTTTCACTCCTCCAATTTGTGGGCCCCTGAATTTGAGGGACCGAGGCTCGGGCTTATCTGGCCCAATGGGAAATCCGGGACTGCATCTAAGCTACCTTAGACGAACAAAACATTCTCAAAGGGGGAGGGAAATGCTTACACCCCTCCCCTAGGACGGCCCCTGCACGAGGCTGTATATGAAGGATCCGCCGATTACACTAAAGTTGGGGGGGTGTGGGGTGTAATTACAACATACTCTTCTGCTGTGCCCCCAATTACCTATCCTGGTATTGCAACTGGTATTGGTGATAACATGAAGGTAACATTTGCCACTACTTTACTTTTGACAAGTCATTTTCCAGTGGACACTTCTTTAATATAGTTACCGTAAAATATTGATAAAAAAAGAGGAAAAAGAAAGGAAAATATTCAGGCTAGCTTTCATTTGGCTCTAGCACTTCCGGCCCTGTTTACAGTGATTGTGACTATTAAAGAGACCTTATAACATCTCAGGACGTAGCAAGGCGTGGATTGGGTGGACAAAGTCAAGGGTTCCCACGAATTCTGAGTCCAAGATATCAACAAAAATAATAGTTTTGCAGGGGCCGATCTATGATGCTCATTTTTGCTACTTTGACCTAGACTTGCCTCTTTCATAATTGTAAATATTTGGGTGCATGGTTTAAGGTATTGGGTTTATGGTACCATTGTTTTGCCGGGTCCCTCAATGCTCCTTGCTCTTTGGCACAGTCTTGTTACGTTCCTGCGACATCTCAAGACATGGATGGGACCTACGAATATCCACCTTTTTCCGGTGCACACTGTACAACATTGTTTGCGGTTTCTCATGACAGCTCACGACATCGCACGACATGGATGCGGAATCCACAGAAATTTTGAAAATGTTCAAAACTGTGCGACCTAGATGCGACTTCCCACGAATTGCCACGACTTTCAGAATTGCCACGACTTCTCACGACCTACCGTTGCACACTGTGCGACTTTTTGATGTCGCGAACGGAGTCTTTAGACATCGCGAGGAATCGCTTCCATGTCGTAGGTCAAAAGTCGTGCAGTGGGCACCTGGCTTAAGTCTGCAGGCTAATTTAATCATACTTTACAAGTATGTTACTCTCTAAATGTAAAAGAGTGAATTTCACTCTTCGACGATTGCCTACAGTGACCTCTCTGTGTTTCGAGTGGAACTTCACTCTGCCCGGAGTGGTAATTCACTCATTTGGAGTGAATTACCACTCCCAGCAGAGTGAAATTTTCACTCGAAGAAAGAGTGGTCACTGTAGGCAATCGTCGAAGAGTGAAATTCACTCTTTAACATTTAGAGAGTATGTATCAAATAATGCGATATTGCTAGAGAGTAAGTTTGACTAACTAAACCATACTTTACAAACATGTTGAATAACAGATCATGCTTATTGTTTGAAAGTTTGCAGGTTTATACTCAACCACACTTTACAAGGGTGTTATGTAACAGATAAAACGATATTCTTAGAGGCTGTTTGCCTAACTCAGCCATACTTTACACATATGTTATGCAGCAAATCATGCGATATTGTTAGAGTGTAAGTCTGCAGGCTAATTTAATCATACTTTGCAAGTATGTTATGTAACAGATAACGCGACATTGCTAGAGAGTAAGTTTGACTAACTAAACCATACTTTAAAATATGTTATGTAACATACAGGCATGCAATGTTCTTTTCAAAGTAAGATTAGCTGACTCAAGTAATATCCCATAATCTGTTATATGACATTCAATGTATGGTCTAATTTATTGATGCTAAATATCAGTAGCGCCGGCACGGGGCATGGGGGCACGCCCCCAATCGATTTTTGAAAAAACAAAATTCTGAAAGTTTTGAAATGGTCCCCAAAGGAGTTTAAGCAATAGATATAAGTAGGAGGTAGAGTGACGTGTGTTTTCAACCGAGTGATGGATCTATTTTCATCTTTTTCTGTCACAAATGGGTCTCAAACTATCAGAATTGCAAACTACCAAAATTTTCGCGTGCTCCGCGCGCAAACCTTACTTCAGCATTGTCCAATTTATCAATATCTTCCGATAATAACTCCCGGAGGAGGACAGTAGCAAAAGTTGAAAGCTTTTTTTTAAGAATTCCAAGGTAAAAGACTGGCTTTTTAATCGGCAGATAGGTTTTGCTGGGGAATTGAAAGTTTCTCGATGCAGAACCTGAATGCAGGTTTTGTCATGGAAATCATATTTAATGAAAAGTTTCGGTGCGTTTCGCGCGCATTCGTCACGGTTTGCACTCCATCTCATGAATAATACATGGAACTATTCTGATCTCAACACTTTTCCTAAAAACAGAGGTACATCTCCAATACTGAACATCTCCAACCCTGTACTGGGCCTCGCATCAATATGGAATCTTTCAATCTAATTTGTAGCATGGTGTGGGAGGTTGAGAGTACGTAAATGCCGTTATACATTTTTCCAAACATTTTACCGAGCGCTTTTGCGGGCAACCATAATCGGTATAAATGGTGAATGTTAATACGCTAACGACGAAAAGCATTCTGAAACGTGCTTGTTAGTCCTCCACCCCCTTTTGCTGTAACTTTCAGGGAGGTCTAATATCACCTCTCTGCACCTATACTTTTCCTCCCTCCCATTCACCAACTTTACCCGAATAGAAGGCAGTAAAGTAGCCAAAAGGGGGATTCAGGAGGTTTGTTGACAACATACCCTTCTGTAAGCCAACATACTCTCCTGTTTCACCCAACCAAAAATTAGAATTCACTAAATTATGGAAATTTTCCAACCATATGATAAGTTTAAAAATATCCCAAAGACAGCACCATTTTGCATCTCAGCAACCTTAAACGTTACATTAACAAAAATTTCTCAAAGGGGAGGGAGACACCCCTTAGACCACAGGACGGCACCTTTATGTAGTGACAAAGGAAGGATCCTCCACTGCTGTATATTGCAGAGACGCATAAAAGGTACAAATTTAAGCAGACTTGGGGGTTT
Source organism: Holothuria leucospilota (assembly GCA_029531755.1). Taxonomy (NCBI): domain Eukaryota; kingdom Metazoa; phylum Echinodermata; class Holothuroidea; order Aspidochirotida; family Holothuriidae; genus Holothuria; species Holothuria leucospilota. Next base: position 30,117,229 of record CM055963.1, on the reverse strand, counting down.
GACTGAGGTGGCATTACGACGTCATCTGTGATGTCCCCCCCCCCCATCACCAAATCCTGGCGGTGCCACTGTTAAATATATGGAAGACAAAGAGAGAAATTTAAGATACACCGTCACGTAACATGTAGAGAGTTTTTTGAAAACTATTGTGATGGACGGTCCGATATGATAAAGGCTTCAAAGAAGCCTTTTTAAGAAAAACCATTTAATTAAACAAAAGAGAAGCTGTTTCACTTACGCTCGGGTAAGAAACAAAATCATCGAAAAATGTGTCAAGGCTTCCAGTCGACCAGCGAACGTTGATCACCAGAGCCGCCAAGGCAACAAAAATGCACAGTATCAGCTTGTTCATTTTGGCAGATGTCCGAAGTTTAAATGAAAATGAACTCCCATCCAGTCGATCTGGTCTTTTTATACAAGTCAAGGAGTCGTTTTATGAAACTGCTGGGCTTCTCGGGGGATGCATTTCCTCCATAAAACGGGTGCATCTTCATTCGATAGATCTACATTACTGTCAAGAAAGTTCATAGTCTGATAGTGCCCTCATGCAGATATACATTTTTTTCGACGAAGAGATTTGTGAGTTTTACTTCATGCATAACATGCTGTGTATAAAGGCTAAACTACTTGTACAAATTACTGCACCGACTTTTGTTTCTGGCTTAGTGTCTAAGACGCCGCACAACGTATAGAATAACACCGTGCCTTGACTAAGTAGACAGTTTGAAATTGTATAAAAGTTAAAGTGGACATGACACGACCAAAATAAGACCTGTATTTGGGAATTCACATTGTCGTATTCCGGTATATATGGACAAAGTTTAGCCCGGAAAACATCCGTTTTATTCCAAGCTGCACCAAAAGATTATTTACTGAGAAACTTACTTTGGCCGTGTCATACCCACTTTAAACAATAGCGCGTGTTTTATCCAGTCCTACACATAGAGGTTCTTCACTGACGTCACAAACACATGTGACAACAACAACAAAATCAGCCATACTGGACGTCAAATACTGGACGCTCAACATGTAACCTGTGAGCAAGTGTATTGGTCACAGCTCAAAATGTTTAGAACATTCCTGTTTTCTTTATGACAGCGAAAGTTTGTTGCGTTATCGTCAAGGAAAATCACAAGGCCAACAGTTTTATCATCGATTACTGGCAAATGTACAAGGTAAAGCTAGATGGGTTTCGGAAATTCTTCAGAAGAAATATTGAATTCGGGAGTCCGCATTCTGAAGTGCCTGGTGCTCACTTCATATCCGGTGAGCGACTGAAGATATTACGACAGGGTTTTTTCACTGTGATCGTTATGAAGTATTTAAACCCAACACATGTAGCCCACATTCAGGCCCACACGTACACGCATGTACAATTGATCTTTAATATTTTAAAAAGGAAAATATTCTTTGAAAAAAGCAGGGGTGGCGCCAAGATTTGCCCGACAGGGGGCCAAGCTCTCCGACAGAGGGCCAGCAACCTCATGCCCCGACAAAGGCGATGAGTTGGCAGAAGGACAACAAATAGTGTGTGGAAAGTTTGGGGTCTTCATTGAAGAATCCGCCCTTTCTATGAGCAAAATCAAGCAGGTCGTCGAGGCGACTGTGGTTCGTTGGGATTACATATTCTATCGTGTACAGAGTAAGCTCCCAACGAAATTGGAAAATTTCCCCGATGGGGGCCACCTCCCCCCCCCCCTGCTGGGGCCACCCTGGAAAAAGAGGAACAAAACATTTCATGCTTTGGCCGATTCTGTGTGTACACTGTGTAAGCGTTGCGAGTACACTAAGTTTGACTTCCAAAATAGCAATGCAGGTAAAATCGAGCCCATATATGACGTCACGTGAAGAACCTCTATAGATTAGTGCTAAAATAAATATTTTCTTAACTACACTACTCACGACTGATTGTACTTACGTGTACGTATAAGCCTTCGTTTGAGCTACCTGTGTTTGCTTTAAATCGATCGCAGTGAAACACTCTATCGTAATATCTTTAGTCACTCACAGGATAGGAAGTGGGCACTGTAGGCAATTCAGTATGTAGACTCCCGAGTTCAAGTTCTAAAAATTTCAGTAACCCATCCAGCTCTACGTTGTACATTTGTTGGAAATCGATAATAAAACTGTTAGCCCTGTGATTTTTCTTGACGATTACTCAACAAACTTTCGCTATCATCAAGAAAATAGTCTTTACAATTAACATACTAAACGTTTTAACCTTGACCAATACATTTGTACACAGCGTACATGTTTCGCACGATAAGTTTGAGCTGGCCTTGTCAAAGCCGTGAGTGGGCACTCTGCTACTGCCCAAGCAGATACAACACTGATTTCAAGTGCACTGGTAATGTTGATTGGGGTAATGGTGACAGGGGTTCACCTGTAAAAAGTCAACATAACACACCAAGCTGAACTGCACATTAGCTGACAAGTACATCATTCGTTTCGTATTACTAATGAGTTATCCCAAAATGGTCGAACTTTGAAGTGGTATTTCAGAAGAAGAGTGAACGATATTAAAATTTGTTTAATGGATCCTTCAGATAGGGGGTTCAAAACTGAAACTGTTGAGCTGAACAGCTGTTTGGGTTTCCTTTCTTCATATATTTATGCTAATAGCTCATTTCTTACAGTGGGACGTAAGGGACGCAAGGTGGGATAGGTGGACTTGTGCCCCAGTCGGGAAAGCTGCCCACCTCGTCGTGAAATTTCCCGTTTCATTGGTGAACCGTAGTGGGTAGGTCAATGTATGGCATCACCAACGCCAAACAGACAAATTCTTCAATGGGAGCCTGAAGTTTTCAGCGAGGTGAAAGTTTTGGGTTGGTCATTCATCCGCCAACCCGTCACCCTTGGCGGGGTTTCGGGTTAGTGCCCCCGTGGGAAAAAATATTGTTTTCAGTACCGTTTTAAGTTGTTCAAAACTTTGAACAGCTTTTATATAAGATGATCATACACGAAAACGAAATGGAAAACGGTAAAATAAAAATATACTTCAACATGTGTATCTTTTTATGATTTGATGTCCTCAACCGTTTTTCTTCATAAACAGGCCTTCTAGTCCCCGACAAATTTCCAATATTCATGCAAAACATTATCCTCAAGAATGCAATACCTTATCCGGAAGAGAGCTTTTTGTTAATTGATGGTATCTAGTGCTGAGATACCGTAAGATTTTGAAATTTAATTAAAGCTCGCATAGCACAGTGTGCGTCATAAAAGTTTTTCATTTCCTGGCATTTTATTGACAATTATCAATATGAAAAGGAAAAAAAACCCAACCTTACTTCATCTACTTGTTGTACTGTTTATAGGGAAATGTTTTCATTACATCAACAAAGAACAGACAGAAAATAGCTGTTTTCATTATTAAACCACTCCGTCTCAACAACGGACCCTTTTAAAAGTCTCCCCCCCCCCCAAAGTAACGCGATTCAAAAGTTAGGTGTGTTGCATCATTTACAAACAAAAAGTTTTGACTATTTAAATGTTACATGCAGGCTGCAAAGTAGTGAATTTCTTTTTACGAAAACCTCATTTCATGAAAAAAAGTTAACAATCAAATAAAGTTTGATTTTCCTATCATTTTTTACACACATATAACCCAATGGTTTTAAAGACACGAAAATTTCTGAACCACAAACGCAATGCCGTTAAAGAAAACTATGACATTTTTTCCGAAATGTGACGAGTTTCATTCACGTTATAACTAGAACCATTAAACTGAAGCCGAATAAGCACATAGGAACTACCCCCACCCCAAATATATATATATATATATATATATATATATATATATATATAGACTACCCCCGTGTAACTTTTAGGGATTTGTTTAGCTCACTTAAGAAAATGTATGTATAAGGGCTGTATGTCTGAAATGGTGAGAGTTACTTAAATGAGGGTAAAAAAATTCCAAAGATTTCGATGAAACGACTCTCCTTTTTAGTGAAACCAATATGGGGGAGCTAACGGTCTTTTTAACGACCTTTATTGTTTCTCGACTAATTAGTGATATGCACAAGTCGTTTGGTAACCTGTTTAAATTGATGCTGATGAAAAAGAACTGTTTTAGTTCAAGACTTTGATGTTGAGAAAGCCGTCTCAGACGTTTCTTTGAAATTTCTGAGAGCAGTATGTTTAGTTAGCAGCAAGTGCAGAATCTTTAAATAAGCGAGTTTGGTACGATTCGGTACTTCCAGTTGCTATCACAAGGTCAGTTGTACCTTGACAACTGTCTCGCCTGTGTGCGCATGCGTGTGGTACACTTGCCCGTCTGGCGGACGACTCCTGCACCTATATAGTCTGCACACGTAATGCCAACGACGAATGTGTACGTTCGAAACTTAAATTCGACAACTGCCTGGAAGATATACTGTACACTTCACTCTTGACCCATTCCCATGATGCATTGTGTACATACGTCTCCAAACTCGTCTAAGGTAAGCTTCTTGTATTCAAAAATGCAAACTCACAAAATATGTAAGGAAAACATGATTAAAGAACATTCTATTCAAAGTGTTTACTGTACCGAATTTCCTGGAGTCCACATTTACAGGCAGTTATACAGGAAGCAACATACATAGGGAACTTGAAGCGCAAACAAATTAATGTAGGCTAGTCGGCCTTTTTGCAAGATTATAAGAAGTTTTGAACTGCACTTTGTACAACTATTGGTGTGGGGAAATTCGTCGGGCAATGCACTCCATCGGATTCGAGTAAAAAACGAGCGGTCATTTTATCTGCTGTGCCACTATCAACGAACACTCACCACCGGGATTCCTCCTACCTAAAGATGTCACTTTCAGTGACGTGTACAACAACCATCTGGATGTTTTATAAGTATAACACAGTATTATTCTGCTTGCTCAGTGCTTTCACTTCCTTTCAGCCTTTATTTATTTCCAAAGATATGTTGCTCAAGTCCATTCACTTCACAGATAACAGTTATTGGTGTGTATATCTGGAACTCCTTCAAAGATTCTAGACAGAGTCTTGTCTTAGTTCGTAGCTCAAAGGTTTTAAGTACTACCTTCAAACAAAGTAAGATCATAGAACAATTAGCCCAATCATGGCCGTGCGGACCGGGGGGGGGGGGCTGGGGTGGCCGCGGCCGCCCCTCCCCCAAATGTCAGAAACCTGACTAAATCGGGCAGATATTTTGTCTCAGTCGGGCGGAAAATTGGACAGTTATACAAGGTCTAGAGTCGGGCAAAAATCACCGCCCTCCCTGAGAAAAACAGTCCCGTACGGCCAAGAGCCCAATGGAGTGAAAAATGGTAATTCACACTTTGCCATTAAGCATGAACTTTTCTTCCCCCCCCCCACCCTTTTCATTCCTTCTCTTTTAATCTCATATAAGTGCCAGTATTTAGGTCTTAAACTACTGTAATATTAAAAGTAGAGAGTGAAAACTTCCTTCTGGATCACTTTGTCTTAAACCTTTACCTTCGGTACTCTTCCTTTTAGACTTATATGTGTGACACTTGTAAACTGAACTTTTGAACTCCTAAATACTTGCATGTATATTATTTGGATATTTTGCTCAAGAGAAAGTAAACTAAAGAAAACCTTAATGCACACTAATAAAATGTAAATTAAATTTTGGTATAGTTACAACCCAAGTAATAAAAGAATTGCAACTGCATTTTGTTACTTTTACCAGGGACCTGCCGCTTCCTGCTTTAACAAAAACGTTACACAAATTTCCATTAAGTGGGTCTAAAAACGTTTGAAGGAAACTCATAAGCTGTCGGTGCATTTCTGGTAGCAAATTTGATCTTCGTGATGCATCGCAATGTACACTTTCAGCGTAACTTGGTCAAGGAGATTTTCTGCAGTCCTCAATTAAAGTTCCACTTCTAACTTCTCATTGACAAACATACGCCATTAATTTGAGAAATGTGTAATTCCTGAAGTATGTTGCAAACGGGGGAGCACAGGAGCGGAAATGAATTACATCTTTGTATTCGAATCATATTATGAAACGGGTTTTTATTGCCTACGTGACACATGGCCAGAGTTTAAAGGCCCTTAATATTCTCCTTTTCAAAAGTAAAACCACAGAGTCAACAAGAGTTTCAAACGATATCATTAAAAAGTTGTACCTTGCTTCATTGAGTGACATCGTGGAAACTGCAGATACCAAAATAAAAACAAGTCGACTTTAATTAAAAATAATTTGATTGGAACCCTGATAAGAGCCCTGTACATGCGAAAAGCATCTACCGCTGTTTTAATTAGAACAGTTAATACTTTTTTCATTGTCACTGGTGAAAGATACCTGATAAGCGTAAAACTAACAATATCTACATACCTGATGGAAAACGTAAGATTTCATTAGCAGATAGACTAAAAAAATAATCCCCTCCTTCCTCTGGAAAATATGCCACCAACTCCAATCAACACTGAAAATCTCTTGCTAACTGGAGGGGTGTTTCATCATCTTTTTTCATCATCTTCTTATCGAAAATGTACGCTACTAAATTACATAGTTGTACTTTTATTAATCAGTGTCTACCTTTTCTCCTACGTCCCAATGGCTTCAGAGAAAAGTTTGGACTTGCTCAAGTGGGTAGGTATCGACACGTTATGCGAGAAACTTGGGAAATTTTCACACAAAAGTAACGGTAAAATTAACTATCAGTGAGAAGCATTTTGGTGTTTGTCCCTATAATTTTTACATTTCGTTTGAAATGTTGCAGATTTATCATAAAATTACCCAAATGACAGTAGCCCGGGGAGCCATTTTGGTATGCCTTAATTTGTTCGAACGGGGCGATACTTTTGGTCACCAGATCCTCTGTCTATGTACATAGGATGTCTGTAGGTTAGTTACATTCACGAAAGTAGTGTCCCTTCTGGGGACGCAACTCTACAGGTAGGAGTAGCTTTTTTTGGCTTTTTCATTTTCGCCCATTAGCCTTGGTATAGTTAAGACTATAAAAACAAAACAAGAGCAGCAGAATTATGTTCCTTCTTTATAAAGACGGTGTGCATATGACATATGACGTCACAGGACCATAGAAATCAAAGCATACCCTCGGCTGAGATAAGTACGTAACTAGCTAAAGTAGATACTACATTCATTGTTTGTCGTCTAAGATGAAGTAGGTGTTGGTCGAACAGCAAATAATAACGTCACTGCATAGGATCTATGTAAGTTGATTCGGTAATGCAACTCATTGAAGTATAGAGGAACGAAAGGTGAACGCTACCCAAGTATGGAGAACTATCCCCCTTCTTAATCAGTTATCCCGACACTAAGCTTAAAGCAGATAACAACCTCAAAACGCAGCAATTGACAAACATGACAAATTGAATTAAATCCTCTAATGACAAAATAACCAGTTATTTGAACACTTTTACTACAGCATTCAAGGTGCAGTCTGCGTTTTCAAAGTCTTACCACGTGGCACACCACTAATTACACACTAAATTTGGTCCGTTGTGTGTCCTCTGGATCCTCGAAGAGGATTTCAACAGGTACAAACAACCCTTCATTCCTGACAACATGCCCACATGGGGCCCGCATGGGCAGACATCTGGGTCCCCGACGATGCCCTTCTGGGCACCACATGGGAGAACTTGTCCACGTGGGCTTCATGGAGATTTTGGCCACGGGGCCACATGGGAAAAATTACCCACATGGGAGAACTTACCCATTAAAAATGTAGCAAAGTCCAACATGGGTCCCTTAATACTTAGCCCATGCCCAAGGAAAGCCCATCATGCCCACAAATATCCATGTTGGTCCCTTGCGGGCATGTTGACAGGGATATGAGAACTCACAAGTTAGGCCTTTCATAGTGGTTTCATAATGGTGTTTGACTGTTGAGATTTTGAACATAAATCAAAGACATTAAAAAATGGCTGTAATTATGTCCCATTTAGAAACAGATCAGCAACTTTTCAGTCAAACCCCTCGTAGCCCCGACAGAATTTGATAATTGGGGGCACCACAGAAGATGATATCGTAATCCTACACCAGATAAGCCAGTAAGTCGGTGTAAGTGTGCATATTTCTAGCTACGATGATTTGCAACCGTGGTGGACACTTCCTTTGTCGCCTAGTGTGAAGAAGCCGTCACGGAGGAGGGGTCTAACATCTAAGGATGTGATGTCTAAGTGGGGGGGGGGTGAAACTCCTACGCTTGACAAATTTTTCGTTTATGTAAGGTGGCTTAGATGCTAAACGGTGCTATTTCTGGCAAAGCTTTGAACTGATTACATGTTGAAGAATATTTTGGCTGTGGCATGGCACCACATTGGGACTCCTGGAAGCTTTGGGGTAATTACAAAATTGGGACTTTAGTATGATGCTTTTACTGACATGCAAATGACACTACAGGAGAGCATACCAAACACTTAATAAAAAACGTTAGTTTACTAATTTTGAACAAGAATCCAAATGAACAGCTCTCATTTGGGACTGACCGGAAGAGGAGCAATTGTAGGTATAGCAAAAGGGGTAGAGGATTAAGAAGCATGTTGATAATGCATATTCTCTGCAAATGCACTTTATGCCCTTTGAAGAATCTTTTTATTTATGTAAGGTGGCTTAGATGCAAAATGGTCGTTTCATTTGGCAATTTTTTTAATTCATTTATGCTTGGGAATTTTCATTATTTTTGATATTTTGGCTGTGGCATGGTACCTTTACACAAAAAATGTATAACGACAACTGCAGTAAATTCTACTGTACATTCTACTCATGACATTAAATTGCTTAAAAATACTCTATTGATGCGGGGTCCCTACCGACAGACAGAGGAGGGGAATGTGACTTTATTTTCCGTAAAGTGTTTTGATCAGAATAATATATTATTGCCCTAATAATGGTAATGAGATATGAATGCGCCGGAAGCGCGCTGAAATTTTGCATTCAAAATCATTTCCATAACAAAAGTTGCGTGCAGACTCTGCACCGACACACTTTCATTTCCCTTACAAAATGTATTCGCCAATTAGAGGGCGAGTCTTCCACCTGTTAATTTCCATAAAATATGTCTTCCCCTGATTTTCCCTGCTTTGCATTCTTGCAATACTGTGCTCCTCCTTAACGACTCCAACTGAATGCCCTGCATGGACATTCGGCGTTATTGTAAAACCCTCACCGATAAATAATGCGAATGTTTGAGACGGTGTTGATAACAAACACAGCAATGCGTTGAATGCGGTAGTTCTGGAAGCGCGCAGGGCGCAAAAATTTTGGTAGTTTGCGAAGGATTTGGAGGAATGTTGATAGTCAGAGAACGAATTGTGATGAAAATGATTAAAAATGGTTGAAATAGGACCATCTCTCAGTCAAAACTCCTCATTCTAACTCTACAGAAATCTATCGTTTAAACGCTTTTTAGGCTCATTTTAAAATCTTTAGGGAGATTTTCGGAAATCGATCGGGGGTGTGGCACACTCCTCCGCCGCCCCCTCCTCCGTGCCAGCGAAACTGATATACTTCAAATCATGTAGGCCTACATCGCTCTACAAATGTTGCTTATAATATAAGATTGCCACATAGCCACCTGTTGACTGTTGCAAGCCTCTGGGTGGGGTTGTCTCTCCTTTATTCGGAAAATAGTTCTCGCTATAATAATTTAATGCATTATCGTCCTAATAATGGTCATCAGGCATGGAATGTAAACCGTGAAGAAGCGAGCCGAAATTTCGCAATGATATACAATCCATATGCGTACCTTTGAGAAAAGTCGTTTGGAAATCTCAAAGAGTTTTTTTTTTGGTGTCACTAAAGAAAACTAGAACTAAAGGTTAAAGCGTGCCAAAATTTTGATATTTTGGAAAGGATTTGTGATAGGAAATGAACGGAACAGCCTCATTGCTCAAAGAGGAGGGTCCGGACCCCTTGGACCCCGATCCACCCTTGAAATCTCTGTATTACCATACTTGTGCTAACCTTGAAAATAAGTTCACACAGTCATGGCTCACTGGTGTGAGACTTGATCCTAATCTCATAGCCCTTTTCTTTTTCTTGACACTTCTTCATTCAATTTCCTGAATTGTTACATGTTCTTTCCTTGTAATGTTTGTGTTTGAATACTAAGTGTGCATTGCTTGAATTACTTTTCGCGCGATGGATTGGAAAAAAGATACAGAACAATAAAAAACATAATCATAGAGCCTTCTCAAAGGTATAATCAGTGGCGTAGCTCATTTTTCGTCGGGGGGCAAAAGCCAAAAATTTCCGACAGACTATTCAGATTATTACCTTGAAGTAAGGGTACCATCATCTGGCAGTTGTACGATTCGAAATTCTGAAGACCTTTTTTTTTTTGCTTTCCGGGCAATTTGAGACCGACTTTTGATTTTCACGTTGACATATCGATGTCTAATTCTGCTCAAAACGTAAAAAGTGTTGTAAGTGTTTCAAATGGATTGTTTTTATTTATTTCCGACAGAGACTAGAAATTTCCGACAGAGGCCTTCGGAGGCTTTGTGGGGGGGGGGGGGTGGGGGGTGGGGGGGGGGTGACCGCCCCCCTGCCCCCCTCTAGCTACGCCACTGGGTATAATAAAAAGTACTTTTGTCAAATATCGTCATTGCGTACAAACAATATTTTTGTTTTCGTCTTTTATATTTCCTTTTTCAGTTTTTATGTAACTGTTCCTGGTTGCTTCTAAGTACTTGCTTTCCTACTATGATGGGGACTGGTCGCCGCTTTGGCAGAGGGACGTTTCGGTGATTATTATTATTCAAGTTCCTCCAGGCGCGTAGACGGGATTTTGTCATGGGGGGGGATGGATTAATGACATGGGGAAAGGATCTCCACATCTGTGCACTGCTTTAAGGTTAACATTGACAAGTTCTTCCATAAGTGTGGTAGAATCTAATTGTGCCGGGCTCGTTTGGTGTTGGTTGGTTCTTTGTTTTCAGTTAAGATTGTATGGACTTCAGGGCATCTTATGGGGCCTTAGCCCTCCTTTGCTCTTTAACCTGTTATGTTATGTTACACTCAATTACTCTCAGTAAGCAAAAAAATCTGAAAAGGTAAAATTGCGACATTGGTGTTTTTTGTCATTATTTTTTTTTTCAAGCTTGGGCCATGGGGGGTTGAACCCCCAGAACCCCCCGGCTACGCCAATGTGTTCCTCCATCCCTCGTAAGAATACGAAAAACCCTTAATAACTTATTATTAGAAAAAAATATAGAAGAAAGTAAGAAATGTATAAAGCTTGAACCATGCTGAAAGTGGGTAAAAAGATCATACAAACTTTTATGTCAAGTTTATTTTGATATTTGTGTTTCAGTATTGCCTACGTGACATACTGAATGGACTAATATCAGCATTATACTTCTGTGTCAAAAGCAAAAACCTCAAGAAATTTGGCAAACAAGCTTTTAAACGACTTAATTAAAATTATGCCGTGTACTGGATGACATTGCGGAACCTACAGATACCAAAATGAAACGGAAGTCGACTTTAATTAAAAATCAACTTTATTAGATCTTTATAAAGTAATAAACACCCTATACGTGCAAAAACATCTCCTATTGCTGCATCTAAAATAACAAACACTTTCCGTGACACTGGTGGAAGGTACCAAAAAATAATAAAAAAGAGAAAAAATAGTACTAAAAATAACTACGTATATTATAAGGGCAGTAAAATTTCATTATTAATTTTTAGGTACACTGACTAAAAAAGAAAAAGAAACAATTCGGTCCTTCCTCTGGAAAGTGGGCCAACAAACCCAATCAACAGAAAAAAATCTCCCGCTAATTAAGGATGTAAATTATCACCATTTCGTGAAGCTTTTCAGAGTTCGTAACATCTAGAAAATCTAGATCTTGCTATTACTTAGTTGTGCTTTGTAACTATTGGCTCCCTTTCCATGGGGAAAACTGTCAAATGTGTAGATTTCTTTCACCATAATTTCCCTACGGACGATCTGATCTGTGGCGAAACTATAGGGTTCGGTCAGAGGGGGTGAGAAGGATCTATAGGAGCGCTTGTAATTGGTAGGCTGGATACACAATGCCTCAATGCGAACGTTTTTCTTAGATTCTCCCCACGTGGTAGGTACTGTTTCCTCCTTCCTCGCCTCCAAATATTTCCACTAAACGTAAAATGTTTCCGTTTTCAACCCTTTTCTTTCGCATACTAGTTTGAAGGCGAAAATTATAAATTACCGTAACTCAATGTTCATGTCATTTGTCAATCGCAAAGTCAGGATTTTACGAAAAGGGGGTGAGGGTGTAGATTAAACATGATAGAACCAAATACAAAAGCTCATTAAGGGAGGGGGTCTTCCTATCAAAGTTTTTGAATATGAAACACTGTTAAAAGCGATTTCTGACATTTTGAAATCAAGATAAGAACAGTTAGATACATAAGTTTTCATGAAATCGTATATCAGGCTTAATTAAGATCACAAATGGGCCCCGATTAACTCTCTCAGAAAAAATAATATTTGAAAGTAAAGCGTAGTAAATGCGATTTCCTGGTGTCTGGAACTCAAAATAAATAGTGAAAGAAGTATTTCTATGGCATTGTTTCTATAGGTGTTCGAGCCAAGGGGGAGGGGTGTTTGGGTGCGCAGCCCCTCCCCATTTGGACAGAATTTTTTTTATTTTAGGGCCAAAGATATGGTATGTTTGGAAAAACTTACTTTAAAATTTCGGGGGAAATTGTTGCAGAGCCCCCTCCCCCACTTCACTTGGGACTAGTCCCGTACTTTTATGCAAGGTCAGGTGACCTATGCATTTTCACAGTAATGATCATGAACCTTTCACAACCGTCAAGAAAAGGAAAGACGAAGCTACTTATCAGGTGAAAGTTTAGTATTCTTAACCAACTTCCATCATTGTACCAATTTCATTTTACCGGGGAAAGGTGGGGTGGGGGCCTACATGCAAATGTTTCGGGACAAATCACCACCTGAAAAGTATATGGGGTTATTTTGGGCCTACAGGATCAATTCGATATTACAACTGTTTATGAAGATTAAAGAAACCGACGGTTAACGTAAAGAATATCTTGTTCTTTATCGTACTAAATTATGTCAGAATGTGCACATTTACTTAATCTAGTTTGTTTACATGAATGCCAACAAGGCAGAAAACATATTTGCATGCCGTAGGATTTGAAACGGATGGAAGATTTTATGTAGGATTTTGACAGTCTAGTCGGCAAGGTGGGGGACATAGACCTGGGCGTTTAACTTCACCTGCATGAAAAAGTGTGTGTGTGTGCATAGGTGGGAATGATTTTGAAGCGACAGACATGGCACTTTTTGGTGGAGTGCCACAACGATTTGCTCATAGCATGCCATGAAAATTTTGTCAAGATGTACCCAGATTGCCACAAAAGATAGCACTTCCCCGGTCTTGTAAGTTTTCGACTAAACTTCCTTTTAAAATTCCATGTTTTAGAATTTCACTCTTTAAATAAGAAAAGTAAACTAAAAAACAATATTAAGCCTATATACTTTCGTGATCAATGCTCTACTAATGGAGATATCTTTCTCCATATGTTTAGGTAACACTCATACCAACTAATTACACCTGCTTTCTCCCTCTTTGAATCTTCTGCCTCTCGATTGGACTAACGACCAACCACTTTAATGATGCAATGGCCCTATACTATTGAGAAGGATGCATGATCGAAGGAGTTGCATGCAGCTTTGAAACAATAACTGCACTTAAGGTGTTCCACGGGAAGTAATAACACAGGTATGGTAATACTGATGGCTATTAAAATATCCAGAATGAGGTGGATGACAATCCCCGAAGTATTGTTTTTCAGTAATGTGTATACACATTTTTGTCTTACTTGATTTCGCCAGATGTGGCCTACGAGCTGGCGTTTAAGGATCAAAGTCGCGGGAGAAATGCACGTCTGTGGCGTTCGCCAGGCTACGTTTTGCTAGGTGTTTCGATCCATCATGCGTATGGACCGTTACGAAGCGCGAACTCGGTAAGTTTCTGTCGTATGTATAGTGAATGGATATAAAGTTTCTCTGTGAAAAATAATGCTTACATGTGGGGATGACGCCAGGTGGGGGAAGGGGAATGCCGTGAGGGAAACTTCCAGTTTCGTCTGATAGCCTTGATGAGTACGTTAAAGCATGCAATCCCCGAAGGCGAACCGTCAGTTTACATAATTTTGCATTCACGGGAGGTACATTGTTTATTAAACTCCCAAACTTTTCAAAGTTTTTTTTTTCAAAGAAAACGCAAAATTTAAATTGTTTTCCAATAACAACTCAAATTTTGCTTTCGCTATCCTTCCGGCAATCAGTCACCTTTGTCGGGCCTCGGGTTGATGGCTCCTTTTCGAGGAGCTTGCCCCACCCCCGTCGGACAAATCCTGGCTCCACTTCTGGTTTCATGTAGGCCTATGTATGTCGTCTTTAGGAGTGCCTAAAGTTAATTGTATTAAGTGTCAGGACTCAACGACTTGATCATGGAGCAACATCGGCTAGATCTTTTCGATAGTGCTCAGGGGGTAACAAGGCAAGGGTGTATTAACTCGCCCAGAACTGCCATTGAAAGTCCCTATCCAAAAAAGGGATGTATTTCACTTTTTCCAAGGCTGAGAGGGCAGAGGCTAACCAAGAGCCCTTTTTCGATTCACCTAATTGAAAATGCTCTGCACCACGACGAACAGTATTGCGGGAGAAAAAATTTAAGTCACCAGAAAATTTCCAAGTGTTTTCACTGGGATTTAATCCGTGGACCCCTCGAAGGTAGAATAGTACCAAGCCACCAAACCAACCCAAACAAAGAGATAGCCATTGTCTGGCAGTTGAAAAACAGGATTTTTTCACGGAGAAGATAACTGTTGTAACTAAAAAAATTACTTTTCAAAAATGGAACGAGGCTAAAATATGAACAGTGAAATAGGCAAATTAATTGAAGGCGGGCTTGTAGTTTTCTTTTCTCCCTACCTTGTAACGGTCTTGTAGGATTAAAAGTTGTCACAGAGGGACTACAGGCATTATGTAAAAATACTTTTTCCAAAGTCCCCTCGACTCTATTGCGAAGAGCCGAAGGGCGAAACCAAACGTTACTCCCGAAGGAGTTCTGCTCCTCAAAGGAGTTACGTCCCCAAGGGATCCTAAGACTGAACGTGACCAACCTCTTGACCTTAGACCTCTATGTCATGGGTCTGTCATGCGTGGCCTCGATCTTGACTAGCTGGAAAGAACAAGTACTACAGATTATGCAAAAGTGTGTAGCAACCAGTGGCGCAGGCACGGGGGACATGGGGAGCGTCGGTGGCCCCCAATCGATTTCAGAATTTTTTTTTTGTTTGAAATTTTAAAATGATCCCCAAAGGCGTTTAAGCTATAGATTTCTGTAGGGGTAGGGTGAGGTGTGTTTTCGACCGAGTGATAGACCTATTGTAACCATTTTCTATCACAAATGGTTCTCAAACTATCAGAATTACCGCAAATCATTCGCAAACTATCAAAATTTTCGCGCGCTCAGCGCGCTTCAAACCTTACTTCAATATTGTTTACGAATTCTCAGGTGAAGACTGGCTTTGTGATTGGCAAATAGGTTGGTTGGGGAATTGAAAGTGTCTCGATGCAGAACATGAATGCAGGTTTTGTCGTGGTTGTTTCATTTAATGAAAAATTTCGGCGCGCTTTGTGCGCATTTGTCACGGTTTTCACTCCATCTCATGACCATTATTAAGTTTATAATACATGCAACTATTCTGACCACAACACTTTTCCGAAAAACAGAAGTACATCTTCAACCTCTGTAGGGGCCTAACGGATCTTTCAACCTAATTTGTAGGATGATGTGGAAGGTTGAATTTACGTATTTGCCGTTATACATTTATCAAAAATTTTTACCGAGCACTTCGCGCACAGCCATTATCGTTGTAGATGGTGATTGTTAATACACTTACGAAACACCTACTGAAACGCGATTTTTAGTTCTTAACTTCTTTTGCTTTACCTATCAGGGGGGTCTAATATCACCTCCATTCACCTATAATCTCCCTCCCATTCCCCGTTGTTGGAAGCTCTTCGTCTGGATTTTCGTTCAAACTTAGTAAAAATACGATAGTTGTAAAGCACTCGGCATCATACTCTACAGCAGTGGTTCTTAACCTTTTCCGTGGCATTCCCCCGTCCCCCATTCCAATCAGCCACCCTATGTATTCCCCCCCCCCCTCCTAACATATATCAAAAGTTGCTTTCTCCATAAGTTCACATTCACAGCTAAGAGAAGGCCTGTGGACAACGACAATGACCTTTAGGAACGCTTTATTTTCATAACCTGGTAATAACTTGACGGGACTGAAAGAACATGTCCATGATATCCCTGGAAAACAGACCCTAACGTGTTTTCCAAAATTACCCTAACTTTAATTTGGAGACAATATTTTAATGAATAGTCCTTTACTTTTCCATAAAGCGGTCCTAAGAACCCATTCATCTCCCAGATATGTGAGTACACTAAAATGGGTCCGGCACCGTTATCGTACTACTGTTCAGTTCTTCCATTCACCAGTGTCAGATCGTCGGACTCGGGAGTAATCTTACAGAACTGGAATAATTAAAAAGAAAGATGCTGGACAGGATCGGCGGTCAATAATTACCCACCTGAGGTACCAAAATTACCCTCATGGGATAAATACCCACCGGTTAAGAACCATCGCTCCCATTTTATAGAATTAATCCAGAGTTTCCACTGCAGGAGGCACTATACCGGTGTCTGCCAGCCTTAGATACCCTTTTATAATGCACAATGAAGCAAAGGAAAAGTTTCGTAGTAGTCCAAGAATGTTTCTGTGGAGTCCACGAAAGTATTTTTACGTAAAAACCTTCCCAGAATAGAAGGCATTAAAGTAACCAAAAGAGGATGGGGGGGGGGGGGCTCCAGGAGGTTTTATGACAACCTTCCTTTCTCTAAGACAACATACTCTCCTGTTTCACCTAACCAAAAATTAGAATTTACTAAATTATGGATATTTTCGAACCATATATGATAAGTTCCAAAAATATCCCAAATATAGCACCATTTTGCATCTAAGCAACCTTAAATTAACAGAAATTTCTCAAAGGGGAGGGGGGACACCTCTCCCCTTAGACCCCTCCCCCAGGACGGCACTTTCATATAGTGACAAAGGAAGGTTCCCACACTGCTGTTTACAATCGCAGAGTCGCACACTCTAGTCTTTCACCCATCCAAAAATTAGAAATCACTACATTATGGATATTTGGCAGCCATATATGATCAGTTCCAAAAATACCCAAAAGATAGCACCATTTTGCAACTAGGCAAACTCATATTAACAAGAATTTCTCAAAGGGGAAGGGGATACCCCTTAAACCCCTCCCAGGACGGCACCCTTATGGAGTGACAAAAAGGATTCAAAACTGCTGTATCTATCGCAGGGACGCGCAAAAAAGTACAATTTACGCAGACTTGGGGGGGGGGACTGAGGTGGCATTACGACTTCATCTGTTCTGCCCCCCCCCAGTCACCAACTCCTGGCGACGCTACTGGTAGCAACAATAGAGGCTCCAGGGTAGATTTCCTGAAGACAATCCAAATGATAGATAAATGATAACTAAATAAAAAATAAACTATGAATGAATAAATGATTACTAAATGAAAAATAAATGATAACTAAATAAAATGACAAATGTAATTCCAACTTCACGGTAAACTGAAGTTCTACAACGTCAACGAGTCAACACTGTATACGGTACCCGCTTGTGTAGTTTTTTCAGTTCTATTCTCATTTGTGTGCGTTTTCAAATCTTGCCTGTAATAAGCAGGCAAGGCTCCTTTTAGCAGTCGAATAATCAAACTTTTGCAAGTACTGCCATGGAATTTTAGTGTATTCTGCTTTCCGAAAGAGCGCCGCCAGCAGATGCGCAATACCATTCGGCAGCAAAGCATGCCGTAATAAAATTTAAACTTGCAACAGATGTCTCGTTAGCATCTTGAACGGCGGACGAAGTTTTGTCCAGTAACTCCCTGGTCCAGCTAAACGTTGTTTAGTGTGGGGGGGGGGCAACGAGAGCAGATTGTGCTATCACCAGGGGATGGCCTAGCTTCTTGGACATATTCGTCACTTTTGTTTCAAATTTCTTACAATATCCAACTATCTATAATTTAGTATTATGATAGTAGAAATAAAGGATCCCATAATATCCAACTGTAAATAGACTCCGGTGTTCAAGTTTGATTTAATTTGCAAAACTTGTATGATACCCGGCAATCTCTGCGGGTATGAATTGGTGTGGGTGTCACTGAATCAAGGTGTTATTCCTATTATGATGTCTTTAATATTTTGTCTGCCGATTTGTCAGTAAAGATTTTTGTATATCAGAACTTTGAGATACCCGAAAACAAGGAAAACTTCGGGTCAGGATTTTACTACACTTCAGCCTTGTCTTAAATTTCAAATATCTATGCATATATCCATTCACCGAGGTCTTCTCTTTGTCGTAATGTCTCCGTATGACTGCGATCCAGGTCAGGTTTAACCAGGATCTTGGTCAAATACAGCTTATGCAACCATGATGTCATGGTAAAACATGACCAACAAATCTTTATCAAAATTGAAATGCATCTGCTATATTAACGACTGGTCACGGAAAATCCTAGTGAAAATCGTTTTCCTGGTGACATTAACCATGATCACATTTCATGCCGATTCCTTGCAAGAAAAAGAGCTTTATCTTTATTCCCTGTGTTACATATATCAAACTGTTCAAAGAGATCAACATTTTCAAAAAGTGTACTGCAAGAATTGGACCAATTTAACATCAATTTGCATCTAAGGACGTTCTTATAGGATACTCAAACATTTTCCCAAAGGAGACTGGGACAATCCCATCCCCAGGACAGTGGTTTGAAACAAACACCTGAGATTGAATAGTTTCATTTGCCAATGTGTTTTAACCAAGGAATGGATGAATGTCCGGTGACCTCATTTCAGGTCGATTTCATCAGGATTATTTTAGAATATACTTGACAACGTCCTAGCTACAAAATAAACAACTTTCATGAACAAATGAGGACAAGAAATCAATTCTAATAATCTACATATATAATTAGTGATAATTTCATCAACATAAAATTTAATTTTAAACACAAAGAGAATAATTATGCTAGATAGTCACAATAAAGCACTGCAAGGCTGCACGATACTAAAGCTGATCTCTTTACTCGTAACCGGTTATCGGTTACGTTGCGATATTAATGTACAATTTCACACAATGAAAGGTGGGCGGTAAACCGCGGTGTATGAAATCTTTTCTACGATAAAATTCTAGCAGTGCTCTCTTCTAAAACATTTGGACGATAATTGCATTAATGCATGAAAAAGAATGCTCAAAACTATTAATTGCAAATATTCTTGAACTAATTTTTTACTTTTCAATAAACAGAATGATAAGTTTACTAAGGAAGCTACCTTATTAACCTCAGGCATCGTGCAGCCTTTTTAACAACTAAAAGGCGGAATGTCTTCAATAACCTTACGTTAAGCAGCCAAAACTCTATATTAAGGCAAAAATACGATATTTTTTCTGAGGCTATGGTAAAGTTTTAAACAAATGTATTTAAGCTAACTGTTTTCTAAGTTCTTAATTCTTTTTGCTCTTTTCCTTTTTCAATTTTTGACACAAAATCTAGTCACCTGCTGTAGAAAGCTATATCTTGGAGCATCGTTGTATTCAACTGATTCCCTAGTAACCTCCACGCGAACTGAAAACAAAGATATGCGGTATCTTAAAATAAAGTTCTCTGGGCTATCTCTTACTGAAGGAGAATATATGGAACTGTTGCTTCCAAAATGACTTATTACACCGAAGGGACACTGGGAGACTGAACAAGAAACCCTGAAATATTCTTACGAAATTACAAACAAGAACTAGGCTAATTTGAACAGCTTCATCAGACCGTTAAGTTCTCACTGTAACTATATGCCGTCGCCAGTCGCGGATTAAGAAGATTTCCAGGCTATCACCTAGTCTAAGGGCCCAGAACTCCCCACCTCCCCCCCCCCCCCCCCAACTGTATAAGGTCCTAACGCCTCTCTGTTTGAGACAGACCATATTCCAATTTTCAGACACTGTTACAACATTACATGTATTCTGTGAAGCAGTAACAATATACTGTCACTCAAAAAGTGGAGATAATTTAAATTGAACTTTTAAATATGAATAGACGGGTTGGGAAATTAGATTTTGCTGTACCATTGTACTACCACAGATCAAGGCCAAGGATAACTGCGCACGGACACGAAGGCTTTGAGAAACTGTTTTTTGTCTTTCACAAGTTTCCGTCATACTCTCCAACCCTTTTGGTCCTGATTGAGGAGATTTACTTTGAAAAGAACTTTTCCTGTAAAGAAAATTCTCTTTGATCCGTGATTGATGTCTAGAGAACCATAGTTTAACACTGGAAAATTGTGTGTGATTACACAAAATATCTGTCTTGGACATGCAGTCTCTGTTGTGGTACACTTTCCTTCCCAGCATGCATTGTAGCCCGAAGTTTCCCAACTCGTCTATTATTCACGACCCTGGATTCCTACCGGCATAGGGCCCAGCGCATCAAAAATCCGCACCTACCACGTCGCCTTGAAGATTGTACTTTCTAGTGTTCAGTCCTCACTAAAATGGAGTGTATTGTTACTGAAAACTCGACCCACATACAACAACTCGGTAATCAAAAGTTTAACGAATGACATTGAAAGGAATGAAACTCAAAGAGTTGTCTATGAGGAATGTTTAAGTGCTCTAATAAAGAAGGAAAAATGTATATGTGACAAAGAAAATGTGTTCGAAGAGCAAAGAAGATGGGACCCGCCCCGCCCCATCTTCGTCCTTCTACCATTCTTGCATTAGGGATGATAAAGCTAGGTTTTGTGATGAATGTTCTGTAAGAAAAAGAATGTTTCAAGTCTTTCTAAAATTGCACAACTAGGTATAATATTTAACATGTACATACTTTCTTTGAAAGTTCGAACATTAAGGGTGATTTACAAGGAGGAGACCTTGGGTGGACTTGACAACTCTGGCTCGACAATACTAATGTAACTAATACAATTTAACAAGTGTATAGACGACATAATGCTGTATTTTCATGTGCCTGGTCGCTACAGTTTTTCTCGGTGGCTTACCAAAAATTCAACAGCTTAATACTAAGATTTTAAAGAAAGCAAAATTCACAAATTGAACTCCCACTGTTTGAAACATAACGTGATATGCTACATCAGGACAACATCCCCCATACGCACAGAGATACCTAAAATCACAATCCCCAAAAGTAATGTCTGCAATAAATGACGATCAGTCCCCTTTAAATAAACTGAATTTTCTTAAAGGGGTCGGACGATATATCATTCTGGACTTGAACATCCTTTGTACAAAATAATAGTAAGTTTCCTCCTTTTCTCTAAATTCCCCGTCAAATTTTTCCGTTTATATATATATATATATATATATTATATATATATACATATATATATATATATATATATATATATATATATATACATATATATATATATATATATATATATATATATATATATATATATATAGAACAGGTAAGCAGCAGCCTTTGGAATATGTCTATTTATGGATTTTTTTTATTTATGGATTATTTTTTCCTGTGTTTCTATCCCATTTTCCTTGTATTTGTTGTCACTAAGTTACACTCTAAAGACGGTGTTTAGGTATTAAACATTTTCTAAACACTTTTTGTCCCCACTTTGTAAACATGTTTAGGTGTTAAACACACGTGTATAATTCCTAAATATTCTGTTTCAAAACACGTTTACCTGTTGCACATTTAATGTTTAAACGCTAAACGTGTTTAGACATTAAATGTGTTTAAAAAGTTGGGCTGAAATAAGTGTTCAATTACTAAACACGTTTTTAGAGTGTAAGGAGTAATTAAAGAACAGACGGTTTTTCGAATCATTGCTGAATTAGCCGTTCAAAAAACCACACACATAAAGTGCCATCACTGCATTGCGCACCATGCTCGAGTGGATTGAACGGACTAGCTCCATAGTCCAAAGAAGTTAATTTTTGTTTGCTTGTATAAGGACTAGAGGCGTTCCACATAAATGTTAAATTTTAGCCTTCCCATTTGTTTCAGTATGTAATGTCAAAAGTTGTAACATAATCACCTCAGTGCAAACTTTCACGTGAACCTAATGGTAATCTTAGCCGTAAAATCGATCTGAGAATTATATATTTAATGCTACATCCAGAGTATTTTTGCAGTAACCCCCAGACTTTTTTCTTAAATTTTCCCAACATTGTTGCATACGTCTTTAAGAGAGAGGCATCTTGGCCTTTTCCACTGGCCAAGTCTTTCATAATTTTGGTCTGGACAACAAAATCAGACTAGTTTATAAAACGTGAACCAAGTTTAAGTAAGGAATCTCTGATTTTTATATATGAGCAATACATTTTTGTTTTCAATTTTTAAACGAAAATTGCGAATATCCATCACGTTTAGGAAGATGAGAGGGTAAACGGTATAAGAAAAGAAAAAGCGCTTAGTCAAACAGAGGGTTTGGGGTTGAGCACCCCAAGACTCAAAACATCAATGCCCAAAAACACCTTTCGGGGCCTCCTGCCCCGAATGTTTTGTCCCTAAAACGCATCAGTCCTGAGTTGGGCTATTAATTAAGCCCCGCCCTCAGAGGGAGGGTTTTTCGATACGACAATTCCCTTGGGTTGCTGGGTACGGTTAACCCTCTCTAGGCAAAGTGCTGGCTACGGTCCTCAGGCTGACAGAGGGAATCTTTTATAAAGGAATTTTTGGAACTGTGAATGAATTGCCAGACTAAGTTGGCTTTCACGAACTTGACTTTTTCTCATATGCACGTACCCAGGAGGGGAGAGGTTGACATCGCGTGCCCTTCCCCACCCTCCTGGTTGAAGAAAAAAGTTGTTTGACTCTCTCAGAGGTCGTTACACTCGCCGTTTGTTAAAACTGAAATCACCATCCCGCTGATCTGCATATGCTGATGCGATGACCTGTAAATGATCACTTTTTTTTAAATAAAACTTGCATCACAGACAATGGCTTTATTTATAAGCAATAACTCAAAAGGTGCAACCATGCCAGATAAAGTTGAAATATTATTGCATAGTCAACCGCCCGAAAAGTTTCTTTTGCTCTTATAATTTATCTGTGATAGATTGCAGCAGACTGAGGGTAATGTGTGGTGGGTGTGTGGTCTATTTGTTGCTCTCAAGATGATCACGTGAATCACTGTCAGGGCAATGTTAGTGGTTTATTTCAGATACGGGTCAAACGCCAAATACAGACAACTTTCTCTTTAGCTACTGGAATTAGACTTGAGGTTTGGAAACTTTTAACGGCCCTTTTGTTTCTTTGTTTACAACTTTGCATTTAATCCAACCACGGCATGTATCGACGTAGTTTCTCCAAGTAATTCATTGAGGGATAATTTACATAGGATATATCAGATGAGTACATGTCTTCGTCCTCATCCCCTTCATCATCGAATAAATCTTCTAGGGTGGACTGGAACTCTTCTTCTTCTCCCGAATCAGACTTGTCAAAGTCTTCATTTGGGACGACAACTGGAAGACCGTTCTCGTCCAAGGTGGTGATGTTTTTAGTTTCGTACACCTCCTCCTTGTTCTTCACACAACTCGAGGCAGGCTTCAAGTCTTCAATGTACGGCGCCTCTTGCGTTCCATGTAGGACTAATGTCCATTCGGTTAACGTCGCGGTGTTCTCCGAGCCTGGAGTCATGGCCACTTCCAAGGTCCACTCTCCCTGTGGGTCTTCTCCCCATGTATGGGTAGTCATGAATGGCCAGTGTCGGAATCCGTCTTCAGAATCGTAGTCCTCTACCCTGGTGCTCAAAAGAATCGACCTTGTTCCCATGGGTGATGTCAGATATATCGTTACGTCACCGCGTTTGGTACTATTCAGGCTTACGATGGCTTGAGCGTGCTCTAAGTATCTAACGTAACCGTCCTGGCCTTTACAGGCATCCGTGGTTAGTTTGATCACTGTCGATTCGCCGGTCAGACCGTTTGGGATTTCTCTGTAGAAATGACAAATTGTTCGAAACACAATTTTCGTAAAAAATTATATCGCATTAGTTGAAGCGAGTAATGGAGGCACATATCTTCTTTGCTTCTTATTTTCCTTACAGTTTGATGTGAGATTTAATAAGCTTTTCAGTCACATGGCGAAGAAGACCTTCATTTCTTCATGACGTGTACAAAAATCGACTGACATATCACGCTTTTTAAAACAAAAGTTTCAACTTTGCAAGTATGTCGGGAATTTGTCATTGATTTCATGCTCCTGTACTTTGATAGAGAAGCAAAGATATTCTGAAAGAGCTGTGTTGGCCTTATGTATAATACGGTTTGCAATTATATACTAAGTGGCAGGCCGCGTGACTTACATCGGTCATGCTAGCTTCAACTGTGGATACATATTAAGCTAAGCTGGTATTGTCAGTACATAAGGTCTATAGAGGGGTGTCACCGGCGTCACGTAAAATCGCCGCGTCTCTTTGGTTTTGAAGGGCAAGCGTCCAGTGGGGCACAGTAGTATCTATGGTTATGCCGTGCGCGTGTGCTGTAAATACACTTTCTGCGTGTGTGTTTTGCCCTTCAATGCCTGGCAATCCCATTCGCGTGACGTCACAGGAAATCCCTCTATACGTATATTAATTTATCTGAACGTTACTAAGTCGCTTAGCCTTACATACGTCGATGCATGTGTGTCAATTTGTTACCCTTTCTTCCACATACTAATCACATACAAGAATGGTCAAATAGTCTAATCTGTAATTAGCATTTCCCTTAAGGATGAACGAAAACCAGTTTCTTTCATCTAACGAAACGTACCTTACTCCATTGAAGGAGGCACCGTTGCAATGGAAGCGTTCCGGAACTGTGGTCCATTTCTCGGCGAGGGTTACCATGGCACCGGCATCAAGAACCCCAAAACCAAACAAGTGATTAAATTCTAAGCCGACGCCGTTGCACTGCCACTTATAGTTTTCGTCGTAAAGTTTATTTTGTTTGGAAGTTAGGACAATAAGATGCTGGACATCTCTCCATGTTAGGTCAGGACTAAAGAAAGAAGATGAATTTGGCATAAATTAAAATGAAGTTGATAACGGTAATATTACATGTGTGCAAGTGCACGATATGTGCTAAAGACAAATCAATTTGCACCATACTGAATGTATGGTAAAACATTTATGAAAGTAGGTCTATCTGTAACTGTGCAAGCCACCATTTTACGTACAACATATGTTCAGCAAAGGAATGACAATTACCTGGTTCAACACGATGCTGGTTTTGCATTCTGCGATAGACTTAAGTAATGGTAAGGCGTTGGCATAAAAATTTCATTCTAGCTTTTCTATAAAGGAATAACAACGAGACAGCTACCACACCAAAACCCGCTTAAAAGATGACTACCATTTTAGTTAATGGTGTAGCTCATTTTACATTGCAAAAGGTATCAATTTCATTGAAATTCCCTCTCCTTTTTCCCAGTTTCTTTTTCCTTCCGTTATTTGTTCAATTCTTTTTTCGATGCACGGGAGGGCACCGAGGTACGTGTACAACCGTTTGAGTGTTTAATCGCTCTGCGCAGGCATGCCATGCTCGTAAGCGCAGTTCAGATGTATGCGGGACATGCGGGCCGCCACTGTAGGCTCTCCCACTGTAATGATAAATCCCGATAAATCTAAGACCTGCGCATCTTACTTTCGTATTTGCCCTATTTTTCACAACACGTGCGTCGCTTTGCACATGTAAGCCATGAACACAAAACTTTAAAAGGCAACACGTCTCTAATTATTCCTCCATTTTCAACGGGTACGAGCCACCCTCATATGAAAGATCACAAGTAGGCCATTCCAAATTGCCTTCAAATTTTTATACCCTTATAGTTGAGAATTTGAGCTTAGAGAGGTTGTAGGCTATACTAGGGTGGTTCCTGCTTTTTATTTCATTCAATATACCAATTTGCATAACGGAAGAACAAAATGCAACAAAGTACCTAAAATACCTTCAGTTTACTTCACTTTTTTTGCATAAAGAGTAATTCAATCTATTTACTACAACATAAACCTTACAGATTAAGCACATTCAATCAGAACTATTTCCCACACTGTGCACCCCTCCCAAAGATATAAATATTGCATTTATGGGTTCATATTTTCCAAGGGCGAATACTTCAATTGGTGGCGTGCTACCTTTGTTCTGTGTCGCTAATCCTAGTTTATGCATGACAGAGAATAGGCTCGTTTAATAAAACTCCGAGTTCCGTGTTTATCTCTGAAGGTTGTTCAATTATTTTCACTTTACAAGGGGAGAAGAGGTATTCTCCAATCCCACCCCTATATTTGATTTCTTCTTTTAATTCTAAGTGGGTGAGTGCGTGATCCTTCGTCTCTTTCAACTGTTCTGTTTGAACTCTTTTTAATTCTTGTCTGTCTGCCCTTAATTTTTCTTGGTTTATTTCATTCTTTTTCAAGCAATTATCTATGTACCATCTATGAATTCCAACGCGGACGCTCAGCCACTTCTCCCTAGACCAGAGGAGTACAAGGGGGATTAGGGTTTCAGCATCAATCCCACCCCACCCCATTCTAGCAGAATACTTGCCCCTTTGGAACAAAAATATATTAAACTTCGGACAAAAGCTGTAAACGCCCATGATTATAACCCCCGGAGATTTCCGACCTGGGCAATTCCTATTCTGGACAATTTCGCGCCGCGGCGGCGGCACCCTTGACAATATCAGCTTCCCCCAGGGGAATGATCTGGGCAATAATTGTCAAGGATGGAAATTGCCCCTGTCGAAATTGTCCCTGTACAGCTGTAGGAATTTTCCCAGTCAGAACTGTCCAGGGTGAGCCAGGGAATTACTAGTAGCCGGGCAGGAATTGTCAGACCAGGGTTAGAGTGGCAGCTCCCTGGTCAGCCTGAGACCATGGTAGTCTCAATGGCTTTGATGTTGGAAATTACAACAGGATAATAGTGTGCTTAGAGTAGTGCACCTGAGGTTTATGTCACCTTCAATCTCCTAAGTCTCGTATGTAGACATACAGAGTATGTTGAATACGGACCTACGGCAAGTCCCCCTTCGGTGCCCCAGTGGCTCTACCTACAGTGGTTTGTACTGCCGTATAATAGGGTTACTTTGATGCAATTTTCTATTTGAGCTGGCGCTATTAGGGTACTGAATATATAGTAAAGAAATGTCACAGAGTTATCAAATATTACAACTCCAAAATCACAATTTAAAACGAATTTCTTCGTGGGATTAAAAACTAAAACTCTTCAACACATAGTTCTTCTCAATTCAACTGGGTGACACTTTCTGTCTTTGAAGACTAAGAGCATGGTAGTACATCATATGTTAGGTGCCTTTTAGGTTGTTTCCCCAAAATGGGTAACATCAAACAGAGATAAAAAATATACTTAAAATCGTCTGAGATTGACACCTACTTGGCCTCTAAAGCTAGGGCGAATACAGCAGCCGCTTCTGGGGCCGCGGCAGAAGTCCCAGAGTGGGCCAAAGTGCAGTTGCCGTAAAGGTCGGTGGTAGCCTGTGTGAAAATATTTGAAACAGAGGAATAAGTCAGATTTCCTTGAATACAAAACACAAAATGGTAGTAGGATGAAGGTGTAGGATTTTCATAGTGAATCACTGAAGTTAATTTAGAAGGAAGAAATGTTGAAGGGTAGGCGCTAACATAAGCTCCGATGCGTAAAAGCGATGAACTTAGTGGGCATAGGCGCATGAACCGGGGATGGGGCGACCCCCGGAGTTAAAGCAAAACCTATTTCTAGGGCAGAGTTTTAGAAAAAAAAAAACTCTGAGAACTTTCTTTGGTAATATATGCCTTTCCAGAGCAAAATAGCCACGGTTTGAGAGTTGCAAAGTTCACAGTACCCCCGTCTTCTCATTCATCGTTTTTTCTGGGTCAATGTTTCTACTTTTATTGTGCTATTTTGACTCTACCAATTGAAAGGCAGACACTCATCACCCCAAGTACATTTTAGATTAAGGGCAACGGACATTTACAATTCTTAAACGTCCTTTGATTGACACGAAACTAAAGACACATTCAAGCTATATCCAAAATATAAATCCATCTGATTGGAAAAGGACTTTTGACGATCGGTGAAATGTGAGATGTGCAGTCGTGTAGCCTTTATCTTACATAGTACTGTGCTCAGCAAAATTTGGTCTTGGCAATTAAATTTCATGGATTTGTACACCTTAACCTATGACGTGCCTAAGACAGTTATTTGTGAAATTAGAAGAGGCGCTCAAAGTAAATTAGTTGAAAAAATTTGACTGTCAATGAAGAAATAATGTTCCTTTCATTACGCCTCTTCGGCTTTAGCCAGCTCGTCAGCCGTGAACATCTGCTGACATTATCAAAATTTTAGAATTGGGCTTTTCCTTCTTTCCCCCTCGGTGCCCACTTGTCTGCATTTTCCATGAGTAGTTAAAAATAAAAGACTGGTAATTCAGGTACAATACTGTTCGATTCAGAATTTTAGAAAACTGAAGAAAAGTGTAGGAATCTTTCCTCTTCTTCCAGTTTTCTACCTTTCTGAACGGTCATAGACAACAAAAATTTACCAAAAGAACAATACATCTACCGTCAAATGTTGAGAAACTTTGTGTACCGGTTGTGCCGACCATGACTGATTGTGGTCGGAACAGCCTGACAGATAACGCATGGAGTGTGTTCTGAAGCGGACTTACCACACCAGCCTCTGGGTGACGGTTTCGACCGTTGCTAAATGTAGATGCGAGGGTAGAAGAGCAGGATTCGTCGTACAATGCCGTTCGGCCGTCGTTGATGGCGGAGTTGATCGAAATTGTCCACATGCTGGAGGCGTAGCCGTCGCAGTTGCAATCATCTGTAGGACCGCCATCTCCAGAGGCCCAGACGTATATGCTCCCTTTTCCTCCTCGTCCCTTAATTTAAAGAATGCGAATCAATGTTAAATTTCGCTTGTCAATCTAATGCGATCAAATTTTATAGCGTATATAAGTCTGTATAGGCGCCTATTAGCTACCGTACATTTGCTATTTTTTCGTTACCGTCGACAAATTTGAACTTGACCCTAATGACGAAATCGATTTGTAACCCTATCACTTGTAGCTTAAGTACAAATAGAATATACCAAGAAACGATGTTCGAGCAGATCTACATGTTACTGGAGGTGGTCTTATGAATACATTTCATTAAATGTACCGATTTACGGAACTATTTTGCATAGTCACGTCAGTATGATACATCCATTTCACGTGACATCGTTCAAAATCTATTAGTACTAGTACACAAATTCCAGTGGAGAGCGCCAATGCTAAGCCTCAGTGGGTTTATGATTAGGGATTTTCTCTCTGAAAATTGAAAATTAAACACTATTACCCTAAACGCCATTTACTGGGATCTACCATCCACAACTTGTACTCAGAGAAACATTTCTCACCGTTATGCAGCATGTCTACTCTGCCCACAGACCCCATTCATTCTTTTAAAGCACTGATAGATAAGATTTCCTGACTTCTGGCAATCGAGGTAGGTGGTAAGTATGTACAGAAACATTTTCTTTGGAATCGTGCATCATAATGCAACATGTAGGCCACTTTGCAATTTTCGCAAAAAGCTAGCCAGTAATGATAGCGTATGAGCCTTCGTGAAAATGGCCAAGATCCCGGGTCTGGGTCTTCCCAGAAAAAACTGAAATTAATCATTACTAGATACGATTGCCTGATATCTGGCAATCGAAATAGAAAGTAAGTGTACCTAAAACTCCTTTGTATAAAATGATCCACTTATAGTGTGACAACTTCAATTTTGGAAAACTAGCCAGTTATGCCCCCGTGTCCATCAAAATGATTGCAAAGAATCAGCTGGGCCCTGGGTTCTCTGCCAGGAAAATCCTAAAATTAAGCTCTGTAACTTGATGGGTTTAAGTGGAAACTATCAAGTAACATAAGGACAAAGTTTTGTATTGCAGCTTAGGGATCGTCTCAGAAAGCCAAGTTGTGGGCAAAAGGGGGCTAAGGCTAGGGGAGGGCAAGGAAATCTCTCCTCCCTGAAAATGAGGAATGAGGGGGGACTACAGTGGAGGTCAAGGAAAACAAAAGAAGGTTCTGAGAACAAGCAGAAAAGTTACAACGCAAAAACAACTTTTGTATTGATGCGTGTTAGCATGCGCTTACTTTATTGACTCCTTCAGCAATGGCATTTAGTGTGAGGTCCCTTGGCCCATCGACGGTACGACCGTTATCTTGTGGTCCCCAACTGGCGCTGTAGATATCAATCAACTGGGGCTTATGTCTCATTGAGGAAGCTTCTATTAAATCTGTCATGAAAGGCTGATCCAGCATACGGATACCTGCAAAGAGAGGATGACAAACTTCCTTTTTATAACTCTTTTAAGTATAGTGAAAGATCGGGTTTGTGCACGTACAAAACAAAGAAAGAGTAGCGATAGGAGGACAGCAGTGAGAAATTTTCTCCTGTAAATGCATCGAGATGAGGTGGGGAAGAGTGAAAAAATATTTTATCAGATAATCAGGGTGGATGAAACCGGGCTCCTCGAATGATTATATGTCACAAATTGCCGCTTCCTATATAAGACTTGGAGAGGCAAGTTGGGGGCTAACAACGCAAGAAGCTACTGATATTATTGCCTCCAGTGTTAGGTAAGATATCCCTTTTTGGTAGAGTACATGAGGGCTCAAAAAAACTTTCTGTTAATATGGCACTTACCGTTTAATGTATTTCATTGCTTAATCCGTGCTACATAACGACTTCAGTTTCACCTTTCATTTCATGTTTCCTTTATTTGTTTCTACTTCAAGTGCAATGGAAACTACGAGTAAACATAGTTACAGAATAATAAGATGAAGTGAAAGGACCTCTAAAAGCCAAGGCACTTGTCGAGAGTGCACTCTCTTGAGCTTGTCCAGAGAGCCCTTCGTGTTAGCTTTCCGTAAGTAAGAGAGTCGACATACACTCTAAAAACGTCCGAATAAAGTTTGAATATAATCCGGATTGGAGGAGCACCGACCCAAATCCGTGTCATTTGCAGTAATCAGATTTGGATAAAAATGGCCCAATCCGGATCGTTTTTGACCCAGATATGATGAAAAACTGACCCGGATTTGCATCTGCATGATGAAAACTCTTTTTAGTCTGAAATGGTATTGAAGGAATGCGTAGACTTCTCGAATCTGTTCTAGAGAACTAAAGGTTAGCATGAATCTTTAAGTGCACTACTGGCTCTCCGTTAAGGCCTTGCCCCCTGTGGGCTGGGGGTTGTAGAATATGCCCACGGTATTTCCCGCCTGCCGTAAGAGGCGACTAAAGGGAAGGACTTGCACCGTATTTGAGCTGTATTTGAAACCAAACTTGAACCGTATTTGAAACCGTATTTAAACTTTACCTTTTTATCTAGTTGACACTATATAACACATTCGTGTTGGTGTGTCGTTAAATCTCATCATAACTAACTCCTTTAAGGCCTTATCTGCATTGGTGGATACTGCTCATGTACAGCGCGTAAAGGCATGTGTAGAGTGTCGAATGTGCCATCATGTTACATTGTCAAATTTGCATTTAGTTAAACGACGTCATCATTGAGTTTCTGTTATAATTGTTTGAGCCTCCCTTAAAGACAGACAGTCATCACCCCAAAGTACATTTTTAGTGTAGGGGCATGAAAATTCTCAGTTGGTGACTGCTCTTTGATTGACATCAAAGTTTGAAAATTTGAAAGATGCACAGTAGCTCACATTCCACATAAGGCAGAGAGAGAGAGCTTTTATTACATTTTATAGCCTTGTATGATCACCAGGACATGGCCTTAAGCAATAAAACAGGTCTTATTCCTGCACAAGGAGTAGCTTCATACAGTTATGGGAGGAGCTAGAAGTTGCATAGTTGGGTGAATTGGAACTGTCTGGGATGATGAAAATTCCCCTTTAAGTCATAAATGACAATAACAGAGTACATTTCGTAGAAGCGGTGCCAATCTTCGACGCAAAGGTTAACAGTCAATCCAGTAGCGTGTAGCTCAAGGACACGGATTAAAATTTTTTAATCGGATTGTCAAGCATTACATAAGGTCACAAATGGTGCTATTGGGCATTTGAAACCCTTGGGACCACGATCACGCCCTCGCTATAATATATAATGACTTGAGTTATATTTTTACAATTTTACAATTTTACAATTTTACAATTCGTTAACTGTATTTTCAACATTAGAAAGGTATCTCATTAATATCCATAAGGTTACTGAAATGTCGTTGAAGATCCACACAAAATTTAACCCACGTATCGATATTTTTATACTTACTATTGGTACGGTCGATAGGGAACGATTATTCTATAACAGTAATGACACTGAACTTCATTATGAGCAGAAATTCTACAGTCTATTGATCAATACAAAATTACTCTTGCTTTTGTTTAGCTGTTTACACAAAAGCTGACAATGATCCGTCTCACTTATACGTGAATGTCTTCAAACCTTATCACAGTCCGACAAATGGCTACTGAATTTATTTATCATCATTGGTACCAGGGGCGTCAATCCGTATTCAAATGTGAGGGGGACGGGGGACATACATGACTCAGCACAAACCAATCCCTTTGGTTTTGAAGAGGGGGTGTCTTCCTATAGGCCCTTTCCTCCTCCTCCCCCCCCCCTTATGATGACTGACGCCCTATTCTAATAAGAAATATCATTTCAAAGTTAAAATGACCATCATAAATGATCTGCCAGGTGAAATAAACGGAGTCCACGGAATTACTTCAAGATGTTATTTTCACCATGTCCCAAAATAGCTGAAACCACGCTTCGCAGCGTGGATCATTGTCGGAGATCATGGACCCGACCAGGCCCGTTGCTAGGGTGATATGTTTTGGGGTGTGAAGGTCCCAAATTCCGACTGGCTGGATGTTTTTTCCAACCGAGTGGAGGCGTGTAAATTTGCACTTTGTTTATGCGCTCTGCGTTTTGTATACAGCAGTGGGGATCCTTCTTTTGTCACTACATAAATGTGTCGTGATGGGGGAGGGGTCTAAGGGGAGGGGTCCCCCTCCCCTTTGAGAAATTTTTGCTAATTTAAGCTGCTTAGGTGCAAAACGGTGCTATCTTTGGGATATTCTTGGAGCTGGTCGTATATGGCTGGAAAATGTCCATAATTTAGTGAATTCTAATTTTTCCGACGGTTGGATGTTTTTACTAACTGCAGTGGCGTGCAGTGTAAATAGCACCTTTTTATGCACCCTGCGTTTTGCATACAGCAGTGGGATCCTTCCTTTGTCACTACATAAATGTGTCGTCCAGGGGGAGAGGTCGAAGTGGAAAGGGCTTCCCCCTCCCCTTTGAGAAATTTTTGCTAATTTAAGGCTGCTTAGGTGCAAAACGGTGCTATCTTTGGGATATTCTTGGAGCTGGTCGTATATGGCTGGAAAATGTCCATAATTTAGTGAATTCTAATTTTTCCGACGGTTGGATGTTTTTACTAACTGCAGTGGCGTGCAGTGTAAATAGCACCTTTTTATGCACCCTGCGTTTTGCATACAGCAGTGGGATCCTTCCTTTGTCACTACATAAATGTGTCGTCCAGGGGGAGAGGTCGAAGTGGAAAGGGCTTCCCCTTCCCCTGTGAGAAATTTTTGTTAATTTAAGGTTGCCTAGATGCAAAATGGTGCTATTTTTGGGATATTTTGGAGCTGATCGTAGTATAGCAAAGGTGTGAAGGACTAGCAAGGGCGTTTTCAGAATGCTTTTTAGTCGTAAGTGTATTAACAAGCACCATCTATACCGATAATGGCTTCGGCGAAGCTCTCGGTAAAAAATTTTGAAAAATGTTTGACGGCAACAACGTACTTTCAATCTTCCACATCATGCTACAAATTAGACTGAAGTGCAATGGCGTACCCAGGATTTCTCTCAAGGGGGAAGGGGCATGCAGTAGGTTGTGTGACCGCCGGCCAGGGGGAGGGGTCTAAATTTGTTAAAAATAAGATGTCCTTACATGCAATCTGGTGCCACATATGTTACCTTTTGAAGTAAAGTTTATGTTACAAAATTTTCGTTTTTTAGGAACTAAAAAAATATCCATCATGCAGTGAGGGGGGATGGCCAAATGGGGTGTCCCCCTCCTCTTTGAAAAATTTTGAAAAATTTGGTGTCCTTACATGGAATCTGGTGGCAAATATGCTACCTTGTGAAGTAAATTTGTGTTAAAAAATTGACGTATTTTTAGGAACTTAAAAAAATCGGAATCAGTGAGGGGGGATGGCTGAATGGCCCTCCCCTCTGCGTACGCCACTGATTGAAAGATCACATATTGATGCGAGCCCCTTCAGACGTTTGGAGATGTATGTCTGTTTTCGGAGAGTGTTGTGATCAGAATAGTTCCATGTATAATTACATTTTCAATGGTTATGAGAAGGAGTGCAAACCGTGAAGCATGCGCGCGAAATCTGCATTCAGAATCTGCATCGAGACACTTAAAAATTGCCCAACAAACCTACATGCCACTCAAAAAGCCAGTCAAATAGAGCCACGACACTACTCTTCTACGCAAATGTGGGGGGCATTTGATATTGTGTCCCCCACCCATCGAAATGTGGGGGGGGGACTTGTCCCCTCGTCCCCCCCCCCAGGATTGACGCCCATGATTGGTACACGGCAGTTATGGCATATTATTAACATGACAATTGAAGTAACTTGCCGCCTCACAAGAGAAATTTTAAGACTAGTTACACGTCTGTTAGGAGATGAAAAAAGAAGTAGGAACAGCAAATTGAACTGAATGGGGGGAAAATGATTTTTAGGTTTTAACCGGTAAATGCTTTGAAGCCATCAGTTGAACTATAGTAATTGTCCCATTACGGAGATAGCAAAGTGTGAAGTCACTTCCCGTTCACAAATCGAAATTGGAATGACAACAAACCGATGTCTTCTGCGCTACACGCACTGCATGCTAGCCTTGGTGTCATACTTGGTTCACGCAATACCTCCGTTACACTGTGCATGTAGTGACACGTAGTTTCGAGACATCGGATATTGACCGCAGCGCAGACAGTATCGGTTTGTTTTTATTTCATTTTCGATTGGAACTTTTTGTCTCTTTCAGTTTGTTTGTCATCCTGGAAAATCTTCCATAAGTCTCAGAGACTCATTTCATATCTGTTTCCTTTCTAACAGCAACGCAGGCAAGTCCCCCACCCTCAATGGGTTTACGTTTCAAAATAGACCGTATGCATATGACGCCATAGGATCATAGAAATCGAACGGTTCCCTAGGCTGAGGTAAACCCGAAACTGAGTATGTTGTGCATTACGTTCATTGCTTGTCTTCTTACATGACGTTGGAGTCGGTTGACCAAGTAGATGGTGACGCCGAGTCAATGAATATACTGTCTTTAATCGAGAAGCGCTTCTATAATTGACCAACCAATCGACGGCCGACATTAGTGTGCGTACATCATACCACTACCACATGGGCATGTTTGTAGTGTGCTAGACACAGAAGCCAATGCTTCCTCCAGTTTGGCGGTGTTAACAAAACATGACGTCACGTGAAATGGGTCTATAAATGACTATAATATCAAAGTATCATAGACGTACCTGCAACTTTGGAGTTGTACGCAATCCCGACCCCACAGATGCCATTATTTGCTACAGCGGAGACTTCGCCAGCGCATCTCGTGCCGTGGCTGTTAAACCAGTCATCCGTGTACCTCGGGTAAGGAAGCGCATCGTCACTGCTGAAGTCGTAGCTGGCCTGTTCGTTGTAATTCTCGGCCAAGTCTGGATGGAGATAGTCGATTCCTGACAAGGCACAGGTGATAAAGAGAATTGCTGAATGTTTTGTTAAGTGATCGATGACTGGTTCCCATATGTAAATCAGAATCTCTCTAATTTAACAGTGACATATTTCCGTTCTTACAAAGAACGCCTCTCATATGCTGGCGTTTCCTCCAAAGAAAATAGTCTCACAACTTTGGAGGTTATAGCCATTTTAATTTCCCCTTTTCTTCCCTACGAGGTACTTTATTCATGTCCACTTCCTTTGTGATAGATGCAGGGCGAGGAACTTAATCAGCCTTTTTTCGAAGTAGTCGGATGTAACCCTCCCCTCCTCCCCCCTCCTCCCCTCCCCCCGCTTTGTTGTTAATGAATTTGCTGGGGTACTTTTCTGGCTGAATGACCACGGCAGAAGAGCCAATCAGAACAAAGGTGTTCAACCCGCCCCGTGTTGTGACATGTATACTACAGTACTTGTTATGTCCCCGACATATCTATGCTCACGTCACTGACGCAACCAAACCGTGATTAGCTCCCCCATACTGCTTTTCCCATACCTGCTCTCTAATAGATTGCAATTGAAATGGATAAACCACTTAGCCTATATATTTCCTATTGAAAACTCCAGTACCAATTACGTGAGATTTTCAAGATATTTAACTGCGTTCAAGTTGAAGCGACATGGCCAATGTCGAATCATCCATCATATTCATTTCTTCAAAGCATTACATTCAAATCTTTTAAACCGTCTTTACCCATCCAGACTGCATCTAGAGCAACCTTTCAATACGTGTCAACTATTCACATCCTTGGTGTTTGCATACGTAAGGACAGTATGAAACGCCTTTATTGTAATTAGATGTGATTGATAATTCTTAAGTAATTGGCCCCTCCAAAATTAGCGATTAAATGTTTTCTCCTGTATAAGCGTATAAGCACCTAATATACAGTAAAGTGTGAACTAATCCTGTTTACTAAAGGTTAGACTTGGGTTGGTGAAAAATGTAGTTTGCAAATTAAGGGAGGCTAGATGATAATGAAACAAGTTTTAGTCTGTTCCATGAATTTACCAAAGATGAAGTTTTTTTACAATTGTATTGATTTTTTCAGATGAGAGCAATTCGAGAGGTCCGGAAAAAGCACTGTGGTGAAAGAGCATCACCGTCGTCTTAGAGCATAAATCTGATTCTATAAATCTCCTATTTAGACCAGAAGAGACATGGCTGGACATTTTGAGAGGCGTGAGAATGGTGGGTTATCTCAAATTCGTGTTTACCTTTTATAAACATCGTTCCAAAACTACAAGTAAATACCATAATGAAAATCATCAGTGTGAGAGTTAAGTGAATTATTAACGTCCAAAAGTGGCTATAATAAGTCCTATAGAATTCAAAAGATTTGGTATTTGTTGTGATTAATTGTCTATCACTATTCTCGAGCTTCTGTTTCGTATACGCCTTTAGCTCGTGAGGTACCTGGGAACGTGGACAGTCTCCTTCCTAATCCTCTAGAAGGAGAAAATGCCTGTTTCGGGGCAAAAATGTCAATTTCACCGCAACGGCATTCTATTTTCAATTTACATGATAACTGATTGTCAATCAAGGAAATTTTCAAGGCAAGCACCATCCGGCCTCCTGTAAAATGTTTTCCCAAACGCTTTTGCGTTGATACAACAGAACCTTGACCTCTATGGTCAGTCAATAGGCCAAATAGGGACAAAAGTGTTTATCTATTATTATTATTATTATTATTATTATTATTATTATTATTATTATTATTATTATTATTATTATTATTATTATTATTATTATTATTATTATTATTATTATTATTATTATTATTATTATTATTATTATTATTATTATTATTATTATTATTATTATTATTATTATTATTATTATTATTATTATTATTATTATTATTATTATTATTATTATTATTATTATTATTATTATTATTATTATTATTATTATTATTATTATTATTATTATTATTATTATTATTATTATTATTATTATTATTATTATTATTATTATTATTATTTGGGTGCTTATGGGACACAAAGAGAAGGCCTTCAAATAACATGTTACATTGTTTTGCCAAGTAAAAGCAGTAACTTTTAGGAGAGTGACAAGATCATAGTCAGCATCGTCGTCATAGCTAATGTGTCTTTCAGCAGTTTTAAAAAATTCATGTCCGATACCCAAAGATTCAGCGGTTCTAGCCTAACGCAGCATCCACATTTACATTATAGGGACTAGGGTTATTTTTCTTACCGTCATCCATAATAGCGATGGTTACTCCCTTGCCGGTGTAACCTTTAGCCCAAGCAGCCTCCACATTCAAGTCCAAGCCTGCCTGACCGTCCGCTTGTCCTGTATTTTTCTGAAACAGTATCAGTACAAAAATGAAACATTTTACTTAGAACATAATTTTCATTGAACGGTCTGTGTGAGCCGCACCGGTTGGCAAAGAGAGGGTACCAGGGTAGAAACAGAAGGCCCATCTTTGGGTCTGATGGTTGTTTTCTGTCTTGTGAATGTAGTTTACCCAGGCAACGATGTTCCATTTCTTAAACAGTTTAAATTCATATCTATCATTTATAATTTGTCCATACTGTTACAGCCTATCTTCAGGGATGGGGAGGTCAAGCACCCCTACGAAAAGGGGCAAGCAACCCAAAACCTCCTCCGGGAAGGATCGCGAAAACATTTTTCCAAGCTCATCAAATGTTGGGCTTTTCGACAAAGAAAATTTGAAAAATTTCGGCTTTATGGAGGAAAATTTGAAATTTCGGAATGTCATTGCAGGAATTTTAAAGTTTGGGGTCTTCGTTAAATAAAATTTGGATATTTGGGGTTTTTATGTCAGAATCTGCCATCTTTAAGAGTAAAATCATGTGAACCGTCTGGGCGACTGGGATTACATGTTTTATCATACCCATCAAGGCTTCCTTACGAAAACGGAAAATGTCCCCTCCGGGAATGGGGCGAACTTACCCGCCCCCACAGGGCCCCACCCATGTCTCTTGCAGAGTATGGATCTGTTTCCTTGAAAATGTTAAAGGGGCATATTGAGTTGATATCGATAACTTAACGAGGGTGTTGAAGGGTACTATCACATAACAATGATTATTATTAGCATAATTAGTCAAGTTTTACATCTAATAGTTACGCATAAAGTTTAAATTTTGAATTTTTTGGTATCCTGGCTTGTAACGGTTGTGTGCATACTTTGAAAAAGTGTCTGGTCACGAAATTTTGAAAACTGAATTGAATTGTTTATTACTGACTGATGAAACATTTATTTGTATGCAAGATGTAGGGATTGTTTAAGTTTGACCATTTGTCATCAGTATGTGAAGAAAACTTAACAGGTTTGGCAAAATTTGGTGAATTTCATGATCCAACTCAATGTGCCGCTTTAAAGGGGCAGTCGTACCACCTAAACAGCTTTTATAGTTACTAAACCATTCAGTCTCTCAATGTACTCTTGCAATAGCTTTCCTTCCCAAAATAAGTCACCTTTTCTGTTACATGCATCTGTAATGTTGCTCAACTTGACTTTCTAAACCTTTGTCGAACTTATTATTTATGAGCTACAAAGAGGAAAGCCCTTTCTCTCAAATTGTTATTTCTTGAAAATAAAGTTACCCAGCTACTTCAAATCGAATTACCTTTCATTCTGCAACTAGGAACTTTTAAAGGCAAAACGCCGCCACCTCAATAGACCTTATGCATATGACGTCACAGAACAGAAAGTACACCCTCTAATGGAGGTAAGCACGTATCATTGCAACTTTCACCAACAAAAGGCGGACAGCTGATTTGTGTACTGGGGGATACGCTCGCGTGTGAATTCTACGTCGTGAGTCCGGCGTGCTTTATTGTTTGCCGCCAAAATGACATCGCGTGACGTCAATGCATAAGGTCTATTGGGCAGCTACCCCTGTGTCATACCGCTCTATCCCTGAGTTGTTGCAGAATAACCCACTGAGTTACCTTTTGCATGTAATATTATTGTCTGCAACAAAGATACTTTACAGCTGAATAAAAGGGAAATTTTAAGGTCCATAAAATGGTTAAAAATCAGGTTGGGGTGATTGCTTTTTCCCTATAAAGTAAATAATTGAAGATGATATACATAGTATAAGTTTAACCACTAACTTTTCTTATCCTTATCTGTGATCTAACGAAAGCGGATATGCTTTTACATTTTAAAATGCATAGGTGCACGAATGTAGAAATACCCGCTAAAATGAGAAGTCACTTCCCAGGGTCATGAGATGAAGGCTTAAGTTTATCGCATGACAGCATTAGTAAAATTCATAAAGCTTTTTCTTTGTTATTACGGGATATGTTATCAGGCTTGACGTGACGAAATCGGAAATGGTGCCAATAAGACGTATATCGTTAATTCATGGACACCACTTTTTGCCAAGTTAATTCAAGAGTTTTTCTCATCTTACTGGCAAAAACGTGGGACGGTCATAGCTCCCCTTTCTGCAACAGTCATACATTGCTCTCCTTTGCTTGTTTTTTTCTCTTGTAGAGTAGTCTACAAAGTGTTTCTATGTTCCCCTATGCTTCATCTTGCCCTTACAATTTTTAGGATGTGCTTTCATCAAAACTTCTTTTCCTCAACGAGAATATTGCATGAAACAAAGTTAAAAAACATTGATTTATCCTAAATGAAGCTTTCGAGTCAAAGTATTCAGGGACAGTTGTTATAATTATTATAACAATGTTACCAGATGTTTACAAATCTGACGTCACAGGGTCATAAAACCGAAGCGTGCAACTCAGAGAATGCGCATGTGCACACTTTTGTATTCTATTAATAGTGTAGTACGTGTTTTAAATAGCTGTTATCAAGTAGGCGACGTCAGCGCATAACGTCCATACAACCCACCAGTAGCATTATTTGTGTGCTTCAAATATTATATTATGGCACTGCCGTACATATTCCACACCAATATTAAAGTTAAGTTACAATCTTCATATTCAAAAGTCACTTATACGTAAATAATTGTAGGAATGTGTCATCAACTCTAATAGACAGCCTCTGACGTCAAATGGAGAGATTTTATTAGAATTTTGTAGAGCATTGTGTTTCCAAAAGATAAGTTGGTGTTATTAATTTTCCAATTTTCCGTCTACCATTGTTCGTCTTATAAAGCCATTCGAATACGTATAACATAATAAAGTCGTTACATGGCAAAGTACTAGTAGCGTGGACGATAAAACGTCAGAATATTTGAAAGGTCTCTTACCCTGAAAAGGCAAGTGTGTAAATCAGCTGGGAGAAATTATTCTGTAATAATCAGATGTTGGAGTTAGGTAAAAGTGACTATACTGTTGACGTTTATTGGAATGTTACCCCTTACAAAATTTATTTAAATAGTTTTTGCACCTAAATATATGCTTTATGAAAAAAGAAACATTAAAAGTTTCAAGAATTACCACTTTACTATGGACATCAACTGTCAAGGAAAACGACAATAAAAAGTGTCATAAAGCTAAGTTTCTAATAAATTGTGTATCCACTTTTCTGTATTAGTAAGTAGATAGTGGGGAATACTCTTGCAAGAAAATTTGCATCCGTGTGTCTGTTTGTGTGTGTTTTTTTTTTACTAAAATTGTAAAGGCAGGACATAATATATTTGGTCTCGTATTCCCTATAGGTATAAATCTCGAAATAAATAGCATGAAAAGGTTAATATTTCATGGATGGGACGGTGTTATATTTTGTTTTATAATTTGTGTGTTTTACTTACACTATGGATAAGTGTACCTAAAGTGCTACCCAAATAGTTATGTTACCTGCATATTTCTTAAAATCATTTGTTGGTATTTTTTTCATGTTTGCCGTAGTTAAAAAATGAAGGAAGGGAATGAGATAATGTGCCCTGTGTTCCTTACCCTCTTACATCCTAAAGTAAGAAGGATGAAAAGTTTAATTTGAAGTGTATATGTCTCAGTATTTTTACAAATTTGGCCTTTCACCGTACTGCAGGGGCCACAGAAACGGGACGAATACAACAAACACGTTTCATTTTCAACTTATTTCTGTAAAATTGAAAGCTTCGTCGCTCGTTTGAAAGGTATAAATTAACATACGTTAGTAATATACAGTACCATAACATATTTATCGGTATTATATAAAAAGTAGGTGGCTTTTAGTAGTTTGAGAAGAGAACAGTATCGTACCCTTTTATGGGGACGCTCACAGGACTCCAGTGCATCTATCCTTCCTCAAACGATTTTCAGTCACATCTTTAAAATTGGTAAAAAGCTATTGTGACCCAAAGCGTGACCGGGCAGCTCTCTTCAGACAATTCCCTTCTGGATAACCGACCGGGACAATTCCCCTTGGGCAATTCCCAAATCCTGTGATCAACCAGGCATCGACCCGGAATTTGATCACTTATTTAACTAATTTTGGTTAAAAAGTACCAGAATTGATTCATGTTTTAATCAAATCTAGACAAATATTTGGCTAGATGCAGCTTCAGTGCCCAGTTATAAAACGTTTTTTCTCTTTTTCTTTTTTGTTTTTGTTTTTCGTTCTGGATGTTTTAGGACTGTTTATCTTTAAGTTTGTTTTGTCTTTTTTCTCTTTACTTCGACTCCATCTTCCTTGAACTTACATTGTTATTTGTAGCTAAATCAGGGAGTATGTTGTTGCACTTCTTTGCATTTCTTGCTTTATATTTGTATACATGTTCACACGAGTTATTACATTACATTGTTTCCTGAAGTCAGTGAATTCAGTGGCTTAGACAGTAAACAAGCAGGGGCGTGGGGACTTCAAAATTTCATGGGGGCTTCAAATGCTGAAACCTTGCTCCTTTCACCCTTTCATTTTCTAAGGAGGGTGGTTAGAGTGCAAGACATTGTGAGGATCATACCCCACTCCCGCCCCTTAGCGATGCCAAGCTACCTCCCCTTAGCGAGTGGAGAAACAAACGCACTTACCAGATACCATTGCTTACTGAGAAGAGGGTCATTGAAATCAGACCAAGATGCTTTTTCGGGTTCTGTTGGTTTCTGCTGTCTGTCCAACTTATTTTTCCAGAAGTCATCGTAAGGACCGTCCCTGAATAACTCTTTCAAGTCTTTAAAGCCTCGTTTATGACGAGTAAATCCTGTCAGTTGTATAACTTTGTTTATCTGAAAGGGAATTCAGGAAAAAATACATTCTCACCTTCACAGATTCTGGGTCATATCATAATGTATTGGCCTCCCTGAAAAATGGTCAGCAGTGAACTCAAAGAAACAAAGAAACAATTGTTCGGCTCACACATCTTCTACAAATTGCAGTTCAAAGCCTTTTGCATTTACACGGTCTTAAGCGATGGGGTTGGTAACATTACATATCCCAGTTATAAAATAGCTGGTGGGGCTCAACATTTTCTAAATTTTCACAAGCGAAGTGTTATTAAACGGGTGTGATTCAAAAAGTGCATGACTGTCGTTTCCAGATTACACAAAATCCACTTAGCCACTTCTCAGCATTTTGACCTCAGTCAAGTTTGGCATACGTTCCTTTCAAGCAATACGCATACCAGACCTTTGATGTAAAGGTCTGAAGGCTGGGTGGTTGGCCA
Source organism: Holothuria leucospilota (assembly GCA_029531755.1). Taxonomy (NCBI): domain Eukaryota; kingdom Metazoa; phylum Echinodermata; class Holothuroidea; order Aspidochirotida; family Holothuriidae; genus Holothuria; species Holothuria leucospilota. Next base: position 30,073,779 of record CM055963.1, on the reverse strand, counting down.
CGTTCAGACTAGTGGCCCATTTGGGAAAATCACCCCACGTGGAGGTAGTTTATTTAGTTTTCGCCCTTCAGAAAAGTACTTTCAATCAATTTAACTGCATGCGCTCTTAACTTTATCATTTTTTATTGAGAAGGAAGCTTCTGCAAGCCTACAAAAATGACCAAACTGCAACTAGCGAAAAAAAGTATCATAGCATCCTTTCGTCATGACAGTAATAAAGTATATTCTCCAGAATTTCTTACTTATTAGTATAGTGGTGACTACCAGTTAGTCTCAGATTCTGTACTGGCAGCTTTGCTGAATCTCTGTCTTCAGTTATAACAAGGAGTCTTGACCATGCCCGTTACCGGATTGACTAACGGAAAGCATTCCTTTTCCATTCCAAAGAAAATCGCGGTACAACTCAATAAATGTGAATAGCTTATGAATGTAAATACCATCCGGGGGCTGGGGTTTTGTCTAAAACGGAGATCACATTGATGATGTTTTAATAATCAAGAATGTTCAAATGATAACCACCCAACTGTTGCAGAATTTTTTGCAATTTTGAAGTAAATTTATGACCATGGGTTGGCCGGAGCGAAACTTTCTGTTGGGGAGTGGGGGAGGGGGTTCGTCCGACCTCCCTAGTCCCTTCTGATTACTGTTTGAATGCTCGGATGTTTGATAAGATGTACCATGATGCACTGCAAGTCTGGTTAGGAAACTGCCTTTTGTGTCTTCACTTTTAAGACATTTTGCCAGTTTTAATTATGTGTCTTTTATCGTTTTCATAAACTGAATTTTCATTCCAGTATTTCAAACAAGATATAACGAGATTAAAATCACTGCTATGGATTTCCTTTTAAAGTATTACATAGTTCCACTTTTGGGAGGAAACACTCAATGTGGCAAATTGAACATCGCAATAAGGTTTCAACATTTACGATAAACCATGTAAACGCACAACTTGTTTTAATTTCAACCCCAAATAACTCTCCCGGGAGGTAACAGAAAAATGCAGTCTTTAATTAACAAACTGCACATAGAGCCGCCAGGTATAACGGAAAGGCCTTTGAATAAATTACAAAACCTTACCGTATACTTTGAGAAAAGAGTAAACTGTCTGCTGATATTTGAAATCAACTTTGACTCAAAGTTGGATTGCAGTTGTTCATATACATATCGTCATCCTCCTGTCGCGCATGTAGTTGCACATGTATTGCCGTTTTCTCTTTGAACAGATTTTTGTAGTATATACCAGCTATTGTCTTTCTTTGGTCAAAATCTTTCTATCTTTTTATAGACAAAAATTTTGCTGGAATGACTTTACTTCAGAAATTTTAAAGTATGTAAACCAAATCTGTTGCAACCGAATAGTTTAAAGAGGGCATGACACGGGCAAAACAACTTTTGTGTATTGCAACATTGAATACAGTATTCTATAAATATAATCTCATACACAGCTAAAACCGGTACCATTCGTCATAAATGAAATTTGAAGAAAAACGTTCAAAATCCAATTTCGAAAAATGCCGCAACAGGTCACATGACTTTTATGACGCATTTGGAGGCACAAGCACTGCGCTATTAAGGACGCGCATCTAGATGTGGAACTAATATAACGCTCGATAAAGTTATCATATCTTAGCAACTTCATAAAAAGGATTACATCACAATACCCGCCCAACATACAGAGCACAAAGCGAGGACCATGTTGGGGCTTCAAAGCATATCATTGGCCAATATGTTAGCGTGCATATGCGCCCGTGTTTTAGCTTCCCTGCATATAATAAACAGCTTTGTTTTTGTGCAAAAAGGACGCGGTTCGGGCGCGCTCTACAGGACAGCAATGAACATGTATGGACAGACCAAGCGCGCCTTTACTCAGTGGGCTGTTCAGTACCGTTGCGAACGGTAAGCAGTCACCGCGCAACGACGCATAGTTCACAATGTGGTCACTGGTCACGCGCGCTGCTGTAGTATCGTAGCACAGGTGTTTGCAATGATGTACCCGTTAACACGCATTAGCATGCACATGATTCGATGTGTAGAACGATGGGTGAGCTGCCTGGTATAGTGTTACTAAGCGTGCCTCCAATGACGTCACGATCTCGAGACGCGCTCACAAACGTTTTTTCGCTTTCGGATTTCAGATGGGCTGATTCTGGCCTGTAACTGGGAATTCACAAGGTCGTATTACTGTGTTTATGGACGTAGTTTAGTCGGGAAAACATTCGCTTTATTTCAAGCTGTATCCAAAGGATATTTACTGAGAAACGTACTTTGGCCGTGTCATACCCACTTTAAGTTTAGCCTGCACGTAATCACCGCAGGCCTACAAGTATACGCAGTGTGAGTGAAGGCTGGCGCTATTAAATTTTGAGTTTTTCTTCTTCACATGTTCCTCACACAAAAATATCGCAAAGCTGTGGGCGCCTTCAAGCATTACTAAGGCGCTAAAAGTTCAACGTACGCATTGAATCTCGGCATACTGTATGAGTGATTTACAAGTATTATTTACCGTACTGTAAGATAATATTCCCTATCCCTAGGGTACAAATCGTGTAAATATATCCTTTTTGTCACATAATCTAGCAAAGATATGGATGTTTACGAACGGAAACGTGTGTACGTATACTTTGATACAATGACTGTGAAATTGGCTTGCATGCATGTCCATCCATCATGGTGAGATGGGTGTAATAGATGGCGCTAGCCGGATTTGATTATCAAGCATATCAGAAGAAATAAAACTATCTACGTTCGTGAATGCCACACAATACATCAAAACCCTGTTTCTAAGTTGTTTGAAAAATGTAAGGCAGGGTAACCATAGAGTTCCGTAGCTCTATAAATCTAGTGAGAAAATGAGGTCTGGTTCTTTAACCATTTCAGTACTAAGTTCAGACATGTTACTTTGACAGGCTGAGTACGTATTCCTCTTACCAATCTTTTGGATTCAACAACTATGCAAGTCGGTTTACAAGACTTTGTTGGATAAAACGATAATTACGGTGATCAGTTTTACACCCAGGAGGTAAGCACTAAGTAGATCCAATTTTCGTTAGAGTATAAATGTATTGTATACAATGTATACAATGTATACAATGGATTGCATACAATCCCGCCTTGCCAAACTAGCCACATAAGCCACAGATTTATAGGCGTAAGAAGTTTTTCTCATCTGGAGCTAAACATTTTAGATCGCCGTCTTGGGGTTGGGGTCTTAGGAGAGGGTCACCCTCCCCTGTGGGAAAAGTTTAGAATATTTGACGGTCCTTGCTACATTTTGTGCATTGCTTGAAGAACCTAATTGAAAATTTTGATGTTTTATTGGAAAAGTTTGAGAAATTTGACAGAGTGGATAAATAAGAGGTTTTCGCCCTTGAAAAGTGGAGGTCGAACTTAAGGATACCTAAGCCGTCTAACATTTTGAGGCTGGGCTTCACCCCCATCCCCTGTTCCCTACCCCTATTTACGGGACCCATACCCCACCAGCAAAATAGAAAAGCAAAATAAAATATGTTAAGGGTTGGAGGAGAACGCCAGCTTTCTCTGTCCCAAATATCTGAGGTTTTGTCATGAAAATTACCTCTGAATCCGATTCAAGTTGTTGATGGTGCTCTAAACTCCTCCTTTCTCTGTGATTTTCAAGATCCCGACGAACGAAATGATGATAGTTGTCCTCGGAATTCAGTACCTGTATGTAATGGAGAGGAGACGTCAAAATGTGAATGTTCCCCTTAAATACATTTAAATAAAAGCTCTCTTGTTCATACCGAGGGGTACAAAATATCGACAATGGTTCAATGCTACATCCATCAGTCCACTGGCCGACAAGACATAGCTAACATTAGTTTTCCTTATACGGACCTCTCTGTAGATCCAAAGTTTTCAAAAAATACTACGTCATTGCAAAATACGTTTTGTTCCCATAATCATTGAAATACACTGATTGCATTAAGACGTATACTGTCGATTACACAAATGGCATTCCCATACCGTCGGTAATGGACATTTTATTGCCATCAACGTGCGTTTTATTACTTAAAGAGAATATTTGTCACCGATCTACGTCTTTCTCTGCTTTCCATTATTGCACCCGGCAGTACGGTAATTAGGCAATGTTGGGGTGGTTGACTGTGACGTCGAAACTCAGAATTAAACAAAGCGAGTCTTCTGCCCTGGTAATAACAAAAGCGCCGCAGGGGTCGCGTCAGAAATCGCCCGATAGTGGACTTAGCTCCACGATAGGGGAGCGGCGAACCGATAGGGGGCGGCTTACGAAGTGGGTGGCTAACAGGGGTGTGGAGGAGAAAGGTTGACAACCTTACACCATTCTGTTGAAAGCGTATTTTGAATTATGTACTGACATGTACTTGATGTAGTTAGGCAAGTGCTGGATTACGGTTAGTCCGGATATCTTAACTTGTGGGAGTGCATAGTGCCGTGGGTCCCTCCCCCGTTGACCTGGCGCTACCCCAACAGCTCAGCTCGGGTTGCTTTCCTTTCCATTTCGAGTTGTGGCACCACAGCTCAATAAGGCTCATTGCTATGCAGTTTCCAGCCTAATCGTTGCTTTTATTCCCGCTTCATACACGTTATGCAGTTCCATTGGATAAGAACAGAACACCAGTTTCAAGACGGGTTTCCCCCGGGACAATTCCTACCCAGGGCAATTCCTCGGACAGTTCCACCGACTGACCGACGAGACAATTCCAAATTTTCTGGTTGGGGAAGTTGTCTGAGGGGTAATTGGATTTTTATTGTCCATGACAATATTGTCCCGGGGTATGCGTCTGAGGGGTAATTGTCACATGTCATAACGCTAAATATTACCATTTTCTTAAATTTAGGTGAGTTACCTCGAGCGGAAATTTAGATTTTAAAGATATTTCCCCATCTCAGAGTATTAAATTTTTCTAAAATCCCTCCGGTTGGATCCAGGAGGGAGAAAACCAAACGTTACCCCGATGGGGTTCTTTTCCCCGAAACAGATACTTCCCCTGGTGGGACACTATGACTTAACGTGACTAACCTTTCAACTTTCAGACCTTTACATCATGTGTCTGTTATGCGTGGCCCAATTCTAGACTGGCATGAAAGAACAGATTCCATTTATCATCTTAGCCAAAGGGCCGAGATGAGTAAAGGCCGGTCCATACTTTAAAATTTCCACGAGCTGTAAAGCTTTAAGAACCACATATGGTCTTCCCTGCTCTTCCGGGCCATTCAAAGACGTGGTTCGGAGTTGAACAGTGTTCAACCTTCACAGCTTTATAGCCCTGTGCTGAGGTGTGATCGGCCTTATATTCTGTATCACAGAGTAGTCAAACACAGTTTACCAGAAGTAATGTTAAATACACTTCTAACTTGTCAAATAGCAGCAAATATTAAATTTACCGAAATTTCGTTTTTTTTTTCTACCTCCGTATAGTGAATGTCTCGACTGGGCCATATCAATGTCATTATGAAAGAGTAATTATTATACCCTAGACACTGTTTACGGCTCTGTGATTCCAAAAAAAAAGGTCACTGGTTTTGCACCAACGATTCGGATTACAGAGCAAAGAAGTTGCCATGGTTACATGGTAATGATTGTTACAGATTGCGGCTGCTGTTACTGATTTACGTATGCCTCTTATGGTGCTTATCAAAGAGAGTGTCTCACAAGAAACCAACAGAAATGGCTGTCTTAACACATTGAACCACTCAGTTGGGATAAAGGACATCCATGGCAATGACTTGTTCTACTCCTGTCTACCGTAGACGAGCCGCCCACGTTACTTGAATCACAATTTAAAACGAAGCGTAAAAAACACATTAAACGAAGGAGTTTTTTAGAGTATCATAACAGGAGAATACATTTTCTCTTTTACAACATTGCAAATCGCATTACTGAGCATTACTGAACTGTTAACAAGAACTCATCACTCAATGCCAGCTTACACATAATGATTTTGCTTAATGGAGATTACGATAGACGTAGTCCCTCTCTCCCCAGGAGTAAAATATTGTTGTTCGTGTGATATTGTTCGAAGAATGGCTAATGTGAGCGTTGCAGCCTGAAAATCACCTTACAAGAGGCCTTACAACAGGTCAGAATTTTTTTGAAATTCATGCTTGGATCCAGTATTTGGAGAAAAGGGACTCTTTCGTAAGGGCAGAAAACCGTACAAAAATGCCAAGCGGCCTATAGAATTAGAGAAAAATGCTCCCATGCGATTTCCCGGATTCTGTGAGCTTTAAAATTATAATCAGGACAATGACATTTTCAGATATTTTATAATCAATAAACGCGAAAAGTAACGATCTCAGGCAGTCAGAACAGAATGCGAAGAAAGATCGCAAATCGACGCATTTTTTCGATTTTTCAAGTCTGCGAATAAAAGGTGGGACGGGGAGGTTCGGTTGCGTGTCCACCTAAATCCGCGTCTGGAATTGTTGAATGTCTGAAAACTGGTATTTTACACCTGAAAATGCATACCTGTATCAATCTGACCTGTTTCTCTTTTATAAGTAGCCCGTGATTCCACATTAGACCCGAAAGTCGTAAATATAGATGCTCGTGTGAAGTTTGCATTTAAAATTTTATTATCCATCAATTTGAATCCCATACATATTATACAACCATTATGTATGAAAGACAAGGAGAGAATAGCACAAATAATTTTTTGCTTGCTTACTCCCCAAGGTTATATTCGCGGGGGACAAAATTATGTTTACATTAACAGCAGGTGGAGAGAAAAGATTTGAACAACGACCAGCGGTATAAAAAGATAAGGACAAAGTTTTCTAGGGAGATTAAGAGAGCCCAGGAAATTTTTCTGGATACGGTCATATGACCCACCCCACTTTTGAGAAAAAATTTCTGTACTCAGACACCTTAAAATAACATCATCATACATTTTGGTAATTTTTATTAACCCACAATTGCTTTTCTGTGACAGGTGTTTTAGCATAATCTGATTATTTGTGACCACTGTCCTGTTTCAAGTTATGTTTTCAAAATGGAATGCCATTGTTAACCATCTCCAGGCTTTTCAAAGCATCGACGTTGCATCTTTCTGATAGAAGCTGTATCTGTTATACATCTGAACCTTATCGATGTCGCCACAGATGTCTCAATACCCTGAGAAAGATTTTCATTTACATTTGCAGTTTGGGGTCACCTCTCACAATATTTTCTTACTGCCATGCGTCTGTCAGATAATTGCAGCCTACTGGAAACCTAGCTGTCGATCGTGCAGGTCTGAAGATTTTGAATGTTTATGACAGAAACGTTAGAAACCCCGTCGGCTACACTTTCAATAGTTACTTTGGGGATTCAGTGACAAACAGCTCGTGTCTCTTGAGCCGAGCAGCTCTATCATGCCATGATTTTTTGAGTTAAAGCTTAGTCAACAGAATATCATTCGCATGACCAGACAATATCGAGAACCTTAAAGATGAGTAAGAAATCAAAAGGCAATTTAAACAAATTCTGCAAATGTGGTGTTCTCTTGATGACAACACTGTAGTTTAACCTAGTTTATCTGTGAAAGTCGTTTGTAGAAATATCCAAGCAAAATGAAAATTTGAATTGCGACGGTTTTGTATAAGTGATTTAAGTTATATTACAACTGTCAAAGCCTCTGTTTTATCCGTTTATATAACTGTTGTTGTGGAAAATTCCGTCAAGTTCCTTTCTTCTGGTTTTCATGAGTTCAGGTCAACATTATTAATGTATTGTACAGCCTTTGGGTCGCATGAAAGGACAAAAAGGTAAGAATCATCTATTGCATATTTGGTTTACGTAGAAGATTTGCACTCTCTAAAATACTTCTGTTCTTCTTCTCTGTCTAGTCAAATGTTTGATTAGATTTGGTTAAAAGATGATCCATTTGGGGTCGTTTTATAACCAAAGCTGGTCAAATACTTAATGAGATTCCGGTTCAGCGAAAGCTTTCTTAATCGCATGCCTACACTTTCTTCACACTCTATCAAAGCTCTGAGCAACCTGGAATCGAACTAGGATGTGGTCAAATGAGTAACTAGATCCAGTGTGGGTCACTTTTAACTAAATCTAGTCAAACTTTTGATCATATTTTAGTTCGGTGCCTGGACCCTCTACCCATAACTCAATTATCTCCAGAACTTGCACTTGGCTAAACAATTGGTATTTATCCATTTCTAGAAGGAAACATGTCTTAGGAAACAGCCTAGCTTAGTTTTACTTTTTTGTATTCTCACAGTAAATCATCACGTCGAGTACTGAACCGCAGAGTGAATACCACCTTGTAATATGAAAACTTTATGAAGTTGTTAATAAAGATCACACTACGTCAAATCACTTGAAACCCATCTCACTCTTGGTGTGAGGTGAAAACGAACTTAAATTCTTCAATCCCTCCACTGGCACCTGTTTACTATCATGCAATTTACAAGCATTCTCATCCCGGACCTTAGCTATACCTTAGTTAAACTGTGGAAAGGGCTGCAAAACGTCATGAAATCGAATTTCCTCGATATTCAGTCATAAAAAGGATTTTAAAAAGGGTTTATTTACTAAATATGCCAAGAATTCAAACGCAAAATGAAGAAGAATAAAATGCAGGTAATGAAGAGTGAACAACTTGATTCACATTTGAGTGACGATTTCAGAAATAAATTAAATCTCTATTTCTTTCTTTTGCTACTAGTAAATTTTGATCAGAGTAATTTAGCTTAGGGTTATCAGTAACAAATTGATACAGTCTATAAAGTGTCTTGGTAAATTCATTTTTGGAGCTAAGAACCCATCTTCCAGTACCGTATCATGTTTACAGTTGGTAAAGTGGAAACTTCGACAATTGTATTTGTAATAATTGAAGTTTTGTTAGCCTGTTCTATAAATCATTTCCCAAGGGAAACGTCTGACGGCTAATTCCCCCAATCCCTCGGCCATGCCCCTTGTTTATATCTTTTAAACGACAAAATTATTGATACATAAGGCTAGTATGTTCCAGTTCAAATGATTGATTTTGACTCAATCGGGCTCTTAAAAAATTTCTTTAGTTGAGTCTGTAAGCAAATAAATTATCAAGAGACAGCCTTTTGACTTTCTTAAATTTTGTTTTGCTATTGTCGGTATGTCTTAAACTGGGATATAGTGACGTAAGTACGCACGTAGAAATGTAGGATATTTATCAGCAACCCGATATAAATGTTAATATTTACTCAAGGTACACCACAAAATAGTCTAGCTCCCCGCATAGCGTTAATGCATCATTCGGTAATGACCCAGTATGGAATAAATTTCACGTCTCCCTGTCTAGCTAGTTCAATCAATTTACGAAATGTTTATAAATTCCCCATCGCATTTATGGTGTTGTTTTCCACTAACGTTGGCTATTACTCGTATGGGTTAGCCCCAAAATTCTCTTACACCATTTAAAGAGATTTTCCAGGGACTAAATTCAACGACTTTAAAAATGCAGAAAATTTTCTGTATTTGGAAGGTAAAAAACTGCATCTCAATGGCATGTAGCGTTTGGAAGATATAAAATTTTCAAAGAAATGTTAAGCCCCGTTTACACGATCATACGTTTGTCCAAGAACATCTTCATGCAAATGTATGACACTGTTTCACAGATTCCCCCTTGGATTATGCAGTACGTGTACCATATGCGCAATGTTCGTGCGCCATATAATGTAGCCCCAAACTCCTCGGACTTGAAATGTTCTAAATTCTTGATTTTTGGTGAATATCCCTGTAATAGAGTAATTAATGCGCATGTTTAGGAGATGATTTCTCTTACTACGACCATAAATAATGAGCAAATGTTGAGAATAGACCGAGACGTTCTCAGATGTTTTGAACATTTGTTGGAAAGATGAAACATGCAGTTAAAATTTGAACACCGTCATACATGTTGGACGTTGTTCAACTTTGTTGGGAAGCCTGTCTACATTATCATACAGTTGTTCATGAACATTGTCATACAGATGTATGATGAAGTTATGAACAAATTGTATGATCGTATAGACAGGGCTTTACCCTATTTTGCTAAAGACGCAGTCCTAATTGGAAATCTATGTGATGTCATAACGGCACATTGATTAGACATGGTATTGCACCTCTTAATGATATTGGCACTGTTGTAGGGAATATTGTACAATCTTGTTTGCCAAACCCTACATATGTTGTAGTTCTATGCTACATCTACATGAAAAGATAATCCAACATTCCAATAGTATCAAAGGTCAAGGACAAACAGGACATTCAGTCATAAAGAACAGCAAACGGGTTCTGAGTTAATATGCCTACTTTATATTACATTCTGTGACCATGAAGTCAGTTGGAGGTATTTCTTGACGAAAGATACCAATTTTAAAAATGAGATACCTTTAGAAGTAATAGAGTATTGCTACAGGGTTTGGAGAACGTGAACTGGGATATATTTCTTTCCACATGCGACCTTATGAAATGCCACTAGAATATGTCCCTAGGTAAAATGGAAGAAAGGATAGAAGAAATAATATTTTTCATTTGTTGGTATATCTTCTATGTTTGGTATACAACGTACTTTTCAATATATTCCCTTCCCCCATGCCCAATTTCAATACAGCGCAAACACACACATAGAAAATAGGTTTCAATATTTTGGTAAAACAAGACCTCAAGAAATTTTAAATAAAAAGTTACATAAAATTTATGTATAAAAGTACACATATCTCGTGCAATAAATATGTTACAACTAAATAAGGAAGAAATATCCTTTTCTTGAGCAATTACACAAGGTAAGGCATTTTCTGCTTTAACTATGTCTAAAATTTACTTAAGCTTCCGGAGTTTTCATTTTGCTTAACTGCTCTGGCAGTGCAGAATATTTTTACTAAGAGACATGAGGACAATCGTTTCATAACTTCAAATTCTATGGTGTTCTACAAACGTGTAGCTAGATACAATTACTATTTTATTTCTTAGTTTGTTTCCTTTCATTTGAATTCTGCGAATTATAGGGCTGTTGTATCACCACAAACATTTTCAGAAATATTCCCAAATTTCTGTCAACTATTGGAGACTACACATCGATTGACATAACTTCAAACAATTGCATGGCCCTGATTGAAGAGACCCCTGAAGATCAGTCGGTATAGCAGACAGATCATTCAGTGTAGTGGGTGGACATGGCCTTGAGCAATCTAAACTCAGAACAGATCAATGCAGTTTTGTACACGAGGCTCACTAGACAGGTGTTTTTTTTTTTAAATTAGAGGGGGGCTAGAAGTAAAGTTCTTAGGTAGAATTATTACTACCTGGGTCGAGATTTTTGCCCTTTAAATGAGATATTATGGTAGTTGTTTCCCCGTGAGCTGAATCACTCAAACAATTGCTGTGAGTCAATGCATGTTCCCCCAACTGTAAACGTGGAATAATTCTGGTATTTGTTTGGATTTGTTGGTAATTTAGGCATCATAAAACTGTGTCAAAAAGTTTTGACCTGGTACAGGCTGTATAGATAGTCTGCTTTTTTGACAATCAGACAGGAATGTTCTTGCTGTTGTTAATGTTGTTGTTGTTGTTGTTGTTGTTGTTGTTGTTGTTGTTGTTGTTGTTGTTGTTGTTGTTGTTGTTGTTGTTGTTGTTGTGAGACTCCCGAGAAATGAAACTGGTTGGATTCAGGTCACTTCACCATGACAACAATGCGTTGGAGTGACAACAATGTATAGCGCGTATTGCGCATTTAGTGCAGTCCAGTGACTTTTTCACTCAAGTGGCATAGCACGCAATGAGAAACTCTGGATGGTCACCTAGAGACACAACAGGGATCTGTTACGGCTACTATATAAAGTTCCATTACAATACATGCGTTTCAGAACGTTAACTTTTGGAAAAGACATTTGCTTGTTAAATAGACCTAGGATCTTCTAGTCTCTGTGTAGCAGAAGACGGCCGAAGAAGTAACTCAATCAAGAAGGACCGGAAATTACAGCAGTTTCGCGTGGTTCCCCTTTTTGTCTTTTATTCGTTGTACGAACTCTTCGCTTACCTTCAAACTTCGACCTTCGTGGGAACTCTCTGATTCCCGTGGGCCTCATTCTTCGTATCCACTCGATAGTCTAGACAGTCATAATGTCGGATGTATGCCACATCTAGTGGCTGTCATGTTGTTTACAATAACCAGGGAGTTGCTATTGTCAAATAGCAACTCCCTGCAATAACAGGCTCGATAGAGGTGTGTGTAAGCAGGGAGTTGCTGTCAAATAGCAACTCCCTGGTGTAAGGCAACGCCTTGTAAGTCATCCCCATTTATATGAGGCCTAGGCTTTACTTTACCGTAACACACTCTCATTGCTTAGATCAGGGAGCTGTTAGGAAGGAGACACAACTTTCTATAGCACTTTGAAGCAATGACTGTTCCCGATGGTAATCTTGCTTTTATCCTCAAAATTCCTGTTACAATTAACAGGATCAACTAGGATTAAGGGACCTTTTGACAATGGATACTTCTACTCCTTACATTGAACAGTTAACTTTTCGTTGCCAGCCGTCACAAAAGTATATCAAATTTTACACTTTTGTCGTTATTGGTCGCAATAAATGTCATTTCTGTTAGCTTTACTGAAGACCTCCAAGACAACTTACATTTCGACTGTGTTTCGAAGTGATGAGGAAATAGGCCAAAATTGGGAAAAATGAATTAGGCTTGAACAATGTTCGAAGCAGACTACGCATCAAATTCGTCGGGACGTAAAGGAAGAACACTATTTAAACTTTCATTGACAGTCGTTTAGTGAAAAAAATCTTGATTACAGCATAGCCTCGTCGGTAACAAACCTCAGATCAAAGCGTGTTTTTACAAAGGTAATTGTTACAGGATTACTTGGGTGTGAAAGGGGCAGATATTTATTAGGAAGGGTAAAGTCAACAAGGCTAGATAATAGTTACAAAGAGATCTGTCAATCAAATTTCGATACCTGAATGGGATTAGATCATTTTCAAGTACTTTTTGTCTGTCAGGTCTGGTTGTTGTGTTTCCTTCCTAACAGCTCCCTGCTTAGATGAACAATAGAAGTTTGGTTTGCGATAGTCGAGAGCTCAGCCGAATAAAAATTCTACTTGGGTTCTTTCGGAATTCAAGAGGTACGACTGTTACATTCTAAAATCCCCAAAGATTCAAAATGAAACACAATTTGTTAACTGCTAACATTTTACAACATTTTCAAACAGTAAAATTAAAATGCTTGTTTATTTTATTATTTGTTTCCAAAATGTCTAATGACCTTGTTAGAACAGGAAGACTTTTTCAGCTCTACAATTTGATTAGATATCAAAGACTTGATACATGATACAGGGATATCCAAAAACACAAAAATTCCATTTTCCCAAATGATCAGCATTTTGTCATTTTTGCTCATCTGAGCAATTACCTACCAGCGTTCTCAAAGAACAATGTCACTCTTAGTTCTTGCTACAGAAAAGCAAAAAAAAAAAAAAAAAATACAGTTTATTACAGTTTCTACAAATTACCACAGCATGGTGGAAACTTAATTCAACAACAAATTCCACTTGTCATTTTCTAAGATTTTTGTTTTCTCCTTTGTCTTTTCTTTGCATTTTGTGTTGCGAATCTTTCCCTGATAAGTGAATTTCTTGCTCATTCCTTCTTCTTATTAATGACGTCAAACTCTTGTCCGCTGCATTCAAAAATTATTTCTGTCAACGAAAATACACACGCAGTAAATCTTAGACATACATGCGAGGAGACCGGCGACTCTTTTATGCATGTAGAAAACGTTATTTGCATTTACAAGAACGCCACGGACTATCAGTTGCGCGTGAGATATTAAATTGCACGTGTGTATGGGAACTGTCCTCTGCGGATGGTATACACAGGCGACAACGGTAGACTTAATGTTAATTACCGTGAAAGAACGATCTATGGGGCAATGGGATAACGTATTGATTCTCTGGTGACGGAAGCCTTACGGAGAAAAATGACTTTGAATGATGCAGGGGATTCGTTGTTTTATTAACAGAGGCTAAAGGATGTGCTTCAAGTGTAATATAACTCTCACTAGTCGCTACAGACTTCATCAAAATCTGTTTTTGCTGTTATCTGCTTGTGGTTGGTTACCATTAACAGCGGGGGAGGATGTTTCGTTGCAGTCGCTTAGTTTTATTCAAAAGTCTAAAGATATGAATATGTAATTGTGTCCGGAAATCTTTTCCATTGATTACAACAAACGTTTTCTTATAGCGCAAGCGATTTAAATATAGAACAGTGCAAGGACTGCAACACTGCTATACATTTCGAAGTCAATAAACTTAGAAATCTTAATGTAATCAAAACTTAACTCTGGAAAAATGAAACAAAATAGGGTTTCGTACACACTCTCTTCAGACAAGTACATTATCTTGAACAGAAGCTTATTCATAAAACCCAGTTGCTGTCATGAAGACCATGGGCAGGGTTTTTAAATTGTAGTACCTACTTAATAGTATGGCCTTGCCCGAAGTCCGTCGTCTCCGTACCGATAAACGTTTGAGGGATCTAATATAAGTTTATTGCACGCTTTTAAATCCTCATAACCCTGTTAGACGTAAGTGTCACGTTTATCTGAATAGGGTCATGTTTATTCATAGAGCAACTTTCGACGAGTTTGTGTATCCTGATAATGGTGATGGCCATAGCTATAGATCATAGGTTGTGCTTTACCAAGATATTTATTTATAAGTCAGATACATTTTAAATTATTTTCCAAACTATCTTGCAGATGAGAGTTGAAAATATTTCTAAGCAACGCTCCCCCTTTCATAAGGCTCGAATGAAACTCATTTTTTTTCTTTCAAAGTTATATGAGATGTTTGACCATCCTTCGATATTGAAATGTGAACACTGCAGAAATGCGTTTGCATTTGAGATCAAAACGATCGATTCATAATAAACGCATTGGATTAACTTAGTAAATTTTAAAAGGCCAGAGTGTGGATGGATCTATAAATTGTTTATTTACTTGCCATGACCTGCGCAGCTGGATCGATGTGGGTGGCTCACGAGGGCCATCCACCTTCGAGTTTGTGTGCATTCACGGACACCTCCTTAGCGGCACATAGACAGCCGGCGAGAGCTAAGCTCTCGCACGTCTTTCCTAGCTCACGCGCGGCTCGAAACTGGCTCAGCTGCCCGAAAATTCCGTCACTGGAATGAGAAGTCTCGCCCGGCTGCACGTGCCTGCCTTGCGAGCAGCCCGCCCTCCAGACACGTACGTCTACAGGGTGAGTTGGAGGTCAGCCAAGCTCATGGGGAAATCCCGTGAATTCCTTACCGGGTCCTGTGTACGTGTACCGGTAAGGCAGCGAGGGTGCGCATGTGTGTGTGCGTTGTGTGTTTGCTTAGTCGTAAAGTTGAGTGATAACAAAACCTCCGCCCAGGTCACTTTGTATTGCAAATGTAATGTCATGGATTGGTGCACAAGCGTAAAGCCTCTCGCTGTAAGCGAGAGCGAGTACAGTTGCTTTTCCCTACGTACAACTTAAAAAGTTTGCATTACCTCCAGTGCTCCAGACTTCAAAAGTTTAAATATTTTTCGTACAATTATTTGCCAGGATGTTTCAAAACATACATCTTTCATTTTAATGCTTAACCAAGAACTTTTCCTTTATCTTTCAAAATTTAGCAACCCAAAACAAAGGAAAAAAGGGAAAAGGAAACACGTCATATGATTACAAAGAACCTTACAAAGAATTTTACAAGAGTTCGCATGTGGGAATTTGTTAATCCGGTAAACCTTCAATGCACATGACGTCATAGGACTAAAGAGCACTCTCCACCAATGATCAAACAGGTCTAAGGCTTCCTTTGCTAGTAAAAGTTGTAAAATGACGAGGATTTACTGCGTCGTAGGTTGATTTATCCTTGCTGTATCCTTCTCGTCTGTTTCAATTTTCAAGACAACATGTCCAGGCAGACCAGGGAGGTGTTAGGACCTGGACAGACCAACAACTCTTCCCGCTTAAAGGGACTACTTGGTGTACATTTCAGCCCACTTCTGTTAAGTGTACCCATTGGAGTATACGAAGTGGCGGCAGAAAATTGCTGGTTTCGGGCCATATAAGCTATTTTCCTGCAAAAATGTATCAAAACTTTTGGAAAAAGTGCTGCAGCCCACTCGCCCCCCCCCCCCTTCCGATTGGTAGTGCTCTTATGAGCGTACCTATTACACGAAATATTAAATTAAGTTCTTCAAGGGGCGGAGAGAAAAGTTGCCAAGTAGATGATGACGTCGATGCATGTAAGATCTTTTTAGCAGACTGCATTTGACTTGACATGAATGACTAGCATTTCCATATGCAAAAATCTATTTTAAGAAAACGAAATGTTTACAGATTAAGACTTTGGAGAAAAGATTGCTGAATGAAGTAGGTGTTTGATAATCATCTAACTAGCGGTCCAAGATACGTATCTTAGCTGTCATGGGAAGCGTATTTTATGAAAGCATTTTAGTATATTTTTTTCAACAATTTCGTTTAAACCTCCCGGAGGGATGAACTATATAAATAAATATATAAATAAAAAAAAAAAACGTTTGAACTTTCGTCCTACTTGCTAAATGTCTTCAGCTTGTACTTGGTTTTCTGCCTGTCTTTTCAAGCTGTCAAAGTTTTCAGTTTTGTGAATTACATAATTTGAGGCAGCTACAGTGTTGAAGTTGCCTTCAAACTACAATGAACTACTCATGTCAAGATGAAAAAACCTGAAGTTCTTTAAACAAGTTCTGACAATATTTAACATCCACAATACAAGTTACACTATACATCCGGTTCTGCAAAACGTCAAAAGAAAAATCACAGCTGTGGATGTCATTAAGTCCTATACACCGCTCTTAAACAGTGTTTAGCAATTAAACAGTTGTCTAAACATTTTACCTACTTTGGTAACATGTTTAAATGCTAAATTACGTATCAAAACGTTCTGTGTTAAATCATGTGGAATTCATAAACCTGCATATTTTAATTTTTAAACATGTTTAAAGTTTAAATTACCTGTTTACAAAGTGGGGTAAAATTAGTGTTCAAGTTCTAAACACGTAGTTTAGAGTGTAATGTTCATCCATGATTCAGTTTATAGGAAACAATATGATATATATATATATATATATATATATATATATATATATAGAAGAAGAAGATATTATTTTTATTTACCGAATTCCAAGCCTTCTGCTAATTCGTATCTCTTCCGAGATCCGGCCATTCAATTCTGTAGCACTGTTGTTTTAAAGTCTTTCCGTTACCGTATATATATATATATATATATATCCTTATCCTTCATGCTTGTGGCTTGCAGTTATACGGAGAAGATAAATATACCCACAAATAAAGTACACCAACAACTAAAGTACCGGTAGGTTGCGCTCACAACTTCCTCCGCCATGGTCTCCTCCACCCCACCCCACGCGTGCAGACCATTGGGTCCCTTCCAGTTCAAATCTGAGTGGAAATAATAAATAATCCTCATTAAAATCCCCATCCGAAGTGCCATTATCCCCAATCCCTATGTCAGAACACCTCGCTACGGGGCAGTGGAGTAGCCAGAATTTCTTTGTTGGGGGGGGGGGGCAAGACTTTTCAAGTCAAGGGAGGCAAGCAAAATACTTTTTTATGCATTTACTGTACTGAAGCCTGGTACGGTATATGTTGACACTGCATGCATGCGGTTAAGCTATGCTTTGACAAATTAGACCACGGCGCCACTGTTTCTTGTTATTGTTTTCAATCATGATCGTACAGCTGGCCGAATTGATCAGATTAATTGCTAAGCTGGTCATATTTAAAAAAAAAATTGTATGTAATGTAAATGTCTTATTTTTTTCTGCCAAAGAAAACTCTTCCCCTTTTTTTCTTTTAAACACATCGCTTGAAATATTTGGGGGGTAAGAACGTGTTACAAAAAATGTTAGGGGGAAGTGCCCACTGCCCCCCCATGGCTACGCCACTGCTACGGGGATTTCCATGAGCCTGAGCATTGGAGAACAAATGGAATTTGTCAGTTCTCAACTATAATTACGATTCATGAACATGGTCTATGTAGGGACACAGTTATATTCATGATTTTAGTACTTGGGATAATCATTTCATTTAAGTTTATTGCAAATGTTATGTTACATTTTCTAATGAAACGCTTCTTTAACAAAACTAGGTGGCCTTAATAAAGCCTTTCTCCGGGGAATTTAATCCGTTCCATTTCTTTCCTGCCTTTGTAATCCACCATAAGAATTTGCAGTAACCCTCAAATCAGCAAGTTGCTCTCCGAATGGAGATAACTTGTCAAAACTTCTTTTGAAGTGAGATTTGCACATTTGAGGTCATGTAGTAATCTTTGTATTATCTTGCTCTTAAGACTTGTAAAAACTAAGCTGGATAAGAAAGTAAACCCAAAGGGTTTGTGTCTGTTACATCTTAAGTAGAAATGGGGAGATTTTATCCATTGCCATGACATTGTCAGTGGCCCGAAAAATAAGTATTTATTCTCTCTGGTGTCGCCTGCTGTCGAGAATGTGAGCACATAAGCTTTATTTTATGTAAAATTATGATCATAGATTTCAGTACAGTTGTTTCAGGAAACTTTTCACAATACGGTGAAAGAATTAGACTTTTGTCTCTTCATTTCATTTGCATAAGGTCTCTTTGGATGGATAAGAGTACATTCATTGGTCTGTTTCTACTAACCAGTGGTTTTGAGTTTAAAAAACACTGTCATTAAAATGTTGGCGGCATCAACCTAAACATCAAAGCCTTGTTACATTTTAACACTTTGTTAAAGTATTGCTAGAGGTGAATGATGTAGCTACGAGAGGTAGATCAAACAGAAAGCATTCAATAAAGGGCCTAAGTCTTTGTAAGCCTTATCGCCAGCTAATAGTTAGTAATCTTTTAACACTTACGTAGGTCTTTAAGCATTAGCGTTTTTCGTGTTATCTCCATTCGGATAACAACTCCCAGCTCCAGTCCTTGTTCATTTCGATTTGGAGTGAGCATCTTCACAGGAAAGGCAGCAAGCAGAGATTTTATGAAAGAGTGGGTACATTCCCCCCGAACGCAATCTGCAGATTCTAACATATATGTATGTATATAGATGCGTATATATATATATATATATATATATATATATATATATATATATATATATATATATATTGTACATATTTGCTATATATTTGAAATAGATCGAATACGTGCTTCAAAATATCAACCGGCCTGTTGGCCTTCTTAACGTCTACTGTATTTTTTGTTTGGAGCACACGTGGATTCTATCACCTCAATATATATATATATATATATATATATATATATATATATATATATATATATAACGCTATATTAGAGAAATATATATATATATATATATATATGTATGTATATATGATCCTTCTATCACAGGCGACTGCAGTGGCCAAGTGGTTAGAGCATCCGACTTGCAGCCGTAAGGACTAGGGTTTCAAATCCTGGCCGGGTCATACCAAAGACTTTAAAAATGGAACCGACTGCCTTTGTGCTTGGTGCTCAGCATAAGCAATGGAGTAGGGAAAACAAGCCAGTGAGCCACAACTGGAAAAAAGGCCGTGGTCGTCTCGACTTGAACCAATTGGTTGGAAACTGGGACGTTAAACCTCATCTAACTAACTACTATCTATCACAGGCGTTAGAGTCTGGACCAGAGGGAAGTATAACCTAGCCCCTCCCCCTTTTCGAACAAAGAAACTGTCGATTCTCGGGCAAAAATAGCGTTCTCACGGCAAAATTAATTTGTTTTAATAACCGTTTGCAAAAAGAAAACATTCCAGAGCAAACACCTTCTGCATCCCACCGATCTTGTGAAATGTCTTTCTATGCGCCTTCGATTTACATTTCTTTTAACTCTTTTGCTTCTACTTTTTGTACTAAAATGTTAAGGTAAGCACCCATCCTGGAAGATTTTTACTTCCCTATAACCTTTGAGCTCTGCTTCCTCTTTCTTTTGTTTTATACCTTATTAAAGATGTATCTTTTATCTTTTTTTCTTTATTTATTCTCATAACTATCGTTTGTATACTACCTTCATTTGTCACATTATTTAAACTTTGTTCGCATTGGCGCAAAGAATACAATAAGACAATGAACATGTTGGTGTAACTGAGAGTATTTGTTCTAATTTCATCTTTACAGAGAATAGTCCGCGTAGCGGACGTGTATTACTCCTGCTCCCTGCTCCTGCACTACTGTATTACTCCTACCAGGGAATTGCAAACAGACAACTCCCTGCTCCTACCTTGGCTACACTCGAAATACCAATATGTGCGTAGAAGTATATCCGTACCTGTACCCGTAACTCGAGTATAAGCCTCTGTACTCGTACTCATACCCGTACTCATGACCTGGTACCCGTACCCGTACCCGTACTCATGACCTGGTACCCGTAACCGTACTCATGGCCTGGTACCCGTACCTGTACTCATGACCTGGTACCCGTACCCGTACTCATGACCTGGTACCCGTAACCGTACACATGGCCTGGTACCCATACCCGTACTCATGACCTGGTACCCTTATCCGTATTCATGACCTAGTACCGGTATCCGAACCCATGGTCCTGTAGGCCTACTCACACTACGCCACTGATGCGTATAGTTAGAGTTAGATGAGGTTTTACGGCTCAGTTCAGAAACCAACTGGTTTAAATCGGGCCGACCACGGCCTTTTTTCCAGATGTGGCTCACTGGCTTGTTTTCCCTACTCCATTACTTATGCTGAGCACCAAGCACAAATGGCAGTAGGTTCCATTTTTAAAGTCTTTGGTATGACCCGTGGTAAACTCGGAGGCACATGTTTGACACCTACTGCGAATAGCAAAACTGTGAACAGGATGGACATTTTTACATATTGCGACTAAAACATGGTAGAGAACTCCGTATTCTATACCTCTTACAAGGCTAGCCTTTTGATTATTATGAAAAAAAAAACGATTATTAAAAAATTCGAAAAGAAAACAGTCTACGGCAAAAGTCGAATGAATATACACTATAGGCCTAATTTGGAAAAAAAAAACATTTTCTTTGTCATCTTACTTGTTTAATATTTTAAAACTAGCGTTTCGGCTCTTACCTTGTTACACGTAGGTAGCAATCTTCTTTCCCCTTGTACTAACTAGCTTACATGGATCAAGGAACTGCCACCCTGATTCTTGTAGGAACTGTAAGTGCTATGCTTCCATGCTCTATCGGATTATGGTACGATGGCATTTCCTCTTTAGGAAACCAAGACATTGCCAGTAACAGATGATACTAAGACATTTCCCGAATTACATTGCAAGTCCCTCTCTGATGATAAAATGTCTGGGAAGCAATTACAGGCTGGTAAAAGTGCTTTAATCACGAATACTCCCTAGAACGTCATGCATACACATGGGAGTGAGGATTTCTGTATTCTATTGAACCACAAATAGAAATAATCGAATAACAATGTTAATCTAACCTTTATGTAGAGAAAATTAAGCTGATAGGTTATAACCCTAAGTTACACATGATCCTTTGGGTTTTGCCTTGGACGGTAGAAGTAGACTTATACAAGTCATTTGCTAATTTAAGTTTAAAGGGAAAATGCAGTCACCTCAATTTGAATTAGTTTATCCCACTATCCTAATTCATGAATGGTTCTTTTTAACCATTTGACAAGATTGTTGTTAGTAAATTGTTTTTTTACAAGTCAATAAGTCACTGAATTACCTGCAGGGTGCAATTTTTATGTTCTGAAAAGTCATGACAGATACTTGCCAAGAAATAAGAGCATATTTGAATAAATCAAGAAATGTGATTGCAAAACAGATTTTGTAGTGACTTAATGATCAAACATATTCACACTGAGAGGTAGGGGCAAGAAGAAGAGTGAAAATGTATCCAAGATGACTGAGACACCATGTCATGTCAACATTATGCTTCACAGCTATGCAGCGATAGTCATTCGATACAAACAGCCATACTCAAGTCGAGCATTGCAACAAATACGATTTCAATCAAGCCGAATTTCCTTTTATCCAACCTGATCATAATAGTCTTTTGCAGTTGCTTAAATATGGCACGCCAAAAGGCTCACCACATATGATGATGTACTAAAAATACACGTACATGTACTAAAATTACACGTTCATGTACCAAAAATACACGATGATGTACTAACTTCATACGATCATGATGTAAATTTACACCATCATATACTAAATATATATGTTCATCATGTTAAATGTTACGATGTATATGTAAAACCACACGTTGTACATATAAACACACGTTGTACATGTAAAAACTTACGATCATCATGTTATTATTGTCCTCCCCGCATGCCATACTGAGTGAGCCTTTCGGCGTTCACGAAGTCCGCCGAAAGGCTCACCGACAGCATACGTTCATGTACTAAGTGCATTGTCAATTTAGACGATGTACATGTGTAACTCACGTGTTTATGATCGGTCATCCAGTTGAAATGAATACAATGTGTTAGTGGAATCATCACTGGGGTAAGTACTTTTTAGTTTTCTGCACTTATTGGGTAGAATGTGTACGTGCACTGTATTTAAGTGTCAGTACTGGATGTGTCCGGCCGTCCGCGGAGCATATCGAGACGGCATTACCGGACTATTGCAAGAGGTGTTATCCCCGTTGTCGTTATTCTATGTTTTCAGGAAATTTGCATAAATTAAAATTACTTTTCACAGAAATGTTCCCACATGCACACCTATCACGTAGTTGTGATATTGTGTATTTTACATGCTGATCGTGAGTTTTGACTTTTCAGTACATGAACGTAAGCAGTCAGTACATGGACGTATGCATTCAGTACATGATCGTAAGCAGTTAGTACATGAACGTGTATTTTTAGTACAGCGCATGAGTTTAGATGATGAACGTATGTCGGTGAGCCTTTCGGCGGACTTCGTGAACGCCCAAAGGCTCACTCAGTATGGCATGCGGGGAGGACAATAATAACATGATGATCGTAAGTTTTTACATGTACAACGTGTGTTTTTATATGTACAACGTGTGTTTTTACATATACATCGTAACATTTAACATGATGAACATATATATTTAGTATATGATGGTGTAAATTTACATCATGATCGTATGAAGTTAGTACATCATCGTGTATTTTTGGTACATGAACGTGTAATTTTAGTACATGTACGTGTATTTTTAGTACATCATCATATGTGGTGAGCCTTTTGGCGTGCCATAGCTTAAAAGTGTTCAATTGTTAATAGTCTTTTGCAGTTGCTTAATAGTGTTCAATTGTAAAACTCAGAACACGCAAATGTGGAACTCAACGCGAACATTTTATAAAATTATTTAAGGAAGAAAAGTGGAAAAGCAAAAGGAAAAAAGCTTTATGTAAGGGGCAAGCCTGTACTTGTCGTCATTCTGTGCTGTTACTTTCCAGTTATGTGGTCAATAAAGTACACCGCCCCGATTGCAAGACAAACAATTGATATGTCAAAGTTTTCTTTTTGTTTGGTTGAATTTAAAGGTCAACCACGACCCCTGTGGCTGCTAATTATAAACAAAAAATCCGTGCCACTGGCATAAATGTCCATGTAGACAGCATCTCATTATGCACATTATAAATTCTGTAGTACTTCTGTCCTCCGAAGTGTGTCCCTTGATTGAATTACATCTCGAGGACCAGTTTTTCTTCAGGCAGTATAAATGAAAAGGTCATCCACTAGCTGCCACAGTAGGGGCAGCTAATGAAGAATCCCTAGTGCCTTTGGCATGGATGCCCATGCACATTGTATCTATTGTTATCAGGATTATGCAAACTAGAATTTCTGGTTAGCATTTTGTTCATAAAATATGGGTTTCTAAATTTCTGTGCAAGCTACACTCTACAACAGTGTTTCGGAATAAGAAATTTCTAAACACTTTTCTGCAACACTTTGTAAACGTGTTTAAATGTTCAACACACGAGTCAAAATCTTAAACGTTCTCTCATAGGCTTACGGGACATTTTTTTTTCGAGGGTTCAGCCGTTTTTGCAGGAGAAAATCCTTTATTAACTGAAAAGATTGCCCTGTAATTCCACCCAAAAATTTTTAAATTCTGTACTATGTTTTAAAATAATGAATAAGACGACTGCTTATTCCCTTCAAGTAAATTTTTTGAGCTTATTGCGACACTCAGCTGTTTTGAAGTGTAAACTAAGTGCACTGTATCTAATAAGTCTGGTGAAATTTGAACCGAATTATATCAACAGGGCACCGACCAGAAATCTGATCAGTTATTTGCATAAATTTGGATCGCAAACGACCAGAATTAATTCAGTGTTGAACCGAATCTAGTCAAGTATTTGACTTGACCAGATTCCAATTCGGTGCCCCCCCCCATCCAGGCCCTTAGCCAGACAAGGTACTGGAGGGGGACCAAAATTTTTCCAGGGGGCGAAAATTTATTCAGGGGGGCCAAATGTGTACAAATGTATTAAGTCAATGATAAGGTTCAAACTCTCTAGGGGGCGAAAAATTCAGGGGGCTTCACCCCCTGCCCCCCTTGACAACGGACCTGCCCTGATCAGACCGTTTTAGAGTCGGTGGAGTGTATGACTGACAACTATTATTGGGTTATGAAATGCGGTTGCATATCTTCCTTGTAAGTATTCATTCAATTTTATACAATGAACAGGTTTTATATCATTTACAAATTCCATCTGCACGAACAGGTTTATCACTGATGTGTTTTCTGCCAGATGGTTTAGACAGATCTTGGTACTCTGTCTGATAGACGGAGCCACAACTAATGGGTGGCAGAGTTTGCCCATCGTAATAAAACACTAGTAAGTCTTCAATTACTAAAAAGATCTTGAAACAATATTTTACGACTTCCTACTTCTTGCTAAGACTCTGTTAATTTGCTCAGGGAGCTGATACAACCCCCTGATTCTTATGTGTTTATAAAATTTACAAGCCACCAACGCATATGTTTCTCTTTAAGATAAAACGTTCAATAGACATAACTTTAATATAAGTCATGACTTTATTAATTTTCGGAAATTAATCTCAACAACCACAGACCAGCTAGCAACGTTATTAGTGACGTAAACTTGTTACGACAGACCACTTACAGGCACAAATAGACGGAAGTGACAGATGATTTCATGTGTTGAGAACCAGATGATTATGATGAGTACTGGAGATTTGGTAGAACACTGTCATAACAGCAAAACTTTTAAAGGAAAACCATGTGATGAATTTCCTCACTCTAAAAAAGGGGGCATTTTTTATGCGGTTGGGTGCCTTTTACATATGCCTCCTGTTTGCTTGTTGGGTAAAAAAGCACCAAAATTGGCTACAGACGTTGTCTATATTGGGTACCGGTAAGCTTTTAACAGTCCTCAGGGATCTACTTCACTATTCCATATTTGGCAACTCGCAGAAAATTAGTTGTACGTATAAAATGTAAAGGTGTGATGTTCTACCAAAAGACTGAGTATAGACCTTATGCATATGGCATCACAGAACAGAAAGTGCGCCCCCCGGTAGAGGTAAGCGCTGTTGTTGCAACTTACACCAACAAATGCAGACAGCTGATTTGTGTACCGGTCAGATACGCGCGTAAGTCTACTATGCGAGCGTGCTAAGTCAACGTCGTGCGTGCAGTGTGCTTCATTACTTTACCCTCCAAACTGACGTTGCGTGACGTCAATGCATAAGGTCTATATAGTGACTGCAGTGACCACTCTCCGATATCGAGTAATATTCCACTCTTTTTCTTCTAACATTTCAACCAACAAGAGTTAGTTACCACTAGATGAAAGAGCAATTACTGTTGTCACTCGTCCACGTATTAATTTCAGTCTGTTACATTTAGAGGTCTTTGTAATGATATAGAAAAGAAAAATTACTGTTGCTATATCATTCAATGTCTTGAACCGATTCTAAGTAAGCCTCTCCGTTGCCATAAGCGTACGAGGCGTTGGGCAGCGGCCATATGCCCTCTAAATTCTAGCAAAACTAGTGGATCCATTCGGGCAAATTAGACAGCGAAGAAAATAAATTATGCCCGTTTGCAACCCACACAGCGGTATCAAAATTCGGGCAACTCGGTCCAAAATTTTAAAATTTAAAATTAATTAAAAAATTATCCCTGACCCCCAAAAATATTGACCCCCGTGCGCCTATGTCTGTTGTCCCATAGGACTGATTCGAGGACGGTAGTGTTTTTTGACAAGTCTTGTTTTTATCAGGATTACTTTAAAACCCCAGAAACTTCAGGGGACTCTCTTCCTACATCCTCTGCCGTATGCAGGATACCTTAAATGCGGCTTCCAAGAAGTCAGATATATTTCAGCCCTCCGGATATACGAACGGATGGTGATTAAAATTCCAGGGTTACAGACATTTTTAGACTAAGGCAGTACATCAGAAATTGTCTGAATATTTAATTCATGTCATTCACCAACCAGGATTTCATGTGGTTTAGGTAAAGATGTATCTGAACAGTTTATTGCGTTAAGAAAATACCGTACTTATTAAAAGTAGGCAATATTCATTCCAGAGAAACCTTCACAGAAGTGCTCTGCATGTGTTTGTGTGTGTAGTGTGTCACACAGGCAAACTGCAAAACTGTGAAGTTTTTTGTGCCACACAGGCAACTGCCCCCTGTGGGCAGGGGGTTGTAGAATACGCCCAAGGAATTTTCCGCCTGTCGTAAGAGGTGACTAAAGAGAAGGACTTGCACCGTATTTGAGCTGTATTTGAAACCAAACTTGAACCGTATTAAATTTTACCCTTTTATCTAGTTGACACATTCGTGTTGGTGTGTCGTTAAATCTCATCTAACTTACTGACTAACTGACTAAGTGACTAACTAACTAACTAGCTAGCTAACTAACTAACTAACACACAGGCAACTGAGGACGAAACTTTTGTACAAATTTCTTTGTAAAACAGGCACTATTAAAACGTTCTATTCAAATTTGAAAAAGAATCCAAATGACACGAAGCAGTTTTGTCAAATATTTGACTAGAATTGGCTACAAAGTAAACCGAATTGCTTAATTTCTGAACCAAACCTAGTCATTTTGAATCAAATCTAGTCAATTAAGTCCAGTCAAATATATGACAAAATTCCGGTTACTGCCCATATTTACTAGACTACTTAATAGAGTCGGTACAGGAAGGATATATCTATTTTTGAAATTGAGGTACGAACTCATCAAAAGTTTTGATGAGTTCGTATCTTAATTTTTTCAAACTTTATAATTGCACCGTACATTGAACGCATCTCGAAACTTTCAGTGGTTTCTTATCTCAAAGACAAATAAGTACTAAAAGTTGAAAGAAAACAATAAAAGCATTCTAAACCAGTCTACCTTTGGCATATACCAGAATAGTAACTTTTCATAACCTTCGAAAAATTCTCGAAAAGCCTATTACTTCCTTCAGACAGAAATACAGGAGTAACACGATATTTATGCTGTATAGTATAGGTTTGAAGGGTAGGCCTATGTGATGAAAAATTATTCCTTCAGTCGGGACCGCGTGTTTGGTCTAGCGGTAGAGCATCCGCCTCTCACACCGAAGGCCCGGGTTCGATTCCCAGGTCGAGTCATACCAAAGACTCTAAAAATGGAACCTACTGCCGTTGTGCGTGATGCTCCGCATAAGCAATGGAGTAGGGAAAACAAGCCAGTGAGCCACAACTGGAAAAAGGGCCGTGGCCGGCTCGACTTGAACCAATAGGTTGGAAACTGGGCCGTAAAACTCCATCTAACTAACCTTTAGTCGGGATCATCTTCAGCTGTCATTGGAATATTTTCCTTCAGATCTTGCCATGAAGCCCGTAAAATCCGACTAAATATGTATTGTTTGCTAAATTACATTTGACAGGGGCTTGTTAGGTACAACTGTATTAATGTCAAGTTAATTCAATGAAAAGAAAGAGACATAGGATACTTCATTCAAACGTGGAACAATCATTACATTATTACAGACATTTTCATTAAAAAAGCAACACCATTTAGTGAAGTTTTACATTCTACAAGTATTCCTGATTACATTTAGCGAGTATCGTGGGCACAAATTATCCCACCTTTTCCTGGTTTAAGTGATCAAAGGAGTCTGGTTAGATTTTACCAGGGAAATCTAAACATGTGACCAAAATTTTAAATCAGTCATTATTATGACCAGGAATCTGTCGATTGTGATACCGATTCCCCCGTTAATTTTAACTAGGAAATGGTTCTCTAAAATGTGACCACGTTCTTGGTTAAACCGAGATGTTTTGGCTACGGATTCTGCCAACGGATTAGTTTAAACTAGTTAAGAACAGTAGGCCGCTCTAGTTACCGCATAGGTTCACGTCAACCCTTCATGTTTCTACTACACTCTAACAACTGTCTGTTCAAATTTGAACCGACTGGGGTTGGAGGGTCAATCTGTTCAAATATTTAACTAGATTTGGTTCAAAATTGAACTGAGTTGGTTTAACTTTGAACCAAATCTATAGTCAAATTTTTGGATTTGGATTTTGGATTTTGAAATTTGAACAGATCGTTTTTAGAGTGTAGGGAGTTGTTATTACAAGGAGATACATGGGAGAGGTTACTTTATTCCCTTCCTGTTTCATCCATATCAGATTGAGATTATAGTTTAGGGTACCGCCTCCTCTTGTGCGATCCCTTTTAATACTAAATCCTAATGAATGTGATTACAAGGAACAGTGTTTTGATCCCAACCTGTTACCGACAGTCACATCAGAAACATGTTCTTATATGTAAAAACTTCTGTTCATCTCTGCGGAATAAAGAAAGACTATCTTGCAAGAAACAGGCACGTAGCCACGGGGGCCCCCAAAAAAAAATTCAATAAAAGGTCTTGCACTGAAAGAGGAAAAATTTGTGACGAGACCAACCTTTTGGAATAGAAATATAGGCAGAAAAAATGGGAAATCTCGCACCATTTTGCATCTAGAGTCCTTGAAATAGGCAAAAATTTGCAAAGGAGAGGAGGACACCCCTCCCCTTAGACCCCTCCCCAAGCCGACCAAACTCCAACATCGATTTGCCCCCCCCCCCAAATTGGTTATCCTGGCCACGGGCCTGGCAAGAAAAAAGACCTTATGAACGCTGCTGCCATGGTACATGATTAAACGAGTAAGCCCGGTTTAACTTCCAATTTTTCATGCGCTATAAAGCTGTAAGAACCATATTTGGTCATCCCTTGCTCCTCCGGGCCAATCATGAGTTTAGAGTTGAAAATTTTCTAGCTTGCGTTATAGCCCCCTGCTGAAGTATGAACGGGCTGTAAAACTATAATTTGCTGTAGCATTTGACTAATTTCGGCAAATTTTGGCAAGTTTTGACATGCCTATCCATGTTTAACATGGTAGGCGTACATAAAAATTATACTGATCTAATGTAAAAAGCACTGGAACGCTTTGGGAGATGCAGATTAATTTTAAAGAAAGTGACCGGCAATGTTTAGGCACTGGCAAAATTGGTCGACCTTATTTTTAACGTAACAGACTACAATAACTTTTTGCATTAAATACCTTATAGCTAGACAAAACAAATGCCATTGGCGTCAACTAGGTGCCACTGGGTACAATGGTAAAATTTTGCCGTTTTATCTCCTTCTGATAGCAGTTCCCGCTTTATACCAAAACCACACTGGCCTGCACTTGCATGAGGTAACAGCTGTTGCAAGGTAATCTGAGTCTATTGTTCACTTAATTTCAATGCTAAAGTGGTCAAATTAATCCGATTCACCCAGGTTATAACACGGAAACACTGGAAACGTCATGTGACCTCCTTTCCTAGGTCTAATACTAAAGTGACGAAATTTTGGCAGCTCTACCACTGGTCCGCAAATTCAACTGTTTATATGCAGTAAGCAGTCTTAAAACAAAGACTTACTAAAGCGTCGATTCCACACGAAGGTAATCTGTGATTGCCGCATAGCACTTAGTGAAACATTAGCATTCGTTGACATTTAGAATTCCGCATATATGTACTGAAGGAAGACGAGACGAATTCGTGTCCTAAGGACACCATATGGCAACGGATTGAGTCACGCAAGTTGCCCGGAGTCTTATCAATGACTTATTGCCTGGACATTTTAAGTTACATTTTGAGACTAAATATAGAATATTTCGAGAGAAAAGGGAGGATTTTTTGTCTCTTCGGGATGAATAGAACTTCTTGCCATATTACCTTGCTAAAAAGTCATCGCGGCTGGATTGTATGCCGCAGTTGAAAGATTGTTAAGAGAAATCTGTTTGGTGGATATTAAATTACTATAACACTAAATAAGATCCAGTCCAAAACTTTCTTTGTTAACAGATTTTGGTCATATAACTATTTAAGTTTGGCATACGCTGCATGGCTTTCTAATGTTTGTTTGTCGTCACATTTTTCGTGGAAAGTGTACCGAAAACCTAACATCGTTACAGGAAGATATCGCACAAACGAAAATGTACACAAACTAAATTTGCACTGCCTCAAAAACACTGCGACGTGCTGAATATGGTTTATAATATAAAAAGGTGCACATGTAATTCGAGTCATAATCACTGAATCCTTTGTTTGCCAAAATGGTGCTTTGTTACACTGAGGTTCATTCCTAAAATTTACACTTCTTGAATATATTATTTTTACGACGTTTTCAAAATTTGACCTCTGCTGACCTCACATGACCTTTGAACCCCACAAAAATTAAATAACAAAAAAAAAATGAAAAAACAAAAAGGTGTCTTAGGAGGGATTCGAGCACGAGCCGTCTGTGTGAGAGACCATGGAACTACTACGAATGGAGTGTAAGCAGCTTATTGCCCTTTAAGGCTATCATCCTTTCGGACATTCCAAAGCTCAAAAAACCCATAGCTTTTACAACAAACTTTAATCCAGGATTACCCGCAAGGAGAACTGGAGAAGCGACAGTTATAGGCAAGATCTTCACATACCGTATTAATCCTTACACCGCCTTACTGA
Source organism: Holothuria leucospilota (assembly GCA_029531755.1). Lineage (NCBI taxonomy): Eukaryota > Metazoa > Echinodermata > Holothuroidea > Aspidochirotida > Holothuriidae > Holothuria > Holothuria leucospilota. Next base: position 30,042,815 of record CM055963.1, on the reverse strand, counting down.
CTGGTGTTTTCGCAGTAATTTCTAAGTTAAAAATAAAGTAATTTCTAAGAATGTGCACTTGTATGCACATATGCCGTCAATTTCATAAAACTAAGTAAGGATCTAGCTACATGTTTAGCTACGTTTTGTTATCAGGAAGGATCCTTAAAGGTGGCAAATTTCATTGGAAAAAGTTTCTCAGTTTTCATAGCCACAAAAATACTGTCATTGAGAAAATTGGTGATATCGTTAAAAATTAATGTAAATTTCTCTTAATTCTGGGAACGTTTTGTAGCTGTTGAGGTAATTGCAGATTGCACATCTATTTCTGCCAAATGCACTTTAAATCCAGCATTCATCTGCGCAAAAAATCATTTTACATTTTTCAATTAGTAAAGTAGGATACCAGTCGTTCTTTTCACGGGAGAGAAGTTTTGGGCTCTTGTTTATCGGAAGAGATGACAGCATTACGTGGAATAATGGGACAAAGAAGTTGAAAGATTAAGGTTTAAGATCTGAATGGCTTTTTAAAGGCAGTGAGAATGTGATTAAAGGGTAACAATTGGGGTTGAGCAATAACATCAAGTAAAAAAGACTTTGCTTTTTCTCCATTCGTCGTAGCTCCATAGAGAGACTAAGCACTAATCCACTACGCCATCAAAGAACTCGTTAATGGTATTTCTAATCATGCTACAGTCACAGCATCCTTTACACGTGTTCATAATTAGGTAATTTAAATTCGAATTATTGCTGTAACAGTTATGTTTGTGAAAAAATAAACGTTGTTCTCCATAACTTTATGTTTGGAATGGTACAAATATTTAGCCCTAACTTTTCGTTGGACACGAAACGCCGGACACAATTTGGAGGTACCGCTACCGTATATTAAGGTTACGAGGTTTTTTAGTTTCACCTCTGATGACCTCAGATGACCTTCGACCTCAAAAAAAACCCCATAGGTTTCACTTTTTCTTAAAGTAACACATCTAAATCATCCCTGTCTTGAAATATCTTGTTTTTCCAGGTTTTCAGTTTTTTACCACTTATGACCTCTGACCTCAACTGAAAACAATAGGGTTCTTTTCCTCAATATGATAAAGTTATGTGCCAAGTATGAAACTTGTACATCACTTCTATCTTGATATACCGCGTTTACCAGCAGGTTTTAAGAATTTCCTATTTTCACTTCCAGTGACCTCAGACCCAATACGGTTCTTCTTCTATGACGCATCCACATGTCAAGTATGAAAAGTATCCATGCTTCCTACCTGAAGATATCGTGTTTACAAGATTTTCAGTTTTGACCTCTGTTGACCTCACATGCAGTTTACTTCCACCAAAGCCATCGGAATTTTCCCCTCAATATGATAATTCTATATTCCAAGTATGAAAATTATCCATCGTTGCTATCTTGAGATATCGTGTTTACAAGCCAAGCGACACAAACACATACACGCACCCAGACACTCACATACTCACACACACATACCTACACTAGCGTGATTGCATAGATTAATTTCCCCTTCGGCAAGGAATTAAAAGTGAAAACTACATAAATGGTCAAACACAGTCACCTAAGTTACTAGGTGAGCCACAGACTATGAAACTGACATCTGTCACAGACGACATGACTAAAGTGTACTTGTAAAAAAGAGTGAAAGCCATGTGTATATTATGGTAGATTGTTAAATGGCGGGCATCGGAACTGGCGCGGCATTGAGGCTACTGGAATCGGAAACGGCTCGGAATGGGTTAGGTTGACTCGGATACAGCCCTACCTCTGCACAAGCGCACTTTAACTTGGTTTCTATGACCTTGCAACGTATATGCATAAGATCTTTTAAAGGTAAGTTAACACATAGGTACATTAAGCTGCATGGATAAGGTAGCTATGTCAGAGAATCCCATAGGCATTCAGCTAAGCGTACTAGGTTCATGTACACAATCTATAGGAAGCATTAATCAACTCTGTTTAACTTGATTTGCATGAAATAAGGAACCTAGCAACTTCTTACATTATACTTAGATAACGCGATTGCCAAAAGTTATTGCCCAGCTACTGTTGGGTAGGGCCTTTTGCGCTATTACGATTCGTGCACCATTAATTTCAACAAGATACAGATTGAGTTTTTTTCTTGTCACAAATAAGCTTCTGAATTCATGGTTACTGATGGCGAGAAACTTTGCTCCTCAGATCATTAAAACAGGAGAAGACATTTTTTTTGTTAAATTTTTTTCTTCGCAATTGCGGTATTTTTCCTGAGGGCTGTTACAAGGTTTCGTTAATTGATTTTGCCTAAATTCTGACAGCATCCAATAATTGAAGTTCTTGTAAAGACGCCTTTAGCAGTTTTTCTTCTTCCAAGGCTACATGACCAATTATTTCAAAATAGGATGATTACAAGCTAGTGTATTGGCATAAGTTAGCGTGGGAATTATATAGGGAATAAATGTGGGTTAGGATGCCAGGGTTAAACGTGATTGTGTGTATGCTTACGACTTAAAACGTTTTCGCCATCTTAAAAAGCTTAGCTTAATGGGTACGGTAAAGTATGCAATTTCCGACATCAACCAGTCGCTCCGACGTTTTCCTTGATTTTGCTCTTTTAGAGGGCAGGTTCCTTAATAAACTCCCCAAATTTTCACATTTCCTTTATTAAAATCCCAAAATTTCAAAAAATACGAACTAAAAATCGAGATTTTTTCATTTTTCTTTAATAAAATAACAAACTTCTGAACTTGTAGGCGCGCTTTATGCCCCGAAAATTTTGCGTTACCAATGCTTCCGGCAACACGTCGTTTTGGTCGGGACTTCTGATTGCTTCCCCCTCCCCCCCGTCGGGCAAATCCTAGCCCCACTCCTGTTCTTGATTATTTAAGCAAGAATATAGTTTGGTAATCCGTGACATATTCCGATTAGGCAATCATTAACCACAATTCCAGGAAAATTTGACCAGGGTGTATTTAATCAATCTAGAATGTGTTGTAAAACTTGCTTTCAAATACGAGAGCAATGGTAAATTAATTGGCTTTCATTTTACTTGAAAACAGATAAGTCAGCAAGACGGCAATGGTAAAATGAGATCTTGTACTTAAGAACATTAGTCCGTGACCCCCGGCCTACTTCTTGCATCACACTTTGTTCCTTGAACTAGACCTGGGCTAACTTCCACAATATTTTTTGAACGGTCAGCACAGTGGTGGTGGCGCGTCAGGATGCTGGCGCGGATCCAAGGGGAGGGGGCTTTCCCGGCTTTAGCCCCCTTTTTCGCCACATCATAAATAGCAAATACACGAAAATTAGCATATTGTTAATCTAGGAGAATATTCAAGGGGGCTTTTAGCCCCCCCCCCCTTTTTCGAGATTTCTGGATCCGTGTCTGGCATGCGATGTGAAGAATGTTGCTGCAGTGTTCGCTGCCATTTAAGCGTATGTTCGTCCATTAACATTTGACTATGCAAAATTTGAACAACAAATCGATTTCTTTAACATACTATGGTGTGAACATCCTGGTAACATGATTTAGCAGGTTAGTAAAATGTTGAAAAACAAGACAGCGTTGTTTGTACAAATCAATATTTTGGATGTGTTTACTAAATCTAAATGCTACTTTCTTAAGAAAAAGATGTCTTGAACACTGCATAAATTTCCCATATGTATCGATGACTGAGGAGCATACGTGAACTTGAAATATTGAGATCCTGCAGCCAAACTTTGAGAAGACGAGGTAGCTCAATTTAAAGTGGCCGTTACTCTGACCTAGTGTGCGGAGAGCCACAAAGCGAGACAAACACTAGGTTAGCAGACTGCGGACTAAGTCAGACTATGTCTTATAATTATGATTTATTACCGGTACCGTTGTTTTGGTTTATTAATAATATATATATATATATATATATAAATATTTATATATTTATAGGCTATATATATATATATATATGTTAGTTTTTCCTACGAAATTCAAAACATAAGACTTTCTAGAAGTGTCTGTTTTTAGATTACACAGTATTCAGTAACTCGAGGCCTGTGTTAAGAGGCAAACAGCACTATCGAGGAAAAAAACATATAAAATGGCCAGAATGGCGAAAAAAATTAAAGTAACGGTAACCGTCACCGTTAAAGTTCCTTCTGACCTTCTGATGGGAGACTGTCGATTTGAAAACAAGTAATGTTTGACAGTGTTACGTTAGTGGCTTCTTATCTTAGATCCGTAACGTTTCCATATACTGGGTAGTACGTAAATGCTAAGATTGCAACTTAATACGAGACATTTAGTTTAAATGCACCATCACCTTTGTAGATAAGAAATACACACAGGAAGAGTTGACCACTGCCGTTTGTACGAAAAGACAAAGGGATTGTACGGAGGGGTTGTGACCAGAAGTATGTAGCCTACGCACTAACTCTCTGTGGTTACCACAACGGGTTGTAGCTGGTAAGGCTACCACCCACTTGAAGCGGTAAGCTGAACGAAAAAGAATGTCCGTTCCGTGGGATACGAACAATATTGTAGCCATTGTGTGAGACAAAATTAACGGTGGGGTAGGAAATGACGTTGATCCTTGCAGCTTGTGTAGTGACGTTCATGTGATATCCCGTTCTATAGCTACATACTGTACATAGTATTGCCGTGCTCTCACAAACGTTCCTAATAATACACAAGTTCTCTGCGCCGTCAGCCTACGACATCGATTAAGACATAGTTAACCTCGTATTCTCGATAAATGACTTTTTGATAACTTATAGATTCCCTAAGGTCATGAAATAAATCTGAGGCATAAACTGTCGTTTTAAGTATAACTCTTACCTGGCCTTTGTATTCATAGCCGTTCCGTTTGGCTATAGAATGTGGATCAGAACCTTCACGAATCTGAACCACAAAGCTATTTGTAAACACATCATCGCATTGGACGGATTGAAGCCAAATGAAAAGAACCACGACGATGCATTTCAACCACGCTCCTCCGATACATCTCTGCCAAATAGTCATCACGATCTAATGGCCTTTGATTCTTCTCCTTGTCTCTAGAGTGATTATCAGCAATTATATCTTGAAAAATGAGGTATTTTAATCCAAAAAAGATGGTATTTTCCTTAATCTCGTTTCTGTTTGGGTATTTTTTTAAGCAGATTCTTTTCTCTCTTTGCACACCTTTTCTGTCTTTTCCTATAAGAAGAAACGGCACAATGCGTGAGCACTTACTTCTGCATGACAGTGTAAAACCTATGCTATCACTTGATTCACATAATGAGATGATTAGTTTGCTCTGACTTTACCATAATTTACGTCACACGCAGCTGCCCAATGAACATTTATTCCAAGTTCCATATGCTACTTCCTCTAGATGAAGTTCCTCCCGGTTGCTATGGATACGAGATGAATAAGTATTCTCATTAAGTTCTGTCACAGCGCACACTCAGTCAAAATTGTCCGAAGTATGACGTTGGTGCAGAGACAAATTAGGGTAATGTTGCCATGGTGCCAGCGTAATCCAAGGCAATTTTCATAGTGAGAAAATAAGGCACGAGGAAATTTTGCTTCCTTCACTCAACCTAAGAGTGTACTATGCTATACCCCGGTAGGCTGTATTAAATTATACATACTGCATTTTTTAAGCTTTGGAACCGTGGGGTGATTGAACTGACGATCAAGCTAAATTAGGAATTTCTAATACTGCATTTCGAACAGTTTGAGGATAACAATCATTCGTGCGTGGTATCCGTTTTTTCTTATTCAAGTGGGTCGATATTTTAAAGATCATTTGATCATTCATCTACATTTGTATTACAGTTGTTACCGGTATCTGACTACGAATGAGGGCAGTCACAAGATACCTTACTCTTGAAGTTTAGCATTAAAGAGACTGTTGCATCATCCAAGATGTATTTAGGAATATCCACATACTTGTTCACAATTGGTGGCTACGCTTTGGTTTACATAATCGTTTGACATTCATATATATATATATATATATATATATATATATATATATGAATGTTCATATATATTCATATATATATATATATATATATATATATATATGTGTGTGTATATACACATATAGATATACATATATATACACAAATATATATACACATATATATAGACACACATATATACACACATATATATGTATATATATATATATAAATATATATATATATATATATATTAACCGGTACCGTTAATTGAAATTGATACGTCGGATATGGTCTGATACCAATACTGAATAACGATAAGTGATAATGATAACGATAATAATGATAATAACGATAATAACGATAATTGATCCAACATTGTAATAAGTCAATATCTTAAGTCCAAACATACTGACATAAAATGTCTCCCACTGGAATCATAGGCGTAGCAGGCGTAGGAGGCGGGGGCGCTGGGGGGCTGCACCCCCCAACCAAAAATTCTTGTGAAAATCCGCCGGGTAAAATGCTGAGAATTTTTGGGGCTCCTACTGAAAGGAAAATAATGCAATGATGTAGCTAAAGGATATTAATAATTTAAAAACTTCCTTGGTAATTAATATTAAGTTCTGATTTGAATTGCACCAGCACCTATATATTCCGTATTAATTCATCAGTGTGTTTCTTAATGGTTAAACTTGTATTATGATTATCAGTGGTGTATTTGAGGGGCCATATCGCCATGCCCCACATTCACTGATGCTGATTTTTTCTACCTAAAATACGTAATTTTTTTAACATAAATTTTACTTCAAAGGTAGCATATGTGGCACCTGATTGCATGTAAGGACACCTAATTTTTCAAAAATTTTCAAAGAGGAGGGGTAATGCCGATTATTATTTTATTTTATGTTTAGTACCTAAAATACGTAAATGTTTTAACACAAATTTTACTTCAAAGGTAGCATATGTGGCACCAGATGGTATGTAAGAACACCTAATTTTTCTAAATTTTTCAAAGGGGAGGTGGAAACCCCTCCCCTTAGACCCCTCCCCCAGGCCGGCGATCAACGACTTCCGCCAAAATTAAAACCAATAAAGAAGGTAGAAACAAGGCAAATTATTGTATGTTATTGGCATGCGGTGTGATAAAACGATGAATGCCAATATGATATGTACATTAACATGTGGAACGTGCGTGGAGCGCGGAAATATTTGGTTATATTTTTCGGGCAAGTCGTTCCAGCCCCCCCCCCCCAAATCAACGTGGGCCCCTACGCCTATGACTCGAATGAACGGTATTCAGTCCATTCAATGAAATCAAGCCCATAGCCAGCAGGGGCACGAAGGCTATCCCCTCTATAATACTGTGTTCCAGGGTAGAAATCGATCAGACAAATTAAACCTTATTATTTATGAACAGTGGTGCCTGCACGGGGCATTGCGGCACATGCCCCCAAGCGATTATCGACATAAATTTAAAATGATCCCAAAAGGCAAATAAGTTACACAACTCGTGTGGGGAGAGGGGTGAGGTTGCCCGCTTGAAGGACGTTTATTACTCCTGCACCTACCGGCTGCACTCGTAAGAGTATATACATCAAAAGAGGTGTATATATTCGACACCTGCTATGAAGGTAAGCGGTGAGGGGGTTTTGCGGATATATGATGGGCGTATTTCAAGAGTATTTTGTTACTTTGCGTTTAAAATTGTACTTTTAGTGTATGTTGTAGTTTTGGTTTTATGTTAACTACAAAATTTTTCGCCGGTTTCCCGCCCTTTTACCTTTCATTCTCTTTTGTTTTCAGCAACGCTTCCACGTGTCACGCTGTATAATACGGCAGAAGTTGAACATTTAGTGTTCTTCGGCGCAAACGTATTTAAGGAGAAGCACAGACTGGATTCAAAGAAGAAATCTTCTTCTCTTCATTACTGTTGGAAAAATTCTAAATATATTAGACTCGTCATCGTTGTAGGCATTTTGTTTAATTTCAAACAAATGGAAGTGTCCCAATGCCGTGCCAGCCTACACTTTTTACCATATTCAATGATTTCTAGTGCAATATTACGGGGCCCTTGTTCCACCATCCACACACTACTCTGACCAAAACTTTGTTATTATTATCTTTTGCATCTGTATTTTTTTCATCTTTACTTCACATGTCTTTAATGACTTGAGTGTTTCTTCTCGAACAAGGGAATGAATTTATTGATAAGGTTACGTCAAAACTTTTTACAGAATGAACTGGAGTTTTACGCATGTGTCCTTTGTACAAAGAAATTTGGGCACGGTTTATTCCTAAAACCTATAACAAGGAGCAGCACTGGTTATGTAAAAATAAAATTTAATCAACAGAGATGACAGACATAACAAGTTTATGAAAGTAATGGACGATCGATACTTGTTCGCTGTTTCAAACTGATTTTGCTTCATTAAAATGTACAGTTCAACCTAAATGCTGCTAGAATTTAGCTTATAGTAAAATGTAATTTCATCTGATTTGAAATTGTTTGCTTCCAAGAATATGTGAAAAACTGTGCATAAAATACAAGACAGTTAATAATACTTTTCCTATTTTCTACATACCCAAGGCATACACTTAAAAGAAGGGTCTAGGCTCACAACAAGTTTTGATATATTAGATGGGTACTTATCAGTGGCGGATTTAAGGAAAGGGTCAAGCCAGCAGCTTGAGGCAGGAGCCCTAAACGCCTGTAGACTGCAGAAGCGACTCCACACAACAAGGGGCCCAACTTTCCAAAATTGTGGAAACCCTGTCAGCAGCTGCTGACACTACTATTAAATCTGCCAAAGTGAACTTAAAGCAAGCACATTTGATGTCACAACCTTACATTAATGAACACTCTTTTGTTTTTCTTTTAACTTTACAACCAATTTTCTCCTCCATAATCCCATGTTATCGAAATGTGAATGCATGAGAGGCATGGAAATTTTACAAACTCCGAAATTCTCATGGGGAGCTCCTATCCCTCTTAACTTCAAGGTCAACACAACAGACTGAAAAAACCAAAGGAAACAAAGCATTGCTCATCAATGTGAGGAAGTGACATAACGCCTGCTTGCCTCAAGCCTACTTTTGGTCACAAATGTAGTAACTTTATTTGCTGATATCTCGAGAACTAAATGTCCGAATTGGATGAAATTTTCACCACATTGCTTAGATCTAGTTCTTTTTTTACATATGAACATAGTTTTTTGTTTGGCTTAAACACTTCCTTGAAATAGAATTTTTTACCTAAATTGGACTTCCATGGGGACGGGCTTTCCAAAATAATGCCACAGTAATGGGTAAAGGAAAGATACGTAAAGCTAACATTCTTAAAAGCATGTTCTGGAGACCAAATTTGATGTTTTTCAAACAGGCAGAAAATTTTTTATGTAAGGCATCACTAGCATCTTCCATTTGGAAGGTACAAAATTTTGAAGAAATACTACATTTTCAGCTTCCGCAGTGCATTATGGGAAATCGTGATGCCATCTGGGCAATTGATCAGATGTAGCTTTTGCATTTCTTTATAATGTTGACATCACTACAGTATATTGAATATTTCATTACTGTATTTGCTGTACCATTGGTATGGAACAGTTTTACACTATGTCTACATTGAAAAACATCGAAACTTTCCAACGGTACCAAATTTCAAGGACATACAAGGCATCCAATTATAAGGAATTACAAAAGGAATCTGAGGCAATTTGCCCACTTGGAGTCACGTTCTGTGACCTTGAGGAAACCTGGAGGTATTTCTTATTAAAAGAACCAATCTTTAGGGAGGGATATCTTGAGTTAGGAATGGAGTTTTGGTATGGGGTTTGGATGATATGTAATGAAAATTTTTTATCTTTCATGAAAGACCCCTACAAAATGCCACTAGACAATGCCTTTAATGCCGTGCTTATACACAAATTTGGTTACACCTTTCTGCCTGGTGAAAAAATCGTTACTGACCATTTGGGTTGCAAAATCCCTTTGAGTAATGGAAAAGCTAAAACTTGCTCAAGTGTAACAAACTTTGCGGATGAAGGAGTTGGATAAAAATATATCAACTTTCTTAATGGTTGCAAGAGAAAAACTCTCCTTCATATATACGTAAGGTATGATTGAAAACACGAGCATTTGTCATACTTAAGCCTCCATTTTGTTTAGAGTCACAAACAATCGTCCTCTTTACCTTATCAGGTTTGTGATTCCAAATGAAGTTGAAAAGTAGAAATATTCAGTTAACTGAAATAATAATCAGGCGGACTGGGGAATAACATAAACAGAAAAACAAGCTGGGAAAGATCGAACGGTTTCATAAAGAGTACATTAGCGATCGGAGTAATATCTCTCGATGACCGAAGCTGAAGAATATTTGTGATATGAGAAGGCTTAAGTTAGTAATTTAAGAGAAAATGTCATCGCCGAGGAGGAAAATGAAATTCCCAAATGCTTTACAGTAGTGGTTTTTTCTTCAAGGTTAAACCGGTTCAGGTAAGCAGGATGCCGCTGATAAAGGACCAAGGACCAAGCAGAAGTAAAGGTGACTTCTCAGGATAAATCTCAAAGATAACCTTCATAAACCTTGTTCACCTAAAAGAGTATTACAGGGTAGATCTAGGCCTTTCCGGGGGGTAGAAGATCTAGGCCTTTCCGGGGGGTAGAACATGAAAAGGGCACGTCCCGCATGTTTGGACTTCGATCACAAGTTAACATATACTACACGGATATAGTTTAGAAGATATTGGCAAAGGTTGTATACACCAAGACGCATCTAGAAAGAAGACTTCCCTGCACACACATTCTCTTATTCCGTGAAACACCGACAGCCGAATATACTTAATAGCACACTGAACGTACTGCACTTCCGGATCCGTGGCCTTGATAAAATCCATAGAGGAGGGCGGTAGGGGGAATTATTTAATAACATTGGTGCAGATGCACCTAACAGTGGGTCTTGTAGCCGATTTCACTAGATGAGTGCCATTCTAGGTATGTTTTAGCCAATCAGAAACGTTATCTACCACTGTAGCCAATGGATGAGAAGTATTTTTGTGGTGTTAGACTGTGGTCAGGGAAAAGAGGTTTGCAGAATTTGCCCCTAGCTGCAATCAAGCAATGAAAAGAGACATTTAAGCAATGTTTAGAGGACCTAAATATATATATATATATATATATACATATATAGATATATATATATATATATATATATATATATATATATATATATATATATATATATATAGTAGGTAGAGTGACGTAGCGACTTTATATGAATGAGTCAATCCACGCTATATCCACGCACAGAGACCTTAGGCCATTTTTCCTGTAAGAGGAAAAATGACCTAAGGTCTCTGTGCGACTATTTAATATAGCGTGGATTGACTCATATATATATATATATATATATATATATATGTATATATATATATATGTATATATATATAATGAACACTGTTATTTGCTCTACTGAAAAATGGTTACAATGGTTATGTCCTACACAAGGGGTGTACATGACAACAGAAAACGTAGGAAACATTTCACCTTTTGCATAGACATAAATAGTGACGTGATATTTTCATTGGCTTCGCCAAGGGGAGGGACAGGGGCAACCCCCCAAACGTTGATTGCTCCCCCGTGTGCCCCCATTGAGATTTAGGGTATTAAAAATTATGCACGAATACGTTTATATATCGATATGGACACAAGGACCCACCGAAAATTTATTAAACAGTCGGCATACAAAATGATCTCAAAAGTACATATTTGCGGCGAGGTTTGCGCGCATCTTTTTGTGTACTTTGCGAAGCACTGCTTTACTGGGAGACATATTCCAGAGGGGCCGTTGTAACATCTATTGTTGACAGCTATGGTATCGCTGCGTTCGTAAGTCTTCTCCATTAAAGACAGTTCCTACATCGATTATCTTTTAGTCCTATTTTATGCCCTAAAACTGACAAGATTGCCTTTGTCGTTGTCTTTTAACGCATATCTAATAACAAAACTAATGAAGATCACGACTTTAATGAAGATAACGACTCCAGATTTGCAAAATAACGGACTCGGCTTCGCTTTGTCCTTTATTTTGCCAAGTTTGGAGTCTCGACGGTTTATTCACCAATAATAGTCTACCAAATGCGATTTATTCCTTAAAAAGATTGTTGCGCTGTAATTTGTAACGTCCTCCTTGTACAGCTCACAATACATCCTTTGTTCAGTCTTGAATAAAACTGAATATTTGACTATAGACGAATTAATGTTATGGTCGTTTTGTTCTTTGCATAGTGTGCTACAAGCAGTGGGCTTGTATGGTCGAGTCACTCTGTAACACTAAGGCAGTGATGATGTTTGGCACAAGATACAGAGGCTTTAGAAAAACGCAAAAAGAAACGAAGACTATCCTCAGTAGTTTAAGAGTTACATCACAAAGCATCGCACTATCTACCAGTGCATAAATTTACATTGTATTGCATTTACATTTATTTAACACATTAACAAAGAATAAACATTTAAGTGGTTGTGAGGAGTTCTCTTCAAGTTAACTTTACAGTCCAGGCTGAAATGCAACCTTTTTGCAGTTTGCCTTTTTTTCGCTATTTTTGTTAAAAATTTGATATGATGTAAAGTAGACTGAGATCAGAGGATCAGAAACGTATGTGTTCCATTTTTCAAGTGCAAGGGGGGTAACCGGCAACTTCAAAAAGGCAGCCATTTTGATTATTTTGGATGTTTTAGCTCAATAAAAGCTCTTTTGCTCCATTATTTGGGGTCTAAAACCTTTTTAAGATGAAGAGTGGTATAATTAGCACAGTTACCCGAAATATATTGAAAGTTCCCCCTCCCCCATATTCAATTTTTTTGTAGTGACTTATCGAATATGGCCTTTTGGGCCGAAAATCAGCAACTTTGGCAATTTTAGAGCTTGGAATTCTCTTAAAGTATGTAACCACACGACCTTATCCTTTGTTTATGGATAGCACATAACTTGGTAATACATAGGGAAATTTGGACTCCCACATTTGTACCTACCAGAAATGAGTAGTACCGTAGGCCTACTAAAAATTCCTTATTTCTTTGTTTTTCATTCAGTTTGGAAATTTTAGCATATAGGATCAATTTTCACACCCAATACTTCCTTCATTAGCATATGGGATCAATTTTCACACCCAATACTTCCTTCGAATGAATAACTAGAGGTACCCCGTCCTACCAAGATGTCACTCCTGGACCAAAACAGGGTTGTATGGCGTCCCATTGGTATTTCACCCTTCAACCATGCTCCAAATTCACTTGTTGAACTGAAGAAACATGATTATATGCATGACCTTCTTCCCTTAACTTGTAGCTAACTCCAAAGCCTATGAATCACAAGAGAGAGGAAACTGCTTCTTGCTCACTTCGCGTGTATGAGCAAATTTCATTGCGATTTCTTGAGGTTATTTGGGGAGGGTTTAAGAAACCATTCTCTGTAGTAATCCCCTAATAACCAACTCTTGTGGCGTATTTGGCTGAAAGAAAACCGATAGTTATCGCCCCCTACCGGTGCGCCCTGTCAGAATTCCTTTTCTGAATGAAATAATTACTTGGGGGCAGTGGCGTCACCAGACTTTTCATTCTGGGGGGCACAAGGGGGCACAACAGTTCGATGAGGGGGCACAACTAGATAGCGGCGTGTGCAGTATGTTGTGTGAACGCCGGCCTGGGGGAGGGGTCTAAGGGACCCCTCCCCCAGGAAAAATTTTTTTGAAAAATTAGGTGTCCTTAGATGCAATCTGGTGCCACATACGTTACCTTTTTGAAGTAAAATTTCTGTCAAAAAATAACGAATTTTTAGGAACTAAAAAAAAAATTATGCATGGATTGAGAAATTTTCATGAAAGTGAAAAAACGTGCATGTGTATTGCCGAATCAACGATCAAATATTCGTTCGATTGTGGACTTTTCAATTAACGTGAAATTCTCATGATCCACAAACTGAGTGATTGGAGTCTTACAGGATTAAAGTGATCATAGAGTTTTGTATCATATATTTCTCTTTTAAAATTTTTTGGAATTATTTTTTTCGAAGAAGAAAGTACGGAAAAGTCTCCTTGAAATTGCTGGCACTGAGCTTGCATTACAATTCGCACGCAAGTGGCAGGGAAATTCCATGGTACTGTACGTACCAAACAACACCATTCACTGTTTTGGTTAATGAGTCCGCGAGGCAGACATTTTCTTTATCAAGGCGTATACTCACACCTATTGAGGCGGCGAGGATTATGGATAGATTACCCAGACCGATGTTCAGCCTCCGACACAGAGAACACTGTCTGCTTTATGAGATGGGGCCATTTTGTTATTCGAAAAGATACAAATTACTGCCTTTTCTTGTCCTAAGAAGAATCAAATCATATGAAACATGGCAGTCAAATATTCTAACTACAGAACTTACAGAAGATCTATACATTTTTTTTTCAAAATCTCAGATCTCAGTTGGGGGGGCACACGGGGGGCACAAGGTTTTCCAGGGGGCACGTGCCCCCTGGCCCCCCTTGGCGACGCCACTGCTTGGGGGCAAGGCTCCAATCCTCCATGTTTGCCACCATTGGGTACGACTAATGTATAACTTAACGTAATGAACAGCCAGCGTACTCATTGTCTACCTATCGGATGTTAGTCTGTAGATGTAACCATGAACGTTCTGCTTACAGTTTGTCGCGAAATTCAAGTACATCGATTCGTTCGATGATAGGGATGACAGCCTACACATAATTTTCGGCACATTTTCTTAGTGTGAAATGTCTTTCAAAAGGCAGTGGTGACCGTGCGTTTATGGTAGCTGGGCCCAGACTCTGGAATTCCCTCCCACTTTCTCTCTGAAGTGTCAAGGATACTTCCAAATTTAAATCTCGATTAAAGACTTACCTTTTCAATCTATAGTCATATCTCAATTAAGTTTCGTCTTTTTGTGGATTCTATATATTAATTATTATTTTTTTGTAAAGTGCACGTGAATGACTTTGTCACATCGTGCGCTTTATTAAATCTAATGTATATATATATATATATATATATATATATATATATATATATATATATATATATATATATATATATATATATATAAAATGATCATCGTCTCCTTGTTGTTCAAGAAACAGTACCGTGTTATGTAGATACATAGTGGTGAATTAGGTCTTTAATCCTGCATATGTAATTTTTTATCAAAAGTACTGATTTGTTTTAACCGTTTTTATTGTCTGGAATACTATCATAGAAGATGATATATATAAGAGCAATAAGAGGAGACTTGTTAGATCATGGAAGTAACTCCCTCAGAGGAAGTACTCCTATGGGTAGATTCAGTTCAAATGTAATGTTGGGGCATTGGCTTACTATTCATGAAATTCAGTCACAACGGTAACTAAGTGCACTTTCAAATTTGATTCAGCTGCCGCTTTGGACAAAATACTAAGGCCTCACCTTTTTCACACATTAGTCTTCTAGCCTTTGCGCCAGGTAGTTGTGGTAAAACGCACCGTTACGCAATACTCATCGATGCTATCTGAGGTCAATCGGCTTGGAAGGGACGTCTCAGTAAGTGGATAAAACAAGAGCGTTGCTAAGTGTTATGTACAGACTGTTTTATGGTCATCTTCTCATTAGATTCCACCAGTAAACGGGGAAATGTCGATTCATTGACTGTGTGGGTGTAATTAATGTTAGTCCATAAAAAGGACATGAAACGTCTACTAATGTTATATCAAGTCTTAGTGTCTATGAGACCAGTTCGAAGGGACATCATACATAAGAATTCATCATTAGCAGCACAAGATAAGGAATTTGATTTGCGCAACAGAAACAAACTTAACTTCTGGTTATAAACAATTCTTCAGAACTAGATGGTTCGGTTTGAGCCAAAAGGTCCTCTTTCCGACTTATGACTACAACATCGTAGTAATTTTTAGAGAAAAGAAAAGTTCAGTCACTGAAGCCAGGTTCCCTAATCAATTGTACCCGTCTTAAAGGAAAATTTTCGCCCGATACCACACTTTTGAAGACAAAATTTTTTTATTGCTTCCTGAAAACTATTTCACCCGCTTCAGCACGTCTTAGCTCCCTGATTGGAAAACATGCACACATACAAATCAAAAAGCAATTTAATAATTACTTTCACAACTAAATATCAGAACAG
This sequence comes from Holothuria leucospilota, assembly GCA_029531755.1. Classification (NCBI taxonomy): domain Eukaryota; kingdom Metazoa; phylum Echinodermata; class Holothuroidea; order Aspidochirotida; family Holothuriidae; genus Holothuria; species Holothuria leucospilota. Next base: position 30,026,739 of record CM055963.1, on the reverse strand, counting down.
CATAGTTCATTCTTCGTTGTCCAAAAAGCGAAGCACAGAATAATCATACGCGAGTGTGATGAAGTGGTGCGAGATCTTGAAACAATAGCTCCGTCTTAAAACACACAGCTTTTGGACATGTTCCAATTGGTCGGTCTAAGTCAGTTTCAGTTTCAGTCTCAGTTTCAAAAACTTTATTTCGGTCATTTACATACAGGAAAAATACAAGATATATACAGAGATACAGGTGACAGACCAGGGAGTACCCACAGGAAGCTTGACAAAGCTTATAAGAGTAGACACCCCTGCAACATGAAAAAGAGTACAACTAAATAGATTACAGAAAATCAAAAGAATACAGAACAAAACACTGCCATGTAGAAGAGAAGAACGTGGTACATTTTAAATATAGAAAGTGTCATAGACTGTTGTTTGTTAAAAAGCGTTTTAAGTTTCTTTTGAACATGCTTATAGAAGAACATTGAGTAACTGAAGAGGGAAGGGAATTCCAAATACAGGGAGCAACATAACGCACACAATGAAGAGAAGACTGAAGTCTGTAAAGTGGTGTTGTCAAGCGGTTAGCTGAGCGACTGATAGGTATTTACCTCATAGCACATCTTAAAGTAGGCTAATCGCTAAAGATATCGGGTAATTTTTTATCAAAAAAGTTGCAAACAAGAATTCCACATTGAGAACGATTTATATCGTAAATTGACAAAAGGTTCAATTTTTTTAAGAGTGGAGGCGTATGATGAAGATGATGAGTACTAAAAATATACCGGATAACTCTTTTTTGAAGGATAAACAATGGCTGTAACTTAGACTTATACTCACTTAGTCTTATACTCACTTGGGATTTCTTTACTCATAATTGCATTTCCCTACATACATATCTCCAAAACACCAATTTTGTTTAAAAAACAGGACAAACGAAGAATATAACGCTTGTAAACAATGAACCCACCACCTGCTGATGGCCTCCACCAGTTCCACCGTATCCCACCAAAAACACTGACTTCGAGGCTGAGACTATACACTCAGTCCATCATACCCTATGTCGTATTCTGTATTCTGAACTAAATGTGACCTAAAATACCTACAATTGACAGTTGAACATCACCAAGCTTAAACAAAGACAAGGCGTAGTGTGGATTCTTGGATTTTTATATGACACCTGACTCAACGAAAATATTTTAAACAAAGCGTTGACGAGATTAAATTTAACGTGTTACTGTCTCAGTAGATATCCAATCATGTTTGTGATAAGCATTTTAGTTGGTGAACACGACGCATCTTCCTAGGAGATTTATCTTCTGACTGGTGTAATCATTAAGAAGTTTACATTTCGACTTACCGTGGAACATCTTGGGTCTTACTGTGCCCGCCACCACAGTGAAGAATTCATATAGAAGATAACGAGTTTACATATTCTACTAGAGCTAATTGGGGCATCATTTACTAACTAGTTGCGGTCGGAAAAGGGTTGCACATGATCGGTAAGCTCTCCGTTAACAAAAGGTATGTATATGATTTTCTAACTCTTTAGCAGATCTGAAAAGTATTTCTACAATATAAAAGTTAGGTATAAGATATGACATATAGGAATCTACAGCGACCATAAAAAGAAATTGCGATTGTTCCATCTCGACAGCAACAGACAGTAACAATAACTTAGTACGTGCAATTCAAATTACAATACCGTCACACAGAAACTACGTATTCTTGCTCCTTTCTAATGGATTGAACTATTCTCTAGTGCATTTATTGGCAAGATTTATTTTGGTCCTGCATTTTGTGACCATCGTTCTATTGTTCAGGAGCAGAACTCAACAGGATGTCTTTGAGTCAAAGGATATTCAGAAGAAATTCGTGAATTTAATCTTTTTTCTTTTACATGAACTAGCAACTCTCCAAATGAAGCAAAACTTTTGACTAACACATTTTCTAAATTTTTTTCATATTTTTGTCATGTCTCTGTTGCCATTTCACCCCGCCGGCAGGAGGCCAAGCAGAAATTAATAATGGTCGCAATTTCCATTTGCAGAACAGGAAAAAGATGCAAATAACATACAAAACAATTTTATCCACCTTTACTCTTCCTGAATACGGTGAACCAAATTTATAAGCTTCGAAACAATAACTGAAAGATTAACTGTATAATATTAAACAAGAAAGACCACATTTGAAAAGAAAACAAGTTTTCTTCACATTGTCTGACGTAAAAAGTCACTCGACCAACAAAAAGTTTTTTAATGATCGATTTTGTTTTGAAGCTTAAACAACCGAGTTGTTGAAACTGTAAAACCGTGGGAGTACTACCTCCGAGGTGGCATTTCCATGGTAAAACAGAGCTATGGACTGGAGTCATGCGACTTGGACCATGCAAGTTCTACCTCCGAGGTAGTACATCCATGCTTGGACTCGAGTTGCTATTTTGTGACTTGACTTGCAAATTCTAGCACTGACTTGACTTGGAATTGCCAAAAATGAATTGTGACTTGCTTGGACTTGCAAAAAAAGACTTGTTGAGTGGCGTTATAAATTTAAAAAAAAAGCAATATGACGAATTGTATGAGTCACGGCGATAGCGTCTTAACAGAATCAAATCGTCTATTCTGACAGGAAAAGTTGTGAAAAACCCTCTTTCATTTACATTTGCAAGTGAATTGATAATACCATTAGTCGATCTCTTAACAAAACTTTTGATAGTACAAATATAGAAAACATGACGCAAATTGGAAGAAAATTGCAGGAATATTCTGTAATGTGCCTTCCTATTCTGTAAAATTTTTATTGTGTTGGAAAGAATATGTATCAACACAACTGAGTTTGAAATGTAGGTGGCAGTCCATAAATCTTGCGCCGGAGTGCTTCGAGTCGATCACGACAGAGTAAAGAGCGTTCAGTAAAGTCGAGAATTTGATGAGTAACAAACAAAGCAATTTTGATTTTCCTAACAATGTTTTGAACGGAAGTTTTGCTCATGACATTCTCTCCCTCATATTTGTTGCAGTTTCAAAGTTTCGAGTAAGTTCAATGCCTAAACCTGGTTATGAGTAAAGTTTTTTTCGAGAAAAAGAGTAGCACAATAAATAATTAGAGCTACTTCAAATGTTTGAAGAATCCGCGATTCAGTTGGTACTTATATGTTGAATCACATCGCGCCTATAGGCTATACAAGCCTTTAGAATTCACAGATAGACTCAGTGTGGTCTATACCTAGTAAAGAGTCAAGGACTCAACTTTGGACGACTCCAATATTTTGGGGGTCGGTTATATCCGCAGCCCTAATAGTCGCGACTGTGAATGGAGTTGCGGCTCCTACAATGATGTCATAACTGATGCAGGAACATATTCCATAATAGCTATTAACTGTCGACTACTTGACCTCCAGTAGGCCTACACTACAGGCGTCTCAACGTCTGAGGTCCAGAACTGCCAGTGTCGGAGCTTTATACTGAGGGTTCTACCGAGGAGAAAATTCATCTAAATAAAAATGACCAAAAGCCAGTTGTATTACAATAAGCCCTGCATCAGAACACAAAAAGTACCCCCAAAATATGTTTTTGTGCATATTTTGACAGTGTGAATATTCCCGTGGAGTTGTAATTGCAAACAACGTGGAGTCGCTACTTGACTCCGGGCTAAGAGTCGCGACTCTGAGGAAGAGTCCAAGAGGTTCATTGTAAGGCACTACGGTCAATGTCCTAAATACAACTGGCAAAGAAAGCACATTTTGCAGAAAACTTTTTTTTTAAATTTGTGATTGTTTATCTTCCATCAAGTCTAAAATGCAAGTCTGATGCAGGCATAAGTTGACAAAGGATTGCGTATGACAGATAGAGGAATCTGCCACTCTGTTTCAGAGGTGACTGGTCGTAGCATTTTTTTTTTTTTTTTTTTGTGGGAGGTGTACCGAAAATTCAACATCTTTATGCTAGGATTTCCGTCACAACAAGGTAAATGTGCAGACTGAACTTCTATGGTCTGAATCACGTTGTTCTAGATGTGGCCAATATCTTTGTAAGCATGCCTAAGATAACCCGAATCATAATCATTGGAAACGCTGTCTGCCAAAATGATGACCGATCCCGTTTAATATTTGAGCAAAAGGCTTCACATTTGATTTATGCTGAAGCTAAGTAAATAACTTGTGACTTGACTTGACTTATGATGAATCGTGACTTGACTTGCGAATGAACCAACAGACTTGCATGACTTAACTTGACTAACTTGCAATCTCTGCTGTAAAACAGACACATTTTAAAATAACATAAAAGAAGATTTTCAATACTATTTAAAATGACATCAATTCAAAGGTTTTTAAAAACATTCAGATTTGCAATAACCACATTTTGATTAAGCTTGTTTATATCTAAGAAAGGAAATTTGCAGTTGAATTTATATTGACTTATACAGGAGTGTAAGGGAAGGACTTTTTGCAACTACTTAGACCTGACAATTGAGCCCTCCACTCCTTCCAAAAGAAAAGTTAAAATGGACAGTTTTTGCTATCATATGATAACTCACCAAACTGAAATTCTGGAAAATTTATGATCAAGACCTGATCAACGGTTCTTGATTGCTCTATGATCATTTGTATGATCATCTTTCATAAGTTTTGAAAAGGGTGAGAACAACATTTTTACGGTAGGACGGCACCACAAACAGTTGGACTCAAAGAACTGTAATAGTATTAGGACTGGCATGTCTGAGTATCAGTACAAATCCATATTCGCTTTAACATATTTTGACTACAAGTCTTGTTTTCTGAACCTTAAACAGCACTCAGACGGCTTTTGCTCTATTATGGCTGTAATGACTTCCTGCAGAAGAATATGTTTCTGCATTTCCATTGCTTTCGGAATGCTCCTAGTTGTCCAACCATTACAAGCTGAAGAAAATGGCAACGGTCCCTCTGTGGTGGTGCGAAGGCAAGCGGAAGTATCTTCAAACGAGACGACTAATTTTACCCAATCTTACCCCATCACACCAGTTACCTTGACAAACTCTGTGTCCCCAACAGAAAGAGATGTAAATACAACAGATAAAAGCGTCCTAAATGTTCTCACCGAAAAGTCGAAAGACGACATAGTTTACTGTAAGCCTGTCCCTACTCCACCCAACATCGTGGCAGAGTATGGCAATTTCAGCATGCACGTAGAAGAACAATTTGTCAAGATCTACGAAGACAGAGATGGCCATATTGATATCAAAATTTCCAATTTGGAGAAAATTATTAAACTTGAGATCGAAAGCAAGGACACTGTAGTCTTCGAAGTGCTAAACGGCAGTGTCCACTTCAATCCTGACGAATACGAGATACATAACGGAACGCTCACTGTTCACCTCAAAGGGCTTCAACTGGGAGTGTCTAGCCTCCTTCTAACCGTCTATGATGAACATGGCAAGCACGTTATTAAAGAGGAGGTGAGATTCACCGTGAAAACCCTTCGAGTACCAAGACTTATCGATGCCATATTTACCTACCTTCTCCTGCCTCTAATAGTCGTCTCCTGTGCTGGTATGGGATGCAAAATGGAGATTGAGATAATCAAGATGAAGCTTAAGAAACCCGTCGGTATTCTAGTAGGTCCCGTCTGTCAGTTCATATGCCAACCTTTCTTTGCTTTTGCCATTTCTAAATTTATGAAATTTGATGGACTGACAGCCTTAGGTTTGGTGACCGTAGGATCTTGTCCTGGAGGAGGAATGAGTAACATGATTACCCTTCTCATTGGAGCTGATCTTATTCAAAGTGTCACTATGACATTCACATCCAATCTATGCGCCCTGGCAATGTTACCTTTGAACATGTTCATTTACGGCAACCACTTTATGAAGAAAATCGTCGCTGAGGGAGGCGATGGAGCTAGTTTCAAGATTCCTATCACTGACATCATGTTCCAGATCGCACTTTTAGCTGGGCCTGTGCTAATAGGTATGGCAATCCGGTACAAACTTCCGAAAGTAGCTTACTATGTCAACAAATCCCTTGGCGTCCTGTCACTAACACTTTTGCTCCTTACCCTCGGGATCGGTGTCTACTCCAACATTTACGTATTCACGACATCATCCTGGCAGATAATGATCGGGGCAGCCTTGTTACCAATATTCGGATTCATCACTGGTTTCTTGGTGGCACGGTAAGTCCTCCATATTGTCTGATTTTAACAGTCAGGTTTAGAGATTATGCAATGGGATACTGGTGGTTATTGCAGTAACTTCATCCCTCGTTCTCCTCAACAAGTGCCCGTAGTGTACCATGTCAGTGGCAATGAAGCAATTATAAAAGTAGATGTTGGCTAGATGACACTGCGCTTTAGGTTTGAAGACTCCTTGGCGCTGTAGAACCCACGGAAACACGAAGAGCTCTCATGAGAACATAAGTTGCAGGGGTCCGAAGGCGGACCCCTGGTGGACCGGGATCCAGAGGCAACACCTTTTGGGAAAACAGAGCACAATAAACAGGTCACAAAAATAGCAGTTTGACTATTTAAAGAAATAATAGCCTCTCTCATATTAATAGCAGGACCATTTGATCATGAAAGGAGTATGGAACTCCTCCTTGATCTCTGGTACAGTATTTCCACTAACGTTGTCCTCTAAAAGTTAGTAACAAGTAAAATAGCCTGAGTGTGATGTGTGCTAGCAAAAAGCGTCGAGAAAAAACTTTTTAGAAAATGGGGAAATGTTTATAAGTTCATTTTACATTACAAAAAATATGAATAACTTAAAAACTCTCTACGTTTGTTACTTTTCAATTTGTGGTGCACATAAATATCGCGGAAAAAATGCATACGAGTAAAAAGTTTGGAATAATTTTGTGTATTCTGTAAAATCAGATGACCCCTTGGTCCGCCTTGCTCACGCTGCAACCGTTCCAAGTCGTGCAATAAAGTAACAGGAAAACAACGACAATAACACCATGTGTAGAGTAGAGCAACACAGGCAAGCATCTTCTACAAAAAATGCTACACAATAAGCACTTTGGAATTCCTAAATAGTTGTTAAGAGTTATTAAAGAATTCTTTAGATCCCACTACACTTTTAGACAAATTCTGCATTTTTTTCTAAATACTCATAAGAGTCAGTAATCTTTAAAGACTCTCTCCTACATCTAAAACAATTTAAAACTGACTATAAATTATATGACTATACGAGAAGTTCACAGCGTTTCCTTTACAAATTGCTTACATAAAATTAAATTCTACAAAAGTTACACACATTCTTAAGTGATTCATCAGAAATTCGATACTAACAGTTTATCGAAATTTTTCAGAAATATCTGTAGATTACTAAAACAATATTTGTAAAAAAGTAGCATATTTTTTGCCCCAAATGAAAACTTTTCTTTAGCCCTCAACCCCACTTACAACTGCTTAAAAGAGCGATCATTGGGAGCACTCTTCAAGATTCAATGTTCTCAACAAAGAATTCATATGTAATTGTGATCTGGAGGAATTACTTATATTTCCATATTTTCACGCGCTATAAAGCTAAAAGAACCATATATGGTCATCCCTTGCTCTCCCTGGCCAGTCAGAGACATAGCTTTACAGAGTTGAAGAGTGTTCAACTTTAATAGCTTTATAGCGCTCTACTGGAGTATGAAACGGCCTTTAATGCATGTCTGTAGCATCTGCCTCCACTGAACATTTACGTTTTCATTTTTCAATGTTAAATGATTCCTTTGTTAAGAAAGGTTTTGTGCAAAATTCATGCAATACCTTGTTGCTTTTCAGATTCTTAACCAGGCAACCCCTAGATTCCTCTATGACCGTTTCCGTGGAGACAGGAGTTCAAAACAATCTCATCGCAATTTCCATGATCAAGCTAGCCTATCCTCAGCCTGAATCAGATATGATGGCGCGCATGCCAATAATTGTCTCTATAACAGCACTGAGTGTAGGCGTGGGGATGGTAATTGCATCAGTACCAGTTCATCGTTTCAGGAAGGATAGGAAGGAGAAGCGAGACAAAATAAAAGACTTAGATGATCAATACGATCGAGTGACCTACAGACCTGTGTCCACGAAGGAACGCAAGCTTGAAATGGAACATGATATACCGCCCTCTTACAGGGACGCCAATGGCACAGGCAGAGACAGAGAAACTGATGTTTGATGATGGTACTTTGACAGAAGGAAGGTATACTTTACCACAGTATAGATGTTACCAGTATCTTTGATACTGTTCTTTACCTTCCAAAGTTTGGCTTGAGCTTCATTTTAGATGGGGAAACATAAGGTATTTACAGTAACTTGGATATTAAAGGCGACTGTGTGCAAGACAGTAGTACTAGTTTTATATCATATAGTCCACGTGACTTAAACTGAATGTCAGAGACATTATCAGTCATCTTTACATTAATCATTAATATCATTAATTGATTATGGTACTTTGCTTGAGAAAATTCTGTTTCAGTAATTGGACTAGCAGCCAGACAAGGTGCTGAAGTAATAGAGACACTTTTTTAAGGAATATGTTTCCCGAGGAGCGAGATAGGCTAGGTTAAAGGCACGGTAATACTTACTTTTGTTCTTAAAAATTGTTTAGGGGCCAGAATGTGTCTACGCGGAAGCACCCTTTCTCCCCCTTAGCTAGGGGTCTGTTAGTAATTAGGACTGCAAAAACATGCCTGCCCCCTGTGGGCTGGGGGTTGTAGTATGTGCCCACGGTATTTCCCGCCTATCGTAAGAGGCGACTAAAGGGAAGGACTTGCACCATATTTAAACTTTGCTTGACACTATATAACACATTTGTGTTGGTGTGTCGTTAAATTTCATCTAACTGCCTGCAAAGGCATCTTTTAATGTAAGTAGTTCTCAGTTTTTCAAGATAAAATATGTTTACCTGCTTGATGTGTATCGTTAGCACAGGGCTCTGGAAAGTCAAGAATTTGAAAACATCTTAACTTCAATTTCGCAATCTGTGACCTTTTCATGTTTTAATAAGTGCAATGTTAGGAGAACGAGAAAAGACAAAAAACTTTATCCTGGTACATGAATCGCTGTGAAAGTAAGTAAACCGTGTTAACAAGTTTTCCTTTAAGAAGCGCTATTTGAAATTGTTGGACTAACAGAAGAAAAATTGACAACAGATAGACGTTGGAGTAGGAAGCGTTTAAGCCCTATCCCACTGAATAATCGATTGACTGGTTCATGAACTATGGCCAACTATGATATAAAAGGCATTTTAAGGCGAACACCTGATTAAAAACACAACGGTGACCAATTCATTAGTAAACCGACTACTGTTTGTAAACTGATAGAAAGAATAACAACGTACATACCGTTATAGTATCTCCACTATTGACCAAGTAACAGACAAATAGCCTTTAACCTAATACAAATAAATGTGTCAAGGGCTAACGAAGTCAGTAGATAACAAAGTGTAACATAAGGATTACAGACATCCATTCTGCGAAAAGGTAGAATATTTATTCGTTGCCAGCCTACACCTAAACAGCTATTGTAAAAATAATTAAGCCTTGATAAATGCCAGATCCTCGAGATAGCATCACGGCATAATAAGCCCTCGTTTGCATTTCAAAGATTTTCCGATTAATCTAGCCTGAAATTTTCCTTGGTTTGGGCATCGAAGTGTCACAACAGTTCAATTGAACTATGGTTGTGACTTTGCAGCGTTGCCTTTTTCCACATAGCAGTATAAACATTTGTGGATTAAGCAGTAACAAGATTGTTTGTAAAAGTGTAAAGGCATGTAGAGGGACGAAGGATAATTTGTGCAATTCATATTTAGCAGTTTGTATAAAATGGGGTGAAAGCTTAATGTGAGAGTAATCTAACCAAATAGCAATTATACTCATAGCACTTCAGATTTCCTACTGTTTTTGCTGTGTAATGTGGTTACGAAGTGGACGATCCTTTGTGATAAACTTGAATTTCTAATGATACTATATCATGATATCAATGTTCTTTTTACAATAATTCTGTACAACAGTTTATTTTTTCTTTACATTCTCTCCTTGACTTATAAGGCGCTATCTCAAATTTACAGTAAAGTTACAAATTATCCTGCGTGTAAACAGGGAAATCAAAACACATGAAAAGGTAATTATGCAATTACATTTTTAACTGTAAGACTCAAAGAAGTGAATTATGTTTTTCTTTCTGCAAGAAAATACACATTGATAACTCGATAAATCCTTTTTCTCCAACAGTCCAATCATTCAATTGGCTGGGTTTAATACGGATAAGATAAAGTAACACTTATCTTGTAAGGATTTTATTGTATAATTAAAGACTTAGCATTTCCTACTTGGAAGAGATCTTTCATTTTTAAACCTCCAGAGTTTCTCCTGTAGTAAGATTAAATAAAGTAACGTCTCAAAGCTGAAAACTTGCGACATTGAAATCCGTATAATGACCCTCATCACTTAACTTGGACTTGAAAAAGGCTGCAAATTCTTTCATGGAACAATATACTCTGACATCTTCCGGTACTACTATAACTACAAAGAAAATGAACATGGGTTTAAATAATTATCATGGGTAATGAGAGGGTCAAATGAGGTCGCTTTCTAGGTGTAAATCGGTTTTATATTTTTTAATGATTTAACATTAGGTTTGATTGTCTGCTTCAGTGAACCATTATTTTTATAAACATTATTTAAGCTATGTCTTATAAGTTTGTTTTTAACCAAGGTTAAATCACTGTGCGAGATCACCAGTAGGATCTGAAAAAAACTTTGATCATAACTGTCCCATACAAAAGACATTCCCATCCTTTTATCTTGTTTTGAAAAAGTTTACACAAATGATGATCCAGCTCGTGATCCAAAGTTGTTTCCTTAAATTCAATCATCCTTATATCAAATATTTTCCTCTATGTATCTTCGTATCTCACCATACACCCTACAATTTGGTGTCTCGTACTTTTCTAAAAGTTTATAAGGAAGTACTGAGTTTAAATTTCACCGACGTGACACAGACAGAAAAAAACCTGTTATCATTATTAAACCATTCAGTCTCACCAATGAACAATTTCAATAGCTTTCTTCCCAAAAGTTATGTATTACAAGACTTGTAAATGTTGTATCATTTGACATGTGAACAAATTTCATGAGCTACAAAGTAGTGAATTTTTTCTGAAAGAACCACATTGTTTTAGAATAACGTGACCCATAACAACGTCATTTTAAATTGTTTTTCGTTTTGTGTGAAAATGTTTAGTATCAAAAAAGCAATATATCCCATTAATAATCTGTTAACAGGAATGAGGACGAAATGCTTACTTATGTTTAAAGCCAATCATCACTTCAACTGTGAAGCCTTCCATTATTTAAAACGACTGGTGCTGTGAAACTGCGAATGAATGTGGCAGGATTTACAGTTTCAATGAGAATGATATATAGGTGCGAAAAGTATGCATTATTAAGCGTGAAATGATACGATCTGGATAGTCGAGCTTTTTAACAAATGAGAGCATAAATTCTGTGAGCTTACAAATCATATTCCTGGAATTATTGTATATTTCAGGAAATGACGTCATACTCAGTTAAGTTTTGGTATGATATTTCGTAAGTGACTATACTGGTTCTCTTCTTTGCGACTCGCGCATCCGATCAAACTGGTTTATAGTTTCCTCTTAAAAGTACACTAGATGTTCATTTGAACACGCTACGGTCACAGCGGGAGGGGATCAATTGGAACAACCCTCTCCTTTATTTCCTATTACGCCACACTCCCTTTTTTGATTCCTTGCGGGAGGTTTAAGCCTATATATGCAATCACGTGGGCGAGTGTATGTTTTGTGTGTGTTTAATGCATGTGGAAATGTGGGTGTGATTGTGAAGCTTAGCTTGTAAACATGATATCTCGGGGCAGCAACAATGGATACTTTTCGTACTTAGTATACGAATTTGCCATATTAAGGAGAAAATTTCTATTGTTTTCGGTGGAGGTCAAAGGTCATTTGAGGTCTCCAGAGGTCAAAAACTGAGAGCTTTGTTAACACGATATCGCAAGACAGGAATGATACTTAGTAAATATTTGTTACACAGATTTGTTATATAAATAGAAACAATCGTATTTTTTTTTATAAAAGTCAAATTTATCAGGAGTAAAACTATGAAGACCTTGTAAATTGCTTGTAACCACGATATCTCAAAAGGGTAACGTCCACAGACTTAGTATGTGGGTGTAATAGATTGAGTACAGGAACCCTATCGTTTTGGTGGTTAGAGGTCATAGCCAGATAAGGTCACCAGAGGTTAAGCGGTGAAAACCTCGTTAAGACGGTATGTTATGAACTTTAACCTAGATGGATCAAGTCATAGAATGTGAATGTTCTTTATTTAGTTCCAGGAGCTCTTGTTTTTCGTGGAGGTGAAATATCATTAACAAGGTATTTCAAGAAGGGTAACCGTGAGGGATCTCATATTTGGCATGCAGACGCCCTACGTTAAATTCGAGATTAGTATTGTTTTGGTGTGGTAAAAGGTCATTTGAGGTCACTGAAAGTCAAGTTGTGAAAATAGTTTAAACATGATGTTGCAAGAAGTAAACTTGAAAGGCCTCTCACTAGGCATGCAAATGTCCCACATTAAGTAGTAGCGATTTGGGTGTAGGTCAAATGTAATTTGAGGATATCAGAGTTCAAAATTTTAAATCCTGTAAGCATATTTTAACTTATGTACAGTTAGTAGTACATGTTATGGTCATTTTGCTGACACCCGGCTTCGCCCAGCACTGGGCAGAATTAAAGGACTTGACATGTACTATTTTGGCAAGGAATCATAGAACGAACGTATACTGGTTTCGTATACGTATTGTAGCCGAAACCTTGGCAGTAGTGTTGGACTCTGTAAAACACTCATCTAATACAAGCCCTGCCCGCCCCCCCCCCCCACCTTAAATCTGAGTTGCTGGTTACCGGTCCTGCATGATCACACTTAATGGAAACAAATGAACATTTTAAGAGTTATATTTTTAATCGGAACTAGAGATGGAATGTGTAGGACGCAATTTTTGGACCAATTTTTGAAAGGTGTACCCTGCATCAACCCCACCCAGATCGAGCGCAATCCTCCACGACTACTCGTTCCGTCCTGCCCGTGAGAGTTTGAGAAAATCTTGGTCACATTGTCACGAAGTTTACGGTCTTCAGCAGCTTATTTGGATTCTCGCAATGACTATTTTTTCACCCTCAGGAGCTGTTTCCAGGGCGAATTCGTATTACGCCTCCGTGTTTTCCGGACCCTGCCCTTGCACATAACACATGATTATCTTTAGGCGTCGTTAAATTTTTCCATTATCTGGGAATCGCGTCGAAATGCCTAGAGAGGCCTGAGGTCGTAATATTTAACTTGCCGAGTTATAGCGTGAACGAAGGTATCAATTTCTTTGTACTCTCTTCAAACCCGGAACAAAATAGGACTTTCTGCTAATTCCCACTACACTCCTAAACATTCTAAAATTAAGGTGGTTATTTCCGTTTGCCTAGACGGCTGGGAGTAAAATCACCTAAATTCAGCAAAGAAACATTTGACATAAAATTTCTTTCCTACAACAAGAAAGAGGTAAAATTAGTCATCTCCTTATGAATTAATGTATCTTGGTATGCCAGCTTCTTTTTCATCATGTTACTGAATTGCTTTGTTAGCTATGTCATATCTAAGCTCTGTAAGTTCATGAAAGATAATTTTAAATGAAATAAGAAAAGATGTGTTATATTCAGCTCATTGTTTTCAGAATAAGGTGGTGCCAATGCTTAATTATTTCTCTTTAAGGAAATGTAAACCACTCGACCCTCTACTTATTGAGTCGCCACCAAGGGAAAAAAATCTGGTTAGATACTACTCAGTGAAAACAGTCAACTGCATTTCATTAAAGGCAGACACTCACCCATTCTCTCCCCATCCCCCCAAACACATTTAAGCTTGGGTTAAGGGCAACATAGAGACATGATTGATCACTCATTTTTGGTTAACTTCAAAAGTTTTCAGATTCAAATTATGCCTTCAAATGCAGTCCACTCTGACCGAACGATAATTTTGCAGATCAGTGAAATGTGGTGCAAATACAAACAGACAGAGAAGATTACTTAGCTTCAGTGGCGTAGCTACGGGGGGCATGAGGGGGCACGTCCCCCCACGACGAAGCCGTGCCACCCCAGGTGCCCCCAGGAAAATTTTGGAATGTACAGTTCTGTATATAAGTCCTATAGAGAGAGAGAATTCAGACATTGTGCCCCCCAAGGAAAGGTCTGTGACCCCTAGTGCCCCCCTGCTCAAAAAATCCTGGCTACGCCACTGCTTATAGCTTACTAAAGTGATATGGCTAAAAAGTCACATACAGTAGTGTGCTCAACAGAACATGGCACTGAGCAATTAAATACAGAACTTTCTCTGTTAGCAGTTTCATATTTTGTCTTTAAATTGGAGGGGCGCTAAAAGTAAATTTGATTGCGAGAATTTAAATGTCATGTCTGGGATCATCCCACCCCCCCCCCCCCAAAAAAAATCACTAAAGAGTTTATTTATTCTATGCCATAGAATAGACTTAAAGACACAATTTTTCTTATACTATTTTGTCTATAGTGGTTCAATGTGTAAAACTTACCATGAGTTAGGATAACCCGTTAAAGTTCAAGCTTACACAAAACAGTCTTTGGACATATTTAATTTGAAGTGCTACCTTCACGTATGTGTCTCTCTTTTTTTCTTAATTTCATAGGTGTAGGAAGATGTTCTCGAATAGGGGGCTGGGCGTTGTTTCGTACCGCCGTCCGGGGGGTCTAAGGGGACTTTTATTTAATATTTGAGGGTTCTTAGATGTAATTTACTGCAACATATTGGACAAATGTTAAAGAAAATTACTGCAAATTTTTGACATTTTTTTACAGAAAGAACAAATAAGGGGTTTTCGTCCTTGAATTGAGGGGGCGGAAGCATACTTCCGCCACACCACATTTTTTTACTGATGAGGGGGTCTTCCTACACCTATACTTAATTTCTGTCTTCGTGTATATTTGTTTTAGCTTGGCATGACATTTACGGCATTTCCTCGTTTCCGTTGTTGTTTTCCGTTTTTCGTATCAATTAAAACTCGTAACTCTTAGTAAGACCAGACAAGGAAGGTCAACCTGTGATCAGACTTTATTCAATAACACAGTTAAGGCTGTTGATTAGTCTATACTCGGCAACACATACAGTCGTTACATTGAGAAAACTAACCATAAAGCGCCAGTGTCGTGGGTAAACATGATGTCATGACGTAATCTTTTCCACCAACATGTATTCTAGATTGTTTCCCAGTTAAAAT
The DNA here is from genome assembly GCA_029531755.1 of Holothuria leucospilota. Classification (NCBI taxonomy): domain Eukaryota; kingdom Metazoa; phylum Echinodermata; class Holothuroidea; order Aspidochirotida; family Holothuriidae; genus Holothuria; species Holothuria leucospilota. The sequence goes on along the minus strand of CM055963.1, from coordinate 30,011,467 downwards.
TAGTCGTTTCTGTAAACAAATCAACGTGCTTCCTTAATTCCTTCATACCTATTTACGGGAATACTGTATAAACAACCATTTCTCTTGAAAACAGTTACAGAAACTTGTGACGTACGTACGTGTGTATAGGGACAATGGCCTAGAGTTGTTTAAAAAAACCACGTCCACTGCATCGCGCTTTTCTTTGAAACGATGGATAGGCCTATTTTAGCGTCCATTTTATGACAATGAGGTAGCGTTCTACTTTTTATTGTCCCAATGACTTACACACCAAATCAGGCTACATCTCCACCCCTAGATCCTTGTAGAAGTTTTCAACCTGGACATGTTATCCCTCTGGTTAAAGCTCACAATGTGGGCTCTTATTGCATTTTCAAAATTTTCATGCCATGACCATTGAAATTTTGAGCTAGAAGGGTGTGAATGATAGTCACATATTCCCAGCCCTGATCGCTACTGAAAGACGGCACTTCACAGAGCGGAGTAGTAAAACGTGGCACTAAAATTGGTTAAATTGCCTTGAATTTAGCACAGCCTGTATTTCAACTCATTGCCTACACAAACCATATGAAAATTGATCATATTTTACAACTAACACAATTAGAAACAAGATCCCATAAAATTTGTAAGGGACTAGATTTGTCAGGCAATATTTTTCGGCGTAGGAACATTGAATTAGTGGTCCTCAGTCTATCATGAGGGAGTTCCACAATACAGACTTACAATGCATGCTGGACATTTTTTGGTACCAACAGGCCGATTTTTTGGCTTACACTAATTTACGCTTTCAGTGAATATTTTCGTCTCTTTCTGCGTTTAAACGTTTACCTTTTTGAATCTTTTCAGTCTAAGTTAAAACCATTTACGATTCAAAAAGTTAAACATTAAACTCAACGCCGATCATTTTGACCAGCAATTGATGTCAAAAAGTAAAAAAAAATAAACGAATAAACAAAATCCTGTATATGTTAATAAATGTGAAATCCTTCCTGGCGTGCCTGTTTCCGTAATGTCAACCTGGCTTGTAATATGAAAGAATTGTTGTGCGCGCGTATTCTCGACACTCTTGCTACTCATATGCAATGTCCATGAACAAAAAGGTATTTGGAAACACAGTGACGTCATTTGAAACACGTCTGTTCTAACAGTGTGTTAACGAACATTCGATCGTTTACGGCAAATGCAGCAATCCCACTCAAGTTGAATTGGTATCCCTTAATATCCTCCTTCACGTATACAGCTCTTCTTAATCGTGTGAAATTTTTCGTCACTACACCGCATAGACGTAGGAAGCGGAGGGCTGGGTTCAAAATCGTGGTGACCGGAAGTATAATTCCTCCCGCCCTCTTCCCCACAGGTCGAAAATCCCTTGTTTGTTCCCTGTGTGAGGATGTCAAAAATTTGCAGTAATTTTCCTTGAAATTTACTCAACATTTGTCTCACCAAATTGCATCTAAGGACCCTAAAATATTCAAAATTTTCCCCCCTTAGACCCTGGACGGCGATCCGAAAGAATGTCCGAAAGCCTCCCTCCCCCCACGTGAGAGTAGCTCTCTACGCTTATGCTACACCGTTAAATTTATGCATAAAAATTCCTTAACTTTTAATACGCAACATACTCAAACATCATAAAAAAAAGACGCTATCGTTGTCGTTATGTAATTACGTATACACTGTTAAAAATATTGGGCTAAAGTTGCCCGGCAACTTCTTGCCCGATATTGGGAGTCTACATATATAACAACCTCAAAAATCGAAAAAGTAGCAAAAAGAAAAAAAAAGACCAGCTAAGCGGGTATACAATTATCTCAGTTATTGGGTAAAACTTTGACCATTTGTTGGTCACATTGTCAGTAACTGCTGGGCATTTCTTTTCTAGACTAGGTAGCGTTGGGTAAACTTTCTTTCCCAACAGTTGCTGAAATTATAATTAAATTTATTGGGAAAGACGTTAACCACTTTTGGGGCAATTTATCTTTCACCGTTGATCGTGCACTGTACTAACCCATAATATCTTGTTATTCCTTTCTAGCTTTGTTACATTTGAATCAGTGGTACCGGTAACTGAGTTCATGAAAATTCTGAGCAAATTATGTATTTATAATGTATTTAACACTATAAAATTTCTCTAATGTAATTAAAATATGACCCTGGTCGATGCATAAAAACACGTTACAATGTGCACCTACACTCAGAGGTACTCTCAGGTCATGGCAACCCACCTCCAGTTTAAAAGCCTTGACCTAATCTGTTTGGTTTGTCATGTTGACACGTAATGTCCAGAACAATCAGGTTTAAATGGCACTGTCAATGCTGATAAGAAGTTTTGTTCTTCCCATCAATCCATAATAATACCAGCCACATCTGTGAACTTGCAGTGCCTGCTGAATTTTAGGCACTATAGCCAGGGCTGTAACACCCGAGTCCGGACTCGGACTCAATTCCGGACTCGAGTCCAGTTTTTTCTGGACTCGGAATTGGCCCGGAATGGGAGGTCCTGGAATCGGAATTGGCCCGGAATGGGCTGCAACTGGACTCGGACTCGGAGCCGAGTCCAGCCGAGTCCACTTAAGTGAAAATTTGATGCCCCCCTAGCATATTAGCTCATATTTACCACTGGGCTATCAGTGGTACCCAAACTCAAAACCACATACTCATGACCAGTACCCGTGTCCGGGCTCATGACCTGTTACCCGTACCTGTACCGGCCTCCATCCGTACTCATGGCCCGGTTAAATACCTGTACCCACGCCCAAGGCTTGGTACCCGTACTCATGACCAGCTGGCACCTGTACTCATGCTCCTGTATTCACACTACACCGCGGCGCTGCCAATTTCCAAGGATTTTACTGCACATTTATTTATGGGATGGACTCGGACGGGGGTCCTCTGGACTCTGATTCGGCTTGGACTCGGGAGGTACCGGAATTGGGGTCACTGGAATCGGAATTGGCTCGGACTCGGATTAGGTGGACTCGGTTACAGCCTTGACTATAGCAATATAGGATTATGCATAAAAGGTATTTTTTATATATATGGTATTTATATGCCCTTTCGAACCTGAAAGAGAATACCCAAGATTTTGGACTGTCATTACCTCTTAGTGCTCAAAGAGACCTATCGAATCCCATCCAAACGTGTGCTAATTCCTAGTACTATTTTAACAATTTTAACAATTTTATTGAAATAGAGCCGATTTTGTGGCGAAATAGAATTTACTAGTATTCCTCTTCCACAAATATCAAAGATTCCAAAAGAAATTTTCAGTCTTTGGAACCAATGTCTCATTATCAGAAGAAATGTGAAGCAAAACCGAGTCAAGTGTGTGGTTGCTCGGCGCAAAACCTTCAGCCAACAAAGTACGCAACTTTGAGAAAACATTATAATATTTAGCAACAAGTGGGTAAGATATGCCCAACCGTTGAATGTATGTTTGTCGCCAGTTTGACCAGTAATTGATAATGCAATAAACATGCATAGAGGGAAGTTTTTACCCCTGTATGGGCAAAGTTTGATCAAAATATTACCGAAAAGCTCTGCCCAACCAAAAGTTGTCCAGTGTTTTAACAGAGTATTAATTTGCCAAAATTAGTTTCCATCCCAGTTTGTGATTGGTGTATATTTTACACGTATACATAATATAGAGTCGTTCAAAATGGCGGCTGTAGTAAATGCACTTGAAAAATATGAACTTGTGCCTTACTGTGATGTATTTTTAGCTCATCCAAAGTGACAAAGGTAGACAGTGAAATGCCTTTTGCCACGAAAATCCAGCTGGCTCTACCTTTGCAATGCATTCAGTTGTAACTGAAAGACCCGGCCAGTGGCGTAGCTACGGGGGGATGAGGGGGCACGTGTCCCCCCACTACAAAGCCGTGCCACCCCAGGTGCCCCCATGGAAAATTTTGGAATGCACAGTTCTGTACATAAGCCCTCTAGAGCGGGAGAGAATTCAGACATTGTGCCCCCTAGGAAAGGTTCGTGACCCCCCAGTGCCCCCTGCAAAAAAATGCTAGGCTACGCGACTGGACCCGGCTGCTAATTTTTAGGGTAAAAAGTCGATATTGGGGGACGGTATAATTAAAGTGAAGTTTTAAAATAAGATCGGAGCAACTGCATATTAGACTCATTAATTAAAAGAAGAGAGAGAGAGAATTGAGAAAAAATACACGGCAAAGTTTTGGAAGAGGGAGGCACCAAGAACCCCGGTTCATACCTGGTACGGAAAATGTTATAGTTTCGAGGGTTTTTAGTATGTCAATGTAAGATATTCCATCTTAAGTTTGCCTGCCACCGATAAGGAACTTAAAACAAGCATTTTGTAGAGATGACCAGTCACTGACCACATTGTATCAATCAGCTAGTCTGAAATCACCAACAGAAGTTCATAGTGACAGTTAAACCTCTAATAGAGGTTTTTCACTGACGTCACTGCGTTCGCGCGTCTCTCTATTTTGACGGCCAGGCGCCCAGTGTATAACAATCGTAACTAACATCCTGCAGTCTTTTGCGCATGAGCAGTGACGGCCAGTGAGCCAAATTGAAACGCGCTGACGTCACGTGAAAAACCTCTATAGACCTTACGCACATGACGCCACGACACGGAAAGTGCGCCTTCCAATGGAGGCAAGCGCGTATCATTGTAACTTGCACCAACAAATGCAGACAGGTGATGTGTACTGGTCGGACACACGCGTAAATCTGCTATACTCGCGTGCGAAGTCTATGTCGTGCGTAAAGTGTACTGCATTGTTTATCCTCCAAAATGACGTTGCGTGACGTCATTCATAAGATCTACTACTGTTAAAATCATCTCGGCCTTACTGTCCTTAACTATTAATGGATAACAATTCCGAGTGAAATAGAGAGTATGCTTACATATAATACGGTATCAGTTTTCCACACAGTACTGCAATGACCAACAGACAAGCTCACAATGACATTTGAAAGTGTTTCGTTCTCCGTAAAAAAGGTATAACTTCCCACAATATCCACAGTAATTTCTTCCCTGTGCTGCTTAACAGAGTCCTTGACAGGGCGGTCAACTCTGACTTGCCCTTTAATGCCAAACTCTTGCCACAAAATACCAAATCCCACATTTCATCATTAAGTATAATTTCTATGCCAATTTGAAGGAAAAGCGGCAAAACACAGATGTATCTGTAGAAAAGACCACAGAGACAGTGATATTGTTACAAGTTTGTCGCATTTAGTTTTGGATTCTGTGTTTGCAGCCAAATAAAAGCATTTATATGCCAAACGAACCTTTATCTGCAAAGTTTACCAAAATTTGGCACTTAAAAATACCAGCTGGCAACCTTCGTCTTTGATAAGCCCAGACAGGCTTCCTGAACTAAACTGAAATGCACTGACTGGAACTATTTGACAAACAAATCCGGTGCGTTTTTCTTTTTAAATGCCTCCCTCAATCACACTCAATTCAATGTCCATATACGGTCTTGGCGAAATTGTCTACCAATGTTCAGAAATTACAAAAGAGGACTAACTATGGTATCATGTATAAATTTCGGAATGAAGCATAAATAAAGATACTCTTAATTGTTTAAAAATTCTGTTTAAGATGAATTCTTGGGCGCTTGTAACGCAAGCAAAATTACTAAGTGCCAATGGACTAGTTGTTTTTTTTTTGAAAACCTTACCGGACTTGTATGATAAGTTTGGGCTATGTGCCTGTCAGTCGGACTGAGAGAATACGATAGGCTATATTTCGTTAAAGCGAACAAAACACATAATGGGTAGTTTGGAGGGTTTCTCAAGAAAAATAGAAACTTGGCTCATCGCCCTTGATTTCCTGAAACCATGCACACGCTAGTAGCATGTAGTAGCAGACACTGGTCTAGGTGGGCTCTCCTGGTCCCAGTCCCCTTCTTTGGCCACTGCTTTACTTTTCCCTACTCTGCACAAAGTTTGTGTATTAATCTTGATTTTCAGATGCCAAGAAAGTTCGAAGAAACCACATTTTACAGTATTTATTCAAACAATTTCCTAGTGAGGATATAAAGCCCTTCCACATGTGTTAGACGTTTTCAAGTTCACAGGTACATTATGGTGCCTGGCTAGCCTGGATCTAAAAGCGAAGTATTCTCACTAGGCCTACATTATGTTACACGATGTCATTATCTGTTTCTTTGTGGTAATGTGCCCATCTCGATTGTTCCATTGTCGAATGACGAGACACCGTATCTAATAAGTAACAGTGTTAATTTAAAAGCGTTTCTGTGGGAAACCACACCCCTTGTTGAGGCTTCGTGCCTTTGGGGCTGGCAGATTCGAGCATTCGATCTACCCCTGGAATAGTGTTTAATTAGGTTTCAGCTCAATAATGAGAAAATATTGCTATAGAGAATTCATTGACATTTCTCTTTTCGTAACTTTTTGTTGAAACATGACAAGAAGTAAGCCCCACTGGCAACTTACAGAGATTCATTATAGACATCCTACTACTGAACTAGATGGGTCACGTTAATGCAAAAGAGGCGTTTTGAAGCACACATAGAAAGGGCTGACACGATCCACTAACTCCGGTCTTCTTGACACTCCAGTCTTCTTGACAGTGACATAACGTTCTCTTCAAAATGTTATCAACAGGTCAATAGGATCAATGAGTAAAATGTCGGTACAGTTTTTCCTCTAAAAGCATAGCTTTAGCCATTCAGTATTAACAGGGAGTTGCTATTAAAGGTCTTGTGACATGCCACCAAAAAGAGCTGTTTCACTTGTCAGTTAAAGAATTAAGTCCTCCAATCAAACATCCGTTGGAATTATTTCAATATCTTCTACCGTTCTCAAAATATACGTCTTCAAAGTTTGATGGTTTATGAAGAAACTATGCAAAAATAATGATGTGGAGTGTTGCACAGTGTCATGATTTCTTTTGTTAACCCTATATAAATTATCTCTTAATTACTGATCATATAGATTACAGTTTGGTGAGCGATATCAATATTTTTGAAGGATAAAATTTTAACTTTTATAATAAACCCCTCAGGGAATAACAATGCTACCAGTGTCCTTGAAATTAAGGTTGAAAAAACAAAGGCTAACATGTGCCATATATAGTATGTCCCTCTTTCGATGTCGCATATTTGCATATTTAGCTCATGTTTATTCATGATACAAGTGTGAAATAGAAATTTCCCTGTAAAATGGTCAATATTTGATGGATTTCTGGTTTTTTAATGCTTTTTACATCAAATATCCAACTGTGTTATTTTCATGTCACACAACCTTTAAACAGCAGCTCCCTGGTATAAAGAACGTCTTTCTTGAATTCACATTTTAAATTGAAAATGCCGAAAGCCAAGAAGCACAGACTGTGGACCAATGTAATGGAGGGCGGAGGCACTCTCCACCAGTACACGCAGTACGTAAGCCCGCCGTACCGTCGCATTTAAAGCCCTGGTCACACTGCCACGACAACCCACGACACGACAGCAACCACCCACCACGTCGGCTGTGGTCGTGGCGGTGTTGCCGGTTCCACGACTAGAGTTCCGTCGTGTCGTAAGCCGTCGGCCCGATTGAACATGTTCAATCGTAGTTGAATGCAGTCGGTGCACCAGAATGTTAACGATTTAAGCTCGGGTCACACCACCAAGACTACCTGCCACGATTTGCATAAATCGTAGACATTCTGGTGCACCGACTGCATTCAACTTCGAGTGAACATGTTCAATCGGGCTGACAGCTTTAATACGACACGACGGAACTCTAGTGTGGAACCGGCAACACCGTCACGACCACAGCCGACGCGGTGGGTGGTCGCCGTCATGTCGTGGATTTTCGTGGCAGTATGACCCGGGCTTTACGCAAATTGTCTACCACAAAGAGTCGCAGGTAGTCGTGGCGGTGTGACCCGGGCTTAATAGTGTCCCGAACAGCCATAAAACCGCAGGCATGGTGAACTCACAGTGAAAACGAGTTCATATGTTCACATCGAGTTCGAATGTGTCTTTACTATGGGACTACTTGAAACCCGGAACAGGTCATATGACCATACTTAGGCCTAGCCGTTTAAATTTCACAGTGTGAGGTGATCCGTTTAATTATAGTATACGTCGATGGTTCATTCCAAACACTGACCCGGTGGACTTTAACAGTAGTTCATAGGCCGTAGATCCGGGCAGACATCATATCTCCACGGCCCTCGCCCTTTCTTTCATACAAAATCCGAAACCTGCATCTGATAGGCCTTACTGTCGATTCAACTCGGCAGTTGTCAACGATACTTCGAACAATACAAAATTCAAGCACCCAGATTTTAAAACAATCTCACTGGCAGCTTTCGCCAGAGAAATTGATCTTTTTGAATATTTTACTAAAGGAAGAAAAATAAAATGAGATTCACGGTAGTGGTTGACCCCGAGATTCTACTGATAGGCACGCAAAACGTGATAATAATTGTGAACCTCTGTCCACTTGAAGGCAGAGTCACAATGTCACGGGGGTCGTTATGAGTGCAAAATTAAAGTGATCGCTGGTCACATCTCTATAGTGGGGTATATTTCAAAAACTTTATTCGTTCAAATTTTCTCATTTAGCGTGACCCTCCAGGGCTTTGCTCCCTAAGCTTCACCAAGGGCACCAACACTACTCCCAATTGAAATCCACACGGAAACCAGTTCGCGTCGTTGCTTTGCTGCACCTTAGGCGCATTAGTTCTCACCCCCCCCCCCCTTCTGGATCAGCACTTGAGTTACGGTACCTATAAAACTATAAAACAAGTTTCTGTAAGATCGAAAGGGATATGAAGCTTTTTCAAAAGTCTCGTCGACTCTCTGGCGAAGAGCCATTGGGCGAAACCAAACATTACTCCCGAAGGAGTTCTGCTCCCAGAAGGTGCACCGTCCCTGGGGACTATTTTGACTACACTGACCAACCCGACAGTGGTCCCGTTCTAGACTGCAGGCTGAATAGAACAGATCCCACATTGGAGCGAAAGGGATATGAAGCGTACAGACTGGTGAAACGTAGGACCTACACATCACTGGGTCAAGTTGTCATTCTATTGGTTACTGCGGTTAGAGCTGACAAAATGATGTAATATATTTCTCCACGTGTTCATCTTCAAATGCATAAAGAGACTACCCTGGTAGTCCAAATCATGTTCGGGATCCCTATAATATCCATTAATGCAAAAAAAAAAAAAAAAGAAAAAAAAACTGACGTCAGTATGCCGATTTATTTTTATCATTTTTGGTTGGCAAAAGGTAGAAACCATTCTGGAGTTGTAAGCGTAAAGAAAAATTGACATTTGATGAAAACTTTCACAGGTGGACAGATTGAAAATGAGAGAGATTCGATTGGAAAATTTCTGAGAAGAACTATTTTAGAGTAAAGCAAACATTAAAACTTATTTTTTTAACTTATGTAATAAAACAGCAGAGGAATCGACCATTTCCAATTAGAGGGTTTGGGAATGAAGTTTGAGCACGCTTAACAGCTTCAATATTTAAGTGAATTTTTGATACGATCACTATAAGCCCCCGTAGATAACTTGTTTATGACGAACTTCATGTATTTATGACTAAGTTCCTAACATCATACGCTTATGCTACTATTGGTGCACTTGTCAATAACATGTCGAAGCGTTTTTAATACACGTATTTTTCGCAAGAAACAATGAAGACTATCCTGATAATCGCGTTGTGGGGAATGCTCGTTGCCATGACTGCAGCTGCAGCTGCTCCCTCTAGCCAACAGGAAAGGAACTGGTTCGAAGTATTCAACCTTGGAAATTCAAATTTTGATGTCTCTCTTTGGTAAGTTTCAAAGCGTTTTCAGTTTTGTTTTTAAATCAAATCATCATGCAAAAATATTCTCTCTCTAAAATAAAAACTTGATAAATTGCTTTATCACTGTAGGGAAAAATAGTGACTTAAGTAAAAATGTCATTTTAGGTTTAATTCTCACAGGGTGGTGCAGATCGAGTGTATCGTAAATTTGAATTTACCCGCCAGCCATATTGTAAAATAATGACCTTATGGTAAAAGCGTAAGAGCGATTTCTTCGGAAATGCATAACGCAGACGAACGCTCTTATTTAAGTTGTCTATTCAACTAGATGGTTTGAGCCTGTGTCGGTTTACTTAAATTACTCCAAAAGTAGCTGTTCGAAAGAGATAGCCTAAGAACTTTGCTAATTTCTGGTGAGAGAGTTTCTTTCGTATAAGAAGGTCGAGGCCAAACGCCTAGTACTTCTACTTATTTTCCCTTTGATTCCGCTGATGTTGTGTAATGAAAGTTACACAAGTCAGTTTTATGCAAGCTGGACTATTAGATAAGAATCAAACGAAACCGCCGTTTTATTCGAAGCATGTAAGTGCACTATGCCACTTCAAGGGGAAGGTCATTATCGTCAATCGGTTGTTCTGTTTATGCCACAGATCAACCCTCGGGGTGAGTATATGTTTAGAAGCTCTCCCTAATAACCATTGAGGTGGCCTAACCCTGGCGAAGGTAAACAATGCCAAACTTTGAAAAGTTATAACGCCTTATTCTTGCACCATTTCATGGTACCGGGGGAAATTCCATGGACCGAAACTCTGTACGCAGTGTAATTATTAAAGGAACACTGAAAGCATTCAGAGAGAGAAAACTGGAACGGTCTTGTGCAAACTGAAACTGTTATGTGACTTTTCAAACCCAAGCCTGGCCTTGCACAAGCTTACAAGGCACGAATGAGATTTGCCCTCCCGGCGGACATGTGTTACTCCTGCACCTATATTGCGGGCTGCACTCGTTATACCAACGAGTATGTACGCCAAAGAGGGAGTACGTATTCGACACCTGCTATGAAGGTACGAATGAGATGCGAAAATATATACCGGTACAACTTCCATCCAGTGTTTACCGTACTGTAATTTTAAACAATGATAAGTAGCACCTTAATATTTGTAGGTCCACTTGCTTTCACCTCTCTCACCTGGCGTGCGCTAAAGTGACGCTTGTCTGTATTGCATACGTGTAAACAAGGATGGTTCCATTCCCTGGTCAGTCAAATACCCACAGAATGCATGACGTAAGAAGCGTGAGCTCCCCCCCCCCCCCACCAAGTCATGTGGTAAAATGGTTTACGAGAAAAGTGAGTCACGCAGGATGAAGGATGACTATATATCTATAACCATTACGAATGTAAAGTATATACAGACATAAACCAGTGCTTTTTTGTTTAAAGGCTCTCTAATCGAATCCCAGACAGTAACAATTCTCTCTACTTTTACTTCAAACCCCTCCTTCAATTTAAACCAACCTACCTGTCTAGTACACCTCCAAGACAGAGCCACGGTGTACTGAGCCTGCACTAAGTTAAAGACAGATTTGCATCAGCCCAAGTATGACTTTTAGTTAGGGGTAAGCAAAAGTCTCAGTTGGTGACTACTCTTTGATTGACATCAGAGTTACAAAATTCAAAGATGCAGAGCAGCTCATATTACACAGCACGCACAGAGAATGTTTTGATTACACATGGGGTCTTTTATGCTTACCAGGATGTGGCCTGGAGCAGTGAACTATGTTTGTGTCTGCACAAGAAGAACTTCAGTAAAGACAATTATGGGCGGGGTTTACCACCAAGTAAAAGTCATACTTGGGGTGATGCATATCCCTCTTTAAAGTTGATTGAGGCAATACTGTCACAGTGTGTGTGAGGTCTGGGGTCACAACTGACTTTACCAATCCTTGTTGACCAACCAGAGTGGAGCTTTATTATTTGAATGAATGTCAATCAAAGTGCAGTCATCAACTGTATTGGAACTGTTTAGGCAGGGACTTGTTGGGGGATGCCTTGTCCCCTTCAAGGATGACATGGTTCAGAACAGAGTTTCTCTATAGCTCCATGGTTTCTCAACCCTTTGTAACTCGAGACTTACTTCTGATCATTGACATTACCCGAACCATAAACTGAAAAATGCCAGTTTTATTTACATTTACAACATAATCATAAGAAATAAGTTTCAACACTAAACATTGTATATAACTTAAATTCCATCTGTGTATGGTGAGATTAATTGCGTTGAAAAGAATTAACGACAGACGTGTAGATATCTTTTATTGTTTCCTGGCCTACTTCGCGGCCTACCAGACGGCGCTGGGGGCTGCGTTGACAGGTGCTGGTTAGAAATTAGAATCTCTCGTGGTTGTTCCATTTGCCCCAATATGTTGCAGGAAGTGAACGCACATGCTCTACTTTATTTAAAGGCAGGCTCTCTATCGTAATCATCCAGAGTTTATTTCCTTTATACCCGATATACTCGACAAAATGACCTCTGACCTCCACTAAAAACAAATAAGAACCTTCCTATCAATATGACAAATCTTTAAAGGTCAAGAGCAGTCGCCCCAAACTTATTTTGAAGCAACAGCTAAATCTCACAATTGTCTTCTTATTTCTCTTCAAAGTATCTTTCATAATATGTTAGGACTTTAATATTGCATATTCAAGGTAAACCAATCAGTTACTTCTTGTAAATTTCACATTTGAGGAGAAAAAATATTGTCACATGACTCTCAAGAGCCAATCATGAAACAGGACAGTCTACTACACTACTTCAAGTTGGGGTGACTGCATTTCCCCTTTAAGTATGTTAAGTAATAGACAGCAGCAATGAAATAAAACAATGAATGGGATTAGAAACCGGACCGTCACTGAGAATTAGAAACCAAGCACATTCCCCTACACTATAGGGGTACTTCTAATCACCTTATTGTCACAACATTCACATGATCTTTACTAAGCCTAAGTAATTAAAGGAATTACTAACTTATGTACCAGAGTTGTGCTCGTGGAAAGATATGTGTTGTTCTCTATAATTTTATCTCTGGAATGGTACAAAAGTTCAGTCCTCCCTTTTCTGTGGTCACCAAACGACACACTTCGGAGGTACAACTCACTGTTTATTCAATTTACGAGGTTTCGCAGTTTCACCTCTGTTTACCTTAGGTTACCTTTGACTTCTACCAAAACCCATAGGGTTCTCTCTCTTAATATGACAAACCAACTGTGAAACGTATCCATGATTCCCTGTCTTGAGATAACGTGTTTATAAGGTTTTTGACCTTTGGTGACCTCAAGTGACCTTTGACTTCCACCAAAACAATAGCCTTGAGTTCTTCTCAATATGTAAAATTTATATACCAGTATGAAAATATATCCATTATCTCTGTCTTGAAAGATTTTACCCTAAAGTAAGGACTGACAAGTACATTGGAGTACGTTTTGCAGTTTCGGTTTTCTCATGTTTTTGATTTACATATTGCTCGGTCTTTGCGTCAATGCGAACAAAGTTTACAAAATGTCACAATAAAATTGTGTGCCAACAGACGTGATTGTTTAGGGCGAACGGCCAGGACCGGAAGGATAAGTAGATGCTAATTTATGCATTCATGTGATGGGAAGACCTGGACGTCTAAGCTGTGTGTTCCCTACTGTAGTAATGTCCTCATAGTACTATGGTTCGTATGAAGTGGTTACGTTAACTTCTTAGCCTTGGACACACTTCTACTACTCTTTCATATTAACCCCGTTTGTGGACGGCTACCATAGAAAAGCACGATAAATATGGAAATAAAAACATGACATATTTCCAATAGGACACAAAACGGAAAGATAATCATGTGATTCTTTTGTTGGGCTTATACAGAGGGTTCAACAAAATTCAGCTGTATTCGGAAAATATATTGCTGTTTGTTATGTGCTAGAGAGAAAAATGCCACCGCAGACTGGGAAGGTAATCTAAACGTCAACCTCCGCAACGTTCACATCCATCAATCATGTCCAGTCGTTTTTTGTGCTAACATGAATGATTCTGCAGCACCCTGGGCCTTACAATACATTCTTATATCACAGGTCTTAAAGAGCTGAGCGCGTCTTACTTCGTTTATCCCGGGGGTACACTTCTCAGTATTAAACCCGGGGTTTTGTGGATCATTCATGCCACATTTTGATTCAGTGTAGGCCTATTGCACATGAAAGGTATGTTGGGGTAAGATTAGTTGACTTCCTTCTTAAGCAAACGACATAATAAAGTGGAAATCCCGAAGATAAGGAAATATGTCCCTCTCCTTTTTTTTTTTTGAAAATGTTTCGATTGACCTTACTTTTTTACACAATAACTTTTGTCTCAAGGGCCTATTATACCTCCCCCCCCCCCACACACACACACACACACGCACGCGCGCGCGCGCACTTTTTCACAGAAAGTTGCTTCTGGAAATAAGTTTTCATGATTATCTTTTGGACTTTGCTAAACTTAAAAAAAAACAAGAAATTTTACCTCGAAAAGAGTATTACGTAATACTGTCTATTGTTGTGTAAAAATATTGTGTCTACAACTGAGTTGTGCCTGTAAAACTTTTTTATTTCTAATAACAGTTACGTGAACTTTTAAGTGTCAACAGGCAGTGGTCAGATTTGGAGAAGTGATAAGGGAAGGAAATTTCTTTAATCCAAGGAAGTCCTAAATAGTTCAGACAGACCTCGAGACTTTGAGCAAATTTCAAGGTCGACCCCTAATGCCTTCCTTTATGGCTTGTAATAAAGATACTTTGTTTATATCAACGATTTTCTTGTTGATATAAACTTATTCTATGAACTTAAGTGGATCATTGTGACCTCAAATGGTCCGAGAGTACCGGTACTCAAAACTTGACAAGGACTTTATAATCATTGCGAGATAACAAAAATGTTTTCTATCTTACATGGTTTATTAATGTACAGTAACTCAATATTTCCATTTAGGCTTGCGTCTTTATGCAATTCGGTATCGGAGGTCGCGCTTATACATTTTCTTTTCATTTTTTTTTTCTTGTTTTGAAAGTGGGTGCAAGAGTTGTTTATATGAGATTGACTATCAAATTGCAGCCAAGATCGAAATTTTAAGAACAGCATTGACCACGACCTTTGATACGACAGGAATTATAGTGTAGTTGTGCACTGACAAGAATCTGAGGGTCAGACAAAGCTTTTCGTGAACCTCTTCGCTTCGAAAATTTCAGGTTTTATTAGAAACACCTCTCCAAGAAAAAAACTAACGGCAGAAAATCTATGAGGGTGGCATCTGAGAGCTGCGACACATATAACCATAGACACAGGCTATTTTAGTGTCAGGTGGCATAATTATAGAAGTGTACTTGCTCGAAGACACAAAACTATACCAATTTGTTAGAGCATAAACGTAAAACAAGTGGAAAGGGTATTTTATCTTACATTCAGTCTTAAAGGGCATATGTAACCCTCCCATTCTGAATTAGCGAGTACACCCTCTATCCTATTTCACGTATATGGCTCCTTTGAATCCAGTGACTATACTTCGTTACTGAATGGCTAAATTCATGCATGACTAACTTTATTTTTACCGTTGTTACGCCTTGTTAGTGTTTTGAAGATCATAATGAAAGTACTTCATACTTACTTGTATGAGAAATGAGAGGAGATCTAAAGTTCAACCCAAGTTTTTTATCTTTCTTTTTCCCTTTTTTTTTTATCCAGTAACTGCTTATGCCTTTCAATGTACCATGCGAAATGTGCCTAACGTGACACATAGCATGTAATAAGTGAAGACTTGGCCCACACTCTACAGTTAACACTGTATAAACAATGATTTTATGGAGAAAGTGACACAGTCAGAAAAATAACAATCTTGCAAAATATCCTAATAAGAGTTAGCCTGCCGTAATTTCTTACTACGAATGTAATGCTTTCTTTTTGAAGGCAATTTTTATGTAGCATTTTTTTATTGTTATGATGAAAACTGCATCAACTGTGCATGACGAATGACATACTTCCACGAATTTTCTATAGCTATTATTTATCCGGAATGCCTCGGAGATGACAGAACCCATCACTCACTTTAGATGATCAAATTGACAGTCTGTTATGTTCTAGACGGCTGGAGTCGTTCCAAACCGTTTCATGATATCGTAACCTACGACTCCTCACAGCGAAAGGGTCATAACACAGCCATCGCCTCTTCAAGTTCACTGATTAAAGGTCCCATGCAGCTCCTTCAAGTAGACTTCCTGGAAGGGGTGTCATTAGCCTCCATGCATAGTCTATAGGACTCGGTGGGTCCGCACGACCCCCCACCACACACACACACACACACACGCACACGCACCCGCACACGCACCCACACACAAAAATTAAGTTCATCCAACACTATTCCAATAGCAACTACAAAGGATTGTGAGATACAGTTTTGGTACGCGTCGTTTTTGCCCACAGTAAAATGCCATTGACAAAAACGACGCATACTCCCATAATCCTTTGTAACTCCTATTTGGAAGAGGGTCTGTGGTTCCTAACCAATTTTTATTATATTCCTGCATTCAATAGAAACTGTACTTTGTAAAGTACCAAATAGTATTTCAATATAAGCTCTGAAAAACCCCATGTGCCCCTTTAAGTTCTTATCAGCCTCTGCAATTGTAGTCCATCTCTGTCGGTAAATGTACAGGCTCGTAATTCGCTTGTCTACGTAGCAGACTGTACGGCATATTCCTTGTTCAGTAATATCACTTGTTTGGGAAGAAGGGGAGCTGAGCAAACAGAGTTCGCTCCGCGGGGTAGTAGCTTGCAGGCTCTGCCGGTGGGCAATGTGTTTGCGGTTTAGCAGTCAGCAAACAGGAAAGTTAGTTGAGTAGGCTAAATAATAGATTTATGAACACTTTTGAAAAAGGAACAGGGGAGGAGGTATAATTGAGCGGTTTTTAGTTTGACCATAAGCATGTGGTTATTTTGTGGAGATATCCCACTTTGCTTAAAAGTGTTTTTGTTACTTGATCTTTCTCTCTCTATGACCTTTTTAAAGTAAGCTGACATATTGCATCGTACATTTTATGTTCCTTGAATTAATTATCCAGCGATTTCACTTCGAAAATAGCTTTTATGGGAAGCGAGAAGATGTAACGCCTACGCTTTGGTACACTCTGCCAACTTTCCACCCGTTTATGAAAACCCTTGAAGAATGTTCCTATGTTCATGAGATCGCGTTCCTTTATAACAATAGATAATAAGGTATGTATCCTTAATTTTGCCCATAACAAATTGCTTTACAAGTGCGGGAGGGGGCATTCGGGACAAGTGTTCCCCAAGTCCTCATATCACCTATCGGAATTTCTGCCTTATTTCATATGGCATGCCGTGTAACAATGTAATCGCAGAATAGAAAAGAAAAAAAACTTAAAAACTTGTTTAAGTGTTCTTAACTGACACTTTATAGTGTTCGCGTCTTGGAGGATAAACTTAAGTGGTGAATGCCTCATATCGTAACTGGGTTACCCGGGAACGTAATATGCTGGGTTGCAGCAACAACAAAAAAAAGAAAAAAATTAAAAAAAAATAAAAAATAACATGCAGTGAAAACAAATACAGGAGTGCTTTAATTTCTGCAACCGTTGTCTGAAAATAACAAAGATACGGATCGTCTTTACACTTGTGGAAGAGAACACTAACACAGCCTTATACTGTACAACTGCATGATTGACCAATCAGAGAGGCTTATATTTGGAGGGTATCATTGCTCACTCCTTATCAATCAAAGTTACAGTTACCAGTTACAAAGTTGCAGTTACCAGTTACAAAATTGCAGTTACCAGTTACAAAGTTGCAGTTACCAGTTGTGAATTCCGGCTGTCCCCAAACATTTGGGATAATGAGCGTCTGCTTTTAAACATAAAAGGTTGTACAGAGGAGCAGGGGCGTAGCTAGGGTCATATGTTGGGGGGGGGGGGGGGTGAAGGTCCTAAATTCCGACTAGATGGATGTTTTTTCCAACTGAATGGTGGCGCGTAAATTGCACCATTTTTATGCCCCCTGCGTTTACACACAGCAGTGGGGATCCTTCCTTTGTCACTACATAAAGGAACCGTCGTTGGGGAGGGGTCTAAGGGGAAAGGAGTCACCCCCTCCCCTTTGAGAAATTTTGTTAGTTTAAGGTTGCTAGATGCTAAATGGAGCTATCTTTGGGATATTTTTGGAGCTGATCATATATGGCTAGAAAATGTCCCCAATTAAGTGAATTCTTATATTTCCGACTGGTTTGATTCTTTGTCCAAATGTGCAGCCGGAAGGTCTGGGGTTCGACTCCTGGCCGGGTCATACCAAAGACTTTAAAAATGGAACCTACTGCCATTGCGCTTGGGGCTCAGCATAAGCAATGGAGTAGGAAAAACAAGCCAGTGAGCCACAAGTGGAAAAAAATGCCGTGGCCGGTCCGACTTAAACCGTCGTGGGGGAGAGGGGTCTAAGGAGAGGGGGTGTCCCCATCCCCTTTGAGAAATTTTTGTTAAGGTACGGTTGCTTTGATGCAAAATGGTGCTATCTTGGGATACTTTTGGAACTGATCATATATGGCTGAAAAATGTCCATAATTTAGTGAATACTAAGATTTGTTTAGGTGAAAGTAGAAAGTATGTTGTCTAAGAGAAGAATACGTTGTCAACAAACCTCCTGAAGCCCCCCCCCCCCCTTTTTGACTACTTTACTACCTTCTATTCTGGCATCTAAGGCTAACATATACCTGTATAGGGCCTCCTGGAAGCTCTGGATCAATTATATAAAATGGACGCAATGACATAATGCTTGTTACCTGACATCTAAATAATAATAATAATATAGAGTATGACGCCAAGCACTTTACATCTATCGTATTTTTACTAATTTTGAACGGAAACCCAGACGAACAGCTCCTAGCAATGGGGAATGACCGGGCGGGTGGGAAGTATAGGTGCAGAAAAGTGATATTAGACCTTCCAGACAGGTATGGCAAAGGGGGTGTAGGACTAACAAGCGCGTTTCAGAATATACACCTAGTTTACAGGTTTATGCTGTAAAAGTTCACTGGCACCGTACGTTTGTGCTTATAATGTTCATTAAGTGATACAACGTGGATTGTGAGGATGCGCTTGAAGCGCGCCGAAATTTGGGGGTATATTTCAATGCCAAAGTGTAAAACCTGCACGTAGGCTCAGCCAGGGGTGGTGCTTTGATTTGCCGACATAGGGGCAAAGCGCGATGACTGGGAGTCAGTTACTCTAAGTCCCGACAGATGCAATGAGTTGCCGAAATATAAGGCGCGCGAAGCCGAGCTTTCAACTTCTGCTGTTGAGCTCCGAAAGTTGCTATCGGAAGATACTGATAATAAGAACAACACTGAGGTAAGGTTTGAAGCGCGCGGAGCGGGCAAAAATTTTGAGAGTTTGAGAAGAATATGCAAAAAAGGACAGTTTGATTCGATTTTACGTGAGGAAAATAACGTTTGGTATTATTCTCACTTGGTCTAGTTGGAAAATATATACAAAGTTGACAGTCATATGCTCAGTCGGAAAAATGTGCTAGACTGAGATATCAGAAATTCCAACTGGTATTTCAGATTTTCCGACCATCATCGCTCTAACGAACTTTGGGGGGTGAGACACTCCCCACACCCCCCGGTCGCGACGGCCCTGCAGAGGAGGGACAGATCATTTGATGTCAACGATCATTGGAGTGAAAGATCAGGTGTATAGTTCTCTAAAAGAATTGATACTTTAGGATCTAATACGTCATTTTCATTTTCTTTATTTGTTTCTTCACAACAGTAACAAAATAAAGTATAAAGTTAGCCTAATTAGCTTCATTTGATAGACATGCAGTTGTGGAAGGAAGTCCTGTAAAAGCCTATATTTTAGCAGTTTAGAGTGGTAGACTGTATCCATCAATACATAATAACGCACTGTAGTGGAAATTTTCTACCCACTGTGAGGTTTTTTTTACGCAGTTATGAAAGTACGACGTAATGCATGTAGTAAACTCAGTTGTCGAATATGGTTGGAAAGAAGGGGGGGAGGAGAGGAGTGGAGGTGCGTATCCAACTTTGGCATGCGTGGGGATGACCACAGGCATTTATACCTCCTCAGATCTAAGAAGGGATAGTTTCATAGCTTTTATATCACATCGGTTTGAACTTTTAGTTTTGTTTCCACTAACAACATGGAGTAAATAATAGTTGTTAACTGAGAGTTGCGCCTGTCATCCACCAACTACCAAGCATACGGTCCGAAAGCCTCTGCCATATGAGATTCACTTCCCTAACTTTATTTTGAGGATATCTCCCCCCTCCCGTGATTGCTGCCCTTAGTAATATCACCCAACTCAATCTGTGCCCAAACGTCCAACCAGCTTGTTTCATCTCCCTGGTCCAACTTAGTACCTACAGACTCTTGCCACAGAAAGCAATAAATTTTCTTCTCAACACAAAACGTTTGATTTAGCCGGGTAGTTGAAAATAGCTCCATAAATCTCCGGCATTATTCACGTCACTTATCAGATGGTAAATTAACATTTGATAGTACCGGCGTTATTTCAATTTTTAATGTTAAGAATTGACGTGTGTATTGTGTGATTAAAATATTACAAGAAGATATGGATGTATAAACCAAAACGTGAGTTCACTTCATCAGGATGTTGCAACAAGACGTGACTGGACCAACTCCCTGCATGGACAATTCTTACAGAAGCGATTCTTGCCGTATGATTTTCCCGACAATTGCCCCACCGACGTAACTTCCTCACGGAAAGTTCCGAATTGTCAAGGACGGGTTGTCCGGATGGGAATTGTCTTTGATGAGTGGTCCACGAATTTTGTCGGGGGGGGGGGCGTCGGGCCGGGTGGAAATTTAACGTAGGTTTTGTCCAGGAATCACGCAAAGGTTTTTAGCTTCAAGGAGCTGTGTATGGTCGTAGCCTGAGATATCTTTAGGGAATTATTGTCCCCTTCACTTAGTGCCTAAATACCTTGCACTGGTATATAAAACAGAAGGTTGTACAAGGTATATGAGTGGGGTCAGATAGAGCAACAGTCTTTCAAACAGTGACATATACTTGGAGTAACGACTCCCTGCCCTGAAATGTTAAGTTTTACTATCATGCCTCGTCATAAATAGCCTGGAAGAATCATTAAAACTATATAAGAATACATGCTGCTTTCATTGCCAAGACACAACTTAAATGCTTGCTTTTCTTGGATTTCCACGTCTAGAAATGACCATCTGTTTCCGTACACTGGGTTTTCCAGATCTAGGAAAGTAAAAGCTCGTGCTTTTGCCACAAAAGTTTATAAAAAGGATGGAAAACTGTGGGAAGATCTTTACGAATTAAATGTGTAAGCGGTAAAACCGTCAAACGAACTTGGCAATGAATGTAGTTTGCTATACGGCAGCTTACGTGCAAGAGGTATATGATTGACGGCCGGATTGGTGAAGTTTGCAGTCATTCAACATTTGAAGGTGTTTTTTATCCCTTTTTGCAGGAACACTCCCACTGGGTCACGAGAAAATGTCTGTGAACGGACGTACCAGAATATGACGGCATGGGAGAGGCGTGGTATTATAACATTCTACGGCTTTACAAGTGCATTTAGCGGAGCTAGGAGTAGCCTCTCAATGATTCCTTGTTCGCAAGAGAAGTGCGATCCAGAGTAAGAATGAATTCATCTTATTTTTTGAAATGATACTTCCAGCGCCCTTACGAATAAAAAAAAAAGATATTCAGCAACATTAAGGGTTGACTGAGACAAACAGAGAAAAAGAAAAGAAACGTATCTAATCCAATTGTGTCAGAAGGAAGTACCAGTGAATGGGCCTATTTGCAACTTGAGACTTTAGTCCTGAAACATATTTACAGAGGTAACATGGAGCTGTACTGTATTAACTAGAGATTAAATATGCAATATGAATATTTTTATGTATTACCATGGGGTCAACAGGTGGAGGAACTTGGGGAACATGTCCCACTTTGAAACTGAGAAATATCACATCGTTTGCCACCCCCAAACTTTTTTCCAGAACCCTAACGCAAATAGTTGACACACGTTTGATTCTATAGCTTTCAATAGCTGATCCGATCAGGGGCGAAGCTAGGATGAAACTTTTAGGGGGGGGGCTAGGTATCAAACGGGGGGGGGTCACGGCATTGATCGCCGTCCTTAATTCTTACACATTTTATTAGGACACATACAATTTGGGGGGGGCTAGCAAACATCTGGGGGCCGGGCCTCCCGTAGCTACGCCCCTGGATTCGATGAATTCATATTCGAAGATGGTGGAAACAGTCATTTAGTGGATAACTTCTTGGAAAAATGCCTCGCACTGCTTCATAGATAGAATCCTGGTTTCCTAGAATCCTAAGTTTTCTGGAGCCGTTAAGCGAGGTCTGGATCTCACACCTCTAGGGCTTTGCACTTCGTGTTTAAATATCTGGCCAAGGTCATCCCCCCACACCTTTGAAAAGCTGCTCACGCTGTTGTAAACTTACCTCAGTCATAAAGGCTCGATACGAATAGGGACATCCTCCTGCAGGACTGTGAAGCTTCTACACGTGATTTTTTAATTTTTGTGTGTGTGGGTTTTGTTGTTGTTGTTGTTGTTGTTGTTTTGTTTTTTAATATTTGTAGAGAGCATTTAAACTTGCATTCGTAGGCGTTGAGTTTTCATGTCAATAAACGTAATGGTCTGTGTTGGAGCGTTTTTGCGGGAAACTGACTGAGTCGAAGAGGACATTTCTTGCTTGCACTAACGTAAGGCCTGACCAGGGGGTACGTCGTCAGGCGTCGTATCCGTTCTGAGTTGCTCCTTACTTGTGCACTGCATTATTTTAGAAAAAGGGAGAAATGTTGCAAACACATGCAAGAAAGTGATGAGCTCTAACCGCGTGCACCCATTAGGGCCTAACAATCATGCTTTCGCGGATTTGACCCCTGCGTGACATGGCTTCTTTAGCGAATATCAAGTTCTTCACTACAATATTCTGGGAGGGAACTTTCCAAGTTCATTTCTTGCACTATTTGGAGCGTGTGTCACGTGAATTGACCGAGTCTGTGACATCACTCTTTTAGTAAACTAATCGAAACCGGGAAGGAAAACAAACTTCGCCTGCGCTGCCTCCTAAATTCTGCACTGTACATGAACTGCACTGCATAACCAGACATCGAGCGTTGATAGCAGTGCAGACGATATCGGTTTCTTTTCTGCACTATTCCAATTCGAGTTGATCACAGGTAGTGACGTCACAGTAAACAGCCTAAATACGTTAAAGGAGTGCAACTTCATTATGCGTTAAGGAGTACAATTTCATTATGTGTGTTCTAAGTTGAGTACGCATTCGTTCGTATGTCGGTGCCGAAGGTAGTTTTTCTTTGTGATGAAACTTACCCTTAGATTCCTACCTGCAAAAAAAGCCTATAAAGTACAAATAAAAACATCGCACAAATGAAGGCTGTATTTTCCTTCATTAAATCATGTGCTTGACCTCAGTGAGTATGTTGTGAGTAGTTCATTCAAAGTGGACTGAACATAAATTTTCCTGAAAATACAGTTTGAAGAAACTTTAAAGGGTTTTTAGTCTTGTCCCGGACATTTTAAATTCTTCCAACTCAGCTTATTGCTCTAGGTTCTCTTCCATTTACAAAAAAAAAAAGGAAAAAAAAAAACCAAAACTGCTTACACAGTAGACCTATAGGCCTACCTCCCAAACTTAAGCTACAGTATAGCCTGTACTTAGCGTAAATTGCCCAAGAACATGTTCTGCAGAGTGAAATGTTAACAGTGTGAGTGATTTTAAATGCTACTGCAATCTGACCTGTCAATGCAACGGACTATACAGTGCAGCACATTCACTGCCCCGCACAAGTCACCATTGACCAATCACAGTGAAGCTACTGTTTGAACTTATGTTAAGGAAAATGCAGACTCCCCAGTTGTGGACAGTTCGGGGGGGGGGGGGGGGCTTTGTCAATCTGTTGTGGGATGCAACAGTCCTTTTAACACATATATTTCGTAAATAGGCTGAGCTATAAATATCGGTCTAAGCAATCTATTGACATGACATCAAAAACATTTTACCGTAGGTATGTGACAAAAATAGACGTTAGTGCGGTCGTAGCATCGACAATTTCAAATGCGCTAACGAGGCATGGTTTTTATTAACTCGCTGGGATTTTTGTGAGGAGCTTTTGAAAATATCTCCTTTGATCAGTCGGGTAGGTCTACGCTTTTAAACTTCACTCAAATTACTCAGATAAATCTTCATCATGATTGGAAATAGCATATTAACTTATTAAACTTATTTCTTGTTTCACGCCAACACTCGCAGGTTCAATTACAGACTTTTCCGAGCTGTTACATATTCTTCTCCTCATTGTTGCCATGGTTACGAAAAAGCGTCAGATAATGATGATGGATGTTCTAAAGGTATGTGTGTTACTCTAATGAGATAGAGACGATATGTTACGTCTTCGTAAAAAAATGATTTGTTTAATGGTTCAAAGGAGCGCAATTTCGATTTTCGTTTTATTTGACTGAAGTGGTGCGGTGGTGGGGTTGCTAGTGGCAACTCTACGATGACCAGGCCTAAATTTAGTGAGCAGTGATAAACTATTTGGCAATGATTAATTGAAAATGAGCAGCTATAAATGGAAATATGTGCAGTGATAAAAATGTGTGTCATATACCAATTTTTACTTCAGAACTTCACAATCAGTAGCCTATAAACATGATTCATTAAAAACTGAACTGTCAACAGGTGTCCACACTCCACCAGTTTCCGGACTCAAATTCTGCCTACGTGGCAGGCTGTACACAATATTCACCTTGCTGAGTCATGCCCCTAAAAGGTGGTTGAGCAAACAGAGTCCTTTTCGCCGGGTAGCTCAAACTGAGCTTCTAACAGCTAACTTTCCAAACCAATTCGAATGAAAAAGACGCCATGTGTGTTTTTAAGCTGTTTTAAACGAAAACAAATGAATAGCCCCAAAATCCTCTATGACGTCACACTCCGAGCACTGCTGTTCGTGCCATTTTTCTGCATGACAGATAGGGCACTCTGGTGAAGAACGCATGTGGGTTGAAAGGACTATGGGAATTCTGGAATTGGGTAAATGTGGCGAAAAATAACTACGGAAAAATGCTGCACCCACGATTGCATGGGGGGAGGGGTCTGGGGACGTCTGAACAAATAGTCTATTTCAGGTCAGAAAGATGTGTTTTTTCAGGACAAACTCTATATCATGATTGCTTGCCAACTATAGGGAATATTTAAGGGCAAATCTTTTTCGCCCCTTACAAAATGGCATTGTCTTTCCACGTACACGCCTATGGCTACCACCAACAACGTACATGTCCTTCCCATTGCTTTTCCATGTATGGAGGCAATAAAACGTGTGATGGTGAGTTTTGCGAAATAATGTCCCACATTTTATGTCAAATGTAGAATTATGAATCATTCCGAGCATTCAGATACAAAATATTCAATCTGTTCAGCAGATAATAGTTATTATTGAGCCTCGATGAGGTTGTAATTGTATTATTCTAAAAGACGTACGCGTGACAGTCTAAAACTAATATATGGCTGTCACTGGGAAAAGAAGCCTTTGGTGCACGCGTGGGTTAAAAATCTCTTTAGGGCCTAAAGGGATTTTGCACCGAAGCTCTTTACCCCGGGTTATTCTTAAAACGGGTATGCCTGGTTTATATAAAAAATATCACATGGACATCCTATCAAATCGAGCGTATTGCCTACTTTACATCGTTTAGCTTTTGATTAGTTCATGATCATTAATCTGTAGATAGGCTATTGATTGGTAACTAACCTGATTTTGGAACTGAAAAGGGATTATATTTTTTAAAGCCATGTAGGTATTACGTAACGATAGCGTGAATTGGGCAAACGGCCTCCATCGTCGTCGTGGGAAGTCGTTTTTGTCCGTCATCATCATAGTCATCATCATCATCGTGATCATCTGCCAAGTTTGCAAAATCTAATTGAAAAGCCAAATTAAAAAAGGCTTTCAAATTACCTTGAAGGCGCGGGAGAAGAGGTCCCACTACAAACGTGGAAGAAAGGGAATTCTGTAACATGGGCTCTCTATAAGCAAAGGCCCTTTTCCCCAAGTTGTTACGCTTCATAACTGGAATCACCAAAGCTAGTCTCTGGAAAACTTACAAGTAGACCTCCTGAAGGTGTATGAGAAGGGTGTAACCTTTTATAATAAACACATCAAAGATGACGAGCTTGTCCCCAAGATTTTTACACAAGGATAAGAATTTTGGATTAAGCCGATGCAAACTTGTTTTTAAAGTAGGGGAAATGTGTTTGGCATAAATGATATCACTTGTCATCCTAGCAGCGAAATTCCGACTTCTCTGAAGTCTTTGAATTTGCTTTTTGAACAGGTCATACGGCAGGATGCTGAAAAAAATTTAGGGCTAAGAAACCCAATCCATGATACAGCTTCACCATGGAATCTTAAGAGAGATACTCGGATATTTTGGCTGGATTATTGAATGTTGTGATATATATATATATATATATATATATATATATATATATATATATATATATATATATATATATATATACATACATACATATGTAAACTGAAGAATTGTGGGATTATGGGTAGCGAATACAGTTGCATAATTTTGAAATCTGTAAATATACACCGTATATATATATATATATATATATATATATATATATATATAAATGATAAGTAGAAAACACCTCCAAGATGACAACATGAGAGCACAGATACGGGAACAAAACAGCGTATATTTCGGACACCCCTGTGTACGCTGTTTTGTTACCGTATCTGTGCTCTCGTATTGTTATCTCTGTGGTGTTTCCTACTTATCATTTTCAATGTTTCTTATGTTTCATGGAGCATACGTGGATTTTCTCATATTATATATATATATATATATATATATATATATATATTGGTCACAACATGACCCCCCCCCCCGCCGAATAATGTGGTTTGGGGACTGGTATCTTTTGACCTTCTGACATTTGGCCAACATCCGTAATGTTTGCCGATATTTGTATTTGTAAGTGTAGCCCCCTCCAATAATTTGAATGATGAGAATGGAATACCTTTTAATATTCAAGAATCATAATATTTTCTGACATTTGTGTAAATATTAAAGTTAAGTCAATTAAACTCGACTTTGATATAACTCAATGCGGTGGAAAATGATTTTTCCGGGGGCTTTACGCGCACTGTTATCGACGTATACCTTTTTAATGATTACCTGCTTTCGTACAAAAACGTACTATACACATTCCTCTCCTAAATTTGGTTGGAGAAGAAACACCTTTGTTTATCCTCCAGTAATTTAGTTTTCAACCTCCAACATATTTTCTGATAGTCGCAGTATAGGGCATAGTCCCTGTTTAATTTGGTTGAAGGAGAGGTAATGTTTTTCGTCCATCTCAACAAATTTTCAACGACTTCAATATTTGCCCGTGGCTCACATTTGAATCTGAAAACCCATTAATTATGATTAATATGCCAGATTACTAAGACACTCTTAGACACACACATGAAAATATTATATATATATACAAAAACATGTACATGGCACTTTCCTCCCCACACAGTTTGCAAGTGATAGGAGTGTCAGAAATAACAGCTTGTGCCGTTATAAAAATTGCTTAAAATTAGGCCTGGCGATGATGCAAACTTACTGATATCAAATTACGGTTCATCATTAGTTTGACTTATAGTACTCGTTTTGTGTTAGTTCCTCACATAAGACGCTCAGTCGAGATTTGGACTGGCTTGTTTTGCTTCTAAACATGATGGAAGTCTCCACCCTCGAAACTGAACCTGAGGAGAAAAGTTGAAATTACAAGAGAAGGAGAGATATTCTACATTCTCGAGTCCCTTTTTTCCTCCTTTTCTGATTGATGTTGGTTTTTGGTGATTTTTTTTTTATGGCAATTAGCTTGTTAACAGTTTACTCTATTTTCTATAATCCTACAGACTCGGTAAGTGAGACTCGTAAGTGAGATATTCATGTCATGTCATGTCATGAACTTTTGTTTACTGTATAACGCTGTGCATCTGAAAAAAATATATTTTGACTGGAATTGAGCAAATATTCCCAGTTGAACATCAACGTTCAAGTTATGAATATTTATTAAGATATTCTAAATTGCATAAATCGCCAAGAATGTTTTAGGAAAGAACTGAATTACGGAAAAAAGGATCACGGGTCACACTGCAAATAGAGCAAGTTAGAGTCTTGAATTTACCCACCAAACCGACTTTCTGCTGCCATTTTTGTGGAAGATGGGAGGCAAAGGTATCTTTCCTAGCCATACTTACGTCGATTTGCATACGTATTGCGTAATTTGATTGGACGAATGTTGTTTCCGACGTGTATCAACTGTTGACTTTACAGAAGTGGAAAAAGTTCCTGTGGTAGAGGCACTGAAAGAGCTTGGCGCTTCATCATTCCTACAGACTTTGAACGAAAGTGGATCTACCAGTCTGGTAAACATGCTTACCAACAGTAAACAACTACTAACTGTATTTTACCTCAACAATAGTGCCATGGGTGCTGTCAGGGTAAGTCGGGGATTCAGGAATAAATATTGTTCGAAGTCTCTCGTGTGATAGCATTCATTTAATGAGAGAAATAAGGACGGGGAATTTAGACAGGATGATAAGTTGACAAGAGATTGTAAATCTATCTTGAAGGTTATATGAAGTTAAATCTGGGTCACAATATTTTATAAATGATATTACCAACGTCTTTATGTACATTCTTTTATAGAACGATTCACGGAACCTACTGAAGTCTAAAAAACGATTTATTAAATCTCACGTTGTCCGCGGCCTATTGTATTCTGAAGATTTCAGCGACGAAGAAACTTTGGAGTCACTTGCAGGGGGCACAATCCGTATTCGACTCATCCTCGACGCAGGGGACCCAGTGAGTACAAAGTATAAAAAACGATCAGCAACGCTTTTGACGATACTGCCATCTATTTCGAGCAAATCTAGAGATAGGCCTAAATGAATGAAACGAAGTTTTTGCATTAGACCAGGGAGTTGTTATTTGACCTGATTAGACCTACGAGTTGACAAATTCGTATTTTATTATAAGGCACGCTTTGTTGAGGAATGGCTAAATCTGTTCCATGTGCTTTCCCTTCAAACATGGGCCTATTGTGTACATCGTCCTCAACACTTAACAGCACACGACACACCCGAGTTATGTATTGGACAAGTCGGGTTAAGACTTTCTTGAACTCTTGTAATTGCTCAAACCGCCATACTACTATAATACTATCCGTCTTGTAGCTATTCAAACTTCATGTTATATCTACGTGCTTATCCTGGGTTTGCGTGTCACGTGATAGTCTTTGAGTATTACCTTTTAGCCAATTCACGGCCATAGGTGTACGGGGGGTCAACATTTCTGGGAGGGGTCAGGGATAATTTTTGCCGGAATTTAGACTTTTGAACCAAGTTGCCCGAATTTGGATACCGCTGTGTCGGTTGCAAAAGGGCATAATTTATTTTCTTGGCTGTCTCACTTGCCCGAATGGATCTACTATTTGTGCCCCAATCGGGAGGGCATATGCCCCCTGCCCCCACCCCCCGCCTCGTACGCTTATGTTCACGGCTTATTAAACTTGGCTTCTCTGAGCTGTGATCAATTGTCACATCCCTTGCAGAATCGGATCCATATGTTTATCTGTACGCATTTGGTATATGCATACACTGTATATGATGTGATGGGGACAACGCAAGACCTCTACATGGACAAAAGAGTCCCTCGTCCCTAACATACCATGTGGTGGTAATTAGCAACTTAAACGCCTTGACTTTTTTACCAATTGGTACCCAAACCAGTAGTTGTAATTACCAGGGTACATAACTGCAGTGAAGAGTAGCTTTTCAGCGGAGGGGGAGGATGGGCATCTAGGGTTTCTGCAAAGAGAGGTCGGAGACCTTTCCTAACAGGAACCATCGTAACAGTATCAGAACCGTATATTTGTATCGTTCTGGACAGTATGTAAGTGTATATGTCGTCATAAGTTTTAGCGGAACATACGAAGGAAACATTGGCCAAAAACGCTTCCCAGATTGCCGGAAATTGCACTCCCCAGGCCTTTACGTTTCGTAGTTCTGAACCTCTAGAACAGCCAGACGGGTAGGAATCGGAAAGACATTTGAGGCACATACCACCTCACTTTTCTGACAACAAAATGCAAGGATAAGCATTTGCTACCAAGAGATACCTCTGTCTGATCTAAGAAAATGCGTTTTTAAGTAGTACTCCACCGAGTTTGTGCCTCTGGTAACAGTAGCAGTGATTTGTGTGAAAAAGTGTGTGTGTGTGTGTGTGTGTGTGGGGGGGGGGTAATAGGTCCTTGAGGGAAAAGTTACTGTGTAAAAAACTGAAAGTCAATGGGAGCATTTCCAAAAAGTAGTGAGGGATATATCTCCTCATCCCCCTCCCCCCTCCCGGATTTCCTCCTTTGCCTGGTAACCCCGCTTTTTGAAGCTTCCACGTCTCTACGCGCAATGCAATATTAGGGAACTTGCGACATCAATTTGCTTTTAATGTCATTTTTAACATTTAATATTACTTTCTACACTATACACACATCAACAAATATATTGGATTCAATTCCTTCATTTGTCAGGTCATTCTAGCTAACTGCGCACCTTTAGGTGACGTCATTGACCACGTGGCTAAAAACGGCGTTATCCATCAAGTCAAGAAACCTATAGAGTTACCGAAATATGATATAATGGGGTACCTCCGATCCCGAGAGGATTTGTCGGTTTTCCATGAAGGTTAGTAGTTTTCTTCATCTATTTTTCTTCATTACGTGAGTATCGCCGACGACAATATTCCCAGAAAGAAGGAATATTCACGACTGTACCCCCAAAACGAGACACCCCAGCACTTCAAAGGCGGTATGGGGTATGATCAGGTTTCCAAAATCAATTACCAGATCCGCATGATTATATAGGCTGTCTGGCATTGATCCTGCCAACTCAATGATTAAGACTGAATTAACATTAAAACAGCTCAGTGAAAATTTTTTGGATTTTGAGGATGTAATAATCAAAGTCAAACAAATGTATCAAAATCACACTAAATCACACAAATGTGCATACAATCCCCCAATGGGGATTCCTTACTTAATGCTCCAGCAAGCCTAAAACATTGCTTCCGAAATGAAGAGCAGGTGTTTCACTGTAACAAATATCTTTTAAAGAGACTTTCCTCTAATTGCATGTTATTAAATATGCAGTGGGGCATATATGCCATGTTCTTTACTTAGACCACACTATGTTAATTTCTTCAACATGACAAAATAAACCATTTCTGTACCATTCTCTCACACTACCGAAAAGAATTACGCAATTCATGACAAGCCCATTCACCCATGTTACTAAACCTGCAAACAAAAATCTGTAACTTTTAATCATAGGCGTAGGAGCCCAAGTTGATTTGGGGGGCAGGAACGACTTGCCCGAAAAATATAACCAACAATTTCCGCGCGCTCCACGCATGTTCGACATGTCAATGTACATATCATATGGGCATTCATCGTTTATCACACCGCATACCAATAACATACAATAATTTGCCTTGTTTCTACCTTCTTTATTGGTTTTAATTTTGGCGGAAGTCGTTGATCGCCGGTCTGGGGGAGGGGTCTAAGAAATTCCCCTTTGAAAATTTTTGCAAAATTATGTGTCCTGACATGCAATCTGGTGCCACATATGCTATCTTTGAAGTAAAATTTGTGTTAAAAATTTTACGTATATTAGGTAGAAAAAATCAGCATCAGTGAGGGTGGGGCATGGCGATATGGCCCCTCAAATACACCACTGATAATCATAATACTTGTACGTGCTTGGGATGGCAAGATAATTTCATTTTTCCCTTTTTAATCCAAATTAGTATGCATGTCTTTGTTGCCGAGAGCTGTAAACAGCAGCTTGTGTAGCTATAGATTTAAGCCGGCTGTATATAATGTTGATTTAGGTAACAAAATGTCTTCTTCGAAACAGCGGAATAATGAACAATTAAAATACGTTGTACATACCATCAATTTATCTTATGCCAAACGTCGATTCCTATTGCCGCATAGCCGATATGAATAAGTATGACAAGGAGCATAGATTTCCACATTAAACACACATAGCTGAGATTGAACACAGTACAGTAATAAAACTGAAATATGACGCAGGTGCAGAAACTGGGCAAACATATCACATCTTCCGTATAAAATAAAGTCGTCACGGCAACCACACTTTATTGCATGAAGGCCTGTTATAAAAACCCATGTATTGGTATGGTCGAAGTAAAAATGTTACATTTCCATTGCCTTAGTGATTAGTGATTTCATATCACCGTTGTACTTAATTTATAAGGGCTAATGAGAGAGCTGCTGCACTTAACAAATGAAGCCTTATTCATAACAAGCGAATCCGAACAAAATGACTAACAAGAGTACAATCCATTGAGTTGCAAATCTCATCTCCCCCATGTTTTCTACATATACGTTGGGGTTAAAGAAATTTCCCAAAATACTGATAACCAAATAATGACAAAAAACCACCTTTTAGGTTGTTTAAACTTCGATTTCGAAATGAGGCAACTAGAATGTACTATTTAAGATTATCTCACATCACTTTGTATACATCGGGCGATTTTATGATCTTTCCTAACATGCATCATGCATTATGGACAAAGAACAATTTTAGCTCATTTGAACTTTGACCTCCTGATTTTCTACATATGACGCTAACGATTATGCATGCAAAGTTTTGCATGTTCGGGCACCTATCCCCCAACTTTGAAATTGATTAGATATGGTTTTGTTAATTAGGAGTTCACGATAGATGTTTTCACAAAACTTTGACAAAGTTGACATTTCAACTACATTTTGACCTTTAAATTTGCATCTTAGCTACCAAAAGCATAGTTTTAAATTAAAGCAAATGATGGCAAAAAACAATTTTTAAATAATTTGACCTTTGAACTGTGACGCCAGCTGTTATGCATGCACAAGTTTTTATGGTCAAGTACTTACCTACCAAAATTGTACTTCATCGGACTTACGGTTTAAGTAGAGTTTGCGACACACTTTTACGCAAAATTAAGGCAAAATTTGACCTTTTACCAACATTTCGACCTTTGATTTCACATCTTAGCAACCAACAAGCACTGTTTCAAAAATTATCTGTTAGTACTAGCATGTCATGTGGTTTCATTATTGTTTCTAACATAGGCCTACTGATAGGCAAATAATGGCAAAGAAAATCAATTTTAAGCATATTTGACCTAGTTACCTGTGATTTCATCAATTACACATGCACGAGTTTTTATGGTCAGGGACCTACCCACCAAGTTTGAACTTCATCGGACTTACGGTTTACGGAGGAGTTCGCGAAACACTTTTTGTTCACACACATACGCACAGGAGACTCAGACACACAAAGATAGCTTCGCATCTCTGATGTAAGGTGAAGTACAATATCTCATCTCCCTGTACATTACATGTAGGGAAATGAGATAAAAATATTTAAATTACTGATAAACAATTCATCAGTGATCAACCACTGAACCAGCTCTACCGTATCCCCGTCCTCTGTGTCTCCAAGCCTGTCACACCGCAAGTGCCACCATCCATGCTGTCACCCCACAACAACCGTAATAGAAAGTGTCTGATTCAGGCTGTACAAATCGGGTCATAATAGTCCAAACCAAGGTCAAATGTCACATCATTTCGCCATTATCAGTTGTCATATGAACATTACTTTGACCAGTATTTGTCAAAATGATCAAATGATGCTGTGGTAGCTCCCTATATAGGAACATTTAATTCCATTCACTGAGCTGAGAGGGGGAACTTAAACTGTTTACAGTTTGAAGTAAAAGTTAAAGTACTTGAGTGGCCAAACGAAGGAGGGTATCGGAAGAATCGATCCCCACCCTAAGTCCCCGGGGTTTGTGGGCATGTACGCTGATCCTGACGGTATGTGTTGTTCAGTGGCGTAGCTAGGATGAAATTTTTAGGGGGGCCTAGGTATCAAATGGGGGGGGGGGGTCACGGCATTGATCGCCGTCCTTAATTCTTACACATTTTATTTGGACACACACAATTTTTGGGAGGGCCTAGCAAACATTTGGCGGGTCGAGGCCCCCAGGCCCCCTCCCCGTGGCTACGCGCCTGGTGGTGTTACAAAGATTATTTTGGCACATTCGCCGGCTGTCCCCCCTTCTACCCTCAACTCTCGTCATCCTAGATACGGTAATGAGCAAAATTACTATTAGTATTTACAACTTCGATGTGGTTATTACAAAAAGTTGGCGACCACAGGTGCATAAGGCGGGGTTTGCTCTCTTCCCTAAGCAAAAAAATTTAACGTTAGACTACAGGCAAAAATGTTTGTTTTTTTTTTCGGGGAGAATTTCGTGTCATGACTGGGTTACCAATTAGGCCTAAGAAAATTTTGCTGGTAAACATTCCGCTCCCCCGGCCTCGTTGCAAAGAGTTTTGCAATATGATGGGAACGTGTATCAGGTTTAACTTGTCAGTGCATTCTGAGTTTAAAATCAGTCTTAGCTGCAGCATTGTCTTGTTGTCTAGTTATGCAGCTAATTTTCCAGCTATATCTATCGTTTTTTCAGTGTTTGGAGAAGCTTCTATTTTAAACCCGTCCAAGGGTACGTCGTTTACGATATTTGCTCCTACCAACGACGCCTTCAAAAACGTATCGCAGTCACTGTTGTCAGAAATTATTGCATCTCCGGGTCGTCTAAAAGGTATGAGATTTATGCTTTTAAGAAGATTGTACATTTTGTAAATTGGTCAAAACAAAGTTGATTAGTCAAAAAAATCATTTGGACTAGAAGTATATGCCATGCGACTAACTAACGTTGTTTTGATTACCTTGATTTGAGCGTTCATAAGGGAACACTGAAAACCGGCAGGATAACTTCTACATAGTGTAATTTTACATTATTATGGTAGGAATGTGGGTAACCATAGTTTACAAGTGCCTGGAGTGTTTAGGACAGTATTTCGATCAGTTGATGGAATTCTAAATAACTTTTCATTTATATATATATATATATATATATATATATATATATATATATATATATATATATATATATATATATATATATATATATATATATAGGTCGAAAGTTTACAGTTTACACAACTTTCGACCTACTTCTTCACAGTTCGATCTACCATATTTCGACCTATATACTCTCTAAATGTAAAAGAGTGAAAATCAAGCAAAAAGATTGACTATAGTGACCACTCTCTGTTTCGAGTGGAATTCCACTCTCCTCGGAGTGGAATTTTCACTCATTTGGAGTTAATTATCACTCCGAGCAGAGTGGAATTTCAGTCTATTTCCACTTGAAAAAAGAGTGGTCACTGTAGGCAATTGTCGAAGAGTGTATTTCACTCTTTTAAGTAAAGAGAGTATATATATATATATATATATATATATATATATATATAAGACCTTAGGAAGACAATTTCCTTTGTTATTTTGGATTGGATGTTATAAGGGAGACATTGCATGTCTCCTTAATGTTTTAGGTACTATTTATAGACGTTTTTTATTGTCGGAAATAGTTTTAGAATGTTATTTGGACTCTTAATATCATATTTTGATAGTTTCAGGGGTTAGGGCTCGGGGTTAGAAAATTAGGTTAGAGTTTAGTGTGTAAGTCAATAGAAATGTTTCCCTAATATACAATTTAGGGTTATAGGCTACATTAAAAGTCCCCTTTGGATTTCTGTGTCTCGATAGGATAAATTTTGATGGAGACTGTCTCTTTTGTTAATCCATTCTTAGGTTTGTCTTTTTTGCAAAAAATCATAAATTTCCTATAAATAGTCACTTTTCCGTTATCATTTTCGAAATCGATACTTACCTTCCTTTGCTCACAGCTGTCCTGAAGCAACACGTGACCGATTTCTCCATTTGTGGTGTCATGCTTGACAATTCATCACCCTGCACTCTGATAGGTAACCGCCTGCAGGGGAGCAGACAAGGGGATTCTTTGACTGTCGACGATGCCCATGTTTTAGAATCTGACATCATCACAACTGATGGCGTCATTCACATCATCGACACCGTCTTTATTCCTGAGCAAGGTATCCTACAATGGAATCCTTAAATCTCCCCTTTTCTCCAGAAAATATATGACCAGGCGCGTAGCCAGGGGGCGAATGGGACCACCTCCCCCTTGAACATATTTTTTGCATTTTTTAATGATTTATTTATGATATCGCTAGTAACTATAATAGAAAATGTTTAGTTGCAACTTACAAGGCCTGGAAAGTGCCATTTCCAGAGTTCTGGGAGGCATTTTCGGCCAAAATGATCGTTTAATTTGAACCGACTTCTATCACATATCTTCTTACTCTCACATCAACATGAGTGATATATTTGTCAGTGGTGACTGTACAGAAAGTTTAATTAGAGTTGGGGAATCGTATAGGGCTACTGTATAGAATGCCGAACTTGATCAAAGTTTGCTTTAAGTTGGACGTTAATTTGAAAATCTTGAGGGTGTTCCCCACCATCTTGCCCCATAATGGCGAGCTGCCCCTAGAACTGCTGAACTAAACGTTACGGTAGCAAAACGTTCTCTCTTTCAATGCGACGGTTCTACTTACACCAGTGGTTCTCAAACTTTTTGAGGATGAGGGCCAAATAGAGAGGCTGGAAAGAGGTCGGGGCCGCAATAGAGGATCTCAGGCTTAGACAGAGGACAATAATTAGAAATCCATGCTTTAAGAGGTCCCGAAGCTGTATCTACGGCAAACAGTTTTCATAAGAAGCGGTTCTTTAAGAGGACAGTTTGCATTTTTGCGGCGTCCAACAGGAGCAACCCGACCTCAGCCCATGGTTGGGGCTGAGGTCATAAAATTTTGCTTTCCAGGCGCTCTAGATTGCAGGAAATGGCCCTTCTTACCAAAATTTGCCTCTTAAACCAGGGGTGGTACCAAGTGGTGGCCAAGCTCCCCGACGGTTCGGCCGGGTTGCCGAAAGGAAGGCAAAAGCGAAATTTTGGCGCGCAAAGCGCGCCGAAAATTTCAGAATTACTTTAAAAGAAAATATGTAAAGTAATGGCTTTTACTGGGCAATGCGCCCCACTCAAGGCAAAATCAAGGAATTGGTTGCTGTGACGGGTCGTCGTCGGGGGATTACGTAGTTTATCGTACCTACTAAGGCTCCCCGACAAAAATGGAGTTACCCCGACAATAGGGGTCATGGCCACCTGTACCTCCCCCACCTGGTGTCTCCCGTCTACAGTTCTGCGTCTAGCATGCGTTAGTCACCAGTATGGTTATTTTGATGTTTACCATGCTTCGGTTTGAGGTATAGGAGAAACATCTGGCATTCCAAACTACGTAGGTTGCCGACGAAAACCGCAGTTCATATAAAACGTCGCAAACGCATTGTTAGTTCCGAAATATAAATTGCAGAAATTTTAATTTCAGTAACCAATCAACAAACGTTCAGTACGATACGTTTTTCAATTATACAGTCACCTCACGTCGCAATTAAATTTCCGGGATGTAACTTCTACAAGCTTTGTCACCACAAATACAACCACTCCGCAATGAACCACTACATAAATACACGGACACCGTGTACAACACAGCTTGTTACGTAGGTGACCTAGCTCCCCTTCAGGAGACCAGACTTGGAAGGAGTCAAGTAGTGACCATAAATTACATAATTTAATATCCTACTTTCCTACGTTGTTCTTGTAGAATATGATTTTTCTCATTCTAAAATCAGTTCAGGGGCTGCACCGACAAGGGTAGGGAACAGCATGCGGCCCTAAGGGCCGCGTTTGAGAATCACTGACTTACACTGTTAACTTTTGTTAAAATTCATGGTCGAATTCATTAACTTTCATCTTTTCCTTATAAAATTTTACGTTATATTTTATGATTTCCATTTTCAGCCCTTCTTATTCCTGAAGCATTTCCTCCTTCATCACTCATTGTCTCCGTTACGGAAGAAGCAGACGTTCTCACGATACTTTCTGACAAGGAAAATTTAACCTTTTTGGCACCTAATTCGGAAGCCCTGCAGGTGAGTTCCCAAACCCAGTCTCGTACCCAGGTAGTTTCATTTAGACAGTATGTGAGTCAGAAACTCAAGATGGACCGACTTTACTATCATTCAAGATGTGCACAATAGCGCACGTTTGTGATGCACAGATACATTGGAAGATGTGTATCGGGTGGAGGGGATTCTGAACCTCCTTTGGTACGGTCTCGTATCCTCATGCAAACAAATGCCTTCCTTCTTCATTGCACACGT
The DNA here is from genome assembly GCA_029531755.1 of Holothuria leucospilota. Taxonomy (NCBI): domain Eukaryota; kingdom Metazoa; phylum Echinodermata; class Holothuroidea; order Aspidochirotida; family Holothuriidae; genus Holothuria; species Holothuria leucospilota. Next base: position 29,973,279 of record CM055963.1, on the reverse strand, counting down.
GCAAATTCTTGTGATGTGTTATGGATTGAAACTGAAAAACTGAGGCATACGCTATTACTTTTAATGTAACCCACCTCCTTTGGCTAATCTTATATATCCTCTCTATAAAATGACAAAATGTTCACTTTTACTTAACGCTAAGATCCTTGAACACTTTCATTCGCAGGACTTACTGACTGATCCACGTGCGAGTGATAGAGGTTGGCTGAACCAGGTTATGAGGGCCCATATAATTTACGCCCTTTACCTGGCCCACGATTTTGTTCGGTCTGATGGTACTCCATATTCACACTTTGAGGTACCACAACCAAATGACGATGAGAATATGGCAAAGGTAACAAGAAACTTACAACTTTTTCGCAGCAGGCGGGGCAGTCTTGTTCGACTGTTGGATAAGCGTGTGGATAAGGGCAAAATAGGGTCGAAGAGGGGGAGGAAAGGGAATAGCTCAGGTCCGTAGCCAGACAAGGTCCTGATTGGAGCGAGATAGCTTCCAGCTGGCAAAACACTCTTTAGGGTCGAGATATACCAAAATGGATTACGACAACGGTATGTTTTATTTTCTAGGAGGCCGAAAATTTTTCTAGGGGCGAGACCCCTGGACGGCTCCCTCTCCTTTCCCCTTGGCTAAGGGATTTGGAAAGTTTTCCTTTCCCATAATGATGCTGTTAAAATGTTTTCAATTCATTTCTCATATGCAAATAACTCACTGACAAAATTTTAAATAGAAATAATTTGTTAACAAACGAATGATGGACACTAGGAAAATATTTACAAGTTCATCAAAGCAGGGAGTTGTTATTCAACTCCCTCATCAAAGTTAGTGACCATGAAATAAATCAAACAAAAATGAAAAAAAAAAAAAGAAACAGAAAAATAGAATGATTACTTGTCTGGATGCTAAGAAATTCAGTTGAACGATTAGGACCTAGAAGTAAAAACTTAAGATTCTTTTGAAAAGAATGAAGCGAAGTGCTAGATCTTACATCAAGAGAGAGGTTGTGCCAAGATTAATTACAGTTCTGAAGAAGTACTTTACCATGCACTGACATGGGCGTCCGCAGAAAAAAATTCAGGACGCTAGGGCAAAACTTTTAATTCATCAGATCAGCAGGCCCGTAGCTGGAGTAACCACTTGGAGGGGGCACATCAATGTAGAATTGTCGCTGGCCTGGGGGAGGGGTGTAAGGGGGTGCCCCCTCCCCTTTGAAAAGTTTTTGTCTTTTTCAAGGAGCCTAGATGCAAAATGGTGCGAAATTTTCGACTTTTGACAGAATTAGTCTTGGAGGTTTAGTTAGTTTTTTTCCTTCAAGTTTTTGGTTTTCCAGGGAGGCAAGTGCCCCCCTTGCCCCAACCTGCGGACGCCCATGTGCACTGATGACGTCACAGTCATACAGGAGAGATTATAATTACGAGTACACATCGTAATTTTCAGTGGCATGTGGTGGTTTTACTACATTTGCCAATGCCTTTGGTAGTAAGTTATGACACTATTTATACAAAATTATTCCCATCCAATACACATGAATAGTTTGATTTTTAAAAGGTCATAATCCAGTAGGGTACAACTGATCGTTGAATGAAGTCTCGATTTGTTTGAATGCAGCTTGAGGAATCACCCTAAGCCTTAGTCACCTCATCTTCCTCACCTTCCAGTTTTAAGTAATACGACTTTGCAATATTTTGATATTTTTTCGTCCGTTAACATTTTGATTTGAATTTCCATCTTTCCTTTGAACTGATTAAATAAAGAAAAGCAATTGCGCCACCACATTTTGTGTTGCTAAGTGGACAATTATGGTATGATCATAGAAATAAAAGGAAAATGACGTCTGCTGATCTGGACTGAAGCCATTGATTTGGCTAGGCTGTACGGCAGCAGAGCACCTGCGCGTAATACAAATATCACGTCATTGCTTTTGCCCCAAGTATTGGCAAAGAAACTACAAGTTTTCAAGTTAGGGGTATAAAACAAAATACTTAAGGCACCATGACTTGTTTCTGTTGTGAAAATTTTCGTGGCGTCACCGGTTAAACATGCATGTGATGCATTGTGTCAGCGTTCTCCCTTACTTTTATTTCTATGGGTATGGTAGAATGTGCATTGGGAGTGACGGATACAAGATTTCTCGAAAGTAGAATGGGAAGAGGCAAACATCTGCAAACACCGAAAATCGGTATACAGCAATATTTCGCATATCGGCATGTTGTCTGTGTGGACTAGAGAAAATTGAGCAGCGAGGACCTGGCTCAGACTTGTAGCCAAAGAGGGGAGACGACACCCCCGTCCCCGAAAACTTTTCGTCCCTTAAAGCTTAAATATTACTCTTGCCTTAATGCATTTCGGCATTTCTCGCCGCTTAAAAATATTCTCGTCCCCTAATACTTATCTCGCTCCATTCAGTACATTGTCTAGCTACGGGCCTGTCCTGGCACTCCCCCCCCCCCTCCTCCTTTTGGATCGGCCCACGTAGCCCTACACACATCAATAAGAAATATTTAGTATACGTCAAATGTAATGGGAAGTATCGACAATTATTTCCTTTTACCGAGTGCATATTTCATTTACCGACTTTCTAAATCATTGCAATGAATATTTATCAGTTTTATTCATCTTTATCAAATATTTTACAGCTTCGTAGAGCCGTTCATTTGATGAAACTGCAATGTGGACGCGTTGTTCGAAAGAATATAGAAATGTACAACGGGCATGTACACGAGATAGACAAGGTTTGGTTCTTATTAATAATAAATATCTGTACTTCTGCATTGGAAAAAGTTTAATAGGCCTACTTTGTGGTAGACAGAATCCCAGAATCTACCAGACACTTTACAGCGGCAGCAACTGCTCGTTTGTGTCACGGTGTATGGAGAAAAGAGTTGAGGAAGGGGAAGGGTGGTAAACAGAGGAAATAATGTCACATGTTTACCGAGACTGTCACTTTGTATATATATATATATATATATATATATATATATATATATATATATATATATATATATATATATTTGCAATGCTAGTAGACTGTTAATGTAACATATTAGTAATATATATATATATATATATATATATATATATATATATATATATATATATATATATATATATATATATATGTATATATATATATATATATATATATATATATAACGCTAATTCCCACCTTAAGGGAAAATTGTTATATCTGCTTGTACATAGGGCGAAAAAATGATAATAAAATACATAAGAAATAAATTCGCCCTAACGTCTAAAAATATAATTAACGTTATTTCAATGGCCAGCCATCCGTTCGTGTTAACAGCTAGGTGTCCGTAAATTTGACAACTTTGAAGTAATGGCATCTAGTTTGTAAATCTAAGAGGGCGCCCTTGTGAGTTTACGGATTCCTATAGAAAAAGTGTGTGGAAACGTTAAGGCGAAACTTATACTTCACCCGAAAATTTTTTCCCCTTAAGGTCGACTTTTCAACAACAACTTTCCCCCTAAGTGCCGAATTAGAGAAATATATATATATATATATATATATATATATATATATATATATAAGGTCAAAGTACTGCATAGCACTTATGAAGTAGGTAGGTAAAAATGAAGTAGTAAATAGTGCTAAAAGTTTGTGAAAAATTCCACGACGTTTCGGGTTTAAACCCTTCATCAGGTGGCAAAAATGCAGCTGATCGTTGACACGGCCAAACGTACAATTTAAAAAATACGCAATAAAATTGGGCACGGTAAACCTCGGCTAGGAAAACAGACAGTGTTAAGTGGTTACCACAAGTCAAAAAAATGCAGGAATTGCTACGTTATAACAGTTCAAGTCTAACGTTCCGATCATCCTAGCCGAGGTTTACCGTGCCCAATTTTATTGTGTATTTTTTAAATTGTACGTTTGGCCGTGTCAACGATCGGTTGCATTTTTGCCACCTGATGAAGGGTTTAAACCCGAAACGTCGTGGAATTTTTCACAAACTTATATATATATATATATATATATATATATATATATATATATATATATATATATATATATATATATATATATATTTATATATATATATATATATATATATATATATATATATATGTATGTATTTGATTTTAACATTTATTTCCTAGCTTCGTGAATCAACTGGTCAGTGAAAACCGATTTTACGTTTCAAGTGGTCCACCTTTGAGAGATACTCCAAGCAAGCCCATGGCCTGTGTAACACGATACATGCTCCGGATGTATTGCACATATACACGAAAATAACTCTTCCAAAACAAACATAAGCCCTGGTCCTAAGGGGCAGGGAAAGGGGCATATGCCCATAAACGTTTGATCCATGCATTCAGGCAATATGAGACAGGCAATGAAATACGATATACCCCTGATGTTTCATTGTTACAAATTATATTTCACCTTTATCAAAAATTCAAATTTCCACGTTTTTATTTTCTTTTTATATAATGAAAATTAATGTGTTGGAAATATTTCATACCTTAGCTCCCTTGTGAAGGCAACGTTTACCAATGATAAGTGGGATAACGGTTCCCTTCAAACTCCTCCATGACAATGATTCACTACGACCCGTATGTACCGGTTAATAGGAAGTCTCATTAGGGATTGACCAACGATTCAACGTTTCTTACAAAACCCATATGACACTACAAATCGGAGCGTATTGGCTCAGAATTCAGTATCTGGGCAAAAAAGGCATCCTCCCATCCAGAAATGTTGACCCCATAATTCTGTAAAAAAAATATACTTTTTTCCTCTTCCATTCAGTATTTCAACTTTATTTTGAAACAAGACACATCAAAGCGATTTCAACATCGGGATTTTTTTTCTTACAATGGACATACCAGAAAAATTAAAACACAATTCCGAAATCAGCAGATTGTTTCAATTTCCTGCAATAAATAACATAGAGAAAGTATATATAAAAGTTAAATAGTCGAAGAAGAATTGTGTAAAATCCAAAGCTTACCCCGTGTAAAGATGGAGTAAACACAATGTACTTAGTGCCTACCCTTTTACTTAGCTGAAAGTGCCTGGCTGATCTTTATCCTTCCATCTAGGTGTTACTTGCACCAGAAGACAACGCATGGGACGTCATCAACGAAGATTCTCGATTCTCAATCTTCGCAAAGCTCGTGAGGAGAGTAGGGCTAGAATCAGTTCTACAGTCGAAGAATGTGACCGTGTTTGTCCCTACTAACGATGTGTTTCAATCGCTTCCTGATGGACAACTGGAGAGGCTGCTGGATGACGATTCCCTTTTGGAAGATACGGTCCGCTTTCATATTGCTAGAGGTACGTATGTCAGTGGCACGCCAGAAACCGGGGGTCTCATGGAGCTCAAGCGTCCCTGGGTAGGTTGTCTGTCAAAATTATAAAATTGTCAAAAAAGCCAGTAAGTTATGTACTTCGAAAGGGTGTGGGAAGGCGTGTTCCCTAGCTGCCTAGGACGAAACAAGGTATAACATTTAGAGAATCGTTGTAAGGAACATATTAAGAGGGAGATGGGGGAACATATTTCACCCAGGTGGGAGAAGTTTAAGAGAAAAGGTAGAGAAGCTCTGACACAAGATAGAGTTGTGCATCTCCTACAAAGCTCCCCTGAACATCAAGCTCGCCCCTATAACTGGAGCCCTGGCCGCCGAAAAAACGAATACATGTTATTTCTATGATCGTTGGTGCGTTAGCATCATTGCCTACATAGCGATTCAGGACACTTAATGCGGCAGGCCTTCGGGAGGTTTCTGTAAGCCGACTCGGAGGGTGAGCCTCTAAAAACTTGCTTTAGGCAACGATAAATAAGGACCGTTCTAAGCCGTCAATAACTCTTGGAAATTTCAAACTGAAAATTATAGAGGGGAGGGGGGGGGGATGTTGTAGCTTGAAGCTTCATTGGGCTCTGTGAGGGTAGAAGGAAGGGAAAGTACCCTACACATTGCTGGACACACATTCTAAGTATTAGACAGTATTCGCCCGCGTATGAAGGATTTTAACCGGAAGGAACGTGACATCAATTTTGACAAACGCCGAGTGTAACGCTGTTTGAGAGCGTGGAGATGTTAGGATATAACTCCCGGCCTGATGAGAGTATGTAGCAACTTTCTTTCTTTTACCTTCGACCCGGGGCGCCCCCAACACTCTCCCACTCGATACGAGCCTGGTATATCTTTTAAATTAATTCTAGATGACAGGTATCTTTAATTCAAGTTAAAGGTATCTTTGGTTCTTTTCACAATGATCTCCACTTATTGTAAATATATATAGTCAGTCAGTCAGTCCGTTCGTCCGTCCGTCAGTCAGTCAGTCAGTCAGTCAGTCAGTCAGTCAGTCAGTCAGTCAGTCCGTCCGTCAGTCCGTCTGTCCGTCAGTCCGTACGTAAGTCTATATATATATATATATATATATATATATATATATATATATATATATATATATTCAATAAAATATCATTAATTTCCTTAAAGATGTCTTTCACTGAATAAGTGATTTCGATTAATTCGTATGCCCGCATCGAATTGTGGGATGCACGGGGGATAAACAAACCTAGCTCAGCACATAGTATACTGCACTGTTTTATTTCCGTGTGTCCCCAATTTTCGTGCAAAACCATAGAGCAGGATATAGGAACCTATATCCTTCTTTATGTGCAAAACATACATATATCATTGAGTCTTATTCAACGTGTGGCCATCATAACTACAGGAAAATAGTTGTCTACATCCTACTTTACGGCAGATATACAGAATTTTACCACAAAGAGGCAGTTTATATGCAGTCAAGAACACAAAACCATACATGTAAGAAAACTCCTTACATTTGGGATGGATTCAGGGTAATTCTACAGTTTTCGAAAATAAACTCACATTTTGGACTGGTGTTGTAGGTACCGCCGTGTAATGTTTATCCAGACGCTTTTAAGGATGTGCGCATGTGCGTCGAATTCTCGAACTCGCTTATAAGAGATAGGTTTGCTGACATTACATTGAAGATATCAGTAAATAAGGAAATCTTGAAATGATGTAAAGTATGTTTCTCCACACTAGTGGTAACATCTTCAGTGTAGCTAAATGTATCTCCAACAGATTCATGTCTGTAAAGGCTCCCACACCCCCGGCGAAAATTTTCCATTTTCGTCGGGGTATTATAAAGTATGATATTCCCGACGGGGAATAATCGCCCCGATATTTTACTTGCTTTTTTCTGGCAGATTTTCAAACAAAAAGCCAAAGTTTTCAAATTTTCTTCAATTAGAATCCACAATATTCAAATTTCCTTAAATGAAACCTAATTCACACCCCTAAACTTAGGCTGCGCCGTCCTTCCGGCAACCTGTCGCCGCTGCTGTGTGTGGAGGTTGCTGCCGCTCCCCTCCCCACCCCCCCCCCCCCGTGAAGAGTTAAGACACCCTCCCCACCAACCCTTCCGGGATAATACTGGCCCAAACAATGGTTTACGTTTACTCGTCTTATTATTATACTACAATAGCCTTATAAAGTCCTGTTTTCATTCTATCTTAACAGAACGCATGTGCCTGTGTGACATCAAGCGTTTAGCGTATCCTCCTCCGTGGTACTGGTTTTACACGGGTCACATGGAGACATACCTAAAAGACGTAAACCTGTTCGTCAGGTCAACCAGAAACAGCGTCATGGTGAATGGCATAACTATCGCGGAACCGAATATCGTCAGCTCCAACGGTGTTATTCACGTCGTTAACGGTGTTTTCAAACCCCCTTCGCCATTACCCAGATTTGGTTTCATGTTTGATGATGACCTAGGTTTATTTGGAAAATAAAACTTTTGCAGTTATTTTTCAAGCTTGGTCATTTCATTTAAGCCTATTAGCTTACAACAACGGGTGTGAAAGGGACTTAGTGGAGAAATCAAGACCTGGTTGGCTGTCACGGTAACAGGGCAAATCTCGTCATCCCAGAGTTTCAGTTCTTCCAACTATGCAACTTGTAGCTCCTCCCATAACTGTATAAAGCCCCTCTTTGAACAGACACAAACCAATTTTATGGCTTAAAGGCAATAGGCAGTCGCCCCAAAATTTTCTATGAAAAATCGGCAAACTCTTGCAGATCTCCTCTTATTGCATTACAAGCACCTCTGATGATGTTTTGAACATAACTCTTACAAACAATAGGTAAAGCAAGGAGAAATTCTCCTTGAATTTCACAATTTACCAACAAAAATATTGTCACATGATCAAAATAGGCCAATCATGAACTAGAGTGACAGGATACACTCACTCTGATTGGGGTGACTGCATACTGCCTTTAAGGCCATGTCCTGGTGTGCATACAAGGCTATAATGTGTAATCCAAGTACTCTCTGCATTGTGTGGAATCATGGGAGCTACTCTGCATCTTTAAATTTTCAACTTTGCTGTCAATCAGAGAGCAGTCACCAACTGAGAATTTCGGTATCCCCACACTAAAAATATACTTTGGGGTGACGACTGCCTGTCTCCAAGCTTTGCGCATTGTTTTTTTTTTTCACACGAAGGCGACTCGCCGGGTGTTTTTTTTTTCACACGAAGGCGACTCCCCGGGCGACTCGCTGTTTGTCACATTAAGCAGTAGCCTTGTACCAAATTCATTCTGGCCCTAGATGTATCATTGTTAGTGCTAATTATACAGAACGCGCAGTCTGTTCCCGCTGTCACGCTGCTGATATTACGTCGAAAGCCACGTCCCGATAAACATAGGCCTATGGGAGACATTTAGTAACCTTTTTATTTTCCTGACTGGTTAACAGTCATGGCTTGGATTGTGGCCTTTAAGTACCGCTGCCTTGAAATCCTTTTTTCTTGTTGTTTTGCGGGGGGCAGGGGTGCCGCCCAGATCCCCGCCTCATACGAATATGCCTTAAGACATTCAACGTGACGGGTGAATATAGTCTAAATCAATAAGCTATTACAGCATGTGGTTACTACTTTTCTATAAATAGTTTATCCAGTGGCGTAGTGCCCCCCCCCCCCCCACAAAGCCTCCGAAGGCCTCTGTCGGAAATTTATAGTCTCTGTCGGAAATAAATAGAAACAATTCATTTGAAACACTTACAACACTTCTTATGTTTTTAAGCAGAATAACACATCGATATGTCAACGTCAAAATCAGAAATCGGTCTCAAAATTGCCCGGAAAGCAAAAAAAAAAAAAAAAAGTCCTCGGAATTTCGAATCGTACAACTATCAAGATAATAATCTGTCGGAACTTTTTTGCTTTTGCCCACCACAAAATATACCTAGCTACGCCACTGAGTTCAGTATCGCCCGTTCTGAGAACGAAAGTGGAGTGCGGGCCGGGGAGGGGGAGAAATTTGTAAGTTTGTGTTCAGGCGATGGCAACTTGAAATTTCCAAGTGGGCGAAAATTTTTGTAGGGGGCTCCCACCGCTCCCTTAGCTACAGGCTTGGTTCTTGTGTTGTGGAAAGAGCCTATAGAGGGTTTTATTCACGGGACATCAGGACATTTTAAAGAAAATCTTTGGACAATTTCGTAACTTGTTGAGGCTGCAAGAAAGATAGAATAGAATATTCAGGCCTTTAGCTGTTTGACTGGTGTAAATAAAGGCTCTCTTACAGTTTTTTGTTAGGCCTAACAAATAGCTCTAAGTGACGATTTCATCTCTTCGATAATTGACATTATCTCGAGAAAATTCAATAAATTAGATTAAAAGCATATTTTCCTTTCAGCTGTATATATTTCTTTTTACTATTAAAACCTGTAAATCATCATGACTCTATTTCAACCCTTTCACAAAACTCCCAGAGCTGAAGGCTGGAGACCAGGCCTCGAGACCAACTTTTGCGACCTTGCCCCAAAGCGACAATACCTTTGCTTCAGGCTCGTACAATCTAGCTGGCCGCAAAACTCTGTAATGTGCCCTTTTCGAGATACTTAAAAATTTCCCAACAATCCATGCTGAATCAAAAACTTTTCTCCAAGAGTTATTTTCAAGTTGAAAACTCGTTGGCGAGTGCGTCACACGGTGGAGATTTGCTGTAATGGCTTCTTTCAAACTGAAATGGTCAAGAGCGGCGATTTGTTCTCAATATTGGGGGGACACGACCCCATTTTCAAATAATTTACTGTGTGAAAAATCAGTCAATGGGCGATTTCTCAAATATTGGGGAGGGTATGTCCCCCTGTCCCCTGGGATCGCCGCCCATGAAAATGGTTAGGCTTATAACGTTATATCGCATCAGTTCAACAGCCTTAATGGGAGCTTTAGTAGGCACGATTAATTATGTACTCCCCGACGTCCATCAGTAGCCCCAACGGTTTACCGTCTTCTCTCAAGGCATGAAGGTTCTTTAATAGAAACCCGAAGCTTTTCCGCGCGCTTCGCTAGCTGTAGAATTTCGTTGTCTCAGTTTCTTCCATAGTTCCCTTTCCGTTTCATATACCATCAATAGTACAGCCCCTTGCTGGGACCCTTCAGCCTACACAGTTTTCTGGAAAAGGTAGCAGAACCCTAATTATCTCTCCATTGACTTACTACCGTACATTCGGGCCTGCTACGTACCCTCTGGAACCTTGTGCAAGTTCTCAATAGGTACAGCCTACCCCTCAAATGAAAGCTTGCGAGTAGGCCTTTCACAGTGTTTTAAATTTGTCCACCATGATGGTTGAAAGTTTGAAATACAAAAGCATCTATAATAGATTAACGGTTTCCCCTTTTATACATGACTGACTATGCCCTCTACTACTGACAGATAATGGCCATAAGCAAGCCCGTAGCCAAGGGGGCAGGGGCGGCTCCCTTTAGAAAAAAAATTTCCCCCACCTGTTAGAAGATAAAACATATCATTACCATTACCTATACCTAGTCCCTTAAAAAATATTTCCCCCTACCCCCGAAGCTATCTCGCCCCCTTCAATACCATATGTGGTTACGGGTAGGCTATGGATAAACCACAGGTGCGTGCCTAGTAAAACACCGTAAATTTGCATAATTTTTGGATAATCAATAATAATTAAACTCATTTGCTACAAAATCTACACCACACACTAAGTAGATCCCTTGAGCAAGTGACACTGCGCTCTGAAAAGCTTCAGGGACTAAATTTGTCAGCGACTCTCTTGAATTAAAGGTCGGAAATCTCATCACTTAATTCTGCGTTCTCTTGTATTTGTCGTACGGTACGTAAAGCAAGTCGCGGCGGGCCCGGGCAGTTTCATCGATACAATGAGATGCATGTTATGTCCGATAGAAGTCAGCCACCTGGACAGTTGATCCCATTTTGCTCTCAGTGAGTACCTTTAGATCTTCTATCTGTACCTAAAAAAGTTTAACACAATTCAAAAATATCGGCGCCCTTCGCGCGCGGTAGAGATTTGTTGTTCTTTTTTCATAGTTTGTTTTATATAGCTAAATAACGACCCCCCGCGATGTTCCTTCAGTATCAAGGCATTTCCTGTCCACACCGGAAATTCCATCCTGAATTGTGTCGGTAGTTGTAGTCTTGTATTTGTCTCTCTTGTATTTGTCTTATTAGGATGGACGGGTGAATACGACACAATGTATGGTACCTCACCCGAAAAGGCAAGCAGACCCGACAAGTAGCTATCAGTTTTGACTCTCATAATGCCAGACTTTACTATGTATCCCTAAAACATGTGAGAGCGCTTCCCGCACAGTGCAACTCTAGAACAAAACACTTATTAAGCATAAATTTTGTATGTTGTGCAAAATATGCTTTGACCTCATACAGAAATATTTGGTCTTGATTGGTGTGTTGTACGATGAGTATGTGAGAATCATATTTTGGGACTTGTGTTGAGAAAACTTTCATCCCCCATTGAGGAAGCCATTCCCTCTCAGGCAGTCAGGCGCCATGGGCAGAAGTGGACCAAAGAAGGGGGACAGAGCGGTTAAAGCCTCGTAAGACCTAGCTCTGTCAGAAAAAGATTGAAAGTCGTCAGGGACCCAAACTTTTTTCAGTTTTATAAATTTCATTATCACCAATATAAAAGGTAGCTTATCATTACTGGATGCTAACACTGAATGCCAAATTTTCAATAACACATACAAAATGGCTACATACTCATGCTTGACGCAAAGTTGCAGGGATAATTTTGCTTCGAGTCCAATTTCCTAGAGGTTGCATTATGGGATGTTTGAGATGTCAAACTTTCCATGCTTGGGACCCACTTATGTCACATGCAGAAATTTGGCAACATATTTTTGTTTTAGAGTGCAATTTACTGGAACTTCGATTATTTGGAATGCCTAAATGCCTAATTTCTCACAGAAAGCGTCATAAATGGGAGGGGCCATGCCCTGCCCCCTCCCAATTGGGCAATAAGACTGGCCTGTCCGGTTTTTTTTTTATATATTTTTATTTCCTCAGGAAACCATAATGGTCTAGATAATAGGTTCTCAAGTGGGGACCAGCTGGCTACCTGTGGCCCCTGACTTGCACTAAAGAGGCTGCCCATCGAAGATTCCAGGGGCCCAAAGTTTTAGGAGGTAGAGATGATGTCTAATGTCTAAAATTACTTAAAAGCAAAACTGGCTCTTAGCCCGAAATACCATAGAACCCCTGGTCTGGATAATTGAGTGTGCATTATCTACCAGACATTAGTCAGTTGCACAAAGGCACACCTGTTTTTTTATTATGACCCTACAATTTTTGATCTGCTTGGTGCATGGTGGACTTTTTCTCCTTTCCTAGCCTGATTTATGATATGACAAACAAGCATAGCACCATCCCCCCCCCCCCCTCTCAACCAAGTTACCAATATTATGCATGCCAACATAACCAACATGCTTTGTATGGTAGGGGCATACCAAACAATGCACTTAATCCAAAATAACTGCCATTGGCCTCAACTACAACACAGGTGATTAAGCTTATAGAAAGTCAAGTCACCAGTGGTGACTAAGAACACACACCCAGATATACACATACATGACACACAAAAACTTTCAAGATGTGTTAGTCTTGCTTTAGCATATACTTTAGAAATTTATTTTTTTTTTTCATAGAATTTGATTCCAATGAGGTAATAAAAATATTAAATCTTTGTACAATTATGAACATGACCCATTAAAACTGCTAGGGTTCATTTTCTTACTTTTACATATTTCATAAAGGATTCATGCATATCCATTACACCATGAATATTTATATACTGTGGAATATTTATATACTGTTATACTGCAAAATATTCAATGCCTTTTCTCCAACAAACAACCCCTCCCATTAGTATGCTACCATGAAAGTAACACCAAATGCATTGCAGGAGTGTACTTGCAGTAGGTTGATAACAGTTCCAAGTTATTGCCCACACCAGAAGATGGCCCACAGGACTTTTCCCGAAAAGCGCTCCATTGAAGAAATGTAACTATGTTTTTCAGGCAATACAGTTGAAATATAATATTGTGAATATTCATAACTTTCATGCAATGCACAAACAAACCCTCCTGATTGCTTTAATTTGGCAAGGTGATTGTTTCAGTCTTTGAAGCAATTTAGTATAAGCAAGTTCCATACTTCAGATTTGCTATGCACACTGGGAAGGGTTAAACTTTCGCTATGCAAAAGACATACACTGTGGGTATATTTTGTATTGGCAAACACAATCTCCTTGTTAAAATTATTGTTTTTCACATCAAATACAATACTGAGTGATTAGTTTTGAAGAAAATATCTTGGTCGTAATTTTCTTAAATTTCGACTGAAATGGTTGAATGAGATGAATGTTTCATTAATTGCAGAAAGAGAGGAAAACTGTCACTCAAAACATGTGTATCCATCTGAAAAAATTGAGAAATGGATCTGTTGGTTTTTTGAAAGTCTCTAATGACAAACAATGACCAATGAAGGAAAGCCAATGGCATGTATAAAGAACCTCTTTTTGTAAAGACACATTATAGGCTTCAAAATCACTGATGTAGGTGAATTAAAACAGATAATGGGAAAGAATACCTTTGATAATGCTTTAGCAACACAATTCAAGTTCAGTATTTTGTGTACAAATCAGTACGGCAGAGAGAGGATGCAGGGATGCCAATGACCTGTCACTGGTTTAAGCATAAAATTTTCACAGACTAGTGCTTTTGACAAATAAGCTTTTGGTCCTAATGAAAATATTGAAAGTAAATCTTACAGAAGCATGGCAACTAATATACTACTTTCTGGTAATTCTACCTATTTAAAGCATATTTTCTACAAGGCAATGCTAATGCCCTGTACCCATAATTGCATATGGTTTAATACAGCATTTTTAGTTTCTTCTTCTATTTTTTTTATGCCAAAATGCAATGGTTTAAAACACAAAACAGGTAACAACATCGGTCTCCAACTTCCCTACATAAAATTATTAAGAAAGACCTTTAAAAAAAATCAATCTGGCAAGGTTTACATATTGTTCATACCGAATCTCATGCACTTGCCTTTGCTTCTTTCTTACTCATTCGTCAGTCAATGAATTACCTGTTATCGTTTCCTGCCATTTAAAGAAAAATGCCCACTTTCTTGCAGTCAATTGAAATTGCTTGATTTAAAATATGTGGGGAAAATAATGCACTGCTAAATTTTAGGATTATCTTTTCTTTCATTCTGCCACTAAAATAAAATGATGCTCATTTTACAGACATTTCTGCAACTGGTTTCCCACTAAGCTGTAGTACTTTGTCCTTCTGGCCGAATGACACACGTGTGTAGTGTCTAGAATACATACTTAATATCATAGGTTGCTCTGATAAGAACTATGCTGCTGGCGACCAGGTCCTGCTGCTGGCACATCTCTCTCATCCCAAAGTGTGACACCATCACAAGCGCAGATTTTTTTAGTGTTTTCAAAAAGACCTGCTGACCGTGCAATGATTCCACAAGCTAGACTGAGAAAGGTAAAGAAGGCAAAACTTTTACGGCAAGAGGACGATGGTACACATACTTCTTTCAACATATTCTTTCAAGTATATTAAATGAGGAGTATTTTGTATTTATTAATTGGATGACTTACCTGGGATCATTTAGCAAAATCTTCCTATGCCAAAACTTGTCAAAAGCCTTCCATACAAATTAGGTGCTCATTCAAGCATTTGTAAATAGCCCTAAAGGTTGACATTTGATGGCAGTATATCTCAGATTAAACTGAAAGATGTTCTAACCTTCAATGACCATGAGTAATTTGATCTCTTTTTTTGCCAGTATTAATTTCAGGGCAGACTTTGTTGTTAGTTGTAATGTAAACCCCCTTTGTTGTTGGGCTACTGTTGTACCAGAATGGCAATCAAAGCTTTTAAAATAGCTGCTGTTCACTATAGCAACTAATTTAAGGTGACCATATTTTGGGGGTTAAAATCAGGGACGCTTCTAGACCAGGCACCGTGTAAGGAAAATGTACATCGTTAGTGTGCAATTGGCTATGGTAAAAGTGTGTGTGATAACAGTAGTATTAGAAAATCAAAGATGTTCTTGACATCTCTGTCATTGCAGTTTGCAGATACCTGCTATTTGTTAGCCTACGTACATTGTACTTGGGCGCTGCGATATAAATCTCAACCTGTCAACAATGTTGATGTAATACTAGGACGATAATACTAGCTAGCCGGCCATTCATCTCCCGTCTGAAAGCTACACGTTTAGGCTACACAATGGACAAAATATTTTTTTACATTTTAATATCTTGGCAAATTTCAATTTCAAGGGCATTTATTCTAATCGAAGACATTTTTGGGGACACATTTTCATCGGGGACAGAACACTGGATTCAGGGACTGTCCCCGAAAATCGGGGACGTCTGGTCACCTTGAGCTAATTGAAGTAATGAACCAGTGGTCGGGTACTTTAATTGGGAACAGCAGTTTTCCCCTAAAAACTGCGGTAGCTATGACTGACTTCAGGCAAATTTTGCCTCACGTACTAATCCATGGCATGGTACCAGTCAATGATGTAGTCATTTCACATTTGGAATATGTACACTGATGCATCCCTTAGTCCACTGTGTGACTGACATCCAATATGTAAAATGACACACTCCTAATTTACCAAGAGAGATGGTGCAAAATTTGCATTTTTGATGGATATGGAAGTCACTGAAATGTCTGACAGTATCCACAAACCCCTGGACTCAATGCAACAGCTCACCAACCATGATTCACCCATGATTTGCAATTAAATGACTCACATCTGAAGGAAAGTGACTCACCTCTTAGTCACTTTGCTGACTGACAATACTGACACAGATGTGTACAGTACATAGGAGTCACATTTGCCATTGGTCACATGACCCGCCTTTGACTGACAATGCCCACTGTTCATGAGGTGAGTCATTACATTGGTAAGTGTATTACTTGTAGAGAAACTAACATGCATATAAGAGATCTATGGAAAATAGTTATATCACATGTGGGCACAAAATTTCCCTTTTGGATAAGTCAAGGTTTTGTGTACCACCAATAGGTCGCAGCACTTTAAGATCTAACTCGTCAATCTTCTATGGCCCTAATCAAGTACAATTGCAGTGCACTAAGTTCATTGTATTTCACAGCATCTGTGAAACCAGGGAGCTGCTACTTAGAGTAGCAGCTCCCTGGTGAGACCTACAGTAGCTCTTAACTATTTAAGTGGCACTGCTCTGCATGCAACATTAGTAGGCATTTAGAAGCCACCTTGCACAAAGATGAGTCACAGAAAAACATTACGGCGGTCAATCTATGTAAAGAAATAAAAACCCTCATACAGAAAAGTAAGTTAAGAGGTACAGAAGCTGCCTGAACTGTCTTCCACAATGTTTGCTGTAAAAATGTAACATTTATTGCATATTTCATACCCTTTCTTTGGCACTGACCAATAACCAAAAAAATTGTTTGGCATTCGAAAAACACCAAAAGATTCATCACTAAACTAAATGCAGGTCAAGCAGGGGATGATTGATGTATTTGCCTCTATAACTCCAAACATTTTTAGGTACTTCATTTCAGATGCACTAAGGTCAAAAGTACACAATGTGAGATAATTTCAGTGTAAGTGCCAAATGATTGATTTTGTGGCACAAACTGAGGGCAATGAACTTGAACAAGGAGAAAGATATGACGGTTAAGAGCTACCAATGAATACAGCAGCAGAGTATGGACCTAGTGTTAATTAAAAGTTTCTCAGGTTTGAAGATGCTCAAAAGACTGCAGCCCACTTGGCTCCTTTAACTTTCAAGATTATACATTCGTGAAAATTTTTGGTTTTGTTCATGTTTTGTACAATGCCATCTGTTTTCAACAGTTGAGCAGTTTCCTATATATCTTTGGTTCCTTGCCTTGTCCCTTTTCCCAACATTAGCAGGCTAGAAACTTGGGGCTATGGCCCCTTTTGAAGTCTCTCATAATTTTCAAGGGGCTTTAAGAGGATACTGGAAAAGTAGAAAATGAAAAAGGATGGCTGATTAGTGCTCAGGCCTCCATCTAAAATATATCTTGATCTCATGGGTTGTGACTCATTAAGTAACTTACATATCAAGGCTTCTACTGACCACTGGTAAAGGATGGGGGCAAAAGTGGAAAATAAGAAATGGACAAAAAGGAATGGTAGGATGAGTTTAATAGGGGTGAGGGAGAAAAATTTGAACAGGAAAGGCCAGGGAAGTAAAGGATACCACTGAAAGACAAATTAACACTGGCACAAAGGAGAGGGAGGAAAGGATGAGATAGAAACTCAAAGATTTCACATAAATGACTTACCCAGCCCCAGAATTGCCATCAGTGTGAGATTGTGGGGTGCTTCCTTTTCCAAGATCATCTGGATTTTCGTGAACCATGCATGATCTCCCAATTACATCCCACACCTGTAAAAGACATATGAACAACCTCCATGCAAAACATCTTGACAAGAGCTTTAAATAGAGCAAAGGGCATATGCGAGTACACAAGGAAGAGCCTCAAATTCCTTTCCTTAAAATTTGGAAATACCTCTTTGTATTGCAACTATGTCATACATTCAATACTTACTTTGCTGACACCTTTGTGTGGTATGGGTCAGTGGTTTAATTCAAACATGGCAAGTTGCTTGCATGCATTTATCAGCCATCAGTGGTGCAGCCAAGTCTCCTCGAAACATGGGCCAAAAAGGGGCCCAAAGGCAATATACAGCCAAATAACAAAATACTGGAGCATTGTTAAGTGTACTGTCTATGGCAAAAAAATATCCAAAAGGAGTCTCCCTAGTACCCCCCCCCCCCATCTGCCCCTAGTCACCTGTAACTTACAAGAAGGAACCTGCATATTGCTGTGTACTGGAGTACTCAATATTAGCTCCACTGACTGTCCAGAGCTTGCTCTGGCTAGGGCATGTGATACATGAGAAAGTCGCCCCCCCCCCTCCCCCCTTTTACTAAGAAATCCACTTGCAGGTGGGGAATTTGTGAAAATTTCACTTTCCTGCCAATTTGTGGTATGCTGAGATTCATCTTCTATAAGACGTATCATACAAGATTGAACAACTTTAATTTACATGATAAGCACATGCAATCAGGGTTTTTGAGTTAGCATAACTCCTTGTTCTAATCAACGTTTGGCTTTTTTTAAAGGTCTGCAGATGTGTCAATGTACTACCTGCATATTTGCTGTACGAAGCATTAAAAACTGAAAACATAGTCGCATACCCATGAAATCCATCAAATTTTGACCATTTTACAACAAGACTACTGTTTTTTCACTTACATCATGAATAAACATGAGCTACATATGCGAATTTGTGACGTGGAAAGAGGGACTAATAAGCTATGTGTTATGTGATCTTTTGTTTAACCTTCATTCCAAAGGTAGTTGTTGGGTTGGCATGTCCTGAGGGCTCAACTTTCCATGTGGCTATTGACTTCTTTGAAAATGTCAGAAAATCTCAGTAATGTTCTAACTTCGAAGAGGTATACCGTATCTTAACAACAGTTAAAGATACTCAAATTGATTCCAACTGATTTTTCGTCAGAGGTCTTAATCTATTACTAACAAATATTATTGGTTACATGCCCACAGACCTAAACTGTGTGACAATCCTTCCGTTACTGACTTGTTTACTTCATATACATCAACTCCTTGTTACAGTTGATGCAATTTTATCTTCTGAAATATAAAGAAAGATTCATGAGAAATGAAAAGTTTTGTAAGCTTTACCGTAAGTCATACATTAAAATGAGAGTGGTGGTGACTACTTATTCACTTCTAATGAGTCATTCTCTACTGCAGCTGCCTGATCATTAAAGCTCACATGGGTTCTTACCTTCAGCTGATCATCTTCGATCCTGAATCTTGCTCTGCCATTCTCTGCTGCAGTGATGTTACCCAAGTCACCTACATGCTGTAAGCAACCAGAAAGTGACTACATAACGTTTTGCCTTGATAGGTAGCACACCACTATCAGTTATCCCCACAATGATTTACACATCAAATGAGGGCACTTTCATGGCCTGTGGAGTTTCCAGGACAAACACAAGCTAGCCCTGATATGGAAGCTTGTAGCATTTTCATGTTGGTTTATCATGACCACTGAGGTACAGCGTATTGAGCAGAGTTGGCACCAGAATTTTCCCAACATTGCCAATAATGGCACCAAGCTGGGGGCCAGCAACCCAAAGCCTTAACAACAGCAACAGGTTAACAGAAGGATTGTGAACACAGAATTTGGGGTTTTTCTTGAAGAAATTTGAAAGTTACAGGATTTTACTGTAGAAAATTTGACAGTCTGGGGTTATACTGGCAAAAATTTAAAATTTGGGATTTGTATTGAAAAAATGTTAAAATTTTGAGTTTTTATTGAAAAATTTTTCATCTTTGAGAGCAAACTCAAGAAAGCTGTCAAGTAACCTGTCACCACCATAGATAACACACTTTATCACACCCACTGAGGCTCCCTAAGGAAATTCCAAAATTTCTCCAAGGAGAGGGCAACCTTTCCTGACAGGGGGCCATGGCCCCCTGCCTCTAACCTGTCACTACCCCTAGCTAGGAGATCTTTCATGAAGTATAAAGTGTGGTGGTTCCCCATTTGATGCTTCACTCACAATGCTCTTTTGTACAGTGGAAGGACATAATGAAAAATAAGCTTAAAATCAGGGTAGGAATTAAGAAATGCCCCGCGATGGCTATTTTCCATCTGAAAGGGCAAAAAACATGCGAAAGGGTAAAAAAACGCCCTCGTGAATGTGTTCACGGGGGTTATTTTGTCATTCACAAGGGCTCATTTTCTAATATCTGTAAAAGGAAGTAAGCAAGTATGAGACAATGAATATGGTTTATCATTTTTGCAACACTTAAACTGTACAAAATATTTACGATGTTTGCGCTAGAATTGGTCAGCAGTAATTGCTTATCAATGTTTGAATTGATTAGCAATTGCCCCATCTTGATTAGCAACTTTTAAAATCAACTTTTGTACTTTCAATGAGCTGTACTATTCCCTTGTTTTAATATGTCACATTTAAATGGTTAACAACAAACGATCGACCGTTAAAACAGCATCCAATTCAACCAAACGTTTAAACAGATTTGCCTCGGAAGTTTAGGATTTTTGTCCCCATGTTTTGCTTTGAAATCTTTTCATTAAAAAAAGATATATAAGCCAATTCAATGACGAAGTACAGCTTCAAAAATAAAATGTTGGTGTCTCTCTTGTGATTGTGAATTGGTTCTCCCCTACTCACAGTCCTATAAATTCCCCAAAACAAAATGCAGTTTAGTTGGTTTGTACTGTTACTTTCTCAGTTCAGACAGTAATCGTTTGTAGCCCGAGTCTCTCACAGAATTAGAACGGGTGAAATAAACATACACAAGAAGCCTGCAATATTTGAATGCAGTCACTTGGCTATTTCACACGATCCTACTGTGTATTATGTACCTATACATAAATACTGTAGAGTGTGTAGGCTCATACATGTTTTGTTAGTTTCATACAGTAGTACGTATTGCATGCATGCACTACAGTACATACCCCTACGTAAATATCTGTTCGATTCATGCTGTGCGCAAATCAATGGAACTATGGTACAAGCAGCTCATTGGGGGCTACTTTTCAGACATCGTATATTGAGTAAAATATACAAGCACATCCCACACTTTTATTTGAAACAATAATGTGCACGTTATATATAAAAACACCCACTGTTACCACTTCAAACTATAAGGCATCAATAGGAAAATTAGCAGTACAAACAGCAATTGAAAAAATTCTGCACTTCCCGTACCATGCCCAATGTTCTTGTGATCATAGTTAATATACACATCCCTGGTTGGGAAACTCGGCGAACTGCACTGTCTATGTTGAGATCCTGATTATCAGTAGTCACGTGACGCTAACCATGCACAAGGCTGGTTGATAAGCACTCGTAGCACACGGTGTGACTTACGTACACCACTATGGAAGTACTACCTCCAAAGTAGTACTTCTGTAGCACTACTTGTGAACCTTTATCAAACGGTAATTATGAAAATTTTTTGTTAAAGTTTGGTTTTGTTACTTGTCAATCTTAAAACCTCCAAACAGCAAATGGTATTTGAAATAATTTGCGCCTAGAGTTACCACTATAGTTAGTAGCCTACATTCTACATTACAGTATCAACTTTACCGATAAAACCTCCGCAATTGTCAACAGACCAAAATAGGGAAATCTAAATTTTTCAGGGCAAAAGATAGCAAGATTAGTGGAAAATTAGGGAGATTGGTAGACTTTCATCTAAATGTAGCTTTATTGCCAACTCAATCGATCGTTCCGTCGTGTATGTCGCGTTATTCCCTACAACTTGTGTATGAATTGGAGCTCCCTGGTATTTCCACGTTCATTGCAACTACTTGTACGCCGTATTGTATGCATATCTCACTGCTGCGAGGTGTCGGCGTGCGAACTACCGGAGTCTCCCGGTAATAGTCTGTCAGGGCAGGCTCGAAATCGTTCAGTTTCGTTGCACCCCTCTCAGTACCAAGGTTTGAACTCACTTTCTAGGACATTCTAATGTGCTCTTTGCATTTCGAGATGTTTGATGTTGCGAGAAGTGTTATTTTAGAAGAAAACATCACGTTAATGATGAACTAGTTTATTCCGCTGTTTTAGAAACGCAGTTGTTTAACACTCCACTTTGAGTAACGATATTTACATCGGAACCAATTGAAATAGTGAAATAGTACACGTGATACGTCACCTGATTAAGAAAGCACAGTCCACACACGAAATTTGTGTTGGTGCGTAGTACTAACGCTAACACTAATACAGTGTATTTATTGCATGTGCAGTATATGATGTACACACAATGCAGTGCATGTTTCAAGTTAGTTATTTCCTACTACCGTGAACGATGGAAGGTGGAGAGTGTGTGTGTCACACACGTAAAAACACAAGTGAAAACTTGTCAAAATTCTCAGACAAAAGCTGGCAAACTTATATCAGATGTGCAAAAGTATGGAAAGAATGCGAAGGTTCCCGTTTTAACTTGTTAGCCACCGAAACAGAACCAATCTGGTCGAAGTTAATCGAAGACGGTAGCTACGAGTACGAAAACTTTAGATACCATCGTAGCTGTTATCAAGATTTTACAAACAAAGCAACGATAGAGGGTGCTACCAAAAGGCGAAGAACTACAAACTATGAGGGTAATTTGATGTGAATCCATATGTACATTTAACGAATGAAAACATTCAGAATTTATGAAAGCAACTATTACTGTTAGCCAAACCAAATACAGACCTAGGCCTAGGCTATACTATTACTAGGCCCAGGCTAAGTGAGGCTGACACAGGCAGGCCTAGCCTATTGATGCTATTACTATAGCCAGAGTTGTAACTAGTCACTAAATTTTGCAGCGGAGTCGAGTCATTTACTACTTTTAATGTGACTCGAGTCGAGTCAGTGACTCAAGTCATTGTATTTTTGTTATGACAGTATGAGGAAAATTATGATAAAATTCCTCGAGTCATTTCCCTTTTGAAAATTAGTGACTGGAGTCATGACCTGTTACAACTCTGCTATTAGAAGAACCTTACTGATGCCTTTGTCAGTTTGCATATACGAGCATAGTCCATGTAGTCGTGTACATGATCCATTATAATGTATCAGGGTTTTGGAGTAATTTCAGATCAGAGTACCCTGCACATGCTCTGTTTAGGAAAAGGTAAGGCTAGGCTACAGGTGTAATTTGAGAATGACTCATTCTGGTTTTTTGCACCACAATTCTTTGGCTATGAATGAGGTATTTAGCTAGGTTACTGGCTTTAAGAGACTAGAAAAATATACTACGTACGAGGATACGCAGTCAAAAATCTGAGGGAACTACATGTAATCTAGTATCAAAAACTAGACTTGTATTTGTGAGGCTGCGAGGATTCGCAGTCAATATTGAAGTTGTCATTACAAAGGTATGAAGATAATGGGATTCAAATTGAGTTCTAAAGATCGTAAGAGGATAGCAGTGACTGCGAAATCCCATAGCACCCCGGGTATCCCACTCCCAGGTAGCCTATAGTAATAATTGTGAAGGCTCCTTATCAACATTTTTCTTTGTCCCAATGTTCAGATACTGTATGGGGTACGGATTAGGCAGTCATGGCCACAGTTGGATGTGCCAATGTGGTTTGAGGGTGGGGGGGGGCAAGGTTATGACCAGGGATATAGGGAAAGATAATCATGCACAGCTAGGCAGATTATTTCAGTGTTTCAGTGAAGTCATGAATGAAATTAGAGGCCAAATTTCTGCATGTTTGCTGTGCATAATGTTGAGTAATGGAACATGGAGAGAGGGAGTAATTCATCTGGTATATATTATATCTCATCTCATTTTGCTACAATTTACAAAAGCTTCAATCAAACTGCGGAATGGGATTGTATAGCAGTTTTTGTAAGAACCCTTCAATAAATCTTTTGATAAAGAACCCAGGAAACTTTGAACTGCTATGCCAATTTTAAACACGATATTATTTTATGGGAGACGTCAGAATGTTCATAGACCCATGTCCTGAATGATAGGGTTGCATCTAATACCCAGTGGGAGCCATGACCACCTGTCTGGGAAGGCACCCCTCTCCCACTTATGTGGGAGTTGATAAAATTTGTAAATTGGATGACAGCCTGTCAGTTTGCATGATTTTGATCTCTGGAAGGTAATTGTTCCATAAAGACCCCACAATCTCTTAATTGTCATCAATAAAAAGCCAAATTTTTAGGTTTTCTTCCATATAGCTCCAGTTTTGTCTAATTTTCTGTAACAAAAGCCCAACATTTCAAATTTTTGTAAATAGAAGCCTTAAAATTTTGGGGCGCTTTGGGCATCAAAAATTTTATCCTCCGCATCCTTTTGGAAAACCGTTGCTTTTGTCGGGTCTTTAGATTGCTGGCCCCCACCCTCTCCCCTTTTTGAGCTTGTTTCCCCTGTCTAGCAAATCCTGGCATTACTCTTGTGCAAAGCAAAATAGAGAACAATTTCAAATGTGGTCTGTTTGGATAAACATTTTTCCATACATTTTCAGCAATAATTTCAAAATTACAGTATCGTCTACTTTTATGTGTCTTGCAGATAATGATGACGGACCATCAGTTGCAAAGGTGCAGAGATGTTCAGTACAGTCTACTAATAGGGTACTTCCCCGGCAATGCATTTTTCATCTTGCTGGCACATCAAAAACATGTGGGAAGACAGGCCTCAAGTTTACTATAGGAAGAAAAACTGGTAGCAGGCAGACTGAAAAGTTGACACAGTGTCTCACACGAGATGCAGAGAGACGACTGAAAGCAGCTGCTGAAAAGAAGAATGATGACAGACTTTTGTTACAGATTAGAGGTAAAGATTTAATTGCTATTGAAGTGTGTTACCATAAGTCCTGCTACAGGCATTACTTCCAGGCACCAGTGACAATATCTACTGATGACATTGATAGCAGAGGTACCCCGCATTGTAAAGAAGCATTTAATGAACTTGCTAGAGAGGTTGAAACCAATGTGATTATGAAGGGAGAAGTTGTAAAGATGTCAAAGTTAAGGGAGAGATTCATGGATCTAGTGGCAGCTAAAGGCAGTACTCTGGCTCAATTTAGGTCAGAGAAACTTAAGAAAAAGTTGATCTCTCGTTTTGGACGTAAAAATTGCTTTTTGGCATCCAAAGAAACGTAATAGATGTGAGCTTGTTTATAGTAACTATATACCCAAGGGTTCCCTACTTGAAACATCTGTTGAGTCCAGTAGTTCACAGGGTGACACATCAGCTGAGAGTGAAGTAGATGTTGAGGATAGTCCACCTATTGTTAATAAGGCACGGGAGCTTTACCATGCTGCTCAGCTCTTAAGGCAGACTATTCAAAGTGTATCTGGTATTAGCTGGCCCCCTACCAGCTCCAAACTGAATGAAGAAAGTGTAGGTGCTCTCATCCCTTCTGAGCTTCACAATTTCTTAGCATGGGTAATTTCACCTACACCCATTGATCCAAACATTGAACAAAATAGTAAAGTTGATTTGCCACAAGCTGTGAGTGTTCGAGTAAGCGCTATTGCCCAAGATATCCTTTTCACTTACCACAGAGGGAGAATACTTACTCCTAAGCATGTGGCGTTGGGTGTGAGTGCCCGACATTTGACCAAAAATGCACAGCTTTTGAGTATTATGAACAAGTTTGGGCATTCTGTATCTCACACATTCCTGCAAGAGTTGGACACTACCGTTGCACAGAAGGTAGTAGAAAGGGACATTGATTTGCCTCAGAACATCATCCCCAGACAGTACACTACCGCAGTATGGGACAACATTGATTTGTCAGAAGAGACTCTTTCTGGTAAAGGTACCACTCATTTCACGAATGGAATTCTGGTACAAAGACATTCCTATGAGCCAGACGTCCCATTGATTGAACCAGAAGTTCGAACAGGAAGGAGATCATTCCAGGCCCAGCCTCAGTCAAGATTCAATTACTTCCATGGGAAACGGTTAGGGCCAGGTATTTTTCCACTAGACACATCCCTTCTCCGTGAGGACAAAAGTTTGGGGAAAGATTGCCAAAAGATGGACTTCATGTGGATGTTGCTGCGGATGTCTTCAAGTGAATTACAGGAGACAGACTATTCTAGGGTCCAAACTATCCCTAGTTGGTCTGGGTTTAATGCTTTACAGAGATGTGTTGTACCCCCACAAAGCTCAGTTGGGTATCTACCATGCATTCAGTCAAGTCCAACTGAGTTATCAACTGTGTACAGTTTGCTGATGAAGACAATGGAAATCTGTACCAAACTTGAACAAGAAGAGATACAGTACTGCCCAAAAGTAACTGATGAAATGCGCTCCCGTTTCCCGCAATCCATAGCAGGATGAGTGCGGGCAATCTTTTATTCCGCAGAGCGCGCTCCCCGCACAAGTTGCGGGGATGTACCGTTGCGTTCTGTGGCTTCAGCAGGCCTAGCTGCCTATTGTTGTACACTTATAATCTCTTCAAATGAGTAATGAATGTAACGGGAATATAACGGCCGGCTAAAGCAGCAGGATAATCATCGAATAACCTTCTCACTTTTATGGTTGTGTAAAATTCAAACTTAACAATGAGGGAGGTCGTTTTGTCGAAAGTCTTAAGATCCCTGCTAGTGAACTTGTAAAGTTGCTGTGGAGACGAAAATACGATCCCCTGGTCAACTGCTTTCCTTTGAAGTTGCGTTCTTTGTTAGTCAACGTGGCTCCCGTTTCATGCGCAACAGAAGAGCACAAAGCACCGAAAAATATCAATGGGGAGGTTTCCCGATCGATATCGAGGGGATTATAACCTTTAGATAGTAGAGCATCGATGCTTCCTAGGTATAGTACCTTGATGAGTAAAGTACTGTTTAGACAACACTCAGCACAGTAACTTTGTACAGGGGACTATATGTGCTTTGTAACCTCTGGTACATTCGTTACCGAAAAGGTTTCCAGCAGCCATGTACTCCCGAATTATTGGAAATGAAAATTGTCGTACGGCAAACGTCACATTTTGATTGCCGTGCAACCGTTGACCAAAAATAATTACAACTTATTTGTAAAGACTCTTTAAGAATATTTGTTGACTGAGTTGCATCATTTTTCTCTCTTTTGCTAACCCAGTGAAAGGATGAGAACAACAACTGCATAATATTGAGGTAGTCTGGGTGTGTCTCCACGTAGCGGCGTAAAGTGCCGCTGCTATTTTAAATCACATTCATGGAAATTTTGGCTGACAATATTACCGACAAATGATATTTTTATGATAATCTTCCAATTGAAGTTCTGACTCATTTAAATGCCTTCAGTCCAACATGTGCATGCCTCAAATCAAAAGTACCTAAAACATGTCAGAATCTAGACCCTAAAGGTCACAACCCCAATCACAGAACCTTGCAACGGCCCCGAGAATGATCGGCACTGGTTATTTTGCAAGTACATGCCGAGCAAAATTGACCCGAACACGCCTGTATCCCGAAGGCAGTCCACGCCGTTTGGAACACTCTGCGCCGCCACTTGCAACTTGGAGCAATGAATATTATGATGTAAAATTTATCTCGCTTTCGCTCTCCTTGTTTTATTATTTTCATTTTCTTTTTGAAAGGGGAGGGGGATTCAAAAGTATTTCATTCATTCATTTAATTTGTGAACGATACTCTTTAAGTATGATGTTTCAATAATCGGTCAAGGAAGATTGAAGTTAAGCATTTTACAATTAACCTTAATAACCTCCCGATTTTGTTTACACAATAAACTTGAAATAGGCTACTGCTCTTATAATTTTAATTTCCGCGGGTCCCGTGCACACGTTTTTCTTCTCGATTTCTGCATACTAGGAAAGGCATTACTTCACTTAAAACTATGTTTGTTTTTTCTCGGCTGAATCGGCGTGTGATGGTAATTAGATTGAATTCTACTCAGAATGCTCCGAAGCTTATTTGGCATCTACAATATTTTTCCAAGCATATAGGCTGATGAAGTTCGGAAGCTATTACGTGTGAAACAAATAAAGATTAAGCATTTTGACAAAGTATGTTCTGGAAAACGGCAAAAAAAAAATTTGTTCCATAGAAGCTCCCCATTAGCTTTGGGTCATATTTTATTCGAAAAATTTTACCGAGCTTCGCCTGACCAGACCCACTGCCGAAAACTGCGGCCTTGGGTTTAGACACTTCATCCTAGGCCTACTGAAGGCATATACTTAAACGCGAGTAAGAATTGGAGAAATATCAGTCCTATCAAGACTCTCCGTTTCCTGTATGCTTAAAAGTAGAAAATGTTTCACCATATTTCCAGTGCTCCCCACTAAAAAATACACATCAAAACAAGAAAAAATCACTGAACAAGGCTCAAACATCAGAGCCGGACTTGAACTCAATTACGGCATCCATTCCGTGCTTTACTGGGATCGCAATTGGCCTGGACCGGTAGATCTCTGAATTGCTCCCCTCCCTGGGCACGAACGAAAGTTATGTCCTCCCAAACGAGCATAGCTTCATATTTATTTAAAACACAACAGGCTGAGTTTGGGATTTGCATGGGAGGGAGGGGGAAATTTGGTAAGAGTCCGTAATTTGACTTTGCATGGATCCGCATATTCCGGGGAATAAATGATAAACTGCTCATGTCCATAAAATTCAACCATTCTGCTATCTACCAAAAACTTAGAGGGAACGCCATTGCAATGACAATACAGGTACATCTTAGTTCCGACATTCTTAGTTAACCCCACCCGTAACCTTTGGAACCAAAATGGACTTCATTTTAATTCTAACGAACCTCCTTCTATGCCCTCTACAACGCAAGTGCTTAAATTTTGAAGCTTACCTATTTTTCAAAACCTTTGAAGTCCGAGTCCTTAGGAAAACATTAATCCAATTATAGTCCATTTAGGGAGAGAGAGAATGAAGATGACAATTTCGGCAATCAATTTTCGCGACTTGGCACCTGAATCTCCGACTCAGGGCCCTACAGCGGGATGCAATGCAGTATATACCCCCACCCTGTCTTTACCGGGATCTCCCTTAAATTCACCCTCGGCGTGATGTGCTAACATGATCCGAATTTTAACCCGGCCCTTGCAACCGTATCTGCATTGTCACTTAGTACTGTCACACGCTACATACGCTATAGGCGCCAGCTAAGTTCGAGGTCTAGTCATGCAAAACACGGTTCATACATGGGCCTAATATGTACAACGTTAATGTACACATACCACAACTTGCAATTGCATGCTATAAGGGCCACTGCAAATACCTGGGAAATGCAGTTTCTGTAAAAGTAGCCAATCGCAGCTGTGGATTTAATACTCATTCATCATAAACGGACAGCGCCCATTTTTGCGTAACCTTTTTTGGAAGTCGTATGCTTATTTAGTCCTTGTACGTTTACGTGACGTCACACACATCGCCTCAAATTTCTTTACAATCTTCGACAGCCAGCGCCATCTTGGTTTTTACACATAAGTGATATTTCGTCCGATACCAAACTCTTACCAAATACTTTTCCCAAGAGAAGACTTATTCTACACCCATGAATAAGATAAGGCAAAAAATTTAGCTCGAAATGGTTGATTTTGCTGAAAATCTGCATACTGAATTTTCGCCCATGCCAGCTAGTTCGTAACGCACGTAGAGCGGTACGTTACCCAGGGTATGAAATTTACTTCGTTAGGTTGCTATACCTGCACTATCAGGCCTACACGCGGAATCGCCAGTACGATCGTGTATTGACAGTACAATACTGTAAATCAGACCGTGCTGTAGAAGTGGGTGTAGCCTAGTAGGGGCGGGACTTAACAGTTGGTCGTTAACGGTAAACCCTCACGGGGATTGGTAGAAGCCAATGGATATTTTGCACGCGTCAGTTTGTGAAAAAAGGGGAAGTCCAATGACGTCACAAGTAATGCCCAAAAAAGGTGTTTTGACTGGTTAATTACCGATTATGTGTCGTGAAAATGTGCAATGCTCGCAATACACAGAACGTTGCATGCAAATAAGTTGGGAACACTACATGTGCCTGGGAAATGATTGGCTGGCCACACGGTCGGATCCAATTCGCCAGCGGGGAAGGTTTTGTTTTTTCGTAATTTGTTGAAAGGCCGTACAAACTGCAATTCAATTCCCAGAAAGCTGACAGTTGCCAGTTCTTTCAAGTTGAAAAGTAAGATGGGTTGGGGAATATCTATCGCAAGGAACAAAGGGGTGTTACTGCCGCGCGTAAAGCAGCAATCCTTCTGCTATACCGCTGTTTACAGTTTAAGGCCCTCGATTGGAATGTTCTCACTGATATTAAAATTACCAAGACAACTGAAACACAGGCCAAGTCATGTGCCCTGCGCGCAATGTGGTTTCGTAGAGTATTGTGTAGGCCCTTGTCTGGCTGGAAGCCAACATTTTCGTGAAAGTCAGGCAGAAAAAATACGTATCTGTTTTAATCGGGATTATTACATTGGATATACAAATCGTGAGCGCTTTACAGTACTTACAAGGTAACGATAACACTTTCCTTGTTGAAATGGAATTGCAGGCTATTTCTAAAATGAAAACGCAGGAGATAGGGGATGAACTTTTGCAAGTTTTCATCAAAGCACGCTAACACAGATAGGTACCGTAAGGCTGATATGGTTTTGCAAAAAAACAATACCTTAGTCGTAAGACCAATTTTGATCGATCACATCTTGTTTAAATTGTATGTAAATCAAGCCATATGTGTATTTCTTCCGTGGCTACCGAATTTCAAAGCAGAAGGGCCAATTATGGACCACTATCACATCGAAAGTTAAGAGCAGCAGAACAAGCTATACTGCTATTCTCGCTAGACTTACCTTGCTTGGTTGAGTCGCCGACAAACCTGAAAAAGAAATGGGCCGAGCGTGGCTGGAGACCCAACTGAGGGAGGTGCGTGCACGGAACATACAATTTTTCCGGGCGAAGTACGTGTTATTCTATGGTCAGTTTGCGCTTAGCCCCATTGGCGTATGACAAAAAAAATCCCAATTCGTCACTAATCGGGGAACAGTCATGGCAAATTTTGCCCTGAAACACCATGTTTCGGCACTGCATTTGGACAATGTTTTGCATTGCCGACCTTTGGTTGCCCCCCCCCCCTCTAGCTACGCCACTGCGAATCATTGCGTGTTCAGTCGAGAAATATATGCTCTCTTAAAATGTACTGTAAAAATAATGTCCCAATATCCGAACACAGTTTTATTGGTAAAATTCGAGTTGTCACTTCTCCCGAAACACTTTGTTATAAGAAAATACTTCATTCCACGACAGCCTCACGACAGTCTCCAAAATTTTAAGAAAATCGTTAGATCGTAGGCCTAGCTGACGAACGGAGATGTAGCCTAACAATTTTCTGGTAATGTTTGTATTTATTGCCGATTTCTTGCCATTTTTTTCATGTTACCGATTTTCCGAAAACAATTTACTACACAATAGAAGTGATTACTAAAAATGCCATGATTGTACTGCAAATTATTAGTACCAAAGCACCACAACTTTTAAAACAAAATGCTAGCAGATACTCATTTAAAATTCAAAAAAGTCCCTCCGATTGCTTCGCCAATAAACTCAGGAGATGTTACTGTTAGGGCTAGATTTTCAGAATTAAATAGCAGTTTTATGTTCTTCCACAATTTATCAAAACATTCATGAAGTTTCCAAACGCGCAATAATATTTTCCAACATGCAAAAAATTTCCGAAAGTAAGAAACGTTTTTTTGAGTGTTCTAGATGATTTCTAACAAATGTCCGATACCTCTCTCTTTAATGGCACAGATTTTCGGAAGTAAATTGCAGTTTTATGTTCTTCAGTTATTTATCAAAAGATTCATTAAGCTTTTACACGCGTAAAAATATTTTCGAACATGCCAAGAAATTTCCGAAACATTTTCGTATATTCTCGATGATTTTTAACAAATGTCCGACGAAGATTTTTTTTTTTTGATGACGGAGATTTTCGGAATTAAATAGCAGTTTTATGTTCTTCCATTATTTGTCAAAATATTCATGAAGTTTTCAAACGCGCAATAATATTTTCGAAGGAGCAAAAAATTTCCGAAGGTAAGAAACGTTTTTTTGAGTTTTCTCGATGATTTCTAACAAATGTTCGGTACTTTCTCTTTATTGGCGGAGATTTTCGGAAGTAAATTGCAGTTTAATGTTCTTCCGTTATTTATCAAAAGATTCATTAAGTCTTTAGACGCGCAAAAATATTTTCGAACATGCCAAGAAATTTCCGAAACATTTTTTAATATTCTAGAACACTTTTAACAACTGTCCGATGAAAAAACGGAGATTTTCAGAATTAAATAGCAGTTTTATGTTCTTCCAAAATTTATCAAAAGATTCATGAAGTTTTCGAACGCGCAATCATATTTTCCAGCATACAAAAAATTTCCGAAGGTAAGAAACGTTTTTAATGTTCTAGATGGTTTCTAACAAATGCCCGATACAGTACTTTCTCTTTAATGGCGGAGATTTTCGGAAGTAGATTGCGGTTTTATGTTCATCCGTTATTTGTCAAAAGAGTCATTAAGTTTTTACGCGCGAAAAAATATTTTCGAACATGCCAAGAAATTTCCGAAACATTTTCGTATATTCTAGATGACTTTTAACAAATTTCCGATTGGACTTTTTTTTTTTTGATGACATTTTTTTTTTTTTTTTGTGAGGAAGATTTTCGGAAGTACACATCAGTTATATGTGTAATTCCGTTATTAATGAAAGGTGCATGAAGTTTTTAAACGCGCAAAAATATTTCGGGACTTGCCACGAAATTTCCGAAACATTTTCGAATATTTTAAATCATTTTTAACGAATGTACGATATTTTCTTTTTAATGACGGAGATTTGGTAAGGCAGACAGCAGTTCTGTGTTCTTCCGTTATTTATTAAAAGATTCATGAAGTTTTAAAACGCTCAACAATATTTTTGAACTTGCCAGAAAACAAATGTCCGATAGGATTATTTTGTTACTTCATGACGGAGATTTTCGGAAGTAAATAGCAGTTTTATGCTCTTCAACTATTTATGAAAAGATTCATGAAGTTTTCAAACGCGCAATAATATTTTCAAACATGCAAAACATTTTTGAAGGTAAGAAACCTTAAGTGCTAGTTATGCAGCCTGCTGCTGGCTCGCGGACGGGCCGTACAATCCATGCAAACCTAACGCAGCTCTCGCAAGTAGCGCTAACAACGTTGCCATACCGTTTCCGATGTATGTGAAAAAGCCGATGCAATCCGTGTACCATGTTTCTTCTAACGCAATTAACGATGGGATCGTTACTTGAGGGAAGACTGCAGGGTGCGGAAAGGCATAACGCTAGCAACGATTCACGTTGGTAACGAAAGTATGGATAATTGCGTTACCACAGGTTCAGTGATAACGCAACCATCGTTAGCAAACGGAATTTTCTAACGCTTAACGCTTCTAACGTCCATTTTATTCTGAGCTGTACTGTACGACCGCAAGAAAAAGAAACGCCTGCTAGTTTTGCAGTGTCCGTAGTCCAGTCTTGGCGCAGTATGTAGTCTATAACTATGACGGAGTTGTACATTTCATGAATGCAGATTTGCCAAGTACGGTACAAGATACAACAGCAACCACGAGAAGCTAAACCATGCGAAAGTTAAGCGAAAATCTCAGTGTTAAAAAATATCCAGCCCTTTTCGTTTTGCATTCAGCTCAATCTGAGGCAGTCGTTGTATATTGACAAAGCTTGAACTAACGGTAATGTGGGTAACCGTTACACTTGGCAAGTACAATAGGCAGCA
This sequence comes from Holothuria leucospilota, assembly GCA_029531755.1. Classification (NCBI taxonomy): domain Eukaryota; kingdom Metazoa; phylum Echinodermata; class Holothuroidea; order Aspidochirotida; family Holothuriidae; genus Holothuria; species Holothuria leucospilota. The sequence continues at coordinate 29,939,573 of CM055963.1, read as the reverse complement.
CAATGGGAAGGCAGGTTGAATGGGTTCTTGTTTCCTCTGAATAAATAATCTCCCGCGGGGGTTGCGGGGCTATTGTGTCCCCGCGCTCAGAGCGGATTATAGGATTAGAGTGCACTCTAATTTCCTCAGTTAGTTTTGGGCAGTACTGTAGTTGTTGTGCTAGATCAGGCCATCTACAGTAAGGCATTACAGATAGTGTGGAAGGAATCACAAAGGTTCAACAAGGTGATTCTCCGTCTGGGTGCATTCCATACAACATGTGTTATGCTTGGTGTCATAGGTAAGCGGTTCGACGATGCTGGCCTGAGAGATGTACTCATTGAGTCTGGTGTTATAGCTCCTGGGTCAATAAATGGTGTTATGACAGGGAAGCATTACAACCGCGCCACTCGAATTTTTAGAATTGTGTATGAAGCTCTTCACCGATTGCGTTTTCTATCTTTTGCCAAGTCTCTGAACCAGGAAGATTCAGACCTTTTAAAAATAACATCCCAAATGCTAAGTGACAAAGCAGCTGACACACCAAATGCTGCAGAAGTCTTGAAAGATAACAGTTTTAACTTGGTTCACCAGAAGTATGAAGAATTCTGTACTTCTCACTCAACTCCAATGTTTTCTTTCTGGTCATCCTTCTTGGAGATGATGCAAGTGGTTCTCAACTTTATCAGAGCAACACGAACTGGCGACTTCAGACTACACTTAGCATCCATCAGATCAATGCTGCCTTGGATGTTTGCCTATGACCGCACAAACTACATGAGGTACTGCACAGTTTTATTGGCTACAGATGATGTCTTTACCAGAGACTCATCCCCTCATTTATCACAAACTTTGTGAAGGGGAATTTGTTGTTCAGCGTTCCAAGGCAAACACCTTTGGGCAGGTAGCTTGTGACATGGCATAGAGCAAACCTTCAATCGTGATACAAAGTCAGCTGGGGGTATTGTTGGCTTTAGCTTGAATCCAGGAGCAGTAGAAAGGTGGACCCTATCTTCACCAGAAAGAGCTGCTACAGTCGCTGTCTGCAGAGACCTTGCAGGGATGCATGACACCACAACATGGCAACACAAGGACCAGAGCCGTCTTCAGCAGGATGAGCAAGATGTAATAAAGGTGATGGAGACTTTCAATGGTTTTCTCAATCCCTTTTCACACGAATGTGAAGATTTAGTCCACCTAACTGCAGGTCATGTTCCAGAAGGGGATGTTTCTGTTGACATACTGGGTGCAAAGGCCAAGGGCAAGAGGCATTTCTCACATTTGTAAAAGAAAGGCTGCTGACAGAGCAAGTGGATTTTTTTGCACCTATGAAAATGCTGAAAACCAAAACCTTCAAAGGTGCCAAGAAAGTGGTTAAAGTATCATCAAACCTGGCACTTCAAGAAGACCGCAGTTTGTTTGGCAACATCTTGGTGGTGAACAATAAACTTAACCGTCAGGTAAGACTGGAAGAACTTTTTCAGTATTCTCTTGGCACATACCCGTATGCACTTGCTACATCGACTGGCGGATTGGTGAAAACAATGAAATCCAAACTGCTTCACCTTTTGGAAAGAGACAATGAATCATCAGATCTTGATAAAATTCCAGGCAAACTGGCCTGGATTTTTGATGGAATGGCCATCTTGCAGCAGCTTGCATCCAGTAATGCTTCCACCTTTGGTGAATTTGCAAGTCAGGTTTTTGACATTCTGATTTCAGTAACCAGGACAAGAAATTGCAAAAGAATTGACTTTGTCACTGACAGGTATCTACCTCATAGTATCAAATCTGCAGAGAGGGGCAAACGGTCATCAGCTGGCGACATCAGAGTCAAAATTATTTCCTCCACGCAGAAGAAGACCATACAGTGGAAAAAATTTTTGGCTAATGCTACAAACAAAACAGAACTTGTCGAGTTCCTCGTGAAAGAGTGGGAAAAGGCATACTACACCCCGAAACTGCAGGGTGTAAACCTATTTGTTGCCCATGGGGAGATGTGTCACCGTCTTTCAAGTGATGGGAATGTCACAATAGTACAAGAAGTGCAAGATTTGTTCACCACTCAAGAGGAAGCAGATACACGAATGTTTCTCCATGCAAGTAATGCCTCAAAAGACCATGATGCAATCATCATCCGAAGTCCAGACACTGATGTAGCAGTTCTTGGCATCACCCTTAACCATGCCATCCCTGCCAAGTTATACCTCGACATAGGCTCAAAGAACCAACGGCGCCTTTTAAATCTTGGCGAAATTGCATCGTCTTTGGGTGAGATGAGAGCAGGTGCTCTGCTGGGGTTCCATGCATTCACAGGGTGCGACGCAGTCAGTTCATTCTATGGCAAAGGTAAAAGTAAGGGTTTTGCCTTGTTTCAGACCGACGATGACTCAGCATGTGCTATGTCACAACTTGGTAGCACACAGAATGTGAGTGATTCATTGATGGACGCTTGTGAGAAGTTTGTCTGTAAGTTATATGGGTCAAATGTTATTACATCTGTTAACACCCTTCGGTTCGAGTTGTTTACAAGGACAAGAGCAAAAAGCAGAATGTTACCACCAAACAAAGATTCTCTGACGTTCCATGTGAAACGCGCAAACTATCAAGCGTTCATCTGGAAACGTGCTCTAGAAGCTAAACCTAAAATTGATGATCCTCCTGGCCATGGATGGAAAATTACTGGGGAAATGCTGGAAATAGAGTGGATGAGGTTACCCCCAGCCCCAGATGCCATCTTGGAGCTGATGAGTTGCAACTGCAAGAGAGATTGTTCCAATAATTCCTGCCAGTGTAGGAAAAATAATCTTCATTGTACAGACGCCTGTGGTTGTGACAAATGTGTGAACCAAATGGAGGAGTCAGACTTCAGTGATGATGGCGGTCAGGAAAGTGATGAGGAGGAAGAAGCCTTGTAGGTAATGGTTAAATGGGTTAAGGTCAACAGTTGGGAGGGGGATGGGGCCTGGGAGTGGGAGAGAGGGGTGCGGTCAAGTCCTTGAACCAATATTTTATAAATGAAATTACACAGCTTTTACAAAACAAAAGTGATGGGGGTTACCATATTTGGGTGTTAGGGGACATGGAAGTACTAAAACCAGTCTATTTATGGAATGAAGCATAAGGGAAGTCAAAAGGTATTTCAACAACAAAAGTGATGGATATGATAGGGGGGAACTAGGTAAACTAGACTATTTTAAGGGCTCTCTAATCTCACCCCAGATTGTGTCAATTCTCCTTACTAGTTAACTTTAGTCTCTACTCCAATTAAAATCACACCATGAGATTTGAGACAGAGCCCAGTAGCCTACACTGAGTTCAAATTGTTTGAGGCAGTGTAATTATTGTCAACACACAGTGTGTGAGCTTACAATACTTGGAAATGTGAACATACATGTACAACTGACTGCACAAGTCATTGCTGACCAGCCAGAGTGAAAGTGTATTGTTTGAATGAATGTGAATCAAAGTGCAGTTATCAACTGTGTTTAGAATTCTGGGGCTTCAGTATGCCCAAATATGCTTGGGCAGAGAGTTCCTAGCCACATTGATTTTGGGGATGTCATATCACCTTTAAATAATGAAACTGAAATGACTTGACGTAATCGTAGTGTATTGGTGAGTGCCATTGCAGTGATCCATCAGATTTGAATTAATTCGTAGGAAACTTAGGTTAAAAGTGTACTAGATTGCCTTACTGTAAAAGTGGTCGCTTGAATGTCTTGTAGGCAATATCTTGTGTCAAAAAGACTTCTTTTTTTTAAATTGTTCAACAGACTGTAAACCCACCAGCAGACAAAAAAAATGTGCAAAGGCTGGAGCCTGAAATAGCTGCAGACTGAGGGAGGATGTTTCAAGCCGGCTTATTTGTTCTTGTGATCATGTCAAGCTCAATGAGCAATTAAAAAAGGAGGTAGGGCAACATAGCTACAAGAGCAGAAAATAACTGTGTAGTGTTGCTGCGGTTGAAAATGATCATTGTCTGTGAGTGGTTTCCTGGTAAGAACAAGCAGCCGCTGGTGTACATTAAACAACTAGTAATTGCACATTACACTGAACACTGTGCCTGGTTTTTGAATACATATAAAATTTGTGCATCCTGTAGAACCTTCTTTGAAGGATTCAAGTGTGATTTAAGCTGCCATGGTTATATTATCATAGCTTTTAAAATTTAAAAGATAACACTTCAGTTCTCAGAGTCAGAGTGTAACTGAAAACCCTTGCAATGGCCAAAGTTTTTTAAAGTTTTTAAGAATTGCATCCTAGAGTTTGGAATTTTACACTGTGCAGTATTTGTTACTATAGTCACATTCCTGAGTGGGTTCATGAACTTGTTTAATGCATACCCATGTGCAGCATATTCTTAACAGTGTAGCTTTCCTGCTGTTGTTGTAAGAAATGAGGCTTAAAGAAGGATGTAAATGTAAGACAAGGTTTTTTGAAATCACCTAAAGAGGGGTGATCATTGTATTCACAGGTGTTAGAAGAGGCTGTTTCAAACTTCTTAGTGTATTATGGAGTACTTATACTCAGCTACAGTAAAGTGTATCAAACTAAGAAAAGAAAACTCATTACTGTGGAAGTCGTTGTATGAAAATTGTTTCCAAACTTTCCAGGCTGGGGCTGGTAATGCTATTATCTTTTTGAAGAATTTTAAAACAGTAGAGGTTAAATCACTTTGTATGGTCAAATATTTTTATTCATGCTCAAGTGTTATATGTTTTATTATTGTATTTCATTCAGCTGATAAGGGGAAAGCTTGGAACTTTTGACCATTTTTGGTCACAAAGAAGAGAGAGGAGACATTAGGTAAAGGCTGGAGGGGTGGGGGTTGGCTGTGATAGAGTCAGAGTACGATAGTCAAAGTATATGTGTTTAATGCATTCATTATTAGTAATGAATGTAAGGGATATTTTCATACAGATTTGAATGAATCATTAGCTGTGTGCTAACACCTTAGCTCGCAAGAATTGCTGAACTTGTGCGGTGTATATTTTAGCATCTTTTTCACCTGCAATTGCTGTATGCAGTGACGCTTGGAGAAAAACGGTAAGCTAATAAATGTAGCTGTACTAAGTCAATGGAGAAGAGAACTTTTGTTGTGAGGTCATTATGTTTATCCTTATAGAGTGTTTACTGTCACACCAAACACGGTTGACCAGTGCAATCCCTTGTACCATACTAGTACAAAGCACTACTTCATTTTAATGGATTCATAGAAAAGAAAAGAAAATAGAGAAAAGAAAGTAGAGGCAAGTATATTATTTTTCATGGAATGTGGAAACATCGTGGCCCTGTATTTATTTATTTATTTTTTTTGAAGGGGGGGGGGGACATCAGTAATCCAATTAAAATCAAGTTTTGTACTTCACAGACTTACTGAGGTAAGCAGTAAATGTTGGTGAATGCATTAATTGCTTTCAAATTGAAGAAAGAGGGGATTTTTTTTCTTAAGCATCAGCTCTAGACTGCCATTGGCTCCCTTGCATAGGTAGGCTAAATAAGGGTCTATGTAAGTAAAAGATTCTGGGTGGTTGTGATTGTTAATTGTCCCATCAAGGAACATTTAATACACTTTCATCAAACTATTTGGCATGAATAAATGGTAAAATTAAACCAGCACTGTTCCACTCCTATACTTGACTAGACTTGCTAAGTCTTCCTGAGAAGAGCCACACAGGCATGGGTTCATCATTGTTTCTAGTCTCTGAATCATGAAAAAATGGAGTGGGAGGAGTAGGCATGGACACTGAACTTTGAGGGGATGCATTCACTCACAGATCCCCACCTGACTACCACCCCACATTCCTGTGGACTTGTTACAGTCACTTAGCTTTTGAGACGTTACCTGATTTGCTATCAAGTCTCTTCCAGGAGGAGTGGCATAGCCTCTGGAGCCCTCCCTCCCCCCCCCCTTCAAGGCCCCATGCCCCTGTGGAAAATTTTTGAATGTATATTAGCCCTGTAGAGATGAAGAGAATTCAGCAATTGTGTCCTCCCGGGGAAGGTTTGTGAACCCCCAGTTCCTTCTGCTCAAAAAATCCTGGCTACTCTACTGCAAAGGAATGTATTTTGCATGACCATGTGTTGGAATTTTCTCATGAAAATGGTCTTGATGCATACATACCAATGATCTATTTTTCTTCACACCACCCCTTTAATGGTGTATCATTTCAGTTTTCAAATGCTGGTGGTGGGTGTTATACACATATAGCAATTACAGAGGGATTCTGTGTTGTCTTGACTTCATTTGATTGAATAATATGTTGCGAGGGAGGTAATTCACATGTGTTCATAGCCAAATACTAACAATTTCATGTAGCTCACACCGCCCCTTTAATGGTGACCTTGGACATCAGGAGGTCACCCTTTAACTTTCTAGTCCTAGTGATGAGGGTATGTGGTGAGTTTCATGCACAGTGCAGTTACAGAGAGTAGGCATATCCGTTTGCCATTTATCTTCAGTTGTATGACTATCACATATAGGCAGGAAAAGTAGTTTCTTCAGAAATACATCTCGAATACCGTTTACAGTGACGTCATTTGTTTATTGTTTACTCGCAAATTAACACCTCTTCACCATCAAACATTGTCGAAAATTATTCTCCAGACATTCCTCTATCATTATCAACTAGCAAATATTGGTACTAAAAGGGTGCAACGAAAGTCAATTTTTAAGCACATTTTTGGGTCTGCCCTGATAGACTAGTAAAACCGGGGGAGAAGTTGGCAGGTCTGTGCCAATTTGAGAACGGCTCACTTTCTTCCTTAAGAGTGGAATTCAGTGCTTATACATCAAGTATATCATGACTGGGTATTTTCCCTAAAAATATAACAGTTAACGGACTTGCTGGTAACGTCAGATAGTGAACCGCCTACCCCCTTTTACTTTCACGCGTGATAGTATTTAGCAATAACGTTCGCTATACATCAATGCAAAATTGCAGAGTACGGTAGTCTAATTCTACTCAAACAAGAAACGTGGGGGTTGTGGGCCATGGTTTTCTTCTTTTATCTGAATGTTCACAAATACTTACTGATTCGGAAGCTTCCTGAAACCCTTTCAACCCTTGAATCAACTTCAGTTTATTTCCAAGAATGACTGAACAACACAACACTCAATGTAGCCATATCGCTACACGATCGATCGTGTGCACGGTCAATGTCATGTGATGCACTTTTCTGCAAGTCTCAACATAGCTACTCGGCTTGTACGTGGTGTGTAAAGGGTGTGTATATTAACTATGTTGCGATGTATGGCAACTTCTCTACAGAGCAGGTGGGTAGCCTAATGTGTTTGCATACAATTACGGACCTACACAGGCACTGACTTTACGGTGCTTTCATCATTCTTTTCACTTGAACAGAAGTACAGAACACGGACATGGCTTAGTTACACGTATACAGCAAGCGCAGTTTATAGTTGAGTCAGGTTTTTAGAAGATAGGCCGAGGTGGATGATTTTATGGCTTCGGCTTCAAACAATACTGCAATTATTACATGCTGCCCTTATCAGAATAGAAACAACTAAGGCAGAGCCTGAAAAATATTGGCTGGTAATATTTTCGAAGCTCAATTGGAAATGCTTCGCAACTGTAATTTCTTGGGTAGCAATTTGCGATGTGATACCTGCCTACTTCGTCCCTAATTGTGTTTCCTCATTCTCGTGAAACTTGGGGGCGATTTTGGTAACAAAACCGTAATATTTTTGCCCGCGTGCTCTTCTTCAAGGGGCGATTTTTTAAATTTGCGGGCGAATTGCCCGTCGCCCCTGCTTATTTCTGACCCGTTAAAATACTTCCATTTTTCAGCAACATGTGTACTTTAAATCATTTTTTCCAGCATATCAAACACTGATCATATTCCAACATCAACATAGTTTACTCAGCAACCTAAAATAATTTTAAGGACTATTTATGTGGGTTAACACTCGGCGAGAAATTCTCTTGAATTAGTGGTGCCCTACCTTGACACATTTTTTTTTTCAAACCGGATAGCAGCTGCTTTCTGGGGAACAAATTACACAACAGTATCTCTGACTGCAAAGAAATATTGCAGATTACATTTATACTAGTCCACAAGACATGACCATATGGCAAGATCACTTTCCACATTAATCTTACCATGCACACACATTTAACAGTTCTTTTCACTTAAAATATAAATGCAAGGGTTTAGAATGTTCAATACATTTATCAACTGTGAGAAACTTTCTTCAGTCAGAAAAAAATGTTTCAATAACAAATTGAATTTAAATATATGACAGGCCTTGCTTCAGGCATCCTGTTGACCTAAGTACAATGAAAGGGGTATGTACACAGGAAGATCCTTTATGGCACAACAAAAAGCATGCAATACTAGCTCCATGGGGTGAATATTTAAGATTTCTTAGTAAGAATTAACTATAAATTGAATATCAAGTTGATAACACTTAAAATAGAAACCAAGGTTTATTTTACTTACCCTTCTTGGCTGAGATGGACCACCATGTTCTACGCCATGAGGATTAAAATGTCCCCCACAACTGAAAACAAAATAAAACTTTGTACTTAGATTTCACTGTTGCAAACTTTCAATATTTTCTTTGTAAAATTATCTCGGTGAAAATTTGTGATCCTGCTGACTTTTGCACACATCATTTGAGTCAAAACTTAGTCTACAAGACCTATCCCCCTCTGTAACAATACTATTATGCAGAGCAACTTTTCCCAAACAAAGAATCAGGATCCATTAATGGGTTGCCTAACTTTAGCCATGGGTCACAGGTTGCATCCAGGAATAGATCCAATAAAACTCAAATAAACTTTTTCACAATTAACCTTTTGCCTTTTGGAAGTGTGCATTTCTAAAACAGGATACCTCAAAATAAAGATATTAGTCAGATGCAACCTACAAGACCTGGAAGTAAAGTTACCTGGAATCTGGAACACACTGTGGTTACACATTTTTCAGTTTTAAATGCACTTAACCCATTACACCGTTCAACTTAAGTGTCTAAACCCCTAATGAAACACTTTGGGAAGCAATGTCATTCAGTATTACATCCTAACCTCCCAATTTCTAGTCCAAAACTCACCAGCTAATGTCAATTACACCTACCAGTTTAGCAGTAACTTTCTGTGAGATAGCATAAAATGCTACTGTATGAAACAATTTAACACAATCCCCAGTGATGAATACCATAACTCTAAAATACTGTACTTGCACATTGTAGTATCAGACAAAGGTTGCAAATTGTAGGAAGGGGGAGGGTGGGGAGAGACAATCACTGGGGTACCATGACCAATGTGCATCAATGAGGTTTACTGTACCTGAAAAATATATTGGTTTAAAACTTACTGAGGCACATAAGTCTTCAATTCCTTGGTATCTGGGGACATGTTTAACCAATATTTGGACCTTATTCTCCTCTCCCCTCCCTCCCTCCCTCCCCCTCCCCCATGTATTACCACTGGTCATATATACATGAAGGTTCCAAAGGTAGGAGAGTTGTTTATTAAGATTCCTTCATCTTTATAACAAGTCTTGATATATTTCATACATACATGTTATGCATATTCATGACATATATCAATCACAGGATCAAATAGAAATGATAGCAGCACAATATCTACTACAGATGTCCATGATATACATACAGGGAAATGTCACTGTTCATACATGGTGCAAAAAAGCCTAACTCCTTTCTTACATTGATCTTATGGGCTCCACATGACCAAAAATTCTTGTTGCAATGCTTTCACATAATTCTTAAAACATTAACCAAACATGTGACAACAGAATTACTGCAACATTAGGTACAAAAGGGACAACTTGCTCAAAGACGAAACATTTTGATCTTTGTGGAAGGTGTTCAGTTTTCAACTTTGATTGTCATACCAGTAGCAGACCAAACTAGCTTCCGTGCAAGCAATGGGAGTCCACAAGCATAAGCTAAGGTATTGCAGACTATACTGTCAAAGCACATAGTGCAGTACTATAGCGATATACAGTATGGCATTACATTGGCCAGAAGTATGTATACCAATGAGCACATGTGCTATGAAACGGAATTGCTGGAAAATATTTGTCCGCAAGGTAAATAATGATTACATCAAACAGAAAACTAAAATGTTACAGTGAGGTCATACTCTACAATTTATCTGCACTTTCATGACTAAATGGATGACCTTACATGGCTACATTCATGCTACAGTATATATGGTACGCATATGTTTAAACAGTGGGATACGTAAATGTTGGACTTTTTACTGGCCTGTAGTACTGAAGTTTCTTTTCATTACTCCACATTCAAGGCAATACACTAATACATCTTACAGTAGAAGTGCTCCCTGACAGACAGTCAAAGGGAGCAGGGGATAGGCCCATCAGAAAAATTTTTGCCCTCAAGAAGTTTTAAATTACCATTACCCTCTTTCATCTTTTCATCTCTTATCCTACTGTAGTAAACAGCCTTAGCAACTGTCTTCAAGTAAATTTTATGAAATGATGGAAAGATTGTAACTGCAGTCTAAGGGTATTGTAAATTTTAGTACCACTAACCTGTTGCAACCATCTGATATGTCACCATACTCATGTATAGCAAGTCCGTGTTCCCCTGGCATTAAACCATCTATAGTACCCTCTATGACACACGTGTTCTCATCCACCTGTGTCAATCGCACCACACCTTTCACCCGAGCAGATGTTTCAAGGACAGAGACAGCTGCTCCTAAATGTGTAGCTGCAAACAAACAAAACTGAGATACCATTACTGCAAACAAACAAAACTGAGATACCATTACTTTCTGATAAATCAAACATGAATGTTACGGTACTTCATATCACAGGGCAAAAACTACAATTAACAATCTGATAAGCATAACTGTTGAAACTTCACACTTTGCAGGAACAATGGATTCATGAACTGGTATCTGATGCCGCACAATCCTCTACCACCTGCTTCAGAGAGTAACTGTCACATGATGCACACTGGTGTTTTCATATTACATGAATAGATTAATGACACCTCTTTGTGAAAAGGAAAGGGGATGGGAGTACTGTATGTGTGCAGGTAGAGTAGCAGGACCACACAATTCCAGAGTCAAGAATCTAGAAGCCCTGATACGATATAGTTTGGACGGTTCTAGTTAGTAAGTGAGCATGGTTTGTTTTACAAGAATTATTAAGGAATGAATGAACTATGCAGAGATATTTTGAAATGCAAATGAGACAGTCTTCCAGTACATCTTTTTTTCTACAAAGTTGCTGCAGCCTGCTAATCAAATATAACTGTTATAAAATATATAACTTATAAAATGTAAAGTCTGTTACAAAATATGGATTCTAATAACATCAATTTCACAGCTACAGTACCAAGCTGATGCTTATCAATAAAGAAAAGTTTAGTGTGACAGACCCTTATCAAAAAACTATTAATATTGACAGTTTCATGCAACCACTCTTGGCACTTTTTTACTATGGGTCATGAGACACACAACAAACTAGGTAAATTTTGTCTGTTTTTCTATAACAAGTGTGCAAACAATTACCATGAAAGTGCTACAACAAACAGTACCACCATCATTAGATGAAAATTGTTCCAACACCTTGCAGAAATGCTAAGAGAGATAAAGAAGTGTCCAATTGTGAGGCTCAGCCCTTTTGCCTGAAAATAGTAAATTTTCTGCCCAAATACGGGAAAGTGCATCCCCACCTCATACATGCTAGTCTGAAGCAAACAGTTAAAATAAAAGTTTTGAACAAGAGTATGATGAAATCTAGAATATGGCATGGTACAATATTTGAACAGGACCTATTATGAGAAAAAGACCCCAATGACACTATACTGTACCTTTAGAACCTTGCCCTTTAAGGACAGCTCTCCTCCCTGTATTCTCCAAAATCTCTTGGATTTGAAATGATGTGAGCGTGGATTCTACCACAACTTGCTCTTGAGCTAGGTTAACACTCACTGACTGAACTCCTACAAAAAGAAAAACTTTCATTTTTAGGAAATATTCAGTTCTTAACTTTACATAATTATGAATAAAGAATCATGGGGAAAAATGGCACAAATTCCTCTGGCTGGCTTGACTTTGATCATTCACTTACTGTGCTTACCTGGCATCCTCAAGATTACAATATACATGTACAGGGGGGTGGGGGCATGCTTATGCATGATGCATCCATTGACACTTTAAAACATCAAATAAACAACTTCATCTAACTTCTCAAAAATTAGAGTGTATCCCTTGCACCCCTTCACCTCTCTCATCAACATTTTACTACCCAGCTAACTAACCATCATCCCTCAACCAATTTTAATAATGAAAGAAAAAAGGCCCCTGTCATGAACAAATGTTCAAAACATCAGCATATAATTACTTTAAGCAACACTAGATATAAAACAACTTAAGGCAAGTAACCACTCCAGGGCCCTAGTCAAGGGAGGAGAGGGGAGGTTGGAGGGCTAAGCTTCCTCCCTGGAAAATACTTGCCCCTAAAATTTTTAAGTAATGTTAACTTCTATTTGCACATATTCAAGGTTGCCCCCACACCCATCCCCCACTCTCACACCCCTCCCCATTGCAATTTGATTGAAAACTTTGGTTACAAGCCTGAAAATATCATCACTTGGTTCTAACAATGTTTAGAAGTCTGTCAAGACAGTACCTTCTGTTTCTTTCAAGGCTTTCTCTACTGCATCAACACAACTCTGACATGTCATCTGAACAGCAAACTCAACCTGCAGGGAAACAAATACAAACATTTAAATACTCATGTACATTTCTGTTCACAGACTAGTTCCAGAAATAGTAAGTCCCTTATACTGTACACAGGTGTAAGGGAGTTATTTCAACTGAGTATGAGGAATCTGGGAACTGAGCAGTTTCACCCTGTTCACTGCCTTCACGCAATGTCTAAGAGATTAACTTCAAAGCATTTTCTTCAAAAATAGTTTACTTAATAATAAATAACTTTCATTGAAAAAGAGAATCCCAATTTTAACATGAAAATTGTGTACAGTGCTAATGCAAAATACTGCAGAGTCCTTTTTAGTTGCGGTGCCTGCCACACAGGCACACGCAACTTATGTCGTCGACACAAAATTGCGACTTTGGACTTTGGACCGTAACTCCTCCTAGTCGGCTGGTTGTATCGAAATACGACGTAGTCCAAGTTGTAGGGGTGGTTGGATTCTTTTAGGTAAGGTACTTTCGGGGACCTTGTGACCTTTTTAAGGGGGTGTAATTGGGATTTTTCTTTCTGTAAATGCGTGGGCGGTGTCTATTTTTAGACAATTTTCTACACACACTAGTCAGCTTATTTGAGCATGGTCGGTTAGGTTATTTTTGTGAACAGCGCCATCGAATTGAGTTGACACAGTGTAGATAAACAGATAAAGTGTTATGATTGTTTTTGCACTTCTGAGTGTTGTACCAAGGGAATTATTCGGTTTTTGTTATTGCTAGTAGTTTTGAAATTAGTTGGAAGTTGGTGAAAAACTGACCCTCACCTATTTCAATCATATGACAATGTTTTTGTTACTGAACTATGAAACTCGGAAAAAAAATTTCTCCTTGCTTTACATACTGCTTGTAAACAGTTATATTCAAAACATCTTCGTAAAGCAAGTCAAATCACCTTCTACGAACTTAAACTTTCCCCAAAGCCAACGAAATCAGTTGAGCGCCACACTAAAGCGCGTTTGGGTGGGCAGTAGGGTTAGGGAGCTAAATTTAGATACAATTTAATACTTTTCAAGGCAAATTTTCTATAATTCACCCCCTCTTTTGACAATTTTACTCATAATTCACATGTTCATTCATCCCACCACCCATAACTCTCAGGACATGTTAGGTGAAATATCAACCTTATTCTAAAAATTTCCAGTGTCTCAGAATGGGTGAAGCAACAATTTTAAATCGTAACAAACTTCCGACTCAAATTTAAATAAAATGCGGAGAAACCGTCTCTACGATGCAAAGTTCTATGCAGTTATAATTTTTTCAAAGTCGTAACCCAATTAGGGGTGAAAATACACCCCGCCTATCATTTATGTCATAATTCATTTGTGACTAAGCAGTCATACACTAGTCTAAAAATAATTAACATGAAACACTAGGCCTAATAGTTGCTACTGTCAAGGCACCGCAACTAGTCTAGACATATGTCTTGTTGTAATTGCTGTACCTGTTAAAACTTCAACCCTTCCCAGCATGCAGTGTAATTCTGTAAATTGAGAATCTCAAAAGTAATTCTGCAAGCTGACCTTCACTGTATGTGAGAATCAGCATAATATGCTCCCTGACAATGGGGGCAATTGACAAGACAAGAGAGAGGACATCCCAAGCTAAGGTTGGGCAATGCATCGAAAATTACCATTTATATCTCAATAATTTTTTTGTAAGACGATACGATAATATGAATTCAAAAATGACCATTACCAGTGCTGAAAAAAATGTGAAATAATTTGCCTGGTGTTGTTTTCTTTCTTCATATGACTGTCTCCAAAACATATTTTTTTTTTCATTGAAGTCATTCTTTAATTACAATGAACTGATGTAAAATGGATAAAAGTTCGTCATTTCTCCCCACATTTTTCCATCGAGGAGAGAGTGAAATGAACTCCCAGTCATTAATTGTACATTTGGTACAGGCCCTTAATGTAAGCAAACACCGATACTTTTTAGCCATGTCCATGTCCTGTACATAGAGTACTGTAAGGTCAAGTGATATGCACAATGAAAGCACAGTAAAGTGCATGTGTAGGTCAATAATTGTGTGCAAACACCCATGGATACATTAACCTCAAAAGACTTGGTTATTCACGTCATCTGTTCCAGCAGAATATCCAGCACCTCTTCGGATGCAACTTTGTGCATAAATAAATTCTAAACAGTAAAAAAAAGGTGACAAAATAAAAATTGGGACGGAGTCAGCTCAGTCGCACTTCACTGCCAGCGACACAGATGATAGATGATTGTTTTTCTTCACATACTTTACTTCTTAAATGTAACCCATTGCGCCAAATGCATCGCCAAACAGTGTGTACTGTATATGCAGAGTCCTCATTAAGAATTTTGTTTTGCATGGCAAAACTGCTATGCATTTTTTATGTTGTATAGCAATTAACAGTTATTTTTTCAATTTTTGTATCGCTACTGTGCTCATTTGCATCTCAAAACTGCGATGCGATACAGAGCTATTGTGGACTCTGTGTATATGACCTGTACATGAGTGCCAAACTGGGGCCCAGTCTAGCCTTACAAACTGTCACAAAATCTTTTTTTCATGGGTCTAAGAGATGATTAATATACCCTCTCTCCCGATTTTTCCAATTATTTAAAGATTACTTTGATCTTTACAATGTTTTTCGATTTTTCGACTTTCTTCTCATAAGGACAATTTCCCTTGAAGTTCGCTTCCGTGCTCATGCATGTTAGAATATTCAATGATGAACTTTCACAGATATTTCATCAGTTCAATGTAGAAAAGAATGTACTTAATAAAAAAAAAACATTTTGGAGACAGCAATGACAAGAGATGAAACTATAAAAGGCAATTTTTTTCATTTTTTTTTCAAGAATTTATCATTATTTTCGAATTTTTGTTTGTACAGTATCATCATAAAAAGAATTATCGGGATAACGATAATTTTTTATATATCGCCCAACACTATAGCCTAGGCCTAGTTTAGGCTAAATTGCAATTCTTGTAAGGCTGTCAACTTTTTGCACAATGTACTGTGCGCCTAGATATCCCGAGGTTATTATTTATGTTGCACTTGCAAGTACAGGGAGCTGACATATTGCGAATGTGAGTTCGTAAGTACGACTAATTTGAGTGGAAGTGCATGTTTTCGCTTACGAGACCGCATAGATGGCTGCCCAGGTTATAATCATACGTCATCTGCCTGTTTAACCACGAATGTGTCGGGAGTCCATTTTTTATGAATTATTTTTGATTAGAAGTGATTTTGTGCCCGTAGGCCTAGTTGTGCCCGAAGAGACGTTGGATGTTCTTTCTCATTGCCAGAATGGCAAGTATGGCACTTTTTGCCGAGATCTCTGGTGTGCACGAAAAAAATTGAAGTGTTCAGTGTGCAACAAGGTGTCAAATGCACACTTCGAGTGTGCACACGAAAAGTTAAGTGTGAAATAAATACTTGGGAGAAATTTAAACAACACCCTTGAAGGCCTCCTTAATATCCGGAGTAGAAAGTATGGGATCGATACCGGATCAAAAGTTCCAAATATGCCTCAGTCCAGGGGTCTTGGCCGTCTTGGTGACTTCAATCACAGGTCTATATTAAATTGGGAGCTTTTACACTCCAGTAGTGAGGGTCAGAAGTTCTTGGATCTTACTTTAGACTGTTTCCTTCATCAGCATGTTTGTGAGCCAACTAGAGGTA
This sequence comes from Holothuria leucospilota, assembly GCA_029531755.1. NCBI lineage: Eukaryota > Metazoa > Echinodermata > Holothuroidea > Aspidochirotida > Holothuriidae > Holothuria > Holothuria leucospilota. The sequence goes on along the minus strand of CM055963.1, from coordinate 29,923,198 downwards.
ACAATATTTTAGATCTAGTTTTGTCTTCAGATGTGTCCATGGTGGACAGCTTAATTGTCCAGGAGCAGTTTGCGAATAGTGATCATAACTTTTTAACATTTAATTTAGTTTATAATGATGACAGGAAGAGCTGGAAGGAATTTTATTATGACTACAGAAGAGCAAATTACAAGAAAATGAGGAAGGAGCTGAACTTGGTCAATTGCCACAATTGTTTGAGAGATGTGAATGTAGAAAGTATGTGGAATATATTTAAGAGTAAGTTAAATGAGGTTGCTTTAAAGTATACCCCAAGGAAAAGGAGACGGAAGGATAGTAAACCATTATGGTGGTCATACAATGTAGAAGTAGCGAGAAAGAGGAACCAGAAAGCCAAAAGGCTTAGTGATTCCTTGCCGAAAGGGGGGTGCTTTGTTACAAAGAGATTCATCCATCAACAGGGTTTCCGCCAAAGGGGGGAAAGGGGGGGATTTGTCCCCCCCTTTCCAGAAGAAGGTGGGTAAAATCCCCCCCTTTTCATCTCATAAAAATTAAAAAAATTGTCCATATCTTGGTTTCTTACTTAAGAAGAGGGCACCTTTAAAGCAATGTTTGGACTTTCATAAGTAAATGGCCTTCAAAACCCTTCAAAATGCACCTTATAGGGGTCTTGAAGCAAGCTTTTGTCCCCCTGAACCCACTTGTAACTTTAGCCAGGGACAGCATCAATTTGGACTAGGGGTTTAGGAGCAATTAATCCCCCCCTTTTTGGCATTTCTGGCGGAATCCCTGATCAAATTTATACTTCTCTACTTCATCATTTTTTATGATGTGGTCACAATTTCACCCCTGCTCACATCAGTTCATGCCATATGACCTTTGAACCAAAACATGAATAACCAAAAAAAAAATGAAAAAAAGAAAGTATTAGAAGGGATTTGTTTGTGCTTCCTTCTTTGTAATGACATGTTTACAAAATTTCAGTTTTTGACCCCTGGTGACCCCAGATGACCTTTGACCTCAACCAAACACAATAGGCTTCTTCCTCTTGCCATGGCACATCCACAAACTTAATATGAAATCTATCCTCCCTCCCTAACTTGAGATATCCTGTAAAAAGGGTTTCAGACTTTGAGCCCTGGTGACACCAGATGACCTTTGACCTCCACCAAAAACAATAGGGTTCTTTTTCTCACCAAAACACATCCACATACTTAATATGACATCTATCCATGTTCACTACCTTGAGATATTGTGTAAACAAGGTTTTCAGACTTTGAGCCCTGGTGACCCCAGATGACCTTTGACCTCAACCAAACACAATAGGCTTCTTCTTCTTGCCATAGCACATCCACAAACTTAATATGAAATCTATCCTCGCTCCCTAACTTGAGATATCCTGTAAAAAGGGTTTTCAGACTTTGAGCCCTGGTGACCCCAGATGACCTTTGACCTCCACCAAACACAATAGGCCTCTTCCTCTTGCCATAACACATCCACACACTTAATATGACATCTATCCTCGCTCCCTACCTTGAGATATCGTGTAAACAAGGTTTGCAGACTTTGAGCCCTGGTGACCCCAGATGACTTTTGACCTCCACCAAAAACAATAGGGTTCTTTTTCTCACCAAAACACATCCACACACTTAATATGACATCTATCCATGTTCCCTACCTTTAGATATCGTGTAAACAAGGTTTTCAGACTTTGAGCCCTGGTGATCCCAGATGACCTTTGACCTCCACCAAAAACAATAGGCTTCTTCCTCTTTCCATAACACATCCACATCGTTAGTATGAAATCTATCCAAGCTTCCTACCTTGGGATATCGTGTAAACAAGGTTTTCAGATTTTGACCCCCGGTGACCACACATGACCTTTGACCTCCACCAAAAACAATAGGGTTCTTCCTCTCACCACAACGCATCTACACACCAAGCATGAAATCTATCCAAGCTTTCTAACTTGAGATATCGTGTAAACAAGGTTTTCAGATTTTGACCCCGGTGACCCCAGATGACCTTTGACCTCCACCAAAAACAATAGGGTTCTTCCTCTCAATATGGGCCATCTATGTACCAAGTTTGACAACTGTCCAACTTTCGCTTCTTGAGATATCATGTAAACAAGCAAAGCCGTCACATACACACACACACACCCACACGACATCACCATCTCATAGATTCCTTGCCTGCCTTCAGCAAGGAATCAAAAAGAGAACTTGGGCAATCTATAAGCAGACTGGTAGTTACTATGACCATGTGCAGTACAAGAAAGCTCTTGATTCTGCTACTAGAATTATGAGGTTAGCTAAGCGCAATTTTGAAAGTAAGCTGGCTCAGAATATTGTTGAGGATCCAAAGGCCTTTTATAGGTATGCACCTAGCAAGATCAAGACTAAAGATTCCAATATTGCTGACTCCGAATTGATGACGCAGTTAGTATGTAGCGCATAACTTCATCTCACAAAACGAAGCTCCTGACACATTTACCAGCTTTTCTACAGTTCAAAGGATAACGATATAAATCTTGCATCGGATTTTAGTCGAAAAACCAGAATAATTGGACATAATGTCTGCAAAGGAATCTGCTAGACCAAAGCTTTCACAAGCCGCCAAAACACCAGGCGGTAACTTAACTGCGACCGATTCCGCGAAAAACTGTTCCATGGATGAGATCGGTGAGTCGCTTTTTCCTTCAAAAGCTGATTTGAGAACGATTATCAAGGATCATATCTCAGAAGCCCTATCTTTGCCAGACTTTCAAGAAAAGTTAATTGAATCTATTCGAGAAACCCTGACAGACACAATTTCCCAAAATATTCACGATGCTTTTCAATTGGAGCTAAAAGCTAAGCAAGATCAAATAGACAATCTGTCTGGTCAACTCATGGCTCTACGGGAGCAAAGCGAATACCTCAGAAACAAAACCGAGGAATTAGAACAATATTCTCGACGCAATTGTCTTAGGATCCATGGACTCAAAATTGAAGAGAACGAAGACACTGATAAACTTGTCATAAACATGGCCAAAGACTTTATGCAACTGGAACTGAAACCTGAGGACATAGATCACTCTCATCGCCTCCCATCCCGTGGACAAAACAACAATACCCCACCACCATTGATAGTCAAGTTTACTAGATATAACACTAGGTCCATCGTTTACAAGAAGAGGACCATGCTCAAAAATGCACCCACAAAACTCTTCATTCATGAGGACCTTACCAAATCAAAACAAGAACTAGTCAAAGCGGCAAGAAATCACCCCCTTATCAAGAAGGTTTGGACCCAAGACGGCCGCATCAGCGTCTTAACAAATGCAGGGAGAAAGAGTAACATAATGCACATGACAGACTTGCGACGGGTATCATAATTTTTGTAGTTATTTTTCTTATATCAGTGAATAGTAATTTAGTGTGCTGCATACCACGTATGAGCACTGTGCACTGTTATGTTACGTGTTTACCTTTTGGCTTCATGTTTCTATGGAAACGTCTAGCCCATTCGAGAAATCCAATGAAGCTGTCACTATTGTATACATAATGAATCGCCACGTATTACGCACTTTATCCTATTACTAGCTTTCGGAGCTGCAATAGACCCTACATTACATCTTATTGTTCACTTACTGTAAGTTTTTCTTTCTTTACTTTCCTTACATCTTGCTTTACCTTCAAAGACAGATGACTAATTCTTTAACTATAAGGGAATATCCCCCCTTATCAATGGTTTCCTTGCTGTATCTAAGTCAAACAAAGGGAATGTTTGTTACCAAGCTCTCGAATCGAAGTTGTAGTTTACCCTGTTATTGTTGTAAAATTCTTTACACCTCTGGAATTGTTATAGAATTCTTTAAGCCTTACACATTTGGCAGTGTTTTTAAATCTCAAAGCTGCATCTTTTATTCATGATAATGACTTGAATAGTATTGAAGTGACGGATCATCACGATTTTTCTACTTACTCTGATTACGATCTTGATGGTAATAGTGGTATCAAATGCAAGTTTTATGATATCGACTCTTATAATAATGCTTCATTTAAGTGTGACTTTTCGTTATTTCACATGAACAGTCGCAGCCTAATTAAAAATAATGATGCCATTAAGGATTACCTTTCTTGTCTAAGCAACGATTTTTCCATCCTCGGTTTCTCTGAAACGTGGATAAACTCGTTCAATTATGAAAATATTTACTTTGAAAATTATACTGTACATGAGAAGCATAGATCTGATCAAAGAGGCGGTGGTGTATGTTTATTTACAAGGAACAATCTAGATTCAACCAAGCGAGATGATCTCTCTATCTTTAATCATATGATTGAAAGTTTATTTGTTGAAGTAAGTCTTAACAAAACTATTTTCATTGTCGGTGTTGTTTACAGACCTCCAAACTCCTCTGTTAAAGACTTCCATGAAGTTTTTAACTCCATATTACTATCCATTTCTAATGAAGGCAGGGAATGTTTTATTATGGGAGATTATAACATTGATCTCAATAAAAGCTCATCATCTGATTTTATTGCCATGCTTTCATCAAATGGCTTCTACCCGTTAATCTCGAAATCAACACGAATTACAGGAAGTTCAGCAAGTTTAATCGACAATATATTTACCAATTCAAACTTATCAAGTGTAGTGTCAGGAGTACTAATTACTGACATAAGTGATCATCTTCCGATTTTCTCTCAGATTAGTATTCCTTGTCGTCATAGTGATTTTGATAATACATTCTTTATGAGAAATCTATCCACCAGTAATATTACGAGGTTTACGACTGAAATTGCTTCAGTAGACTGGTCCTCAGTCTTGGTATGTGACGATATAAATCGTGCTAACGGTGTATTTTGTAACATTATTTCTACTATTTATAACAATTGTTTTCCTTTTATTCGAATTAAAAAGTCTAAGCAGAAGAAACGTCACCCATGGATCACCACGGGCATTCTAAAGTCAATTAAAACTAGAAATAAACTTTATAAGAAATACTTGGGAAATCCTTCAGAGGTTAATCACCTTAACTACAAGAAATATCGTAATAAACTTAATCATATCTTATGTGTCTCCAAGAAATTGTATTACTATGATAAATTTGGCAAATGTAAAAATGATTCCAAGTGCACTTGGAACAATATTAACAGCCTGCTTAACAGGAATAAAAGGTGTAATGTTAATACTATTTTTAAGAGAGGAAATGATTTAGTTAATGATCCACATAGCATTGCCAATGAGTTTAACAATTTCTTTATTAATATAGGCAGAAACCTTTCTGCGGATATAAGTAGTATCAAGTCTTATAGAGACTTTATGAATCTTGAAATGACCAACAAAAACTCTATGTTTCTTTCACCTGTAGATGATTGTGAAACAATTAATGTTTCAATGGCCTGTCTCAAACCTAATAAATCAGCAGGTCCTGATGATATTAAACCTGGTATTATGAGACATGTCATTCCTTATATTGCCAAGCCCATCACCCATATTGCTAATTTGTCACTTCTTACTGGAACTTATCCTGAACATCTTAAAACGGCTCGTGTTGTTCCAATTTACAAAAAAGGTGATCATGCATTGTTTGAAAATTATCGTCCCATATCAATTCTATCTTGGCTCTCGAAAATCATTGAAAGACTTATGTTTAATCGTCTCATTGATTTCTTTGATAACAATAATCTCCTCTCCAATAACCAGTACGGGTTTCGACCTGGTCATTCAACTGAAATGGCTCTTCTATCAACAACAAATAAGCTGTATAATGCTCTAAATAATAACGAATCTTGTGTTGGCATTTTTCTAGACTTGTCAAAAGCATTTGACACTATTAACCATGAAATTCTGTTACATAAACTTACTCTTTACGGTGTGAGGGGCATAGCCCGTGACTGGTTTTATAGTTATTTAAGTGATAGATCTCAATTTGTAAATTACAATGATGTTACTTCTGACCTTTGTAATATTGATTGTGGGGTACCTCAAGGTTCGATTTTAGGACCTCTGCTTTTTATTATTTATACAAATGATATTTGCCGGGTCTCCAACAAGTCAACAGTAGTTCTTTTTGCTGACGACACAAATATTTTTTACAACGGTACCGATCCCCAAACTTTACATGAAACCATCTTGTCAGACCTAAATTTGTATGTTGATTGGTTTGGTGCCAACAAACTGTCCTTAAATATTGGTAAAACTAATTATATGATTTTTGGTCCCGTTAGCAACATCTGGAACATCCAGTTATATTTGAATAATACGATCATTGATCGTGTTCATTCCACAAAGTTTTTGGGAATTTACATAGATAGTAAGCTCTGTTGGGCGCCCCACGTTGATCATATTATTAGCAATGTATCAAGAGGTGTTGGAATACTGTCAAGATTGAAACATATCTTACCAACTAGAGTTCTGAAGTCACTATATCAAACCCTCATTTTACCCCATTTTACTTATTGTTGTACCATTTGGTCTGCTGTAAATAAGACTTTATTTCACAAATTGGAGGTATTGCAGAAGCGTGCTATTCGACATATTGTCCGAGCTGATTACAATGAGCATACTAGCCGTCTTTTCTTAAATCTGAAGCTACTTAAGCTTAGTGATGTCATTGCCGTGAATTTAATTTCTTTTGTCTACCGTGCCTTAAACCATCAACTACCATCTTCTTTTGATAATTTCTTTCGAACAAATAATGAGATCCACAGTCACTTCACACGCCAATCCTATAATATTCATTGTCCACCTTGTCATTCAGCCACTGTCCTGAAAAATCCAAGCAATACTGCTATTGATTTGTGGAATTCTCTTCCACATCACATTAGAGATTGTAAATCTTTAAAACAACTTAGAAATAGTCTTAATAAAAATTTCTTTGATAAGTACTAGTCCCATTTGATTAGTGGTGGGAGAGGGGGGGGGGGGGTTACAGTTTATAGTTCGTCCACTTTTTCCGTGTTTGGGAGGGATATCTAATGTTTTTTTCTTGTTTTAGGGCCTATCATTCATCTTTTTTAGCTAGGGAGCACTTACCTTAGTTAAGCTCATATGAGTTTTTTGTATGTGCTTCCCTCACAGCTTCGACCTGCTTATTTTCTACTTTGTTGATAATGATATAAATATTCTATACAGTACCATTTTCTGTTAAAATGTCACATTATATATATATGTATTATTATTGAAGTTGTGAAAATCAAATAAATGAACTGAACTGAACTGAACTGAAGATACAGTAGGTCCTTTGATTGATGAAAATGGTCAACCAGTTCAAGATGACAATGTTAATGCTAGATTGCTAAATGAGTACTTTTCATCGGTCTCTACTGTGGAAAATGTGAACAACATGCCAGCTGTTAATGGTCCTAATGATAGTACTGAGTCATTGTGTAGCATAGATATTTCTCAGGAGGTGGTCTTCCAGAAACTGTGTAATTTACGTCCTGATTATAAAGTGCCTGGTGCTGATGGTATTTACCCTGTCGTGTTGAGGAATCTTGCAAAAGTTGTTTCCAAGCCTCTGAGTATTATTTTTAGCAAGAGTTTGCAGTGTAATCAGATTCCTGTTGATTGGAAGCTGGCTAATGTGACCCCTTTGTATAAAAAGGGTCCCAAGAACCAGCCCAGTAGTTATAGGCCAGTCAGTTTGACTTTACAGGTCTGCAAAGTGATGGAATCAATTTTGAAGGACAGTATTGTTAGTTATCTGGAAGGTAAACATATTATATCTGATTCTCAGCATGGTTTTAGGTCACAAAGGTCTTGTCTTACCAACCTCCTCTATTTTCTGGAAGATGTTACTTGGAAGGTTGATGAAGGTCATCATGTAGATGTTGTATATTTAGATTTTAGCAAGGCCTTTGACAAAGTACCTCATAAACGACTTATTTTAAAGGTCAAAGCTCATGGTATTGGTTCACCGGTGGCTGATTGGATTGAGAATTGGCTGGATAAAAGGTTACAAAGAGTAGTACTTAATGGTCATACTGTATGTCTGATTGGCTTCCAGTTACTAGTGGTGTGCCACAAGGCTCAGTGTTAGGTCCTACACTTCTTATAATTTATATTAATGATCTGGACGTCAATTTGAATAATTCAGTACTGAAGTTTGCAGATGATACGAAGGTCTTTTCTGATGTCCATTCAATGGATAAAGTGGCTGAGTTGCAAGAGGACTTGGATATGTTGTATAAATGGTCTTGTGATTGGCAAATGCTTTTTAATGCTCAGAAATGTAAATGTCTTCACGTCAGCCATTTTAATGCTCAGGCTAGTTATTTTATTAATGGTGTTCAAGTTGAAGCCATTGAGTATGAGAAGGATTTAGGTGTGCTTATCGATAATTCCTTGAGTCCAAGTAGACAGTGTGCCAAAGCTGTAAGCTATGCTAATAAGGTACTTGGTATTATTAACAGAATCTACGATTGTAAAAGTAGTAGCAATATAATAAGATTGTTTAAGTCACTGGTTAGACCACATCTTGAATATTGTTGTCAGGCATGGCGCCCTTATCTGCAGAAAGATATAGATAATATTGAGAAAGTACAACGTCGAGCTACAAAAATGGTCCCAGATCTATCTACTCTCAGTTATGATCAAAAGCTGGAGCGAACTGGTTTAGTTTCACTAAAAATGCGTAGACTCAGAGCTGACTTGATAGAAATTTTTAAAATAGTTAAGGGACTAGAAAATGTGGATCAGTCAATCTTTTTCAATCTGTCAGAAAGTAGTAGAATCAGACGACATCAGCTAAAATTTCAGAAACACTATTGTCGACTGGATATTAGGAAGTATTTTTTTAGTCAGAGAATTATTACGGAATGGAATAATTTGCCACAGGAAGCTGTAACTGCTACGACAGTCAATGGATTCAAAAACGTAATCGATCCTATTCTACGGAAAAGACAGGGGCTCTACATAAGCCAAAAATGGCTGTCTGCCCCAGTTTTTACGACCCCATCGGCAGTTACTGCCGGTGGGCTCCGGTGAGTTACCTCATACATCATTCAATCATGTCATCAGCACGTCATTATCACGACTTGTGATCTTCCAATTAGCCAAGTCAATATAACATATATAGGCTACCTAGGGTTATACGAGACAATCGCCGTTGGCTTAAAAATCAGGTGTGCAATGTGAATTTTCTAGTGTACAATAAAAATCTAGAAAAAAATCTCGGGTGTGCAATTGCCATACTTTCGATACTGGTCTCATTGGACGACATGATTGGAAGAAATCAGGTTCACAGTGAGCGTAAGAGTGTAAAAATAGGCCAAGTTGTAAGCTTTGTCCTGATAATTGACCTACCTTGTTACTATAGCCAATATAGTAAAGGGACCGCAATTTGGCAGGGACCGGAATTCGTTCACTCCATACCAATTGTACAGCATCGCACATTCGTGAAGGTGACCGAATTCCGGTGCCACCATGCTATATATGTATAGTGTATTACATACAACATATGTGCTCGGAACGCCTGTGTTTTAGGCTAGGCTTAGCCTAGGACCCTGGGTTAGCCTACATTAACGTTAAGCCAGTGACTAACATTAGCTAGCCTAGCCTACGAACTAATGCGACTTAACGTTACCCTATGCAATGGGAAGATGAACATGAAAGAGAAATAATAAATTAGGCTAGGATGTAGCTAAGGCAACGATTACGATATTTTACCTTTATTGGTGTTGCCATTATAACCCAAAATATCAGTATATCACGATCCCTTTGGTGACGGGAAAGACAGGGCCTGCCGATATGGCATACTGAGCCAGAAATCGTAAGTCAAACGCTACAGTGCAAATCGCTGAACCCCGGAGTCCGGGTTGCCAGGTGCAACCAAAATTTGCGGTAAAAAGTTACAAATTGCCAGTGTTGTAACGATTCACTCAATTTTGCAGTCGAGTCGAGTCATTTACTACAGTACTTACGTGATTCCAGTCGAGTCAGTGACTCGAGCCATATTATTTCTATGAGGAAAATTATGATACAACTACAGTACTCGAGTCGTTTTCCTTATGAAAATTAGTGACTTGAGCCATTGGCATTGCTCGTACAATGTACACGGCAGATTGCCACGGATGCCAATTACCAATTGTGATTCAAAACAAAGGATAACAAAAAACCCAAATGAACTCGTATAGGTTTTAGTTATTCTTTACCAATTGGAATGTTAAATGTAATATTTTTTAGTAATAATTCAGCTGTCTTTTATCTTGGGGTCGGTTCAACTGAACACGAGCCGCGCCAGGCTAGCGCTATCCCCGTCCTCATCACTCAACAACTAAACGGGTGCGCTGGCACAGGGTGGACGATGTCCAGGGGCCGCGAGGTTTCAGGGGGCCCACCAGATAAACAATCTCAAAAATTGTAACTCTAACTACCGTCTAACCAGTAAACAGACCCGAAAGGAACACTAAGTTTTCAGAACTACTTTTGCAGAACCAGGCAAGAATGGCATACGAGATTGAACCCGGATCTGGTGTGTCTTCGTCTTCGTCTTCGTCTTTCAAATGCAGCACAAACGCCCGACAAGGCTATCCCGTGCTGTTGAACTAGGGCTAAGGGAGTCGGATGAATAGAGTAAACAAGCTACAACGATTTTGATCTAGGGCTAAGAGCAGGTTTTAAAGCTGTCCACTGAAGGGGCACAGCGAGCCTGTTCCGGTAATAGGTTCCAGCTAGGGATAGTTCGGCTTGGATAGAGAGATTTCTGATAGCAAAGCTTGTTAGTGGAGGGATAATGGTATAGATACCTTCCACTAGTACGACGGGTAGTCCGTCGATTAAGATTTGAAGGGTCAATAAGATGATTCCTTACATTACTTGGAAGTAATCCATGCGTTTCTTTATACATAACGACAAGACGAGCCCTAAATCGTCGAGTTTCAAGGCTGTCCCATTTAAGATCTTTATCATCTCAGAAACACTTGATTGGCGACTGCAGTTGTTAAAGATGAATATGGCAGCACGCCTCTGGACATTTTCTATAGAATTCTTTTCGGATTGGGTATAGGGGTCCCATACCGTACTACAATAATCGAGAATGGGTCGAACAAGAGCAAAGTACGCTACAGTCTTAGTATCTTTATCACAGTGCGAGAGGTTTCGCCTCAATAGGCCTAAGGTCCGGTTTGCTTTGGATACAATTTGGTTTATATGTCTTTTCCCGTTCATACTAGAAGACAGTTCAACTCCTAGGTAAGGGTGGTGATTAACCTAGCTGCTCTAAAGTATGATTACCCATTTGGTAAAAATATGGATTTGGATTTGCTTTCAGTGGGAGACTCTCATAGTAAAACACTTAGATTTATTAAACCCCATCTGCCAGATTGATTCCCTGACACAAATTGTCAACATCATGTTGAAGAATTTTTGTGTCCTCTTTTTTTTTTTTTTTTTCTTTTTGTGTGTGTGTGCAATTAAGGTCTCGATCTCTCTTGCCCGCCGGGGAGATTGGAGGAAAGTGCATTTTATGCGAGGAAAATTTGCATTTATGTTTTTTGATTCCATTGGTTTTGTGGCCCCTCGCTTTCTCTTGTCCATGGGCCCCGACAGGGGCGTAACGACGGTGTTATCTTTGGGGGGGGGGGGTGTGGAGATTATATGTTTTGCCGACGGATCTGGTAATGCGTAGTGCGAAAACGAGCTTTAGCGGTTGGGGTCCAGGGTCCCGCCTAAGGCCCCCTGGTTGGGTCCAGCGGGCGCAGCCCCCGGAAGCTCTGAGGTTTAGGTATATCTCTGGGTGAAAAATTAAGGCTCAGGATGGATATATTTTGGTTCATAATGCATCATCAAACACAAACTAGATCCCCACTAACTAGGCTATTCCTCTCGTCAGGCCGCTATAGTTTTAAGCGGTTGTGATCCAGAGGCCCGCCAGTGCTGTAGCTAGGACGTTTTCCCAATGCGACATTTACTGATCTGTGGCCTGGGGGAGGGGTCTAAGGGGAGGGACACCCCCTCCCCTTTGGAAATTTTTGGAATTTGAAAGGTACCTAACTGAAATCGCCGCAAATGGTGCAATATTTGAGTGGATTTCTGCCCTAATGAGGAACCTCAAAATTGACACCGGCTAGAATTTGCTTGTCAGATTTTTTCTTTTTCTTTCTTTTTTTTGTGCGGCATTTGTCGCCGTTTATGCTACATTGTCACACAAATAGGGGCTGGCTGAAACACTGGGCCCGCCTAAGGACCCAGGCTAGTAGATTTCGGAAGGCGAAGCCCGGCCGGAAGCTCTGAGGTTTAGGTATATCTCTGGGTGAAAAATTAAGGCTCAGGATGGATATATTTTGGTTGATAATGCATCATCAAATGCAAAGATTCCCACTAATTTTAATGTATTAGGCTATCCCTCTCGTCAGGTCGCTATAGATTTAATTAAGCGTTTGGGATCAAGAGGTCCGCCAGTAGGCTTTAGCTAGGACGTTTTCTCAATGCGACATTTACTGATCTGTGGCCTAGGGGAGGGGGTGTCCCCTTCCCCTTTGGAAATTTTTGGAATCTGAAAGGTGCCTAGATCGCAAATGGTGCAATATTTGAGTGGATTTCTGCCCTAATGTGGAACCTCAAAATTTACACCCGGGTAGAATTTGCCGCGTGTCACATTTTTTGTGCAACATTTGTCGCCGTTTATGCGACATTGTCCCACAAGTAGGGGCTGGCTAAAACACTGGGCCGGCCTTAGGGCCCCTGGTGGGGGTCCGGGGACTTCGCCCCCGGAGGCTCTGAGGTTTTAGCATAATCTCTTGGTAAAAAATTAAGTCTCATGCAGGATTGGTATAGTTTGGTTCATAATGCATTATCCAATGCAAATATTACGGTTAATCCTAATGTGTTAGGCTATTCTTCCCGTCATGCCACTATACTTCAGGAGCTGAACCTGTCGTTCAGAACTGGAACACTATGTGTTCAGCATTTGGACACTAGATGCGTCAGGCGTTCAAATACGATAAGTGGATAGGCGTCCGGCGTTCAAAAAAGGAGAAAAAGTGTTCAGAATCTTAACACAAGCGTTCAAAATATACTTTGAACGCCAGGATCTGAAGATGGGTTCTGTATCTGTTTCATTTTGGTGTTCAAAAGTTAAAAGGCTGAGACTGAATTAAGTGAAGGTAAGACATGCGCGGCACGCACTATTTTTCCCCAGGATGTTTGTGGGTAAACCAGATCCTCAGAAGTTTGCAAAATGTGTTTGTAGTCCAGTAAGGGGTTTAGAAGACGGGCTAAGGATACCCTCTCCATGGGTAATCGGGTGCTGCTCCCCATGGTGATGATAAAATTGACGAATAATGTGCAGAAAGTGGTTTTTCAAGAATGTCATATGACCCGAAATAGTGCACCTATACGGAAGCCGTTAATTCCCTTTCTTTTCCCGAGTTCCGGACGGACTCAGTCACTCGTCCAGTTACACCGACGGCCGTTGATACGACCGTATAAGGCCGTCACATGCATAATCAATTTGCCGACGGGCCTTCAACTTGAAAGGGCCAATTAGATGAAGAGCCGAAAATGGAAATAGCCGATAACAGACTGGCCCGTTCTCTCTTTCTCTTATTTCTTTTCATTCTCCTTCTTCCCTTTCCCTCCCTTCCTTTCCCTTTCTTTTCCCTTCTTCTCTCTTCTTTTCCTCCTCTCCTCTTTTCCTCTTCTTTTCCTTTCCCTCTCCTCTTTTTGCCGACAGACCGAAAAATTGCCGACGGGCGACCAAATATGAGGGGGGGGATGACACCCCCCGTTCGCTATGGCCATGGGCCCCGAGAGTTTCGCTACGCCACTGCTCCTCATAATTATATGCGTTAGTACTCAGGCTGAGTTCGCTCGGTTACTGCTGCGGCCAGGGGCGTCACGTACGGTCCCTAAGGATCGATGAGCGAGGGGTGAGGGTGGGTGCTGGACATTTTCCAGACAAAATGAGTTACATTCCCGACAAAAAGTGACAAAGTGCCTGTGTCAAGAAAGGTTAACTCATAAGCAGTAGCGTAGTCAGGATCTTTCTCACGGGGAAGGGGGCATTCCGTATGTTCTGTAATCGCAGGCCTGTGGGTAGCCTACGTAGCGCCTCTGTGGCTGCAGCCCCTTTTAGGCTGCAGCCCCTCAGATTTGTTTTTTCGCAGCCTTGAGCTGAACGAAAAAACTTCGTCCGCTCCGCGGGGTAGCCTGTGGGAGGGGTCTAATTGGAGGGCCCGGTGTTAAAGGAGTAGCTTCCGAGACACATGTAAACTTACGTAATGGAATGTCCCCCATCCCCGGACCTCCCCCTTTGAAAAATTTTTGAAAAATTAGGTGTCCTTACGTACCACCTGGTGCTACATATGCTACCTTTTAAGTAAAATCTTTCAACAATTTACGTATTTTAATTAAGTACCGTACTAAAAACGGCATTATTGAGGGGGTATTGCCCAGTGTCCCCCAAATACGCTACTGCTCATAACCTATCTAGCAAAAAAATACAATGAAAGTTTGAAATAACGGGTGGACAAAGGGACTGTCCAGAGCCAAAAAAGAGAGAGAAAGCTACCGGGAAACGCAGTCTAACGTTTGGCAATGTCAATTTAACCTCGACATAACCGTTTTCATTTGTCCAGGGACGGATCCAGGATTTTTTCAGGGGGATCTAAATTTTTGATACAGGGCCGGATCCAGGATTCCGGAAGGGGAGGGGTGTGGCCTCCAGTGATCCTAGCCCTAGGGTCTAAGGGGAGTGGGTAGCCCCTATCCTTTGTGAAATTCTTGGATAATTAAGTACCCTCAGATGCAGGGCTGTCAACTTTTAGTGACTGGTGAGAGTGAGATTCACTGGGAAACTGGTGAGAGTGAGATTCTCTTGTAGACTACTGACACGGAGGGCGACCATCGGTTCGCACGGAGCGTCCCGGCAGAGGGACTTTTGGCCAAAATACCCCTAGATTGCAGGAAATGGCACTTCCCGTGTCTCATTACTGCATGCCCGGAATTGCAGTTTTTAGATGTTTCATGCTCCTGGAAATTTTAAAGGAGACATTTTGTTCACATTAAAAAATAGGCCCACGAAAAATTGGAAATTCTGAGGCCTACCGGTATGTATTGCTGACAGCTTAAGGCTCACACGATACGATTTTTTCACGCGATCTTGTCGTATCGTGTGAATGAGGCTTAATATGGAATATAAATATATCATGATAATGGAGGTGGAACGAAACTCAATGAAAATCATTATAAATAAGGGAATAATTCGTTCCTGGGACTATGGTTATGTTACTATTTATTAGCACGGTACTACACTACTGTCAACAAGTTACTGCAGACTATGATCAGTTGGAGAAGGAACTCAGGTAGCTTGATAGCTGGCGTTTAACCGACACCAGACACCATCGTTTGCGTTACGAGCGGAATTTTTTACACCATATTGAGACATTGCGTGAGAAACTAATACTTCATCGTGAAAGCGAGAGATGGCGCCGAAATGCGTGACTCTCACGCTGAATGCGTGAGAGTTGACAGCCCTGCAACATAATTAACATTGTATTGTACGTAACAATGTTTTTAAAATCTTCACTTAAATCTTAAGTATCTTAATAAAATATGAAACACATTAAACTATGGATGGGCGGATTGACCTATGTGATATTCAATATCAGCTAAATTTATGGCATTGACTGTACAAGTGGAGGATAACTTTTCTCTTTTTCATTTTGGCAAATGTATCCAAAACAGAATCAAAGTTTATGAGATTAGTGGAATTTTCTCTCTCGATACTTAGTATATTGGTGCTAGCCCTTGCAACCTGATGTCATGCTTGAGCGTTAAGTACGACTGAGTCTACTAAATAAGAGACCTCTCTGCTGAAGCACTGGAGGCAGGAATTGTTAAGTATATCCGAATTTGGGTAACAATATTTGGAAAAAAACATGAACAAGATTCTTATAGTTCAAGTATTTTTTTTTCGTACTGTTAGGTTTAGGCAATTGGGTCCAATCATAAAATTTTGGTCCTTCTCTGGGTTTTAATTAGTGAAATGTCCTACCTTTTCTTTCTTTTTTTCATCTTTTTGCTGTGAGGATTATGGGGAAATTTACGAATGGCAGGTTTTTGGTGTAAGTTTGTTCCTACTGAAAATTTTCTGGGAAGGGGCCTGGTTTGCTACCTTTCTTCTTTGGCTGGAAATAATGTTATAATATATTTGAAAATTTAATATTTATTATATTATTTTTTAATTTATAATTTATTTTTCTAACCTTGTATATTTCCACTTAATTCCCCCAAATTTTGGGGAAAAATTGTTGCCTCCCCCCGGGGAAAAAAAAAGGGTTTGAAAAATCTTTAGTTTTGGGTTTATTTTCATAGGATTTTGTCCAAATAATGTTTAAACCACCTATATATTTTATTTTGACTTTTGTTACTTTGGTTTCCCTTGAATGGGGACCTTAATTTAAATTTGATGTGATAACTTATGATTACCCCCTTAAGAAGTGAAAACCATCCTAAGGGTTTAAACCAGAACCCTTAAATTAATCAGTATCATTTGTTGCAATCAAGCATTTGGTTTGGGTTTTGCGAATCCCTCCCATTTTCCCTTGAATGGACTCTTTCAAATTTGTTGTTTGCCCTTTTCTTCTTTGGCTGTTGTCCCCAAGTGCTAATTTCCGCAAATTCGGGAAAATTCAACCAAACCAAACCCAAAGGTTTAACCTGAAAATTTTAATTCCCCAATGAAATTAGTTGGTTTGGGGACCCTATTCGGGGGTTTTCCTGTTAAAAAGCAGGGATTTCGAGACCCTGTTGGAACAAAAAGCTTGATATATGAAGTTCTTTACATTTTCACATTGAACCTTATACCCATTGCTTTGTATTTGTCTGAGCTGCGTTCAAAAGGGCTAGTTTTCAAATTTTAGATTTTTGGTTTCAATAATGGGAGGTGAAACTTCGCTTACTTCAAGTTTGGGGGAATTTTGGTTCCCATTTGTTTACGGTTTGTCATCAGGGTACATTTTTATAAATTTTTGAAATTTGGTGTTTTTAAAGTTGATTTCCCCGCTTAAAGGGAAAAGTTCTTTTACTACTTTTAAAGGCCTTGTCTATAAAACCCTTTAAAATTTTGAAACATTATTTGGGGTTACCTTTTATCCACACACCAAACCTTTTTAAACCTTAAATCCATTACAACTTAATATAATTCAGAGGAAATGGGTTTACCTGTACCCATACAATTTTAACTTTATCAAAGGGAACTTTTTAAGGTTTTTTACAATGGAACAATTTTATAATTAAGGTCCAGGGAGGACTTTGATATTGCCTAAGTTTGCATTAACCCCTCCTTACCCAATTCTTAAACCCAAATTTTTCCCTTGTTTGCCTAATTTGGTAAAGGGCCCATTACTCAGGGGAACTTTTGAAAGTTTTTCAGTGGGGTTTGATAATCTATTATCTTTTAATAAAAGTTGCAAATGACAAACTTTTGAATTACCAACGATTTAAATTTAAGAAAATTGGTTATGGCCCTGGATGGTCTCCCTTTTTTATAAAACAAAAAGGGAATTTTTTGTAAAGACGCACCTTTTTGAACAGATCGCAATCAGGGCCTGTACCCATTTTAAAAATTGAAATTAGGATTTTTTTTAACACAATAAAAATTTTTATTTGAGTTAAAATGGAATTTCAATTTACCACAAAATTTGTTAAATAGTGAGAAACACCCCCCCCCCCCCAAAGGCCCTCTGCCTCTCCCCCCCCCCAAAAAAAAAAACCCCACCCAACCCCCCCCCCCCCCCCCCCCCCCCCCAACCCCCCCCCCCCCCCCCCAAAAACCCCCCCTTTCCCCCCCCCCCACCCCCCCCCCCCCCCCCCCCAAATTTCCCCACTCCCCCCCCCCTGGGGCCCCCCCCCCCAAACCCCCAGCCCCCCCCCCCCCCCCACCCCCCCCCCCACCCCCCCCCCCCCCCCCCCCCCCCCGGTAACCCCTCAAAAAGATTTTTTTTAAAGTTTTTTTGATGGGAGTGAGACATTGGAAAAGGGCCTAAAAAACGTTATGGAAGGCTTCGTATCATTTGTTCTAGGTCAATAAATGTAAAATTTAAAAAGGTCAAACCTTTGCAATTTAAATCGTAGTATAGAGCCGTTCTCCAAATGAGCAACCAAAATCCTGGGGAGAATTTTGGGGTAAGTAGTTATTCGGGACTCTGAAAAAGGGGAAATTGCCTTCCAAATTTAATTCAAAAATTAATGTTTAAAAATTGAATGAAAATTTACATGATTATTAAATTGTAATACAGGAAAATCCCCATTTTAAAATATAAAGGAATAGTTTGTAGACAAAAGAAAAGGGTTTTTGTCATATGCATCCAATGGTTTTCAATATCGGGGTTATCCGGAATTCCCATCCAGACAATTTCCAACAGACAACTCCCCTGGGTCAATTAGCCCCCTCCCCCCCGGCAATTCCCACCAACCTCAATTTCAACTTTTATGGTGAAATAAGTTGTCTGAGGGGTAAACCTCGTGGGTGGAATTTTTCGGAGTGAAGTTGTCCACGGAAAATTTTCTGGGGGGAGGGGAGTGGAGTCACTTTTTGTGCAGAGCTAGGTGCAGGCTAGAGAAAAGAGTCAAGCTCTAACATTTTAATGCCATTGTACAAGGTGCCATTTCAAAAAAGCAAGGTGGCAGCTACCTCAGCAAAGCTGCAACTGCCTTGAATACTTTGATGCTATACACATTAGAATAACATGATTAATTTAATCTTCTGATATGCTAATTCCCACCATAGGGCGAAACCTGAATACATCCCTCATCTTATGGCGAAAAAAGATAATATAACACATAGGCATATACTTCACCCCAACGTCTTCAAGATATAATCAACCTTAATGGTCCGCCATCAACAAACAAGTGTCAACAAATATGTGTGCATAAATTCGTCAACATAGAAGTAACATTATATAGTCTGTGTGTTTAAGAGGACATTATATATGTTTACATATTCCTATGTAAAAAGTGTGTGAAAACGCCAACGTGAAATGATTTTCTCACCCTATTTTTTTTTTTTTTTGCCCTAGGGTCGACTTTGCAACAACTTTCTTCCCCCTAAGTGATGGGGAATTAGAGATATATATATATATATATATATATATATATATATATATATATAGATATATATATATATCATATATATATTAGTCATATATATATATAATAATATATGATATTATATATATATTATATATAATATTATAAAAAATTTTTTTAATATATATATATATATATATTTATACACACAGCACCAAAGAAGCAATACGGTGCCTCTAATTCTGCTGAGGCAGCGGTGGCTGCAGATTAAGGATTTGACAAGTTGCCAGAGACAGCAAAAAATATATACAAGCGGAACAAAGTCTAGGCTTTCATTTCTTATTATACTACACGACCATGCCTTCAACACATTAAGCCACTGACACAACCAGAAAGCCAAAAGGCTAAGTGAGTCATTGTCACTGAAATGTAAGTCTATAGCAGGATAAGGTACCCTATTTTAGTGCACTTAGGCCAGCCTCAAATAGATGAAGGCCTAACCATATAGGCATGTACTGCCAAAAATAGGGAACGCACAAAAATGGGAATGTGGTATACTGTGTTTTCAAATTGACAGTGCTTCCTAAATTACAGTCTTTACATTTTTGGCACAGAATATCTAGGCTCCATAAGCATAGATCAAACACACTAATACCATACATATTAAAAACCTTTAGACCTCCAATGACCCCAAATGATAGCAAATGACCTTTGACCTTCACTTACTATGGGCCATCCACATGTCAAGTATGAGATTCATCAAGGTTTCCCTGGTTGAGATGTACTGTAGTGTTTACAAGTTTTCCCCTTCTAACCTCTGGCAACCCCAAATGACCTTAAACCTCAAATGACCTTAAACCTCCACCAAAAATAACAGAGATCATCTACTTAATATGGGTCATTCACATGTCAAGTATGAGATCCATCAAAGTTTCCCTGCTTGAGATATCATATTATCAAAGTTTTAATCTTTTCGCCTCTGATGACCTCAAATGACCTTTGACCTCCACCAAAAATTGATACACATAACAAACTCAAATATGGGCCATTCACATGCCAAGGATTAGATTAATCAAAGTTCCCCTGGTTGAGATACAGCACTTAAAATATATCAACTTTCTATGCTAAATATGAGACTCATCAAAGTTCCCCTGCTTGGAATATCAGGTTTACAAGGTTTTAACCTTCTGACCTCCAATGACCCCCAAATGACCTTTGACTCCACCAAAAACACTACAAATCATTAAGTCAATATGGGCCATCCACATGCCATGTATGAGATTCAACAAAGTTTCCCTGCTTGAGATATTGTTTACAAAGTTTTCACTTTTTGACCTCTGGTGACCCCAAATGACCTTTGACCTCTAACAAAACAATAGGGGTCATCTTTCTAATATGGGCCATGCAAATACCAAATATGAGATTCCTTGAAGTTACACATCTTGAGATAGTGTTTACATGCAATTTCCGAGGTACTTCAGGGTTCTCCACTGGTCTGTTTTCTGTCCGGGGGCTCTTGTGATCGCCATCCTGGGGGAGGTGTCTAAGGGGAGGTGTCTAAGGGGAGGTGTCTAAGGGGAGGGGAGACGCCTCCTCTTTGGGAAAATTTTGACAATTTAGGAGGGCTTAGATCGCAAATGGTGCAATCTACAGCCTTGTTCTTAGCCTTCCCTATGTGTTCAAATCTAGGCATTTTGAGGTCTTTTTTTTTTTTTTTTTTTTGAAATTGCATTTTCTAAATATCTTTGACTTTACTTGCAGATCTGAAGCTACAGTTTCCTCATGGACGTATTCAACAATGAAGTAGTTCACTTTAATGGAAATTTCGGGTGAAAATCGGGAAACCCAGGGGACAGTTTCAATTGTGTCAAATTCGTTTTCGTTTAGTGTCCCCGATCGCACCGAGTTATGAGTCGGTGAAAAGATAGCCATCAAGCACATATACTGGTATGGACAGTAAACGCGCAAATATGGAAGAAATGCAGTAGCCTAGGTGCATTTTGAATGATATAAGATCTCAGGTGCTAGTGAGCTGGGTTTGCATCTCCGATGTTTTATTATACATTCCTTGTCATAAGTATTTGAAGTGAAATATAAAAGGCAGTCAAATGACTAAGTTGTGGTGTTTGTGACTGAATGTACAGACAACTTCTTGACCGGGCGGGTCAGTTTTCTGTGCGGGCGGCAAAGTTTTGTCCGGGCGCTAAAGTAGTGTGGCAGATTTTGTACGGGCGGAGCCCCCGGACAAACCAGCTAGTGGAGAACACTGTACTTACCATTTGACCTCTGATGACCCAAAATGACCTTTGACCTTCACCAAAAACAATACAGATCATCTACTCAATATGGGGTATCTACATGCCATGTATGAAACCTATCACAGTTACACTTTGTGAGACATTGTGTTTACAAGCAAGAGTCACACACACACCATGCACCAGCACACACACACACACACACCCACCCACACACACACACACACACAACATCACCATCACACAGATTCCTCCTGCCTTTGGCAAGGAATCAAAAAGTGAAGAAAAAAGGCAAAGAAACAAACTTCTTCTTTCCTTTTATTAATAGAAGCAAACTAGCACACCACACAGCATGAGCATATTGAAATAAGCCAGTGTTATCGCAGATAAAGTGTGTGCCTATGACCAGAGAGGTGTTAGGAAGGAGATCCAACATTCTATATAGACTCTTTGAAGTAATGTTCATTTACAAAAACAAACCTCACTTATAGAGCATGTCTAAACAATGGCCTCTGTCTTGGGATTACTTGTGTAAGAAAGGAGATCATCATGTTCAGTCAACAGATGCTTAACAATAGGAACAAAGAGACTGACCCATTAATCAAATTTGGGTACCTGAAGAAATTAAATAATTTTTCAAGACAAATTTTC
The DNA here is from genome assembly GCA_029531755.1 of Holothuria leucospilota. Classification (NCBI taxonomy): domain Eukaryota; kingdom Metazoa; phylum Echinodermata; class Holothuroidea; order Aspidochirotida; family Holothuriidae; genus Holothuria; species Holothuria leucospilota. The sequence goes on along the minus strand of CM055963.1, from coordinate 29,901,290 downwards.
TGACAGATTTGGTTATTGTTTCTCCCTTTTGGCACCTCCCTGCTATGATTACAGAAAAACAAAGAAAACTGAACACACCAGCATATTCCAGCTCTGCAATGAACCACACTTTTTTTAAGGAGCTAGTGCACTGCCATTCAAAAGTTTTCAAGTACCCTTTGAGTGACAATCTATGTAGGGTTGCTGAAAAGCAGCAAACACCCAGGGACCAAAACAGCACAACCCCTGGATGAGTAATTTCATATGTCCTCCACTTCATGTACAGTAAGGTAATGTTTAATTGCATACTATGGAAGGTTAAGAAGACCAGTACATCACAACTGAAAAAGCTATCCCTGCTTTGCAAATGTCATTAAAGTGACCTGCAATCTTTTGAAAGCAACAGCAGACCAAAACAAGGTAACTCTAGATGAATTACCTCTTGTACAGAGTCTTTGTTTTTCAAGTACTGTACGGTAATATTACTGTACGATATACAGTAGACTGAGGCAACAAGTTCCTAGCAAAATTTACACATAAGAAGCTACCAATGTTTTGCAAAGGTCATTTGCAAGTGACCTGCACCTTTCATTACACCACGAGACCAAACTTGCACAACTCTATATCATTGACCTCTTGTAAAATGTCTTTGGCTTCAAGAACTGTTGCATGATGGAATGTGAGGCAACAATAGTCCCTAATAATGCTTACACTTATGGAGCAAAAACTCTTCTGCAAAGGTCATTCCTGAATGATTACGTACCTTCTTCTTTTGGAAAACCAAAAAAAAAAATACACTTGTGCAAACACTACCTTCATGTACTTTTAAGTAATGATTGTAATTCCTGAGTGAGGCTTCCACTTTGCAATCCCACCCCACAAAAAAACTGTGCACTTCTGCAGATACTAGCTGTGTAAACCCAAAGCACCCATAGCACTTCTGCTATCCTCCTCCTCAGGATTCTAGCCAGGCCATTCAAACTGGGTGCTGCACCCAGTTTGAATTTACTTTCTTAAGTCAGCACCCAGTCTGAAATTTTACCACCCACTTTGAATCTCACTACCCAGTTTGAATTTTGTCACACAGCTAACTGTAAACATGTACAGTATCAGACACATAACATAACATTCAATTGAATGATTGTATTGGAAACAACCAAAAATCATGCAACTGACCACAGACAATGTTATTTAGTTCTAGATATGGCCATCATCATGTGAGAATGATGCAAAGTCGATTTATTCCCAACCGATTTGAAATTTTTCCTAGCTAGAACCCTGCTCCTTACCAACCTTACACCAACATACTTGAATGCAAGTTAGCTTATTAACATTGTAACTCTTGAAAACAGAAAATCTGCAACACTCTTTTTACCCATTCTGATCGCAAACCATACAATGATGTCTGTGAATGTGCGATAAAATCGTGTAGTAAGTCTTCGGTGCTTGAAAATTATTTAAGATTGTAAAGATGTTTTGAAGCAGCATGATGCATAAAATAGCTACATGATTTTCAAAATGTTTGCTATAGCATAGAAATGACCCTGTGTTAGGGATTTTACCTTATAAACTCAAAAAAAAGAAAACAGGAAAACAACTGTGTCATAACTTGAATGGCTAAAATGTCAAATATGTGCCTGATGTACACTACGTGTTGAAATAACAAAGGAGATGGCAACAACTCATTGATATCTCCTTGGCAATGTCTGCCCCATACAACTGCCGTTCAGTTAGCATTAGGGTTTGACCAATAGACCCTTTTCCAAATAGCAATTACAAAGGACTGTGGGATCGAGTTTTTGTGTGTATCGTTTTTGTCAATGGCATTTTACTGTGGACAAAAAAAATGCGTACTTAAAGTCTATCCCATAATCCTTTGTAGCTGCTATTTGGAAAAGGGTCTATTAACTGTATTCAATATCTGTATCAGCAGATGTTCCCCATTTTTGTCCTGTATCAGAATCGGTAGAATCACCAAAATGCTGTTATTACCAAACTGAAATTTCCTTTCCTATACTTCAAAAAAATGTTACTTTATTTCCTTATCTTTGACCACAAATTTCCAAAATTTTACATCATGAAAATGAAAGGATGATTAGTTGTAAAAATGCACAATTGTCTTTGGTTTAGTCGTGCAGTGCACCAATTTCTCAAATATTGGAAACAGACAGGTTTCAGCTGATACGGAGAATTGAAATATTGATATGGTAATATGATACACTCACTACACCCTAGGTTCTCAAGTGGCGGCCCGTGGGCCACTTGCAGCCCGTGCATCCATTAATGCCCCCCGCAGAAGATTTGAGAAGCCAGAATATTTTATGCGCTATTTCCTGCCTGCAGTGTGGAGGATATGGAAGTAACATTTTCTCCCATAGACCAACTGGTGATTGATGAACGCAAAAATATCTGGCTAAAAGATTACACTTAAAGTGGGGTTCCCTCCATTCTAGAGCACTTAGGATGCCAAATTTTCTAACCATACTGGTGTCACACACGAGGTGGTACTATGGAGGAAAATTTGCATTGTAGAGTGAGCTTTCCTGCTATCTTGCACTATCTTCCCAACCTTGGCTGGGCTGAGATTAAGTTGTGATCCCCGCCATACGGTAACCCCATTGAGAAACCACCACCCAGATTGAGAATCCCTAAATTCGCCACTGCCTGCTATGCGGCACTTTCAGAGCTCTTATGTATAAATTTCACCCTCAAGACAGTGTTCGCGCTAAGGCGCTGGATTGCGTGAATCCCGCTTTTGTCTTTCGATTCCCGCACAAAAATAAACCTTATGCGGGAAAATCCCGCACACTTTTCTGCAGCTGAGATTGTAGCTACAATTATAATACACACATTAAATTGTAATAGTATCGTTGCCAAGTGATAACCCCCTCCTTGATTTTGAAAATGCCTCCCAAAAAAATTTCTAGAGAGGGAATTACCTCCCAGGTTCAATTCCTTAGCGCGAACACTGCCTCAAGATTGAGCCCTTTTCTCTTAACCCTGGATTAGCCCCTGCTGGCTACTACAACAGTGATACAGCAAAAACTAGGGGAAACGTGGCCTGCAGACAAAAGCACTTGAGAATCCCTGCACTACAAAAGAGAAAATTAGTAGTGAAGAATAGAAAAGGGAAAGATTAGTAAACTAGCATGCAAAAAATTGCCATATGCTAATAATTTATGTACAGTAGTCACATACCTGTGCTTAGCATTCCTCGACAACTCTGACAGGCCCAGTCTTGGGAGGGTCTTTCCAACCGGCCACACTCCAAATGACAACCAACTGATCCACAAAAGTCACATAGGACAATCTGCCATTTACTAAAACAAAAAAATCCAAGCAAGGAAGGCTTTTATCAAAGCATCTGATAAACACACATATATATAACTACAAACAAAATTATTAGTGACAGTCCAAATTGAAATAAAAAGATGAAACTTTCTATTCAAAGTAAATCTATACCGTACCAATTTAGTTTGGAAAAGGTTGAATATTGTGAAACCCTATTCATTTTTCTTTATTCTTTGGAGCTTTGTCAAATTTTTCACTTCAAATGAAAGAAATGATATTGACAGTGCTTCTAGCAGTAACATGTCCTGTAACTGGCACATCTTAATTTACTCTTTTTACAATAATTAATGACAATAAGAAAAACTTTTCTAGAATGTCCACAGTCAGAGAATTTAAAGACATTCACAGAGAGTTGCTAACTTACAGACTTGAGACAGAATTTTGGTGTATACCTTTATTAGGGTCAGGAGACACACCAGATACACACTGCTACATTCACATAAAAGTTGCAATCACTGTCCTACTGACAGCAAGGGCTTTCACAGTATTACAAAGCAAAACAACCAGAATGATGAGACCCATAGTAATTGCTATTCCAATTTGCCTGTTTTCCCACACTCTTTATATTTGCAAAAAATCTCTCAACTGGTTGGATGCTTTCAGTACTACTCCATCAATGTTGATTCGGCCAAACTGTTGGATTATCAAACAATAACCAGCCGCGCTATGGAGTCCTATGAAAATCAATGAGTGGACTATAAATGACAAGCACCAGAGTTTGCAATAGGCAGCAGGATCGCACAACTCGCTCACTCTTCTCAACGATCTCGTAAGTTTTAAACTGCATGCAGGAATTTCTCACACCTGTTGGGAAAGTTGACTTTTTACATTGCAACTTATAAATATTCCCCACCCCCCTTTGAGAATCAAATCCCCCTCCTATTATTTTGGAAAGGGACCCCTCACCCCTCCTAAATTCTGAGACCTACTTCAAACTGACAAGCACTTACTAATTTAAACATACTTTTCCTGTACTTCACATTTCTCACTTTTATCTATCATTTTTTTTTATTTTTTCATCAATATTTTACCATTTTTCTGATTATCCAAATTTCTTTATGATTTTCTTTAAGTTTTCCTTTTGGAAGTAGTACTGCTGAATTGAAACAGGTTATGTACTCTGTATCAGTGTTCTCAGTGGTTATCGTTAAAGATTTATGCTTTTCTGATACAATGAAACTTCAGTATTCTTCAAAATACTAATGTCACATACACATATGTGCACCATTTGTGTAAAACCACAAAGACCCTCACAACTTTGGAACTCCCCACACTTACATTACCAGTTAGTCTAATGATCCTATGGCCTTAGCAGTGCAGTGTCCACCTATCACCTTTCTCTCCTCCCACATAATCAGCAACACAAGAAAGTTTTATAGCCCAAATGGACCTGAAAATAGCTCCTACCAACTTTTTAGGGGTGATTTTTTTTCATAATGTGGAAATAGCCCCCCTCTGAGAATAATTAAAATTTGTTCCCTGTTTAAGTCACATATTTAGCATGTGACCTAATGTCAAAAAAAATACCCTTATTTTCAGTACTGAGATTCACAGAATGGTGCACTAATATTTGCTTTTGGCCATTCCAGATCACTACCATCACAACTTGTTTTGAGTGGTCTCCACGGATGTCGTGGTTGTCCATTTGACAAATCTATGTAATGAGCCATATCAAATGTAAAGACTTGCAGTGCACACCAGGAATTTCTCTGTACCAACAGATCAATTGCAAGAATTTTCTTCACAAGCAAACATATATGCTTCTAGTGACTGTTTTCATTTCTTTCTACAACAATACATTGCCCCCTTTCAATATTTTTAACTTGAAAACATTCCCTTTGAGGATAACATTGTCTTCAAAGCTAATCACTGTCTTGTACAACCGATGTTGAAACACACTATCTTTACAGGTTGTGTCTGCTAATATAAAACACTGTGGGCTGTTTCTGCCATTGTAACAGCAAGAGTGCAATCCTTCCAATGACGCATGTAAACCTGTAATGTCAAGCTGGCTTATTCGTATTAACTCACCCTTGAGTAGTGGCGTGTTCATTTCCCTTTGGACACACACAATCTTCCATATCACATTTGTTGTGGCGCTGGTAGAGTTCTTGGAATGCACCTTCCTCCCGTTCCCATGCAGCATCTCTGAAAACAAAGGAGAACAATGTTATGAAACTGAGCCCCCACTTGATTAGTTTTAAGTTAAGGGATAAGGAGGATAAGGCCATACTACATTCCACTGACATCTTTCACAGTGGCCATAACTTTGCTTCCCTAATTTTTCTGCAGTGAAGACATTATGCAGGGTTGTTCCATTGCCCAGCAAGGGAAGCTAACTCCAAGGTGGGGGTTTCTACCCCTCCCCTCCACTCAAAGTCAGGTTCTGGATTGTCTCAGAGATACCAACTTTGCAAAATGAAAAAAGGAACACCACTTTAGTGCGTGGAGCACTGCATGGGTATCGGCCAAAGTTAATAAACCATAAACCTTGAGGCCCCACACCAGAGGGAGTCCCCCCCTCTCACCACTTTCTGACAATCGCTAGCAACTTTAACACCCTCGGATATTATTTTAAGGATAAAGAGAGGTTGCTATCAATCCAAGTCGAACAAATACCAACCTCACCAGTGATCTTTGCTGTACAATCACATGCTATTAAAACACTGTACTGTAACTACAATGAAATGCATCCTATGTTAAGGTGTTATGCTGCAATGCTGCATATCAATTACTATGCATGCAAAGCTAGCTAGGAAAAATTTTGCTAAGTGGTCACCTCTTGAAACCCTACCCAGGATGGTCATGGTCTACCCCTTCCCCCCCCCCCCAAAAAAAAAATCTGAAACAATACTGTTGTGGGCGATCTAGGGTGGAAATTGACAGACACACTGAAACACATAAGGGAATAAGTTCCCAGTTCACATGGCATACTGCAATACACATGCTAGTCACACTGACACCCAAACTTAAATACAACCAGAAAGCCAAAAGGCTTAGTGATTCCTTGCCTCTTAAAATAATGCCATAATGAAATCACTGGACCTTAAAACTTTTATACAATTATTTTTAGTACTATATTTTGGAACTATAATGTAAACGGAACAGAAGGTGGTGGGGGAAATAGCAAGTGAGTCCATTTCAAGACAGGTGTTAAAATGCACTTCTTGAATATAAATTCAGCCATCTTATCTTATTATTGTTCAAAAAGTTTGAAGAAAGCTTTTCCAGTTGATTAAGCTTTACATGGTTTTAAGAATCATTCAGATGTAGATGGTACTTTAAGGTGGCAATAATTGTACTGACACCTTACTTAAATGCATGTATATACCAGTGTGTCATGTAGCCATTACCTATGTCTGACTCATCACATGCACACCAGTCTATCATGTAGCCATAAACAATGACTGAGAGTCACCACATTTACTTATCTGTCCTGTAGCCGAAATGCCTGAAAGCCAAAAACTGTCATCAGTTACTTACTGCTCTGGTACATGTATTCCAAATGACCTCATTTCATCTCGAAACTCTTTCTGATTATTGCAGATTGGACATCGGAAAAAGTAGTAACCTGAGGCTAATGCTTGTTGCTGTGAAGATACAACATACGAATACTGAAAAAAGCACTGGCAGTACTTAGTTTAAACAATGTAAACAATTGTACTCATCTTGTTTTTTAACATTTAGGCTCACTAAACTTACTCCACTTCCTCTACAAGCACCCTACAAATTATGTATTTGAGATAAACAAAGGGATAAAACTGGAAGGGTGCTGCTTCCCTTTGCCTTTGGGAAAATTTGAATAGGCATTTGCTAAATGCAAAGTGGTGCAGTACCATATAGTTTAAAAAGTATGTAATGATGATAAAAAAATTATCAGCAACTCATGACACCACTAGACTATGAATAGATCAACCAGAAGAGGACTAGAGAATCACCAGATACTGACACTTTTATTGAGTCTCACTGGATTAACCTTTGTCCACTTTCACATGAAGATTAAGAGAAATCAATGTTTTTGGTGGGCCAGATTAGTGTCTTTATAAATGTGCAGCTTAAGCATGGCTCCTGGCCTGTAGTTTTTGAACCCCTGCTCTGAATGGTTCTGGTAATTCAAATCACACATTAAATACAAGCACATGAGTCATTTGACGTCAATATTACAGGGGTATGGACATCAATTCTCTGAAAGTGGGGACAAAAATCCAAGCAACGTCACTTTTACATGGGTGGCTTTACATACAGAACTCTAAAAAGAGTGAACTCAGGTACCTCATCATGAATCTAAGTGTACTGAAGCATCCTAATTCATGTTTGGCCCTTTTTAGTCACCTGACAGAATTTTTATTTCCTAACTGTAAATTCATGCAGAAGAACTCGTTGGTGATACCTTTAACAAATTACAATCCTCAAAACATCACAAAACATACTTGTAGAGAGAACTCTGAGAAGACACGTCATATTTAGCTGCTGTTTCAAAGAAAGGTTAAGGTGATTGTAGTGTTTTTATCATAGCAAGTTTTTTGTAACCAAAATGTAAAAATTGACCCCCAACTGTGTTCAACAATTTCAAGCAAATATTTTCAGTTAATGCTCAATTTTGATGTATCTGTCAAAAAAATGTTCACCTGTATACAATCTCGGTGGAGAAATGTGTTATGGCAACAAGGTGTTTTCAGAACATCAAACCCAGGTTCATTGGGTACTTCCTCCAGGCAGACTGGACATTTCACCAGAGAAAGATTCATTTTCTCAGCTGTAGAAAACTCTTGTAGTGGACGATGCGTGGAGCAAAATGATCTACACCCAAATCAGACAGAAAAATAACATACAGTAATAAACTTAAAAGGTGGCTTACTCTTTGATTTGCATGTTTGGTATTTGAGGTATCAAAAACCATAAAAGTGGTTATCAAAAGCAATAGGGTTCTTCCTCTCAATATGATATATACATACACTACGTATGAAAAATATCCATCACTCCTATCTTGAGATATTGTGTTTACAAGCCAAGCTTCACAAACACAACACATATACACAGACACACATGCAATTGTGACTGCATGGATTCCTTCTGCCTTTGGCAAGGAATCATGAAGTAATGCAATACAAATGTTCCTCAAAGAGAAGTTCTTGAAGTCCATTTCAAAAACATGAAAATTTTTGTTAGCAAAATATCCATTAAAAGTATGTTGTTTGATAAAACTGGTCTCAATTAGTGCTGTACCAATATTACAAGTAGCCAATATAACAGATACCATTATGTCAATTCTCAATATCAGCCAGTACCCATCCCATATGGATATTTGGGAAATAAGAATTCTGCATACTAACAGCAACTATAGGCTACCGCAGCACCAAAACTTAACTATCCTTTCATTTTCATCAGGGAAATTATTAGAAATTGTATTAAAAATACTCAAATGATGTACCATTTTCATGACATATATAGGATGATAAATATCTGTTACGTAATACCGACACGTATGGTAAATTTTACCGATACCAATGCAGGACTAAAATGGAGAATTTGCCCGATACCGATGTTAACTACTGATAATTGGGTCTAACACTAGTCTAAATTTCCACATCCAAGTTCTCCTACCAGTAACTGGGCATCATATGATATTGTTTATTTAAACCCCTAAAACTCTATCTGGTTCCTCCAACTTCAAACTAGTGTTTGCACGGGTAACCCAGTGTTCTGTAACTTGGTTCCAAATTTACAACCCGACTTAAAAAATTTTGCATGAGATAGAAATCATTACTTTTTTATCATTTCATCGGAAATTGGACCATTCATTCGCTTTTTTGTTATGTTAAATGCGAAACCAGAAAGAGAAAATAATCACAAAATTAATCATTTCGGAGTTGTTCTAACTTCTTTGTCTTGTAGTGGAATCATATCCTCCCGAGGTCGCTTCGTGATCCTGGTTTGTGATTTGGATAAAAACTGATCTCCTTCCACTGTCAGGGTAAGTCATGTTACCACTCATGCTCAGTTTATTAAGCATGTTAACTGTATTACCTAAGCTAAGCTTAGGGCCCATTCTCCAAGCTAAACAATGGTGTTGTCTGTGAAAAACACCACATGGTCATGATTACAAAGTAGCTTGTTTACAAAATTATGGTCAGCCATTGGCTGTTGAATTATTACCCTGTGAAAAATAACATAGGAAACCCTATTATGCAACTAGCCCAAAAGCTGTGTAAATGACTTAGAAAATTTGAATCAGCTACTTTAACTGTTCAAATCTTTTGTAAAAATGTCTGAAATTCTCATAAAGCCCCTGAAAAGCATCTGCTTCAATTTATCCTATTTACAAAATTACGTTCGCAATCTACTGGCTCCCTGTGCATGCGAGTGTGACATTAGTAACAGTCGCCTCGGATATGGGGCTACAATGTACGAAAACAGTTGGCACACAGCCTACGTAACAAGAGTAAGCTTAAGCTAGGCCAAGGCTATACTGCACACTCTACTAAACACCTTGAGTATACCAAAAGAAGACAACTCGATTGAAGGTTAATTAACCTGTGCCATGTGTAAAAGTACTGCGATAAGACTACTGATACTGGAAATATTCATGAAAAATTACGGGTCGAGTCATACTATTAAAACTAGTGAGCACTAAAATGGAGCTCATGCAAAGTTTTTGATAGATTGAATTTCAGCAGCAGGGCCAGGCTAGCTATGTATGTACAGAGATAGGTGGGCGTGCTGCTGCAGAGCATACAGAAACTTCCACAAATGGTAGTAGTGCGCGTACTCAACGGCAGTAGAATGGCTGACATAGGGGCTTATATCGTGAAAAAAATGCTTGCTTGAGTTTATACTACATGAGGGACTAACCGCACATTCTTTGCTCCGTTTGCAGGGAAGATGCTGCAGTAGCTACATGTATGCAGAATGCTTGCTGTTAACACATGCAAGTATCAGTACTAAAATATACCAAGCTGTTCAAGGAATGTTCTGCAACATGGAGCAAAATTATGCACAAGGGTGAAGCTTTTAGTAGTGATAGCCAGTTGCGCAAGAACCCTGAAGTTGTTTAAATGATTGTGGAGTGGACGTGCAAAGAATATCCCATATTCTGACCATTCGTTGAAATTAACATGCTCTAAGTGTCTCCCCAAGTTTAAAGTCTGGTTTGCTCTTAGTAGAAGAAAATGTACCTACAATCAACCTAAGAAAGTTATACAACCTTATAAGGTAATCATTTTCTTTCAGTGGTTATATCTTTTCTTCTTTGGTTATTTTCATTTTGAAACAAAACACGAATTTCTGGTGTCATTTTGAGTCTCCTTGAAATGGTCGCTAACTCTCGGATACAGGTTTACACATCAAGCCTGTGTATAACGTCACTGTGCACATCAGAAATGAGCTGTTATTTAAGTTGCCATGCTATCAGGTACCCAGGTACCAGGGATGTAGCTACGGTTTTGGCTAGCTACATCCATGCTAGGTACCTAAAGGGTACAGAGATAAAATACTTGGTTCCTACTTTTTGTACCTGTCCAAACACAAGTTCAAAACATTTTCAGGTCCAATCCTGGAATCAAAACCTAGCTTTTATTTTCAGCCTCTAACTGGTGAATGGCTTTTTACTACTGTAACTTTAGTTTACCTCTGTCCAACACCACCTCTCCCCAAAAAAGAAAGCCTAAGGTGCACATGTCCAAGTAAAGAAACTCACACAAAATCATCATAAAATCGGAACAATGACCCATTGTCTCTGCCACAAGGATAATGGTAACATTGCCTGCATTTTTTAATACAGCAGCCAACAGAGGCACCCTTTTTCATGCAGAAGGAGCATTTCTGTAAAGGAAACAAATAAAAGCAGCTGAAAGGGCATACTGTAAAACTTATAGTTCAAGAAAAGAAATAACTACTTTAAGCCAACTACCAATTACAACATTTCTACTGCTTTGATTTTGGTTTTTTACAAAGCATTTTAAACACAGAAGGTAGACCAAGTCTACCAGTAATCAATCGAGTTTAATAATATTTTGCTTTGAGGGAAGACATACAGATGTACTTTTGCCATTACTTATGTTTAATTAATAACTTGCTATCAACTACCCGAAATGTAAACATGATGGGCTGAGATTCTACTGTGAAAGAGAATTTCTACTAAGTGCCCAATAACAACATGTTCCAACAATAGAAAGAACAACTTCATACAGTGCAAAAAAATGGTGACTTATAAAGTAAGAGCAATACTGATAAAGCTGGAAAAAGGCCAATCTATGACCACTGCAAAGCTATGGTTTTCACCCGAAGAGTGCTGAGCAGGTTTGTCTACCTTCTTGGACTTCAAAATGCAGTCTATACTTTAGTGAACTCCACTTTTATAACCATTAAATATTTTACCAGTCTTGATGCCCTGGAGACTTCCTTCTGGATGTCATTGGCAAGAAATCCCTGTATTCCCTCATTGTCTGACCCCTTCTGACACAGGCCACTTGCAAAAAACTAGTTAAGAAGAGAAGAATTTAATGATACAATTTCTTTTACAAGAGAAGAGAGGGTTTCTTCCACTCAGATGCATGGCAGTTGCAGGCAATTACAAACTCATATGTTTTCACAGGTAAAAACATTTTGCAGCATTGTTAATAAAAAAGGCCATATATGTTAATACCACTTACACAAAAGGAGGTACTGTAAGTTGAAGAAAAAGTGGGAGCAGTTTTATTAGAAACCTTCTGACCTTAGTATACTGTGTACCTGTTAGGGTTACAGTGTTTTTTTTTTTTAACCAATGCCAGGTATTTTGGTAGTACACTTGTTCAAAGAATTACCGCTAATAAAAGTTCATATGTTATGTAATAGGCTTCTTAAATTTGTATTTCCAATTCTCCACTTACCAAGCAATAATGATGAGCTGTTATCATCCTGCCATTGTCAGCATCTTCCAAGCGATACAGTTTACCATATTTAAATTCATTATCTTCATTTAGCTGGCAAAAGATGCATACTGAGAAAAAGACAAAAGAGGAGATGCCAATTTACATCTTAAACAATGCTGTAAACGTACAGTAACAACTGGTTTAAACAGAATACAACCACCAAATTACTGTTAAATACAGTAACTCTGAAAAAAAAGTTCTGCCAACTTTCAGGGAAAAGACAAATAAATTGACCAATAGGACTATCAATAATGATGGTTTGGGAAACCCACCTTTACTACTTACATGTTGTAACATTTTGATGTTATGTAAAATGTATAAAACTGGCTGAGACATTTAAAGGAGGGTTTAAGCAGAAATTAACTTTTAATAGCCTGCACAAAAGGAGAACTACATCCAAACATTCTGGTGAAAATTTTGTTAAATTCTCTTATGTGATTCCTGTGATATCAGCAAATGGGGAAACTTAAGGAAGCTGAACAGTCATGATATCATCTTACCACACTGATGAGCACTTTGTTTTTTAATCCACTTTTTTTGACGTTGAAATACATATGGATATGAGGTTAGGGCTGTGACCGTTTAGCGATTAATTGCTAAATGATCGCATGTGAAATACACGTTTAGTACAACGCTACCAGTGATTAATCGCACAACCCGTTTTTCTGTACGAAATAAAAATCTGCAGTCATTACAGAAAGTTAGATGTTCACTTTAACTCTTTTTGAAAAAGTGAAATACATATACAAATGGGACACACATAAACATACGGCATCAAAGTTGGGCTTCCATGAGGATCCGTGTTTGAGGTTCACAGAAACTATGTCCCCTGGACGTGACTAACACATTTTACATATTCATCATGTTCAAGAGCATGTTTAAATTCTCTATTCTGATCATAGGGACTTGCGATTAATCGCTAAACGATTGCGAAATTTTGCGATTAAACGTTTAGTAATTTTGCTAAATGTTCACAGCCCTATATGAGGTTAACCATGGGGGAACAGGAAGTTTACAGTACCATAGAATGGGGTTACATATTGGTTGTAAAGTTTTAAGAGAAACATAAATGTTGATTAATGTAAGGTTATGATGTAATCTGTGCTTACTTCAAGTTCACTTTGGGTCGAAACTGTAATAACTTCATTTGCTCATATCTCAAGGACCACAACAGGAATTGGATGAAAATTTTACCTGAATGGTTATATTTAGCTCTTCTTGAGCTGACCACACACTACACAATTTGCGTGAGCCAAATCAACTCAACTGTCACCTGGTCACTAGCTTTGATGAACAATAATGTTTTCTTCTAGTGCCCATCATATCATTCATATGTATGCAAACTAATTCACTTGAATGTAATTTTGTTGATGAGAATGTTCATGTATATGAGAAATAAATTGAATTAAAATTAGTTTTGTATGGTTGGCATAATTTTCATACACACAAGAGGCAATGTGAACCATATGGCTGGCCCTTTTTGATTACGTTGCTCTTTGATACTTGACAACCCTTTTGTGCCTTCCAGCCCAATTGCTGGTACCTGATTGGTCAAATCCCTTGAACCTTATACTGTGGCAGACTCCAGTTAGAAAAATCAGCAAGTTTGTGTTCCTGAAGTTGACATTGACTCAAAACTTGCTCAAACTGGTCTTAAAACTGCCAGTTGCAGTCTTTAACACACACACACCTACAAAACTACTGGCATTGCAAAGAAGTCTTTAAGTTGCATGTAGAGTACCAGTAAACTGCTGAGAAATACTGGAAATACCAGTAATAACAGTATTTTCTGATGTGAAATTTGGCAAAATCAGGAAAATTTCACATGCCCTATGTAGGCCCATGGTTCGTGTATGCTCAAAGAAGAAAACTGGCTGACTGTTTTACTGAGATCAGAAAAGATATAAAACACCCTTTTTCTACTAGATAAAAGTATTAGCTCTATTTCTGCCTTTGGCATTTATCTTTATTATCTCATCACCCAGTTTCATGATGATGTACAGTACCAGTATCAGGGCTCGAAAATAGACTGGTGCTCTGGTGCAAAAGCGCCAGAAACCTCCCCAACTATGCCAGAAACACAGAAAAGTAGGTGTCTGTATGGCACTAAAATAATGCCAGATGTATGAGGCAATAGGATTTATGAACTCCTGTGCCCAACCCCCACCCTTCTCCACATTCAACTTGCCATTGAGGTAAATCTAAACCTGCTGTAGGCTATACAAGCATCCAGCCCATCTGGCTCCTTTCAAGTTTTTCAGAGTTGGAGTGACCACACCATGCCTAGTACTGCCTGGTGTTACATCAAAAGAATGCTCTTTGTCTTATTTCCTGTCTCTTGAATTTCTTTTACTGAATGCACAAGTAATGTTTGGGAGACAATCAGAGAATGTTACATGCAGAAAACAGTGGTTTCTTTGAAAAATTGAAAACAGTTCCAGACAATAGGAAAACAGCTCCAGAAAAGCTTCAAAATGAAGGTTGTCAAAAGCTGCTTTTAGCTCCAGAGAGGAAAAGCTTATTTTAGAGTCCTGCAGTATTCCTGCAATTCTGGAATATGTTCTGAATATTTTCAGAATATTTTCAAATTACAGGAATTGTGGTACTTTGAAAATACCGAAATTTTGATATACAGGTATTATGGGATTTTTTTTTTTCCATCGAAGCGAATATGTTTGTATATACTGGTATGATTTGAATATATTGGTATTCTGGCCCTACATGTGAGCATTGTCAATCACTCACCTTTGACTGACCATGCCAGGGGTAAGTGGGGCGAATCATTCAATGAGCTATTTCAGCACAGTGACATACATGTGAGTCATACTGTCACTGCCACTGACCCACCTTTGACTGACCATGCCAGGGGTACCATAAGTGGGGTGAGTCATTCAATAAGCAAGCTTGGCACAGTGGGACACATGTGAGTCATATTGTCAGTCAATGACCCACTTTTGACTGACCATTCCAGGGGTAAGTGAGGTGAGCCATTCAATAAGCTAGTTTGGTACATTGGCATACATGTGAGTCATATTGTCATTTTCAAAGACCCACCTGTTACCAACCATATCAGGGGTAAGTGGGTTGAGTCAAACAAGCGACTTCGGTACAGTGACACACATGTGAGCCATACTGTAATTGTCAATGACCCACCTTTGACTGACCATTCCAGGAGTAAGTGGGGTGAGTCAATCAATTGATGTGTTACTCATAAAAAAGCATACCATTTTCTATCTGCTTGTCTTGATGAGTCTTGCTTTCTTCTGAGATTCCATTGTTTCCAGAAGATGGACTAGAATTTCCTTTCTCATTAATTTTCTCAAAGGAGCTATCAGGCTCAACATTTCCTTCTTCCAAACTTTTACTTGGACCTTCAGATTCCATTCTAGCAGATCTAAAGGCTTACTCAGAAGTCTTCACATCATCTGAAAAATAAGGTTGTGATGACTTAAAGGTGATTTCAAGCATGAATCATGTATGCAATACATAAAACAAAATTCCAGACCTCATTTTGCTTATTTACTTAAATTTAACTAAGCTGTAGACAACAATTCTCACATTAGACCGCAAAACTTGTAAACATTAATTATGTATGCTAACTATGCTTTAAGTTTCAAACTACTGTGCCATTATGTGATGATACATTTCCACAGCATTTTAAAATTCTTAACTGCTTTCCTGATTTTTATAGAGTTAATTTGTAAGTTGACTCAACTCACATTTTAAAAATAATTTAGAACTCTACTCCACATTACCTTCCAAATCTGACTGCTACTGTAGGTCATTTCATCGTGACACTGCAGTACTAGTCGTAGAAAGCACTCTATTAGTGCTGTCAGCAATTAGCAATTAATTGCTGGTCAACTAATCCTTTAGTGACAGACCACTTGCAATTAATCGCATGTTTCATATCTGCTGGGATATACGTGACGGATTCCCACACTGCTTCAATAAGTCAATTTGCACCTCAATACTACTCTTCACACAACTGACAGTATCAGTAAAATCACTGATGTAATCACATGATATTTACCATCATTTACAGCATGATAATCCCCTAGTAAGAAGAGCCACACAAAAGATGTGGCTGCCAAATAAACTGTAAACAAAAATGGATGGCCACAAACACCCTCTTAATTGCCGTGCAGCTACACGATTCATCATTAGTTACGTATACGATAAGCACACCTACATTTAAGCTAGATAAACTTACAAAATAAAGAGCAGGGGCACAAATCACTGTTTGAGAGTAAGGGGGCGAAAACAAATATGGTGTACGAGTGGATTTGAAACTGTGCACGCGTAGCGTGCACCACGAGTGCAAAGCGCGAAGCCCTCGTAGGTGGGGTCCAGGAGCAAAGCCCCGGTGGGGTTCCAGGGGGCGAAGCCCCCGGAAGCTCCTGGGTTTTAGTATTTCAGAAGCTGCAGAAAGATTGTTTCGAACGGAAGTTTTTAGTGTAAAGGTTCCTGGGTTTTTGAACATTTACACTTGTCAAAAGGGTTAGTTAGGGCACAAAGTTAATTAATACTACTGATGTGCTTCACTGGATTAAAGTTTCGAAAGAGCTGGGATTTTTTTAAATGTACAAAAAGCAGGACAACATTTAATCATTATTCGAGACGACCACAGATTCACTTACCTAATGGATAAAAAATGTAAATGGTTCTTTTTAAGGAATATACGTAGAGGACAGATTTTTCTCCTACAGTCCTAGGAAAGGCTGTGACTCGTTTTCGTTACTGTAGGTTGTGCGTTTGTTTGGAAATTGTCAACCCTGCATAATGGCTCAGTTTTTGATGTAAATTAATATCGCGGTTCTGATTTTGCAAAGTTGAGTTTATAATTAGCAAATCTGTCACTTTCTGTGGCTCACCTGACCAAATTTTGCTCCACAAGACAAAACGTCAAAAAGTCTCATCAATAGGCTGTAGCAGTATCAGTCACACTCTAGAAAAGAGGAGCTTCAGTTGATAAATTTTCTAAGACAAACTACCAATGCCGCGAATATTCTCTTATTATTTTGCAACTGTGCCGGCGTGTGTGTGTATACTACAGTAGATTCATCATGACGTGCAGTTGTCTGCACTACGTATGCATCAAGGGCTTTTATGCATGGCACTAATCACATTTACAGCTTCAGAATAGGCAGCATTCATATTATTGTAAGTAGGGTTCTCTTGCCGAACCGGGGCACAAAATGCAGAGATAGATCGCTCTGGCCTAGATTAGAAAACGAAGTGAAGGTATAACTAAGACATGTCTTACGTGTTTTCGTCTGAAAATTGATTCAACTGCACCGGGTTTCAGATTCAGATGATATTCCATACGCCTTGATCAACAGACATTCAAATACTATGTAAGTTATAGCCTATAATTGTATTGTTGTCATGTGTTGTTATCAAAGGGATGTCAAAAGTGACCAAGCGGCGAAAAAAATGAGTATTGCTATTCACATTTTGGGGGGCAAGGGGCCAAATTAGGGTTTGCCCCCCACTTTTTCACTTGAGGGGGCAAAGGCCCCCTTGCCCCCCAGGATTTGTGCCCCCTGATAAAGAGGATTAAACAGCTAACAGAACTTTTAACAGCAAGATATATCCCCAGAAACAAAATAACCAGGCCCAAAAGTTGACCTTTTGACTAAAATTGTCCTTCATTCAAGTGGGGTAGGTTTCTCCAACTAAAAACAGGTTGCAGATTAAAATGAAAAATTAAAACGACAGAAATCCACTTGTTTATTTGCGATATGTGATCATAGAAGCTTCCGTACAACAGACATAAGTTCGGATCATGTTCATACAGTTATACAGTTTGTCTTTCATGTGTCACTCATACGCATATAAGTTAGCAAAACTTAACACATGTGCAGCATAGGCCGTACAGTACATACACAACATACATTAGGATACGTAGTGCAACTGTGCGATGTCCGTTTCCATTTGTACTACAGTTTGGAGATTTCGACTAGCATACGAAAAGTCACCGGTCTACAACACTTTCCTACATGTCCTGTACTATAAAGTGCGTGCTTTACTATGCCTTATCCTACACGGACACGTAGTGTATGGCAGTGTTCGCACTAAGGCGCGGGATTGCGGGAATCCTGCTTTTGTCTTTCAAATCCCGCACATAATTAAATCTAATGTGGGAAAATCCCACACACCTTCTCCGCTCCCGCACATAAATAAATCATAAGCGGGCAGCTGATGTTCTGAATCCAGCCAAAATTCCAGCGCACTTTCCGCAGCTGTGATTGTACAGAGAAATTGCAATTATAAATCGCACAATAAATTGCAATATAGAATCATCCCCAAGCAAGCGGATCACAACTCCCAAGCTGAACACTGATTATGGTAGCAACAAATATCATCGTAATCTAGCCATTCACAGTGCAGCTCTTATATGCTGGCTGCTGGTTGTATAAATAAGAGCGAATCTGATCGGACTGAAATTCAATCACAGTCCCAGGGTTACAAATGCAACGTTGTATCGTATACACTATACAGTACAGTATGTTTGGTTACACACCTGTAGACTTTAGTGCACTGTGGAGTCTGACATGTTATATTGAATATGTACAGTATATACTTTCTTCATTTTACGTTGTACATTGCTCTCGTTAATTTCTGATCGTATGTGTATCTCCAGTGAAGTTCACTCATATTTTCCACTTCAAGTTCATGGATTTGTACTCACTCATTCTTCAGAAGGAAAACACCTAGTGACGAATTGGAGCTGTATCAGAGGAGGCTTTGAACTTGGAGAGAAGCACTATAGTGACACGCATTAACTGCCGTTAACAGCAAGTGGTACCTCTAGCGCGGGGAGTAGTTTTGCGATGGCGACGGAAATCCCGCTCAAAAAAAATTTATGGGAGGGATGAGGTCCCGCCTTGATTTTGAAAATCCCACACAAAAAAATTTTTAGAGAGGGAATTCCCTCCCAGTTTCAATTCCTTAGTGCGAACACTGGTGTATGGGGTGAGCTCCGTTGCAGAAAGAAAGACGACTAGGCTTAGGTATCACAAATTTTCACTGTCATAGACACAGAGAAACATTCTGTGCGTATTATAGATATTTTTCAGAAGAGTTGAAAGAAATAAAGATTGAAACATATCACTGCAGTATTTTTGCGCAAGGCTGTGATAACGATCGGCGGAGGAAAATATTGAGGCCTATTTGGAGTTACGTAGACCACTGTTGCAAGTAACGGATATCCCATAGCCCAGTAAGTTATATGTTTGTATGGGCCTACATTACTGCAGTGTACAGTACAGAACTCGAGCTAAGATTAAAGATAGTACAGTTTGACTTATGTACTCCCAATTCTAATGATCTTTGCATAAACTAATTTGACATTTTAATATGAACAAAAAGTTGTAAAATCAGGTTGTACCAAGCTGTGTCTAAGTGATAGTTAATGAATTTTTAATACGTACTACAGACTTCTGAATTTGCAGAGTGTGATTAAAAGCTATGGGCCTAGTACAGTATTTGTCACAGCATTAACATACTGTAAGGTCGCTAAACGTTACGCACAATGACTACGCAATTCTGGGGAATTCCTGTACAAGAATACAAGTGTGATTAATCGCAAAAATATGTGATTAAACGATTAACTCATAATAGTAAACTGACAGCCCTACACTCTATCAACATTCATAACTCCAGTTTTGTATTGGCCAGTTTTCAGTTCTTCAATGGTACAATACATGGTGGAATTTTCTCCTAGTTATGCCACAGAGTACAGTATGTACTGTACCATTAGCCTTAATGTATTTAAAATGAAAGTCAAAATGTATTTTCTAGCATTACTCTTAACTTCGCAAATTATATTTCATTTCTGCTAAAGCCAACTGTAGCTTCCTGTTTGTTTTAGGATGTTTTATTTGTTTTTTGAGCTTCCCTTTTGTGCTGTTTGTTTTGTATTTGTTGCACAGGCACCACAGTGGAAATAAGTCTGCTAATCAGACTTAAGTTAACTTAATCATCCATCATGTGGTCATCATTGTCCCAATACTCCTGCCTATCTCAGGTTATGGTGAATATTCTCATTGGGAAAACAGTGACAGTTTACGAAATCACAACTTTTCTGAACCCTTGAAAGACTGACTTCAGTTGTCAGTATTACTAAATCTGCTGTGCTCTGTTGACTTTTACTGTTTTACTCCCTCTTTTACTCCAGTAGCAAAATATGTAGGATAGCCCTATTCCGTTGATGTACTGTAGACCTGTACTGCAAGTAATCAGCAACGATGTTGCCTATGAAATGACTGAATTTTACCAGAAGACTTGCCTAGGGACCCCCAATTTTAGAATGGGGCCCTCACATAGAAGGCATGCATTTGAGGACCCCTGGGGAAGAGAACCTTATGGAAGCCCTGGAAAAAGTTTGCTTTGTGAGATGCAGGGTTAGTGCCAGCTTTAAAATTCAGGGAGGGAATTCCCTCCTTTGTTTGATTTTTTGGGAGGGAGCAGAATTCCAATCAGGGTTAATGCCAGCTCAAAAATTTCAGGGGGGAATTTCCCCCTTGGTCTAAAATTTTGAGGGGGATCTGAGAATCTTGGGGGGGGGGGGGAGACTCGAGCAAAGTCAAATCTTGGAAAAAAATGACACATGCCTTCCAGGGCATAAACCAGAAGTGCTGTAACCCATGCATACCCCCACCCAGGGCTCGAAATAACGGGGGCCCGTGGGCCCGATGCTCCTAGAAAATCGCTCGGGCCCGTAACTTCTAGAGGGAAAGGGGCCCGGTTGGCTCCTAAATATTTCAAGTCTAATTGTACAGTCTGCACGTGAACCTCTCCATCCACAACTCAACGATCGTATATCTCGCGAAGCCTGTGTATTCCTATGCTAACAGTCACTAAAAACCTGCGAAATACACATTATTTCTGAAATTAGTTCATGTTGCTCATAAAGGGTCTGCCTTGTCACAACACGGAAGATCACTCACGCAGACATACACCGATGTCACTGAAAAAGCCCGAAAGTTGCTGCAGTATTTCAGTGCAGCATTCACACCATCCTACCATGCTTTACCTATACATAAACAGACAGTGTAGGCGCGCACACGTGTTTGTTTTGAGTGTTTCATATAACAATACATAATTCATGCACGCACCATATATCCATACGTAAATATTTGTTTGAGTCATACTGCGCCCCGCGGTCGGCTTGCTGCGTACAAATCAATGGATGGGACGAGTCTATTGTAAACTTTCGTTCATTGGGGTAATGTTCTAGACATCGTTTTTGTTAAATCAAAAAAGTAAAAGGCACACGTACGTGTATTTCACACAAACTAACATGCATGATAAACATAAAAGTACCTATCGTAAACTATTGCAAAGGACGATGAAACAACTGGTAATTTAGCGGTACAAGCAGCTATCGAAAAATGTTATTTTCCATACCATGCCCAATGTTGCGGCGATGTATGTCAACTTTTGTACAGAGCAGGTGCGTAGCCTAATGTGTTACTGTTTGCATGTAATAACGGACCTATTTAACTCGACTTTTGCCTTGCAATGCGTGTCACTTGAACTTCTGCATTTGTACAGTGCGTGGACATGGCCTAATATTGTGTGCATCGGTGTTTGCGTAAATTTCGGCCTGATATCAAACGTATGGCCCTGTATCAGACTTACGATCATTGACTGCGAATTTAAATGCTTCGCTCCGTTCATTGGCAAATTTGGGTGAATTAAAAAGAAAACACTGACATGATCGCTAGATTTTTACGTACAGATTTTAAAAGCTTGCGCATATATACTGGGAATATCATAAGTGAATGATCAACGAGGCCATTAATGCATTACACTGTTGGTTCAGAATAAAGATACCGTTTAAACGGTAAACGAACTTTTATTCCGACCGTTTAAACGTAGGAGATTAAACGGAATTGACAGCCCTAGATGTCAGTCACGAGTAATGTAGGGGGAGCCTCACAAGATCAACTGACGAAGATGGTCAGCGGGAACTGACGGTGCCCTTCATTTTACCGGGTAATAACTTCCGGAGTTACGAGAACATTATGAAAATGTATACTACCCAACATGCAACATGGTCTAAGAGGGTGTGGACACAGTGGTTTCAGGCTAGTTTCAGCCTCAGCTTGCCTTAATATTATACCCATACTACATGTTTTCAAGCACGTAAAAAGCACCCGTACATTGTATCAGTCCTTTTTTATTTGTAAGTTTCGGGCCCCTTGATTTCCCATTTGGCCCCTAGATTCCATGGTCTGGGGGCCCGGCAGGCCCCCAAAGGTTGAAGGCTTATTTCGACCCCTGCCCCCACCCTTCCCCCACCTCTTCCTACTGCATGTACAATTCCAAGTTAGCCAGTTTGACCTTTTGACCATTTACCAGTAATCATCACAACCAGACCTTGTCTATCAGCACTGATTCTTAAGGAAAGCTCATGTTTTCTGCATAGACTGTAAGCTCTGAACTTGAAGATACATTGGGCAGACACAAGGCATCAAGTGAACTTTACTCAAATAAGCCTAGAGTTTGTATCAACTATCACCAAATAGGCCTAATCCTTTGTAAGCTACAGCTAAAATTTTACTCAATCTTCAAGTTATTCAACTCTTTTTTAAGGTTGATTATAAGGTTTCACTAGTTTAACATGCATCTAAAATTCTGACATTGTGGTCCCAAAAGTTCAAGCCTCCGATCATCCAAGTCCTTTCAAATTTCAATGCCAGGGTTTCCGCCAAAGGGGGGAAAGGGGGGGATTTGTCCCCCCCTTTCCAGAAGAAGGTGGGTAAAATCCCCCCCTTTTCATTTCCATAAAAATTAAAAAAAATGTCCATATCTTGGTTTCTTACTTAAGAAGAAGGCACCTTTGCAGCAATGTTTGGACTTTCATAAGTAAATGGCCTTTAAAACCCTTCAAAATGCACCTTATAGGGGTCTTGAAGCAAGCTTTTGTCCACCTGAAACCACTTGTAGCTTTTGCCAGGGACAGCATCAATTTGGACTAGGGGTTTAGGAGCAATTAATCCCCCCCTTTTTTGCATTTCTGGCGGAATCCCTGAATGCCACTGTGGTACACACTAAATGTGTAAGGCTGCAGTCTACGTAGTTAGAAGCAAACCACATCGTGAAATTTACAGGTGTCCAAAATTATGTAGTTGGCATTTATTTCTCAAAACATGTGTGAGGCATGTGTAAAATACTTTAACTTAGCCCTTACCAACATTTTCAAAAAATTTACTTCGCTACTTTTGACGTACGATACTTTTTTCTTTAGAGCTGCTGGCACCAGCTCACATGCCATCCTAATGTATTGTCTATATGAATACATGGAAAGCCTAGCCTGTAACGTTAAAAGCAGGCGCGGTTTTACGGGGGAGCTTTGGGGGCTTAAGCCCCCCCAAAGTTCGCTCAAGCCCCCCCAAAATTTTCAGAGGTTGTGTTATGCTATATTTGCGTGTACTGAGAAAAACAAAATTGTCCAATACACTTGTGTACATCTTGGTCCAGTGGAATTAGTTTGTCAAGGGAAACTGTCGTCTGTGTCTCGAAATCACATATTAGGTTCACGATTTCATACAATGGAAGTTGGGTCAGATAAGTAACATCTATGATAGTATGTACGTACATGTAAATCAAGTTAAAGGATTAGTCATCTGTTGGAAGTTCAAAACGAGTCATTTCGTCGCTGATCTCGTCAAGCTATACTAGCCCTTTTAAGTCAAATCTACAGACGATTCTGTTATTCCCATTAATGTGAACAGGTCCAGTTGCTCGTATCTCTCAGTAACGTTTGCTACATTCTTCCAAATAAAAAAAAATATATGCCTGTATATACGTTACATCTATGTCATGGTCAGGGGCGGTGCCACTCAGGGGGAAGGGAGGCCTATCCCCCCTGTAATTTGCAGGAAAAGAGAAAAAGAGTAGGAAAAGAAGACGTGAAAGAGAAGAAAAGAGGAGGGCGGGGTAGGCCTATATCTGATCCATATAGTTAATTCAGGGCTTCCAAGAGTCCATATTCCGGTTTCTACCAGCCTTTAGATACGATTTTGTAATGCACAAATGAAGACAAATTTTCTTAATATTCGAGAATATTTCTGTGGACTCCACGCACGTATTTTTGCGTAAAACTTTCCCCGACTAGAGGGCAGTAATGTGTCCAAAAGGGGACTTCAGGAGGTTTGTTGATACATACCCTAAGAAAAAAAAGGCTCCTCTTTCACCTTACCAAAATATTACGAATGTTCTGATCTCATATGATCGCGGGTCCAAAAATATCCCAAAGACAACACCATTTTTGCATCTAAGCAACCTTCAAGTAACCAAAATTTCTCAAAAGGGGAGGGCGACCCCTCCCCTTAGACCTATCCCCTAGAACAGCCCTCTTTTACCCAACCAAAATTAGAATCCACGAAGTTATGAACATTTGCCAGCCATATATCAGTCAAAACTGTCCCGAAGACCGCACCATTTTGCATCTTAGCAACCTTCAAGTAACCAAAATTTCTCACAGGAGAGGGAAACACCCCTCCCTTTAGACCTCTCTCCTAGGACCGCCCTCTTTCCCCCAACCAAAAATTAGAATTCACAAAATTATGAACATTTTCCAGCCATATATATCAGTCAAAAAATAACCCTAACCCCACCATTTTGCATGTTAGCAACCCTAAATTAGCAAAAATTTCTCAAAGGGAGGGGAACACCCTTCCCCTTAGACCTCTCCCTTAAGAAGGCCCTCTTTCCCCCAACCAAAAATTAGAATTCACAAAGTTATGAACATTTTCCAGTCATATAGTAAAAAAATTACCCAAAGAACGCACCATTTTACATCTTAGCAACCTTAAATTAGCAAAAATTTCTCAAAGCGAGGGGAACACCCTTCCCCCTTAGACCTCTCCCCTAAGAAGGCCCTCTTTCCCCCAACCAAAAATTAGAATTCACAAAGTTATGAACATTTTCCAGTCATATAGTCAAAAAATTACCCAAAGAACGCACCATTTTGCATCTTAGCAACCTTAAATTAGCAAAAATTTCTCAGAGGAAGGGGACTTTCCTCCCCTTAAACCCCTCCCCCACGACGGCGATCACTCAACCCATGTCCCCTATCAAAATAACCTTGCGCCGTCCCTGGATATGGTACTGTTTTTATTATCATTGGTTTCAGCGTGCGCGTGACCGATTTACATATTTGAGAGAAAATTTTATGATTCTTCCGTTTCAAGTCCCCCCTAAGCCACATGCAACTGTACACAGAGTTTATGTTTATGTTGTACCACCAGTGTCAAGCTCTCTCAGCACAACATAACTACTGTTTAAACTAACTAGTCAGTGCATGCAAGAAGTGTTCATGGGATTTACGTACGGAATGTACATCCATTCAAAAGTGCATCACTGCACTGACTTAGTGCGTGCAATTGGTGAGCTTGACTATTCTGAATGAAAGAAAGAAAGTACATCTTGCAGGATGGGTCTACACAAAAATCTGTGTGGGAATTCCCCCTCTGCAAGTTTTCTTTGTGCGGGAACTGACAACCTTTTTGCGGGATTCCCGCAATCCCGCTGCTAATGCGAACCCTGGTGAGATGAGAAGGTAAATTTTGAGTTACAACATACAGATGGCTGATCACCTTGCTATTTCCATAGGTCTTTGTGTAAGGACTTTATACAGTGAGCTGTACAATAGGTGAACAAACATAGGGCCTATGCAATCCTTCACTGAGGACTAGTCTAGGCCTAGCCTAATTCATATTGGGTACAACTGTAGAATACAACACCTCTCCAAGACATATTACTGAGAGTGAGACTCTCTAGGCGCAGTCGCTGTCACTGCGACTGCGCCTTCAAAACTCAGTGGATGTAAACAACGAACACAAGACTCACACTGACTGGGTCTCAAAATAACACAACCTTCATGTTCGACCACTGGGACTACGATTGCGACTGTTTGACCACTGTGACTACGACTGCACCTCCACGCCAAATAAAAGGCTGACTATCCTTCCCCTAACAACAAACCATGCAGCACTTTACTGTAGGCCTAAGGTTAGGAGGAACAGAGAGATTGTGTACATGTGTGACCCGATAAGTTTTACAGGTTGCTTTCTGGAGGTTGTATTCTGCAGTTACTCCTCAAATTGGTACAACTGCATGATGCATTTCCCCTTGACTTAATTATACTAACACTACTAGCCTTGCTAGGTATAGTGTGTTGACCGTCGAATGCGCACTTAAGAACCCTACCATTGCACGCTTTTTGTATGATATGTTATGCTAGATGCACACTCAACGGGCCCGCGCAGTCGACGGCCACCCCATCATACAGTAGTTCTCTTTCTTTTGAGGGCTGGTATTTCATCATCATCATCATGGAAAAGACATTGTTGGCCGGAGGCCATTTCGCCCGTAAAAATTAGTTAGCAATCATGTCCGCCTTATAGTCAAAATAAAACTCGCTTTGTCAAAGTTTGACTTGAATCCGTTTAAAGATGGTGCCGTAACAACGTGCGCTGGCAGCGAGTTCCAAACATCTATGCTACGCTGAGTAAAGGATCTCTGTCTAACATTTTTAATACAACGTGGCTAAAGAATCTTTAATGGATGCCCTCGAGTACTGGGGTCAACCGCCCTTTGAAAAAGTGTATCATTTCCAGCCATATCGCCAGTCAATTATTTATACATATAGATCATATCACCGCGCAGTCTCCTGTACCTGGGACATGGCAAATCCAATCTGTGTAACCTCTCAGGATAAGAAAATTCCCTAAGGCCAGGAACCATTTTGGTTGCTCGCCTTTGAACAGACTGAATTTCATCAATATCCTTCCAAAGGAAGGGCGACCAAGCTGGAATACTGTACCATACTCAATTACAGGACGCACCATAGAGTTATACAGCAAGAGTAATGAGGAGCAATCCAAAAAAACGAAAGGTTCTTCTAATTATACCTTAGTAAGACTCCATTAGCTTCAGTAACAATACCAGAAATATGGTCTCGAAAGCTAGCTCATTATCTACAAAAACACCAAGATCCTTTTGACATGAACTAATTTCAAGGTTATGTCTCAGGTCTATCACCGCCAGCATAATCACCCATAGAATAAGTGAAGGATGCAGCAGATCTACCTAACCTTAAAATTTGGCACTTATCGGGATGAAAGCGAAGCTGCCAGATAACTGACCAGTCAAAACCACATCAATACTGTAGCTAATTTATTTATTTGATCTTGACTGAAATCTACACATATTGCCCAAACAAAGGGCTGCTGAAGTGTGGTCATTCTTCGTCAAACCTAGGCTAGGGCCTAACGTTAGACCTTATTGTCCAGAAGCGGCTTAAACTTGATGGTGAACTCACTAATGATGTTTGGGGCAGCCTTACACTTTATACTTTAGTAAACTTAAGTTAAGGCTATAGGCCTAGGCCTAGGCTAGCCACAGGCGCCCCTTAACATTGTATAG
The DNA here is from genome assembly GCA_029531755.1 of Holothuria leucospilota. Lineage (NCBI taxonomy): Eukaryota > Metazoa > Echinodermata > Holothuroidea > Aspidochirotida > Holothuriidae > Holothuria > Holothuria leucospilota. Next base: position 29,873,604 of record CM055963.1, on the reverse strand, counting down.
TATACCATATACTATGTAGTATATATAGACGGAAAGGTATGTCACAAATCTCCTAGCTCGAACAAACAACTTACATTTCTGGCACAATTACTGCACTTTTCTCGCCAAATTTGTCTGTGTCAAGACTTTTGATCATAAGGTACCTCAAGGCAGCTCTTTTTCCCGAATAATTTCACTTGGCATTGTCTGAAGGATGAAATTTCGATGGAGTAACAGTATGAGGATGGTAGCTGCTGATAGAGAGCATTAAGCACTTCCACACTATATAATACAATACTCCTAAAATATTCTCTAAAGTCCTCTTAACTTTCTGAATTTCTTCCAAAATTTGTCAGTTATGTTTTGCTTTGATTATTACAAATCTTACAGATACATATTAGCATTAATATGCAAGATTTTTGAACACAGAAATTCTTAAAATTTGAAAACCTTTTGAAAAGTGGAAGGGCTTGCATTTACTATGAGCATTTGTGGCAGTTGAAGACTGTACAACAGTTACAGTTCAACTGTCACAAGTGCTTGTACAAAATGCTAGCCCTTCCACTTTTCAAAAGGTTTTCAAATTTTATGAAATTTAATGTTCAAAAATTGTTCATATTAATGCTAATATGTATCTGTAAGTCTAACATGATAAGGTAGGTGTCTCACCTCACCTTATGATCAAAAGTCTCGACACAGACAACTTTGGCGAGAAAAGTGCAGTAATTGTGCCAGAAACGTAAGTTGTTTGTTCGAGCTAGGAGATTTGTGACATACCTTTCCGTCTATATAATTCATAGTATATGGTATACTATACAATGTTAAGGGGCGCCTGTGGGCTAGGCCTGAGCCCTAGCCTATGTCGAGTTCACAGTCTGGCTAATCAAGCTGAGCACATTCTATTCAATTGGCTTGTTGGGTATTCCCAAATTTCCAAATCAGTCCTAGGCCTTTGGTCTCGGTCATGCCTGATTACGATGCCTGACGCTAGGCTACGGTCTGGGGCACTGACAGTGATACCTCCTACCGAAGGCCTAACCTTTAGTGAAACGTGCACCTGAACTGTTAGGCTAAGTTGACATCGTTGACCTGCCGCCAACATTGAAGTCAGTGAAGGCACGGCCAAAGCCAATAGATATTGTTAAACACGTAACAATCGCTTTATGACTGGAGTTGCTATCACAAGAGAGAAGACTAGATGCACTTTCAATATCCAAAATGATACAAATGGTTTAAAGTTTTTACCAAAATCCGGCCAACAACGCCATAAAAAACGGCATTTTCTTCTGGGAACTGGACTCCTGCACGTATTTGAACTCGAACGTTTTGCGATAAGTCGATTTTCTTACGGTGTCGCGTAACGACCATCTAACGTTACAGTACCTTTTGTCCCAGCTGCGCGCAAAGACCACGCAACATGGATGATACAGCACGACCATAGAGCAGGATAGTTCCTATATCCTGCTCTATGATCACAAATTGTGAAACAAAGTGTATGCATGTAGGGTTAGTTAGATAGGATTTAACGACACACCAACACGAATGTGTTATATAGTGTCAGCTAGATAAGAAGGTCAAGTTCAAATACGGTCCAAGTTCGGTTTCAAATACAGTACAAGTCCTCGCCTTCAGTCGCCTCTTACGACAGGCTGGGAATACCGTGGGCATATCCTATAACCCCAAGCCTACAGGGGAGCTCTATGCAGGTAGGGAGGAAAGGAAATTCGCTACTAATGGGAAATGGGCGCTGTCCTAAAACACCCCATATGATTTACATTGGGCATAGGCCCTCCCGAGAGACCAAAACTTTGGGTTCCGAGTAAAAGCTTCATCGGGTGTAAGTGCCAACTTCAAAAGTGAAGACTCCTGCATCCTACATGGGTTTTATTCTTAAAAACACTTAAGGAGGGAGCCTTTATGATATCCTCAGATAGACAATTCCATTCACTGCGGTACGGGGAAAGGACATCTTGTAATAGTCTCTAGTAGAACTAGGAATAAAGTACGCTTGGGAGTTTTCACGACGAGTGGGGAGTTTATGATTTTTAGAGATAAGATACTTAGTTGGATCAATGGCGACTAGTTGATTCTGGATCTTATAAAACATCGACAGAATCTAGCTATCCTTCGTCTCTCAGCAAGGGTTGGACAATGCAAAATCTGAAGCATACAGCCAACACTTGAAGTACGATTAAAGATTTGCAATAACCAGGGCTGTCACAGGGACCGCAGAGACGGGGGGGGGGGGGCTACGGGGGCTTTAGCCCCTGAACTTTTTCTGCCGTGGGTATTTCTGGCCGCCTTACGATAGATGATAGGAGTTTATTTTCTTAAACATACTGGACCGCTTCAATGATTAGCCATTTTCCCCTTACTTCAAAATTGGCTCCGCTGTCCCTGCATCCCAGGCTTGGGAAGACATGGACACTAGTCAGGCCAGTAGCCAGACAAGGTACTGAATTGGGGTAAGATGCTTCCAGGCGGAGAAAACTGTCTTTTGGGGCTAGATGTTGCACTATGCATTAAGGAAATAATAGTTTTTAATAGTAGGAGGGAGAAAATTTTTCCAGGGGTCACCGCCATGGGCGTCCGGTGGGGGGCAAGGGGGCCCCCTGGAAAATCAAAAACTTAAAAAAACGAAGAAAAAATAAAGAAAAACGAAGAAAATATAACATCAACATTTCTTAACAGTTCACTTAGTGTGAATTTCTACTCTCCAAACAAGAACTGAATAAAAATATCAATACTCAGCGGTAAATAGGCCTTGGAAGTGCCATTCCCAGCGACCTGGGAAGCATTTGGGGCCAAAATTTTTTTGCGCTCCGCGTCAACCCATGGTGGCGAGGAGCGCTGAGAGTCTGTCCTGGGCTTCGCCCCCCCCCCCCTCCCCTTGACAAGTTTCTGGTTACGCCTTTGTCAACACTGTGTGAAGTAGCTTCTAAACTCTTTCTGGGAGTAAAATATTTCCCATGAAAAAAGTTGCGGCCCCCTAAAAAATTTTGCCCCCCTTGAATTTTTTTCTGCGGACGCCCATGGTCACCGCCCCCTGAATTTCCTTGACTACTGGCTTGAACACAGTGCATTGTCACCATACTGGATGCGAATTAACAGCCTGCGGTTCAAATTTAATAATTGCTGAGTATTTAAAATAAGAATTTTAAATGTCCTTAGTTGTCGTTTTATTGACTTCACGCAAGCCAGACACAAAATTCTCAGCCTTCCAGATGATTGAATAATAAATCGGATAAGCTGGTTAACTAAACTGGTTAATTAAGTTGAAGAAAGCATAGGTCAATTTAAAATAGATAAAGGAGCAAATAATGCAAGTTTCGAGAAAAAATATAGTGACGGTCCTTGTCAATATAAGCACAAAGTGCGTGGAAAGAAACTTTTGGGTGTATAACTCATCGGTGGAGGCACCATTGTCCCACGGTCCAGTTGGCAGTTGCATGGTATAAACTTAGCCTAAGTGAAGGGAAGGGCTTTATTTACACTTCAGTGACAGAATATATAATTGAGAGGGAAATATGGATAAAAACTTAGAGAGGTCACGTGAAGGGGGTTACGTTCTTCCTTCTTAGCACAATTAAAGCCCCCCCCCCCCTTCGGTGTAAATGCGGGGTCAAGAAAAATACAAAAGGATGAAAAACCTAGGCATTCCGGGTTCTCAAGGACTATAAAAATCCACCATTAGAATTAGGGTAAGCTATCGAACTCAGGGAGCAAGTAAGTTCAGCACCGACTGGGAACGATTTTAAACCTTTGTGAACATAAGCAGTGACGTAGTAAAGAGGAAAGGTGACACTTCCATTGGCTCAAAGGTATGGTTATTTTTTGTAATGTCAGAATCAACTTGTTTTAGTCACTCATTTTAGTATTAGCCGGGCATTGCTAGGGTAAGTCCAACCCCCCCCCCTCCCCCGCGAATGAGCATCTTAGTAAGGTATCCGAATTATGTAGGGCCGATTTTGGAGGTAGAAACCAGTGTCTCCCGTTTTGCTGCTGCGTGCCCTGATGAATACGCATGTTATGCGTTTTACTATGATGTCCATTACCTATAGCTTCTGTCTCCAACTTCCGTATCAGTTGTTTAAAACAGGTATGCATGAGAAGAAGATCAAGACGCTCACTGTCAGTGTCCAGTCTGTTTTGAAGTGAATCTCTTCGCGGGGAGGAGCCGTTATCTACACCCTGCTCCCGAGGATTAAAAACACCCTATGAGTCTGCTTAAACTTGACAAATATGTTGCCAGAAATGAAACAAGATTTCCTCTTTCTTACTCTCTCAAAATAGTTTCACATTTCATCGCCGTAATTGAAAAGCGGTTGGGTTCAGTTTGCAATTGACACTGTCGTATCACATTTAGTTTGTAATTTCACTTTCATTAACATTTTGCTTACATGGTAGGAAAAAAATGTATTGCTATAGTGGGAGCACTGGTGTTAGTTAATATAGAACAGTGTTTGTGTCCAGAGTGTAGCCATTTTTTGGTGTGGGGGAAAAGTCGACTCATCGTCCCCATTCTTGACCGCCGTCCTGGGGAGGGGTCCCCTCCCCCTTTTGAAATCATTTGCTGTCTCGAAGGGTTTAGATGCAAAATGGTGCTATATTTTGCTTCTTTTTACACTAGGTCCCAGTGTTCTCCACAGGGGTTTTTAGAGGGACGGCCCCTCCCTTCGAGTGAAAATGGCCGCCCCTCAAAAATAGTTGCCGCCCTCCCAAAAATTATCCGCCCCTAAAAACACACCCTCAAATTTGTTCTCATTCCATCGTCATTACTCATCCCCAAGCCGCATACTCAAGTTTTTTTTTCGACTGCCTATAAGCAACAGGAGAATGTGTGGCCAATCGAAACCTCGAATCAACGATAATTTCACTGACACCTTCCCGAACACTTTGTTTCAACTGTTCTGTTAATATGTTTCGTCTTAGTTTTCAACATCATAAAACATCATAAAAAGATCACACTTGTGAAGCCAATATTTCCAAATCACCCTCCCCCTAGGCCCCTCCCCCCCACCCCACCCACTCCGCCCCACCAACTCCGCCCCACCAACTTCCCATCCCTCCCTCCTCTCGCCGTTTTTTTTTTTTTGTTTTTTTGTTTGTTTGTTTGTTTGTTTGTTTTTTTGTTTTTTGTTTCTTTGTTTCTTTTTTTTGCTCTGCTTCATTTTTTCAACATCGCCCATCGAGTCCCCAAAATTTCTGTGTGGGGCACTCTTCCCCTGGCCCCTGCTGGCTACGCCACTGTGTGTGTCTATTTCCCGGTAGGATACACGGTAACACAGTTTAAAGTTGCTGAATTCACTCCAGCACGGAGTAAATGGCGGCAAGTTCTGTTTGCTCTAGCGAATAAGGTATTTGTTGTATGGAGGTTACGTTAAAGCTACCGTCCAAGGAGTTCCGCAACAACTCGGGCTAACAAGCGAATTGAATGCGCCGGGGATCAACAAAGCAAATTGACTTCCTCTTTTTGAGTTGCCCGCCCGGCGGACGTGTATTTACTCCTGCACCTATATTGGCTGCACTCGTTAAACCAACGTCACACAGCCGTACATATTCAACACCCTGCTACGAGGTTGTTTTTTGAGATCGTCTTAATTCTGGTGTTTTCCATTTTATTTCGAGCCAGAAGTGGGTGAGTTTCCACAAGCAGGGAGATGGTACGTTAGAGCATGGGGCTACTACACGGAGCCCCATGGGTAGAGTAGCATCTCCCTGTTCCAAGCATTAACGTGGATTTCCGGAAGATATAGCCACGGGCGTGGCTAGGACTACTTTTTTCAATTGGGGTAGGCTATGAGACTCAATTTTGCAGACTACCATGTACTGAAGCAGGGAGATGTTACGTTAGAACATGGAGCTACTACACAGAGCCCGATGGGTAGAGTAGCATCTTCCTGTTCCAAGCATTAACGTGGATTTCCGGAAGATAAAGCCACGGGCGTAGCTAGGACTACTATTTCAATTGGGGTAAGGCTATGAGACTCAATTTTGCAGACTACCATGTACTGAGGGCCGATTGTGCCGACAAAATTGCACCAGTGTTGAAAGTGGGCCCTGGGTATGATGGCCAGCAAATATTATTAGGGGAAATTAGCAAGGAATGACCTAACGGTGCCGACGTCCTGGATGCGAAACCGGCTCCTCCATGGGCTTGGGGTCCGGGGCAACTTCCTCTCTGAGCATTTTTTGTTTTTCAAAATTATGGACATTAGAATTAATCAAGTAAACAACCTTCAAAGGGCTTTTATGTGAATTAAAATGACCATTGAATCACGATTTTGACACTTTGTACTAGCCTGACTCTCACTGGTTACAGCTGATCCAGCTGAACATGAGGGGACTTATGAATGGGGGCATGGCTGATGGCAGGGATTACATGCAGTAGGCTCAGACGGGTTGTCACTCAGACAAGCTGTCGAAGCGCGCCAAAAAATCACACGTTTAAGACATTCAGAGCCAAATAAATTGCATTCGAGGCTGTATCTAATACAAAACATTAGTCTAGCCTGAGCGCTGAGAAATCCTCGCTAGTTCTTTACTAAAGAAATCCTAATCTATCTATGGACAAATGGATCTTTGCATGGGTCATAAACATAAGCGTACAAGGCGGGGGGGGGGGGGACGTGGCGTATGCCTTCCCAATTCGGGCAAAAATAGTGGATCCTTTCGGGCAAATGAGATAGCCAAGAAAATAAATCAGTACCCTTTTGCAACCGACACAGTGGTATCAAAATTCGGGCAGTTTGGTCCAAAATTCTAAATTCGGGCAAAAATTATCTCTGACCCCCAGAAATATTGATCTCCGTACGCCTGTGGTAATAAACAGTGCATTCTACCCAAACAACGCACAAGTCAAGACATGAAGGGACGCACAGAAGGCTACCACGCGTGAAAATGTTAGTTACCATGTTTTATTGTTAGTCAGTTATCGACATTTGGTATATCGATTTGTTTAACGGTGGGCACTTGAGGAGCGGGTGACGAGAAGGATAGGAAGAAAATTATGATACAATACAGGCTTAAAAAGCGGGGGCCGGGGCATTAATTTGACTGATTGGGCTGAGATACCTTTTGGACCCAAAAAATTTAGGAAAAGAGTACTCATATGAACAAATAAATTCGAAGGTATTGAAAACGAATAATCGTTATTATATTTTTAGTGACAAATTTGACCCACTATCAACAGCAATAAGGTGAAAATAAGTAAAAAAATCGGGCGTCATTATTAGCGTGAATGCAACCGTACGATTACATATGACGTAAACAGTGGCGACACAATGGGGTCATTAGCGGCGTCTCAAAGGGGACTGCAGGGGCACGACTCCCAAACTTTACTGGCCCCCTGTGTGTCTCCAAAGGAGATTTTAGGTATTGAAAAAGTTTTGCACAAACACATCGCTTATATATCAAGTTGTACAGGAGGACCTACTATCACGTTATCAGTCAATCAGGGGATTAAAATTGCACAAAATGTTTTCTTAACTACATTTGTAGGGCGCGTTGCCGCGCATCTATATTTTTGTGAACTTTGTGAAACACTGCATTACTGGGAAGTTTATTAGTCTATAGTTATCGTTTCAACATCAGTTTTCGAAAACTATGGGACTACTGCGGCAGAGAATCCCCTCCATTCAACACTATTCGCATATCGATTATCTTTTACCCTAATGTTATGTCTAAAAACTTTTAAGATTGAGATTCTTGTTGGCTTTTTAATGCGCATCCAATAACATAGCCTATGAGTAATTAAATAGCTTTTTCTCATGCGCTAATGTCAGTTTATTTTTAATACCGCTGCTTTACAATTCGCACGTGCGTTATTACGGGTCCGGAGTGGGGTGTTATACCACCCACCCCATCACACCCCCAAAAACTTTACAACGTGCCCTCTGTCCGGAAAATTTTGCCGTCCACACGGAAAAATTGCCATTAGTCAACCTTAGGAACGCGAAACGGTTGCAAAAATGAGGCACATCACCGAAATGAAGACACTCTCGCAAAGAGTACAAAAGGTACATCTGTAGGGGCAGGGAAAATTGGGCCCGGAAAATACGGTGTAGATATATTCCGACTCAAATTAAATGAGCAGAGCAATGAACGCAAGAAAATTTTGATAGTTTAAATAATTTTTAATTGAAAATATTGCAAGATCGATAGTTCAAAAATGACAACCACCCTACCTCCAGCCACAGCTTTTCCGCCGACACCAGGGCCGTAGCGAGCGGGGGTGTGGGGGGATGTCACCCCCAATATTTGGTCGCCCGTCGGCAAATTTTCGGTCTGTCAGCAAAAAGAGGAGCGGGAAAGGAAAGGAAGAGGAAAAAAAGGAGAGGAGGAAAAGAAGAGAAGAGAAGAAGGGAAAAGAAAGGGAAACGAAGGGAGTGAAAGGGAAGACGGAGAATGAAAAGAAAAAAGAGAAAGAGAGAACGGGCCAGTCTGTTATCGGTTGTTTCGATTTTCGGCTCTGTCGATTTTCGGCTCTTCATCTAATTGGCCCATTCAAGTTGAAGGCCCATCGGCAAATTGATTATGCATGTGACGGCAGTATACGGCCGTATCAACGGCCGTCGGTGTAATTTGACGAGTGACTAAGTCCGTCGGCAACTCGGGAAAAGAAAGGAAATTAACGGCTTCCGTATAGGTGCACTATTACGGGTCATATGACATTCTTGAAAAACCACTTTCTGCACATTATTCCTCACTTTTATCGGGAGCAGCACCCGATTACCCATGGAGAGGGTATCCTTAGCCGTCTTCTTAACCCTAACTTCTGAGAATCACATTTTGACCTTTTTAATAATAGCCAGTCTATCAGAATTACTAGTCATTTTAAGGGGCTTGGCTTGAGGGTGGTTTTAATAATGATGTATAATTTGTATAGATATGAAACATGCAATATGTTATATAGAAAGTAATCACGACCCAATATTTAAAACGGGTGCGCGCAGAGCACACCGAAGAAAGCCGCATTTTATTGCAGTCCATTGTTTTTCTTTATTTTTTGAATTCAATATTATCCAATATGTAAAAAACTTCTACTTTTCCCAGATAGCCTATTCTCTCTTTTTTGTTTCATTTTGTCCATGATCTGGGACAAGAGACCCCTCAAGTTTTTTATTACTTGTGAAAAGTAAGATAGTTTCCAAAATAAAGGCTAAAGCATAAATTTGTAAGGACGCTGAAAGGTGAAGGGTGATGGTGTAAAATACTTTGCAGAATGAATGAAATGTTATGGGTATACTCTTACAGAGACATGGCCATGGCCTTCCACAGTAAAAGATGCCAGAAAAGCAATTTTATTGGAGCCTGCACCAAGCCCAAAACCTGTAACCAAGGGGGGCATTTGGGGGCCAGGTGCTCTGCGGGCATAGCCAGTCCCCTGTGCAATAAGTATGACACTTAGGGCCCCCTTGGGCTTGGTTTGACCGTTTGTCCCCTCCCCTGCCCTCCAAGTCTGGTTACGGGCCCGGCCTGCACCTTCTTAAGGTGTGTCCAGCGAAGCGTTTAACTGCGAGTGCCGAGGGCGAGAAGCCGGAGGATGGAGGTCCTCGCGAGAATTATCCTTAAATTTGATGGCTTTTGTGACCATTCTGGACCATTTCTAGAGAAAAGCTCGCGTCCCCATGTGTAATTTGAAATATTAACAATGCTTTTCTTATCGTGGTTGCAAATTTTAGATAGTGACTTTCAGTCAATTGAATGTGGAAGGTGAAAGTTGGTATGGAAAGTGGACAGCAGGGTGGGTTGTCAGTGGCGCCGCCATGATTTGGTGATTGGGGGGAACCACAGGTGACGTCCAAATGCCTCCTCAGTTTCACACAGGTCTGCATAAATTTGTACCTATTTATGCATCCCTACGATTGTATAAAGTAGTGTGGAATCCTTCCATTGTCACTACATACAGGTGCCGCCTGGGGAGGGGTCTAAGGGGACGGGGTTCCTCTCCCTTTTGAGAAATTATTGTTAATTTTAGGTTGCTGAGATGCAAAATGGTGCCATCTTTGGGATATTTTTTGAACTGATCATATACGGCTGGAAAATATCCATAATTTAAGAGAATTCTAAGTTTTTGTTAGGCAAAAGAGGAGAGTATGGTTAGGTGAAAGAGGAGAGCATGCGTCTATGAGATAGCTTACAGCAGCCTGAGTGATATTCCTTCCTTTGTCACTTCATAAAGGTGCCGTCCTGGGGAGGGGTCTAAGGGGAGGAGGTTTTGTTAATTTAAGGTTGCTTAAATGGTGCTATCTTTGGGATATTTTTGGAACTCATAATATACGGCTGAAAAATATCCATAGTTTAGAAGATTCTAATTTTTGGTTAGGTGAAAGGGGAGAGTATAAAAAGGGGGGGGGTTTACGTAAAAATACGTGCGTGGAGTCCACAGAAACATTCTTGGACTACTACGAAAATATTCCTTTGCTTCATTGTGCATTATAAAAGGGTATCTAAGGCTGGCAGACAGCGGTATAGGACCTCCCGGAAGCTCTGGGTTAATTATATAAAATGGGGCACTGACATGATGCTTATTACCTGACATCCAAATGGTACTTTAGAGTATGATGCCGAGCACTTTCAAACTATCGTATGTTTACTAATGCCCCTTTCACACTGCTTCCAACGGTGGTTCACCGTTGGATTCACCGTTGGACTAAACGGTGAACCTCCGTTGAAAATTCCAACACCGTCCTTTCATACTGCAGCAAGAATACACCGATAAATTTGCAACGTGCGTCCCGTAGCGGAAGCACTGTCAGTATACTAAATGCTGGGCGCCCATACTGAACACATATAGGCCTGGGACGACGAAATTTGGCCTAGACTCCACCTGGTTCTTTGGAACCTTATGAGTCAGAATTTTGCCTAGAGGATGGAAGGAAGGGTAAATTTGCCTAGAGTTTGAAGTGAAAGTAATTGAATGACGGAGAGTTGGGAATTTGGGCCAGCGGGAGGCTGGATGCCGAATGAGTAAGGTGGAGCATAACAGGGATGGCTTCTCTCAGTGAGCGTGGGGTAGCGTAGGTAAGAATGATCAGTCAGTTGGCGAAGGGGGCAGGAAGAGGAGGGGGCCCAGGAGGGGCCAAGCAATGGTCCAACATGGGAAAATGAGTCAGTAAGCCGGTTGGTGTGGGCAGTCGGGGACTGCATGGCATATAGGCCTGTACTATTTTACCAGATTCTAGTGTTAAAGTAGGGTTAGTTAGTTAGATGAAATTTAACGACACACCAACACAAATGTGTCATATAGTGCAAGTCCTTCCCTTTAGTCGCCTCTTACGACAGACGGGAAATACTATGGGCGTTTTCTACAACCCCCAGCCAACAGGGGGCCCAGCCATGGAGGGGGAGGGGCGCTTGCTCGGTTTTGTGGCGTCGACAACCCGCCAGTCGTGGGATGAGTAATAATGGTATCATGTGCGCATTTTATAGGCGATAGTTGGGGACAAACTATTCGCCACACACTACCTCCTCACTACCCCACCTGGATGCAGTTTAACGTCATACCCAGGACACGTGTTAAAGCAGGGAGCTGCCACGAAGATATTTGCAATTCACTCGTGTCTACTGAAATAGAAATGTATTACAATGAAATAAGTCGAAATACAAAAGACTCATGCGAACGCTATGTATTACGTGCGAATCAATTTGGACACCGAAAAACGCATAGGCGTAGCCTCTGTTTGGGGAGGCGGGGTGGGGAGATGGGGGACTACAACCCCCAACCAAAAATTTCTGTGAAAATTCGGGCAATATGCTGAGAATGTTTATGGCACCTACTGGAAGAAAAATAAATTGCAATGATGTAGCTAAAGTAAATCAATATAAAAACTCTTTGGTAAATAAAATTAAGTTCTAATTTGAATTGCACCAGTACCTGTTATGTATTCGGTAATTCACCAGTGTGGTTTAACTTGTATTATTGTATTGTTACTAACAGTGGCGTATTTAGGGCATGCATGTCATTGGGCCATGCCTCACTAATGCTGACATTTTTTAGTATAACCGGTAGTATACATAAAGTTTTTAACACAAATTTTACTTCACAGGTAGCATGTATGGCACTAGATTGCATGTAACGACACCTAATTTTTCAAAATTTTCAACCCCCTCTCCTGAAACCCCTCCCCAAGGCCGGCAACCACACAGTCATACTGCATGGCCCCTGTGAGATAAATTCCGGCTACGCCACTGATTACTATCATTATTATTGTAAAGGACTATCCCCAAAATTTATAACCAATATGGAAGGGTAACAACAAGCCCAAAGTGATTGAATGTAATTGGCATGGGATCATTGCGATGTAATAACCGATGTATGTTTATATGATATGTACATTAACGTATTGGACGAGCGCGGAGCGCGCGAAAACTTTTTGTTGCGTTTTTCGGGAAAGTCGTTACCCCTCCCCCCCCCCCAATCAAATTGGACTCCTACGCCCATGGAAAAACGCGTGTGTGTGTGACTGCAAACAAAACATGACTTCCTTCCACACTAGGCTTCAAACGGTGGAACCCCGGTATTTCCCGGTAGTTTACCCTCGACGCTTCGAGGGTAAAAAATTCTGAAAACTGAATCGGTGTTTCACCTGTATTTCACCAGAGTTCCCTTTCATACTGAGACATTCAACGGGTGCACCCGGGTGCACCCGCTGAAAATCTTGCCAGTGTGAAAGGGGTATAAGTTTGAACATGAAAGTACCACTTTCAGAGTGGTACTTCTATGGTTTGAACGAAAACCTAGACGAACACCTTTCAGGTGTAGCGAAAGGGGTTAAGGGCTAAAAAGCGCATTTCAAAATGTTTTCTCGTGTAATTGTATTAACAATCACCATCTATACCGGTAATGGCTTCATTTGAAAAATGTATAAAGGCATATACGTACTTCCAACCTTCCACATCATGCCAAAAATTAGACTGAAAGATTCCATAGGCCTACAAAGGTTGGAGATGTACTTATGTTTCTCGGAAAAGTGTTGTGATCAGAATAGTTGTATGCATTATACCTTAATAATGGTCAGAAGACGGGGTGCAAACCGTGACGAATGCGCGCGAAGCCCGCCGAAATTTTTCATTGAATAAGATTACCATGACTAAACCTGCATTCATTATCCTCTGCATCGAAACACTTTCAATTCCTCAACAAACCTATATGCCAATCACAAAGCCAATCTTTTACTGAGAAGTCGTAAGCAGCCTTCAACTTTTGTTACTGAGCTTCTGCGGGAGTTGCTACCGAAAATTATTGACAATAAGGATATTACTGAGGTAAAGTTTGGAGCGCGCGGAGCGCGCGAAAATTTTGATAGTTTGCGAAAGATATGGGATAATTGTGATAGTTTGAGAACCATTTGTGATTGAAAATGATTACCACTGATCCATCACTCGGTTGAAACACACCTCTCCCTACCCCCCCTACGGAAATCGATAGCTTAAACGCGTTTTGAGAAAGTTTTAAAATTTTCAAAAATAATTCTGAAATCGATGGGGGGGGGGGGCACGCGTCCCCATGCCCCCCGTGCCGGAGCCACTGTGGGTTGTAAGGGGTTTTGAAATAGTAATTTACTCAAGCACTGATCCTACAGGAAGTAATAAGGAAACAATTCCACCCACAAATGTTACACTACAGAGTACGGACAGCAGTATTAACGATACACCTACTTCCACTGAGCTCAAGCAAAGTATGCCGAAAAATTTATTGAGAATCAGGATTCCCTATACAGGGGTAGGTTTCTGAATTGCGCATGCAAGATCCATGCATGGTAAGTGTAATGACGTACATTTAGTACTCTGAATAACCCTTATTTCAGGGCTTCATGTCATAAAAGTGTGGCCAGGAGCCAACGACCATGCTTTGGAAGAAATTTTAAGTAAAGTACCTGATGAAACTTTCAATAACAATTGCCTCTTGCCCCCCCCCCCCCCAACTTTGAGTTCCGCCACTCTATTAGCTATTACTCATTGCGGGTGCGCGCTAAGCGCGCCGAGGAAGAAATTCTGGCATTGTTTTATACTTAATGTTTTCCTTCATTTTACATTGCAAAATTGAACATAATGTTAAAAATTCCCTCATAATTTCTCTGGTGTCTCTTTCTCGTTCGTTCATTTTTTTAAATTATATTTATTCATTTTTAAGGTCTAGGAAAAAGTGCGGGGCAAATGCCCCCGCTTACCCCTAGTAATATCACCTATGATACCACACAACAACATTGTATAAAAGACAGTGTTAAAATTGATCATTTGTAAACTCCAGTTTCTTAGTGTACACTTTTCCATAGGGGGCTTGTGACTCGGACTCGGTCTCGGACTCGAATGCTAATGACTCGGTTTCGGACTCGGCAAGTGGGGCTTGGACCCGGACTCGGAAGTTGGGACTCGACTACAGCTAGTACTGCTTTATAATACCGACGGGATGGTTTTGAATACAATGCATGTACTCTATTTGAGTTACCTGAAAATCGGGCGCTGTAAGTGTACAGTCCGTACGCATGGCCGTATGGGCCGGGGGGCTGGAGGTGGCCTCCCCCCCCCCTCCCCCATGTCAGAAACCTGACTAAACCGGGCAGATATTTGGTCTCGTTCGGGCGGAAAATTGGACAGTTAAATTAGGTCTGGCGTCGGGCAAAAATCACCGCCCTTCCTGAGAAAAACAGCCCCGTATATATGAACGTACGTGTATCCATGGTAACTGTACCTACATTGTAGGGTCCATTTTCGACACTGCAAAACGAATTCCCATGTTCTCGTCATGTTCCGGAACAGTCAAGAACAGGGGGTGGAATACAGACTTTTTTATATTCGTTACATTAACGCTGTATGCGTTAGTAATGTGTAAAACGTAGACAGAAGTTGACGTTAAGGATTGCACAGTCTATGTGTAAGCGATGCGACTCAGTAGGCAACTTAGTATCTCTTACCTTCGCTTTGCGGCTCTGAAAGTTGAAAATAAATCTCAGATACTGTATAGGCAATAGCCTATGCCAGTATAATTTGTAGCGTCAACTCTTACATAAACGAACTAAAGGTAAAAAAGTGTTACTACAGCAAAAAAAAAGTATTGCTGTTCTTTAACTCTTCGGGAAATGCGAGGGAGAATATACCTCTTCTTTAGTTTCGAAAAACACCAAACTGTCGCCATGTTTCTCCCACTAACTGCGCACAGTGCAACGACTGACTGTCGGAGACAACACCATTTTGGACCTAACTATTGCTTTCAAATCACAGTTATTCCAGTATTTAAGAAGGGGAACTTTAATTCTGTCAGTAACTATAGACCTATCTCTGTATTGCCCTGTTTTTCGAAATAGCTTCCTATATAGTTTAGTATGGAATTTTATATGATTTTCAGTTTGACTTCTTGCCTCGGCGCTGGACAGTTCATGCTCTTTTACACTTCACTAATTTTTTGACAGATGCATTTGAAAAGAAACGTTATGTCTACTTTTCTTGACCTCTCCAAGGCATTTGACTGCCTCCATCATAAAATTCTGTTAAGTAAACGCGAGCACTATGGTGTACGGGGGGAGGCTTTCTAAACTGGTTTAGGAGTTATTTGAATGAGAGAAAGCAGTACGTTGTAATTCGCAATGTAACTCAGATTTCTTACTTATTGATTGTGGTTTCCCACAGGACCACTGCTTTTCATTATATATATATATATATATGACCTTATATATGACCTTATATATGACCTTATATATGATCTTATATATATATATATATATATATATATATATATATATATATATATATATATATATATATATATATATATATATATATATATATAATATATATATATATGATCTTTCTAAGGCTAGAGATAAGCATTCTCCGATGATACTAATATTTTCTGTTCTCGTGAAGATCCCATGACCTTAATGGAAATTACATAATGAACTACACAAGGTTCGTGATTAGTTTTGTGTCAATACGTTATTACTCAATTTAAGCAGAACGGCCTCTATTTTCTTCTGTACTCCAAATAGGTTGCCCGACCCATCTATTCGTAGTATTGATTTCTGTGGAAGTGATGTTCCACTTTGTAACACTGTCAAATTCCTTGGTGTTTTCATTGACAGTCATCTTGCTTGGAATGATCACATTCAGTCCATCTCTAATAAAATTTCTAAGAATATTGGAATCATTGCCCGTCTGCGACATTATCTTCCCTGAAAGACCCTGGTTACTCTGTATAATACTCTAGTTAATCCGTCCTTATCTTATTGTGCTCTTCTTTGGGGTGGTTCCTATTTCAAGTGCTCTAAGATTTATCCCCTCTTAATTCTTCAATAGAGGGCTATTCATCTAATACTTAATTATCAGCTGATACATACGTCTCGTGACTCTATCGCTAAGCTTAATATTATGCCTGTTTTCAATATTTATCGTTATCAAGTTGGTATTTTCATGTATACTCATGGATACAGAATACCCTTCGCAATATCTTTCGATCCACGTTTCAATTCCGTCATAAATCTCATTCTCACCTCACACGCGCTAGGAACTCCCATTCTACCCCCGCTTTTAGACTCACCTCCTCCCAACAATCAATTCGCTTCACCGGTCCTTGTCTGTGGAACTCACTTTGCCTAAAATTCAATCCTGTAACTCTAAGTACTCATTCAAGAAATCTCTGAAACTTCATTCAATGAACATATATATATATATAATATATATTATAATATCTCTCTATATATATAGACACTTCTTATATATATATATATATATATATATATATATATATATATATATATATATATATATATATATATATATATATATATAGGTGCCTGCTCAGGAGGAGAATTGCGAGTGCTTCATATGGGGTTTGAACAAAGGCCAAACCATCTAGCAAGCAGGAGGTCCCGAGTTCGAATCACGGTGGAGTCAACTTTGCTTTTTCACCTCGCCCAGATTTTCAGCTTTACCGACTCAAATATATATATATATATATATATATATATATATATATAGGTGATTTTGTTCTTTTTTTCTTTTATGTATGTATTTTTGTGAATCCTTTGTTAATGTATATTTGCACAAGGAGGACTCTTACCACAAGCTCCATGGAGCTTCTCTGAATTTCTCCTGAGTCATTTTTTTTTCATCTCTGTCTGATTTCTGCATATGTTTCCTCGCATAAAATTTTGAAAAGTTACACAAAATAAATGTTGACGAAATTGACTTAAAAGTTTGTGAAAAATATTTGGTGTCAGTGAACTTAATGGGCGAAATAAACGCCGTACCAAATTCACATCAAAACTGGCTTCCTTCAAACTGCAAGGACTCTCCTAACAGGTACTGCAATTCTGCGTATTTGCAAGCAAATTCAGTTTAAGTGACCTTCGCCATTTTCAAGTTCGTTCATTTTGGATGATACATTGAAGGGTATACTCAGTTGCACATTAAATCCACGCTTTGCATGAGAAAATCCTAACAAAACTTTGAAGAGACAACTTATTTCGAGATGATTAAACTTAATGCTTGCATAGATTCGTTCGTATCAATTAATTAATTTATTTGGAAATACTGAACCCGCGGAATTAATGGCAAAAGCAGTAACAAACTATATATACAGCCACATCAGTTCACGTTGCAAATTAAACTGATATTGACAATGTTTCGAATAACACATTGCCGAATCGTCTTAACCCTGTTGTGTGTCGCGGGATGTACCAGCGTGACAATCGCCAAGACGCTGCGAGGCCTTCGCTACGCCGAGGTGAACGGAACTGCTGGAAGGTTTGTCGTAGATCGCAAACTTCTTGAATATGAGCTGAATTACCGTAAGGCAGAGGATCAATCGTGTGGCAAGGGTAAGTATATATATATATATATCTATATATATGTGTATATGTATGTATGTATGTATGTATATATATATATATATATATATATATATACATACATACATACATACATATACACATATATATAGATATATATACATACATATATATATGTATATACATATATATATATATATATATATATATATCAATTCCAATGAGTAATTTGATTGTAAAATGGTCTATATTCTTGTTTTTATATTTACTTGGTTGTCTATTTCATTCCATAAAATCTGCCAACGGCAAAAACCATTGTAATTACTGAACCAACATGAGTCCCGTACGCAGGATTTTTCAAGAGGGGGTTAGAATAGACCGTGTCAAATGACCTCATGTTTTGCTTACGCAACCATGTTGAAGACACATGTGGCACAACCATGTTTTGATCACTAAATCACTATACTACACTAAAATTGTACAATACAACGTGCATGCACATGTATATTTTACACGCACCTGTGGCGCCACCGCTTGAGATGGAACTTTCAGGATCTACCGGTAATAAATGCGCGCCAAGCGCGCAGAAGAGTTATTTGAAGAGAATGTGTAGCAAGAAATTTATTCTTCAATTCTAGTAGATTATGCCACGCATGTTACCGTTCTCTTTATATTTGATTGGTACGTGCTGCCCTTTTAATGCATGGCGTCTACGGGGATTGAAGATGTACTTCTAGTTTTCAGAAAAGTTTTCCACATAATTATTCCTTGTATATTATTGCCCTTGGCTGCAGATGGTAAACCGAGACGAATGCGCGCGAAAGCACAAATAAAAAGCACTATTTTTCTTTACACGCGTTGCATCCAGACTCTGCACCGAGACTCTATAAATTTCCAAACAAAATATGTCTACCAAAAAGGCAGTGCTGAATTAATCCTCTAAAACTTTCGATTTTCTTGAAATATGTCTTCCAAAAGTACAACGTTGTGTTACTTTTTAATCATGGACAAACCTTAAAACAATCGGCATAATTTTGACAACCGTTTCCTTTGAATGGTGCTAACACGTTTAAGACGGTGATAATGATGATGATGATGACGATGATGATGATGACGACGACGACGATGATGATGATTGGCGTGGATTGCACCTTAGGGCGACAGTTACATTGACTTGTACATAAAAATTTCAATTTTTCTGACCCTAACCCTACCCTAACCAAATTGGTAGAGATACTTTTCAGAGAAGGACGAACAATTTAAGCCTATTTCCGACGATAACATTATTTTTCTAAATGGTACCTAAAACAATAAGGCGACACATAACTGTCGCCTTAATGTCAACGGTCGCCTTAATGTCGCATCCAGACTCTGCACCAAGACTCTATAAATTTCCAAACAAAATATGTCTACCAAAAAGGCAGTGCTGAATTAATCCTCTAAATCTTTCGATTTTCTTGAAATATGTCTTCCAAAAGTACAACGTTGTGTTACTTTTTAATCATGGACAAACCTTAAAACAATCGGCATAATTTTGACAACCGTTTCCTTTGAATGGTGCTAACACGTTTAAGACGGTGATAATGATGATGATGATGATGATGATGATGATGATGATGATGACGATGACGATGACGATGACGATGACGATGACGATGACGATGACGATGACGATGACGATGACGATGACGATGACGATGACGGTGACGGTGACGGTGACTGTGGCGGTGGCGGTGGCGGTGGCGGTGGCGATGGCAATGGCGATGGCGATGATGACAACGAGAAATTTTTTGCGTGGAAATTTTGACACTTTACGAAGCATTCCCAAAACTTTTGGTAGTCCTGATTTGATAAAATGTACACTTATAAAAGAAAAAATATCGACTTTCGGGGCAGCTGACCCCCATCGGGACTGGCGTGCACAGTATCGCATCGATCCCGTCTGCAGGGACGAATTGGTCACATCCCAACTCGTTTACCGAACCGCGAGACAAGTACGACAACAACTAATCGGTTGAAAGTTACGTATAGTAACGGTGAGGCTTGTTCTCTAATGTTTAGCCAAAATGTGAGGGAAAAGTAAGAAAGCTATACATAATACAAATTTTTGGTTCTTGTTGAAGAAACCGACCCCTAAAAAGCAAGTACAGGTAAAGTGTCGGGGAGACTGTCCGCCAAAGGGGGTACACACTTTATCGCGTCGTGAGTGAGTCTGGCTCCTTGATCATCTGTGAGCGACCTGACCTCTGTCCTTACCATGGTTTGAACTGAGGCTAAGAAATGGAAACGCCCTAGATTGAAGAATACCTTATTCTAAAGCACAAGCGTGTCATTATAGTTTTTCGTCTGCCATACATGTCATAGTTTTAAATAAAAATTTTGAGTCATTCCTGGACTTCCTTTCTACCCTTGATCATGATTTTTCAGTGATTGGGTTCAGTGAAACTTGGCTAGGAAATAACAGGTCCCCACTTGGTCAAATAGAGGATTACATTTTTTTAGAAAATCATAGAACTCTCAGAAAAGGGGTGGTGTGGGTTTGTTTGCTTCTAACAAGCTAAGTTTTGTCAAGCGGGATGACATATCTGTTTTCAATGATATAATAGAGAGGGTATTTAATGAAATAAAAAAGCTTCAAATGGGAAGAATTACAATTCACCTATCCTTGTAGGAGTAATTTACAGACCTCCTCATGGTCAAGTCCAGTGTTTTAATGATCACCTGAGTGAACTCTTAAGTAAGATTTCAAACGATAATTTGCAGAGTTACATCGTGGGTGACTTCAAATTTGACCTGCTCAAAAGCAGTTCCTCTGATTTCTTGCAACTGCTTTACTCTAACAATTTCCTTCCTACTATTACTAGGCCTACTCGTGTAACTGACCAAAGTGTTTCTCTAATTGATAATATTCTTACAAATACTACGTGTAACAGTAATTACAGGACTGGAGTCTTTATCACAGATATAAGCGATCACTTCCCAATCTTTCTCAGAACCCATCCCTGTCAAGATAATGAAGAAAGTGGTTTTTATGCTAGGAATTATTCTGAAAGTAATGTCAATTCTTTTATGAGCACTATGCGTAATATTGAATGGAATGTCATTAATGAAATTGTAGATGTAAATGACGCTTACAACACCTTTTTTTCTATATTTGGTAATCACTATGAAAAAAGCTTTCCCATGTCTTATGTCCGTCCTAGAAGGAGTCGTAAAGAGCAATGCGAATGCTAGTAAATATTTAAAAGGTAGCAATCCTTCAACTATGTATCTTGCTCCAACAGACGAGAATGAAGTTGTCAAAATTTCCATGTCTTGTTTACAGCCCAACAAGGCTGCTGGTTTTGATGGAATTAAGCCTGGTATTGTGAAGAAAGTCTTACCTTTAATATCCAAACCACTTACTTATATTATCAACAGGTCGCTTGAGACCGGTATCGTTCCGGATCATATTAAAGTAGCTAAAGTCGTACCTATTTTCAAGAAAGGCGATCCAATGCGTTGTGATAATTATCGCCCAATTTCAATTCTATCTTGTTTCTCCAAAATATTTGAAAGACTTGTCCATAATCGCCTTTACAACTTCTTTACAAAATCCAATGTTTTATACAACGGACAATACGGATTTCGGCCAAATCACTCTACTGAGCTAGCTCTTGCCCACGAAATAAACCACTTGAATACAGCCCTAGAACAAAACAAAACATCAATCGGAATTTTTTTAGACTTGTCAAAGGCTTTTGACACGATTGACCACGCAATTTTGGTGAAAAACTTTTCCATTGTGGGGTCAGGGTTTAGGATTAGAGTGGATTAAAAGTTTTCTCTCCAATAGGAAACAGTTTGTGTCTTACAATGGAATCAACTCTGAATTATTAAGCTTAACATGTGGTGTTCCTCAAGGATCCATTTTAGGTCCTTTACTTTTTATAATTTACGTGAATGACTTAGCTAACGTTTCAAACACTTTTACTCTTGTTCTTTTTGCAGATGATATTCGCATTTTCTTTACAGGTGACGATATCAATCAATTAAAAACCACTGTATGTACTGAACTCAAGCAATTCCATGAATGGTTTTCTGCTAACAAGCTATCCCTAAATGTGAAAAAGACAAATGTTATGCTGTTCAGTAAAGCCGATTACAGTAATAGACCTAACATAAGCGATATTAGAATTTTCATGAATGGTGAATCATTGCAAAAAATTGATTGTACTAAATTCCGAGGGGTTTTAATTGACAATGGTTTAACTTGGAAGCCACATATTGATTCCATAAGTGTTAAAATTACCCAGTGTACTGGAATTCTGTCGAAGCTTCAGCACTATTTACCGAGGAATATCCTTCGTTCCCTATACCTCACCTTCATCTTGCCACACCTTTCATACTGCCTGCCAGTCTGGGCTGGAACAAGTAAGAAACACCTGACTAAACTTACTACACTACAAAAGAGGGCGATCCGGCATATTTGCTGTGCAGACTCAATTGAACATACCAGTAAACTTTTTTCTTCCCTAAATTTGTTGAAGTTTACTGACTTAATCCACATTAAAGAAGCAGTCTTTGCTTTCCGCATTGTAAATAATCTTGCCCCACCGTACTTTCAACAAATATTTACATTTAACTGTGATACACACGGCCATAACACAAGGCAGTCTAGATACCTCCGCTTACCACGTTTTAACTCAAAATTTCTGAAGCAAAGTTTACGTGTAAGAGCATCCTCTACCTGGAATACGCTTCCTAATGAAATCCAACGCTGTAAATCAATTTCCTGTTTTAAAAGTATTTTAAGCATTGCATAGAAAACTATTGATCAAGATGTAACTCACGCAACATTCACATGTATGTATGTTCACTGTATATTGTTTAGGTTAATGTTCATTCTTTTTTCTGCTTTTGTATTTCTTACAGGGAGTGTTCTGCTCTACAAGCCTACCAAGGTTTTTAGAGTACTTCCTTTCGTAACCTACTTGTAACTTGTTATAATACTCGTAACCATTTTTATTATTGTTCGTTACGAAGAAACAAATAAATGAAATGAAATGAAATACATCGGTTGCCAGTGTGAGATAGATTTAGCGTTTTACATGGTTTAAATTACAGAAAATGACATTCTAAAATACAAACTTTGTCACCAGAGTTTCTCATCTATCATACATGAGTCCCCGAGTGTCTCAGAGAAAATTTGGTATCACAAATGCTCTACAATCCTCGACAAAAATGATCGATTTGCAAGGTTGACCGTCGACATACATTGAAATAGTGTGGAGTTCAACGGTTAACCATGTTTACAATATATTTCTTCCCCTAAAACTTATCTTGCCCCGTTCAATACCAACCATTTCGGTACATTTTCCCCCTCCCAAAAAAATATTTCACCCCTTGGAAGCAATCTCGCCCCTTCAGTATTTTGTATGCTACGGGTCGTTTGATAACTGGGATGCCAAATGATAAGTCTTATGCAAACCATGCATACCGGGGGTTATTTTCTTCACTGCTCTGTCCTTGTACGACGGCTGAGGAAACAAGTCTGTATGATATTAAAAAAAGTTACACATTTTACACTTGATATTTTTGCTAAAACACCTCGTTTATTGTTTTGGCATTCAACTCCTGACAACATGTCCTTATGGACAAACATCTGGGTCTCTGATGATGAGCTTGTGGGCACCACATGGGAGGACTTGGCCATGTAGGCTCCATGAAGTTTAGGCCACGGTACCCATTTGGGTCCAAGATGGGAGAACTTACCTATTGAAAATGTACTGAAGACCTACATGGCCCCTTGGCAAATTTTCACGGAGCCAATGTCCCTATTAAGCCCATCATGCCCACAAATATCCCACGTGGGCCCATGTCGGCATGTTGACAAGGACAATTGCTTCTTTACAATGTGAATACCATTTTGTTTTTCATGGACATATTGGCGACTTTCTTCACGACTTATCATGCATTGCCCTTCACCTTAAAATACTCCCTCTACCTTTTTACAGGCCTCAGACAATGCTCGACAACGATGATGGGATAAAAAGGAAAACAAGCAACAGTAAGGTCACCATCCTCCTGTTTGCATCCCCATTCCCCTGTTAAATATTGTGAGACTTCAATATTGATACGGGGAGAGGGGTTTGTCCCATGTACTTTTGTCGAGGATTGTAGCAACTGTATATATTAGAGAATAAGCATCTCTCCAATTGACAACATGGCAATGAAGTTTGTTTATTGAAACATGTTTTAATGATTTTTTTTTTGCTTGATAGTTATGCAGAGTATTACACAAAAAAGCCTACACTATATAGCAAAGTCACACACTCAAGTTATCTAGTAGAGTGGGGCTATAGGATAGACTAAAGTGTATTCAATCGACAAGCAGGGTATTCAGATGACAATTCTGAAAAACTTTCTTTCAAAATCTGTACTTTCTGAAAACAGCATGCTATTGAAATGATGTTTCCACTTCTACAGAGAACTGTATTTTTTGTCACATGAAATTTAGTCAACATGAAACGGTACCTTTAAAATATAAACGAACCATAAATGGCTGCCTCGGTTCGCTTACGTTTTACAGAGGCAATCTGGCCTGTGCATAGGCTAGCCAGCTTTTCACGTTTTGAGGCAGAATTTGTTAAGGGGTAGCCATTTGCATGGTCCCAGTATAAGGGTACGTTATACTGAAGCATAGACTTTAAAAGAAAATTGCGAAGACAAAATCGAAATTTGGGGGTATTTCTCCGACTACCCTCCCACCAAGGCTACTTGGTGGTCTACTGCGGCGATACATGTTTTGTATGAACCGACCTTTGAGAGTTCGTTCTTCATAGTAAAGAAAGCTAAAGGGTTAGAGTTAGATGAGGTTTCACGGCTCAGTTTCTAACCAATTGGTTTAAGTCGGGCCGGCCATGGCCTTTTTTCCAGTTGTGGCTCACTGGCTTGTTTTTCCTACTCCATTGCTTATGCTGAGCACCAAGCACAATGACAGTAGGTTCCATTTTAAAGTCATTGGAGTTTGGTATAAGTTGGCTCATATTTGGTCATTTTTAATTCTTGGCTGAGTATGATCTTGATCTTCTTGATCTTGATAGATAGTATACCCACACAAATAGCGCCCAAACGGCTGTTGACGTGTGGTCCCTCTTCGTCCGGATGACATGTTGTTGTCCAGAAGCTGCTTAGGAGAGCACCCTAGGGGCGGATTTCAGCTCTGGTGGAAGATGATTCCACGAGGGGATGGTGCGTGGATAGAGCGAGAACCTGTAACTGTCTTTGTTTAGATTACGGCAAACTCTGGTTTAAAGTTTGCCTACACTGCCGTTCGTACGAAGTACTTCAACTCGGTTTTCACAGCTGGGAGTTGCTAGAAACTTCATAGTCACTATAACCGCTATCACATATTATGCACACCTTCGCAACATAATATCCACTGCATGATCACCCCACTCCCGACCAAAACAAAGAATGAACTCGTCAGATAAACCGCTGTTAGTGAGTCTACTTTATATGTAAAGAAAGAAATTACCTTCTCTAAAGTTTGTGTAAACAGTACGCTTGCTTGCCTTTGTATGTTTGAGTACTTATACATCTTGTTCTTGCAATTGCAGATTTTTAATGATCCAGTTGATACACATATACATATGAACCTATGGGACGCGCTCCTGTGACGTAAGAATGGAAAACTGGACTCGACAGTATTTAAGCTCAGTTGACCATGTTCTTTCTTACAGGCCTTATTAATGGCTCGGTGGTCAGAGCATCCGCTCGGTACGCGGGCGATGACTGTATCTTCAAGTATCACCTTTTTAAGTTTTCTGTCCATGGCTTGTTCAAAGATTAGCTGCTGAATCAGAACTGTGGATGTTATGTTGTATTCATTTACTTTTCGTTGGATTTCCTTAACAGATTTAACCTTTGTAAACAGTGTAGATATGTTGATGATTGGGAATGCAGTTTCACTTCAAAAAAAAAGTTTTCATTCCTCTTGTCTATTTTATTGTTGTATTCTTTAGTCTTTAATTTTGCCAGATGTAGCTCCTGTTTTGCACTGTGTATGTTTGAAACTTTAACCTTTAACATCTTTTACGTTTGCTCCTCTTTGAGGGTTGTACGCTTAGTTCATTTTAAGGCCGAGGAAAGCTGAAAAAAAGAACCGGAAGCTTTCTGCTTAGTGCCGTTTTTTCCGTCTTTTTTGCTGTTAGTTGACTTTTTCTTTAGTTTATATATATATATATATATATATATATATATATATATATATATATATATATAATATATATATATATATATATATATATATATATATATATATATATATATATATATATATATATAATAGGTAGAGTGACGTAGCGACTTTATATGAATGAGTCAATCCACGCTATATTAAAAGAGACTTTAGGCCATTTTTCCTCTAACATAGGCACTTGCCTTATACTGAAAGAGGATATTTATTTGTGAATGGAAAACTTAGCCTCAAGCAGGATTCGAACCAGCGGCCTCCCGCATACAAGGCGGATGCTCTGACCACTGAGCCATTATAAATATCCTCCTTCAATATAAGGCAAGTGCATATGTTAGAGGAAGAATGGCCTAAGGTCTCTGTGCGACTATTTAATATAGCGTGGATTGACTCAATGTGGAGAGAAACTGAGCTCCAAGAAAAACTGAGCTCGCTGGTATAAGAAGTCTGTTGTCTCGTCTGGAAATCAGAAGCTGCATTGGCTGGTGATTCTAGGCACGGCCGCGAAAGCCGTTGACCGCACGAGTTCAAGTTCCAGTTCTGCTTAGTTTTCCTCTCTGGTGCTTTTCTTTCAACCTTTCCTTCTTTGATAAGGGCTAAGCTCTATCTAGGATTGGTTTCAATTCAAGATCGAATGTATTAACCAATTACTCTTCGACCTACACTTTCTAACTTCGATCTACCAATCACGACTTATATATATATATATATATATATATATATATATATATATATATATATATATATATATATATACTCGAAAGAAATATTATATATATATATATATATATATATATATATATATACTCGAAAGAAATATACACACACATATATAAATATATATGTGTGTGTATGTGTGGGTGGGTGTTTTTGGCATGTTATAGAAGCTTGCAAGTGTCAAGTAACACTAAAGGAAGTTTACGAAAGGTAAAAAGATGTCGGACTCTCATTTGCCATCATTTTGTATGTGGCTTTCGTAAAACAATAGTATGGAAACGTCATAGCATTAATCCAGTCAGCATTACACAATGACGTAACGTCACAACTTTCACATCATTGATAGATGGGCCTTCTTTTCTTTCTTTTAGCTGTTAATCTGGAGTTACCAGTAGACCCACAATCATCGTATGATACTTCTCAATATGGAGAGATAATCATCGTGTACTTGAAATACACCGATCATATCCTACGGGAGGAACTTCCTTGTCACCTTAGGGACCAGATTGCGACCTCTTTTTCCATATTCAGCGTACATGTGCCAATTCTTACTGACGGTGAGCCAGGATTTATACCGGTTGCAACTTTCACAGATAGCGATAAAACTGTTGTATATTACCAATCTTCATACAAGGATATCGGTACACTGGACAGTATTGACGAGACGGAAGATGGCACTGTGACGCTACGTCGTGGTGATGATGTCATAGTTTTGCCGACAGGGGGTGACATCGTAGAATGCCACGAGAACAGCACGGGGGCCGATTTTGATCGTGTTACAGGAAAGTTATTGAAGTCGACAAATTACCCGCAGGAATTCAACTGGGGTTGTGATCTGTTCGGTGACGATGTCGGTTATTGTCGGGTGCTGCGTCAACATCAGTGTGAGTTACAGCGACTAGGTGGCGATGTCTGTGTACTTACACACTCTCCGGTTTCTGAACGATGCGCTAGTTTCATGAGAATCGAACGTCTCACTGGTTTCTTCCGTGATGCGATGTTCCTTCCAACTGAGCCAACGCCAATCGAGAGCTTTCAGGCACAATGGATTAAAAGGGATCACGAAATGGGAATCGAGTTTCCCTGTTTGTCTAAGTGATATCATGGGATCTTAAGATACACTAAGTTAAGAAAAACGTTTCATTTTTGAATTGAGGTTGGTCTTTATTAAAGATATCATGATTTCATAACCCTCTAAGTAAAAATTAAGGGAACATCGTTCGATTTTGGTTCTGACTACTTTAAGAGTGATAAAAAAGGTGATTTTAAACATTGTAGATGATAAGACACTTAAAATGTACCGTCAATCTTACAAGGAAATTTTTGAGAGGTTCGAAAATCAATCTTTTTGGTCCAATTTCCATCTCCAAAATTATATTCTTTTACTGAATATAAATGTTGAAACTTATTCACTTAATTGTAATAACTATTTGCGTAAAATTTGTAATGTTGTCTTTGTACGACTTACATTACCTACTTTTGCTTTTTTTTTTTTTGAAACAAAAATGATTATATGACCTTGAAAAGCTTATTTTTTGTGAGGAAAGGACTTGCGTAGCTAAGTCATTATAAAACAATAACACAGTTATCACATTCTGGAGCAAAAGGTAGAATAGTTTTCTGAAAGGAGGGAAAAACATTCAAGTAGTTTTAGTTTCAGTGTATTTCTCTTCATCTCCCATAACGGTGTACAAGAGACATATGAAGAAATTAACAATTCAAAAATGCAACAACATAACATCAACAAAATAATAAGCAAACAGTAAAATGAGAAGAAAAACAATAGAAAAAAGGAATACCTGCAACAAAATAGAGCATAAACGTGTGGACATAATCCCTACACTAAAAATGAACAATTTAGTGTTATAAACAAGATAATGAAGCCATATCGTAAATGGACACCAACTAGGTACAAGCAAGAAAGACTGGAATTTAAAACCACCAAGTAATCTTAAAACGCCTAGAATTTAGGAGTGTATATGAAGTATAAAAGGGACAGCGCAACTATTACGCAATGCAACCATTTTCGATTGAGTGCAGTGAGTGACTTCAACATGCCATATTTCTGCACAGGTGTGTCCTGTAAAGGAAGGACTTTGATCAACGAGATTCATTTTTCAACCTTTAGAACAATAATTCTATAATATTTGACTTCGGGTATGCATTAGTCATGTAATTGGTATATAAGACGCTGGTGATGGTAAAAATAAACTACGTCTGTATTCAATGATGATCTCTAAAAGGGTGGTAGATATCGCAAAAACTAAACTAAAATTGTTTTCTACTTTTCTTCGTAAGTGTTCTGTTTTCCATCTTTACTTTTTTAGCGTCACCCTCCCTCAAGCTACTCTTAAACATGCGTTCCCTAAATGGCAACCATAAAATCATCGTACTCAGTGTATGAAGGATTACTCAAATCAAAGGACGCAAACACTGAAAGTCTAGCAGAAAGCCATCGACTTAATTCATGTGAAATATACCGACGGTCTACCACACTCCGGCGGGGATCCAGACATTTCGAAAAGGGGGGGGGGGCTGAAAGCCCCCTTGAATATTCTCCTAGATAACATTATGCTAATTTTCGAGTATTTGTTATTGTTGATGTGGCGAAAAAGGGGGGCTGAGCCCGAGGAAGCCCCCCCCCCCTTGGATCCGCGCATGACACTGTTGATTTTACATAGGCCTTATTATGGAACCTATCGTAAAACATACATATGTAGCTTAATCCGCAAATAAACCAACGATCTATATGGAGGGAACATGCTGCTAGATATAAAGGATAACGGAGTCATTGAAATGGGAATCCAGTTTTCAGTAGCTTATACGATGCACAAAATGGATACCATGTAATGATCGAGTGTCAGTGATTCTCTGTCCTGTCCCCTTTGTCCCTTGTACTAACTGGTCAACTGGGACAGCCATATCTCCTTTGTTAATTCGGTAAAATGTTAATAAGTATGAGATGGCAGAGAAGTAATCCGTTGTGACTGATGGTACATTGTGCACATCGAAGATAAGACTGAAGGTTCCACGTCCTCTTGACACAGGCGGCCGCATCCGACAAACACCGTGGGCCTATTTTCCTAAGGAATAA
Source organism: Holothuria leucospilota (assembly GCA_029531755.1). NCBI lineage: Eukaryota > Metazoa > Echinodermata > Holothuroidea > Aspidochirotida > Holothuriidae > Holothuria > Holothuria leucospilota. The sequence continues at coordinate 29,843,789 of CM055963.1, read as the reverse complement.
ATAAGTTGGTGGAATCCTGATCATATTTTAACTTCCACTCAGGTAGGCCTCATTTAGCTTTTGGATTATCATGTGGCTTTTTAGCCTTTACTAGACGTGCTGCCCCGTTTGCGAGAACGGGGGCATACTTTGATCCGGTACCCCAAGGCTGGGGACTTGGCAATTATCCAAAAGGGCTCTTTTAAAGGATGGTAAGGTCAACTGACTGACTGAAGCAACTTGAGCAACCCCCTCGTCATATCGCTATTTCACTATATATGCGCTATTTTGCTTTCGTTAGAACGGACATAGATTAAGTCCCCCCACCCCATTTCCGGGACTGAGAGTTCTCACTAAGCCACTGCTGGCTGCATCAATGTTAAAACAAATCTACCATAGGTTGATAATTTTACGTTTCGCATACTGCATTTTACTTTTATTATATTTCCGTGTTATAGGTATTTTCGATAATCAATTGAAACTGCGTATATGCCCGTAATATCTTCAGCATAAAAAAGTACATCTCCGGTTGGTAACACTTTATGCGTTCCAAAATAGAATAGGAATACTGTTTATTACATAATTTATTCAATTGTGTAGATGATGTAGGAGTAAAAATGCAACTGAATAATACGAACAGAATAGATAGACATCTTCATTAACCGCTCCATATTAAACAGTAATGGCCCGACCAAAATTTTGCCGAATTCTAGTCGTCTTTACATTTCTGTGTTTTATTGAATTTTATATCATCAGTATAACCGCCAAGACACTGCGAGACCTTCGTTACACCAGGGTGAAAAGAACAGGCGCCAGATTCGTCGTACAACGAAAGTTCCTCGTGGGTGAGCTGAAAGATCGTAGAAAGCAGGATCAGTCAGGCTACAAGGATAAGAGGCCATAGACGTGATACGGCACTCGTTGGGTGGTCGGAAAGCAGTGGCGTAGCCAGGCTTTCTTTGTTAGGGGGGCCAGGCATTTCTCAAGGGGGGCAACCAAAATGCATACATGAATGTTTCTCCCAACACTTTTTATGCACTTACTGTGCTGAAGCCCTTGCAGTGCAATGTGCAGCAGTATGTACAATTTGCACTGTACACGACTATATGGTACGTATACGTTGATACTGCATGCATGTGGTTATGCTATGCTTTGACCAATTAGAACAGGACGCCATTACTTCTTGGCATTGTTTTCAATTAAGTTCGTATCTGCCAACAGACCGAAGTGGTTAACTGGCAAGCTGATCATTTAAATTTATCAAAGTTTTTACATAATATAAGTGTATTTTTTCTATCATTGAAATCTCTTCCTGTTTTTTCTTTTTCAACACATGGCTTGAAATTATTTGGGGGCGAGGCAAGGATGTGTTACAAAATAATTCTGGGGGCATTGCCCCCTGTCCCCCGTGGCTAAGCCCTACGCCACTGTCGGAAATCCTCAATTTATTACTTATCGCTCAATTGAACTCGAGAATTTTCGTTGGAATAATTCCTTTCTTGATGGTGTATACTTGTTTAAGTTGTTTCAAATGTTGATGGTTTAGTTTTTTGTAGTATTGGGCCGAATACCGGTATGCAATATGTCTATCGGTATTTGCCGATTTTTCTCCATCTGTCTCGGTAAAATGTCCCTAACACTGATCGACACTACAAAACCGATCATATGTACAGTAGGCTAACGAGCAGAGCCATCCCAACTGAAATAGAATACTCACACATGAGCGTACGTACAACATTTTTCAAAAGAGGTGTGGACTGATTTTAAAACCAACTATAACTTTTTCGACAACGACTTTTACAAGCATAGTCACATGTTAGAAATGTAGGTGGCCGTAAAGTGTGCGTGTTATTTGTTTTACAATTACATCTGCACTATGTTGAATATCATGATTGAAATGTATGGAGAAATAAGTCATAAGCGTACAAACCTGCTCTCAGCCTGTGAGGCTGATTGTTGTTTTGGACCGCCTACCTGAGGAAGGGTTCTAAGGGAGAGGGTGTCCCACTGAATGTGGCAGAGCCCCCCCCCCCCCTCCCTGTTTCATACCATTATGAAATAAGTGAATGAGCATGGTGAACAGTGTCAAAGACACTATAAGGAGCGAGTCCACACTCAGCCACCGAGGTGGGGTCCAGGGGCCTGCCTAAATCCCAGTTCATACTTCATCGGCGACCTCAAGACGGAACGGAGTTTGTCCGCCGCTTGCGCGGCGAGTAGGATCAACAAAGTGCAACTGTGCGCGCTGGATCTGCACTGAGTGTGGATGGGGGTTTCTACCCGTTTCCACTGTCCGCGCGCACAATCCGTCCAGATCCGTTCGAGATGAAGTAATTTTATCTTTCTCCGCTTTGCACTTCCCATGAACGGGTTGAAAAGTGTTTCTACATTGCAATAAACAGATAGCAATAAACAGTAGCCTATACACTGGTTCAAGAGAATAACTTCTGTCAAGAAGAACGCATTCCCTCATATCACAGGAGGATGAGCAATTGATCGAAGAAATGATTATGAGAGTACGCGACTTTGTACAATGTAGTTTGACTGGCCAAAGAGACCCCAAATGAGAGAAAACAGACGTGGCTTGCCATTAGACCACTTGTACACTGACCTCATACTACTGTTCTCGTCTGGGAGGGAACTGAACGTTTAAGGTCGCCGTCCTTGGGAGATGTCTTTAAGGAAAGAGCTATTTTTTACATGAGGTGCGGGAACGAGAAACGCCCCCTGTCTCTAGTGGGATCAAGGGACAAAGTAATCTGGGGGAGAAGCTTCCAAAAACTTTGTGTTATTTACAAAATTATGTCCGATATACAATATGGTGGCGCACTTCACACACCCACAAAATCACAATTTGCCCATTCTTTCATTATATCCTTCATCTCCCTGATCTGACCGACGATTTTAAAATGCAAGGGAATTGTGGAATGGGACGACGGGTTATGTAAGAGGCTGACCGGGGCTCTGAAAAAGTAATTCCACCCTTAAGGTTGCCTAAGAATTAATAAGACAACATGCGAGGTACGCACTGAGAGGGCAAGGTCTCTCCTACGACAAAAGAAAGTCTATCTAAGGTGCGAAGTCGGGGCTTCTGGGCAGAAGATGGGAAAGAGAAACCTTTGTCTACGACTAGTTGGGTTTGATTGCCTCTTTATCATAAGGACAACAGGATTTTTATCAGCAGTAAATGAGAAAAAGGGAGCTTAATTTTGCCCGTTTAGGTATTCAGTATTGAAGAAATATTCGGGCAAGTACTTTACCATTCCTTTGTGCAGGTATCCCCACTTTAAGGTCCCTTTAATGCTTGGCTCCAGCTCGTTGATGATCCAGGAGAGCAAAACTCTCTTTTGGAAGAAGCTGTAATACATTTAGATCTTAACAGTATATTAAAAGTTGAATTAAACTATTGAAGGGGGTATACTAAATGAGCAGGATTCATGGCTGCAATCCATTGTTATACCTTTACCAGTACTCGAGTACAATTTTTGTACTCGTATCCGTACTCATGACCTTGCATCCGTGCCCTTACTCATGACCTGGTCCCCGTACCCGTACTCATGACTTGTCACCCATACCCGTACCCGTACTCATACCGTGATGCTCTTACCAGTACGTACGGCGCTGTACTCAACCTGTACCCATACTCATTGTCCAATTAATATATTCTCAAACTGCACATACACTGTTGAAAATTTGTGTAGAATTACAGAACAAAAAAATAAAGAAATACATAAAAATACAGAAAAAGCGCTGTCAAGTTGTTTCAAAATTGACAGCACTTTCCCATATTATCTTTGTATTTCTTTATTTTTTGTTCTGTAATTCTAAAGCATTTTACAGACATTTTTAACAGTGTACATTTGTTGAAGTTTTACTGTTTTACAGTACCCTGTTGCTTAGTACTAAATTCTTTTCTATAACTGTGATATTCATGGTACACGATTTTTGTACGTACTCATTTTGTACATTGAATAGAGTGGCTAAGTACTCACTCTTGCAAAATGCCAACCTCTTGCTTTTTCGGCAGGATTTGGGTGGGGGGAGAAGCTATTTAGTATAGAATTTTAGAAGATCCAAAGAGAAAAATCTGTCCCTTTTGGCAATTCACCGGAAAGTTGCGCCGTAGGCCCCATGTTATATCATACTTTGTACAATGTTCATCGTCATAAGAACGTGTGTTGCGCGCCGAGTATTCGTGTGACATCCCCCTCCCCCGAGCAAAAAGAAAATCGATTTTAGGGCAAAATGTCGTTTTCCAGAGCAAAATTTAAGCTGTGATAATGTGATTGTTTGCCATATTAGACTCTCAACTATTTCAGGGCAAAACGCCATCTGCCCCATTGTGTGATGTTTTCCTATAAGCCAATGCGCTTACAAGACTCGAGAGAGTACTGTCTAAACGCTTTTGGCGGAAGTTTGAACGTTCTCCCTTTAGCTACGTCATCAAAATACTGAACCAACTGTAAATTCTCATATTCATATATGTAAAATGCTTTTGGGGTAATAAGTAAGGGGTTTTTGGAGGTTGAGACCCGTTACGGTCTCTTGATTTGGACATTTTATTAGTTTTCGCCCTTTTCAAGCACTGTCACGTGCAGTTAGTGATAATTTTGTGTAAAAAGGCTTCAAACTGAAAATTATATGGGTATGTAGCGCCTTAACCCACCCCCTTCACACCTCCCGGGCTCCGACGGCCCGGTGTTCTCGAGCAATTCATAAACCTGTACACGAAAATATCATTTCTCCAGCATAATTTTTATAATATGGACGAATCTTTATATTTACTGAGGTACGATCACCGAGCTCTTCACTCCATGATACTTTTCCGCGAAGTTTCTTCTTTTCTTATGAGTTATGTTTAAATGATCTAGATGCACTTGTTGGACAAGCCGCTTCTTTCATCTTTTTTTTTTTTTTTTGATAGTTTGGCAATGTTTTCTGTGACACGTACTGCTTTTGGTTTCAGAGACACTCGCTGTGATTAACAGGTGTGATATTGATGTGTACGGTGCATGGGATCTGTCTTGTACAGTTGTAAGTAAAATTTGCCTGCTTTAAAAATATTCCCTATTGCCGGAAGCTGTTGATCGATCGTCTCAGTGGTTTTCGTTCACTGAAATTTAGTAAAATTACGATAGATGCAAAGTGCTTGGCGTCATACTGTGTATTATCATTTTGGATGTCAGGTAATAAGCATTATGTCATTGCACTATTTTATATAATTGATCCAGAGCTTTCAGGAGGCCTATATAATACAGTTTTATGCCAGCCTTAGATGCCCTTTTATGATGCACAATGAAGGAAAGGAAAATTTTCGTATTAGTCCGGCCAAGAAAGTTTCTGTTGACTCCATGCACGTATTTTTGCGTAAAAACTTTGCCCAAATAGAAGGCAGTAAAGTAGCCAAAAGGGGGCTCAGTTCAGGAGGCTTGTTGACAACTTACTCTTCTCTTAGACAACATACTCTCTGCCAAGTTCACGTAACCACAGCTTAGACTTCACTAAATTATGGACATTTTCCAGCAAAATATGATTAGCTCAAAAAATAGCCCGAAGATAGAACCATTTTGCATCTAAGCAACCTTAAATTAACAAAAATTTCTTAAAGGGGAGGGGGAAACCTCTCAGACCCCTCCCAGGACGGCACCTATATACGGTGACAAAGGAGGGTTCCCACTGCTGTATACAAATGCAGGGTGCATAAAAAGGTGCAATTTTCGCGCCGCCACTCAGTTGGAAAAAACATCAAACCGGTAGGAAAAATTTAATTCACTTAATTATGTATCTTTTCTAGCCATATATGATCAGCTAAAAAATATATCCCAAAGATAGCACCATTTTGCATTCAAGCAACCATGACTTAACAATTTATTAGCTAATAAATTACAATTTATTAGTTTACTGTACAAATCTCTCCATCACTTAGTTGCCATTGATCTAAACGATTATATTCTTAAGCCCGACAATAATGGAATTTCTACTCGCAAGTCTTCATCGATCTCCTTTCATCATCCCGCTGTAAAAAAGGATTGTTACAGGTTCTCTTTTATTCCTAGGACAGTGGCAGAGTGGAATTGCTTGCCCTCAGCCGTAAGGAATTCCCCATCTATTGAAACTTTTAGAAATCAATTACGCAAACTGAACTTGACATCCTTGAGGAGATCTGAATCTATTAATCCAATCTAATTTGCTGGTCCGCTAGCCGTCACACACCTACAACCGTATATCCCGTCTGCGGAGAACTGCTTGTAGTATCCAACCAGAACCAGAACCAGAACCAGCTGATTGCTGGAAACAAGACACATGTCTAGACTAGTTGCGGTGCCATGACGGTAGCAAAGGGGAGATACAACTATACTAATTTATAACGGCTTTATTAATATGGTTTGGTTGTTTCATGTTAATTATTTTCAGATATGATAATACAATCAGACTAGTGATGGATGGTACGTCTTTGATTACATGTATGGTGCTTGGTCACAAATGAATTATGACATAAATAATAGGGGGTGCATTTCCACCCCAATTGGGTTAAGAGATTCAAAAAATTATAACTCCACAACCCCTGCATCCTAGAGACTTTGTTTTAGTATCAAAAGAAAGCCTTTGAAAAGATCGTTCAAATAACATTTTTTAGGGGGTGTCTCCGCATTTTTTTTCAAATTTGAAATGGAAGATTGTTATGATTCGAAAATTTGAAAATTTTCCCCCAAAACAGGGGAAGGGGACTTGTTGCTTCAAAAATCCTGAGGCACTGGAAAAGGGCAATCAAGCTCCCAAATTTTAGAATAAGCCGGATACTTCACTTAACATGTCCTGAGAGTTAAAGGTGGTGGGGTGAATCAACATGTGAATAAGGAGTAAAATTGTCAAAAGAGGGGATAAATTATGCAAATTTTGCCCCCCAAAAGTGTCAAATTCCATCTAAATCCAGCTCCCTCACCCTAACGCCAAGTTCTGAAAAAGGAATGTTCTTTACAGTGCAAAGTCGGTTGGTTAACTGCTCCACCCGAAGGAGCTTCAGTTCGGCGCGCAACCAACTTCGTCGGCTGAACAACCGATTTAAGAGGCAAGCCTAGGCCAAGTGGGAGGAAAGCTAGCCTGCTGTAGGCAGGCTATTGTTGAGTTTTATTAGCTACAAGTACAATTCTTAAAGGAGCTGGGCAGCCGCCAAAACAGAATGAATTCTCGACTTCTTTACGTCACATCCGGTTATGATTCTTGGCTTATCGATTTGATCCGAAACCGATGAAGCCATCCATGCATTATGTTTAGCACAGCATACAACTCACAACGTACTTATGTGTGTAGTATATTCGCGTTGCGTAGGCGCTAACGCTAAGTTAGGTTAACGTTAGCACCGTTACAAATGGAAACGATTCAAAAATGTCTGTGCCAGAAGAAAAGTAACGAACTAGAAATTCAAAAAACAAAATGTCTAATATCTTGCAAGTGGAAAATAAAAAATCTAAGAAAACATATAGGAACGATATCACTAAATTATAATGCAAAAATTATTTTAAATGAGAATTTAAAACGTATTAAGAGGAATATTTTCAATATAGGTCTCACACTGAGGGTAAACATCTCGTTTGGTATGAAGTTTTCATTTCGGAAGTACGTCACTACCCAGCCCCTTTAATATTTGCTTACCCTTCATGTATACAGCTAGCAAGGAACGTTGTCGTCTTGTCCATGCGAGGGTCTAAATATATATATATATATATATATATATATATATATATCTATATATATATATATATATATATATATATATATATATATATATATATATATATAGATTTGCAATGCTATAGACTAGTAGGGAACATAGTGCTCAATTAGAAATACTAAGAGCAAATTATATATTTGTATTACTAATATGATTACATTAACAGTCTACTACACGTGTTTCACGCTGAAAGCGATTTTCAAGTATGACGCTTAGACACTTTTTTACACTCAGACTCAGGTAATACCGTCACGGTCAGGTGGGCAGGGCTGCAAGGCGTTGTGCCTACATTTAGACACTAATTCGGATCGGCTGTTAAGTAGATTCGCTCTGTTGGTGCAGATAATAGCGACCTTCTCTTCCAGACACAGATTACAGCTGCCACTGGGGGATTTAGTAGTGGGTGCTTTCTTTATCACTCTCCATTTGATGTCAAAATTGGTGTTATTTCGTTTGAGCGCCCATACGTATTTAGACAATTCAGATTCTCTCTCGTAATTTGGATGGATAAACGATTGTCTCCAATCCAATATTGTGTATGCAGCTGACGTCACTAGCAACCACTCAACCAAAACGTACATCGGCCTCACCAGCAACCAGTTCAAGACCCGCTTTAATAACCACAAGAAATCGTTTAGCCATCCAAATTACGAGAGAGAATCTGAATTGTCTAAATACGTATGGGCGCTCAAACGAAATAACACCAATTTTGACATCAAATGGAGAGTGATAAAGAAAGCACCCACTACTAAATCCCCCAGTGGCAGCTGTAATCTGTGTCTGGAAGAGAAGGTCGCTATTATCTGCACCAACAGAGCGAATCTACTTAACAGCCGATCCGAATTAGTGTCTAAATGTAGGCACAACGCCTTGCAGCCCTGCCCACCTGACCGTGACGGTATTACCTGAGTCTGAGTGTAAAAAAGTGTCTAAGCGTCATACTTGAAAATCGCTTTCAGCGTGAAACACGTGTAGTAGACTGTTAATGTAATCATATTAGTAATACAAATATATATATATACTATATATATATATATATATATATATATATATATATATATATATATATATATATATATATATATATATATAGGCCAGTTTGTACAAACCAGCAAGATCTGGGACAAGATCCTACTACTAACGTTAGGCTTGACTTTTTACTGCAAGGATTAGCTCGATTTTTAGCCCATACATGATATTTACGTACCTCTATAAAATGCCACCGTATTTTCAGAAGTATTCGTGTAGCCTATGTGCATTGTCGCAGGCCGTTGATAACATGAATAGTCAGTGGCAGTGAACATCATGTGACCTTATGTATAATAATCTATCCTGCATTTTGGGGATTCGTGTAAATGAAAACTGGACGAAGGTTTGCAGACTAAGTCTGTATATAATATGTACAGGGATGATTTCTGAGAGAGCGCCATCTTTTGGAAGGTTGCTACAGAGTCTGCTCCGCAGGCTAGAGGAAAGGACTTGTAATCTTTACAAGTTTCTGCGCCAATAAATACTAATCAAAGTGGTATGCTGCCATCCATTACCAGCCAAAAGCACATCAGTCGAATGCACTCGAGGGAGCTGCCACTCCGCACTGTACAAACGTGTATACTACAACACATACCGTAGTGCACCTCTGCATAGTGCATAGTTGCTTCTAGCCTGTGTTGCCTTGGCAACACTCCCAGCTCCGACCTTAGTCCGCAGTCTGCTGACCTAGTATTTGGGTCGCTTTGGGGTTTCCCATATTTGTTCAGCAATATCGCTCGCTGTTCACAAAATTGGTCAACCGCATTCGTCAAAATTTTTTCCTGGTCTTGATCTTTATAAAAAATAAAAAAATACTAGTAAATTGACAGTGGCGTACCCAGGATTTCTCGGGGGGGGGGGGGGTAGGGGTGGTGGTGGTGAAAAATTAGGTGTCCTTATATGCAATCTGGTGCCACATGTTCCACCTTTTGAAGTAAAATTACGGGTGTCTGGAAACATAAGCCCTGGAAATCCAAGTACTAAGACCTGGAAACATAAGACCCGGAAACATAAGACCTGGAAACTTAAGACCTGGAGACACAAGACTTGGTAAAAAAACATTAAATTATATCATCTTCAAAGATTTTATCATATAAAAATATTTTGCACACCAAACCTCACTTAGAAACATTGGAAACATAGGAGTAGGAGGAGGGCTTTAGCCTTCCAGTCAAAAATGTGGAGGGCTGAAATATGCTTTGCCCCCCCCCCCCCAAGATCAAGGGCAAAAACCCTTTATTTATCTCTTCTGTAAGAAATGTCAAAAATTTGCAGGTATTATTCCCTTATATTGGAGGAGCTTCCGGGGCTTCGCCCGGCCTGAATCCCCACCAGGGCTCTGTTCCTGGACCCCGCCAGGGGCCCTAGCGCGGGCCCCTGGACCCCACGCGTGCAAACTCTTGCTTCGCGCTCGGGGTACACCTTCGGTGCACTTGTGACACTCCTCCATGTCAGTCGGGGGAATCACAGGTTGTGCCTCGTACTCCGAAATCCTGCACACGCCACTGTATATTGCCGCAGGGGACGTAGCTTCCTAAGGGAGCAGAATTCCTACGGGAGTATTCTTTTGGTTTCGCCCCTTGGCTCTTCGCCAGAGTTTCGAGGGGAGTTTGGAGAAAGTAGACATTGTATGTTGCCGTTTCACATATTTCATAGGAATCTTGTTACTACATATAGACACACAGTCTCAAAGAACCATTGCAATAACAGGGCGTTACACTTTCTTATCGCTGATTGTTGTTCCTTTTAGAAGAAAAAATCTTATTTCCGTTTTCTCATATGCTTCCTATATGATAGCTATATATACCTCAGACTGTCTGAACGCATGCACAAGCACTGCACAAGGTGGACGCGAATGTATATAGGCATGTTGAAGTGACACATTTTGCGTGCAAGTAGAAACGGCTTTGGTGGGTAGGGGAATGCTTGGACGACTTGGGCGCTAAGGCCAAATGGGAAATTTGATTACGTAGCTAATACATGGAGTTACATGCAGATGAATTTTATATTTCTGTGAAAAAGAATATGAAGGAGTGTCTTACGGTCTAGGAAACTATTTTTCATGACGTTAAAACAGAGGTAATGGTTGTGAAATTATCAAAATTAATTTCGCAAAGCCGTATATTCCGGTGTCAGATTAATACTGCACACACATTTCCAGTCATTAGTTTGCATTGTCATTTTTCAAAACATTCAGGTATGAAAAGCAAAATGTAACGGTATTCCAAAGTCAATTCAGTGCCTTGAATTACGTCCATTCAATAACCACAGACGAATGCATTGCTCAGGGAATTCTTCACATGCGTTTCTTTACCTTTGCCCTTTTCTTTACCGTACAGATAGCACGGGATTTATATGAATGGTTTTGCTTTACCGTCAGGTAGAGAAAGAAGTATTTGTTACTTAAAATCTTTTACAACAGTTTAAAGTTTACCTTTACCCACTGCCCACAGTTAAATCATCCTTTAATTGACCATCAAATGCTTACACAAAATAATTTGTACGTTTTATCGTTTATAAAGAATTATTGTGTACATCCACAAGTCCCGTAACTGTTAATTTTCCGAGAAAAAGGGAGTGAAAAATGGTAAAACAAAAGGTAAAGCATCTGCAAGTTGGAGGGCTGTCAAAATTCACTGAACCAAAATGTGTATTTCTTAACCACCTACCCTCGCCTTTGACTTTACCCCCCTCCCCATTTATAATCGGATACAGACACTTAACTTTCCCCTGAACGCGTGAAACTAAACTGACGGGAAACGAGTTAACATTTAACTTATTGTTAAATATTACCCGTTCATGGGAATCTTGTTACTACATATAGACACACCGTCTCAAAGAACCGTTGCAATAACAGGGCGTTACACTTTCTTGTCACTGATTGTTGTTCCTTTTAGAAGAAAAAAAATCTTATTTCCGTTTTCTCATATGCTTCCTATGATAGCTATATATACCTCAGACAATCCTCGACAAAAGTAAATGAAACAAATCCCGTTCCTCAGTTCAATGTTGGGTCAAAATGGTTGAAAGCTGGAATTTGAGCACAACATTGAAGGGGGGAGTGGGGGCTCTGGGAGAGTCTTTAGCGAGTGAAACTTGGCGATTTTGTTTCATTTGTTTTGTCGGGGATTGTAGGTACCCTAGTGTACTCCGACCTGTGCACCAACGGCGTGTTTGTAGGTCACGGCAGAATAACAAACCAGGGAGTGGCATTGGTTGCCACTCCCTGAGCAAACAATGTCTGCCCAATGCCACTCCCTGAGCTGCATGTCTTGGCACTAGGAAGTACGATTTTCACACTTTTTGACACCCCATCTGTAAAAGTACACTTTTTTGTGAACTTTTGCACCCTTTTTACACTTACCAGAAAATCGGCATTAGCCAAGCTCCACCTTGGAATCCAGAATTATTCACAAATTTTACAGCTTTTGTTCACTTTTCACGTAATTTTCAATACTCCCTAGTATGGTAGATGAAGCCACGGGCCAGGCAAAAATACATTTATTTTGACCCCACTGACCTACTTTTACACTTCTGCCTGTTACCAGTGGGTTATTGGTACAAACCTCAGCAAAATTTCAGCTGTCTGCAGATTTATGATGATAGGGTCATAAAGGCTTGATAAACTATCCCAGAGGATCCGTTGCTGAGCAACAACCATCCAGTAATGAAATAATTTTTACTGGAAGAGCTATTTAGTGTTTGTTGTGATTGTTTTGGTTTTGCATTAAAACAAGGAGCTCAAGACGTTACTTACTGAGTTCAACTTACACAGTGTGTTTGGTCATTCACTTCAATCTTCAGCCTCAGGACTTTTAAATCTTCTGTAGGCTGAGGCTGTAAGGGGTTTTTCGTTGTTTAGTTGATTGTCTGCGTATATTGGAGTAAAGTGATGGTAAGAAAGCAGTACTGAAGGCTACACCACTGGCTTTGTTGAACTAGACTTAAATATATTTAACTTCAGTCATGTTAATCATTGGAAATTGTGGAATGCACATACTGGTGATATATTTATATGCGTTAGTATTTTTACAACCAGCTGACAATTGTAAGAGTTGCAGAGCTTGAGGTCACACACCCATCGAGACTGTGTTGGAAGATTTTTTCAACTTGCATTATTGGTGATATTAAATTGATGCAACACTTCGCTGCCACATGTCATTTGAAACAATGCATGGGCATACATAATAGTGGAAAGGACAACATGCAGTAGCAAAAGTAGAAACCCATTTTTATTGTATAAATAGCTTACGCTTACCCAAAGATCACCTTCACGGGTGGTGCCAGTGGGGGAAACGAGGGGACCTCCCTGGGAAAGGCTGCTCCCATCCTGTCGGGGAATTTTCAATTTCGTCGGGATGCCTGTAATAAGTATGATAAAATCTGCAATCCCAATGACCTTCAGTTGACCCGACAATCTGCTTGAATTTGCTATCATGGCTAGCTAGGAAGTGTAGATTCTTCAATAAAGACTCCAAATTTCCAAATTATCTTTCAATAACCCTAAATTTTTCAATTCTTCTTGCATAAAAATCGAAACGTTTTTAATCTTCTTCAATAAAACTCACACATTTTTAAATTTTTGTAAACATCAAACGAGGATCGTGCTGAAAATTTACGATCCCCATCCTTTCGGCAACTCATCACTTTTGTTGGGGCTGCGGGTTACACCCCCGGTCGAGGATCCTGGCCCCCTGTGGGACAAATCCTGGTACCACCTGCTCGTACTTTCATCATTGACTAAAAGATAACATTCGACAAAAACTACTGTTCCACTACTACATTAATACTCGCGGCAGGATTTGATGTCTGAAAGGGGGTGGCAAATAGGGTGGACCGAGAGACAGTGACAGAGATGCCGTGGGAGCCTTAAACACTTCTCCTTATAGCGTAGGGTCAAGTGACCCGCCTTAGGGCCACTGGTGCATGGGGTCTGGGGCAGAAATCATGTTTTAAAGCTCTGGGTTGCAGTTTTCGAAATTTTAGGCATTAAAATAATGCATTGTAAGCCTCATTTTTAAATGACATGAGATGGGCACTTAACACGCCACAAAAATCACAATTTGGCCTTTTATCAATCATATTCTAGTTTATGTGTGACTTACAGTGGACCGGGATTGAAAAGGTAGAGGGCTTGAGGAAGTAAGGGAGAAGGGGTTATTATGAGGGTTTGCTGGGGCTGTGGAAGAATAATTTAAAGAATTGGCAGGGTCGTTGACTTGGACTTGATGACTAGGACTCAAGTCACTATTTTCGTGATCTGTGACTTGACTTGCGATTTTCGTATTGACTTGTGACTTGACTTGGACTTGCAACAAATGACTTGTCGCCAACGTAAGTCAGAAGCATTATTTGGATGGGAGAAACACAATCTTTACAACAAGTAATCCCAACAAGGCAGTCTATATGAGTAGTAGTGATAGCGAGCTGGTCTCGAGCAGTTCGTTGTGCGGCGTAGTGAAGTTAAAATAAGTACCCAGCTCCGAGAAAACACTATTTCAGTAACTGCAGTAACCGACCGGATGTGATTGTTTATACACATAAGGAGCTCATTGTACCTGTTATGCAAGTTTTCAAGGTACGCGACCTCTGTAGGTCATACTTTCGAAGGGAAAATTTTGATAGGAGCTCTCTGATTTACACGTACAATTTGCGTATAAAATTTTTGACTTGATCAACGCCAAAACTGAGTTCACCTTAAAAAAATTGTATTTCTACCACATTACTTGCTTTGTGAAGCGTCTAGCACGATTCCGGTCAATTTCATTGTCGCTGTTTAGGTTGCATGCTGCGATACCCCTACCTGCATAATGACACGAACTTTAAAGGGGAATTTTCATGATCCCAGACAGTTCCAATTCTCCCAACTATGCATCTTCTAGCTCCTCCCATAACTGTATGAGGCTCTTCCTTGTGCAGGAATAAACCTGTTTTATTGCTTAAGGCCATGTCCTGGTGGGCATACAAGGCTATAAAATGTAATAAAAGTACTCTCTCTGCCTTGTGTGGAATGTGAGCTACTCTGCATCTTTCAAATTTTCAAACTTTGATGTCAATCAAAGAGCAGTCACCAACTGAGAATTTTGATATACATACACTAAAAATATACTTTGGGGTGATGACTGTCTGTCTTTAAAGAATCAGGTTCTTACTTCCAGAACCTAACAACGTTATCGAGATAACATTTGACCCCTTGTATATTTTGCAAGAATGTAAGTTCGTCCACTGTGAGAAACGGGTTTTAAAAAGACATGGAAAATTCAATACAGGCTGACATACAAACATTCAGTCTTTCAAATACTTATTTTGAATTCGAAGTTTTTATTTATCCGATAAACCAAATTGCAGTACTGTCTAATTGTCATAAACGTCTAAGCAGAATTATGTCTGCAGTTAAAAGCACCCCTAGCAACATAATAGCAACGACTAATTAGCAGGAAGACAGTTCTTCGACTGTAAAGTAAGGCAAAATAAAAAGAAGAAACGGCTGTAAATTCGGTAAAAAAGTAGTAAAGATCACATGCTATAAAATGTCGCAACTAAATTAGATGTGTTTTTGAGCACTCAAGTCTGTGCATACTTTTCATAATGTATTCTGTGGTGTAAAAGTATCTAAATATTTACAATTCCCCTACTAGAATAATAGTGACGACTACCTTTGATATAATCGTAAAGCAGAATGAATTCCTCCATCTTCGACTTACATGCTTATGGCTTCAGTTGAGCCAAAGACAAGCACACTAAACATCCTTACAATTGCAGTCAATTACGACTTTGTACGTTATTAAACATCTGGTGACCCCAAGGCCAAGATTTACGTACCAAAAACGGCGCTCGCTTTCTGTTTGTAAAGACAATGTATCAAGCAACAGTGACTGCTCATTCGTACAAGTTTGTGATAGTCAATTTCGACTTGACAATTCCCAGTCCCTCTCAAGATTTTGCAGGTCGAGGAGAGTGACTCCAAAGATTTCCCTCTCGGGAAACCAAAAATGGATCCAACTGCCATTGTGCTTGGTGCTCAGCATAAACAATGGAGTAGGGAAAACAAGCCAGTGAGCCACAACTGGAAAAAGGCTTTAGCCGACCCGACTTACACCAAGTGGTTAGAAACTGAGCCGAAAAACCTCATCTAACTCTAACTCCTGTACTACCGCTTGTAATATCCACACTGGTTTCCATCACATACCGTAATCTTTTTCATTACATTTTTGTCTACCCTCTAACAGCTTCTCACTATCATCATTCACCTGCATTGACCCTTCGACTGAAATTAGATTACGTAATCTAAGTACCCCCTATATTAAATTCGGGCCATCTTACCTTTCTTCAACACTCTATATTCACCAAGTGGTAAATTTGTTACTTTTCTTCCAGATTCACATGCCTTGTATACACTTTGTACACTATTCCTCTGTTTCTTTGTAACATTGCAGTTTTGATAACACTGATTAGGCCCCTTGTATGAACTAAATATGGCACGATTTTCCTACTCAAATCAAAGTACCATCACTCTGTGGGTAATCAATACTGCTACTTCACCTAAAAACAGTTACCATTTCCTCTAACTTTTTTACACGAAGCGGCCTACTCTCAACGGAAACGCACTTTGCAATATCCATAGGGCCTATTTGGAAATCCAATTCGCAATTTTCCACAAAAACCATATCCAAATTCATCGACACTAGTTTCCTAGTAAATACTTTCCCTCCAACAATTATCAATAACAAAAAAAAAAAAATGAAATGTACCTGTGAAAATTTCAGAACAACTTCTGCATTATCGATCGTCAATGCGCACTACTTCCACTCCGATCGTCTTCATTTCTGTCGTCTTCATCACCAACACTATAACCCTTTATCTACAACCATGTCAACTGAATTCGATGGCGCTGTTCAAAAAAGTAACCTGACCGACCATGCTCAAATCGGCTGACTAGTGTGTGTAGAAAATTGTCTAAAAATAGACACCGCCCACGCATTTACAAAAAGAAAAATCCCAATTACACCCCCTTAAAAAGGTCACAAGGTCCCCGAAAGTACCTTACCTAAAAGAATCCAACCACCCCTACAACTTGGACTACGTCGTATTTCGATACAACCAGCCGACTAGGAGGAGTTACGGTCCAAAGTCCAAAGTCGCAATTTTGTGTCGACGACATAAGTTGCGTGTGCCTGCGTGGCAGGCACCGCAACTAAAAACAGCCCTTTTTGTTTGCATGCCAGCTGAATGTGGTCTGAATGGGAGGCGAATTCAATTCTACTCAAGCTAGCTAGATTCAGGCACAGGCGCTCGGTACTAGTATAGGCTGGCCAACACTATACATATATATATAACACGTGTTATATATATGTATAGTGTTGGCCAGCCTATACTAGTACCGAGCGCCTGTGGATTCAGGTTGGTCTCCGAAAAGCACTGTGGAAGAACGTCGCAACCCAATTAATTAATCGTTTCAAATAACTATGCGCAACATTGACGAAGTATTAAGTATTTTGCAAGAAAATTTTGATGAGCTTTCAGACGAGGATCAAGTTGCCGTCTTGCAGAAGCTGATTTTGAAATGCTCGGTAAATTTCGATTTTAGTAACTGCGCTAAATGCTTAAATGCATTGCAGATACCTGTTCTGCGAATATTACACAACCTTTGCGTAACATAACAGGGCTAAGGCCCCATAAGATGCCCTGAAGTCCATACAACCTTAACTGAAAAACAAACAACCAACCATCACCAAACGAGCCCAGCCCAATTAGATTCGACCACAGTTATGGAAGAACTTGTCAAGTGCACAGATGTGGAGTTAACTACCCACTCAGGCATACTATTCCACTCGTTAACAACTCTATAGGGCACTTGCAGAAATTCAAACCATAGCCTGGACAATTAGTGTTACAGGTATAGGGCAAAAACCAGAAAATTCATGATATTTACTACAAATCGGAAACATATCGGAAATTCTTCCAGTATGTTCTTCCTTTTCACAAAACCCAGACTGCATAATCTGTCAGTCGCGCGGAAGAAGTTCCGCGCGCATTTTCAATTTACTTACTGATTTTACCACGAATTTGGCGCGCAATAATTCAGTTTGGTGTGCGGCGCCACAGGCGCCCCTTAACATTGTGTAGTATACCATATACTATGTATATATAGATGGAAAGGTATGTCACAAATTTCCTAGCTCGAACAAACAACTTACGTTTCTGGCACAATTACTGCACTTTTCTCGCCAAATTTGTCTGTGTCGAGACTTTTGATCATAAGGTACCTCAAGGCAGCTCTTTTTCCCGAATAATTTCACTTGGCATTGTCTGAAGGATGAAATTTCGATGGAGTAACAGTCAGAGGATGGTAGCTACTGATAGAGAGCATTCAGCACTTCCACACTATGTAATAAAATACTCCTAAAATATTCTCTAAAGTTCTCTTAATTTTCTGAATTTCTTCCAGAATTTGTCAGTTATGTTTTGCTTTGATTATTACAAATCTTACAGATACATATTAGCATTAATATGCAAGATTTTTGAACATAGAAATTCATAAAATTTGAAAACCTTTTGAAAAGTGGTAGGGCGTGGATGTAATATGAGGGTTTGTGGGAGGTGTAGTCGGTATAAAAGTTACAGTTCAACTGTCACAAGTGCTTGTAGAAAATGCAAGCCCTTCCACTTTTCAAATGGTTTTCAAATTTTATGAATTTCTATGTTCAAAAATCTTGCATATTAATGCTAATATGTATCTGTAAGATTTGTAATAATCAAAGCAAAACATAATTGAAAAATTCTGGAAGAAATTCAGAAAATTAAGAGAACTTTAGGGAATATTTTAGGAGTATTTTATTATATAGTGTGGAAGTGCTGAATGCTCTCTATCAGTAGCTACCATCCTCTGACTGTTACTCCATCGAAATTTCATCCTTCAGACAATGCCAAGTGAAATTATTCGGGAAAAAGAGCTGCCTTGAGGTACCTTATGATCAAAAGTCTCGACACAGACAAATTTGGCGAGAAAAGTGCAGTAATTGTGCCAGAAACGTAAGTTGTTTGTTCGAGCTTGGAAATTTGTGACATACCTTTCCGTCTATATATACATAGTATATGGTATACTACACAATGTTAAGGGGCGCCTGTGTGCGGCGCGCAGAGCAAGACTCCATCCCGGCATAGCGGTGGCAAAACGGTTACAGTACCTCGGTCTGTCGGCATACTGTGCAATGCAAACTAGCCTTATCCAATACACACACGGCAGCCATGCAATTTTTTGTTGTAATGTGCCTCTACTTAATTCCCACTGAGTACCACACAAAATATGATTATTTCCTGCCAGATAGGGAAAATGTACATAAATTTTGGCAGTAGTATGATATGTATAAGTGTAGCGTACGTACGTACAGTATACGTACATATAGTATGTAGTATACATAAATATAGTATACATATGCGTATATGTATATACGTACACATATAGTTAAATGTATTGTGTGTATTCAGTTGTAGCGGCACTGGCGCGCAATTTCGAACTTAACGATTACATTCAACGCGCAATTAACAAACTATGCAATCTGGCACAAAACTAGTTAGATTATGCCAAAAAATCACAAAATAACACTACCTAGCTTGAAAATAAGATGAATTTCTGCAAAGTCAGAGCGCTCGGAAGTGTTCTTCAGAAAAAGATGATTGCGCAATAAAATCACCGTGTTAACCT
This sequence comes from Holothuria leucospilota, assembly GCA_029531755.1. Taxonomy (NCBI): domain Eukaryota; kingdom Metazoa; phylum Echinodermata; class Holothuroidea; order Aspidochirotida; family Holothuriidae; genus Holothuria; species Holothuria leucospilota. The sequence goes on along the minus strand of CM055963.1, from coordinate 29,824,344 downwards.
TGCCCCAGTCATTTCTTTCTCGTGAATATATTATGTGTACATACATAGTATATTCAAGACATAAACTGTACACTGTATGTTACAAAGACTGAAAACTATCTCGCATTGATCCAACTTCCACATGACAAGACATTCGTGTAGAAAGATACTGTATAAAATGTTTACTCAATTGAAAATGCTAGATTGCACATTAATTTGTGGTGTCACACTTGTACTTTTCAAATTACAATCTCTGTATTTCTTTGTTTTTCCCTAAAGCTACTTCATTTTTAGTCAAAATTTGGTCACTTTCCCATTGCTGTAGAGTGACTTGACTGTACCAGCCCTCTCCTCACAACTTCTTTTTCAAGGAAATAATTTTTCAAAGTCATACAAACATTTGAATTTCAAAAAGAAACAACGCATTTACAGGGCTCCAAATAACCGACAGCACTGATAGCCTTGGCTATCGGGGCTCTTGCTGATGGCCGTGGTGCCCCTCAGAAATGTCCTATGAAACAACATAGACCTATGGCCAATTTGGTCATTTTGGCTGTGCCCCTTTTTAAGCTTATTTTGAGCCCTGCATTTAGTGTGAGTTGTACATCACAGCAAGTACATCACTGCACCATTATGCAAATGACTGTTTTAAATTAGGTTAATTAATGTTAACAGTTAATATCTCAACAACTGAAGAAGCTATGATGATGACAGTTGGACCAATGAAATTCATTATTCATTGTTTGTATCATATTTTCTTGCAGTTGTAGACATTGTTTAAAGCAAAGAGTAGTACAGTAACATACAAACATTAACTCCCTCTCCCTTCTCTTCTCTCTTGATTTCACAGTTGCCACAACTGAAAACTCTTTATCTCACCTTACAGCCCTTGATAGCTGTTGACTTTTCTCACTACCTCCCCCAAGAATTGATATCTAAGATATTTGGTTATCTATCTGCAGAAGATCTGAGCAATGTTGCATGTTGCAGTAAACAGTGGAGAGACATAGCAAACTGTGATGTATTATGGTGAGCTCAATATTAATAACTGGACTACACCATAGGTATCGGAGGCTGTTCTTAGCAGGGGGCAGTCTGTTCTAGATCATCATCATCCTAGGATAAGAAGTAAGGGGAGGGGTGTCCCCTTCCCCTTTGAAAATTTGAGAGTCCTTAAATGCAGTTTGATACTACATATTGAGTAGTTTCTGAAGTACTTTCATTGAAAAAGTTTGATATTTTTTATTTTTTTTATATTTTAAGTTAAAGATTTTTAAAGAGGGGGCAAAGAAGAGGTTTTCATCATTGAAAAGTTGAGAAAGAAGCACATTTAAGCCTCCACAATTTTGACTGGGTGGCTGTAGCCCCCCCCCCACCTCCTATTCCCTACAACTGTGGACTACAGTAAGTATTCACACTAGAAATTGTATTCAAAATGGATATTGTCCTTTCAATTTGGGAGGGGGGTGGGGTGGATTTTCAAATTTGAGGGTGACCAACAAATATGGTAACAAATTGTGTAGTTCTTTTGTGGGAGTCATGCCTGTCCTACTGTTAAAATGCCTCCTTCTTCACCTGCTGACTGGTTTTTCTGAAATTGGCAGTGAAGGTTCCACATCAGACAGCAGTGCAGCTTGTTCATGGATAGATGATTTGATAAAGGGGAGTGAGTTTTATTATTTTCCATGTCAAAGAATTATTGTCAGAGGTCTCCCTCCATCAATAATGTGGATATATGGTATGACAGTGAGTTTTTATGTGGTTACAGTATGTTTTTATTCCTAAGCTCATATAGTACACTTCAAGATATGAGGGTATCTAAAAAATGCAGGAATTGTGTTCATGTGCATGTTTCTTTGCAAGATTCTTTGAAACTTTTGTTCTTCCTGCATTCACTTTTTAAAGCAATCCTTAACTGCAGCGTGTGTAATTTTGTGAAGTTCAAGTCGTTCTCCAAGATTAGCCCTTCAAAATTAGGTGTTAATAAAATTCAACATTTCATGGTTGCATACTTTCATTTTTAAGCCAAGTTCATTAAACCTGCAACTAAGTAGGCTTTTTATACTAGAATACCAAACCCTTAAACTTTTTCATTTATTTTAATGTCTGAAAACTTTGAAGGCATAGACTGTGTGAAAACAAAGGCTGGCTCCATTATGGCACAGACCATGACCTATCTTCAGAGAGACCATTCAGTCCCTCCGAAAGCAGCTCAGTCATCTCATCACCGACATTTGTTGAGGAAAATTTGATCCATTTTCCATCTGTTCTGAGTCAGACTTGCAGATGGAAGGAGACATACATCAGAGCTTCACATCTGGACAAAAACTGGGAAACGGGATGTTACAAAGTGGCTCCACGTCTGAGGGGTCATAAAGGAAAAGTGACTTGCTTAGATTCAGATGGTATTTATGCTTCTTTGTTTTGTTTTATTTGGTTGGGTTTTTTTTTTCTCTTTTTTCATTTGTCCTGTTGTTTTTTTTAATTATTTATATTTTTCCCTCTTGTGATATAATGCTAAAGTACTACTTTGTGAATGAATATGAAGCTTTTTGGAGCCAAAGAACAGTAGGAGTTCATATAAAGGTATAATCCACTCCTTAAAGTGATGAGATTGATCACTTTGTAAAAGTATAGTGGACTGTTGAAGACTTATTCAAAGACAAAATTGGGGTTAGGGCTGGTTGATAATGTTAGCCCCTTGAGGAAGAATGGGGTTAGGGTGGGTTAGGGTTGGTGGTTGGGGTGAATGACGCAAGTGGTGGCAAGCTACTATTATTTGGGAGGAAGGAAGGAGGGGATAGTGCACCTGACACTGAAAAATGTGAATGTGGAGGTAGAAATTCATGAAGAACTCCACATTTACAGTCCCAACTATTGTAGCAACATGGGAAAGAAAGCTGTATTTGTTTTGTTGAATTTTTCAAATGCAATACCACTGTGCAGAAAGTGAGGTAGAACACTGAAAGCCAAGTAATTCTCTGAGACGGTTCATTTAACTATTATGGCAATAATTTTATGTTTTCTGCTTTTTGTCATAGGTCAAGTTATTGTCAGTGGGAGTATGGATAGTACTGTGAGAGTCTGGGATATTTTCACTGGCACCTGTTTACATATTTTAGAAGGCCATACGGACTCGGTAACTTGTCTGCAACTCTTGGTAAGGAAAAGCTTAAGTCTGCTGTGCACAAGAGAAATTAGCACAGCAATATGCCCTATGTATCACATTGCACAGCTTACTTCTCATGTGTACAGGCAAGTTTTGTAAGATTTTACCTCTTGTGGCTGTTGACTCAAACATTCAACATAGTTGAAAATTAAGAGGTCATCAAGGTCACTGCAGGTCAAACTTTAGAAACGTTCTTGAAGCAATTATCGCAAGAAACAGCAAAGCCATCAAAAGTATTGACTTGGTCAAATCTTTGAAACTTCAAAGCATGTTTGCATTCTGGCTTCTTATGCTTCAGTCACATACAGTGCAAGCAGTAATGAAGCTAATCCAATCACATTTTAACACTTTATTGTCTTCTGTAGGATGTATGTGTATTTCCCATATCATCTCATATTTCATACGTGTACTCTTGATGGATCCCTTCTCTGTAAATATTCAACTTAAAACCTTTCGTTCTTGAGTGAATTACTCTGTTAAGTATTTCAAAATTCTTGTATGCATTCCAGTGTTGTTGTCAAATTTCATTGCAGTAAACTCTGTACATTGTGACTGGGATTAGAATTATTTATGACAGACCTTGTTTCGATAAATATTGAACAGAGTCCTTTTAGTTTCTCCAATGAAGTACTCAATTTATTATCATAAAATGGCTTGCATGCATTCCATCCTAGTGTTTATTGTCACATTTTTGTTCCAGTTGTTAAGCACTTTACATTGTGCCTGGGATTAGGGTGGAGTTTATGGCAGAATTTAAAGTTCTCCCAGCTTTTGTTTGTGCTTATAGTCAAAATGTTTTTGTTTACATCCTACTGTAGGGTTCAGAGATCATCACTGGATGTGCTGATAGTGTTATACGTGTCTATAATGTTTCATCTGCTCGGTGCCTCAAGAAATTGACTGGCCATGAGGAAGGGATACTACGCTTGAAATGTCAAGGAGGATATTTAGTAACCTCAGCTGGTGACAAGTGAGTTGAAAAAAATATTCACAGAAACTCTTTAGTTTTATGGTCATTTCATATGAAAATGTTGTGCCTGCCTATTTGATGTACAGGTGTAAAAGGTAGAATCTATCAAAAATTGACTGTTTCTCAAGAAAATATCTATGGTACACCTTTATTTTTAACAAGCATTAGCTAAATATGGACACCCTACCACCCCCCACCCCACCCCACCCCCACCCCAATATTCCATGGCTCTGATACACATCTGCAAAATTCATTTAAGAATGACTGCATGTGATTCTCTGTCTCTATTAGAGCAGGAATCTCATTCCTGCATGCAGCAATGAAATGTTCATTTGAGTTTATAAAGCTGTAAATATACTTACTGGCAAGTACCCCCAGTATTTATCATATAACATAGGTGTAGGAAGCTGTTTGAAACTGGGGTGGGCTAAATGTTGTTTTGGATGGCTGTACCATGGGAGGGGGGTGCCCCGCTTCCCTTAAGGAAATATTTCAATATTTGAGGGTCCTTAGATGCAATTTGATGCAACATATTAGGCGCATTTTACAGAAAATGGCTGCATATTTTTGACATATTATACAGAGGAAATAGACTGAACTTTTCATCCTTGGATTGGGGGGGGGGGGGCATGGCACAGCGGAAGCCTACTTCTGCCCCACCACATTTTTGATTGGGGGGGGCTACCCCCAGTCCCCTCCCCCATATGTTTCCTATGTTTATGTCATACAAAATCTGACAGCTCATTGAGAAAAGTTGAAAGGCATCTGACATTCACTTTTTTTTTCAACCCTTGACATCCTCCTTTAGAACAGTTGTTTCATTCTGTCTATCTGCAGAACCCTCCGTGTGTGGTCCTGGCCCAGTGGGAAGTGTCAACACACTCTAAGAGGTCACTTAGATGATATTGAGGTGAGTTGAAACTTCTGTTTTGATTAGGGGGAATTTTTGTAACCCATTTGTTCCATAAACCAGTTTATATTCATTCACATAGTTTTTAGGAGGGATAACATGTACAAAGTCTACCATTAAAGTGGGTCCATAACTTGGGTAAGGGACATCCCCTCCCCATCCCTTCCTTCAGATTTGTCCACAGCTACCACAGTTTCAATCACAGGTCCCATTATGCATCCATGCAAGTGCCCCTTCCAAACATAAGCCATATACCCCTATCTACCTGTTCAGCTGGCTAAGATAATCTTACCAGAATTTTATAAGGCCAAAGTAGCTATTAAGAAAATATGACCAATACAGCAGCAGAGATATCTCTTCCCTTTTATGAAGCAAGAGCACTCAGTTCAAAAGAGATGGCAGCATTCTATATTTGTAAATCCTAAGAATAGAATGTGACTGTCCATGACCTTTGATTCCTTTTCAGAAACTTTGATCCAAACATCTGTTCAAACACCTGTTTCCTGCCCTGATTCCAATTTAAAGTCTTTCGTTTCATGAACCTATCCATTTGTTTGGATGAAAAAGTTTCCTTTCCATTCAGTCCTTTCAAACTATTGTGTCTGTCTATTTATAGATGGCTTCATCCTGTTTGTGAATAGTAGCTATTGTATGGCCAGGTGAATAAAAGCCCCCTGCTAGGATATTGAGCTAACACCACCTGCTTTGTAGATGCAATGAATATTCATGTTAAGTTCATGTTATATGGGATGAAGTCTGGATTGAGTGATAGGTCAACAAACTGTTTTTTTAATTAAAATATAAATTAGCTATGTACAACAGTGTGTGTAACATTTGTAGTGTTAGCAAAGTCAGTTGGATGATTTGTGTGTATAACAAGGTTTTGATGTCTTGTCAGATTTATGGATGTGCCCCCTCTATGACAGTTATGGTGAAATATGCCTGTACTATGTGACCTTCAGTGTGCATGGAGAGACAAGCTGGAAGTCAAGGGGCACATCCACCTTAAAAATGTTACCCCCTCCCCCACCCATAAACACTTTTGAAAAAATTACTATTTCCTCAACATATCCAACCACCTCCCACCTACCCACCCTCTCCTTTTTCCCAACTTCCAACACCTCTTGCTATGAATCTGAGTAGGGAGTAATTTGCTGGAAAGTAAGCAACTGCAGTATTATTTTAAAGATGGTTTCTTTTAGCAGTGGAGTTTTCAGAGGAACCTAGAAGTGACCATCCAACTGTGATTATTTACAGATACCCCAAAATAGTTGAAGTGGTGGGATAGAGTAGGACCAGGAAGGGTGAAGGGATGGGGAGGCTGGGAAAACAGGTTTGGGTGTGATGGACAGATATGGAATATTACAAAAGTGTTCCTTCTTCATAAAATGTTCCAGGATATAATGTGGACAGTATCAACACAAGGTTTAAATGAATTTAAATCCTGTGAAACTTAAAAGTGGGCCAAATATTTTAACCGCCCATGTTCCCCTTTCGAACACACTTATGATTACTATGAATGCTGCCTACACTTGCAGTACCTGGTATCTTACAAAAGTGCTATAGCTATATAAAGTTAAAGGGGGTTGTTTAACTTTGCAAACTGTGAACAGTCATGTAGTATCGATGCTCATTCTAAATTCTGTTTATATTTCATCACAATTTTTATATTTTTGTACCATTCCTTTTCCCTTTTCTCAGACATTTTCATTACACAATGGACTTGCTTTATCGACATCTTGGGATGCAACGTGTAAAGTATGGGACTTGGCCAAAGGAATCTGCATGCAAACATTGAAGGGTCATTCGGAAGGTATGTTTCTTCTAGTATGAACTGTACCTTTTGGTGCTTAATGGTCAAGAAGTCTTGATATCCCCTTACCGTTTTGTAAATCAGCCCCACTTTTCTCCTCTACTGTAATTTAATATAAAAATTGAAAAACAAATCAAAGTTACAGGAATATTCCATGGACAATGTAAGAGGGCCTCAAATAAAAGAGAACAAGTTTTTAAATATGCCTTTCAAACCCCATACCCATAGCTTGTTTATAATTTAAGATAGGTAATAATAATAATTAGGTAATAGATAATTAAGATGTTTAAAGATAGGCTATTTTTTATCCAAACAGACGTCTAGCTGCTTCAATGTTACAAAATGTTACATAATACTGGTAGATTACTTCCAAATTCTTTTGTTGATCTTAAAAATTGAAATGTTTAGTTGACCATGAAACTTGACACCAGTGAAATATTGAATAACATTCATTTTAGACTGAGTTTAAATTTTGTGAGAATAAAGGTTACAACTCTAAAAGTTTCTGCATATTTCACTTATGTCAATATTATACAGAAATACAAAAGATGTTTAATTAGTTTGCCTGTGTGACATTACAGATTTCCTATAATTTGATGCAGATTTCCTATAATTTAATGCACTGCTGTGAATTGAATATGCTCTTTATAAAATTCATAACTTATAAATGCAATGCTATTGAGATGGGATTTACACCAATAAAGAGAGAAAAAGTTCACTGGTTTTATGAAACTCTCATAAATTGTCACCAGAATATCCCTTTAGGCAACTGCAGGTTGTTTTATTCTAACAGTTAGGCATGTCAGCTATTTAGTCGACCCTTTGCTTTTCAAATGTTTCTGCTGCCTTTGAACAGGATTATAAAATGCAGTTGTACAATTTTTTTATCTCCATGTGTGTCTGTTCTCAGTGTTTCTTTTTGTTTACAGCAGAACTAATGCTGTTACACATAGACCCTTTTCCAAATAGCAGTTACAAATGATTTTGGGACAGAGTTTTGGTATGCATCATTTTTGCTCACAGTAAAATGCCATAGACAAAAATGAGTATACCAAACCACTGTCCCATAATCCTTTGCAATTGCTATGTGGAAAAGGGTCTATGTGTCACCCCCAGCCTACACAGTTTTCAGAACAGAAAGCATGTACACTTTTCATACTTGGTTAATGGATGTGTCATAGTTTGAAAACATTTGGCAGAGGTGATCTGAGGTCAGCAGGTGTCACTCGGATGAAATAAAGGAAAGTCCAATGTTACAATGAAATCATTATCAATTACTTTGTCAAACTTGAGAGTGATTTTGTAGCTTTTTGAGACCAGTTGCCTGTCACCCCCACTAATTTTCAGTACTGCTGACAACATTGTCTTAATGACATTTATGTGAGTCACACTATTGTTTAGCAATGACCCAAGGTTAACTAAAGACTCCAGGAGTTGTCAGTTATGCCGTATAAAGGTGACTGGCATCACCACAGTGGCAGTTTACCAAAGTCCTTTTTGCTACCACTTTTACCTGCCCCCCCTTCCCCCTCCCCCCCCCCAACACACACACAAAGATCAACAGTAATATCAGGTACAATGGGTGACCGTCGACTTAGGGGGCCCCATCGAGTGTGCTTTTAGCCTAACATTCCACATAACAATCTTGGAATGATAGATTTCTTAAGTGCGCATTAGACGGTCACTCCACTATTCCTTGCAGAAGTGGGCTGTACATCAGGGGACTTTCCTACCATCCTACATCCTATTGGTCCTACAGCTTACAGTGAAAATGACAACCCATTAGTCCTACAGTCCATTAGCTCCACAGTAAAACAGCTGAGTGGTACTACAACCTGTCAGTCCTAGAGTGCATACTTACATACAAATTCCATTGGCTGTAGGACTCTGGGCTGTTGTACCAATTGGCAGCAGCACCAGTGACCTGTAGTACCATTGGGCTGTAGGACATATGGGTTCTAATACCATTGGGCTGTAGGACAAATGGGCTCTAATGCCATTTGGCTGTAGGAAAAATGGGCTCTAATATACTATTGGGCTGTGGGACAAATGGACTGTAGTACTAAAGGGCTGAAGACCCATGGGTGTATTAATCAGTTGTAGTACCAATGACTGATAAGATAAATGGGCTGTAGCATCATGGGTCATAGTATTATAAATGGGCTGTAGTACCTTTGGGATGTATATAATAACAACATTGTTTTGCTTTTGTCAGTTGTGTTTTGTGATAAGATAAATGGGCTGTAGAATCATGGGTCATAGTATTATAAATGGGCTGTAGTACCTTTGGGATGTATATAATAACAACATTGTTTTCCTTTTGTCAGTTGTGTTTTGCTGCCAGTTTGACATGGTGAAAGCAGTGACTGGTGGGGGTGATAGCTTAGTTAAAATATGGAGTCTGACCAGCGGTACATGTACACACACACTAGAAGGACACAAAGATGATGTGGTGAGTTAATTTTCTCAGCTCTTTGGTGATCTCACCAAAATCAGGATGAATTTTGTAGATTACTTAAAAAAACAACATGTTTTTTGAGGTAGCACATACTTTTTGTTGTCATGGGTGCATAGTTTTTGGCAGCTAACTCGCATAGTCCTTTGATTTTGCATAACTATTCTTAGTTTTGGTCAATATCATAGAACTTGCCACCCTTCCCCCCCCCCCAAAAAAAAAAAAAATCTGTAGGCAGAGGGTTTGTCACTGACTTGTGTTAATTTTACCGTAGTTTTAGTGTCTGTTTCTTTAGATTTGTTGAGATTAGAAGGGCATGTAAAATTGTGAAGTCATGACTTATTCTTCAGACAAGAATGATACTGACCTCTGATATGTGCAGTGAGGGTCTGATTGGAGGTAGCCATTTTCATCTAGCCCACCTGAAATTATGCCCCCCCCCCTCCATGGTTTGCAGAGCTACAGCATAAACCATATGTAGAATTTGTCATGGACAGATCAGTGCAACACCCTTTACCCCATGCTACTCCACCTCTCTCCAGTTGTAAGTCCTACTTAAGAGGTAAAATTTTTACATGCCTAGTAGCTAATTTTATATCATTGTGTTATAATCAAACTTGCTTCAAGCATTATCATAGTAACAACAAGGTTTATGGAAGATGATCAGTTAAATCTGTTCTACACTTTTATTTGTAACTCATATATGACCCTGTGCAAGGCACGGCGTATGGCTGCCATAGGACTTTACTCATTAGCCTGGGTGGTTATTGCTAGGGGACTACTCAAGCATGCAAGGTTTTATGCAAATGATCCATAATGTGCACAGGAAGATATAGTGGTAGTTGTCGTAAACAATTTATTTAGTTGAGATTACTCTTTGAAAGTCCATTTAATGGCGCTCAAAAACCTTAGTTGCAATTAGTCGACTACAAGCATGTAATCTACTGTTTTAATATAGCCTGATCTATCAAAATGTATCATTACAACAGTTTGTCAGCAAATATTGCATAGCCTAAACACAGTGATGGTTTTCTCAGAATGCTGGCCTACATAACAAATATTATTTATAAACTGATCTTGTGTGTAAACTTGGAAAGATTTGTTATGGCTGTATTTTGGTGATATAAAGAATGACAGGGACAACGTCATAACTGTAATCAATTAATCCCTGTGATTGTCAGAAGAGCTGTTGGTTTAATCTACTTCAAAAAAAGGGTGGAAGGGTCGACTATCAGCAATAGGAAGATCAAAAATTGCTGGGGTGTATCAGTTGGTTGGGTTTGGAGCCTCCCACGCCTGCAAAAAGCTGGACGCAAACACGCATTGCGTCCGCAAAAATCATGCTGCAGCTAGAATTTTTCATCTTAGTCCCAAATTAAGTAGACCAGGTGAGCTAGAAATTTTGGTTTTCAAAGTATGTGTGCCCGCGAAGTTTTGCAAGTTTTGCATCCATGGAGCCTCCCTAGTATTATCATCAGTTGGGGAAGCAGTGCTTTTGCATAAATTAAGTTGCTGTCAGTGTACAGATGGTTGTGTAATGTCAGTGTCATGTTATCGCAAGTCCACCACTGAACTATTTGTAAATTTTCAGTCAAGTTGCGGTAAATATTGGGTATCATTTTGATTTTACAGTACTGCTTGCAATATGATGATGATGTCATTGCATCAGGTTCTGCAGATAGTTCAGTACGCCTTTGGAACCACTCAGGTACGTAGTCTATTAAAGGAAATGAAAATAGGGGAATGCTATAATATGATTATGTTTCTGTCATTGTTTGTGGTTCTTGTCTGCATTGTTCAAACTGAGCAGAAATATTTTTTGAAAAAGACATTTTTTTTAGTTATAAGAGGAACTGTCACAATTAGTATTTCCATACCTCCCTGTAATACAGCATTTGAACAAAGTCTGTGTTAGAGTGTCTACATAGGTTTTTTTTTTTTTTTTTGAAAAGAAATTTGTAGATGATAAGTTACTACAGTAGAACAATAGTAATAATAACATTAACATCATTTATATTACACTGAAATCAAAACACTCTAAAGTATATTACAGAAGTGTCCTTAAAAGAAATAAAAATGTATGTAAGCAGAAACTCAATAGAAAAAATGATTGATAAATAAAAGGAAGAAGTATGCCTTAACCTTTATGTTTACACAAGGTGTGTATTCTGTCTTAATACTGTAAGAGTGGGTGTAGCTAGCTTTGATGCATTCCTGAGTCAGTAATGTTGTACAGTAGGTATCATGGATGGTTGTAGCATGGTGGGCTGCAAACTGGCACACTTTAGGATTTGATTGCCGATTTTCTTTATGGAAAATGGATTCCTCCTTCATTTTTTTTTTTTTTTTTGCTGTATTACATTGCTGTATTACAGAAGCAATATCTTGCTGTGGAATTAATTATTCCATGTGAAAAACTAGATAAAATAGGGCAACATTTAGCTAATAGGTTTCTGTGTTAGTTGTTTAAGCAAGTTGTTTAAGGATCCCAAATTGACTCTTCTCATGTTTAGGTCTCTGCAGGTGTCTATCAACTTTGTATGATGTTTTTTGATACAAGGTACTTCAAGTAAACTTGTTGTTTATCTTAATAAAGATGTAGGAAGGTAACTTAATGGCTAAAAACAAACTTTCAAGGAAGGAAAAATGTTCAACTTTGCTCATTAGACCAAATTTAGCCAAAACAAAGTTTGCATGATGAAAACCATAGTGGCAAGGACATTGACATGAAACTACAAAATAAAATCATAAGCAGATCAAGGCTTCTTTTTTTCTGTAAAAAATGGCAAGAACTTTGGTCAAAAAGTATTAAAAACATACCAGGTGTAAAATCTTAATGTGTGACAGTATCTCAAGAAAGCTAAGCAAGATTGATGCAAAGTTTGAACCAGCTTAAAATAAAGTTAAATGATACCATAGACAAAGTCTATGCTTCATTGTATGGTTCACACATGCTGCAAAGACTTAGGTTCAATGAATCCAGTGGTCATATTTGGTACCAAACATTAAACTGCATTTGGAGCAGTTTTGATGACGTCTCTTTTATTTTGAAGTGTGAATTTTGCTTTTATTGTCTAGAAATAGCTCTGTGAGTTGTGAGTACTCAGTATTGTGAGTATCAAGTTAGTTGTCTGCTTAGTGCCTGAAATGGATATCAAATTGTAGGATATATAATTCTGACTACATCAAATCTATGCAGGTTTATTTCAATGGTTTTACTACATTTTAGCAAGCCATTTATTTAGGTAGGTCAGTTTATGGATTTTGCCAGTTTAGGTGCCTTTACTTCTTAAATTATTTTGTTCTTTTGGTTTAGCACACTGTTTATTTAACTTGGCAATAACATGGTTTCTGACATTCAATCATTGCTTGCAGCACAGAGGAAGCAGTTGAATCCTGGTACCCTTGGTTTATGACCACTTGTTATTTTGAATATTCTGGTATCCCATTGTCCATCTTATGTCCCGGGAATCCTTGTGATAGTTTGAATTTGAAAGTACATGTGTACCTGGAAAGGAGCTGTGTTTGAATACAACCATGCAGTTGTCCCTGCTGAGCAATTAAAAATGTGCTTTCTTTCATTTCTTACAGAAATGCAGAATAAAATGGTATCTGGTACATTGAAAGATGGTTTCAGAATTTTACTGAATAAAAATGCTTTCATGGTTTATCATATCTTGTGTTTCAGGTGAGTGTCTCAGAGAAATGCTTGAGCATATCGGAGTGGTCCGGTGCCTGTCACTTTCAAATGGAAGACTTGTGTCAGGTGGAGATCGGAAGAAAATTGTTGTCTGGGATGGAAAGGTGAGAACTTTGGTTGCATGAACACTTTGTTAGATTTGGTAATGAGATGGTTAAAGTAAATGAATAAATGTAGAAGGTGAAACTGGCTGGGACTCAGTGGCATCACTACAAGGTTATGCCTGAATCCTGCACCCACTTCCAATAGGACTTCTGCCCTCCATAATGAAACATTTAGAGTGTAGCAAGTTACAGTTATGGTTATGGTGAATCAACCCCTTGTTTTTCTTTGAAGTGCCTCCCTGCCTACTCCTCCTCTTCACCAAACAGCTTATATGTTTGCTTGTTTGTTCAATTTTATTCCATTGTCTCAACATGAGCTCCAAGTAATTGACAACAATTACATAAAATGAGGTTCTAGAAGGATTCCCCTGTACAAGGTTCATTGTAGAACCCCCTTAAAAAAAAACAAAGTAATTGCTCGGCCTTTAAATACAAATGTCAAGAAACATAAAAAGAGAGAAAAGAGTTAGGTGTAACTTCTTTCCCTTGAATGATAATGATTTCATTTTACAAAGTGTAAATTTTCAACTAATGTAAAATCAGTTAAATCTTGCATTAACATTAAAATTAATATCTTTGCAGTTGTTTGTAGGTATCATTAACTACTAGTTACAAGTTTTTTCTGTCTAGTGGATATGGGATTGAATAATTTGTCATGTAGTTTATGTAATGTTGTATTCATTCAGCTCACAGTTGAAGTGTTTTTTTTTTTTTTCATTTTTTTGAGTATAGTGTGTTAGGTCTCATAAACATATTATTTGTGAATTCTGAGATAAAAATTCTCTGGAAAGTGCATTGTTGAAAATTCATTTACGCATAGGATAAGCCAACTTGAACATTCATATGCTAATTAGTACAATGGTTGTGGCTATTGTCATGGTTTCTTACATCATGAAAGGTCAGCTTATTGTGGATTGCACCTGGCCCCGAAATATTCTCCTGTGCTCAGCCTCGTCCCCTTCAGATAAAATGAGGAAGGCCCATAGCATGATTAACGTACATTTGTGCGATCTGTCGGTTGGTCTGTTGGTCAGTCGATCTGTCTGTTGACTGACTGACTGACTGACTGACTGATAGTCCCTCCCCTTCTTCCCTTCATCTTCCTACCAAAGGCCTAGTTGATTTAATTTAAATCAGGTGTATATCTATCCCTGCCATTTTATCATTTTAATTGAAATAGTATTATATTACTCTGATAGCCTGTCAGTACTTTGCCTTTTGTAGTTGGCATTCTCATTTTGTAATGCTACCTTGTTAGTCAATACCATTGTAATTGTTTTACTTACAATTGTGTGTCACCCTATATCAGTTGGAGACCTTTGAACTCCTCAAACTCTGTTTTTGTTTTCTTGTCACCATTGGCAAATATTTGGTTTAAATAGAAGCTAATTTAAGATGTAAACAGTGGCAAAGCTCATTACTTATCAGAAGTGCCAGATTTGTTGTAGTTCTTATTACAGGATCCTGCATTTCAGTGAAGTCTTCTTGAATATAGTAAACCTTCTGTCCACGTTGTAGACATTGGGTTAATAGGCCTTGCCCTTTGATACTGTGATTGTCTCCATTTGGGTGGTTTCTAGGGTAACGGTTGTGGTAGGTCTGATAAGTTGTGAATGCTGTCGATTTTGTCTGTATGAGAAACGTTTGAAAATTTTGTTATTTTAACAAAAAGATCAGAAAACAAAGCTGCTTTATTTGCAAAGGTGAAACGACTTATGGAACAAGGAATCAGCAAAATTTTTCATAGTGCTCAAATGGATCCAGTTTGCCCAAATTGGCAGCATACCACCTTCTCCATCCCCTGCCCTTTCACATTACCACACCTTTATTCACACAGATACAAAAGTAGATGAAAAACATATATTTAAACTATATACGAGTGTTATACAGTGCAATGAAGGAACCTGATTCTCCAAGAGTATCTCTTCATATCTTATTTCTTGAAAAAATATTTCATTTTTTTAAGGGTTTGTTTAAAAAGGGTCCACACTTTTATTCACTTAATTGTGACTTGTAAAATTAAGGTCATGTTCCATAAAAAGAGAAAAAGCTGTTGATGTTGTACAATGAGCTTTGCTTGACTTGTCTGAAATGTCTTTCTGCAGATTGCTAGACAAAAAAGTGGAAGCGAAAAATGTGAAGCTCTAAAAGAGTAGTTTAGTTCCGTAACCCTAGCAATCATTACTTTTTAAGCAAATTTGAAGAGCTGAAAGAAGAGTTTGATCAACACATCAGGGGTCAAAATTTAATTTTGTTGTCAATGTTCCATGGGACAGTTTGTTTTAAAAAAACTACTGTTCTGGATCAGATTTTATTGTTCCAAATATTTCATATAATTTTAGAGCAAATTCCTTTTAGAATTTGTCCTTTAATAATTACACAAAGAACTAGTAAAATGACTATTTTTAAACCATTTATGGGAAGGCCTGAAGTTGGGATACCTGCAACCTCAGGTGAAAAATGCCCAAAAATGAAGCAGGATGCACACAGTAAGCAACTTTGGCAAAGGTAGTGGGATTTGGGTGATGAAAAAGTTACACTGCAAAGTACTATTTTTTGTTTGAATCACCCTGTGCAATGCATTTCCATGATATAGCAATAAGCTATTTCTCGTACATATGTTCATACATAGTGATTAATTTCTTGTGGCAGACATGGTGAATGGCCCTGAATTTGTTCTAGTTTTGTCCTTACATAGCAATGTTGCTTCAACGATCCTTTTACACAGAAAGTCAATGGGATGATGTTGCATTTTAAGCCAGGTAAAGCACACATCGTGTTCAAGTTTCATGGCTTAGTTATGAGCTGGGAGGAAATATTAATACAAAATAGCCTGAAAAACAAATATTAGACTTTCATGTAGAGGGAATATCATAATAATAGTTACTCCTCATATGGAATGCACCACATAAAGGCAAAGGGTGATAAAGGGTGACTTTCGCTTGCAGGGTGATAATTTTGTACAAAAAAGTTTTTCTGCATTTGGTATCAAACTGCCGGTACCTGCATAAATACAGGAAAGATTTGCCCTGTACTGAGAATAATATGTAAATGTCCAACCAACAATTGATTCCATTTGAAATGAGATTACAATTTGATACTTTAGTAAAAATTCACAGGGATGTTTTTGTTATTCACAGCATGAATATCTTGGCAGGAATTAGGATATAGGCCTATTCATGTATGCAAATTGCTTGTGGAAAAACAGTGTTTCAGGGAAAAGTAAGTTTTGAAAAGTCACTGTTCCATCACAGAAAACAATGTTCTTGGATCAGGGGAACAGCAGGAATTTTGACCCCTGCACATTGTAAAGCTGTGAAAACTACACAAGTTTATCTATTTAACAAAGTATGACCATGTATTTATAAATAACTTTTTTATTCCAGACTGGAGATCTTTTAAATGTCGTTCATCGAAACCCAAACCTCCTACATCTGATGTGGGTGAGTGATACCAAGTTGATTACAGCATCACCGGAATCCCCTGGGGTAATCACTCTCTTGAGTTACTGGTAGCAGCAGGTCACTGGGTTGTTAACACTTCTCAGTTTTTGCCCCCTAGGAGGGCATTACATTGTAGCCTCACTGGATTCATAAAGCAGTGTCTCTGGTAATGGGTTACTACTGTACTTTGCAGTTTTTACCCTGGAGCCCTTCATCACATTGTAGCCTCAATGTTTTCCTAAAGCAGTTTGACTACAGTGGTTTACTAGTAGCAGCAGGTCATTGGCTCAGTAATATTTTTCAGCATTTGGTCTGGAGGCTTGTATGACATTGCAGGCATACTGTATTTCTCCAGCAGTGTCATTTGATAGGGCTACTGTAAGCAGCAGATCATACTCTTGGTACCATTTCTCAGGTTCTGCATGGAGGCAGGGATCACATAGTTCTTTTAATGGATTTCTTTAGTTGTGTCACTTGAATGGGTTACTGCTAGCAGCAAATTCTATGCTCAGTAACATTTTGAGACTGCCCTGGAGGCAGGCATTATTAGTGTTACTTGAAATGGCTACTGTTAGTTGCAGACCTTGGTATTATTAGGGTTCTCAATTAAATACAGGAGTTAGACACCAGTGAACAGCCTGACTGGAATCCTTGACATCATATTGTCACTGGGAGCAGAAGAATTGTCAACAGACTCAGTCACAATCCTTTTGCATTGCTGGACATGCAAGCAGGCATCAGTGTACACACTGGAGTTCTGCATTGTCATTGGCCCTCTGAGTCACAAACAGCTGTAGTTAATAGACCCTTTTCCAAATAGCACTTACAAAGGATTATGGGATACGTTTTGGTATGGGTCATTTTTGTCAATGGCATTTTACTGTGGACAAAAATGATGCACACCAAAACTATATCCCACAATCCTTTGTAATTCCTATTTGGAAAAGGGTCTATTTGGGAAGCTCATAATAAACCCTGGCAAAAGGGGTAAGTGTGGAATCTTCACCTGATTCTCTCTTTCTTACTAACCTATAGCTGCAGACTCATCAGTCTGTATGCTTAAAGGCCAGCCTACACTACATGGACTTGACTGACTGTGATGTGACTGATGCAGTGTGCACCAAATTTTGTCCCTGACCCAGCTGCGATGGGAGAGTCAGTTTTTGTCATGATGAAACAGGGCATATCAAACATGTTTAATATTTGTCTTAAAATAGGGGGCAGTTGCATTGTCTTGAAGAGGGTTGTTGCAGTATGCAACTGTCACTGGCCCTACTGTGACTCGATTCTTTTGGAAAGCCAGTGAAGAAGGGGTGTGAAACCAGGTGATGGGTGGTTGAAACATGGTGGCCCCCATGTGCACTGGGTATTACCTACATGAATGAATCTGGTGGCAGTCAGACCTGTGCGGTGTGAGGCAAATCTATGCACCAGCTGCAACCAGACTACTTACAGACTAGGTGGCCACGAGTACCTCTTACTCATCCTCAACAAGTAAGTGGAAGTGAGTTGGGTCAGGTCGCAGTCTGTTTGGTGCAGGGTACCCCAGCCCTAAATCAAGAGCCAGCACCTAGTCTCATCTGACTCTCAAGGCAGTTTAGAGTCATCACATACTTACCAGTGAAATAGAAAACAAAACAAAACTCAGTTTTGCTATCAAGTTTTGTTGTACTTTATGGAAAGCATGTCACATTCAGAGACAGAATGTATATAGTTTGGAAATGTCATTGAAGTATTTTTTGAATTTCATTAAAAACTGATTGGTGCAATGTGTATTTAGAGGTAAGAGGTATTCATTAAGGTCTTAATGAAGTTAAGTATATGACTCAGATCTAATATTGAAATGTATTTATGTATGTAGTAGGAAGGGGTTAAGCAAAAGTTTAAGTTTTTGATATTACAAAGAGGAACTAAATCTAAGCACTGTGGTGAAACTTTAATTCAGTTCCTCAGTGAAATTCTCAAAATATTAGCAGATGAAGTTGCTAAATTTCTTATGTGAAGTGAACTTGAAGCAAGCAGGAAAAATGTCATCTCCTTACATCCATGACCAGCGTTTTGTCTTCTTTTTTTCTCAGTCTGTTGTTGTTTTGACCTTGAAACAAACAGGGATACAATATTCCAATGGGGAATGTAAAGTGTTCAAAATTCGTTTGTCTTTTGTGCATTCACATTACAAAAGTATGGGATTTTGAAGGAACAATTGGCTGTCAAAGTATTAGAAAAGCAAAACTGTATTGATTAGTGTGAGATTATGAAGTCACTTTTGCTTGCTTGCATTTCTTTTTGGGTAAAAAAGGTGATAGCTTCATATGCTATTATCTTGAGAAAAATGGTAAGGAATTGAATGAAAATTTCGCCAGAGTGCTTGGAATTAATGCCCCTTTAAAATTTCAAAAGTAAATTTAAGCCAGAAGCCATTTTTATTTTTGAATCATTTAGTGGCTCATTGTAACAATGAAGTGTAGGAAAGTTTGTCTTTCATCATCATCGCTATCAAAGATAAAAAATTCTGCTGTTGTATCACCTTGACTGTTTTCCATGGACTGCTCTAAAAAGTAGTTAATTTCTCTCATTCATCGTAAAGAAAATATGTATTAAGAAAGAAGTTGATTATAAACAAATGCTTATTATCTTTAATTTTGGTCTCTGGATTAAATCCTGGGAGAATCACATGGAAACACTTTTGGAAGTAAATTACTTGGTCAGTAGGGCCGTTCACAACGGTGTCAAGGATGTTTTAAAAACATTGCTTTGCGAAAGATAATGGTCGTAATTGTTTGATTCAAGTTTCATCTGCTTTAAGTTCTGTTGTGAATAGTTACCAGCATGTGATGCAGAACAAGGCTCTTTCATTTCGCCCAGTAATTGGAAAGCAGCTTAAAGACTGGGAGATCACTCTTTTCTGTCAGATGAAGGTATTAATTGGTCACCCTGGGTAAAAAAACTAAGAGCGATTAGTGCATGCCTCCATGCCATTGGGAGGTTTCTAAGATAAGGGGGGGCTGATCAAATCAAATCCAGAGTTTTGGCATTTTGTTAGGTAACTTTGGCTGAAGGTTTCGACAGAAAACCCTCAGATTGAAAATTATTGGGGAGATGTAACCCGTTCCTCGTTAGGCCACCCCAACCAATTCTGACAGCCCTTTGCTTGACTCAGTGCCCTCCAAATATTAGTCTACAAGAGAAGGCAAATTTTACCATGGTCATACATGATCATCTTGGAGAGTTGTTAATGAGCCTGAGATGGCTGACTGACTTAGATTCAAACTTTATTGAGCTTAACTTAAGCCAGTTGTATGTAGCTTTTGCTGTTCTTTTAAGGATAGCTTGCATCAGAGCAGCGAAGAATCCCTCCAAAAGTACTCACTTGAAACATGTATTCATATATTTCTACCTGTGCCATGCTATGCATTCCATACTGTAATTCCGTCCTTTATTATTAAAGATTATATCTTCCTTCATTTTTGTATTAATTATTTTTTTTCATAATTTATATGATTGTTGTGTCACCAAGTGTCAAACTATCCAGTTGTTTTGCGGTATAATAAATGCAAAAAAGTGTTGTAAATAAAGATGCTGGCTTGCCAGATATATACACTTTGGTGTGTTATAAATATTGAAAACGTGTTATTTTTATTATTGCTAGTTTTAAAAGAAAGTTTTTGAATCCATGCCAGAAGTACACATACCTCTAACATATCAGCTGATATGTACCTTCGCGTTTTTCAAATTGTGACATATTTTGCAACCCCATACCTGAATAATCTTTTAAGTAAAATACAGTTGCTTTTGACTTTAGAATTATCCGAGTAGGATTTGTCCAGGTGGGATTATGTCCGGGTTGGGGATGGGGGTGACCAGGAATCCAGCTCATGATGTTTATGATGCTTTCATCATTTGTGAGATCATTGTGGTTTGAAAGCAAGTCTATAGACTGTAAGAAGCTTTTTCTTGGGATCCAATCAACATAATGAAAAAACATTTTGTCGTGATTAAAGTATAAAGCAGGTCTATTGGATTGACTTCGCCCTAGCCGGTTGGTGGCTCTTGTGCGTCACATCCATGGGCGTAAATCCCGGGGAGGGGGGGATGGGGGATATATCCCACCAACATTTGACTAGGGGGATGGCCCATGTAATCATCCCCCCCCCCCCCCATGTTTCAGTCTACAGATACGTGTATGATGGAAAGTATATTTTATTTTTCATTTTCGTAAGAAATTTTTTCAATCTCGCTTCACTTTCTATGACAAATGTTCCTCAAACTATCAGAATTTTAGCAAATCGTTGGCAATCTATCAAAATTTTTGCGCGCTCCGCGCGCTTCCAACCTTACGTCAGTGTTACTCATATTATCAATATCTTCCGACAGCAACTTTTGGAGAAGCACAGCAGCAAAATGTTTAAAGTTTACGAATAAATAGGTAAAAGACTGGCTTATGGCAGTGGCATGTAGGTTTGTTGGGCAATTGAAAGTGTCTCGATGTAGAGTCTGAATGCAGGTTTTGTAATGGAAATATTATTGGTCACTGTTTACACTCCATGTCATGACCATTATTAAGGTAATAATACACGAAACTGTTCTGATCACGACACTTTCCGAAGAACAGATATACATCTCCAAACATCTGTGGGGGACCTCGCACCAATATGCATGGTATCTTTCAATCTAATATATAGCATGACATAGAAGGTTGGAAGTACGTATCTGCCGTTATACATTTTTCAAAAAATTTTACCAGAGCTTCGCAAAAACGCGCTGAGCCATTATCGGTATAGATGGTGATTGTTAATACACTTATGACGAAAACAGCACTCTGTAACGCTCTTATCAGTCCTTCACCCCTTTTACTACACCCGTCAGGGAGGTCTAATATCACCTCCCTGCACCTATACTCTCCCTCCCTCTCATTTTTCATTGCTGGCAGCTGTTCGTCCGGATTTTAGTTCAAAAGTAGTAAAAATACGATAGTTGTAAAGTGTTCGGCGTCGTACTCTTATATTATCATTTGGATGTCAGGTAGTATACACATTATTTAATCCCCCCCCCCCCTAAAAAAAAAATTAATATGATTAAAGCAGAGCTTTCAGGAGGTCCTATTCAGGTATCTGCTAGCCTTAGATGCCCTTTCACAATGCACAATGAAGGAAATGACATATTTCGTAATAACTCAAGAATGTTTCTGTGGACTCCACGCACATATTTTTGTGTAAAAACTTTCCCGAAATAGAAGGCAGTAAAATAAACAGAAGGGAGGGGATTTCAGGAGATTTGTTGACAACGTATCTGTCTCCTAATAGACAACATATTCTCCTCTTTTACCTCACCAAAAATTAACATTCACTAAATTATGGACATGTTCGGGCCATATATGATCAGTTCCAAAAACATCCCAAAGATAGCACCATTTTGCATATAAAAGACCTTAAATTAATAAAACAAAATCTTAAAGGGGAGGGGAAACGCCTTCCCAGGACGACACCTTTATGTAGTGACAAACGAAAGATCAAAACTGCTGCATGTAAATGCAGGAACGCATGAAAAATAAAGGTGTAATTTTAGCAGACTTGGGGTAACTGAGGTATTATTACGACATCATCTATGGGCCCCCAATCGCAAAAAATCTGGCGACGCCACTGATCTCAAGCCAACTTCCAGGTCTTGCAATGATCTCCGAATTCAAAATCCAGTTGTATGGTATGACCCTATATGTTGATCCCTACCTTTTAAGCTTAACAGAACATTGTTGCTCTTGTACAATTTCAATCCAGTGCAGCTTATCAACGAGTTTTGTGCTCAAAATAGTAGGCTATTTCCTAAATGCATGAATATACCAATAGCCTACCAAAGACATTACCACTGAAAATACCCCTTAAAACAGTCTTCCTGGCACTTCTGAGACTTAAAAACCCAGGAGCTTCCGGGGGCTTCGCCGCCTGGACCTCTACCGGGGCATTGCCTCTGGACCCCACCCGTCACGGGCTCGCGCTCTCGCCGTGCACGCTTTGCCTGCACATTTTCCACATTTGCGATAGTTCACCCTATCCCCCCCCAAAGCTGAAAAGAAATCTACGCCCCTGGTCACATCCCTCATACCCCTCCTACGTTTCGCAATGACTTCTTTTCAAGGAGTATAACCCTTCCTAGTGAATCTTTGCCAAATATTAAAAATAGTTTGTTCAAATCGTTTCAGTCTGCAATTCAAAACATGCGTCCTTCGCGTATAACCCAATCACACTACGAATGCGTTCTTTTTATTTTAGCACGGGAATTTGTCTAGCAATTGGTTCCCTACCAATGGTATGCCGTAAAAATTTCTTGAAATGGAAGAAATACTTTCGTCAATACGCATGACATTGGTGTAGTGACAACGGAGATAGGACTTTTGCACTATGACGCAAAGGTGAAGGGGAGCCAAGTTGTGATTTTTTTGGTTTTGATAAGAAAACGTAAACCTGTGAATTCGTGATAGTGTATGTATGTACGTAGGTCTTTGATACACTTAACATATTGTTACAACTGATAAAAATGTTTTTTTTTTAAATGATTCGATTAAATACTCAATGCAATTTTGCATTCATGTTTGAACTGTTTTTTGTTTTACGTTGGTAATGCGGGCTCCATAAAAGCCCCCCCCCCCTTCCTCCGATCACCGTTAATTCGCAGTATGCCTCTGACGCACTGTTTCTTTTCTTGATAAAAAGTTCAGGACGCGGAATTGAGATTAGGGATTAGGCCCGTAGTCAAGAGGTGCAGGGGCGCCCCCTTAGGAAATTATATTTGACCCTGTAACATTTTCAGAACAAAAATTACTAGGCTTTTGTTAATACATCTTAACATATCTCCCCACCCTACGCTGTCTCTCCCCCTTCAATACCTTGCTTGGTCACATATGCCGCACGTAGTGCATTTGGCCTACCTGCACCCTAAACCAGTGAGCGGAGAAAATAAATTCATTTTGTTTACAAAGTTTATCTCTTGCTTCTGTTACATCAGTGTAGTGATTACTTCTGATTTTGAGATGAATGTGCTGCCGTGTCACATTCTAGAGACTTCTATAAGTCGGTAGGGCTTCTACAAGTCGTTCAAAGACAAGTAAGTGGAAGAAGAGAACATTCATTTTGCTGTAGTAAGTTAGTGGATAAGATAAAATCATGACATATAGTCGATATTTTCTAAAGTACCTTTGAACTTCAGTCTGAGCCTGTACCTTTGACACTTGTTATCTTTACGAACTGTACTTGCATAGGATTGCTAATTGACACCCTGGCTTTGTCTGGAGGACAAACACTTTTAACAAACATGCAGTAATTTAACGAAAATACTGAACGTCGTTATAGAGTAAGCCTGTCTTTTACCAGAAACCCAGATGAATTCCATAGTGTATACAGTGATCATAAGCTTCTTTTGCCTTACAAGACTTCTTACAGGTAGGTTAATATTTGTTATCTTGGAAAGAATTCAGTGACTTGTTATAAGCGAAGAATTAGTTGTAGCCTATGTATGCAGTGAAGATATCAACGATATATATATATATATATATATATATATATATATATATATATATATATATATATATATATATATATATATATATATACATATATGTACATATGTATACATATGTATATATATATATATGTATATATATGTATATATATATGTGTATACATATATATAAACATATATATATACATATGTATACATATGTATATATATGTATATATGCATATATATATGTATATGTATATGTATATGTATATATATATATATATATATTTCTCTAATTCGGCACTTAGGGGGAAAGTTGTTGTTGAAAAGTCGACCTTAAGGGGAAAAAAATTTTCGGGTGAGATATAAGTTTCGCCTTAACTTTTCCACACACTTTTTCTATAGGAATACGTAAACGTACAAGGGCGCCCTCCTAGATTTACAAACTAGATGCCATTACTTCAAAGTTGTCAAATTTACGGACACCTAGCTGTTAACACGAACGGATGGCTGGCCATTGAAATAACGTTAATTTATATGTTTAGACGTTAGGGCAAATTTATTTCTTATGTATTTTATTATCTTTTTTTCGCCCTATGTACAAGCAGATATAACAATTTCCCCTTAAGGTGGGAATTAGCGTTATATATATATATATATATATATATATATATATATATATATATATATATATATATATATATATATATATATATATATATATATATAGTTTGTATTACAAAAACTGAAATGTAGTAATGCGGTTTTTAGGACATTTTGTGCACAACTAATGTCGTACCTTTGGATTTCTTTAAAATTAGCGGCACAATGTCCCACCGAAAGAGGTCCACTGACGGTCTGGCTCGGTATGTTTCCTGGATTTTAATTTTGTTTTTAAAGTTTTCTCCAAAATTAAGTATATAACTTGAGTGCGAGATGGTGCGATAAAATTTCATAATGATTTCCATTCAAGTGGGTTCAGATCTTACAGTAACGTTTATTTCGATCCGATCGCAGAAATTGAACGTTTCCGCTAACAGGGGTAACATTGTAGTACAACGTGACTGTTATTTGGCGTAAGTTAGCAGTATAAACAAACCTTTTTACCGTCTTTTTAGGGGGGAACCAGCATTACTGAGTTTATCATGGCACAAACAGGCGTACCGTAAAGACGACGTAATGTATCTCGTTCGAGAAGGAAGTTCCAATTTCAGATGCACCTTTCAGGTTTGAGATGGCTTCGGTTTTAAGTGAGGCTCTCTCCTTCGTCTCTTAATTATGCGTGTTTTTTAAGGAAGAACATGTGTCAAGAATATTGTTATAACAAATTATAGTAGGCCTTTTGCTAAAGAGCTCTTCCAAACATGCCAAGAACTGGTTTTGTCCCTGTCATGGAGGGGAGAGGGATACCAGCACAGCTGTGGGCTCAAGTTTTCTTTGACTACCGAGGCATGAAGTTATATGTGTCGACTGCTGCAACGTGTGGAAAAGTCTCACAACTGCTATGTCTCCTTGGCCTAAATTAAAGCAAATTCGGTCACACCGTACATGTTTCATCCAGAGTTCTTATAATACATAAGAGAGGCAGTGTCTTAACGGGCACCGAACAAGTTATTTCATTTTCTTTTCCCTTTCTCAAAACAGCGGACGCTACGAACTGTCAGGCTGATGAAGCTCACTGTAATAGATTTGGATTAGACTACGTTTGTTCCGAGGAAATCGTGAACCCTCATCCAAACGCTACATGCCAAGTAGGGGTGAAAGCCCTGTGTTCTTTCCCGCCAATCCCTTCTTCACTGGTTGAGACCCCCGCGAACACATTTAAACAGCTCGCCTATAATGTCTGGGAGTTGCGTTACCTATATTACCAAATCGGGCAGCGGGAGAGGACGTGCCGTATTATCCCCGAGACGTTTCGCCGTCACCCTGATCTTGACGCGATTATATTTAACGAAGCTTTCATGGGTGGATGTATTGCTGGCTTCAATTTATCCTATTCGGGCGAGAAACTTACTTTTAGGGATATCTTACATGAATACGGATTTAAGTACATAACAGCAACCATCGGCAACCCCCCGACGCCCAGAAAGTTTGAAAACGGTGGTATTTTTATCGCATCCAAATGGCCAATCCTCGAAGAGGATAATGTCATCTACGAGGCGACGCAACCCCTAACAGCCGACGACCTTTCACAAAAAGGCGCATCCTACGCCAAAATTCAAAAGACCGTGGGATCAATGTCTCGTGTTTATCATGTGCTAGGGACTCATCTCCAAGCAACCGATAACATCGGCTCAGACAACGTCCGTCGCAACCAAGCAAGGGAAATGCACGGTCTGATGCTGTCGAAGAACATCCCCCCTCACGAACCCGTCATCTATGGCGGTGATCTCAATGCTGACCGATTTTCAGACCTTGCTGCCGACATTTTTGAAATCCTCGACGCGTCGATGCCAGTTATCGTGGGTGATCAAAATTACACCAAGGATAAAACCATCAACGATATATACGACGGAAAGGGAAGTCAAAAATGGATTGACTATGTTCTTTATAGCAATGCACATTTGCAACCAAGTAAACTAGCCACGGTTCAAGTCGTGATACCGAAGACAGACGACCCTTTTGGTGTTTGCCTGGATGAGGTTAGGGTTTGGCCGAGGCCACTTTTTGCCGACAATCCGAGATGTCGAAAAACAAAAAATATCACCGACTTAGCAGACCACTTTGCAGTTATGGGACACTTCCAGTATGAAGAAGATGTCACAGTTGATGTTACGCCTACTCACCCTCCCACGCCTCCTGTGGTCGCTACAACAATTGATCCTGCTGGTAAGTTTGGTATATTTCATGTCTTTTGTTGCTTTCTCCCTGTGGAGTAACTACCATTCTTTGTAAGTTTATTCAGGGCTGTAATGCCCCAGCCCAGACTCAATTTTGGACTCGAGACCGTCTTTAATTGACTCGAAATTGGCCAGGCGGGAATGGGAGATCCCGGAATAGGAATTTGCCCGGTACAGGCTGCAACTTGAGTCGGACTCAGGGCCGATTCCACCCGTGTCTACAAAAGCTTCATTGTTATTTGGGTACATTGTAATGTTACACATAGGCAACGAAAGGAATGGGCGGGCCAGACGTTGAAAGTTACTTACAATGATCTCATAAATAAACTATGTATTTAAACCCATATATATGAAATGATACATCTCAGAACAGCCTACACACGGGTCGGAATTGACATAGGATAGGGGTCACGGGAATCGGAATTGACCCGGACTCAGGTTAGGTAGACTTGAATACAGCTCTGGGTTTATAGTCCTACACGAAAACGTGTGACGTATACTATAACCGCTATGGGTTCCTCCAGAGCTATAAAGTTTGATATACATCTTAATTCACTGTTTATAAATTCTATGGACAGAAGACTGAAAAGATAAATGTTGACGACATCTAAAATCTGAGTTTAAAAATTCCAGATTTAATTTAACTCTTCCTGTTGTCCATTTTATTTGAAGGCTCTATAATCTTACCCCAGAAAGTAACAATTTTCCCAACTTAGTTAACTTCTAGCTCCTCCTCCAATTTAAACCAAACCACCTGTCTAGTACCCCTCTAAAAACAGAGCCACAGTAGCCTGCACTGAGTTTAAATTGCTCGAGGCAATATTGTCACAGTGTGTGTGTATATGTGTGTGTATGGGTGTGTGTGAGAGAGAGAGCTTAATTGGGAACACAACTGACTGCACAAGCCATTGTTGACCAACCAGAGTGAACCTGTATTTCTTTCGTTAATTAAGGTCGAAGAAGCAAGATTATATTTCATCAGTTGCCAAAAAATATCGCATACTGTTAATGATTCTTTGAATGAATATCAATCAAAGTGCAGTTCTCAACTGTATTTAAAACTGTAGGGCTATATTCCTAAATATGTTGGGCAGAGAGTTTCAGCATCGCCCTGGTTTGGGGGATGCCATATCCCCTTCAAACTTGGGCCTTCTTTCTTACAGGAAGAGACCGCTCCATCTCTCACGAAATATTTTACGCAATAATTTTCCCCCAACCCCGTGGAGGATGTAAGCACTTCACGGATGAGTTTCTGTTTTGTCCACTTCTGTGATTTCCCCTTTCAGTGAAGAAGATAGGCTTTCTTTCCTTAAGGTCGAAGAAGCAAGATTATATTCCATAAGTTGCCAAAAAAATATCGCTTACTGTTAATGATTCTTTTCAGATAAATGTCCAGCCAGGTTTCCCGATCTATCGGTGTGGGTTGGTAAGTTAAGCCAAAGTATAAACATATTGTTTTCTGTGTCGATATCCATTTCTAATGGAGTGTATTGATGATGATCTGTGTAAGCGACTGAGTTGACCTTGGCCTGGGTGTGACCGAAATATTTCGGAACTGAAATCAAATTTAAATACCTGAATTATTGACTCTGTTTGATGTCTTATTTGCAAAAATTGCCATGTTTTAATTTTGAGTTAATTAAAATCAAACATGAAAATGCTCGCATTCCCCACAATTATCAAAAGTTTCTTTGTCTGACATGGTATGATAAACAGGAAAAAATCGGTTTGGTTATGCATATTCATGTCGGCTTTCACACTTGCACCAAATCCGGACGTTTTGTTTTGTAAGGTGACACATTTGTGTCTCAAGACATGCATGTCATGTCTCCAGGTTAGGTTAGGGCTAAAGCAATCAGGAAAGGTATAGGGTTAGAAGGATCGAGACTTCTTATTTGCCTGATATCATGTTACGGATTGGGTGGCACTTGAAGAATTTCTTGCGAAACGATGGAAATTTTATCATTTTCAAGAGATCGTTTTCTAAACATGTTGTCATCTATAAATTAGTCTTACCAAATTTCCCTGAGTTCGGAAGAACGATTAAATTGTTTTATCTCTATCAAAATGAAGTAGGCCTACTTCTCAGCGTGGATGGTAGAGACTGGTAAAGTTAATCATTAGTGGGGGTCGACGAGCTCAAAAATGGGAGGGGGCGACGAGAAAAAACCGCTGACCTAACGCGTCCCTTTCCCTATCCTTCCGCTTAGCGAAGGGTTTATTTGGTGTGATTTTAGGCATTATTAGACATAGTTAAAGTTTATCTAAGAAATTGTATCCAATCATACTCAATTTTTATTATTCAAACATGTTCGTCTATTCTCATTTGCTATCACTTTCTTTTTATATGTAATTATTTCTGCAATATTTTCATGTTAACCATCATTAAACTGATAAATTATGGGCTTTTGAGGACATCTAGTGGTTTGTTGAACAAAACGATGTCATGCCTATAAAACCATACGTACAGAATGAAGGACAATTCAGAATTAGATAGCTGGTTCACTTTATTTTCAGGAAATAAGGTTTCACCAATAGAAATTGAATGCATTGTACATCATGCATAATCTCTTTATCTAAACTTTCTCATTTTAAAATGATACAACATAAGACTTATTAAATATGATTACAAAAGCTTTTTCCCGTCTGTGCTAAGCTGATGCAAACAAAGAATGCTCCTTTAAACTGCTAAATTGAAAATCGCTTAAAATTAGGTTAACTGCTCAACTTTCTGTGGATAGGCCTATAAACTTTAACAGGAAGAAATATTGCTGTTAATTTGTGAACAGTCTCTCGTAAATAGTTGCGTAACGTATGAAATGTTGGGAATATTCGGCAGTGTGTTTAACGGTGAAATCAAAATTCGTTGTCGTTACTGTATAGGAAGAATGCAGAAAACGTCAAAAGGGCAAACAAACGCCTTTTGATAAACACGCGTTTTGACACAGAACGCGCATCATATTGCATAATGAACTGTAAGCTGAAATGCAACGGATACTTCTTGCCCTCGTATTTTAGGCATATATTGGTACACGCAGGGCTTTTCCCTCCATCACTTGGTTTTCTATTAGCGTACCGCTGAACCAGTTGACCGTACAGGATTTCTACACTGATGATATCTTTTGTGTCGGACATTAACCTCTTCACCAGTGGCGTAGTAGCAGGAAGGCCAAGGGGGCCATGGCCCTGAATATGATTTGTGGGGGGCCAAATGTCATTTCCCCCCCCCCCCCCAATGTCGCGACAGTTTACAGTTTCGTTTTACCCGTTTTTGCTCGCAAGAGGACAATTTCTCTAATAAGAACGCAAAATTTTCGGCGCGCTACTCGCGCAGAAGAGCTACTCTACTTTCTTTAATAGTTCCATTCTACATCGCTAGATAGCGCAAGTCCTTTCCATCTTACCAAGTAACATGTAGGAAAAGTACACAGTTTACGTAGAGGTCGCAAATTTCATCCCATATCGCAAAGCCTAGTAACTGTTCTCTTGTGTGTGTCAAACGGTACGGTCAGTTGGTGAGGGACTCACTGAGCAATATTTGGCTATTTCATGCAATAGGTAAGGTAGTTTCCATACAATGCATATTATCTCCTATACGGTCTAGAACCCCTGCAAATTTTCTTTCGTTTTTTGTTCTTAATGTTTACATATGTTTTTTTGTGAAAACCTACCAAAAATTTCCGCGCTTCGCGCTCTTTGCAATTTTTACAGCTTAGATTCCGGGGAAAACATTTAATCAAAGCGGAACTATGCTTCTCTAGTATACACAAATTTTATGCAATATATGCCCCGAATGAAATGGTCTAGTACACAGGTTTTCTTCAAATCCCACTTATACCCGATGGCACTGGGGCTGTCGGGGCTTCGGGTCGGTGGCCCCCGTCGGGCAAATCTTGGCGCCACCAACTTAACAATAGTAGACTCTGGCTGTGGAAAATCTCCATTCCAATCAATCCACCGAAATCCATGGGGCTAACTCCACTCTGAATAATTTTGAATAAAGTCGGATAGATTGTGACAAACTTAAAGGTGATCAGTCGTCTTGAAATATTCTTTGTGACGTCAGCCTTTTCTTGACATGTTTCTGCAGTCGTCACTGTTCAAGGATACACCGTACAAGCATGGTATAGCTAATCGGTAAGTAGCTATGATGACATCGGTATAGCTAGTAGGTATACAGCTACAAGCCGTCTCTTCTTGCTTACCGATTAGCTATACCATGCTTGTACGGTGTATCCTTGAACAGTGACGACTGCAGAAACATGTCAAGAAAAGGCTGACGTCACAAAGAATATTTCAAGACGACTGATCACCTTTAATGTGTTCTAGAACAAATTCAAATCAACCTTTAAAAAATTTTCACAATAATTGCAGATCTTGATGGCTGCTATCAAGCCTGGCAAGTGCTATTTCCGGCGATCTGGGATGTATTAAAATCTCAAATTTTCTCGGTTTGCTCTGTGCAAACCTATGGTGGCGCTCCGCTTAGATAATAAATGGGATTCAAACTTGCAATCCTCGGACCCCAAGTCCGGCCAGCTCAGCTAATCCGTCCTCACAGAAATGTGTTTTAGAATAAAATCAAATCAAGCTTTACATTTTTGCACAAAAATTGCATATCTTGATGGCTGCTATCAAGCCTGACAAGTGCCATTTCCGGCGATCTGGGATGTATTCAATCTCAAATTTTCTTGGTACGCTCCGCGCCAACCTATGGTGGCACTCCGCTTAGAGTAAACACGGGAGTCCACCTCCCTCTCCCCTCCCCCCACCAAAAAAAAATAACTCCAGTCCTCAGAACCTCCCAAACAAAAAAATCTTAGCTACACCACTGCTGCATGGATGTTGATGTTGAAGTTGTTTCTTTTTTCTTTGAATATTTTATTTTTATTAAATTAAAATCTGAAAAATTATAATGAGTAAATATGATGTTCTGGTGGGGGAAGGGGGATCAAGGTCGAGAAATCGCATCTGGTCCCCCCCCCCCATGTCAAACATCTTCCTACGCCACTGTTCATATTTTTGATTCGACACTGTAAAATTCCTGGAACCTTTCCCCTATTTAACTCTTTTGCAATAACATACAGATTTATCTCTGAATGTAGCTTTCATGAAGTGGTTACAGAGTCGTGAAAATTGAAGAGACGCAAGTCGTTCAATTATCATAGCGTCCATTGACTTTCAACTTCTGACTTAGTTCTTATACCGATTATTTTCAGATGATGCCCCGGACTGCCATGCCAACGAGACCTACTGCTCTTATTACGGACTAAACTATATCTGTAAACAACACTTTGAAGACACGTCGGAAAACGCAACTTGTCGGTCAGGAACTAGGGTCAGGTGTGAGTACCCGCCTTCCACTATTGAACTCGTCACAACCCCTGTTACTACAATGAAAGTACTGTCATATAACATATGGGAACTCGGTTACAGGTATTATCAAAACGGTCAGCGAGAGAGGACCTGCCGCACCGTCCCGACGGTGCTGTCTATGCACCCCGACTTGGACGTCATTGTTTTCCAAGAGGTCTTCATGGGTGGCTGCTTCGCTCCTCTCCTCTCAATGAATCGGCTAACTATCCGAGAAATTTTGACCGAATACGGATTCGTCCACTTCACCGGCACGGTCGGGATACCCCGTTCCAATCCCGTAAAACTGGAAAATGGAGGGACATTCATCGCCTCGAAGTGGCCAATTCTCGAAGAAAGTCAGATCGTGTATAGGGACGGAGACCGGCTAAGTTTCGATAACTTTATGGCTAAGGGGGTCATGTACGCTAAGATCGAAAAGACTGTCGATGATGTCTCAAAGTTGTACCATGTGTTTGGGACCCATCTCCAGTCGGGTAACTACCACATCCAGGATACCATCCGAATGATGCAAGCGGTCGAGATGTACGAGTTCAAGCAGACTTTTAACATACCTCACGATGAAGCGGTAATATATGCAGGGGATCTCAACGCCGATCGTGCTGGAGACCCAGAACATGCTGCAGAAGTGATCGGTGCCCTCAGAGCAACCACACCAACGATCATCGGTGACATGGAGTATACATTTGATGCTGAAACAAATGACGTATACTGGGATATCATTGACGTTCGTTTCTGGTTAGATTACGTTCTTTACAGTAACGAACACGAACAGCCTGCACTATCGACTCTCGAAGTAGTAACTCCTCGGACGGAGGCCCCGATAGAGGTCTGCCTCATCGCTCCCAGGGCCCGTGGTCCCGTATACGCAGATTCCCCAACGTGCAGTAGGAGCAGGGTGATAACAAACCTCGCTGACCATTATGCTGTCCTTGGTGTACTAGATTATGACCAATCAAAACGACTTACGACAATACCTACATTGACGACTGCATCAGGAGCGACAATGAAACGAGCAAGTGTTCTGTCCTGTTTAGCTCTAGTGGTGGGAGTTTCATTGTTACTGAAATAGCTTCAAGGGCAATACCCTCCCCCCTTCTCCCACTCCCACCCCCAGAATTTTTGCAACAGATCACTTTTCACTTTTGCCGAAATGTTTCCGCCTCTGCTGTTAATGCGGTTTTGTTTTCCAATAATTTTGCTTTTACTCCCGCACATAGGATGCAAAGGATATTTTTCTAGGGGGCTGAGCTGTTTTGCCCGAGGAAAGCCTATATTTCCTAAGAAAATTGCTCGATTTTTTCTAAACTTGCCCAAGAAAAACCTTTGGTAGGGTCTCAGGAAGAGCCGCATCCCCAGTCACCCTGGCTCGTGCTCCTATGGTTCCCCAGTTCTTCCTATCTTAGTCGTCCACAGGTTTTGCTTTTTCCATGTACAATTTTACGACTTCATAAAAAGGTCACTTTTCACTTTCAACGATATGTTTTGCTCCCCCTAGTAATGCGTGTGTTTTTTGAAACAATTTTGCTTTTACTCCCACACGTAGGACGTAGGGGCTACTTTTCCTAGGGACATGAGCCGTTTTCAGGGAGGCCTCATCCGTTATTAGTTAACGTTGACTGCGATAACAGTGACTTAGACTACTACAGTGCCCACCACTTGAAATCCTTGAAACCCAACGGAATTTTACATGGTATGGGCCCATAAAATACAAAGACCCGGCGGGCAGCCCTCTAGCGTCATACCCTGTGTCTGTGTATTACTGCTAACGACATTAAACATTTGGCTAAGATTATGTGTTTTCAGGGAGGCGATAATACCACATTCTTTGTGTTTCTTATTCTAAAGCCTTACCTGAGGGATTGCTTGAAACAGGTTTGTTAAAAGGTGTCGAACTTAAATGTACTCGCTGAACATTTGCCATGAAAGCGGGGCTATTAGAAGTTTAACTCTAGCTTTTGCTTCTCTGAAGTTATCCTTACACTGCAACTCAACACGCGACTACAACCTGAATGCATTTGTGATTCAATGACTTGTCATATTTTACTTTGATATCAATATTCACGTTTTAAAGCAACTTACCTTTTTAGATGTATACCAGCAGTTCACTAATAATGTCAGTAAGTGAGATATTTCAAAGCTACGTATTTTGTAATTATAAAAACGACCGAAATGGCAAAACTAAGAGAAATTTGCCATTTGTCATAGATGCATACTGATGCATACTGATTGCAGTACTTTGGCTCATATTGGCTCATATATGACAGAAATAAAAGACAGAAACAAGGTTATATTAGCGTGATCCTTTAACCTCTTCTGCCGAAAGAAGTGGGAGGCACTGAAGCAAAAAAGTGCTGAAAGCAAACATCCAGTGACCAAAGAAACTGGCTTTGTTACCTTGTATCGACTAATTGCCCGACACACAAGCTGCATTTGTGCAGAAATGTTGAAATAAAAGAAAAATATACGCTATTATTACTCAGTAGACCTACAACATGATTTTTCAACATGTTGACGAAGAGCAATATTCAATGAATTAATATAAATGTTCACAAAAAAGTGACGCACCTTCCAATTTATGTTGTTATCATGTAGTTGAAAGACTGCAAGGCAGGTATAATCCTTTACCGCATGGATACCATCGTTCGAACATTAGGGGTTTTCACTTCTTCATTAGCACGTTGTTTTCATCATTCCATTTGGGGCAGGGCGGTTCCATCAAGAAAACTACAGAACTGCTGCAAACTTTTCACTTATTTTCATATATTGTCACAACAATTCAATATCACAGATAACTACATTTTTATACAGACTAATAAAATGCATTTTTCTGTCCGACGAATATGGCGACTTAGTCAAGTTTGTTTCCCGTCGGATTTACGAGTCACATCCCAACCAAATGCTCCCTAATTTACGAACTTCTTATAAATAGCGGATCCGGAATTTATCCAAAAGTGTGTAGGGTACGAGGTAAGCATTGTTACACACGGAAATATTGGTATACAACGAAACGTGCAGCCCCCTTTCCATTCCTGATCCTGTTGTTGTTGTTGTTGTTGTTGCTGTTGTTGTTGTAAGGAATACCCACAACAACAATTACTCAGGTCCAAATTCAACGGTCATCACCATATGGGAGCAGCATGATAGCCTTGGACAATTAAGGCCTAATTGAACAAACGTTACCTTGCAAATTAATTTGGCACCCCCCCCCCCTCATTCCCTGGGCGCCGTCTTTGACCTGTCAGGTTCAATTATAATCTGAGTAACTTGGTTTAAAGACAGTACAGTGACTGTATGCATTCGAAGACACTATCTGTTGCTTCAACTATTCGTTTAAACTGCAGTGAGAAACCGTAGTCATAAAGTAGATCTACATCGTTATCATTTGTTTCGAGAGAATGCCAATGTTTCCACAAAGTCAAAACACATTGCTGGCTACTTTCCCTACTTCTTCTAAAGTCCCTTCGGCTATATACCGGAGGAGGAAAACCAGGGGTTTTGTCCCCTAAGGTGACGTGACCATCCTCTCAGCCGTCACTCCTTATACATGCGCGTAACCAGGGGGTTGAGGCAACCCCGTCTTCCCAGCGAACCACCCATTTACTTGAGTGAACCCCCTTCGGTTCCACCTTAGCAGCCAATCGTGCTAGGATTGTATACCATCCTTAAGAGTGACTGGGAGTTCTCACGTGCACAATAAGCAGGGCCGTCGCGACCGGGGGTGTGGGGGTGTCTCACCCCCCCCCAAAGTTCGTCAGAGCGACGATAGTCGGAAAATCTGAAATGCCAGTTAGAATTTTTGATATCTCAGTCTAGCACATTTTTCCGACTGAGCCTGTGTCAACTTTGTGTATATTTTCCAACTAGACCAAGTGAGAATAATACCAAACGTTATTTTCCTCACGTAAAATCAAATCAAAACTGTCCTTTTTTCGCAAATTCTTCTCAAATTCTCAATATTTTTTCGCCCGCTCCGCGCGCTTCAAACCTTACCTCAGTGTTGTTCTTATTAGCAATATCTTCCGATAGCAACTTTCGGAGAAGCACAACAGCAGAAGTTGAAAGCTGTTTACAAATTACCAGGTAAAAGACTGATTTTCTGAGTGGCATGTTGGTTTGTTGGGCAATTGAAAGTATCTCGATTCAGATTCTGAATGCAGGTTTTATTATGGAAATCTTATTTAATGAATATTTGGGCGCGCTTCGCGCGCATGCGTCAAGATTTATAATCAATCTCATGAACATTATTAAGGTAATTATACCAGACACAATCAATGGGAGCTAGGGCGCTTTAGTCCCCTCCCCCCTAAATTTTTCCGAGCCCCACAAAATTGTGCAAAATTTTAAATAGACTAATATTGGTGAAGACATAGATATACTCAGAAAATATTCCAAACGTCTATTTATCAGGCCCGTAGCCAGTAAGTTCTGTAACGATTCTTTCTATAACTTCAAAAAATTTTCGCGCGCTACGCGCGCTTTCATCTATAGTTCTGTCTAGTGGTAACGCCCCCGTTTCAAACATATTGGATTTCAACGTTTCCACAAATGTTGTTCTTCCGAGTAGGCGTGATTCTAGAGAGACACGAAAATGCATCGTCGCGAAGTTCTTTCCTCTTTTTCCTAACTGTTGGAAGATCCTTTCTTCTTTCTTGGCAAACATATTTTGTAAGAAAAAGATTTTTCAGTTTCGTAGGGGATCCTTAATGGGTAAGATTAAGAATGTAATCCCCGACGACGACCATGCAGTCACCCGAACAAATTTCTTGGTTTTGTCCAGATTCTTCCATAAAAACCCAAACTTTTTCAACTTTCCTTAATGAAAACAAAAATGTGAAATCTTTTTTCAATATAACCCCAATTTTTTCCGCGCGCTTCGCGCGTCTTGTATTTTGAGTTCGGCAACCCATTGCATCTGTCGGGACTTAGAGTAGCAGGCCTCCAGTCAGGGCGCTTCCCCCCATGTCGGCAAATCAAAGCACCACCCCTGGCTGGGCCTGCGTGCAGGTTTTTCATTTTGGCATTGAAGTATACCCCCAAATTTCGGCGCAATCCCCACAATCCACGTTGTATCACTTATGAACATTATAAGCACAAACGTACCAGTGAACTTTTATAGCATTAACTAGTTGTACATTCTGAAAACGCGCTTGTTAGTCCTAAACCCCTTTTGCTATACCTGTCTGGGAGGTCTAATATCATTTTTCTGCACCTATACTCTCCCTCCCGCCCATTCCCCATTGCTGGAAGCTTTTC
The DNA here is from genome assembly GCA_029531755.1 of Holothuria leucospilota. Taxonomy (NCBI): domain Eukaryota; kingdom Metazoa; phylum Echinodermata; class Holothuroidea; order Aspidochirotida; family Holothuriidae; genus Holothuria; species Holothuria leucospilota. The sequence goes on along the minus strand of CM055963.1, from coordinate 29,786,838 downwards.
GTCTGGATTTTCGTTCAAAATTAGTAAAAATACGGTAGATGTAAAGTGCTTGACGTCATACTCTATATTATTATTTAGATGACAGGTAATAAGCATTATGTCATTGCCCCATTTTATATAATTGATCCATAGCTTCCAGGAGGCTCTATACAGGTATACGCTAGCCTTAGATGCCAGAATAGAAGGCATTAAAGTAGTCAAAAAGGGGGCTTCAGAAGGTTTGTTGACAACGTATTCTTCTCTTAGACAACGTACTTTCTACTTTCACCTAACCAAATCTTAGCATTCACTAAATTATGGACATTTTCCAGCCATATATGATCAGTTCCAAAAGTATCCCAAAATAGCACCATTTTGCATCTAAGCAACCTTACCTTAACAAAAATTTCTCAAAGGGGAGGGGCACACCCCCTCCCCTTAGACCCCTCCCCAGGACGATACCTTTATGAAATGACAAATGAAGGATCCCCACTGCTATATCATACAAACGTAACGCACATAAAAAACGAAGTTGCAATTTACGGGCCACCACTCATTTCGAAAAAGAATCAAACCAGTCGGAAAAATTAGAAATCACTTAATAATGGACATTTTCTAGCCATATATGATCAGCTCCAAAAATATCCCAAAGATAGCTCCATTTTGAAGCAACCTTAAATTAACAAAAATTTCTCAAAGGGGAGGGGTCACCCCTCCCCTTAGACCCCTCCCCCACGACGGCACCGTTATGGAGTGACAAAGGAAGGATCCCCACTGCTGTATGTAAACGCAGGGCGCATAAAAAATGGTGCAATTTACGCGCCACCATTCAGTTGGAAAAAATATCCATCCAGTCGGAATTTGGGACCTTCACACCCCCCAAACGTATGACCCTAGCTACGGCCCTGACAATAAGTACATTAACTTTCAAATTTAAGCATAAGCGTACGAGGCGGAGGGAGGGGGGCAGGGGGGCATATGCCTCCCCAGTTCGGTCAAAAATAGTGGATTCATTCGGGCAAATGAAACAGTCAAGAAAATAAATTATGTCCTTTTGCAACCGACACAGCGGTATCAAAATTCGGGCAACTAGGTCCAAAATTCTAAACTCGGGCAAAAATTATCCCTGACCCCAGAAATATTGACCCCCGTACGCCTATGAATATAAGAAGAAAGAAAAATCGAGCAAACAAGCTAAACGGCAAAAACTTTCATTCATGATAAAACTCGGTAAAAAGCCCTCTCCCTTTTATTTCTTAATATTTGAGCATAGCTTTAAGTCATACCTGTAACCAGGGAGGTTTCTTGGGTTCAGACGAACTCCCCTTTCCAATGAACTAACTACCTCTTTCCTTGAACAACCTCTTTGCAACCAACTCTACCAGAATTGAATTATCTCCATGCAGGAAAGACTATGGAGGTTCTCACCCAAAGAATAGTTTACCATGGGCGTCCGCAGAAAAAAATTCAGGGGGCAAAATTTTTAATTGATCAGATCAGCAGGCTCGTAGTTGGAGTAACCACTTGGAGGGGTCATCTCAATGTAGGATTGTCGCTGGCCTGGCAAAGGGGTGTAAGGGGAGGGGTGTCCCCTCCCATTTGAAAAGTTTTTGCCTTTTTCAAGGAGTCTGGATGCAAAATGGTTCGAGATTTTCGACTTCTGACAGAATTAGTCTTGAAGGTTTAGTTATTTTTTTCTTCAAGTTTTTTTTTCAAGTTTTTGATTTTCCAGGGGGCAAGTGCCCCCTTGCCCCAACCTGCGGACGCCCATGTAGTTTACATGAACTATCCTCAAGTTAAAAGAATAAATGAGGTAAACAACCATTATAATTGGCATATCTGCAGTGATAGTAAAAGTGGCAGCAAATTTCCACAGAAAGAAAAATAAACTTCTCCAATAAGTCAGATAAACCTACATCAAAATGCAAAAAAAGTCGGCCGGGAATTGATGGTAGGTCTTTCTCCAAGTCATTATCAAGATAGAATCGAATTTCCAGTCGTAAAAATGCGTATGTGGGATGGGAATTCAAGGTTTTGGGGAAGTTCTTTTATCTACCACCTCCTTGTCACTTGAGCGACACCCATGCAGTCTCAGCCTATCCACCTTATTTTACTTTTCCGGAAATACGTATATAAACTATTCCTGCCGAAGTCGGTATATCCTAAAAGGGTTCTCCTAAAATTCATAATCGTAGTGAGCTATATGAACGAAGGACTTCCCAAAATTTGCTCCGAAACTTACCTTTAACACCTTTTAAAGTACTGCAGTACCAAACCAGATGCGTATTTGTCCACTTTCTTATAAACTTCCAAAGGGAATGATCCTTTAGGAGTCCCAAAGTCGGGGGACTGAACACGGCACCCCCTTCGGGAACCGCCACCTCGATAATTCACTCGCGTTTGCTCTTTAGGAGGTCATCTTTTTCAATATGATCCAAAATTTTCCGCCCGGTTACCATGTTGTAGAGTTGCATCGTGATTCTATTACAGTTCAGCTTTTACAGCTAAATAATGCGATTCCTGTATTTCAGGCTGCCGAGTGGGTGGAGGGATGCAAATGACCCGAGTCCGTGGAAAATTAGGGTCCCAAAATGAGTTCATGAGAAGAAATGTATTTTCTTTTTGGGAAAATATGGAAGAATTTGAAAATCACATGAACACAAATTTAGTATCAGTTCACTTTTTCGTGATATGGTCAATTTTGCATCAGCTTTGGCAAGTTTTCACCGTTCATTCATGCAATCCCTTTTAGAGATTCTACACTATATGTATGGAATGGTAGTGTTGGCGACAGCATACCGACTGACAACGGTTTGACAGTCAAGACCAGCTCGAGCTTCCGTAGGCCTACCTAAAAGGCAAAGTAAAGAGAAGGAGTAAAGAGAAGAAGAAGGAAGGAGGGAGAGAATTCTAACATAATGAATAACTATAGTGCATTCAGCAGAAAGAGGTAAAACTACTTATAGTACTTTCATTTCTCTTGGGCTGGCTGCCTACTATGGATCATTTTAAAACCATCTTTACTCCCTGATTAAGGGAAATTATTCCAAATCCCATCATAGGGCGGCACCTGCAGTGCATGGGGTAGGAGACATAACCTATGCGCTGAAACCTAGCACTGGCCTCCTGTCAGGATATTTTCTCAATTTCCTCGGAGATGAAGTAGGTAAGACAAAGTGTGTAACTTCCAAAGGCCTCGGTCAGCTAACTCAACGGTTTGCATGAATCAAGTACTGCTGTCAATTCAATCCCAACATTTTCTGCTGTCTTCGCGCTCGGCAGAATATCGTTGTTCTTCTTGATTTTTTTTTTTTTTTTTGTGTGTTTGTTTCATTTAGACAAATATAGCAAACGCGTCCTCCCGTTATCAAATAATTTAGAAAACGGTTGTCATGCGGGTTTCTGTCAAGACCGGTAATTTTTATGGTAAAAGAGTCTGGGGTTCTGAACATTTCGACTGGCAGATGGGGTGGATAAATCAAACTGCTTGTTATTCCGGGAAAGGGTCAGCCCTATACTGCCCTCAATAAAACGGATTCTTCCATGCGTGAGTACAAATTTTGGCGTTCTTCGCGTGCTGTACAATGCCATTTAAAGGGAAGTAAATGCTTCATTCTGATCCCTACAATATTGTAAATGGCCAAAGCTTTGCCTCCTGCTTTCTCACCGGGACTCCAAAAGTGAACTATATGTCGGTCTCGTTGACCCCAAACTTCGGGTACCAACCGCGTTACAGAGTCTATTTCGGGACCGTAATTCGGTGATTCCAGCCTGCAGCTTACACGAACAAACCCTGTCTATGTGCTTGATGCCAGTTAATATCTTTGTGCCCACACGGCTTCTGACTCCGACCCTGATCAATATGATATAATCACGAAGCAAGAGCCTTTGCCCCCATTTGACATGCCTCTCCGAAGACGTCACTGAATGAGGATGGGAAGACTTATTCATGCCGTACAGGCATGTAGGCTACCTTTCGCTCTACTTTAACATTCGAACCCCTCTCCTATCCTTCCGACAACTCTAGGGGCTAGTACTTTGTTTCTTCATCCGAGCCTGGATTAGCTCTCGGTTGAGCTCGTTTGGTATTCTTTTATGCAAAAAAATCAGCATGTCCTGGTGCGCGCCATGGAGTCTGCTTAGCCACATTCTCTAGTAACCTGTGCCTACTCTATAATGGTAAGCCAGAATCATGATCAATCCATAGTTGTTCACAAGTTGCCTTCCACACTGTCCCCCCTCCTTCGTTTCTGTGCCAATATATTTGTTAGGCTTTAGATAATGCAATCCCTCTTCCATCTCCCTGATCCAGCCCAACGACCCCCCAGGAAATGCTGCTTACGCGCATGTTACAACATATGCCTGTCGTGCGTGACCCCGTGCTGAACTGACTGAATATAACAGATCCCACGCATGGTCAAGAAATTTTGTATAGTGTCATTAAAACTTGCCTTAATCAGCTTAAGAAAGATCACTCAGTGACAGTGGCGCCGGCACGGGGGGCATGGGGGGGGGCGCGCATGCCCCCCATGAAAATTTTTTGAAAATTTTAAAATGATCCCAAAAGGCGATTAAGCTATAGATTTCTGTAGGGGGTAGGGTGAGGTGTGCTTCAACCGAGTGATAGATCTATTTAATCATATTCTATCACAGATGTTTCTCAAACTATCAGAATTTTCGCAAATCCTTCGCAAACTATCAAAAATTTCGCGCGCTCCGCGCGCTTCAAACCTTACCTCTGTGTTCTTATTATCAATATCTTCTGATAGCAACTCCCGGAGAAGCACAGCAGCAAAAGTTTAATGAAAAAAAAAAAATTTAATGAAAAATTTCGCGCGCTTTGCGCGCATGCGTTACGGTTTGCACTCCATCTTATGACCATTATTAACATAATAATACATGGAACTATAATCACAACATCTGTAGGGGCCTATAGCATCAATATGCGATCTTTCAATCTAAGTTGTTGAAGCATGATTTGGAAAGTTGAAATTATGCCGTTATATATTTTCCAGAAAATTTTACCGAGCGCTTTGCGCGCAGCCATTATAGGTATAGATGGTAGACACGTAGCCAAGGGGGTGGAGGGGGCATCCGCCCCCTTGAGCATATTTTGGGTTTTTTTAATGTTTTTTTTTTCAATATTGCTAGTGTTTCTCCTATTTATATGCTGTAAAATAGGCTTGGGAAGTGCCATTTCCAGCGATCTGGGAGGCACTTTGGGCCAAAATTTTCTTGCGCTTTGCGCCAACCCATGGTGGCGCAAAGCGATGAGAATCTGTCTATGGGGTTCGCCCCCTTGACAAATTCCTGGTTACGCCCTTGATAGATGGTGATTTTTAATACACTTACGACAAAAAAAGAATTCTGAAAACGCCTTTTTAGTCCTAAACCCCTTTTGCTATACCTATCAGGGAGGTCTAATATCACCTTCCTGCACCAATAGTCTCCCTCCCGCCCGTTCTCCATTGCTGGAAGCTGTTCTACTGGATTTTCGTTCAAAGTTAGTAAAAATACGATAGTTGTAAAGTGCTCTCCTCTATATTATCATTTGGATGTCACGTAATAAGCATTATGTCGTTGCTCCATTTTATGTACTTTATCTAGAGCTTCCAGAAGGCCCTATACAGGTATCTGCCAGCCTTAGATGCCTTTTTATAATGCACAATGAAAGGGAGGAAAAATTTCGTCATATTCCAGCAATGTTTCTGTGGACTCCACGCACGTATTTTTGGATAAAAACATTGTCAATAGAAGGCGGTAAAGTAGCCAAAAGGGAGTCTTCAGGAGGTTTGTTGACAACGTATTCTTCTCTTAGACAACATGCTCTCCTTTTTCACCTAACCAAAAATTAGAATTCACTAGATTATGGACATTTTCCAGCTATATATCATCAGCTCCAAAAATATTCCAAAAGATAGCACCATTTTGCATCTAAGAAACCTTAAATAAGCAAAAATTTCTCAAAGGGGAGGGGGACACCCCCTCCCCTTAGACCCCTCCCCCAGGACGGCACCTTTATGTAGTGACAAAGGAAAGATCCTCACTGCTGTATTCAAAGCGCAGGCGCATAAAAAACGAATATTTAAGCGTCGCCACTCAGTTGGATAAAAACATCCAGCCAGTCGGAAAAATTAGAATTCACTAAACTATGGACATTTTCCAGCCATACAGGTATGTGATCAGCTCCAAAAATATCACAAAGATAGCACCATTTTGCATCTAAGCAACTTTAAATAAACAAAAATTTCTCAAGGACCCCTCCCCAGGACGGCACCTAGCTTAGTGCAGTGACACCTGACAAAGGAAGGATCCCCCACTGTGTATACGAACGTAGGGAGTACACGGGAAAAAACGCATTTTGTGCAGACTTGGGAGGTTAACTGAAGTGCCATTACGACATCATCTGTTGTGCCCCCCCCCCCCCCAATCACCAAAGCCTGGCGCCGCCACTGCTCAGTGACCTGTCTCGATTGACTGAAAGAAAGATCTCAAATGGATAATTGTAGTGTGATTGCAATACTGTGAGTAAAAGTATGTTTACTACCTCTGTGAGTACGAACACGCATTCAAGTTTTTTTTTGCAAGCATACGGATACAAAATTTTCATCCGTTACCTCACAACCGCCATTGTCAATTCCCACCCAGGCGATTCCTCCCCCTCTCCGACAACTTGGTCCGGGATGAGTACCCCGGATAAAACCTACCCAAAGATTTGCCTAAACTAAAATGCCAACCCTTGAAAATGCCCAAACGAGCAATTACTAACCATGGCAGTATTATTCCGACCCCCTCCCCTCCCCGCCCGGAAAATTCAGCATTCAAACTAGCCCTATTGTTCGTGGCAGTTGTCCGGGATGCAACTGTCTGGTAGGGAGATGTTCAGGTGAAAGTTGTCAAGGGTGTGGATTTTCCTGGGGTACTCCGTGAATTTTCCGGGGTACTCCGTCCTCACAGCAAGCATGTAGTTGTTTGGATCAAAGTATGCGGGGTTTTTTATCTTTTTGTTCGATCTCCTGGTTAAGAATTATCTTGGATATTGGGCAGTTGTCTGAGAAACGTTTCATCGCACTGCTGTCTTTCAAAGTCCAGAGTAAAGGCCGGTTCATACTTCCAAATTTTCACGCGCTATCAAGCTATAAGAACCAAACATGGGCATCCCTTGCTCTTCCGAGCCAGTCACGGACATAGCTTAGAGTTGAACAACGTTCAGCTCCCATAACTCTATAGCGCTATACTGAAGTATGAACTGGCCTTATGAGTCTGATGTACTGTAACTTTACATTCCTGTCAGCAAGAATGTAACTGTGGGGATAACTTATGCCGTGTTTGTATCTTGCATATTTACTCAGGGGATAAAATTGTCAATTGAATTAAAAGAGCAATCTGAGTAATTGCTTCAGACTTTACCCTACCAATTAACATTTGAACCTTGTCTAAGTCCAAACCTTGAAAACAGTCTCAAAATAAATACTGTGCGCTTCTTTTCAATTTAAATATGTCAATGCGTTAATTCGTTAATATGTTTCTAACCTAATTTATGACAATTTGTCTGAAAACGCCTATGGGATTTCACAGAGAACATGTCGCACTTTTGGTATCATAACTTGTGTTATCTTTTACTTATAGTGGTCGCCTACTCTTTTGACGGTAAGTTGAAGTACAGTTTTGTTTGTGCAGTATAATTTTGTGTATGCTTTACAGTCAGCAATTCTTAAAGTCAATCACGAGAGGTAATTAGCTACTGTACTAGAGGCTTCATTAAAGGGAAATATTGCGTCTGTGGTACAGAATCTTTTTATACTTTTAAAACTATGATATATAGATACAGAATGGTAGACAATTCAAAATGAGGTAGCTAATTAACTTTATTTTCTCCAAGCAAAGGTCTTTACAGAAAAAAATGACTATACTTGTTGCTCAAGAATGATTTTTTTTGGGGGGGGGGAGCTTTTGAATTTTAAATGATGCAACATTCATAACTGCTATAACATGTAATTTTCTGAGAAAAAAGGCTATTGTCTGTGCTTAATGGTTAGACTGAACGGCTTAATACTGATGAAAGGTATTTTCTGTCTGCGTCATTTTAGTCAAATTGAAACACAATATTTCCTTTTCAGACTGAGGCAAGCGTAGGCTACTGTAATTAGACCATGAGAAAGCTTCCACGATAACAAAGCATTCAAACACTTCAATGATCCTTCTGGGATACTCTCCTTAACACTTGTTTGCACCATGTTTGCACCATGTTTATCGCAAAATATACGCTCCCAGTGACGCACACAGGAGTTTGTTAGAGGAGGGTGTTGAAATTTCAAGCTTCATGACAGCAACAGAGAGGAAAGCTACCAAAAAATTTTACCTAACATTTAACTTAAAAAGACCTTTAAAAATACTTTTTTAATCTCCCAGAATGACATTAAGTCCTACAAAACATACTTCCAACTCTCTTGCCGGAAAACTAATGCTTAAATGCAGTTTTGAGCAATTTTACTGACTACCCTTTGAAGGAACCACTTGGATGAGATCAATGAGCCCCCGGGTGGCAACTCTATAATAAACCGATTGTTAAAAAGTGGGTCTCAGCCTAGCAGCACAGTCATGAAATATGAAAGATAGGGGTTGAATAACACTTTGCTCGATTCAGAATGAAGCTTCCAGTCGGCATGCCACTAGTGTTGAAGGCTTAATGTCAGATACGAATGTTGTAAGACTGTTCATGTAAAGATTACCCTACATTCAATAAAAATACTCTTAGTCTCCGGGAGACATTTTTAAAGAAAAAATATTTATTTATAGCTATACACTGTTCAATGATTTGTCGCCTTACTTTCGATGTAACATGCCTCTCACAATACATTTATGTTCTGGTCATCAGATACGTGCACATTTCAAGGCAATTCTCCAACCGTCTGGATTGGTAAGTTCATTCATATCCACACTGACAATATTTTAAAAATTAGAACAACAGCTTAGATTAAAACCTTACACTTGTATACTATAATCATAACAGACTGCCATGTCTGTCCATGCCTGCAGTTTAAATATTCGAACGTACTGCACCGGTAGAGTACATGTATTCCTTTCATCTAAACCAGCTAATCCAGTGAAATGATTTATTTCCATTTCCTGACTAAATCTAGTTTCAGAAGCAAATTTCAAATCGTTTTATCAGATAATACCGTATTAGACATTAGTGTCTAACAAGATTGCCTGTGCCTATTGCAGGAATGGCAATCGAAAGGAAAGAAGGTTAAAGTATCCATCGCTAAGCCTATATGTACTATTGTGGATCGATGACCGTGCGGTTTGCTTTTGGTTTCACGAGCTTTGTAAGAGTAAAGTCAAAAGTCAGCACACCACTGCTGAATAAGGGTTACGGATGGGCTCATCCCGTAACTACACGAAACAGTACATATATCGCCACGAGTAATGATGACACAAACCTATTAATTAACGACATCTAAATTAACGATGTGGCTTCCCCTCAGTATATGGGGTGCTGGGCTAACAAAATTTGGAGGTCAGATGATCTGTGGTGTAATCTGAAGTATTTTCCCACGATTTACATCCATTAAATGGCTGTTTTCAACATTTTCGAGTTTGATTTCATCGAATCAGCTATATTGCAAGTTACAAACATGTGCCGACTATTTTCGTTAGGGTTATGGGAAAGTGAGAGGAACAATCCCCTCCATGTTCGAAAGGGGGGACATGTCTTTCTCCCCCGTCTCCCACCTGTAGACGCACACGTGGCCACCATTAAGGTACCTACTTTGCTTTCATACATGATTACCCTCATTTACTTACGTAAAATAATGAATGAAGCAGAGCTAACAAAGGGACGAAGAGTAATATTTCTGGAGAAGAGTTTCCTAATTGAAATTTTGAGTTAATTACTAAACCATGAAATCTCAAAATGAGAAAAATGTTATAAGATGCAAGTTGCAAGGCCAGGGAAGTGCCATTTTTTACAATCTGAGGAGCGTTGTTGGAGGGAAAGTTCCTTAGAACTATAGATGCTACTTGATGGGGACTCTACTTAGTGTCATGTGGTACCTTTTGAAAAATGGTCCATTCTCTTTTCAAAAAGGTTGACATCGCTTTGCTATCCAGGCATAGGCGTCAACAGGTGGGGAACGGGGGATATGGCGCCCACTTTTGAAAGTGAGGGATATCATATCGTTTACCCCTCTTCCCTCCATACACTTTTTCTTACTTTTTCTTTTCATTCAATAGCTTAAAATAGCTGATTCAGTGAAATCAAACTCGCTAATGGTGGGAACAACCATTTAACTGTAACTACACGATACACAGGCAGTGGCGTCGCCAAGGGGGGGGGGGTTACGTGCCCCAAAGATTGGCTGTGCTCCTGTGTGCCCCCAAGGAGATTTGGGGTATGAAAAATTATTCACAAATATGTACCATTCACGCATATGTCGATATGAACAATAGGACCTACTGTCACTTAATCACTCAATCATACGACTAAACCCTTGTTGGAGGAAAACTTCCTTAGTATTATACATGCCACCTGATGGGGACTCTACTTAGATAGTGTCATGTGGTACCTTTTGGAAAATGGCCGATTCCTTTTCAAAAAGGGGTTGACATTGCTCAGTTATCCACTACTTAATCTATCTAGGCATGGGCGTCAACAAGTAGAGGATGGGGGACATGTCTCCCCACTTTGGAAAGTGGGGGAAATAATATCGTTTGATCCCCCACCAATCCACCATACACTTCTTCTTGCAGAGCCAGAACGAAAAATGTAGGCACATGATTGGTCCTATAGCATAGGATTCAGTGAAATCAAACTCGGTAATGGTAGAGACAACCATTTAATTGATGAAAAATGGTGGGACAGTGCCTCAGATTGTACCACAGGTCATCTGGTATACAAAGTTCTCCAGGACATTTAAATGTGCTCCAGATCTACCATTCCTAGGGCTTTGCGGGATTCGCGCTTGACCAACTCTAGTCAAGATCATGCCCTCCACCACCTTCAATTCAGAAGCTGATGACGCTCTTTTACCCAAGCAACTGCCAAGTGATCTCTTTCCCGGACTGTTTGTCCTGTTCAAACCCCACCCCTCGGTAAAAAACCTGGATGTATGGTTATTCCATAGACAATATAATACAAGATCTGGTGCTGAACCTTTATGCATTGAGGTGTAAAGGGAAAAATATTTTTTACGTGTTACATTCAGCAAATTCTATCGTATAATTCAAGCTCACATTTGTATGTAGGTTCCTTATGTGAAGCTTGTAAGCCAGTTCAAGCCTGATAAACTTTACTTCTTTGCGCTGATAAATCTTAACATATACACTTCTTTGTTGACAAAAATGGTTTGCAAACAGTCACTTTGTTTTCAAAAATTTTAGTTTACATAAAACCCGCATCCTAAGCAAAAACTGGATAATTCATAGATTTAAGAATTACCAACGTCCATCCTAAGGTGTCATCTGGCTCATAAATTTTTTTCTTTGAATTTTAACAACATAAGAAGATAAAACCTCTCAAAATAACCTAATATAAGTTGGTAATCAGTGTAAAAAGTATGTCTACCCTAGTAAAATACTTCTTCAAGTTTATTTCCAAGAAACCTTGTGACTCATGGAAACTATTGATTATTTTTGTTTGATTTGATTTAAGTAGTGGTACGTACACAAAGGTTTAACACAATGGTTGCATACATGTGCCTACGCAGGTTTTTTTTTTTCTTCTTCTTCTTCTTTTTTTAATCAATTAGCGTTATTTCAAAACTGTATACAGACAAAAGCTTCACCGAAAGTCTAAACCTTTAAAAGGTTAGAAGAATTATGCAAACACTTAAAAGTTCAATTCTCATTAATGAACAACATTACTGTTTTCCTCTTTAACCTTTTTTCGTCGTATGTTAATGAGAACAGTACATGCGTCATCCTCCAGGTTGTTTCTGAAATGGTAAAAAATCTCTCCGCAGGCAGTAAAAAGTTTCCCTTCTAAGTTTACATCTAGCCCCTCCTCCAATTTTAAGGAAAAAACTCTCTATAGTGGACTTCTCTGTCAAAGATACAGTAGCCTATACTGAGTTTACATTGCTCAAGGTCATATCCACACAACACTCTGTGAGATCTTTGCTATGTGACGGGTACACCACTGACTTCTCAGGTCATCATTAACCAACAATAGGATGCTATTGTATATATTTATGTTAATCAAAGTGTAGTCATTAATTGTTCATAGCGATATGAGGAAATTCCTAAATATGTTCGGAGTGTTGCAACAGCTCCTTTAAAAAATGGGATCACTTTGTTCGTTGTTTATGAACAAATAAAATATAATTTCTCAACAGATGACGCGCCAGATTGCGAGGCAGATGCTTCTTACTGTAAGCAGTTTGGGCTTGAGTACGTCTGCCAAGAATCTTTCCAAAATGAAACATGCTCCAACGGAACAAGGGTTCTTTGTTCTTACCCAGCCCCTTCGAAACCACTTCGAGACACATCCGCCACAATGTTAAAAGTGATCGCTTACAATATATGGGAACTCAGGTACCTCTACTGGCAGTCCGGTCAAAGGGAAAGAACGTGCCGAATCGTCCCCGAGATTCTCCGCTTGCACGCTGACGTCGATGTTATTGTATTCAACGAAGCTTTCATGGGAGGGTGTTTTGCCTCTGGAGAAGCCCCCCTTACTCTCCGAGACATTCTGGAATATTACGGTTTCTCAGAATATACGAGGACGGTTGGGTTTATCCCAACACGGACTAAACCTGAAAATGGCGGAGTCTTCATAGCTTCAAAATGGCCGATAACGAAGGAGAGGAGGCATGTTTATGAACATTCGGAGCGAACCACGGCAGACAGTTTGTCGCAGAAAGGAACAGTGTACGCAGAGATCGAGAAGACGGTTGGAAACGAAACGAGAAAGTATCACATATTCGGCACGCACCTTCAAGCTTTTGAAAGACGAAACAGCAGCCTTGTCCGAGTCTTACAAGCCCAAGAGATGTACGATTTTAAAGAAGCACAAAATATCGGTCCTGGGGAAGCAGTTATCTATGCGGGAGATTTAAATGCCGACCAGATCAACAGACCGGAGCACGCGGAGGAGGTCATTGGTACCCTTCAGGCCGTTGTTCCAGAAATCGTAGGCGAATATCAATCAAGCTACAACACGGGAATAAACGACATCTTCTTGGACGTTCCTTCCGATGGTAGTTGGCTTGATTACGCCTTGTACAGTGCAGAGCATCTCTTACCAAGTAGGTCTACCCTTCAGGTTGTTCGTCCAAGAAGTCGCAAGCCTTTCAGAGCTTGTCTTAATGCTCTTCCTCCACGGCATGTATATCCAGAGTCGAGTTCTTGCTTGAGAAGCAAAGAGATCACAGATTTAGCTGATCATTTTGCGGTCATGGGAACATTTGATTTCGGAGATGGGCTGTGGACGACGACACAACCTCGTAAGTTTGGGAAGTTTTCAGAAGTGTTAGACGTTGTAAATGAAATTCTTTTCCACAAGTCAATCAAAAAAGAATACATTACACAGGCAAAAATGTTCCTCAGTGCATGATTGCTTAGGTAGGGACCAGTGGTTCCTGAGTTCTTTGCAGGGACCGCGGAGACGGGGGGGGGGGGGAGAGCTACGAGGGTTTTAGCCCCCGCACCTTTTCTGCCGTGGGCATTTTGGGCGCCTTGAAAGGTTTTTGTTTTCTTGAACATATTGGGCCGCTAAGATGATTATCCCCCCCCCCCCAAATTTAAAATTGGCTCCGTGCCCCATCGCTTGACTTGAGTCGAATTATTATTCCAGTTAGAAAATTTTCTCAAACTTACTCAAAGCCGCTAGTTATTGGAAGGTAGTGCTGTGAGCAAAAATTCGTTTACAACTGAAAATATAGTGTTGTAAATATCATGTCATACCACATTATCTGACAAATAACAATGCTATGCTGTAATTACCTCGTAATCCTGTCGGAAATCATACAACAGTACTGATTTGATGACCAAAAGTATTTTCGACATGAAATACAGTCACGTTTGGACTTTGCCAATAACACCAATTTTTTGTTTCGACAACTTTTCGCTTACAGCTGCATGCAGTGTGCCCCCTGACGTACCAGCAGTATGGTTAGGTAAACAAGTTCCTTTTTTATACATATGTAGTCATCTAGGATTCATCAAACGGACGAAATCTTATGTAACACGATTCAACGATTGTAAAGTTTGATTTTAAATGTTATCTCTTAAAGTCTCAAATAACAGTTCATAAAATCTTAACATGTGACTCAGATAAGATTGTTGAGAACATGTCTTTTATGTCTTCTTCTGAGATGGTCAACCTTGCCGTTAATTCATCTTGAAACTGTTTTATCATATCTCGTTTAGAGATTCTCCTCCGCCTTTGATCAGTTTTCGTCCAGGTTTGACATTTTCATTCAGTAAAAGGTCTTTCCTCACGTTCACAAATTCACTTCTATTTTCATTCATTTCATTCATTTTTATTCACTTCTAGATGATGCTCCCAATTGTATTGCTGACGAAGACCACTGTGCAAGATTCGGGCTTGATTTCGTCTGTAGCGAACCCTTCGTTGATCCAGATCCTCCTTTCAACAATTCCTGTACCAATGGCACACGGGCTTTGTGCACTTTCCCTCCAATCCCGTCTCCTCTTGAGGTCACCGCAGCCACTCATTTCAAAGTTTTGGCGTACAACGTTTGGGAGCTACGATATTTTTACTATGAGACAGGACAAAGAGAAAGAACGTGTCGCATCATTCCAGAAGTGTTTAGACTTCATCCAGATCTCGATGCAATCATCTTCAACGAGGTGTGGATGGGTGGCTGCATTGCTGGTTACAACGTCAGCATCAACGGGGATTTAATGCAATACCGAGAGATTCTAACGAGTTATGGCTTCAAATATTACACTGCTACCATAGGCAATCCTCCATCTCGACGTACCTTTGAAAATGGCGGCGTTTTCATAGCCTCCAAGTGGCCAATTTTAGAGGAGAAGCAAACAATCTACAATGACACCGTGCTCTTGTCCGCCGACACTTTAGCACAGAAAGGAGCTATGTATGCCAAGATTCAAAAGACTGTGGACAGTATACGACGTGTGTATCACGTGATTGGTACTCATCTACAGGCGACGAGCAGAGCTGGAGCAAACGATGTCAGACGAAGTCAAGCTCGACAGATGCACGAATTGATGTTAAGCTTGGACATTCCTACCTCAGAACCGGTTATTTACGGTGGTGATCTAAACGCTGCACTCGGTTCCAAGCTCGGTGATGACATTTTCGAGATCCTGGACGCATCTATGCCCGAGAAAGTCGGCGAACTTGACTACACGAGTGACAAAACAATAAATGACCTCTTTGCTGGTGATGGACGAACAGGTCAAAGTTGGATCGATTATACTTTATATAGCAACGCTCATCTCCTACCGACCAACGCTACCACTCAAGTAGTACGTCCACGGGCTCAGGAACCATTTGAAATATGTATTGATCAGGTCAAAGTTTCCGTCGGACCTGTATATCCCGAGCGAGATTACTGTCGGACTCGAAAGAATGTGACAGATTTGTCGGATCATTTTGCTGTCCTCGGCACCTTTAATTATTTATATTGTAAGTTTTCCTGCAACTTCTGTTACCCTGGTTGTATCTCAAATTGTTCCAACCTCTGTATACCTACGTATTCATGCAGCGTACTCTTTTAGTGTGCTTTGTGTCTGATGTAAGAATACTAGTAGGAGCTTGTTACGGCACCAATGTTTTGATGATTCCTCCCATATCTACACGAAATGCGAAGATATGTGTGATTTTTATTTAAGTAATCGAAGATTCCCTGCAGATCTGTGATACAGACATTGATGGATGGATGGTTGGATGGATGGATAAATGGATGGATGGATGGACGAACGCACGCATGTGTATGTGTATGTATGTATGTATGTATGCATGCATGCATGCATGCATTCATGTATGTATGTATGTATGTATGTATGTACTTTCTATACCCCGCATAAAGATTTGCCACATTAAAAGAAAGGTATTTATTGGTCCAGATGGAGGTCAAACGTCATGTTAGTTAAACACGGGTGAAACATTAAAACCTCCGTTATTTGTAAATACGATATCTCAAGAAGGGTAATAGTGAGTAGTCTTATACTTTGCATATGGGTGCCCAATATCAACCACAAGGAACCCTTTTGTTTTTTGGTGAAGGTCAGAGGCCATGTACGGTCACTAGACATTAAACAGTGGAAAACTTCGTAAACAGTGTATCTTATCTCACAGTTAGCGTGTGGATGCTTCATATTAGGCTCAAGCATTGCCTCGTTTTTTTGAGAGGTCAGATGCCATTTGCTTTCATCGGAAGTCAATTTTTGAAAATCTCGTTAACCAGATATTTAAAAAAGGGTGACTTGAAGGGATCATACTTAGTATACAGATACCTTTTATTACACTAAAGCCCTATACTTTTCGGTGGAGACAAAGGTCTTTTGAAGTCAAGGAAAGTCAAATTTTGAATTTCTCGTAAACCGATATTTCGAGAAGTGTAACTTTGAGGGATATAGCATAGCATACACATGGATAAATTTAAGGATCTCTCACTTCGCATGTAGATAGTCTGCATTAAGTTAAAAAATTCTGTAGTGCTGGTGGAGGTCAAGGGTCCTCTAAGATTACTAGTGGTCAAACTACGTAAATCTTTTAAGCGTAATATATCTCATGTACCAGAAAGAAAGCACACGTCAAAACCAAGCTTCCTTCTTCAACCGTCCCGCACCGTCCAGCATCCCCCCCCCCCCCGCAAAGGTTGGCACCAGTACCTTGAAAGAACTTGACATGTGTATTATTTTCATTCAGCCAAGGAACGTTCTAGTTAAGTTACCGATTAAGTAATGATAGTTTCAAATAGATGTTTCATTTTATCTTATTTTCTTTTGTCCATTTTAGATGATTGCCCAGCTGAGCGTCCTGTCCTTTCTGCTTGGATAGGTAAATGCCTCACAATTTTGTGAGTTTGTCTGTTTACTGTGACACGGTCAACATATGGCAGGGAGGTCACTCGCTCACGATGCAAGCACTAAACAAGGTTTTTCGCAGCTTTAAAGAGATGCCTTCCGTTTATTTTTAAAGTGAGGCACTTCAAACATTTTACTTGATTGATGTTTGAGCACTTCTACAGCCCCATAGCTCTCGATCCCGGCCCACCTCCAGGAACCATAATGCAGACGACAGATACGCACTGTGTGCCTATGTAATATCGAACAAGTAGTTATATACAACAGGCATATGCAGTGCAGGGAAAGGGACAAAATGTAGCTCTTTAAATTCCTTTTCGTGAGGATGCTAATACTGTGTCTCGATTATTTTCTAGTTTCTACATTTTCTGCAACTGCGGAGAGCATGTGTTCATGTCCTCGAGGTAACTAATGTTGTTACGCTCTTTGCGTACACCGAGGTACATGATCTTATAAGTTTTCATGCTCTCACGTGAACTGTGTTCAATATCACAGTAATTCCTTTTGAAGCTTACAACATATCAATATTTCTCTTTTAATTCTATCCAGATGATGCTGTCGGTTGCAAAGCAGATGCATCTTACTGCGATCTGTTCGGCTTAGACTACGTCTGCACCACCGACATTGTCGACCCATCGCCAGTCAACCTTTGTAAGATTGGAACCAAGGTCTTATGTGCCTTTCCACCTCGAACAACGCCTTTATATGACACACCTGCCAATGAACTTAAAGTGGTTTCTTACAACATATGGGATCTTAGATATCTATATTACGAATGCGGTCAACGCCAACGGACTTGCAGAATGCTACCAGAAGTGTTCAAAATGCAACCAGATGTGGATGTTTTGGTTTTTAACGAAGCTATGATGGGCGGTTGTTTCGGTGGCTTCAACATTTCAAACACTCGTTCGATAATGTCCTTTAGAGAGATCTTAAAGGAGCAGTATGGGTTTCAATATTCTACAAGAACTGTTGGAACACCGTATTCGCTTCCGAGACCTGAAAATGGTGGCGTTTTCATTGCCTCGAAATGGCCAATAGTTGATGATGGATCAAAAGTGTACGAAAGTTCAGTGAAAGGAACATCCGACCATTTCGCCAGCAAAGGTGTTGTCTATGCGAAGATAAACAAAACTTCTGGAGTCAATAGTCGAGTTTATCACGTGTTTGGAACACATTTGCAAGCTGGCGGAGGCGACAATGGCACTATAGTTCGACAAAACCAGGCCCGTGAAATGCACGATTTTATGCTGAGTAAAAATATCCCCTTAGAAGAAGCTGTCATTTACGCCGGAGATCTCAACTCAGGATGGTTCGAAGACGATGGTCCACCCATGCTCGAAATTCTGGAAGCCACACAGCCACAAGTGATTAACATGAATTACACTACTGATCAAAGTATTAACGACTTATTTTTTAATCCTAAAAAATCTCCAAGATGGATCGACTATGCTGTGTACAGTAGTGTCCATCTTCAACCCGTGAATGCAACGACTGAGGGATTTCGACCCAGATCTCAAGAGTATTTCCAACTTTGCATGAACGACATCGCTATCGCCAACGGTCCTATCTATCCTTGGTCAAGTCGATGTGAAAACTGGAGAAATGCGACAGACTTGTCCAACCATTATGCCGTCATGAGTAAATTTGTCTTTGATCCTACGGGTAAGGTTACACCCACTGTTGATGTTCCTCCATGGACAACGACGGTACCAACAACTGCCGAGGCAACTAAAATGATATACACTACACATGGAGTCCAAACAACGCCATCACGATATCCTACCACACAGCATTCTACCACAGACCATAAAGGTAGGCTAGTAATTCGTAATCATTTGTTTAAAATAAGCCTGACTTTCATGGAAGCAGTGCTTTTGGTTTTGTTGTGCTGCTTTACAATACTTAGTTCTTGTACTGATCAAACTTTTCTCCGGAGTACATGGAAGGAGATGCCACTCGGTCCAAATGGTAGCCTTTGTATAAGAATATGGTAGATTCACTTTGAATGTAATTCTCCCTTGTATTCAGCACAATGAATTTCATGACAATACATGGTCGGAGAAGGCACATGAGTTCATTCTGGTAGAAGTAGTATGCACAGTTGTGTCCAAACTTCAGACGTTAATTTACTGCAAAAATGTCATCTAAATCAATGTAATTTGCTTTAAAAACTTTATGATTGCGCACAGTTTACCCTACATACCGACAGACTTTTCTTTTCGCCCATCAGTGATATGTCGTGATGACAGCCAAGACATCGATAAACCCACGGTCTGGGTCGGTAAGGACATGTAGCTTATATTTTAATCTTTTCTAACATAGCCACATGTTTCAGAGGAATGAAAGACGATAGGGTAAGAATACTATGAAGTATATTTATTTGCCACCCCATACGTATTTTAACTTGTGGAACTTAAATCTCGCTGAGTGCTAAAAGAGTTTCAATAGTGAAGGAAAATTTTGATTGTCAGCTGTGAGTTGAAGAAGGATTTTCAGCATTGTCCCTGGAAGAATCGTGGTATTATTTATGGTGGTAGTACTTGGTTTTGCGACAAGGCATCACCGAACAATTCCTTTCTGGACAATTTACACCCGGAAAGCTTCCCTAAGACAATCCCCACCAGTGGAATTCCCACGCAGACAATTTCCAAGTGTAATACCCCCCACAACTGTCCCCCACTAGAACCCTTGGAATGTCCTGAGTGTAAATTGTACGAAGAAAGTCTTTCGGGTGGGAGCTGTCCTGGGGGAGTTGTTCGGAAGTACAACAAGGTACCTGATGAAGGATAACACAAATTGTTTAAAATCACATAGCTACATACATAAACCAGGACAAATCGTAGCATTTTATTTATCCAAAATAGATGTGTAAAGTCCAAGACTTTTCTGGTGACGAAATAAAAAACGAAAGGAAAAACCCACTCGCTACGTGCTACTGGAGAAAAAACCTCAAAACAGAATCAAAAACAGCCTAAAACACCACTGACAAGGCCTCTAATGCAACCTTTAAGCCACATTGCACTTTATTTTCTGTTAACATGTCTGATTAATATCTTTGTTTTGCCACCTCCAGACGACGACCCTGACTGCCAAGCAGACGCCTTTCACTGCGCGAGGTTTGGGTTGGATTTTGTTTGCCAGGAAGAAATCATCGACCCCCATCCAAATGCAACCTGCCAATCAGGGTTCAAGGCACTCTGCTCATACCCTCCCATCCCATCGCCACTTGTAACAACTCCTGCTACTTCATTTAAAGCCTTGGCGTACAATGTCTGGGAGTTGAGGTACCTTTACTACCAAACCGGTCAAAGAGAACGTACTTGCCGAATTCTGCCCGAAGTTTTCCGACAGCAACCCGAACTTGATGTCATCGTCTTCAACGAAGCATTTATGGGTGGATGTTTGGGAGGCTTTAATATTTCCATATCAAGAGATTTCTTACGTTTTAGGGATATCCTGGATTACTACGGGTTTGTTTACCACACCGAAACCATTGGAAATCCACCCACCCTTCGTAAGTTCGAAAATGGTGGCGTATTTATTGCGTCCAAGTGGCCAATAGTAGAGTCAGACAGCGTCATTTACAACGCCACTGTACCATTAACGAGCGACGACCTATCTCAGAAGGGAGCTGCCTATGCTAAGATTCTTAAATCGGTTGATTCTGTGAGTCAAACATATCACATATTAGGCACCCATCTCCAAGCAACGTCACGCCCTATCGCCAACGAGGTCCGTCTGAAACAAGCCAAAGAGATGCACGAACTAATGCTTAGAAAAGATGTACCACCAAACGAGCCAGTACTTTACTGTGGGGACCTAAACGCTGACCGATTTTCGGAACTCGGTGCCCAAATATTCGATGCCCTTGACGCTGTGAACCCCACAATCGTAGGAGATTCAAATTATACAGTTGACAAGACGATCAACGACATTTTTGCAGGGGATGGATCAACCAGCCAGCGTTGGATAGATTATGTTCTTTATAGCACAGAGCATTTGCTACCAGTGACCGTAACAACGCAGGTGGTACGTCCGCGATCAGAAACACCTTTCCAGATTTGCTTGGATGAATTCAAAGTTGGGCTTCGTCCGATATATCCAGAGAATGACAGATGTCGAAAGTCTAAGTTTGTCACAGACTTAGCAGATCACTTTGCTGTCATGAGCAGTTTCGATTTTGACGGTAGTACATGGCAGTCCTCGACACCGTTGCAATCTTCAACTTCACCGACGACTACAAAATCCACCGGTAAGTGCTTTTCCCCTTTTGCCTTCTTTCTACAGAGAATCAGTGAACATGTGCAGCGGTGTCTAGGCCCGTAATAGATAGGGCAGTGTCGCCTAGAAAAATTTTCGCCGATTTTTCAAGACCAAAGCAACTTATTGAAGTTTGAATATGCCTTAAAATACATCACCCACTGAAAGACGTCTCGTCTCCTTCAACACCTTGTCGGCTATGGACCCGTTAGTGTTTGATTCCATACACATAATGTAAAGGAAATATACAAAAATACACCACAAGTTATCCTTTCATGTTTCTTGTACTTTTGTATCTTATCTATCATAGTCATGTTGTGTTTTCCTTGTTGATTGGCAATATAACAAACCAATATCGTCCATGTTCCTTTTTTCTCGTCAAGCAGAGTGCCCCAGAAATTTTGAAGAACTCTCTGTTTGGGTTGGTAAGTTTCTCATCTGGTTTGACTTCTGAATTCACTTCAAATTTAGGCAAGAGAAGTAGTGTAATCAACCGTATGCTATTGATTGAAAGAAACATGTGATTTGAAAAGACAGCTCACATACTAATATAACACACAAAACAATTACAAACTTAATAAAATGATCAGTTAGTGTTTTTTAAGCAGTGCATACCACACCTTTTTATACGACTACTCATTTAACCTCTCTCCCTTGCCTGCGGTGTCACAAGATTTTTCTTTTTCCACACTAGACGACGCACCTTATTGTCACGCCGATGCCTCTTTCTGCGACCGGTATGGGTTGCTCTTCCTCTGTGAGGAGACCTTCACTGATCCTTCTCCGAATGCCACCTGCCCGACAGGTACCCGTGTCAGGTGTGCATACCCTCTTCCCGCCGTAGAACTTGTCGCCTTACCTGCTACTACGTTAAAAGTGGTGGCGTACAATGTCTGGGAGATACGGTATGCTTTCCTTCAATTAGGTCAGCGTGAGAGAACCTGTAGAATTGTCCCCAAGTTGATAGCACAACATCCAGACGTTGACGTCATTGTCTTTAATGAAGTTTTCATGGGTGGTTGCTTTGCCCCTATTAGTCCTCTGAACACTTTGACTTTACGTCAGATCCTGGAATTGTACGGCTTCCCCTACTACACCTCTACTGTTGGCATACCGCGACCAAGTCCTGTCAAAATCGAAAACGGAGGTATCTTTATCGCCTCCAAGTGGCCAATTCTAAAGGAGAGTCAGATTGTTTTCAAAGAAGCAGATCGCCTGTCCTTTGACAACTTTGCTGGGAAGGGAGTTATGTATGCTAAGATACAAAAGACGATAGAGTCCCAAAGTAAGACTTTCCATGTCTTTGGGACTCACTTGCAGTCGGCAAACTACAATATACAAGAAACAATCCGTGTGATACAAGCAGTCGAGATGTACAACTTCCAAGAAAGTCTCGACATCCCCGAAGATGAGCCGGTGATCTACGCCGGTGATCTCAACGCTGACAGAATTAACCGACCGGAACACGCCGCAGAAGTCATTGACGCTCTGAGGGCAGCAATGCCAGAAATTGTTGGGGATATACAATACACTTTCGATGAATTAGAAAACGACGTCCACTGGGATATTGAAACCGGACGATATTGGTTGGACTATGTTTTGTACAGCGTAGAAAATGAGGTTCCGTTCGCGGCGACTCTTGAAGTTGCTAGACCCATCGCAGATGCTCCTGTAGAGGTGTGCATGATTGCCGGCCTGCCGCTCAGCAGAGATCCCGTTTATCCGGAGTCACCAAGCTGCAGTATAGCGAAGAACATATCCGATCTTTCAGATCACTACGCCGTGGTTGGGATTTTAGACTTTGATCACTCAAAGGCGACTACAACGCAGGCGCCAGAGCCAGGAACAACGAAAGCAGCCGGTACTGCAGTTATATGGAACTTATCATTGTATCTGATAGCGACGATGGTGACATATTTGCTTCTTAAATGATTGGAAAACCAGGCAAACTTAAACTTATTTCTGTACGGAAAGGGTGCAGGGCCCACATGAGCTGCATAACTTTGAACAACAATCTGAATTATGTAAACCGAAATATTTTCTCATAAAAAGACAATATTATTTAATCTACTCAAAAAATAGCTAACAGCAAATGTGTATCGTTTGTTGTAAAAAACAATAATAGCAAAAAAATAAAGTTACTTTTTAAATTAATTTCATCCAAACAATGTTTTAAATGTGCATTTTGGACATTTTATATTGAAACGTTACCGTCACCGAAAGCTACTCTGAAATTATTTTCTAGAAAAAAAGACTTCTCAGGTGTACCTTGCATTAAAAGAAAATGGACATAAAGGTACAACCAATAACCGGAATATGATACCAAGGCTCTATTTCATACAAGTTAGGAATATTCTCAGAATTAAAGTTCCTAAACTTCTTAGGAACGATTCGATCCGAAATCATTCCTTTCTTTAAATATTTAGGGATAAATCAAAAGTTACATTGTTCTTATCTGTCAGTTTCCTGCCAAATCAATAAAGAACATTTCTAAATCTGCCAAAGATTATTCCTAAGCCTAGGAACAACTTCAGCATGGAGATAGGAATGAATTCTTCCTTAGTCCAAGTAAGGAATATTCCTAATTTTTATGAAATAGAGCCCTGGATAGGCCGACATTTGATACATAGGCGATCGTCTGATCAGCAAAAGTGGTATTATTTACCGATACCGCTGACCGGGTTGAGAAAACTAGTGAAGTATTTTCCATCAAAATATTTGGATTCAAATTGCTTTCCTACACCATTGCAAATCAGAATCGTAACAAAACGGAACAACTGTACACAAACCATCACAGACGGAGTAACGTGAGTCAGCATTTCTCTTTGACCTTACGCTCCTCAAATTTAGAATAATAACATCGTATTGACTTACATCGGTCTATGCAGTCATGCTAAAATTTGCAAGCATCAGAAAATTACAAATAATTGGAATCAGAAAGTACATCACCAATTTTGTGGAAAACAATTTAGCTGGCATTGGACCTATCGATGATAGTCATTTCGGCTGAGCCCTACGAATATTGTAAACCTACTTAGAACTCCTCATTTTGCCACTCTTTTCTTCATCATGATCAATCGTGGAAGTTACGATTTAGTTGTTTAGATGAATTCATTTTTTCCAACTGGTAATTGTACACAGTAAACTCCAAATGTAAATTCATTGATGTATTGATCAGTTGATTTGCAAGAAGGTATGTACTATTTCCTTGAGGCATTGTCTCCGAATTATTGTTGGTAATTAGCGAATTGTTACGGTGTAACTTGTATATGAACAGACACATTATGAATTATATAGAAGATGTACGAACGAAACTTATGATTAAATAGAGGGGTAAAAAGTATTATTTTACTCACAGGACTAAAAGAATTTAGAGTGATATATTCGTTTACTTTATGTATGTTACACAATTAGGAAAAAGTTTAGCAATTATGTACAACATCGAATCAATTCTCGAAGTTGTTTGATTAAATGGAGGACAAAAAAGATTC
The DNA here is from genome assembly GCA_029531755.1 of Holothuria leucospilota. Classification (NCBI taxonomy): domain Eukaryota; kingdom Metazoa; phylum Echinodermata; class Holothuroidea; order Aspidochirotida; family Holothuriidae; genus Holothuria; species Holothuria leucospilota. The sequence goes on along the minus strand of CM055963.1, from coordinate 29,762,080 downwards.
GAAGTTGGAGATGAACAATTTTTTAAAAATAAGTCATGCTTATAAATATATTTTTAGTGTGTGGAAATTTTATGTTTTAGAGTATTTTCACCTCTTTGCAAACATTTCTTTGAAATCCTTAATTCATTGTCGTTGATTAAACACTGTACAAATACTGTACATGATGAGATTGTATCTCGATGACATCTTTTTATAGCTCTGCTCTATTCTACAGATGGTCAAACAGACATTGGTGTATGAATCTTATTTTAAATGATCACGATAATGCTTTCGAACATTGTCTTCACTCCTTAGTTTTAACATGCGCGCTATCAGACCACGAGTTCGTCTTCAGAACGTGACCAAATTTCCCATATGAACGCACTCGTCATAAAGGTGCATCCCGTGCATCCTGACTAAAAGTAAGCTAATCGTCAAGAGTACGAGTTAGGTAACATCATTCTAGGATTTACATATAAATTTACACATCCTCCTAATATGGAGTTTTTCTCTTTGTCTTGATCACTATAATTGTTCGCCAGTTCCTGTGAATGCAGCTGTAATCTTGATAACGAGGAACCGTAGAAGAAGTTCTTCTTCTTCTTCTTCTTCTTCTTCTTCTTCTTCTTCTTCTTCTTCTTCTTCTTCTTCTTCTTCTTCTTCTTCTTCTTCTTCTTCTTCTTCTTCTTCTTCTTCTTCTAATTAGAATTTTGTGCTTTTCGAAGTTTGATGTAAACATGTCTCACCGTCGAAGTTGAATAAGTTAGAATAAATTCATTACGATAACTTGCGAATGTTTTAAATTGCTGTGTCCTCAGGAGCTGTGTTGCGTGTTTACTGAACCCATCAGCAAGTATGAAGGCTACATTGTACTAGCTTACTGTCCCCTAATTAACATCAGAGATAACTTAACGATAAACTGTACTCATCCTGCCAATTTTCATTTGGTTTGTCACCATGTAGTTCTTACTGAGTGACTGACTTGTTAATTTTGAGTGCGTGAACAAATATTGAATCGTGTTGCTTAATCTGTCCAATTATAGCAACTTCGAAGTACTGTAGTTAATGCCGGCAGTTGAGTAAATGAATGTCTAATCTTTGGCTGGAATGCTGAAAACCTCCGTTAACGTCATCTTAAGAGTGATAAATCTTCGATAGTAATAGGCCAACCTAGCGACGATAAAGTTATGAATAGCTTATGCAACTGATGAATATGCAGAAGTTGTTCATGACTGAATGCCCTGTAATAGACGCGGAGTCGTGTAAGGTACATCATACGATGTTTTGATTTTATTCCTACATTTACTGTATTAACGAGTCAGTATGACAATGCGTTAATTGTGTGTTTTTAAGTGAGTGCTTCAAAAAATTGAGAATCGTCAGCGGAATTGTCAACTGTTATAGCCGTTAGAACTTTCTGTCAAAACGTAGCGGAAAGGTATCAATGTTAAGAGAGAGGGCTTTACCGTGCAACACAAATACCACTCAAAACGCTGGAAATGAAATTTGCGACTTGTGCTACTTCTTTGCTGGTAGTTCTTAGCTGCTGGGCATTTGTACAAGGTATAGTTAACTAATTATATTACCGTAGAAATAACTCGTAAACTCTTAATTGAATATGTTGACATTTTAAAACTATTTTTTGTTTTAGATTCATTTTGGATGTTAGAGAAGCCCTGCTGGTCTAAGGTATCTCAAACTGAATTTCAGGAACACTTAAAAATTAGTATTACATTACAATTTACCCTAGGCTCATATCTTGGAGGAGAAAGACATATTTTTAAGATAATCCACAACAGGGCCGGAACAGAGCTTACCAACATCGTAAAACGTTGGATTAAAAATTCCCCAGCGCTGGGTACGTGTAAAAATAAATTGGGTAAAGTTAAAATTGGTGGTTAATGCTTTTAACGAGAATTTGTTACCGCTGTCGATAAATCCTTTAATCAACAATCAAAGGTGTATAATGGTATTTTGGAGTAAGGGCAAATGAAAATATATGTTCAGGAGCCTCTTGAAGGGTCCGTGATACTATCTAAGCAGAACGACACCTTAAGTTGGCACGTAGCGAACTAGGAATATTTTGGCCCAAATGGCTTTCAGATTACAGGAAATTGACCTTGAAAGTGCATTTAAACATTTCTTCATTTTAAGGTCTCATGCTGAAAAAAATTGAATACAAATAAAAAGAAAAGTAAATTAACCTTTCGTTACAAGAGTAATATGCACATGGAAGACTACTTGGGCATTCGAGTCAACCGGTCGGGGGGGGGGGATCTGGTAGCCTGAGGAGTGTGCCCCTCGCCTTTGGAACTTTTGCACCTAGGAGTTTAGATGTAAAAAGGCGCTATTATTATGTTTTAGCTGTTCATAGTTATTCATGCACTACAAAGGAAACCAATTCTTTTCGTGAAAGAACCAAGACATTTTTTGTAAACATGAACACTTTTTCGTCATAAGCCGGCCTGGGCTGTTCACTTCCCACTGACATAGCCCACTCCGTAGCAGTGTAGGCTAGTACCGATTCAGTGTTTACATAAATATGGTCTGCGGGATTGCCGAGGGTACCAGAAATTTGGAATACATGTTGAAATATCTGTATCGATGATTAGCAAATATAAAATCCCTCTCAACAGGGGATGACTTGTTTTGCTTTGTATCGTGCCACTTACGAGTGAACAACAATGCGACATTGAGGATGAACTTTCCAACCGAAACAAAAGCTATGGAGGATAAATACGTATGTCTAGGTTATGAGTACTGTAAAGTGGAAGAACATTTACCGTTTACTACATATCCAGCAAATTGTAAAGTACAGCAAAGAAACTTTACATCGCGCGAAGCACACCAAACATTTTGTGTTCGTATTGAAGAATTTGCTCTCCTTGAGAGCAATAAAAGGTGAATAGTTGGGGCGACTTATCGCAGTCGGGGATTACATACGGTATTTTATCATAGCTACTATCTTGACTATGACTTAGCCCTGTCCCCCTCTTGTGCCACTACTGGTTCAATAGTGATATAAGACAAGTGATGTCATTTAATGATATTGCAATAGTGAAGTATTTCGCAGGCCAGATCAATTGTCTCTTCAAATGCAGGCTACTCAGTTACATGCCCATGGGCGTCCGGAGGGGGGCAAGGGGGGACTTCCCCCAACTCCCCCCAAAATCAAAAACTTGAAAAAATGAAGAAAATATAACATCAACATTTCTTAAAAGTTCACGCTGTGTGAATTTCTACTCTCAAAACAGGAATTGAATAAAAATACCAACACTCAGGCCCCAGCAGCCCCCCACTCTCCCCTCTAGCATATTTTTGGTATTTTTAAAATTTATATTTACGATATTGCTATAGTGTTTCCCTTTTTATATGCGGTAAATAGGCCTTGGAAGTGCCATTTCCAGCTATCTGGAAAGCATTTTGGGCCAAACGTTTCTTGCGCTCCGCGCCAATCCATGGTGGCGCGGAGCACTGATAGTCTGTCTATGGGCTTCGCCCCCCCCCCCCCCGACAAATTCCTGGCTACGTCTTTGTCAACACTGTGTAAATAGTAGCATCTAAATTCTTTTCTGGGAGTATAATATTTCCCATGAAAAAGTTGGGCCCCCCTAAAAAATTTTGCCCCCCATGAATTTTTTCTGCGGACGCCCATGTACATGCCACAGGCATAGGAAGGAGGGGGACAGCCTCAATTATTTTAGGATAGGTCTTTCGGCTTGTAAGCACATAGCTTGAAAGGTATTGAAAGATCATTGTTGTCACATTTAATTTTTTATCAGTGACAATTTAACTCATTCCAAATACCAAGAGGGTGCCAATAAGCTAAAAGAAATTTGGCGCGCTTTGCGCGCAGGTGTAACCTACCCTTTGAATTAATAATAACGTAAACATTGGTGATCTATGGGTCATGAGGGGATATGCGTCACCTCAGATTTTTCCTGGTTGACTAGTAATTGAAACATCTTCCTATGAAATGCGGATAACAACTGAACTGCCTTAAAAATGCATTTCCCCAGCGCTCTTTGCAAACATCGATAGCAACTAAGCACGTGCCACATTATAACTTTTGGACATCTTATATGATACTGTTATTCCAAAGTCTAAGCAACCCTGCTCATCACGGATCTAGACCCCTTTCGCAATCCCCATCAAACCCACCGGTGTTAATCTAGGTCAGTCTATTGCAAAAAAAAATGATCAAATTCTGATATTTGTTGTTTAGTTATCAGTGCGCATCAAATGAATTTGAAGATATGTTAAATTGCCCCCTAGACATGTATCAAAGGCCCTGGGGAGGGCCCCTCCAAATGGTGATTCCATTCTTTCCCTCGGTGATTTGGTTTGTCTACCCAGTGACGTACTTATGGGAACAGTTCGTCCTCGAGTACCAGCCTTGGGGAGTACATAACCCACCTAAAATATTCTTTAAATGTGAAAATTTCAAACCATATGATCAGTTCAAAGTGTTGCCAAAATAGCAACATTTTGCATCTAAGCAAACTTGCATGATAAAAATTCTTAAAGGGGAGGGATACCCCTTCGGTAGACCTCTTCCCAGGACACCATCCCAGGTGCCAACTATCCTAGGTACAGCACTGCGATTATAAAATAGAAGACTCAACAATGAAAATGGTATCATTATGCTTTTAATTTCTTTGTTGCGTGGTGAACATATTTCAACAGTATTTTTAGCAAATAAGTTTTAACAAATTAGACAATACACTAAATATGGAAATAGGCTATCGTATCTTCAGTCAAATTCAGTGTAACATGTTTAAAAATCTAAGCAAATAAAGTCAACTGTGTGATTCATATTCCCGATGTAAATGCCACCACTTTGCGTGTAGGCATCAGAATTCAAAAACTCCTAAAATGGGGAGTGCAACACTCCTACCCTTAGGCCCCTCCCCCCAGGCTACACATCTACAAATGTACACGCCAGTCATGCACCAGCTTCCCACAGTCAAACATCTGTCCATCTTTTACTAAGTTGTGCCACGTGTATATAAGTTTATAGAATAAAATGCAGTACCATTATTTCCCTACAAAAGTGATTTTAGTATTTTCTGAAAGCACGGGTTTCTACAAATAATGAATTTTCAGATGCAATTTACAAGGCCTGGGAAGTTTCATTTCTTGCAATGGGGGCGTTTTGGGCAAAAAAATTAATAAGCACGATACGCGCCAACCGATAATGGGACTTTTATTAATTAGTCTCACATATTGGTCCCTAAATGTCGCCCCCACCCCCAATCTTGAAAACCTTCCTTAGTCTATGTATGCGAAAAGATTTTGAAGAGTCACAAAAACAACCGGCAAAACTTACAGCATACGCATGTGCTGGCAAAGGAATTTTTCCAAACAAATATGAACCCCCTTTCTTTCCTAAAAGGAAAAGGGAGAGACAATAAATCAATATATATAGTTTTGGATATGAATTAATGGTCCTTATATGTGGGGTTCGAAGAGGGTCGTTTGCCCCCGCACACTCAAGAGTGGGGACGGTCGCCGCTCCCCCATTTTCCTACGACTATGGCAATTATTGGGAAAACTTTAGCCAGTTTCAATAGTTTCACATACGTGCCTGGTGTTGGTAAAATTTTACTCAACTCTTTGAGAGTGTATATGAATTAGCACAACAGAATCTGGTCATTTGACATAGGCATCCTACCTTAGGAAAGAAATAGAACTAATGTAAACTATTGCTCCTCTTCAGTAAAAGTTAGCCGATAGCCGATAAAGCAGCGATATTCCTAATGACTGCAAATCGATTCCTTAGGATCATCAAGGGACGCCTTCAGTAAAGAATCTCCCAGCTGCACCAAAGTTGCCACGTTAGTACAAAGCTCCTCCAGGCCCACTTTGGACCCGAAGCAATGTCTTAATGGGTGGGCGCAAATCCTTCGGAGTTCTTTGGTATTTTCAAACTTATAGCGTTAGAATGAAGTATTAAATCATTTTAAAATGGCATCGGATGCTCACTAAACCGACTTTAAATTTCACAGTTTGACCATTTTTTCTTATTTGTTTTGTCCCTTGTCCTTTTCATTTACGCTATTACTCTTGATGATAAATCAAATTTCCATTTTACAATTTAAAGGAAACTTAAGAGGACTTCTTGAGTTGCCTCGTTTCCAAAAAAAGTAAAGTATCCCGCATGATCAACGTCATAGTGTGAAACTAAACAGCGAATTTGTTATATCCTCTTATATTAAAGTTTAATTAGGCTATAGACTTATTGCAAAACATTAAATGGTTTCTTACGCTTGGATAGATACATTTATATTAAAGTTTGTCTAGTCAAAGATGCAGCACGAGGAAAGAGGGATTTTGAATCAACAAATCTTGTAGCAAACAGTCTGTTCGGCGTTAGAGCCCTAGTCAATTTGGAAAGTAGTCACATCTTCAGGAACAAGTTTTAACAGACTTTTGACGATGGATTCTGGTATTTTTTTTCTCTCTTTTTTTTTGTAGCCGCTGTCCAATGTGGTGAAGACTTCAATGCCAAACTATCGGTGTGGGTCGGTAAGTATAGTACTCAAGACTCTAAAGGAAATTCCATCTCATGACCTTTGCTCTTGGTTATTCATACCGTACTATTTCTCTTTTTGCAAGTTCTGCATTCCACATTTTTGCAAGTTTTATTAATCAGGGCGATTTCCTTTTGCCATGAATTTTCTTTAAACATTTGGCTGGTTCGTTGGATTTTAAGTGTAAACCACCGTATATCGACTAAGTCTAAAACATAAGCAATCACTCATTCATGCTATATGAGTTATCGGCTGAACGTAGAAAATTTCCTCTTGCTTTCCTTGGTAATGGATTCATAATTCATGATGTTTCACTGCATACATATTAGGCTATGGCCTTATAGTCTTACAGCCCTACATTCCATGGATACTATAGGTCTCATCGTTCCTACAGCCCATTGGTCCTACGTCTCGTTAAACCTAAAGCCCATTGCTACTATGGCCGATTGGTGCTACAACCCTTTGGTACTATGACCGATCGGTATTACAGCCCATTGGTACTATGGCCGATCGGTACTAAAACCCATTGGTACCATGGCCGATCGGTACCGACTACAACCCTTTAGTACTGGCCGATCGGTACCGACTGCAACTCTTTGGTACCATGGCCGAACGGTACCCACTGCAACCCTTTGGTACTATGGCCGATCGTTACTACAGGCCATCGGTACTATTGCCGGTCGGTGCTAAAACCCATTGGTACTATGACCGATCGGTAAAACAGTCATTGGTCCTACATCTCTTTGGCGGACCGCAATACCAATGGGATGTTTCACTGTAGGAGTATAATGACATGTTATTAAGATCAATGGTCTGTAGATCTAATGGAGTGTCATTTCTATTGTAAGACACAGGACCGAGGGCGGTTGGATTACAGGGCAGTCCCAACATATTGCATATAACAATTGTAAACCAAAGATAAATCTTGCATAAACTGAAGTTCCAGGTTCGAAAAACGTAACTATGACATGATTAAAAACAAAAATCAGTTTTTATCTGATTTAGCATATCGGGGTCAGCAATTCAAAAGTGAGTTGACTCCATGAGCCCTTTAACTGTCTGACATATAAAACTGGTTAGTAAGCTAACCATTTTGAGCTACTTTAGACAGGAAATAGTAAACTGAAAGATTTCGCAGAACTTAACCTGAAATATACTAACAAATTCTGCACCTATGAAGCACTCGTCATTTTAATTAGTGTCATGTTGGTGTATCATTTCAAACATCAGTCAATACTTACACAAACTATTCAAAGTCCGGAGGCTATCATCTCCCCAGTGACCTGTATCAGAATTTTTGAGTAATTTTTGTCATAAGTTTACGGGAGGAGATAAAAGCGCCCGCTGGACCTCACTCCCTCCTTCGGGCATGCCCTACGCGCTTGACGTTTCTCATTTAAACTGGTGATTTTTTTTAAGAAATGCATAAAAGAGGGCCTAACTTCAGTTTTTGGCAAAAGTGAACATCTTCTTCCAATTCAAAGTAGTCCCTTGCGTATATTCCCCCTCATTATGCATATTCAAATCGATACGGATACGATTTCGGATTTCGATAAGTCAATTCTTAATACAAACCACAAAACTCACTTGTTTCAACAAATACAAGAAAAATGAATGACAAGACACTATATGAAATGCAGTCGATGGCAAGTCTGGTTTTGGACTTGTTTTAAGTCAGCAGCTGTTCTTATAGACTTGTTTCAACGGCTAGTGAAGGTTTAACTGTTCTAAAGTTGTTCGCCTCCCTGGTTTGCATGTGGTTATTAGTGTTGTATTATCAGGGAGTTGCTATTTGGCTGGTGTTACCGTCTCCTTGAATGTGTATGAGGATTAGCTTAACTTGGTTGTCCGATAAAAGGCTTTGTTTACCTATCTTGAATAGCTGCATTCAGTGATAATCACTTAATGAGCAATGCTGGTAGTAAGATCAACAGCACACGTATTGTTTACAGTGTATACAGACTAGTTGTATATTACATCTTTTTCATTATCCAGCATAGACAATAAATAATATTTCTTGGTTATAAACAACGAATAAGATAGGCTAATCTCTTCTGTCTGAATAGTTGATATTGTTCTAATCGATTGCATAGGACCTGGAACTCAGTCATATATTTAGAGGCATTGTCTATAAAAATTTGAATACTGCATTATTTACTAAGTGAATGACACTTGATCCTATGCCATTTACAAACACACATAAGCGTACGGGACTGCTGACAATTGAGGGGGGGGGGGGCTGAGTACCTTTGATAGAAAAATGTCGCAAGTCAAGTTGCCAGAAACTTTGCATTTTTGCCTCAAACTACAGACAGTTTACCCGATTAGGGAGCTACGGCCCCCTCCCCCTGTCTGTTAGGAAAATGCACAAACATTCACGCATGAAACACATTTGTTGGTATTTTCAACTGCTCTGCGAAAATTTCAGTGACGTAAAAAATAAAAACTAGTAAATGAAAAGTGAAAACTTTGTTGAGGGAGAACTTTAACATCTGTTATCGATGGGTTTCTTGCTTGAAGCATGCTTACGTGATCATGAAAAGGGAATGGAACTAATCCAAATCTTTACAACATGTGAAGGGAGAAATAACATTCTCTAGTAAATAGCACGGGTGTGATGACCTTTTCGGGAATCTGTTTTCTGAATGAACTTCGTTATAAAATATGTAAGTTAATGTACATTACAAGACTTAAAGCAAGTACACAATTGTCATAAAGAATCGGTTTGTTCTGTTTTTGCTGTTATTGTTTCCCTTTATATACATTGCGCTATGGCTTGTCCCGAGGCTGAATAATGCGCCAAAATAAATATAAATACTTTAACTTAAATCATCGTTTTAAAATCACGGGTATTGACTTGTATATGATGGCATTACATCTGTGGTTGCATTTGATCTCACAGACTGGACAATAGGTTCACTGAAAATAAAAAGTGAGTCACTTTCCTAAAAATGAGTCAATTTGTCCCCAGGGCGACTCACTTTAGATAAGTGAGTCACCTCAGGGACAAACTGACTCCATTTTAGGATAGTGACTCACTTTTTATTTTCTGTGTTGACCTGGTAAAGTTATTTGAGTCCAGTCGGGTCCCAGATCCACTGGACTGGTTTTAATTTGCCGCTTTTCGATCGCATGTGATCAGCATGAGTTATTTTTAAGTCCTGATTGGTATTGGACTAAATCTGAAACCTGTTACAAAGAATAATATCAGGGGTGGCGAATGACAGGGACAGGGAACCATGGCTCTCCGTTGGAGAAGGATCCCCCCTCCCGAGCCTCGAGGATGAAATTTTCCAATTTTATCTAGAAGTCTTATGAGATATGATAAAGTATGTAATCTCCCACGGGGACCAGTCGCCCAACAGTTTGACTTGTTTTTGCTCTCAAAAAGGACAGATTCTTCAATTAAAACTCAAAAATTTAAACTTTTTTCAAAATAAACTCAAAATTTTCAAATTTTCTGCATTAAACCCCCTACATTTACCAGTTTTCTTTAATTAAAATTCACAATTTTCACCCACCGAGATTAAGGCTCCGACGTCCTACAAGCAATGAATAACCTTTGTCGGAGCTTCGGGTTAACGTTGCTGCCCACTCCAGTGGGGGAATTAAAAATTTGGCTCAGCCGCCCTTCCGGCAACCAGTCGTCGTTATCAGGACTTCGAGTTACTGCCCCCATACCATCGGGGAATTTGGCCTCTTCACGTCTGGCAAATGATAGGGCCACTACTGAATAACATGGAATCAACTGCCGTAATTGCAGCTTTTGCGATATAATTACATTAGGCCTATTAGAAACTGGTGCGATATAATGGCATTGGTCGCACTACAAAAGACGAACACCACGATTTATACACCATAGAAACCATGGGAGCAATTCAGAATATTATCAAAAATTGATATATGTATATATATATATATATATATATATATATATATATATATATATATATATATATATATATATATATATATATATACATATAAATATACAGAAACTGACGAATAACACGGTACGAGGACTGTTACGAAACTTCATAATGCAAACTTCAAACGTCTACTTTTTAATAGCGGTCTTCAGGGTAATTGGGTCGATCTACAGGAATTTCTAGTTTTTGTTATATATATATATATATATATATATATATATATATATATATATATATATATATATATATATATATATATAGGCAGAGTGACGTAGCGACTTTATATGAATGAGTCAAATCAAAGCTGTATTAAATAGTCGCATAGAGACCTTAGGCCATTTTTCCTCTAACAAAGCACTTGCCTTATACTGAAAGGGGATATTTATTTGTGAATGGAAAACTTAGCCTCAAACAGGATTCGAACCAGCGACCTCCCGCATACAAGGCGGTTGCTCTGACCACGGTCAGAGCTTAACGCGGTCAACTGAGCTTAAATACTGTCGAGTCAAGCTTTCCATTGTTACGTCATAGGAACGCGTCCCATGTAGTATTGAGCAGGCAGAGTGACGTAGCGACTTTATATGAATGAGTCAAAGATAAATATCCTCTTTCAGTATAAGGCAAGTGCTTTGTTAGAAGAAAAATGGCCTAAGGTCTCTATGCGACTATTTAATACAGCGTTGATTTGACTCATATATATATATATATATATATATATATATATATATATATATATATATATATATATATATATATACATATATATATATATATATATATATATAACATTGCTTTTTCCCCTCGCCCAGATTTTTCAGCTTTACCGACTCAACTCTACATACATCGCAGTTGCTGCCAGTGTTTATTCACCGTCAACTTTGTGCTGTCACACGTTTCTGCATCTCTTCGCAGATCCGCTGGCGGGTTGACAGTTGTGTTCGGCTGAATTGCATCAATTCTGATCTCTGGTAGGGCTTGCATCAAAGGAGAACTAGTGCTGTTCCCAAAATTAGGTGCCTGCTCAGGAGGTGAATTGCGAGTGCTTCATATGGGGTTTAAACAAAGGCCAAACCAACTTGGCTTCATGGCTCAGTGGTTAGAGCGTCCGCACTAGCAAGCGGGAGGTCCCAGTTCGAATCCCGGTGGAGTCAACATTGCTTTTTCACCTCGCCCAGATTTTTCAGCTTTACCGACTCAACTCTCTCTCTATATATATATATATATATATATATATATATATATATATATATATATATATATATATATATATAAATATATATATATATATATATATATATATATATACACATATATATACATATATGAATATATGAGCTAAGGTGTGTTTTAGAGAATGAAGAGGCCCAACTGTTAAACTCTTGAACAATCAGCTTCAGTTTCACTTTATTTTCTGTTTAAGCTCACTTGAGATAATGTGCGGCGATCAGTCTTTGAAAGTGGGGGGATATAGTAAGTGGCACTATCTAAGCGGAGCGCCACCATCAGTTGGCGCGGAGCGTACAAAGACAAATTTTGGCCAAAAATACAGGAAAAAATACACCGGAAATGGTCCTTTCCAGGCTTGGCAACGTGATACAATGACAACTGTCAGAAGTATTTCCTAAAAAAAGTTTTCTTAATAACTGGCTTAACTTTTTTACATGATTTTCGAATCTGCCGGGTTGATTTCATGGGGGTAGGGGAATATAGTGTACATTATCCCATGGGGGTATATCCCCCTCCCCCCAGGATTGCCGCCCATGCTTGAGATATAAGAGTCATAAGCATGGTACAACATTTATATATATGAAAAAATTAACAATTACAAGTTAACGTTTTACAAAAGTGGAAAATAAAAGGAAGGGGTAAAAAAGGGTAAAAAGTAAAAACATAAATGTAAGCTGAGAAGGCAGTGAGATAACTATGGCACCAGCCTATGAGGAAATGAAATAGTTAAGTGAAAGAATACATTATAGAAATAGCAAACTTCCCGAGACTCCTGCGACTGGATGTTTTCCTATAGTCTAAAAGAGTTGTCTCGTTTTTATTGAATTAGGATTAGCTGAATAGTTCCTTAGAAAACAGATGAAATCATCAGCTCCTCTATAAAACTGTCTAAATGCGACTGCGCAGTTAATAAAAAGTATGTCAAAATTGCCATCCAATTACACTTCTTCAGATAAACGTTTAGAGTATATCAAGAGAGGCACATACACTTTTTGGTCCCTTTAATCAAAACTAATGAGAGATCAGTTTAAAGTGGATTCTGTAACCAGTGGTGCATTTAAGGTTCTGCTAAATTAAATTTAATCTCAGCTTTCACTAATGAGCCTTCATTCATTTTGTTGGTACTTTTTATTATTAAGGAATTGCTATTTTATCTCGCTTTTCTCAATAATGTTTTAAAACATAGATATAAAATTCCACGCGGCTATGCAGTAGATTATGTGTGTACTGAAGCAGTGCTTTGCTGTTGAGGTTTCTAATTGCAATTTCCGATTGATGATAATCGGATTTGCGAGTATCAGCATGGAGGCAAAACCGTTAGCGGTTTAAGCCCCCACCCCCGCGAAAAAGGCCGACCGGGGGCCGGAAACCAAGTAGGTCCCAAAGGACCTCTGCTATACCCCTAGAAGGGACATCAAACTGAACCACGCTCAACCTTCAAAGCTTGACATCGTAAGTCTGTAAAGTGAGAGCGTATCAGTTCTATAGACCGGATGAAGAGAAGAGCTGGTGAACACATGGTGATCAGAGCCACGAAGGTCCTCTTGAAGGATCTTTGTACTACTATTTTCTTCCTCCTTATTCTTTCCTTTAAGTTTTGCTTAAGTGCAAAAGAATGGTCGTCTTTGCCAGGTCCCCTCCCAATACCACCCAAGTTAGGGCAAAACCTATTTCTTTGACAAATGTTTGGAAAAACTCGGTTTATATTCTAGAGTAATACAGCTTTTTATCAGGCAAAAATGGTCCAGCCTCCTCTCCGGGAAAATATCCCTCATGCCTTTTCCTAAGAGTGCCACGTGTCAAACTTATGGTGATATAGCAGATTACCCTGTCCTGCACCAATGTGATTCACAAGTAAGTGAGTTCGAATCCTGCTTAAGGTAGGTCAGTTTTTTTCTTCAGGCACCGGGAATTTCCTTACACTTGGTATGGCTTGCCATCAAATTCTGTTTCCCAGCCTACAAAAACGGTTGCGCGCTGAACTGAAGCGTCCACGGGCGGACCAGTTAACTAACTCACTTTGCTTTTTTTTTTTTTTTTTGCTTTGTATAGTTCTAGCTTACACAACATTTTTTCTAACCGCTCTAAGTTTGTACATTTCTTACATTTCCTTTATCTACATCATTTTTATTGAAATGCCGAACTTTTTTAACCCAAAACTGGTATGAATCGTATTATTTCCTGTTTTGTCCTCCCTCTAGACGACGCACCTAATTGCATTGCCGACGAAAGCTATTGCAGCCAAGCTGGTCTCGACTACGTCTGTGAGGAAGATTTTGATACCGGGAATCCAAATGACACCTGCCAAACCGGAGTTCGAGCTCGATGTTCTTTCCCCGATATACCGACACCGTTGTTAGAAACACCAGCAACCATGTTGAAAGTTATATCGTACAACGTTTGGGAACTTCGATACGCTTACAACCAGAATGGTCAAAGGGAACGCACTTGCCGAATTTTGCCAGAATTGATTCAGATACACCCAGATGTGGATGTAATCGTTTTCAACGAGGTATTTATGGGCGGTTGTTTTGCTACCGGAAGTGAGCAACTTACTTTTCGAGACATTTTAACAGAATACGGTTTCACAGAATTCACAAGAACCGTTGGTATTATACCTGTGCCGACACAACCGGAAAATGGGGGCGTGTTTATTGCTTCAAAATGGCCAATTCTGAGAGAAAGATCTCGAGTTTTTGCAGCTTTCGAAAGGACCACTGCTGACAGTCTGTCACAGAAAGGTGTTGTTTACGCTCGCATCGAAAAGTCCGTCAACTCTGTTAATATGAGGTATCACGTATTTGGTACTCACTTGCAGTCCTCAGAGCGGCAAAACAGCAGTTTGGTAAGAATTCTTCAAGCTAGAGAAATGTACGAATTTCAAAGAAGCCAAAATATTCCCTCCTCTGAAGCTGTGATTTACGCCGGTGACTTGAACGCAGACTTCATCGCGGACCCGACTTACGCTGATGAAGTAATCGCAGAACTTAAGTCGACCATCCCCCCTATAGTCGGCAGGCTCTCTACCACATACGACCGTGACAACAACGATGTCTTTTCAGATAGATCCTCTGGAGCCAGCTGGTACGACTATGCCGTGTACAGCAACGAACACTTACAGCCTACCAGAACAGCACTTAGGGCGATTCGTCCCAGGGCGTCCCCGTTCACTGTATGCTTTAGTGCAGTGTCGATCAACCCTACCTACCCTGATACTCGGTTCTGCGTAACGGAACGAACCATCACTGACTTGTCGGACCATTACGCCGTCATGGGCACCTTTGATTTCGGGGACGGAGACTGGTCAACCCGCCTGCCGACTACCTCCACTATACCCACCACTTCGACCACCACTCCGACAGAGCAGAGGGAACAGACCTCAAAAGGTTTAGATGAACCAAAATCAACAGAAGGAAGTGGCAATAAAGATTCTCCGTGCATACTGCTTTTATTGGTGACGATAATAGTCCTTTCTCTGTTGAATGTTTAGCGCGTTTTAAAATATGAAGGGAACATAGACGTAAGAAGCGGGGTAAAGAGAGGCATCCCCTCCTTCCCGAACAAAAAAATATTGATTTCAAGGCAAAAACATGTCATTTCCAGGGTAAAATTTATGTCTTGATTGTTTGATATTTAGGGAAAAATTTCAGGGCAACCAGCTTCCTGTTACCCTTGTAAAATGTCTTCCCACACCACTACCAAGAGGAATGATTTCTTTCAAAAGATTTTATTTGTGTGTTTGCGTGTGCGTGTGTGTGTGTCTGTATGTGTACGTGTGGTGAATCATGACATTTATCTTATCTAGGCTACAAGCAGAGAGTTTACTGTAATATGGCAAATTAGGAATGATGTACAGTACCATCCAATTTTCCGAAAGGTGTAAAACGACGTATCATATATCATAAATATACCATATGAAGTTCCTCCCAAAAGATGAATTTACGAATCGGACTAAAGGTAAAATGTACTCAGGGCTGACATTTTCTTGCAAAATATTATTTATGATTTAAAAGATTTATAAGAGAAAGAAATTTAGACATTGAGAATAAAGCTTATACCGGAATTACTGGATTGTTACGAAAAGCCTTTATCCTTAATGGATTTTCGGAGGCTGGGTATTTGCTAGAGGAGTTATGACAAACGGTTTCAATGCATTTTTCCTAAACTTTCACTTAATTTTACTTTCGGATGAAACAAATAGGTTTTAATAACATGTATGCACACTTCGGTAAACTAAACTGAGGTGATCTGAAATGAATTCTGTAAAACAATTAATATTGTTTTAGTTAAGTGGAATTTAGAACCTGTGAAATGGGGGAGAATTCACTTAAAATAGCTTTAAATTACATTTAAGTGATACTAAACTTAACTTTATGTGTGCATAGGCGGACTAACCGTTGTAGATATGTGGCGACCGCCGCACAGGCCTCTTAGGTTTGTGGCCGGTTGCTGAAAGAAGGCCCCTTTACCTGGGCCCGTCACTGCCAGTTGACTACCTTTTCGAACACCCAGTCGGTTCCTGGTTATGTTGCATTGTATCAACAAGCAGTTGTTTCCACTGTTTTAAATATGCATTGCGCCGCGCTCTCTCACTGGCTCTCTCAAATAAGAGGTGAGGATCCATACAAGAAAAATTTGATTTCCACACACAATTTTTTTTTTCTACTTGGGACGATTCACTTTAGGAAAATTGAAAGGTAGGTTAAGTAATAAGATTTTTATCCTACAATTGTTCAGATGGACTGCGTAAATAAAACTGTTTTGGACATGAATAGTTTTATGAATTTCTACGTTGAAGCACATATGTAAACTTACAAAATGTTGCTGAGTGGACCAAAAGACCTTTTGCACAGACGACATAGAGCCATAGAAACCGAAGTGTGCCACCTCTTAGAGGACAAGTTTTACGCGCTATGTGGTTGTGTAACAAAAGGGAGGTTATCAGGCAGGTGATGACGTCACACGATTGCACAATATCTATTCGACATAAGTTTAGAAGAGTGTATAGTTTCTCAGGTTTTCGCCTGCAGGGCAAGATAGCTCAGATGACTCTTCTTTAAAAGCTCTCAAGTTGAGCACTAAGTTTTAATGTTAAAGACAGACGCACATCACCCCAAGAACATTTATGGTCGGGGAATATCACAATTCTCAGTTAGTGACTGCTGTTTCATTTACATCAAAATTTGAAAATTCAAAAGATGCAACGTAGCTTACATTTCACACAAAGGAGCGAGAGTGTTCTTAATACATATTTGGGCCTTGTGTGCCGACCAGGACATGGCCTTAGGCAATAAATTAGGTTTGTCTCAGTACGGGGAAAAGTTGTGGGAGGGGCAAGAAGTAACTTGGTTTGAGAATTGGAACTGTCAAGGATGACGATTTTTGCACATTAAGACATTTTTATAGTAAATGTTGGAATGACTTGCCCATGCAGTGGAAGTCTCGGGACTTGTTGTCAATTCTTAAAGGCAAAATGCAGTCCCCCAATTTGAGTTAGTGTACCCTGTCATCCTAATTCAAGAGTGGCTCCTTTTCATCAATATTTTTGCTACTTATTTGTTAAATTCATGCAGAGTAACTCCTTGTTTATCTACAATATTCAATGTTTTCATACAGAAACTTTTTGAAAAATACTTGTGAGAGAAATAGGAAGATATCTGTAAGATTTAGCAGATTTTTTTTAAATAACTTAAGGCGTCTGCTTTTTCCCTTAACACAATAATACTACTTAAAACCAGTACCATTAGGATATAATGGCATATCCGATTTCAAAAAGCAACGTTTAGTAGATTATTACATTATGTAAGATTGTGAGAAAATTAAAATCTTTATGGCACATTTTATGATATCTATATCGCCAACGTTAAATGTCACGTCACTGGCGTATGTTGAAACGAAGGACCTGTGTGATACAATGATATTTTATTACTACCAACGCTTGTGAAGTTCTTGTACTTTTTGCAGCTTACAATACCATGAAAATACCCGACACTCTACCAATATACAGCTGTGATATATCTTGACAATGTCACCACAAGCGATCATTTCGGTACAATTAGCATGTGTCCGGCTCCCAAAATCTCGATTGCGTCCTCTGTTTTGTATCATGGGCAGAAATTGTCACAACCGAGGCAACTTTCTCTTCACTTCAAAGGTAGCCTATCACAGAAAGTGAGGGCCAATCAAGGTATAGGATTAGGATTAGGCTAGGGTTTGTGTTTAATCAGTCATGCTTTCAATGTGCAACATGCTGTTCCCCTATGAAATCATCCGAATGTTTCATAACGTATTGTGCCATCGTCACCTTCTCATTGCCACACCACACATACGTTCCTGTTAGCTACGGATGGACCAAAATGCAGGACAAAAAAGATGAACTTTCTCCATAAACTGTCTGCAAAATTTCTTCATTTTATAGTTATGTCATTAAAAATCCGAACAAACGTAACTTCAGCACCAAGTCTCCTCGCCTTGTGCCGCCTTTTGGAACAAATCCTAGCTGAGTTAGGGGAAATGTTTGGGGAGGCTCAAGTACTTGTCCAATTAATCTCTCCTCAATTGGTGCTGGGGGAAATATCAGAAATGGTGAAATTAAAGGGATTTCTTCTTGCCCGAATCAGCAGTCGTTCAAATTAGGAGATACAATACGCTCGATATTTTTCAGCACCGCTGTTGGAAAATTGTTCAGTTCAAATAAAGGGCACTCCATTCATCCTACCTTTTGGTCAACGAACGGCGAGAACACACGCCCCTCTAATGGAAACGTTAAATTGCAGTACTGAGAGCAGGATTGAAAGCGATGGTATATACATGCCTGCTTCTTTACACTCAACACTTGTCGAAAGTGGAAGTAATGTCGCTGGTGCTCATTCACGAGAGTTGGTTTTTGGTTCTTGATGACCCTTTATTATTGAGTATCCAGACCCGGAGAGAAACAGAACAGATCTTGGATGGTTCATGCCAGGTAGGTGTACATTACAATAGATGCAGTAAAACGTGGTTTTATTTGAAGCTTATTCTGCACTATCTGCCGTCGTTCGGCGATTCCACAGGAGGAGGAAAATTTGGAAGTATGAACCATCCTTTCCCCATCAGCGGCTACATCAGGCCTCACTTTAAACAATTTAAGTGCACGAAGAAAATGAAGTGTAACTTCGCAAACTCTTAAAACAGTTGGGTAAACTTTTACCCAAGTTGGGTCCGTATGCTACCTCCTAAACTGTTGGGTAAAGAACTACCCAAATTCGGTCAAAAAGTACCTATGTTGGGTGAATTTTCCTACGTAAAAAGGTAAATTTGTAACCAACTTTTTTTCTTTTTTTTTTTTAGAGTGCATGTCTATAGTGAAGTGCTTTAAAAGCCCTGGGATATGCATTTGTATATCATATTTTCTTGTGTGTATCTACGAATGTCTTAGTATCAAGGTAGTTATAAATGGATTTTCACTTCACTACAAACATCAGGAAATATTACGGTTGTTGAAAAACTTAACTATTGGGGCCCGGATAAACAAAGACATTCCACCCTAACCAAATTAAGTGGGAGATAGGGGGAATGGTCGCCGCCCCGGTTGTGCAGGGCTGGATCCAAGGGGCGTAAAGGGCGTACGCCCCTATTTGCAATGAGTTTTGTTACCAGAATTTTACATCTCCAAGCCTATGAAAAAGGTATGATCACTCTCTGCAGACAGTTACGCCCCCTTTCTCATACACTCTAAAAATGTCCTAGTCAAATTTGAATAGAAACCAATCAATAGGGGCACGAGCCGGAATATTGTCAAATCTTTGACTAGATTCTGCTCATAAATGAAACGAATAGTTTCATTTTTAAACCATTTCTAGTCAATTTTGAAACGAATCTTGTCAAATATTTGACAAGATTCCGGTTCGTGCCCCAATTGACTAGATGTTTTTTAGAGTGTATTCCTGGATCCGGCCTGCTTGTGTATAGTATGCTATACCGGTATGTTTATACACAAATGTCTTGGTAACAAACACGTACGTGGATAAGATTGCGGAAAATGGTTTTCCACATGCACCATTGAGTCGTTTCAAAATCGTCTAATATTCACACACATATCAGAAAATATTACTTTTCTTGAATATTAAAGGTATTCCGTTCCAATCAACCAAACTGCTGGAGGGGATTATGTCTTAACATATATTGTCAAATGTCACGGTAGTTGACCAAATATTGCTTGACCAAAAGGGGGCCGTCCGGCATAAGCCTAATATTGGGGGCTCAGTCACCCCATCTCTCCATGGTCCCCATCCTTGCTCGATTCAGTGCACACTCTAAAAAACATCTAGTCATTTGGGACACGAACCGGAATCTTGTCAAATATTTGACAAGATTTGTTTCAAAATTGACTAGAAATGGTTCAAAAGTGAAACTATTCGTTTCATTTATGAGCCGAATCTAGTCAAAGATTTGACAAGATTCCGGTTCGTGCCCCTATTGATTAGATTCTATTTAAATTTGACTAGGAAATTTTTAGAGTGCATTTATAAGCGATGGCCGATTGACCTATGGTGATATCCTTTGTCACGCGAAAACAGGGTAAACTGTTCTAAGCTCAGGAAGGGGATTAACATTCAGACCACCTTCCTGGAGTAGGGATTTTAAGAGGAGGGGGTCGTCACCGTCCCTTTGGAAAGCATTTGAGCATTGGAACGTCCTTAAATGTCACTTGGTACTACATTTTGTGTAGTTTTCCAAGTATATTTTTGTGGGGACAGAAGCATACTTTTGTCCCACCCTCAGGCAAGCAGCCAGACAAGGTACTGAAGGGAGCTAAAAGCTTTCGGGCGAAACATTTTTTTTCAGAGGGCGAGACATACAAAATGCACTAAGGCAATGGTAATTTTTGATCTTCTGGGGGGCGAAATTTTTCCGGGGGTTTCGCTCCTGCCCTACACCCGGCTACGGTCTTAAGCACCCTCTTCCGCTTCTTACACCGTCTTGACAGGAACCCCATCTTTACCATTAGGGACACAAACGTAATTAATCCACCTACATTACAAATTGCAATTTGATACTTTGGATAATTCATAAAGTAGCATAGGCGTACGAGGCGAGGGGTCTGGCGGCTGCAGCCCTCCCTGAGCATGGAAAATGCTTATTTCAGGGGACTGACTTTTGTATTTTCAGGGCAAGGGGGCAGTGCAGTGGGCAGGCAGCAGCAGGCAGCGGCGTTTGCCAACAGGGCAAAATGCTTATTAGTTGCACAACGAAATAATATCTCCTGAAATAACATCTTTCTTTATAGTTTGTGTGTGTGTGGGGGGGGGGGGACTCATCTAAACCCGTCCTGAGTGCTGTCGTGGTAAAAGGGAAAAATCAGGGCAATTTGCAAAATTTTCAGGGCAAACACCCTCCGCCCACGCCCACCCCCACCCCCACCCCCACCCCCACCCACCTGTGAAATGTCTTCCCGTACGCCTATGTAAAGTAGTGACTTCAGGTTGCAATAATTCACTTTGCAAAGATACTATTGCTATACAGGATCTTACATATGCAGCTCACATAAGCAGGTTAAAAGTCACAAACCAAGTATAAAACTTAAGCCAGCCGTACACTACACGACTTTGCACTCCGCAACTCAACTCGATCGTCGGATCTCCAAGAGTCGTATAGTGTGCATGAGTTTATGACTGCGACTGGAAGTTTTAGGACCAGTTTTAGGTCGCGCCGACTTCAGTCGGGAAGAACGAACATGTTGGTTCTTCCCGACTGAAGTCGGCGCGACTTAAAACTGATCTTAAAACTGTCAATCGCAGTCTTAAACTCATGCACACCTCATGACTGTTGGAGACCCGACGATCGAGTTGGGTTGCAGTGTGCTAAGTCGTGTAGTGTACGGCTAGCTTTAGAGAACTGATAATGCAATCATTTTGTGGAAGGCTTGTGATGTCCTTGTTGATTCTGCAATTTGTAAAGGCAAATTGATGCAGGCAGAGCCATTCAGAACCTAATCAAACAGTGTTTGTTTGGGCATTGTTATTACATTGTATGTAGTGTATGGGTGTGTGGGATTTCAATGACTAACTTTACTTCAGATGCCATGGAAATGTAACTACCTGTAAGAATGATTCTATCTTTACTTGTTGATTTTTTCTTTAATTTTGTGGGGTTCAATATAGAAATGAAGATGGCGCAGCCATTCAGAACTTAAACATAATTTTGCTCGAGTACACTTTGTGTATTGCATGTAGTGTATGCATATGTCGGATTGAAATCACTAACTTGATCAAAGCCATAGAAAATAATTAACTGTAATATAGATAAGTCATACCGTCTTTTCGGTGTGTCAAATTGTGAATCACATGGCACTGTGTATTTTGATAAGCATATCACAAAGATAAGATTACTGAGCCTAATCACAATATTCATAACATAACGAAACTAGTATCTCTCTAAAGCTTCCCTTGTGAAGCTGATTCATGGATTAGATATCTTACACCTGGATTTTTGCAATAACCTTTTGTATGATCCCCCCCCCCCCCCCTCCTTCACAAAAAACATGAAAAAGTCATAAAGTTTGCAGATTCGGTTTTAGGGTGATAAGTGATGTCAATTTTGCCCAACACATTACCCCAACTTTAAAAAGCTTGCCCTGGCTACTTGTTGAATTTGGAATGAAATTCAAAACTCTCCTACAAGTCTACAGGGCAAGCTGCTTCTTATCTTCATTTTATGTGTATTATTAAGAAGTTAAGCCCTTTTCATTAACTTTAGCAGTTCCACTTGTAACTTGTCCCGAAACTCGCTTGGCTGTTCTTGTAGGGGCCCATGTTATAGAATTCCCTTCCTTTCAAAATCAGAGTCTGATTCTCTTCATCATTTCAAGGTTACTTTAAAACCCTTTCATTTTTTAATCCGGCGCTCCCTTGAGGTTTTGTAAAGTTGCCTTAGGACGATGATGACGATGGTGATTGCTCAGGGCGCTTTGTCCGATTCACGCTATTACCACATACTAAAATGGCTTTTAAATATAACCCCTTGTCATTTCCAGAACCTCGTGTAGTAACTATAGACTACCTATAGATAGGCCTAAAGGATAAAAACTAATTAACCTGAATGATGCAACGTAGATTTATAATACTCTAGGTCGGATAGTATATACCAGGCATGCGCTTTTAACAATGACCCGGGGTAAAGAGCCGAGGTGAATTTTGTACCCAAGTGCATCGAAGGCCTTTTGTCCCAATAACAGTCATATTTTATCCTTAGATTTTGTCAAACGTCTTTGAAAACAATACAGAAACAACCTTTTCAAGGCTCCGTAATATACATCTGCCGCTCGGAATGAATAATTCGTATCTTTATGAGTAAACTAGGCTAACTAGCAGAAAGTTCCTGATGCGATACCATATAGGCCTAATGCTAGAATCACGGCAGAAAATGTCAAATTACTGAAAACATGTGAGGAATAGCGCTAACAAATTTCAAATTGCTAATTTGTGGACAAATGGAATAAGTGCGTTAAATCTAGCATTAAAATGCTAAATCTGCAGTCACCCTGACTGTCATTCTGTAGAGAGAAACAAAAGTCTATTGTAGTAACCTTTTTATAAGGATGTCTCTTTTAAATGAACACTTTGATTTCATAAGACATTAATTAAGGTATATGTAAACAATTGTTTGCTTCTTCGGAATAACGTGGCGTAGGTAAGAGCAAAATGAAACCAACTACAGGCCTTAAAGGAGCCATGGCATCCCCCAAATATATTTAGACATATCTCCATAGTTCTAAATCCAGTTGGTGACTGCGACTGGCATTCATTCAAACAACAGTAGCACCAATCTGGTAGGTAATGATGACTTGGAAAGTCTTTGTTTTTTCTGTTTTGTTTTGTTTTTTTGTTTTTTTTTTTTTGTTTTTTGCTTTTTGTTTTTGTCTTTTTCTTTTAATTGGCTCTACGCGACAACGTTTGGCGGCCTTGGGACCATGCCATGGAACAACCGAAGAAAATCACTAAATAATAAGAATTTCTAAACATATCATAAGTTCAAAGCTTTGCCAGAGAGAACCATTTACATGTAAGCCATCACACATATGCAAACTTTCCTCGGAACTGGCGCCTTAGGCGACGTCCTCATCTTGGCATCCTACCAAAGAAATAATCCGAAAATTCACTAAACAATGAAATATTTGACCATAAGTCAGTTCAAATGGTTATCAAAGATAGCACCATTTTGCATTTATACATACTTACACAATCAAAAACTTCCCAAGGGATGAGGGTGTCACCCTCTCCCCTAGGACAATACCCTTTCTCTTTAACCCAGCTAAGAAATAAGAAATATTCACTACACCATGAAAATTTCTAAACATTTAATCAGTTCAAAACATCCCAAAAATGGTACCATTTTGCACTTTAGTTGCACTACGTAAATTTCATTCCTCCGTTTGGAACCCCTTTCTAAGGGCGACTCCCCTGTTTGGGGTGACAAAGGAGTGATTCGCCCCGATGTCATCTATCCCAGGTAGGTGACTGGGGCTACACTTTGATACTTTTTCAAAAGTCCCCTCGACTCTCTGGCGAAGAGCCAAGGGGCGAAACCAAACGTTACTCCCGAAGGAGTTCTGCTCCCCAAAGGAGCTACGTCCCCAAGGGACAACAAACCTAAATGACCAACCTCTCGACCCTCAGACCTCTACATCATGGGTCCGTCATGGGCTTCACCTTGATAGTGCCATTAGCTCCCCCTCCCCTGCTTGAGGTTTCCCCCAGGCTACAGCCCTGGTCTTAAAATCAATTAAACATTTACTTTAAGAAGATACGGCGAAGGTAAGACCACAATTAACTACCTGTCTGAAAGCCTTAATTAGGTCTGGTGACATGAAGTATACGTAGTTGGATATTTGATGTCAAAAGCATTAAAACCCCAGAAAATAGCCGAAATTTGCCTCAAAATCCATCAGATATTGACCATTTTACAGGGTAATTTCTATTTCACACTTGTAGTATGAATAAACATGAGCCATTAGCGGCTCGCCATAGGGGCACAGGGGGGCAAGTGCCCCCCAAATTTTGCAAATTTTTCTGCATTTGTCAAGTACGGTATGTATTTCATAAAAATTTCAAGATTCAACCCAGGTTGACTGGGTCATTCGGCCACTGGTTATGTGAATTGATAGTATCATCCAGGCGTCGTGGTTTCAATTTATTTTCAGGAACTTACATCCTTCAGTGCAGAAGGTTCTAGTTTAAGTAACAAAAATGATAAAATGCCACACTTTCTAATAAGATAGTCATCATTAGTTTATGCATATAGTGCTAAGGAATTTATTTTGCCACAATGTGCCGTAAGTACATTGCAGGAAATGTAAGTTGGACCTATTTGAAGGGGTGGTGTATTGTCATTCTGAGTTACAGGCATTCCCCATTTCCCAATGAAAAAATTGTTTTCGAAAATGCTGAGAACCAAAACAGTGCTATCATTTCAGAGTTTTCAAGTGTCTTTATGATCTAAATTTTCGTTATTTAAAGAGAAACTTCCACAAAACCAACATTGTTATGGCTCCTTGGCAAAGGTGAAACGCATTGTGACACAACGAAAGAAACAACAAATTTTTTAAGGGTGAAGCTGACTTGGTAGTTACGTGTAATGCTTTAAATTCGAAAGGTCCTCGGATCAAATCCGGTGGTACCTCCTGGAAATTTTCGGGGGGGGGGGGGCATGGTTGTTTGCAGTTATGCGGTTTCAGGTTGTGGGGCACAGTCTAAGTTATCCCATTCAGGCCTTCCCCTAGATGGTTCAGCTGTCAATCAGTGGTGTTGAACAAGGGTTCCCCGTTCCTCCCATCCTTTGAGAAAGTTGCTCACGGTTGGACATACATTCCGCCCGTTGCATGGGGACGTTAAATGGTGTTGCGGGATCAGGATTGGTAGAGATTAGTAAACTCTTGCCTCGTTACCCTCTAAGCTCTTGTAGATTTTTTCTGGGGTTCATCACGATCGAATTGGTGCAGGGTCCTCTACGAGCTAAAGTGTCCTGACCATGAAATGTTAACCATTAACCTTGACAATATGTATAATTAATTTTATCCAAACTGATCAAGACGCTTTGCGCTTCCCCTGATTCTTACGCCTATGGCAGAAATAGCGATTGTCTGTCATGATTATACTTATTTTAAAGACAGAAAAGCCCGTGACTGACTGTCTGAGATAGTTTCTGAAGAGCTTTTGAAAGCTATATGAGACTTCACTAAAATAAGAAATGATAACCATACTCCCATAATACTTTCCAAAGTGTACCATTGATATTGCCGAAGGGAGAGGGGACTTCTGAACCTCTCTGAATGCGGACCTGATTTTGCCACCCCAAACAAAATTTCTTAGAGCCGCCTATGACATGAGCTAAATATGCAAGTATGTGACTTTGAAAGATGGACATACCGAATGAGGCTAATGTTAGCCTTTGATTTTGCAACCTTCATTTCAAGGACACTTAAAGCGTTGTTATCCCCTGTAAGATTTAATATGGAAGTTAGAATTGTTTCCTTGAAAAATATTGATATCACTCATCAAACTGTAAACTATCTGATCAGTAAATATGAGATAATTTGTATAGGGTTAACAAAAGAAATCAACAATGTGCATGCCCCTCCACCTAGCTCCACGCCTAGAATACAAATATCCAAATCTCATTGTTTCTAATCCATATGTGAGACCCACGCGGTGCTGTTAACAACTGTCATAGACATTTGGGGTATGGTGTCCTATTCCACACGATGTACCTCGATTAACTGTAATCCTTAACTAGGTCTAATGTCTAAAGAAGTTAATACCTAACAACTATATTAAATTAAGAGAGGCGATTAACACTGAGATTAAGCCAAGGTCCAACACCTCACTATTTACTGTCGTAGAAACAAATACTGTGCACTGCTACCTTAGGGTCTCAAGGAATATCATACGGGCTGTCATCGCAACAGTTTAGTAGACTTTTCTATGAGATAGATTAAAAGACAAGTCAACTTCATTATGGAAAGAATATTGATTAGACTTCTTTGGATTTTCGCAGTCAGCTTTACGGCCATTCGCTCTTCTTTGGCGGGTGAGTGAACACGACCAAGTGCTTTTATGGGTGTAATCGAAATAAGTAGACTGAGAATGTTGGTAAATTTGTATCCTACGTAGTCTTCATTCATAACGATTTTTAATAAACAACACTTCTGTTAACGTGTTGTCGTAAATATTGTGTACACATAAAACGTTTCTGCTAGCTAAGTAGAAGTGGGAGCCACCATAGTCCGACAAAACTTGACGTAAACCCAGATTTGAGGTTTATAGTTTGATTCATGTAGTTCTTGACCTAAATTAGTCACTGTAACCCTGACGGACGTGACGTGCTTACATTTGATTTTTTTTTTTTTTTTTGACTTATACCTCGACGTCAGGGAGCATTTTGCGCTGATTTTCACTACCAGTGAAGGCCGAACTTCAAGTCTTATATACATATTCATTAGGAGCACTATCGCTATTGGTCAGCTGAAAAGTTCAAACCAGTAACACTGATAACGAACACGGTAGTCAGTGCAGCAGTGAACAGTGCCGTCAAGATTTGGTCGTAACAAATTAATCCGGGACATTTTCAGTTTTATCCACCTCGATGTAGGCGTTAAGCTTTAAGGTATGAAGCAAAGGTTACATCAGTTTCATGTGCTTGACTTCTCGGTAAGAATTGGATTCAAAGGAAAATAGCTTGTTTTCCATCCACGTTTTGAATTAGCCTTAAATTCGCAACCTCATGGATAATTATAAAAAATGAGCGTTCTTACCCCGGATTGGAACTCCACGTTTTTGGGAAGTGGATTCTTCGTCTTTTGCTCCCTGATGTCGAGGTATAAGTGAAAAGACCAAATGTAAGCACGTTACCTCGAAGCAGTGTTACCCTGACTAGACTGAATAAGTCATTTCCGCCTGTTGAGCATTTTTCCCTGGGAACGAAATTCAAAATAGCCGACAAAACTTTCTATTAAATAACAAAAAGGAATCATTAAGATCTTTTTGACATAGCTGCTTTTAATGTCTGTTCATGAGCCTTTCTGTTGAAATCCAGGTCTGCCAAGATGACCGATAAACTAAATGGCCCCCAAGTTTATAATAATAACAAAAATAATAAGAAAAATAATCATAAAAAATATTTTTACACAATTCCTTTCAATTTTTGTTCATATTTTTTGGGAAATATTCCAGACTTATTTTTAAACTTTTCTGTCAGGATCCAGGTCAGTCAAGATGGCGGAAAAAAGTTAAATGGCTGCCGAGCATCGTAATAATCCAGTGTTATAATAAGAAATAGTAGGCCTAATAGAGAAAATAATCA
Organism: Holothuria leucospilota; assembly: GCA_029531755.1. Taxonomy (NCBI): domain Eukaryota; kingdom Metazoa; phylum Echinodermata; class Holothuroidea; order Aspidochirotida; family Holothuriidae; genus Holothuria; species Holothuria leucospilota. Next base: position 29,734,074 of record CM055963.1, on the reverse strand, counting down.
CTAACATTTTTTTGACAGAACTGCTCCTGATATGTGTTCATATTTAAAGAGGAATATTCAAAACCTTTGTCAACTTTTCTCACGAGATGCAGGTCAACCAAGGCTTTATTCCACACCCTGTTCTCGAACAGGGAACAGTGTTCTCTTACGAGTCGATCACGAAAGAACACGTTCGCGAACTGTTCTTGCACCCAAATCTCACACTACCTCGGCTGGTGGTGTAGCGAGAGTGGACACTAAACAAAATGAGATGCCTTCTCGCGGAAGAAATGCTAGGGGAAGTTACAGCACAATGCCCTTCGAAAGTGTACTTAGGCCGTGCCATTTTTGACTACAAGTTAAAGTGTACCTAAAGTCTGAAAATTCAAAAATATATATTACAGAGCATGAAAACTGAATTCCAATGGTCCAATTCCCATCTTCACAGGACTTTCTTAAGCTGAGATATAAAATGTTGAAGTTTATTCACTCGATTTAAAAAGGTAGATTGCGCAATAATTTGTGATGTCATTGTTGTACTACTCAAATTACAATCTTTGTATTTCTTTGTTTTTCTGAAAGCTACCGCACCTTGTGCCAAAATGTGATCGCGTTCTTACTGCTTTGGGGTGACTTGACTATATAAGTCCTCTCTGTACAGCATGTCATGCAAGAAAACAGGAAGCGGTCAAGGTCATATAAACATTTTTAATTTTAAAAGAAAACAAAGCATTTAATGTGAGTTGTACAACAAGAATGTCAAAAATTATTGCGCAATGAACTGTTTGGATTTAAGTGAATAAATTTTAACATTTAATATCTCAGCAATGGAATAAGCTATGACAATGGGAGTTGGACGAATAAGATTAATTTTGTAACCACTAAAATATATATTTTTGAATTTTAAGACTTTAGGTCTCCTGCAGAGCATGTACCCGGCAGGAGTAAATGACCTAACAACAGACAGTGGCGTAGCTAGGGGGGGGGGCAGGGGGAAAGTTGCCCCCTCTGGAAAAATGTTGGGGAAATTTTGAAAGTGAATATATGGTGAAATTTGCGCATGATCTGGTAAAATTTTAAATTTCTCAACCAGTACACTTTACTTGCTTTAAAGTACATGCCACACTGGCACAACCAGTCCGCATTAAGGTTTTCAGAGATGGAATGATGACACCATGCTTATAGTTGTACTAGTTACGTTTTACTCTCTGTTTTATACAGCGTGGGATCTCTGGACCCAGGGCGTCGCCAGAGCATTTATCATGGGGGGTGTGGTGCCGTATTTGCCGACTAAGAAGAAAGAAATGCCGACTGAAAGTGTTGATAAGAGATGCAGTTAGAGCTGAGAACCGTTAGTCCAACCGGTAGTGGTCCAGCAGGGGTGGAGCCAGGATTTGCCCAACGGGGGGGGGGGTCAACCACCCGGAGCCTCGACAGCCCCAATGCCGTTGAGGGGTTGGTGAGGGGAGATTTGAAGAAAACCTGTGTACTATACCATGTCATTGCGGGGCATATATTGCATAAAATTTTGTATATACTAGAGGAAAATACTTCCTCCCGATTTAAGGTTTTTCCCGAAATCTTAACTGTGAAATTGCAAAGCGCGCGAAGCTCGAGAAACTTTTTGGTAAGCTTACACTAAAAACAATCTGTACTTATTTAAAGCTTATATAGGTCAACCAGTAGCGTACCCAGGATTTCTCTCAAGGGGGGGGGGGGGGGATGCAATATGTTGTGTGATCGCCGGCCTGGGGGAGGAGTGTAAGGGGAGGGAGTGTCCTTACATGCAATCTGGTGCCACATATGCCACCTTTGGAAGTAAAATTTGTGTTAAAACATATACGTTTTTAGGGACCAGAAAAAATTGGCATCCGAGAGGGGGACATGGCCCAATGGCCTCCCCCCCCCCCTCCCGTGTACGCCACTGAGGTCAACTGTCCAGGTAGTTGGGCCTATCGGGCACAACTTACATTGTACTTCCCTCTCCGAGTCACTAGCCGTACCGAAAGAAAGACTCAAGGGAACATTACTAGTAACTTAGTTTAGCGAAATGAGATGAGATTCCCGGCATTTACATAAAACGATAAATTCTACTTAAGATACTTGAAAAGATGGAAAGGGTTTGTTCTATATTCAGATATTAGTAACGAAACTGAGGAAGAGCGGGCAAAGCACACCGAAAATTTGGGGTTTTATCGCAGAAATGACCCTTTTGAAAGCTAAAATAAGTAAATCGACCATGGGTGGCGGCAGAATTTTCCCAACATTGGGTCGGGCCATGCCAGCGACCCCAAGTTCCGACAGCATATCGAGGGGGTGAGAAAGGGATATAAAGAGGCCTAACTATCCCATGACATTGCAGAGTACCGTATATTTAGCATAATATCACTTAATATGTCAAGAGCCGAGTTGCGCACTGACACTGTTCTTTTGAGTCTGAATCGTGAAATTGCAAAGGGCGCGAAAATTTTTGATAGGCTGACACAAAACCATGCTATCATTAAGAACAGAGAAAAACAGTAAAAGCATAAAAACTGTAAGGGTTGTAGGCTGTATCAGCATGGGCGGCTCTAAGAAATTTTGTTTGGGGGGGGGGACTCATGTCCGTATTCATGGAGGTTCGGAAGACCCCCCAGCAATATTAATGGTCAGCTCCGGACAGTACAATAGCCTCAATAGGAGTATGCATAGGCGTAGGGGCCCAAGCTGATTTAGGGGGGGGGGCTGTAACGATCTGCCCGAAATATAGGAAAAAAATCCGCGAGCTCCGCGCGCGTTCAAAATGTTAATGTACATATCATATAGGCATGCATCCGTAATCACACCGCATGCCAATTACATACAATAATTTGCCACGTTACTAGCTATTCCATATTGGTTATAATTCTGGGGGAAGTCGTTACAATAATGATGATAATAATCAGTGGTGTGGCCAAGACTTCTCTCATGGGGGTGGGGCAGGCACTATGTTGTGTGATCGCCGGCCTGGGTAAGGGGTATACCGGGAGGGGTCCCCCTCCCCTTTGAAAATGTTTTGAAAAATGAGGTGTCCATACATGCAATCTGGTGCCACATATGCTACCTTTGGAGTAAAATTTGTGTTAAAAAATTAACCGTACGTATTTTAGGTACTAAAAGAAAAAAATAGGCATCACCCCCTACCCTTTGAAAATTTTTGAAAAATTAGGTATCCTTACATGCAATCTGGTGCCACATATATATATATATATATATATATGCTACCTTTGAAGTAAAATTTTGTGCTTTATTTTAGGTACTAAAAAAATCAGCGTCAGTTACGGGGGAATGGCCTAATGGCTCCTCAAATACACCACTAATAATCATAATATATAAGTTTAACCATTAAAAAACACACTGGTGAATTAATACCGAATATATAGGTGATGGTGCAATCCAAATCAGAACTATATTTTAATTACCAAGGAAGTTTTTGAAAGTATCGATTTCCGTTAAGCTACATTATTGCATTATTTTTCTTTCAGTAGGTGCCCGAAAAATTCTCAGAATATTGCCCGAATTTTCACAAAAATATTTTGTTGGGGGAGATGCAGCCCCCAGCTCCCCGCCTCCTACGCCTATGGGAGTATGGTTATTATTATGTATTACAGCGATGCCCATGTATTTTTCAAAAGCTCTTCAAGAACCATTTCAGGCAATTAGTCATGAGCTGACTACTTTAAAAATAAATACAACCATATCAACCGATCGCTACCGTACTACCGTAGGGGTGGAGTAAGAGGCAGGTGAAATGGGCAAAGCGGCTTGATCCATTTGTATAAAATGAGCCCCACCTTTAAATATTTTATTGTTTCTTTCATTGTGTCACAATATGTTTCAACTTTGCCAAGAGGCCATAAATGTTGGTTTTCTGGATTGTTTTCTTAAACTAAGGAAAATTTCGAGCATGAAGAAACTTGAAAACGATGAAATGATAGCACTAAGTATTTTGGATCTCAGTACCGTTCCGAAACGAATTTTTTTAAAGGGGGAGAGGAATTCCCCTAACTCAGAACGACGTCTCATCCTATATACAAATAGCTAGGCCACCAGTCAAAAGTCTCATCACACTGAGCTTAGATTGACTGTTTGGTGTGTTTATTTTAAATCAATTGAAACGGCATACTTTAGCACAGAGGTGGAGAACCTTTTGCTTATAACAGGCCATTTGACATTCATAAGACCGCTCGTGGGCCAACGGCGCTGTCAATTTGGACAAGGGAAGGGAAACCTCTCCTTCTATGGGAAACAATACTTTTAGGCTACATGCCCGTAGACAGATACCTATGCTAATATGGCCAGGTGACAGGCGCGGTTTTACGGGGGGGCTTTGGGGGCTTAAGTCCTCCCAAAGTTCGCTCAAGCCCCCCCCCCCCCAAATTTTCAGAGGTTGTGTTATGCTATATTTGCGTGTACTGAGAAAAACAAAATTGTCCAATACACTTGTGCACATCTTGGTCCAGTGGAATTAGTTTGTCAAGGGAAACTGTCGTCTGTGTCTCGAAATCACATATTAGGTTCACGATTTCATACAATGGAAGTTGGGTCAGATAAGTAACATCTATGATAGTATGTACGTACATGTAAATCAAGTTAAAGGATTAATCATCTGTTGGAAGTTCAAAACGAGTCATTTCGTCGCTGATCTCGTCAAGCTATACTAGCCCTTTTAAGTCAAATCTACAGACCGAATCGTTATTCCCATTAATGTGAACAGGTCCAGTTGCTCGTATCTCTCAGTAACGTTTGCTACATTCTTCCAAATAAAATAAAATAAAAAATATATATATGCCTGTATATACGTTACATCTATGTCATGGTCAGGGGCGGTGCCACTCAGGGGGAAGGGAGGCCTATCCCCCCCCCTGTAATTTGCAGGAAAAGAGAAAAAGAGTAGGAAAAGAAGACGTGAAAGAGAAGAAAAGAGGAGGGCGGGGTAGGCCTATATCTGATCCATATCCAGGGCTTCCAAGAGGTCATATTCCGGTTTCTACCAGCCTTTAGATACGATTTTATAATGCACAAATGAAGGCAAATTTTTTTAATAGTTCAAGAATATTTCTGTGGACTCCACGCACGTATTTTTGCGTAAAACTTTCCCCGACTAGAGGAGAGTAATGTGTCCAAAAGGGGACTTCAGGAGGTTTGTTGATACATACCCTTAGACAAAAAAAGGCTCCTCTTTCACCTAACCAAAAATATTAAGAATGTTTTGAACTCATATGATCGGGTTCAAAAATATCCCAAAGACAACACCATTTTTGCATCTAAGCAACCTTCAAGTAACCAAAATTTCTCAAAAGGGGAAGGGGACCCCTCCCCTCAGACCTATCCCCTAGAACAGCCCTCTTTTACCCAACCAAAATTAGAATTCACGAAGTTATGAACATTTGCCAGCCATATATCAGTCAAAACTGTCCCGAAGACTGCACCATTTTGCATCTTAGCAACCTTAAAGTAACCAAAATTTCTTACAGGAGAGGGAAACACCCCTCCCTTTAGACCTCTCTCCTAGGACCGCCCTCTTTCCCCCAGCCAAAAATTAGAATTCACAAAATTATGAACATTTTCCAGCCATATATATCAGTCAAAAAATAACCCTAAGACCCCACCATTTTGCATGTTAGCAAACCTAAATTAGCAAAAATTTCTCAAAGGGAGGGGACCACCCTTCCCCTTAGACCTCTCCCCTAAGAAGGCCCTCTTTCCCCCAACCAAAAGTTAGAATTCACAAAGTTATGAACATTTTCCAGTCATATAGTCAAAAAATTACCCAAAGAACGCACCATTTTGCATCTTAGCAACCTTAAATTAGCAAAAATTTCTCAGAGGAAGGGGACTCCCCTCCCCTTAGACCCCTCCCCCACGACGGCGATCACTCAACCCATGTCCCCTATCAAAATAACCTTGCGCCGTCCCTGGTTATGGTACTGTTTTTATTATCATTGGTTTCAGCGTGCGCGTGACCGATTTACATATTTGAGAGAAAATTTTATGATTCTTCCGTTTCAAGTCCCCCCTAAGCCCCCCCAAAAGTCTCGATCTAGAACCGCGCCTGCCAGGTGACACCCGGGCAAAACTACTTTTAGTCGTGGATGATAATCAACACGACTAATGGGTTGTGTATCTAATGACCCCGATAGCTCTGAAGTGTCTGCAGAACTATGGGCATTTAACTCCAGCATTACCGTTACACTGTGTAAATGACATTATGATGCCGAAGCTAATCAGATCACAAATAAGCAACTGAGAAAACGCGCGTGAAGCGCGCCGAAAAAATGTCGTTTTGAAAGCACTTTATTAATGTTTAACCTTCGCATTGCATTGGAAAGTTATTCACCTCTTTAATTTTAAGCCCAGTCAAGGAAAAGGGAGGGCCTGACCCATCTGGAATTACATGTTTTTTATTTATTATTTTTATTTTTGAAAATTGAAGACCATGCTTTGCAAACTTTTTGGGGGCAAGTGCCCCCCGTGCCCCTATGGCGAGCCGCTAATGTGTATCAGGGACAACATACGTTGTGTCGAAACCACCTGGACTAGCCAAACTTTACTCCGTGAGTCGCTCACCAACTGACCGTATACCGCATGACACAGACTAGAGAACGGCAACTAGGCTTTGCGATATGGGATGAAATTTTCATAACCTGTGTACCCTGCCTACATGTTACTAAGTAAGGTTGACAGGACTTATGCTATCTAGCTATGTGGAATGGAACTACTGAAGAAACCGGGGTGACATTACAGCGCGCGTATATATACGTAGTGCGTCGAAAATTTTGGGTTCTGATTACAGAAATTGTCCTCTTTCTTTCACTCCTTTTTCTTTCTTTTCGTCATGTTTCCTTCATTTTGCCTGCTGGTGCAGAATTTACCTACTCAATGCCAGAAACCACATGAACGATGAACTCCTTTAGTATACAATGATACTGAAAAGCCCTATGTAGCTTTTTTGCCGACAGAATATGTTTTAAGTTTCAAAAAGTGTTGCTTACGGGCTTTGAAAATATTGTAATAAACGTTGTTTACAAATGCATTCCAATCTCCTGTCTTCCGTCTGCACCAGCCCCTTTCTCTTGCCCTGCTTTGTCCCTCCCTCCCCTGTCCTTTTCTCTGTTCGTTCGGTCTTTCTCTTCCCTCTTCTCTCTCCTCTTTTTTCTCTTTTTCCCCTCTTTCTTCTTTCCTCTTGCTTTCCTTCGTTTGCACTTCCCTTTTTCGGCCTTCATTTCCCGACTAGTGCAGGATTTTGCCGACTGCGTGGATCGGAGGGTGTGTTCACACCCCCACACCCTCCTCTAGCGTCGCCCTGTCTGGACCTCTGACAAGGGACTCTGTCCTTTTACTGTAAACTTCAATGTTTCTTGGTAATGAAAAGGAGCAGCATTGTGGTATATGCAGTTTGTTAGAATAGGTCAGTGGTCAAGTGCTAAACACTGATACCAGGGCAGGTCCTCGTTAAATTCACTGATTGTGGTGAATGTGGTGAACTGATGAAGGGAAGGGTGTACCAGGGTTCACTAATTACTGTAATTCACCCATTGTGATTCTGAAGTACCAGTAGGACTCAAAGAAAAATTCACCAAGACAAGCAACATAAAAAAAAACTTCCTAAAAATAGGAATTCTTGGTGGGAATTCAATTTTCATTTAGCACCAAATGTGGCACCATTTTGCATCTAGTCCACCTTACATGAGGGGTTTTTCCCCTCCCCTTAGACCCCTCTCCAGGGCGGCGATCAGTCACATCAGCCAGGTCAGAAGAAATCACCTGGACAAAATTTGGACCTGCGGAGAACGCCGATTATTAGGAAGCAGATCACTAATTGGGGGAAATATTTGTGCTCTTGCCCCCCCCCCCCCCCCCCATTGACAAAAATCCTGGCTACGCCACTGACAACAGACTTGCGGACTTATTATGAAAAATAAAGGAAGTTCATAGTGAAAGTATGAGACAGTACGTCAGCACGGTAGGGACTATGCACCGGTACGTAGTAGCATGTACGTAGTATCTATGTAGCGTGATGTCGACGTTACACAGGCTAAGTCAGTATTGTCACTTTCGTATACCGTGCGCTGGTGTAATTAGTACCGACAGGACGATTATGTATGTATTATGCATGTACTCAGGCTGTTTGATGTAACTGAAAATCAGGTGCTATGAAGCTTGGCTATTCTATAAGTGTACAGTCCGTGTGTATCCGTAGTAACTGTAGGCTACCTGCACTGTGGGGTCCTTGTTCGACACTGCAGAACGAGTTCCCATGTTCTCGTCATGTTCCTGAACTGTCAAGAACATGGTGTCGAATACAGCCCAAGATGGCCGAAAAAATCTGTCAATATTCAATTAATAACAATATAAATAAGGAAAATAATCATAATAATATTTTTTACTCAATTGCTCTTAATATTTGTTCATACATCATAAGAAATATTCAAAATTTATTGTTTTGAACTTTTCTGTCAGGATCCAGGTCAACCAAGACGGCGAAAAACAAAATACCCGCCAATATTACAATAATAATATACAAAAAATGATTGGGAAATAATTATAAAAAATCATTCTTGACACAATTTTCCCTGACATCTGTTCCGATTTTATGCAGAATATTGAAAACCTATTTTCTGGAACTTTTCTGTCAGGATCCAGGTCAACCAAAATGGCGGAAAAAACAAAGTAGCCGCCAATAGCCTATTATAAAAATAATATATTAAAATAGAGAAAATAATTATTAAGAATCATTTGAAACTTTTACCATGGTCGATGGTTTCTTGTGCAATTTTTCTCCCCGCTCTTCAAGCGTAACATCCCCACGGGTCACAGTCTTTGCCTAATGAACATTATTAGTAAAATAACACACTGGATTACCCTGGCAGCCTGGCCAAAACTTGATGTACTCCACCTGCTTAGTGGTCGGGCTGCATAATTTTTTTCCCAGGACAAACGTGGGCAAATCGAGTTTTCAAAAAATTTTCAATTTGTTTCAAAAAGAAGGTTAGGGTTAGAGTTCAGGTTAGGGTTACGTGGATTGGGGTTATTTGGCCCGTTTTTTCATAATCCGGGCTCAGAATTACAAAAAAGGGTCGAAAAGCTGTCATTTTGGAATTAGAGTTGTGGCCTATTTCCAAGAAGCCGATTGATCCATTGGCCAGATTTGGCCTGACTCGTCCTGGGAAAAAACTACGCGATCGGGCTTTTAGACGGCTTCAAGTAGCAATGTAATTGAGAAACATTAGTAGTTTGATCACTACACTTGGAAGAAAACTTGTAACATAAACTTCACATAAAGGCATTTATTCAAATTATGGTGACTCTATATTTATTTATTTTCAAAGATTTAACATCCTAAACCATAACTGTAATCCCCATGGCCATGCGCTCAAGTGCCATTCTGCGAAGTGTAAGTAAATAAAGTGTAAAGAATAACAAAAGATGTTCAATTAGTCTGCCTATGTGACATCACAGATTTCCCATCATGCAATGCCCTGCTGTGAATTGAATATTTTCTTTAAAAATTCATAACTTCTTAATGCAACATGCCATTGAGATGGGGTTTACACCAATTAGGCCTAACAGAGAAAAAGTTCCCTGATTTTATATGAAAACTTCGTATTTTGACACCGGAATATCCCTTAAATGCTTTGGAGGTTTAAAATTGGCAAGCTAAAATGGGTTACTGGTTGCTCGACTCAGGAAGTGTCCGATTCAGGAAGTTGTCGGCTTCAGGTAATGGCACGTTTCAGGTGATGGCACGATGGCCCATGTCGAGCAGTCCTTCAGAACAAACATCCTTCACCCCTCCCATCCTTTGGGAAAGTGACAAAATTGCTTGCTTACACTCTCGTCCGTCTAATGATGACGTAAAACGGGGGAAGGATTGGGATATTATGCTATACCCCTGCCTCGCTAGCCCCTGCACATTAGTGAAAAGAAATGGTGTATCTCGCCCGTGTATAGCCATAATCAACTTTGTAAAAGGTTTTCAGTAAAAAGCCCAAGTATCTTTCTTACTCTGAAACGTTAAACCTTGACCACTGCCTTTTAAAGGCCTCTGCAACCCAATTTACCATTGAGAGGCTTCAAAGGCGTGCTAGGAATACACTATGCTACAGAAAGATAATTACATATTTGTATCCAGCCCCATAAAGCAGTTAAGGTGAACGTAAACTATTTTAATATGTATGCATTAAAGACTGCTAATTACTAATCTTCTTATTGCCCGATGCGTACACAAACTGTTTGTTGGTTGCTCCAAATGGAAGCACAATAGTTTACCTCCTGTCCCCTTTGTGTTGGACTATGCATAATTAGCGTTTTCTGTCAGAGCCGTATACGGCTCTGGTGTTTGTTTTGCCATAGCGCTCTCTATTTTTCTTCAAGCCGCCGCAATCCCGTTACATGTCAGCATGCTGCTTTTTCACAAGTGGTGAAGTCGATATCTCCGTAATTCCGCTTTCCATTTTTAAATACTCTTGTCCTTGATAGCGTGAAAAGAAGGGTTGAAGCAAAATTTGCATAAGTTACCTAAAACAACTACTCAGGGGCATAGCCAGGAATTTGTCAAGGGGGGGGGGGCGAAACCCATAGACAGACTCTCAGCGCTCCCCGTCACCATGGGTTTGCGAGAAGCGCAAGAAAATTTTGACCCAAAATGCCTCCCAGATCGCTGGAAATGGCACTTTCCAGGCCGTTTTACCGCATATAAATAGGGGAAATACTAGCAATATTGTAAAAATGAACATTAAGAATACCAAAAATATGCTCAAGGGGGCGGCTGCCCTTCGCCACCCCCTTGGCTAAGCGCCTGCAACTACTCCCCAGTATTCTGCTGAAGTTTTCATTCAATTCTTTTCTGTGGCACTAGAGACACTAGTACATGAATGTCAAATAGCAACTCCCTGTGATTTATTACACTTGATGCCAAAAGAGACTGAAGCAAGCAGAAGTGATGTCATCCCCTCACTTTGATGGTCAACGTGTTTTCTGTCTAAATGCTACCTTGAAAAAATAGTTTCTTTTTAGAAATACAACGCTTACAAGAAATTACCAGGCCCCTCATGCATTTACATTTACAAAAATATGAGATTATGAAGGAGAAAATAAGTTGTAAATTTTGAAGAAATACAAAGCAGTGTTGATTAAATCTGAGATTAGGTAGGTACTGAATTCTTCTTTCAAAGCAATGTTATCGCTTTCAGTTTTAAAGTGCAAATGAGAACAGTCTTTTGAAAATAAAGATCGGTTTGATTGTAAATTTAAGACTTGAAAGAGATCCACCAACGACGAGGGGTAGGAAACGTGTATTCGGGATACAAATATGTTTAAATGTAAGCAACGATAGGCATTAAAATGGCTCACATTGATCCCGATCTTCATATTGTCGTCCTATAGTCGCTCCTTTCTCAATTCTCAATCTCTTCTCTATAGTTATCGAACGGCGTTTGAAAAAAAATAAATTTCGGGCTTTACTTTGAAGATACGTGGTGGTGTTGGTATTAATCCACTTATATATATGATAGGTAAAGTTTAAAAACGCTGGTAATCGTGGCTGAAGGCAGTGGAAGCAGCAGGGGCAGTAAGGGCAGTTGCCTCCCCACATCCCCCCAAAAAAGTTTTCAAAGTGAAGTTTTTCTCATCGATATTTCCGATATTTAAAAAAAAGATTGCTTAGATGGAACATGTAAGGCACGGAAGTGCCATTTCCGGCTACATGGGAAGCAGTTTTGACATTCTTTTTGTTTCTGTAGGCTACACTAAACGCCAACTGATGGGGCCACGCTGCTTTGCCTGTTGCTCCCTACTTCACCCAACCCCCCACTCCCACCACTGGAAAATTTCTGAGTTAGGCCATCGTAAATTCAAGCCACACCAATATAGATACCTGAAATTTATTGAAAGATATCGTTAAGTTAAATCAATTATAGACATACAGATGTAAAGAATAAAATACATCCTGAATACAAATGTGAGACATTGTCAATGAAATTAAAATATTTTTCATTGGAACTGTAGATCTCTAATTCGAGTTGACGATGTCTTAAATTTCATTTTAAGACTTCTATAATTCGATCTAGTCGTGGCCGGCCCGACTTAAACCATTTGGGTAGAAACTGAGCCTTAAAACCTCATCTAACTCTGACTCGATCTAGTCGAATACCAGTCGTTGCTAAGAGTGTTTACGGATGGAAAATAGTTCGTTTATGGTACAGAAAATTGTCATACCTTTAAAATATTTTATGGATATGGAACGATACACAATTCGAAAGGAGGTAGCAGGGTAACCTTATTTACTAGAATTATGTTCTCACAAATAGAAATTTACTACTGTGTTGCTCGCAGGTAATTGGTTCACCAAAACTTGATTCACATCTTCGAATAGACCATATGCACGACGTCACAGAACAAAGCGCGCCCCCAAAAAGGCAAACGCGTTTCGCTGCATCTTAACACCAACAAATGCAGACAGCTGATTTTGTGTAACCGGTCGGATACGCGCTTAGTCCTCTACGAGCGCGTGCAAAGTCTACGTCGTGCGTGCAATGTGCTTCATTGTTTTGACGCCAAATGACGTCGCGTGACGTCAATCCATAAGGTCAATTATGTAACATTCAAAACTCCTAGAAGTAAATCTATCAAGTTTATTGTGGGGCTAAATTTGCTTTAATAATCATAACTGCTCTTGTATGTCTGTGCCCAGGGGCGTCCCTAATGATCGATGATGGGGGGTTAGACCGTTTTCCGACAAAACACGGTTTCATTCCCGACGAAATATACGTAAACTCATAACCCCTCGTGTTAAGGAAATCTTTGCAAAAAGTAAAGGATAGAAGATTTAAGTATAACCTGGAGGACAAGGTAAAAAAACCCTACCGGAAAACCCAGTTTAACATTTGGCAATGTCACTTTGACCTTGACGCACACGTTTACATTTATTTGCTACAACAGCAAGGTCAATTGGTCATGGAAGTACTGCCTTCGAGGAAGTACTCCCATGGTAGGAGCATAAGATCGTTTTTCTCATGGGGCTCAGTTGCGCGCCTTATGGTCCATTTCAGTAATGTCCCTTTGTTAGGGCCAGCGGTCGAAGCCCGGAAGTTCTGAAGGATTTGCACGATTGTAGCGCTAAAATAAAGCATATTACTGTCTACAAATGGCATTGAGACGCACTAAACAGACCATAAAATGGCAGTCTGTCCACATCCTTTTAAATTAGCGTATAATTCGGACTAACCGCCGGTCGATTTCTTCAAGATGCAGCAGAACTGATGAAGGGGGGTGGGTGGTGGGCGAAGGGTCATAGTTTCTACGGAGTTTTACAATAATTATACTCACTTTGTTCTGTGAGAAGTTATGATAGGTTAACAAGAGTACAAGATGAATGCGCGCAAAGCGCTCCGATAAATAACACTTTTGCGGACATTTAAGTAATGGTTGCCTTTATTTTACATAGCAATTGCATATAATACAAATAGCACTGACTATGCACTAAACAGACCAAACAGACCTAAAAATTGCAATAAGCCCTTCTGTTTCATAATAGCCAGGACCAAAGGCGTCGATCCTGGGGGGACAGGGGGACATGTCCCTCACTTTTTGAGAGGGGGGACATAATACAAAGTGCCCACACCTTTCGCTACCACTTTTACTTTTCATATAGTCGTAACGAACGCCGTAGACAGAATTATAATTCATCACATAACAAAAAACCTTCGATGAACAGTTCAATGAACATTCCTTGAAATACGAAACATTCTGCTGAATGTGTGTCTATTAACGACATGAATATTCGAAAACAGTGTGGTAAATCTCTGGAAGACTACAAAATAATTTTTCAAAAGATGAAGTCGGAAATAAGAAATGTGTTTCTGCGGGTAGAAAGGCTTCTTCGTTTATTGCTGGTATCTCCCGCAAGTTTGTGTGCTGCAGAGCGGTCCTTCAGCGCCTTGCGTCTGCTGAAAACTTGGCTGCGCTCCACTAAGACTCAAAAAGAATCACGTGATAGTTTGTAACATACATCAAAGAAGAATGTAACAGCTGAACCTCCCGAGTGATTGCAACCGAATTTATTCAGCGTACAGACTTCTGGCAGGCGTCATTTGTTTGGTAGATTTCCGGTTCAGGAATAGCAGACCCAAAATTTAGGCGCCTATAAAGCACGTGCTAAACTTCAGTCCTAACCCTATGTGTATTCATGAAATGTCTTGTTAAGTTGTTAAGCAAATAATCCCCAGTTTGGAGTATTGTTTTGAGGTAAAATACACCGTCATTTTCAGTCCAAGGACGGTTATTTTTTTTAAGATCACTTTGTAAGCACACCTTTACTAGCGATGACACAAACCAACAAATTAGTAGTTTACCCCCCCCCCCCCTTAACTTTTAAACTTCGATCTACGCCCCTCGCCAGGTCTAACAGCCATTCGAGTTCTTTATGATGCAGTAGGTTTGAGGGTTGGAAGCTAGGATGAGCAATCGCGAAGGTTGCACGGAGTTTTGCAATAATCCAAAGCATACTCTGTCCCTTTGGAATTATTAATTGGACAATTAGCGCATTGAAGGATGCGCGCGAAGCGAGCCGAAAAATAGGGCTTTAAGGCATTTTACAGCAACATTTTTAGGCACTGCATCGACAGAAGGAGATGGAAAGCGAGCCTCCTTCCCAACCACCGCGGTACAAAGTGTGCATACTTTCAAGTGTTTACAGCAAACACAAAAGCGCTCCGACTACACGATTTGAGTATGTAGAAAGCCAGCCCACACTGCACCGATCCGACTACAAACCGACGGCGAAAACCAGTCGCGTGGCAGACGGGTCAAAGTTTGTTCGCTACCCCACTGTAGGTCCCGATTTTGATCCGACAGTCTACTTCAGGACCACATTGGAAATATCAAACTGTTTGATGTTCGTAGTGGAATTGGGGTGTGTGGGGTGGGGTCGCGTCGCAGTTGAGTAGTTGTGGTAATGTGCAGCTGTCATCGACCCAACTGCGATCCATAGCCTAAATTGGTCAACAAAGAAGAGTTTGCGAAATCAGACCACGGGTGCAGAAAGTCAATTTGCTCGCCCTCATATCTGATTGACGAACAGTAAGTGGATAGGCTGATATCAAACCCGACAGTCAGTTTCGTATTTATGAAGGGGAGGGGGGCCTTGAGCCATGCTCCCCCTCAATGATGCCGTTTTTTTTTAGTTTTAGTTCCTAAAAATATGTAAATTTTTTAACACAAATTTTACTGCAAAAGGTAGCATATGTGGCACCAGATCGCTTATAAGGGCACCTAATTTTTCAAACATTTTCAAAGGGGAGGGGGGTTCCCCCTCCCCTTAGACTCCTCTCCCAGGCCGGCGATCACACAACATACTTCATGGCCCCACGTGAGAGAAATCCTGGCTAAACCACTGCCGACAGTGTGTTTACTACAATCCGACCGCGACCCGACCCAACTGTCCTATACAACTCATCGCCGACGAGCAGTCAGGATGAGTTGCATCACATTTCAAAAGGCTTTTATTTCAGTGTCGAACGTGGTGTCTATTTCATAGCAGACAATAATGCAGTACGGTACTACTATTTTCCCGAAAGTCTGGATTTCGTCAAAGGACAATGGCTTCCCGAATAGTGTAGTAGAGATCACTGACACAGAACCCTCATTTTGTGATAACTTTCCTAACAATTTATAATTATTTTCCGACAAACAGTATAGTTTCCAGTACCTGAGAGGTTAGGTCTCTGGTTAAATGTTTCAACCCGACAATAATTCACTGAGTAAAACGTCGTGATCATCAACTTTCCCAACATTTCTGTGACCCCAAATAAAAGATTTTTTCTGACAAAGTAGATGAATTTCAAAAGAAAGTGGCAACTTTTCCCGACGGACAGCAAAATTTCCTCGACAGACCAAACTTTGAAAATTCTGGAGTGTAGCACCCCCGATAGTGATGCCCCTATCTGTAACATGCTCGGATGCATTTAAAACGCAATATTACTCTCAGAGTTTGCAGTAGACTGACCGAAACTCCCCTACAGGTAAAGCTAGTTTTACAGCGGCTCCACCAAGAAGACATGGGGGCACATTCTCCCCAGTCGTGGCCTTTGCATCCCTGCCCCACTTACCTCCCCCAGTCCCCCCTGTACAAAAGTACACAGCTTACAGGTACAATACTCACACACAGCATTTTTCCCCTGAAAATTTTTGCTTGTCCCCCACCTTTAAATTCCCGGTGTCGCCACTGTTTTATGGCCCATTTGGCAGGACGGGAGTATTGTAAATTAACTTTTAATTTCCAAGCCAGTTCTCCCCAACTCCTGGGCACCGACTTCATGAGCTTGCGAAAACGGTAGCGAGAATCTGCGCCTTGGCTTCCTTTCACAACGTATTTTATTTGCATGCTCTTTCCATGATACAGGGACCGCGGAGACGGGGGAGCTACGGGGGTTTTAGCCCCCGCACTTTTTCTGCCGTCGGCATTTTGGGCCGCCTTAATTAAAAAGCTTTTATTTTCTTGACCATATTGGGCCACTTCGATGATTACCCCCCCCCCCCCACTTGAAAATTAGCTCCGCCGTCCTTTGGGTATTGCAATTCACTGATACCTCTGCGGTCATCGTTAAGTCAATTTCGTGATCTGTAATTCACTTATAGCCCCTTTATAGCCGACCCTAGGACTTTAGGGGGTATGACATCCCCCAAACCAGGGAGTTGCTAGCAACTCTCTTCCTACACGTATTTAAAAATAGCCCTAGAGTTTTTTATACAGTTGATAACTGCACTTTGAGTGACATTCATTCAAACAATACAGTTTCGCTCTAGTTTGTCAACAATGACTTGTACAGTCAGTTGTGTTTCCAGACTGTTTGACAATTTTGCCCTAAGCAATTTAAACTTCAGTGCAGGCTACCAGCTCTGTCTTAGAGATGCACTAGACAGGAGGTTTGGAGGAAGGGCTAGACGTATAAGTAGTAGGGAGAATTGTTACTGGCTGGGGTCAGATTGGAGAGGCCTGGTAGCATACACGAAGTGCTTGAAAACACTTATAACATTGATCAAAGATAAATATAATACCCTGAAATGCATACTTCACTTGTTTGATTTTATTCACTTATCGCTATTGCAATTATTTGATCTGTTTAGCAAGACAATGATAAAGGTCAACGTCTTCCCCAGACAGTATCCATTACCTGATAAATACTATTGTCTTAGTATGTGATATGGATGGATCACTTCTATTAACACAGTGCTTGAAATCGCACAAACCTTGATCTCAACTTGATCAGTGGAACGACACTTAAGAAGTTGCCATGGGCAACCACGTTGACAAATGCAGGCACACGATTTGAATTGGTATTCCCCATTGTCTTTCATACAGTCTATTTCACTCTTTTAAATGAAATACTATAGGCCAACAGGCCAAGGGGTGGCTCCCCCAGAAAATTTTCGCCCCGCTAGAAAATTAAAAGTTACTATTGTCTCATACATTTAAGCATATCGCCCGGCCCCCTTGTCTGCTTACGGGCCCGAAGGCCTAATCTATCATTTCGATGGTTACAACAGATTCGTATGACCGATGTAACTTGAGTGGTACACGTGCAATACATGTGTATATTAGAAACTAGTTAACTTACGGGGCTGCCTACCCCAAGAACCCTGAATGGTTGCCCGCTTGGCGGACGTGTATTACTCCTGCACCTGTATTGGCTGCACTCGTATGTACGTCAAAAAAGGAGTAGGCTACGTATCCGATACCTGCTATGGGGGCTTCTTTCCACCGTACTGCCTTCCCACACATGGAAGACGCAAAACTGTAATGAGTTATATGACACATTCGTAACATAAGAGCGCAATTTCCTTCCATCTTCTGAGAGCGGGTTTCTGATTTTTACACCATAAAAAGGCTGACTTTGGCTTTGGCCCTGCTTCGAGGGCTTTGACCCTGTCTCGAACCGATATTAAGGAACCACACCACCCTCCAATACATCTATGGAAAAAATCCTGGATACGGCATTACAATGGACCGTTCGCTTTGTTTCATTTTTCTTCGGTAATAGTCATGTTCTTGGTGGAGTTGATCAAATTAAATGAGGCAATTAACTCTGTGATACACATCAAGAAGGCTGATTGCCAAGGGGCAGTGGAGGCGCCCAATCCCCCCCCCCCCCCCGCCCAATAGAAATTTTTCGCTCTTTGGAAAATAAAAAATTAATGCCTTAATACATTTTAGCATATCTCGTCCCCTAAAAGTTAGCGGCCACCTGGAACCTGTCTATAGCCCCCATTAGGTTTGAATTAGAACTAATTGCTAACAAAGGAGTTTCTTTATAAAGCATTTCTTTGTAGTATCCATAATGACATACTAAAAGTCTGAGCAAATCCGGTTTGTGGAAATGTCTAATTTGCATAAATTCAAATGGCCGTCATTTTGATAAATTTTGGTCCATATCTCAAGAAGTGAGACTCAAAGAAGAATTATTTGGGTGACTACACCATTGTTTGGGGGGTCTAGTAACACGATTAGAGCAATGAAACTAACATGTGACATTTAGTTCCAACCTAATTTGCATAAATACAAAATGGCCGCCTTTTACTCGAACTGTGAGCCTCATAGAAAAATCATTTGTGTCTACACCCATGTTTTGAAGAATTAGGAATACAATGATAGCAAAGGAACTAACACGAGACATTTTGTTCAGGTCTTATTTTCATAAATTAAAAATGGCCGCTGTTTTGATAGACTTTCGTCCATGTCTCGTGAGGATCGTACGAAGCGTGATTTTGTTGTTGACACCCATGTTTTCATAGTCCTTTTAACACGATTTTGCATACCAACATGTGATATTTTGATTCCTGCTTTGTTTGCATAACTCCAAAATGACCGCTCTTTTGATAGCCTGTCCGTCCATATTTTAAAATCTGAGACTCATGGAAAAGTAGTTTTGGTGTCTTTCAATGCTTTCGGGGGAAGAAACACAGTTGTAACAGTATTAGGTAGATGAGATAATCGGCTTAAGCTTAATTTGCTTGAATCTAAAAATGGCTGTCGCTTTGCTTAGATTTCTTGAAAGATAGGACATACAGAAATTTCATCCCGGTGTCCACATTTATGTTTCAGGGTTGAATAATATAATTATCAAGGAAATAAGTGCAAATAAGGGTGCTGTGTCTGAATTTAAAGATTTCAGACCGATGATGATGTCATCGCCTCAAATTTCGAGATATGCGCAAATCATGATGGCGGTCATTTAAAATTTATGCAAATAACGTCGAAACAAACTATTACTTGTTAATTTCATTGCCAGCAGGTTTCTTAACCTTGAAAACATGGGTGCAGACATAAAAATAATTCTTTTACGAGTCTCACATCTCGAGATAGGCTATGACCAAAATTATATCAAAATGGCGGCCATTCTGTATTTATGCAAATTAGGCTTGCACAAAATGTCACATATTAGTTTCATTGGTATATTCGTGTTCCTAGACCCCAAACTATGGGTGTAGACACGAAAACAATTCCTCTACGAGTCTCGCATCTCGAAATATGGACAAAATCTATAAAAATGGTGGCCATTTTGAATTAATGCAAGTAAGGCATATATCCGGGTCTCGGATTTGCTCGGACTTTTAGTATGTTATTAGGGGTACTTCAAAGAAATGCATTATGAAGAAGAAGCTGTGTTAGCAATTAATTCTAGGTTAAACAAAAAGACTTCATTATAGTTTTTGAACTATTGTCAGGCTATGGGCTGACATCCAAGTTATCCGTTGTTTAACGCTATTAAAGGCTTGTTTTGCACCCACTTTCGGCAATGTTCTCACTTCGTTCAGCTTCCTCGGACTGTTCCTCCTCTTGGTTTAAATTCTGTGTGGTATTTCCTCTTAATATATGAAGACTCAAAGCGGAAAACAAAATAAGAACGGTTCCGATGCCGCTTATCCAATTTGGAAACTCTTTAAACAGTAAAAATTGTAATACAATAGAAATGCATATAGTCGTCAACAAAATCAGCGATACATAAAGCGCTTTCTCCAATTTACATGCCATAGCTAAACAAACTTGGGCACCAAAGACAAGAGGGCCGAAAGAGATCATCACTAACCGCTCTGGAGAGCAAGGAGGCCAAGTCCAGCTCCGCAAGACGGTCGTTAGTACGCAATCGGCGAACATTCCTATCACGGCATAGTAAGCTATCGCTGACAAAAAGTGGACGGATTTGCCGCCAAGCTTCCTCAAGAATACAATTGATAGTGCTTGCGTAAATGCGTCGCCGACGGCAAATATGATACCAACGTAACGTTCGTTCTCTGAAGAGCCTGACTTGAAAAGAAATTGTGGTTGTGCAATTAATATTACTCCTGAGACTGCTACTAGAGACATTACTGTTTCCTTTGCAGTCAGTCGTTCCTTCAAAATAATCCATCCTAGGACGCCTGCGAATACTGGAGTGGTATTAGCAATAGCGCTAACGTTTCCGATAGACAAAAATATACAAGCAGCAGTTCGGAGTGCTGTGTTTACTGATGCGAAGAAACCCCTCAATCCCAGAAGTCGCCAGTACCTGGAGTCTTTGACAATCACGTCACTCCGGTAGACGACGCACGGTGTTACTACGAAAACAAGTGCTGTCTGCCTAAAAAACGCTATTTCAAGGGGGTGCGTGGAACGTGCCAATACCTTGGTAACGACGTCCAAGAAACACCAACAAACGGCAACTACGAGGGCATAAAATAGACCCCTCCGATTGTACATCGTATCAAGCCAAGTTCCAAGGCGAATAGTCACTGTGTGGGTCATTTCGTTACATTTCTGTTCACTGTCGGTTTTTTCCAGCTGTCCCATGGTAGAACGTTTTTCAGACATCTTGATTCATACAAAGGCCAACCGTGTTAAGATCTATGAGAAAGAAATGGAAGCAAATATAATTTCCATTTGGCGTTGTACAATGCCGTAATGAAGGTACTGTATAAACACTAGCTGGAGGTTGTCACAACCTCAAACAAGACTGAATGTAACCTGTAGGAGGAGAAAATGTCTGGGAGCACGGCTCACAGAGTATAAAACATGAGTCTTTCTCGAGTTAACTCTTCTGGTTCGATTTTCTGTTTTATGTGTACTTTAGCAATTTTCTCTCTTACTACTTTGATCGTTTATCTTTTCTTCTCTTTACTTATTTCTCTCTATTGGTCGCACTTTGTAAATATTTTTTATTCCTCTTACCTTGTAATGTTTTACGAGGGCCTCGGATTAAGATTAGCCTGTTGTGAGCTAACCGAGTTGTCCACCCTCATTTCAATGTTAAATAAATAAATGAATAAATAAATAAAAGTACCACATTCCACGAATCCAGATTTGGAAGCTTGTATCCCATGCTCCTTTCCAGGGGCCGGATTCACAAAGAATACTTACGTACAAAACTTGCGCAAAGTGCGGGTCACACTACTGCGCTTTTCAATGAGAAATCCGATCCGAATTTTTCAAAATCGGACCAATAGTTTTTTATTAAGACTTTGTTCTAAGGATGGTCACGCTATATCGATAACTGATCCTAGTTTGTCTCACGATGAATTGTTCTGTTATCATTATATAACTTATACAGCTCAACAGAGCAGTATTTGTTCGAAAACAAATCCGATTTTTCCACGCGCGTCCGATAAACGCTGTCTACCGATGTGGCGTCACGAAATAATTAGTTTACATTTCATTTTCGTAGTTCTCTGATGCAAATCATATATTTACACAGGCTGGAAAACTTTGGGCTCTATTCCAACCAAAGATATTACAAGCATAGATTCCAAACTTAAAATGGCGCGTTGACTCCCCATGGAGGCCAATATATCGGGGCGGAAGTGCTGATCACTGCTCAGTCGTTTTGAAATCAAACAGGCAAATGAATGTCTTACAAAAGTATTAATACTTGTTATTTCAGAATGTTGTTGACTGGAGAAGTACTACCCCTCAATAAATTCCACTTAAACAAGAATAACTTAGTTCTTCAACGCGGCATCTACGTATTTACACTTGAACATGAACGCACAATGACTGGTTTTTCAAGTTCATGGACATTCATTGGTCACTTTCTATGGTATCTCCAAGTGACGCAATTTTATATGCGCGTTCAACTACTTAAGCGCTCATAATGGGAAAGCAACTAACGCGTTTGTTTCCAGAGCGCGCAGAACTGTGCGTCAAGTATTCCGTTTAATACACCGTATTCCGTATAGAACGCGTTGTAAATGTGCACGCACGCTAAACTCTTTTAACAATGAAATTTTCTGTGACGCGTTCTTATTTTTGTACGCAGATCACGGAATAGAACGACGCGTATGTCAAATTGACACTTCCGCCCCGATATATGCGTCTCCATGAGGAGTCACTCAGTGTAACAGTGTAGGTATAGGAGTTTGGAATCTATGCTTATAATATCTTTGATTCCAACAGGGATGGAGAAGATTTTAACTAAAACTCACAAAAATCGGGCCGTAATCCAATCCGAAATCGCTCTAGTGTGACCTGCGCTTAGGACAGACCTACGAAGCGTATCTTGCTTGGTTGGTATTTACGAAGGGAAAAGTCCGTAAATATTTTGCGTAACTTTACGCACGCTTCAGAGTTTCTGTAAGTACACAAAGCTATCGTAACTCACACAGAGATACGCTGTACCATAGTTGTGTACGGCGTAGGACAGCGCGTGAAACCACAGAAGACGCGGGCGCGTCGTTTTAACAATATCAGTCGATGTGATTGGCCTAAAATGTAACAAAACAAGATGTAACCGCACACACGATTGGTTCATGTGCATTTATTGCAGATTACGCTGCGTATCTTTACGAACTGCGTAAGTTGTTTTCGTGAGTACCACGAAAGTTCTTACGCAGTGTGTATTTTGACTTACTCAAGAGCAGAGAGACAGACATATTCTCCCTCTACAGTACCACATAAGCTCTACCCACACTTCGTGGGTTGAGCTAAAAACGAAAAAGTCAACAAGTATAAATATGAGGGATGAACCAAGTCAGTGCAAAAAATCATTTCTTTCTGCAAGGAATCACTAAGCTTTGCGCTTTGGTTTACAAACTAAACGTAACATACAGTATATTCCGCAGTGTTTGGTTAGTGAGATTGGTTAGTACAGTTTACAGATTGGAAACCGCACTGTTTTTGTTTAGTACGACAAATAAACTTAGCTTATTAGTCTTCTAAGGGTCTGTTTAAGAAAGGGTTCTTAGCGGCGCATTACTTTAATTAAGCATACAGTTCTAGGCAATGTACACCGAGAGAGGCTCAAGAGCCACTCGCCAAAGTGGCGAGGGAAGAGTACATGGCGGTCGCCATAGATGAAAATGTTACTCGCCAATGGCGAGTTGGCGAGCGTTTTTTCGACGCCTGGTCACGATACAAATAGAGAGAAGTATTGCGTTTGTGGTGCAGGAAATGTTCATACTTCTAAAATCATGATTTACATAGGAGTATGAGGAGGGGGAAGGGGCACTGTACCCTCCAATTAAAATCGGACAGAATCTGTAGCAATTCGAGAAAAGTTTTCTATAAAGGCTCATAGATTCGGGCAAAAGAATTTTGCGCCCCCCCCCCCCCCCCATGGAAATGGTCCCATTTGCTTGTGGTGATTTATGTACAGTATTTGAAGTGATAGGCAATTCAAAACTAAGTATATGGGTAACTCTCTTTAAGAAAGAGTATTCTCACAAAAAGAAATCCACTGCTTTGCAGTTAATGAATAATTTATTAACCAAACTTTTATGATTAATGATGCAATATTCATTATTCTTGTAATAAATAATATTTTTCCGGAAGTAAAGCTATTGTCAGAGATCATTGGTGACAGCAGATGGGAGGTAAAGAAGATTTATGTCATATTCTGCCACGAATATGTTGACGCAATATAAGCACAATATTTCCCTTTAACATTCACGGGTCTATATGGCTTAAACCCTAGACTGTTTGCGGGAACGCTTGCGATGGTGCTATATAAATTGTCACGGCGAGATTTTCATGACGCGTGCTACAAAAAACAGTAGAAGCAAACTGGAATCACAGAGACATTACTACTTAAACTTAGCAAAGTCATTTCCACTGACATAATGTTGCACTTACCTGACCAATGGTAAAAGGCACCATATGCAGACTGACAAGCCCCCAAATTAAACTATGTAGCAAAACTTCTGTGCTGAATTGTTAAGAGAAATCGTGTAAAAGTTTTCTCCATGGGTTGCGGAAATGCATTGGCTAGATTTCGCTGAGATGGCAGTATGCCACTAAGACAGATTTTTCACTTAAAGGAAACGTTCACTTGGTTCGACAGAGGTTCTTCACGAGAGAACGCGGAGGGGAGGGGGAAGTTTGGCCGCCAAGATTCCATTCTTTCAAGTGTAGTGCCGAGTCCTGCGGTGCACGTGTAACGTCAGTCGGAGTTGTTGAATCGAGTGGCTGACTTAGACTCGAGTCTGACTCGAGTAGCACTTTTTCTTGACTTGCGACTTGACTGGACTTGAAGTAAAAATGACTTGCGCCTTGACTTGAACATGTTTGACTTGACGACACTGAATGACGATGCATGTCGCTAAGTGTGGCGTGGATTTGTAGCATAAACGATCCAAGAACAAAGCCGCAAGGTTCGCCTTCATGCATTCGAGAGTCCAGGGAGTTGCAAACAGAGGTGAATTGAAAAGACTGGGGTCGAGAAAAGTACAGCTAGCCTATAGCGTAGCACTGATTGAAGTACTATTCCAACGCATACGTGCAAGGCTCACCACACGTCACGTTCAGTTAGTATACATCAGCCTGCTTCCAACCTTTTTCTGCTCATCGCTCCTATACACTAAATGGTGTTGAGCAAACGTCTGCAAAATATGCATGAAATTAAAAAAACGCCCCATGTCTGTAAACTATGAATGACAAGGACAAGAAACCATACAGTAAGATAAGTGGTCTATAAAACGGTGTTTCATGTGTGGATTCCGTGATTTACACACCCATGGGATTCACTACGTGGGGGAGGAGCCCAAATCTGCCATCGTCGAAGGAGTGAAAACTTATGGGGTATGAGGCTCCTTCCCATTAATATTTAAGTAAAACATTGTTAAATGCAACTTCCTTACATCAGAAAATCAAGATAAGTACTCAAAAACAAACATTATTTACAAATTAGGTTTATAACTGAATTAATGTATTTGCCATCCATCATACATATTAAGATCACCTCAACAAGAGACAGATTGCTGACAAAGGAAAGTCCATGCATCAATTTAACTATTTAAATCTCTCTTCGTTGTGGAGTGTGACTATACACTAAAAAAATCTTTGGAATCGAAACTTCATTACTTCCATCACACGTCAATCTATTTTTAAAGAGAAAACGAGGAGAATAACCAATGTTTTAGAGAAAAACAACATTACATAACCAACTATGCTTTGAATAATGTAAATATGAACAATGTTTCATCACAAGCTGGGTCAGCCCTGTTCATTCTTGAAACACATGTACGCAAGTGAATTGTGCAGAAAATGGTAAGCAATGATGGTTTAAAACATTACTTTAAAGTACATTTAGGAAATGCTTAACGGCCGGGCCCGATGAAATGGGCAAACCGGCCGTAGGCGTTTAGGTTTGCGGGTCAGGCATTCCCATTCCCAGATGACTTGGCATCCCTTGGTAACCTGGTAACTGAATATTCCGCCAGAATATGTGCTACTTTTGGACAGAATGGCCTCATGCTAACTTGAGACGTTTTTCCATTTAAATTTCTGGCAAAAGTGATCACTCCCAAAAGTGTGCGGGACCACCTTCATTTGGGGGCTGGGCACTTTTGCCCAAAATTTTTAGGGCTGTATGTGATACAGCACACATTATGCTCGAAAATAGTTAAAACCCCCACCTCACTCCCCCCCCCTCGCTCAGCGCACGTCTATTCTCATCACCCACCAGTGGCGTAGCTACGGGGGCATGAGGGGGCACGTGACCCTCACGACAAAGCCGTGCCACCTCAGGTGCCCCCCGGGTGGAAAATTTTGGAATGCACAGTTCTGTATGTAAGCCCTATAGAGAGGGAGAGGATTCAGAAATTGTGCCCCCCTACAAAGTCTGAAACTCCGAACATTTGTTCTTTTTTCTTCTCCACACGGGGTTACCGTTGTATTAGCTAGTTCGAAACAGCTTAGCTATGAAATTCAGTTTGGCAGATGGCTGATTTAGGCTACTTTGATCACATAATACTCTCAACAAGTATGGTATCAAATAGGCCTAAACGAGCCAACGAAGGTCCAAACTTTTATACATCTATTACGACGACCCACGATAGATATAATACATGCTTGCAAAGAAATAAGTGCATATTACCGGCATTAGAATCCAATGTGCTCCCCTCTCAAGGATCACTGCAATATACTAGGTAAGCGCAAAAAGATGGATGCATTACAAATATTTCGCCTCTGTGATGAGAACACGTAGCCAATTTTACTTACCAAATGTCTATCGCGGAATCGCAACAGCATCAACTGCTCACAGTTTTTTCATCCGTCCACAAGGAAAGGCAGCTATTTAGTAATGGCCAGTTGACTGGGAGTTGGTATCGTAGCCTCTAGCTTCCTAGCCATTTCGCTAGATCAATGATGTTGACGCAAGTCAAATGGTTTATTGGTTCGACTAAGTAGTAGTGATTGTTCTATTGTAATAACTAGATCGTCAGACGAACGCTTGTTTTGTCAGACGAAGTTCAAACGGTTTAGATACCGTATGTCACATAGCCCTACTTAGTAACGGCTTCCTGTAATTGTTTGCTGCCGAAGAGAATGGCAGTTTTCAAAGTCGAGACTATCGGAACATCCTGGCCACACAGGTAAAGTAACAAAACTGATTGCAAGATGATCCTGCTAGATGAACGTTGCTACAGATCAACAACAGCAAACTGACACCTGGACACAACGCGTATTGAATGAACTTTTTGAACAAAGGTCAAAATCTCACGAGGTGTTAGGTTAGACTGCCCGCGTGGTTTTTTTCCCAGGACGAATGGGGCAATTTCATTTTTTTAGCTTAACCCTTAATCTTAATCCTAAACTGAGCACCATTTTTCATGGTTACAATGGAACTTTCGAAAATCGTCCCCATTCGTCCTGGGAAAAAATTCCGCAAACCGCCCTGCTTTCAACAAAAGTGTAAGGACACAATACTGGGGTTAAAACATAGTATTTCTAACTTTGACTGTAACTCATAATTTCACGATTCATTTTTCACTCTGTGATTTGGTGATATGCTGTTCTATATGATACTTCAACATTAAAACGTGGTATGTTGTATTGGTTGGCTAAAGATGTTACGTTAGTTACAAAGACACCAAAAGATATTTATGCACCAAAAATCTAGTCAATAATGTAATTTGATGTGAATTGTTTATAACTATGTTGGAATCATAATTTAACATATTTGTTGACTACTGTTTCCTAACATTTTGAAATGGGTGGCTGACCAGGAAAGTGTAAATGCTTATGTTACGTTCAGTGGCGTAGCTATACGGGGAGCCTGGGGGGCCTAGACCCCCCAGATATTCGTCAGGCCCCCAGATTTTAAAATACCTACTTTCACTAAATTAGGTATAGTCTATAATCTGCAATGTCATTTAATTCGCATATAATTCACATGGACGATGAAACGAACGTCCCGACTACAAATTCGGATGTGACATTGTCAGGTTTAGACCCTTTCTGCCTTTCGGATGGCTGGTTGATTTACTGAAAACATGCCAACCATACACTGAAGACCATTTTTGCACCACCATTCCTATACGGTGCCATACACAAAATATGCCCTACGGTAAGGTACTGCGTTCGGATAATTCTTCTGTCCTTAACAAGTATGTCGTGTCTCTCTCCTTGCCCATGACAATTGCACTGTAGAACGATTGTTTTCGACAAGTGCTCTATTTACTAGTTTGCACTGGCGTCCGAGCGGATTTGTAAAATTGCCAACAAGGTCCGGATTTCATGTGTTTCCCACATGATCCCTACTACTGGTTTGCGGGTTAAATACTTTGAAAGATTTACTGGTGGTATTATAGGTCTGACCAAGCAGGGGCGTCAATCCGTATTGAAGTGTGGGGGGACACACATGACCAGACGCGTGGTCAGAAATTTGTCCGGGGGTGGGGTGGAGCGGTAGATTTTGCGAGGGATCGAAGCGACCGAGCCCGAGCGCGCTTGGCCCGCGAGGGTGGGAAGGACGTGGAAGGGGGTGTTTTGTGTTTTGTAATGTTAAAATATGTGATTTGGTGCATACTTGTATTTTGTATGCATAAGGAGAAATATTATTATGTATTTTATGAAATATTTTGTAGGAATAACCATATAGAAATCAAATACACACATATTGCTGGCAAATAATTTATCATTCTACAAGTATGCAGAATGACATAACAGCTTTCAACTATCAAGCCCTTTTTTTAAAAGGGCGTGTCTTTATATAGGCCCTTCCCTGTGTCCCCTCTTTGTAATGACTGACGTTGTCCTATTCTAATAAGAGTTAGAATTCCAAACACTGGCGTAGCCAGGCTTCTTGTTTGGAGGGGCCCAACTGCGGGGCCTGATCGCCGGCCTGGGGGAGGGATTTAAGGGGAGGGTTCCCCTCCCCTTTTAGAAATTTTTGAATATTTAAGTACATGCGGTCAGCGTAAGCCTGCGTAGTAGCTCTCTTGGTTGCCTCCCTTTGCCTTTTTTTAGTAACTTCGTCCATTGGAGTAGGGTGGAGGGCAGGGGCGTCGAGCAAAAATAAATTTTGGGGGCGTGAGAAGTGGTGACTGGGTGAGGTGTAAAAGGCGTCGTGCGACAAAAATACTTTTGGAATCGGACGGTGAAAAGTAGCGTAACCTAAGGCATATTATTTTTTGAAAACAGTTAACTTCTCATATTAATTTTTGCAAATTATCGCCCTATTTCCTTACATGTTTTGCAAAAATTATTGAAAGGTAACAGAGTCCATGATTTTCTTAAAACGTTTCATATCCTTTGCAAAGGACAGTACGGTTTTCGTCCTAACCATTCAATTGAATTAGCCCTAGCGGATGCATTTGACAAACTATGCACTAGTCTAGATGATAATATCTCAATGCATGGGCGTCAATCCGGGGGGGGGGGGACGGGGGACAAGTCCCCCACATTTCGATGGGTGGGGGACACAATATCAAATGTTCCCCCCCCCCCACACATTTGCGTAAAAGAGTAGTGTCGTGGCTCTATTTGACTGGTTTTTTGAGTGACATGTATGTTTGTTGGGCAATTGTTAAGTTTCTCGATGCAGATTCTGACTGTAGATTTCGTCAGGGAAATCTTATTTAATGACAAAATTTCGGCGCGCTTCCCGCGCATGCGTCACGGTTTGCACTCCTCCTCATGACCATTATACATTGAACTACTCTGGTCACAGCACTTTCCGAAAACAGACATACATCTCCAAACATCTGTGGGGGCCTCACATTAATATGGGATCATTTAATCAGTGGCGTAAGCCGAGGGGAGGGTCATTCGGCCATGCCCACCTTCACTGATTCCGATTTTTTTTAAGTTCCTAAAAATACGTAAATTTTTTAACACAAATTTTACTTCAAAAGGTAACATATGTGTCACCAGATAGCATGTAAGGACACCTAATTTTTCAAAAAATTTCAAAGGGGAGGGGGACACCCCATTCCCTTAGACCCCTCCCCCAGGCCAGCGGTAACACAACATACTGCATGCCCCCCACTTGTGGAAGGTTGAAAGTATGTTGTTGCCGTTAAACACTTTTCAAAAATTTTTACCGAGCGCTTCGCCGAAACCATTATCGGTATAGATGGTGCAGGCGCGGATCTAGGGGGGCCTGGGGGACCGCCCCCCCCCCTCGACACGAAAAAAAAGGAAAGGAGAAAAAGGGAAGAAAAAGAAAAAAAGGATAAAGAAAAATTAAGAGCAAAAAATTAATAAAAGTGTCTAAGAACGTATTCAAAGTATATATTTCTGTAGGGGTTGGGTGGAGCTATAGCTGGATTATCTCTTTTGACTGTTAGATATCTTTCACAGTGGTTGGCGACGAAAGGAAAGCTACAATGTTCGAAAACAGGTGAATAGCTGAGTAATGATCCTTGACTTAAGATCTAAATAAGTAAACATCGTGACATATGCAGTATAGGCCCTGCTAGTTGCACTTAAATTAGTAACAATTTTGTGTTAAAGAGTGAAAGTTTTTTGTATCTAGAGGGATTGAGAGGCAAAGTTTTCGCCATACAGACCTTGCAGAATGAATACAAAAGACAAGCTGTCAGGTGACGTGCTATTGTGTGCACAGTCGCACCAGCTGTTGCAGGCAAAGTAGCGGCGTGCATCCCTATTCGATTTCGAAACTGTCTGAAAAGTTTTAAAATGAACTCAAAAGGCTTTTCAGCTACAGACAGTGGCGTCGGCACAGTGGGCAATGGGTGACGTGTGTCCCCCTCCCCCATCGATTCGTGAAAATATTTTAAAATGGTCCCAAAAGTCGTTTAAGCTACAGATTTCTGTGGAGGGTGCAAGGTGAGATGTATTTTTGATGATTGGTTTATTTGCTCTTACCATTTTCTTTCACAAACTGTTCTCAAACTATCATAAGTTTTGGAAATTCTTGACAAATTCTTAATTTTCGCACGCTCCGCTAGCGTCAAGCCTTGTGTCAGAGTTGTCCTTAGTATCAATAGCTTTCGGTAACTACTCACGGGGGAACAAAGGAGCAAAAGTGTTTTTTTAAGAATTCTCAGTCAGAAGTTAGTTAGTTAGTTAGATGAGGTTTAACGTCCCAGTTTCCAACCAATTGGTTCAAGTCGAGACGACCACGGCCTTTTTTCCAGTTGTGGCTCACTGGCTTGTTTTACCTACTCCATTGCTTATGCTGAGCACCAAGCACAAAGGCAGTAGGTTCCATTTTTAAAGTCTTTGGTATGACCCGGCCAGGATTTGAACCCTAGACCTTCCGGCTGCAAGTCGGATGCTCTCAGTCAGAAGATTCGTTTCTGAATAGCATAGTGGGAAAGTGACAGTGTCCGATGCAGGTTCTGAATGCAGGTTTTGTCATTGACTAATATTTTATTCAAAATTTCGGCGCCCTTCGCGCGCATACGACAGGGTTTACACCCGATTTCACATACCATCGACAAAGCTATGACGCAAGAAATTATTCCAATGCAAACATTTTTCAAAAAAAGTACATCTCCTTCTCTGTAGGGCTCTCATCATTATGGGATCTTTGCCTAATCTAGTCTAGCACATGGTCTGAAAGATTGAAAGTACGAAATTGCCGTTGCATATTTTCCAAACATTTTACCGCGACGTTCAATAACGACGAAAATCTTTTCTGAAACAAATTTTGCCTGTCCACCATCCCTCTTGCTATACCTAAAAAGACAAAGTGATATATCATATCTCCTCCCATATGGATGTCGGGTAGTGAGAATCTCGTTGGTCCCTCTTTTGTATACTGTAACTAATTCTGTTCAACCCTGCATGGATATCCTTTTAAAATGTAAAGGAAATATTTTATTATAGTCCAAGAATGTTTCTGTGGACTCCACCCAGGTATAATTGCGTGTACAATTTTTTCATAGACGTGGATCATGCATGGGGGGGGGGACGGGGAGACGCGTCCCTCTCACTTTTTTGGAAAGGGGACATCGTCAAAACGTCCCCCTCACTTTTTCAAAAATGATGGAACAGACTGCAATTATGCCTAGGAAAACGAAATTTTTAGAAGAAAAATAACCTAAAAATCGTACACTTTTGTTGCACCAAATCGCATCTGAGGGCATTCAATTCTAGGAAAATTTCTCTTAGACCCCTCCCCCATGCCGACGATCACAAAACTTATTGCCTCCCTGTGACGCAAATTCTGGCTACCACCACTGCTTCTTCCACCAGGACAGCGATTCACAAATGTGGAAAAGTTCCCCCCCCCCCACACACACACTTTTGAGATGGATCCACGCCCATGATTTTTCCTGGGACTTAAGGAGGTTTGAAGACAATATATTAACCGTCTCTTACTCCCCTTTTTCACCCGAACGAAAATTAGAATTCACTAAATTGTGGACATTTTTTAAACATACAATCACTTTAGAATGACCCAAAAATACCACCATTTCGCATATAGGCTCCCTAAAATTGACAAAAATTTCTCAAAGGGGAGGGTAACCCCCTTCCTGGGATTGCACTTTCATGTACTAACAAGAAAAGGCTTTCCCACTCTTGTATATAGCGTATACAAATCCCACTGCCTAAAAAGGCACGGTTTAGCAGTTATCTGCTGTTTCCCCAATCACCAACTCCCGCCGGCGCCATCGGTCATAGATTCTGAAGGGTATACCCTTCAGAAATCCATAAAGAAGGTGATATATCATCTCTTCTCCCATATGGATATCAGGTTGTGAGAGTCCTGTTGGTCCCCCTTTTCAGTGTACAATTAATGCAGAGCTCCCTGGAGGCTCTATACCGAAAATTTTCGGCGCGCTTCGCGCGCAATCGTTTACGCTTACGGAGAGAGGTACGTTTTTATTGAGTGATGGATTTATTTTTATCACTTTTTAACAAAAATGATTTGAATTCTTTCACGATTTTTGCAAAGTCTTCTCAATATTTCTTGATTTTCGCTTTATCTGCGCACTTTTAGCCTTGAATTGCTCCTTTTACTATCGATAAGGTCCCAAACGTATTCGCATTACTCATCGGTGGGGTTCTACCATAAGCAAATTATTCGTGTGCACAAACGTGATTTCAGAGGAGCCAGCATTGTAAGGATGTTAAGCAACTGATATTCATTTTTTCACCCACCTCTTCTTACGAGAACTGAAAACTTAGTGTCGAACCCACCTTCTAATTGATAGACACACATAAAGGGAATTGACACCGTTAGTCATAGCAATGGTTTTAAATGTAAATTCAAATTTTCGGCGCGCTTCGCGCGAAATTGTTTTATCTGACGTCCTATACCCGAATACCGTATAACGAAAATAAAGCACTCATTATGGCAAAAGTCATTTCAAGTTATCTACACTGGCTCATAATGTTGGCGTATAAGTTTTAAGATAACTTAGATTCTCCGGAACTTATAGGTACATACAGTAACTTATACTGAGCCCTACACATCAAATTCCAGGCAACATGAAAAGGTATAAAATCTCACTGACATAAGAACTGGAGCCGATTTCTGTGCTCTTAAAATGCAATATTGCGAGAGCTTCCGGGGGCTTCGCCCCCTGGACCCACACCGGGGCTCCGCCCCTGGACTCCGCCAGGGGCCCTAACGCAGGCCCCTGGACCCCACGCGTAGGAACTCGCGCTTCGCGCTCGTGGTGCAACGTCGGTGCACATAAGATTTTACATCTTGGCCCCCTCAAAATTTCTGGATCCGCGCCTGCAGATGGTGATTGTTAATACACTTTCGACTACAAAGCATTCTGAAAACGCCCTTGCTAGTCCTTCAAACCTTTGCTATACTACGATCAGCTCCAAAAATATCCCAAAGATATCCCATTTTGCATCTAAGCAACCTTAAATTAACAAAAATTTCTCAAAGGGGAGTGCTACTCCCCCTCCCCTTAGACCCCTCCCCCAGGATGGCACCTTTATATCGTGACAAAGGAAGGATCCCCACTGCTGTATACAAACGCAGGGTGAATAAAAAAGGTGCAATTTACACGCCGCCACTGCAGTTAGTAAAAACATCCAGCCAGTCGGAAAAATTAGAATTCACTAAATTATGGACATTTTCCAGTCATGTACGATCAGCTCCAAAAATATCCCAAAAGATAGCACCGTTTTGCACCTAAGCAGCCTTAAATTAACAAAAATTTCTCAAAGGGGAGGGGACGACCCCTCCCCAGGACGACACATTTATGTAATGACAAAGGAAGGATCCCCACTGCTGTATACAAAACGCAGAGCGCATAAAAAAGTGCAGTTTAAACGCCTCCACTCAGTTGGAAAAAACATCCAGCCCGTCGGAATTTGGGATCTTCACACCCCCAAATATATCACCCTAGCAACGGGCCTGGTCGGTCATGATCTCCGATAATGATCCACGCTGCGAAGCGTTGTTTCAGCTACTTTGGGACATGATGAAAATGACATCTTGAAGTAATTCTGTGTATTTCACCTGGCAGATCATCTATGATGGTCATGTTAACTTTGAACTGATAATTCTTATTAGAATAGGACAACGTCAGTCATCATAAGGGGGGGGGAGGGCCTATAGGAAGACGCCCCCTCTTCAAAACCAAAGGGATTGGTTTGTGCTAAGTCATGCATGTCCCCCGTCCCCCCCCCCCACATTTGAATACGGATTGACGCCCCTGTCTCAGTGGGTGTATTTTTTTTATCTTAGTATAGCCTTCGATACAATTGACCACAGTATTTTACTTGCTAAACTAAAGACGCAGTTATATCTCAAATAGGTCCCAATATACTTACTACAAGGGTATGACTTCAAGTCTTTATGATATTCGCTGTGGGGTACCCCAAGGGTCCATTCTGGGGTCATTCCTCTTCATTGTTTACATGAATGATATTTATTTTGTTTCTGATAAAGCTGATATTATACTTTTTGCCGATGATACTAACATTTTCTTCAGACATGAGAGTGCAGATTTATTGCATGATACCGCTCAGGCGCGTAGCCAGAAATTTGTCAAGGAGGGGGGGAATGGTAGGTTTTGCGAGGGAGCGAAGCAACCGAGCCCGAACGCGCTTGCTCGGAGGGAGGGTGTAGGAGGGGGGTGTCCCTCGGTGAGAAGCTTCTGTATCTTAATGTGAAAATGTGTGATTTAGTGCATACTTTTATATGGTATTTTGTGTGCATAAGGAGACATATCATTATGTATTTTATGAAATATTTTGTAGGAATAACCATATAGAAATCAAACACACACATATTGCTGGCAAATAATATATTCTACAAGTATGCAGAATCACATAACAGTTTCAAGCAAGTTTGTGGTCTTGCTTTTGTACATAGGCCTACCACTAGATACCATGTGTTCCTGATATGGTAGGCCTATAATTTGTCCCTTTAAAACTAACAATACTATCTTTGGCAATAATAGAACTAACAGGCGGGATAGTGATGTCTGTATAAATGGGATGGCTATTAAGCAAGTTACCACAACACAATTCCTAGGAGTACATAGAGATGCAAAGCTCACCTGGTGAGATCATATTTCAAATATTTCCAAGACGATTTCAAGCAGGGATTTCAAGTTGCTATTTGACAAATAGCAACTCCCTGTTTCAAGGAACGTGGGCATATATATCATCCACACTAAACACCTTTACCTAGAAATATACTTATAACACTATACCAGACTTTGATTATCCCCCACTTTAATTATTGTTCCATTGTCTGGAGCAAACAGTTCTTACCTCAGCCAGCTTACTATATTGCAGCTCATGCAAGCCCAAGGGACCACACCAGCCCACTATTTAGAAAGTTTAAATTACTTAAGTTTACTGACGTTATTGATTTCAACATTGCAGATTTTACGTACAAGGCATGGAACAGGTTACTGCCGGATACATTTCATAACTTTATCATTAGCAATACTCTTGTTCATAGGCATGATACTAGACATGCTAACTTTGCCCATCGTCATTATTATCGTACGAATATTGGATCATTTAGCTTAAGTAATCGTAGTACCAAAATGTGGAATACCCTCACAGACGCAGTAAAAATTCTCCGTATTTATCTTTAAGAAGGCGGTTATGAAAGACATCATTGATAACTACTAAGTTCTCTTGTTGAAATTCCCCTCCATATGTTACCCGGTGACTCCTGATATTTTTGTATGATGTATGTATGTATGTATGTATGTATGTATGTATGTATGTATGTATGTATGTATGTATGTATGCATGCATGCATGTATGTATGCATGTATGTAATGTACGATCGTATCTCTTATGGTGATTTCAAATCTTGCTTAGGACAATGCATTCCATTCTGTTACAGTGCTAAATTTAACATCTACCAACCACTGAATGAACTGATCACCCGTGACACTCCCTGTTCTTGTAAGACTATCGTGCTTATAACTGCATGGTAGTCTAGGAAGTATACATAAACGAGTTACTTCCGGCCGAAAGATGCTGGGCTTCCCAAATAGCAGGAACAAAGCTATGGCCAAATACCTCAGCATTAAGTGCATCCATTGGGTCCAATAATGTATGTATGTATGCATGCATGCATGCATGCATGTACGCATGTATGTATGTAGTGTGTGTATGTATGTTATGGTGTTTTTTTGTGTCTTGCAGAAATTGCAAATATCTGTTTCCTTTTCTCTCTATTTTGTAGGGAGTCATCCACCTTGTTAAGCCAGTCGTGGCTTTCTGGATGACTTTCTTTCACATCATATGTTTATATGTAATGTGATGAAACAAATGAAATGAAATGTGAAGGGTTTTCAAACGCATTTGCAGACAAAATCATATGACACCCTTGACAAAATTATGGAGTGGGGCCTGGGCTCCAGGCCCCAACGGTCATGACGCCTCTGGTGGAGGGATGGCTTATTAAGCGTAGACAAAAGTACAGTCGACAACTCTGAAGAAGTATTAAGTGCACTAAATGTTGTAGTCATTTATATATCAGCCAGGAAACTACAGTGACCTTTTCTAACAATGAAGCTATTGTTCTAAAATGTAACGATGAGCCGTAGACTAAACTTATTGCTAAACTCCACGTGATCTTTGTACCTTCGTCATCAAAAGTCCGTCATAAAGATATGATTTCAGTACACCATTTCAGTGAATCATATGCGATTTTTTATTTGACTTATCATGATTGAGCATTCAGTTATATTACTAATCAGTGGAGTGGTTATGAAGCAGTATGGTTCCAGACACTTAGATAGGGAAAAGTTGAGATGACCGTAATAATGACCACTACAAGGCCGGCTACACTTATACAGGACAATTCCAGGGAAGTGCTTATACTTTATAATAAATAGGAGTTATTGTCCTTCTCAAAATGTAATTGGTTGTATTTATTCATTAAATTTTTAAAAATTGTCTAAGGAGAATTGTTTTGAGAACGACACATCATCTACCGTACCCTAAAATGTGAAATTAGATTTTGCATCATCCCTAAACATTCGATGGAATAGCCAAGTCGGCCTTTCAGTGGTCATGATTTAAAAGGGGTAAGTTGTGGAGACACTCCGCGATGAACTGTGCTATGAGCTGCGTGCGTTGAGTAGGCTAGCTAATTGGGGTTGACGTCAACAATCGATGTCGCCTGGACTGACAACTGACTACTGTATTTCACTGTGCATTTAACTGCACTGTGTAACGAGATATCGACCATTATTTTCCAAGTTTGAATGATGAGAGTTTTGCCTCTGTGGCAAGCACACTCAGCGTATTCATATACTGCCTGGGGGCTAAACATGACTGATGTAGCTTTTCGGGCTTCTCGGCCTTTTGGCTAAGATCATGTGCATATTATTATGTTCTTTTCAGTCAGTCTAGCTTGGAGCTACGCATGACAGATCCATGATGTAGAGGTCTAAACGTCAAGAGGTTGATAAGTACAGTCTTGGCATGGGCGTCCGCAGAAAAAAAATTCAAGGGGGGGGCAAAATTTTGTAGGCGGCCCAACTTTTTTTCATGGAAAATATTTTACTCCTAGAAAAGAGTTTAGATGCTACTTTTCACACAGTGTTGACAAAGGCGTGGCCAGGAATTTGTCATGGGGGCGGAGCCCATAGACAGACTCTCAGCGCTCCGCGCCATCATGGGTTGGCGCGGAGCGCAAGAAAATTTTGGCCCAAAATGCTTCCCAGATCGCTGGAAATGGCACTTCCAGGGCCTATTTACCCCATATAAAAAGGAGAAACATAAGTAATATCGTAAATATAAACTTTAAAACATACCAAAAATATGCTGGGGGGGGGTGGGCTGATGGGGCCTGAGTGTTGATATTTTTATTCAATTCCTGTTTTGAGAGTAGAAATTTACACTGATGGAACTGTAAAGAAATGTTGATGTTATATTTTCTTCGTTTTTCTTTATTTTTTATTCGTTTTTTCTTCGTTTTTTCAAGTTTTTTATTTTCCAGGGGGCAATTGCCCCCCTTGCCCCCCTCCGGACGCCCATGAGTCTTGGTGCTCCCTCTGGACACTTAGCTTCATGGTAACGTTGGTTTTCGCCCCTTCGGCTTCCAGCCGAAGGGACTTTTGAAAAAGAGCCCACTCAGCACACTAAATGAATCTAAAGACAGATAATACGGTACTCCCTCTCGACAAAGTGTAAGCCACAATTATGACAGGAATACAGCCTTGCAGGCAGATAACACCCCCAGTGCGGTGCACGGTTGAGTTTAAGACCACCTTCCTGACTTCTTCAAAGATCTTACTGATTTATGTAGCGGCCAGTTTTTCAGGCTAGCCAAATCCTTTCCACATATCCCGAATTTCTGCAAATCTTTCATACAAGAGTGTTGATAGTAAGATTATTACAACATATCCTACTTTCCTAGGAACACATGGCCGCTGGAAGGTTTCAATTGATACCGCAGGAGAGGGAGCTGAGACGTTTCATCTCTTGTGTTTTGGCATTTCTAAAGTCACTTTGGCCGTTCGCGGACTCAGCTTTTAGTAATTTTAGAGAAGAAAAACTTCAAGCTGAAAACTATCGGATCGGGGGTGTAGTCCTCAGCCACCCGGGCTCCGACGACCTTGAATAATCTAGCCTATCTGTGCGAACCTAAACTAGGACCAGGTGTGAGGGTGGCGTATGACTGTTGAACATGCTAACTTAAAGGTCAGATCATGATACCCAGTTTAGGTCAGTATACCCCCCCCCCCCCATTCATGTGTGGTTCTTTAAATCATGTGGCAACATTTTGTTTTATTAAATCGTCAAACTAATGACAGTTAAGTACTTGAATTAGCTTTAGTATGCAATATTTATATTTTAAGTTATGAAATGTCTCGCTATTGTTGTAAAATGAGATTACTGAGGAGGAGGAGGAGGAGGAGGAGGAGGAGGAGGAGGAGGAGGAGGAGGAGGAGCATATTTGCATACCAAGTATATAGGCAAATATGATGGTCACATGATCAATACTAAAAATAATATATTAAAGCAAGATTTGTAGAAAGAAGGGTTTTTTAAATTCTGTTGAAGCAGTTAATACTGTACGCTGAGTCTTTAGCGAGCAACAAAAATGTTTTCAAAAGAAAGTAAGGAAACCTCAAACGTGTTTTTTTTCCCTTGGTATACCTCTTGTCCTTAGATAAGGGTATCTTAGTTTGACGAGGCTTCAAAGTTGCAGGCTCGAAGCCAAGGGACCAGAGGGAGGCGCCCCAAGAAAATTTCACCCTCAAGAAAATAATTATTATTATTATTGCCTCAGTCAGTACATTTTATTACCTCAATACATTTTAGCATATCTTGCCTCCCCGAAAAACACATATTTTGCCCCCGTAGAAGCCATTCACCCTATAATGCTTTGCCTGGATACGGGCCTGCTTTATGGCCAGTCAAACGGTCTCACCAAGGCATTAAGCAGATTTTCAAAGTCATGGGCAAAGGACAGAGTGTCAAGTTTAGCTAGGAAAACATGTCAATACTATTGAGTATAGACTTTGAACTAGACGTTCCTTAATGGCGAAACTTTCATAATAGCCCGAATTGCCTCTGTCACGTAGGGTGGTGTTTCTTTATCATTTCTATTCTGTTAACACTGAGTCACCATTGTTTTCCATCTAGGCCTACGTTTTTCTCCGTTCGATCGTGGCCATTAGAACTTTTGATAGAAAAGTAGGAATAAGCCAAGGATCCGAAAAAGCTTGGCTTCCAATTTTATCACATAGTCCTTAACGTAGCCTACTGCGCGAAAAATATTATAACCGCCTTTACTGAAAAATCATTTTCTAGACATCATGCGTTTTATCAACAGTTGCACTAGACTACCTAGTGTATTCATGTCATATGGGGTCAACAATACAATCGTCAGTTCTTTAAACGCTGCACCTATTTTTTGCAAAGGGCAAGGTTCAGTGCCATGTCTAGGCAGCACCCTGTACAGCATATTTTTGACCAGTTGGATTGAATGAAGATTCCACGACTATAAGTACATTTCTAAACAGACTTCTCTCCATTGGGTAGGTGTCATCATGCAAAACTTCTTTGGTGACACCTGTTTAGGAAAGTCTCATTGGCCAAGGCAAAAGGGCGAATTGAAACAAATCTCCGAATGCCCACAGCGAGTCAAGATACGCGGTTGAAGCCAGCCTATCAGTCTATAATTTAAATCAGGTTTGAATTTCTAGTTGAGGTCCACTTACCAAAAGGTACTATCTTGACACTATCTAAGCCGAGCTCCACAAAAGGTTGGAGGGCAGCGAACCAAGAAAATTTTGGTCTCAAAAAATGCCTTCCAGACAGGCCCGTAATCAGGAGCAAGGGGGAGGCTATCCATAGAAAAGTTGGCACCCCTAGAAAATTAAAATGTTTGGATTTGACGGTACCCTGCCTATGATTAGTACTTGACTTTTATGTATGTTTTCTTTCTTGCAGTAACTTGTGGGCAGGAATCTGACGACAAATTGTACGTCTGGGTCGGTGAGTATTAAATTTCTTCTAGAAGACACTGAAATGTGGGTGTGATAAGCAGTAATGTAGTATTCAAGACCGGCCTAGGACTAAGCAATACTGTAGTACTCGAGACCGGTCTCAGAGTTGAAAATTTTGCGTTCTGCATCCGCTTTTGGCAACTCATCTCGTATGTCGGGACTTCGGGTTGCTGCCCCCCTGTCGGGAAGCTTGTCCCCTTGTCGGGCAGATCCTGGCACCACCCCTGGCCCTAGTCGATTCACGACGAAATAGTGTCCATTGTACCATTATTCCAAAGTATACGTTTGCTTTGTTTCACGAATCATGTTACGATTTCCTGGGCAGTAAAAATGGGAAATTCCGGTGCATGAACAACCTATGTCTGTATATTAAACATACTCTTAGCACCATACTGCATCTCAGCTACTTCGTACAATTTTTTTCACTGAGGCGAAAGGCTCACCCGTCCTCACAAATCCCTCTCCAAGGACGGTCGACTTGAAATGTCCCAGTATAATCTTTCATAGGAAAGATTCCCCCACTCGGATTATACCTGACACGTTAGAGTGTAACGAAACATTAATTTACCTTTCTTTAAAGAGTACTAATTTCTACACCATGAGATACCAAAATGAAGACTTTCTAAGGCAAGTTTGAGGTCTGGAAAGTGTTATTTCCTACAATCTGAGGGTCACTTAAGTCGAAAATTTTCTGGGTAGGCTACGAGCCCACTTATGGTGATGGTCCGCTTAGCTGAGTATTACAAACCCCTCAAGCGCTGTCAAGGGGCCACTGACCATACATTTTTATTTCGCCCCCGCCCGCACTTCAGTATACTCTATGCCTATGGTTTCTTATCCTTAGTTTATACGTCTCCACAGAGAGGACTCCGACTCGAGCCCTGTGACTCGGACTCGGACTCGAATGCAAGTTACTTGGACTCGGAAGTCTGTAGGTGAGGACTGGGACTCGGTCTCGGACTCGGTAGGTGGGGTTCTACTACAGGTGATAAGGTCCTTCGTGTGACGTCATCGGATTTCTTATCATAGGCCTATTTATTCCGGCATGTTAGCCACCACGGTGACTCAGCTTGAGCTTTGCCATTGATTTTTTGAAAGCACCCTAAACACGTATTTATCCGAGACTCAAAATACACCCTAAATAAGTAGGCCTATAATTAAATTTAATGGTCATTTCGTGAGCTCCCGAGAACGCTACCTGTGTGCTCTTCGCCGCTGTTTCACAATTCTCCCAATTCTTTTTTTCTGGAAAGTTCCCAAACAACACCTAGTAAAAAAACCCCGTATACAAAATACACCCTTTTCTTCCTTTTTGGTGGCTTTTTAAACCCTCTCCACGTTGCGTACGTGCCTATTCTCAAAAATACCCTTTTTACGTGGATTTTTGGTCACGCATGATACTCCCCTGTCAATGATGAGTGGCCCCCCGGTGTCATTTGTGATCAATTGTAAATCATTTACGGTAAAAGTTTAGTTCAGGACTTAAGATTTTCAAGAGACTAAGTGGATTCCGGTCGTTAGGTCCTTTAAATAGCCTAATGCTTTGGTACGGAAGCCGAGAACATCGCGGTGGTGTGAAATCTGATATGCCAGTTTTCCCACCCCTTTCTTCGGTAAACATGGGAAGGAGAAATCAAGATACGATTTCTCCTTACCATTATCCACCGATAATGTGGAGTGGAGAAAACCAAAGTTAGTAAAGGGGTACT
Organism: Holothuria leucospilota; assembly: GCA_029531755.1. NCBI lineage: Eukaryota > Metazoa > Echinodermata > Holothuroidea > Aspidochirotida > Holothuriidae > Holothuria > Holothuria leucospilota. Next base: position 29,691,742 of record CM055963.1, on the reverse strand, counting down.
TCAAGAAAGGACCATTACACAGTGTCTATTTTCGAACACCGTGTCCATAAATGGACGCGCCCGCACATGACACGGATTGGCGCTATGTAACTTTGGTTATATTATTACCAACGTCGTCGACGAGCGAGCTAGCTATGTAACTTTAATTGAAAAGAGGATCGATGGACATAGTGGCTCGGCAGACTTTATCAGAGAGCGGGTGTTCGAAAATAGATACTGTGTAATGCTCCTTTCTTGAAGCTCTGTGGTGACACCGACTAACCATACAATTAGTGGGGAACCCGGACAAAAGACAAGGTGGACAGGGCGAGATTGTGGAATAACCGAGACACTTAATGATAGCAATTAAAGCATTGAAAAAGATTAACCAATAAAGTCCACGGCGTAATAAGAATTGCCAAATGAAATGAAAGGATTAACCGAAAGACATGAAGTTGGGTGACTGGGCAAGGGGCAGGGTCGGGAATGAGACGGGAGGCGGAGATAGGGCACTGGGAGCAATATAATAAACAGCGCAGAAAACAGATACCGCCTTGCCCTCAACAAAGATGTTACAAGCTTAAAATAGCTTCGATTGTCAAGACCTGGAGCGCCATTTTTGTATCAGGCTGAAGCAATGACGTAAATGCTAGTGCCCTATCCGCGCTCGCAGTGTACGTCATTGGACTGAAGACACACGCAATATTTCTGAGTCTTGGCCCTCAAGCGCTTCATATTACAATAGACGAGTTGGGAAAATACTTTCACGCCATGCATCATGGGATGGGTCAAAGGTCAAGTGAACCACTTTCTTTGGCGAAAAGTCACTGTACAGCTGACCTTGTGACCCCACCGAAAGTACTGAATTACTGAAATGGCTTATTGTATTTAGGGTAATATTGTGCGTATTTACCGTTACCACACCCTCTGTGCATGAACTGTGACGAACAGCATGGCGTGCTGAAGTCACCTAAGGACCTCCAAAGGAAAGTGGATAAAGGCGCTAAAATTTGAAACATAATTTGAAAGAAAGAGGCATAGAGACTGGCAGCTACCGTTTCGATGTCTGGGGTAACGATATTTGAGTTTGTCAAGTACGGTATGGTTGCTATTTTCATACACAAGAAACCCCCAGTTTTCTGTCCAATCTGACCCGACAGGTGAAAACCGATGTCTAATTTTTATATGAAAATATTTTTTACGATTTCTGCACAACTTTACTATGCGTATAGGTCCATTTATAAAGTCCCTTGCCGAGGGCAGAAAAGGGGGTTGTTTAGGACGCAGGCATGCCAATCGCGCAAAAAGTTATCTCGACCAGAGTTACAAAAAATGTTTGTCGATTCCAAAACAGTAATGCGTGTTACATGAAGTTACGATGTACCACTGTAGTTCAATATTTGTTGCCACACCAAATGCACCTGTGAAATCTCTGTTCAGAGATAGCGCCAGGATTTGCCCAACCAGGGGGCAACCTTCCCAACGGGGAGCGGGCAACCTTTAATTTTTAAGATATCCACACCACAGAGCCGTTGGAAGCTTCCAACATTGTGATACTGAGACCTTTTTGCCCCTGGATTTTGCAATTTTTTAGGTAAATTTTGGCCGTTCTCGGGCACAGCTAATGATAAATTTTTGAAGTCAACTTTTCACTAAAAATTATTGGAGAATTGTAGCCCCAACCCCAACCCCCTGGCTTGCTCCGACGGTCCGGCATCAGATTAGTCTTTTTACAAGTCTGATATTTTCAAACACTCCCGTATAGGACATAAGAACGGGGATAGGCCTATCTCAAAAATCAACTAAAGATATAAAGATGTGGTCTGCGGTTTGATGTTTAGAAATTTGTTCTTCTTTCCTTTCACTTACGGGCATCTGAACCGCTTCATCGTAACCATTCAACAACGAAGGAAAGCTTTTAAACAAAGTTAGGCTACTATTTGAAAGTTTGACGGTATGACGATGGAGTCACAGCTGAAGAATAAAGAAGAGGAAACACGGAGGAGTTATTTGTCCTCAGCCACCCTATCCACACTGACCCCAACTCCAAAATAGAAAAACTCAAAATTTATGCATAAGCTAAATATCATAAGTCACTCGGTCAGCCCTCTATTGTTTTCTCTATTGTGAAAATATACCCTCCCCACCTACCCCACCCCCTGCAAATATTTATGTGACAGGACTATTTCTATTTCAAGTATAATTTCTGTAATGTGATATTATCTACCTATTTTAATTATATCTCCAGATGATGCACCAGACTGTGAAGCAGATTCATCGTACTGCCCTCACTTTGGCCTCGAGTATGTTTGCGAGTCTAAGTTTATCTCTTTTCTACCAAACGCAACCTGCAAAAGCGGGACGAAGGTACGTTGTTCCTTCCCCGATCAGACGGTACCCCTGGAGACAACGCCAGTAGATGTCATCAAGGTGTTAGCCTACAACGTGTACGAGCTGAGGTACCTCTACTTCCAATCGGGTCAGAGAGAGCGAACATGTCGGGTCGTCCCTGAGGTCCTTAAGATGCATCCTGACCTGGACGTAATCGTTTTCAATGAAGTCTTCATGGGTGGATGTTTCCCACCAGATGCCGACATAACGGAAGATAATAAACTGACCATTCGTCAAATCCTGGAACAGTACGGATTCCCTCACTACACCAAAACCGTCGGTAGTTGGGAACCGACCAAGCGACAACCCGAAAACGGTGGAATTTTCATAGCGAGTAAATGGCCAATAGTGAAAAATGATAGCATGGTATTCGAGACTCTGTCCACGCAGGGGGACAGCCTGATGAGAAAAGGAGTCTCCTACGCTCGGGTGATGAAATCGGTAGAGGGTAAGTCAACAATCTACAACATTTTTGGAACTCATCTTCAAGCCTACGAGAGGACAAACACTAGCCTCATTCGCGTCTTGCAGGCCGGCGAAATGTACGACTTCATGAAGCAGCAGGACATCTCGCCAAATGAGCCCGTCATTTACGCCGGTGACTTGAATGCGGATAGCGCGAACAAGCCTAACCACTCTGCCGAAGTGATCGACGCGTTGCATGCTACTTTACCGACGATCACAGGTGAGCTCGAGTTTACTTACGACAGGGTAGAAAACGACGTATTCGACGGTACCGGGAGCGATCGCAAGTGGCTTGATTATGTTTTGTATAGCTACGAGCACCAACAACCGAACACGGCGACCTTAGAGCCCGTTCGCCCGAAGAGTGCCGAACCCATGGAGCTGTGTATGTCTGCTGTGGCTATTACACCATGTTACGGTGACAGCGACCGGTGCCGAGAGTTTTGGAATGTGTCGGATTTGTCAGATCATTATGCAGTTCTTGGTACATTTTCATTTCCGTACGCAGAAGAAACATCAACAGAAAGACAACCATCCACCCCGCAGGGTAGAGCATCTTACACCCGCTTCTGTCCTTTTATGATATTTTTCGTTCTCTTGGCATTTAAAACTTTAATCTAGAGTGCTCAACCAGTCGATCGCGGTCCACTGGTAGACAGCGGAATGATCCCAAGTCGACCGCGAGGGGTGTAGGAAAATATGAAAAATAAAAGTTTTTTTGTGTAACTGTATGACAGTGTATGTTTTGTGATCTCGGGAGGTTGGCTGCTTGAAAAGTAGATCTTGGGTCAAAAAAGGTTGGGCACCCCTGATTTAGCAATATTGTCTCATCATTAATTATAAAATATATGTAACAAAATAAAGGTTAGCTAATGTAGCATTCTCTTTTACGTTTTCATTTTCCGTTTAATGAATTTCGCACATAAGACAGAATCAAACTTGACGAGCACAATACAAAGAATAATGAAAATCACTCAAAAACCGAATGTGTTTCCCAACCAATAATGTAAAGCACAGTCCAACACAGTGGTCAAAGTTTTCGGGTCTAAGTTAACCATCTGTGTCATTCGAAATATCATTACTGTTGCCAGAGGGACAGAAAGCTAAAAATTCCTACACTTTGAGACTCCAAGAGTATGAAGGAACATCAGGGGCATAGCTGGGATGAAATTTTTAGGGGAGCCCAGGTATCAAATGGGGGTTCGCGGCATCGATCACCGTCCTTTATTCTTACACATTTTATTAGGACACACACAATTTTGGGAGGCCTGGCAAAAATCTGGGGGACCCAGGCCCCCTGCCCCGTAGCTACGCGCCTGAGGAACATTCGCTGAACTTGTCGCTATTTGTTTTTGCAAATACTGTCTAAGTGCATTTATCATTAACCAACGACTCGTCACCCCCCCCCCTTTTTCTTGTCATTCAAGTCACGCTGTAGTGCAGTAGCGTCAATCTTTACTAGAATGTGGGGGGGGGGGCACATGGCCACTTATGTCGAAAATTTACTGTGTAAAAATCTTAAGTCAATGGGTGTATTTACAAAATGAGGGGAACGTGTCCCCCGTCCCCCACCCCAGGATTGACGTCCATGCTGTAGTTATTAAGTCGATAGGCCTACACACATTCACATTCTCTTTCCACCATAACATTCGCTTGTATCCAATGTGTTACAAAACAAAGTAGTTCCTAGTATACATGTAAAATGCCAAATATGTAGGCTATAGTCAGCAATTAGATTTTTTTCTTGTGTTATTGTAGTTTGTTTTGCTTTTTGTCTTTGTTTATCGAGAGTCACTCTAGATTGACCTTTGCAAAACAATTGAAAGCTTTGTATGTAAGTGTGCCGTCTAGGGCTTTGCTTACCGCTGTTTTTTTAGTGCAGTGACCTAACGACACATTGTATGTAAAGTCGAAGATACTTAACCTACAGGATGTACCTATAGAGTTTTGCTGTTTTGATCTCTTGGTGTTTTCAGCGAGCCTACATAGTATGTTACGCAATAGGTGTACGTAAATTATCAGAGTTGCTAAATCGAGTCGCTGACTTGGACTCGAGTCTGACTCGAGTCGCACTTTTTCTTGACTTGCGACTTGACTTGAAGATAAATGACTTGCGACTTGACTTGGAAGTATTTGACTTGGCGACATGAAATGATAATGTTGTTGCTGAGTGTAGCATGGATTTCTTCACCACAAAATTAAGTAACAACAGAGTGCAAACTTTTTCATTATGTATTCGAGATATCGTTGTGTCGCGAGTGTGACGGATTCTGAAAAGACACTCAGGGGCAAAAAAGTACATCTGTAATGTAGCACTATAATTGAATCGACCATTCAAACCCATGTGGTATACTTTACACGGTTCACCCCTTATTACAAGCACACGTCACACTTATACTGTAGGTAGTGTAAATCAGCACTTTCCAATCTTTTTCGGCCTATTGCCCTATGCAACGCTGCTTGCACAGAATGGAACTGAGATGACTCCTTACCCTTATGACTACAAATACAGATAAAATATACATGTATAAAATATGAACCCCTACATGTAATATCAAATAGTATGTGTATCAGTACAAAATTTGATGCTACTGTATTGGTTTGGGCAAAGCCGAAAATACAAGTGAACTATGCCTAAATGGACTAGCGTCCGCCTTGAGAATAAATATTAAGTGCGGTTCAACTTGGCATTTGAAGATCAAGATGATGGGTCAAGGGAATACAAATTGATGGGGATCACTGTATGGTGGCAAAGCCGAAACGTACAATCGTCGAAGGCGTGATGCCCTAATGGGGTATAGCGTCCTCCTTGAGAAAAAAAAACACTGAAATGTTGTAAAACGCAACTTTTTGGCATTTGACAATCAAGATTAGGTCGCAAACGGCAACAGTCGAATTATAGTGCACCTTTAAGGAGGGCGTAATACTTTTATATAAAACACTGCGACCTTTGTGGACACTACGAATAGGGGTAGCCACGGGGTAAATGTTTTTATTCATCAGTCAAATGGCTAGACAAGACAAGGGGTCAGGGAATACTTCAGCATTTTTCCCCCAAGAAAAAATTAGCAGTTACCCCATTCCCATCGAAGGAATGTTCCCCCATTTGCTGCATCGGGCAATTGAAACACATTTAACGAATATTTCAGTGCAGCCTTAGGAGGGGTAATACTTGTTGACCCTCATTTTATCTCCAGCTTTTGTTTGGAGGATTTATTTGGTTAAAGATGCGTGGTAAATGTTAGGAAAAATTAGCATCTTCTAAATCTCTAGCGTTTATAAAGAATATTAGTTTCCAAAAGCCCCTCCTACCCTTAGCATTTTCCCCCAAGTCATTAACAGCAAAATCCCCCTTCCCATCGAAGAATTTCCATTTTTGTGTGGTAATGTACGGTCCATCATAATCATACACACACGCCTTGCGCGATGACAAAATCATGGCATCCTCAACGCTGCTTTTCAGAAATTTTTTGAAATCTATTTTATGGTATAATCCTATAAAAAAAATTTCGTGAATTTTTAGGAAAATAGCAGGCATATTTCAACTATTTTACTATTTTAAACATACATTCAGTTAATGGGTGCCTTACACAGGTTCACAGAAAACCTATCACCTGGAAAAGAGTTTGACACATCATGCCGTTAGTCTTATGCGGGGTACCCATATAACTCAAAAATATTGAGTGGTGTTGTGTTTGGGGAATATCCTTCTTACCTTTAAACCCATCCCTTCCGTAAGGACTGCGTTTGGAACCAGAATGCAAAAATGCATTGAGATTTCAATGATATACTGTATGTACTATTCCAAATAAAGCCATGATGTCCCATATCTTTCAGTCAATGGTCAAATGCTATCTTAACATGTTGGAAAAATATAGTTTTGTATTCCTATTTAGTGGACCTTTGGGAATTCTCCACCAAAAAACAAAGGGAACATTTGCGTTTTGACCTCTTATAAACCCATGTAATAATTCTGTGGGGGAAATCTTGGAAGTTCCTACCTGGAAATTTCATGCTCGAAAAGGTTTTACACTTGATGCTGGTTGACGCCGAAATGACCTTTGACCTCCACCAAAACAATAGGATTCCATCTTTTCACTATAACACTACACACACTAAGTATAAAATCTATCCAAGCTTTCGCCATTGAGCATATATGGGTGCTGGTGGGGGGGGTAACACAGTTTTTTTAAGTTTTTTGACCATTCCTGGTGACCCTAGATTGAACCTTTGACTCCACCAAAAATGAAGGGGTTTCATCTTCTCACTATAAAACATCAATTTACCATGTATGAGAATCTATTCAAGCTTCCTACCTGGGAGATTTGATCATTCTCGAAAAGGTTTTTCAGACATTGATCCCCCTGGTGACCCCAAGCAGATGACCTCTGACCTCCACGCAAATACGATAGGGATTCATCTTCTCACTATAACGGCATCTATGCATACTAAGTATGGAATCTATCCAAGCTTCCTACCTGGAGATTTGTGTAAACAAGATTTTTCAGGGTTGGATTCCCCAGTGACCCCCAAATGACTTTGACCTCCACCAAAACCATGATTAGGATTCTTCCTCTACCATAACCCATCTACATACAAAGTATGAACTTATTCAGCTTCCTAGTTTGTAACTCAAGTATTGTGTTAACCAAGATTTTCAGGAGTTTCACCCCCGGTGACCCAGATGCACCTTTTAACCCCTAACACCAAAATAATATAGGGGGGTTCTTTTTCCTAACTCTAAGGCATCTGCATACAAAGTATGAAATTTATCCAAGCTTTTTCCTACCTTGAGATATATCAGTGTTAACAAGGTTTTCAGGTTTTGACCCCTGGTGACCGCAATGACCCCTTTTTCGAACCTCCCACCAAAAACAATAGGGTTCTTCCTCTTACTCATAATGGGGCATCTACATACCAAGTTATGGAACTTCATCCAGCTTTTGTAACTCAAGTTATTGTGTTTAACAAGATTTTCAGAGTTTTGACCCCCGGGGGGTGACCCCAGCTTATGCTAGATGACCTTTCACCTCCACAAAAAATGATAGGGTTCTTCTCTTACAATACGCATCTAATACAAAGTATCTGAAATCATCCAGGCTTCCTACCTTGAGATATTGTGTTAACAAGGTTTTTCAGAGTTAGTTTGACCCCTGGTGACCCCAGGTGACCTTCGAACCCCACCAAAAACAATAGGGTTCTACCTCTTAGTATGGGGCATCTATGTACCAAGTTTGAGAACTGTCAGAGCTTCCCTTCTTGAGATATTGTGTTAACGAAGTTTTCAGGGTTTGACCCCCGGTGACCCCAGCTAGCTAGCTAGATGACCTTTCACCTCCACCAAAAATGATACGGTTCTTCCTCATACCATAACGCATCTACATACAAAGTATGAAATTCATCCAAGCTTCCTACCTCGAGATAATGTGTTAACAAGGTTTTCAGAGTTTGGCACCGGTGACCCCAGATGACCTTTAACCCCCACCAAAAACAGTAGGGTTCTTCCTCTTAATATGGGGCATCTATGTATTAAGTTTGAGAACTGTCAGAGTTTCCCTTCTTGAGATATCGTGTTTACGAAGGTTTCAGGATTTGACCCCCGGTGACCCCAGATGACCTTTTACCCCCACCAAAAATAATACGGTTCTTCCTCATACCATAACGCATCCACATACAAAATATGAAATTCATCCAAGCTTCTTAACTCAAGATATTGTGTTAACAAGGTTTTCAGAGTTGACCCCCGGTGACCCCAGGTGACCTTTGACCCCCACCAAAAACAATAGGTGTCTTCCTCCTTAATATGGGGCATCTATGCTATTAAGTTTGAGAAACTGTCAGTTTCCCTTCTTGAGATATCGTGTTAACGAATGTGTCACAGGTTTTTGACCCCCGGTGACCCCAGTATGGACCTTTCACCCTCCACCAAAATGATTCGGTTCTTCCTCATACATAACGCATCACTACAAAATATCCGGAATTCATCCAGCTTCGCGTGAGCTAGGAACTCAAGATATTGCCGTGTTAGCAAGGTTTTCAGAGTTTTGACCCCGGTGACCCGCTAAGGGGACATGTTGGTGAGTGCACCCCGCCAACCCCCCCCACACACACACCCACGAACAACACACAACACCCCTTAACATGTTTAGGCCCGACCCGTCTCAATATGGGGACATCTATGTAACAAGTTTGAGAACTGTCAGTTTCCCTTCTTGAGATATCGTGTTAACGACGAATGTGTCACAAACACACACAATAAACACAGCCTACATACCTCGCAATTTACCCATACACGCCTTACACACACCACTCGACCAACCTGGACACTAGAATGTGCCGAATTTTCCGGGTAGCTACTCGCAGTTTCGAGCCGATCGTGAGCTAGGAAAGACGTGGAGGCCGTTTTTGGGAGCGGCTGAGCTGCCGTGTCCCGCTAGGACATGTTGGTGAGTGGCACACGCACCCCCCCCAAAAATGCTCAAACTTACACAGTCACATCTTTGCAACATACACACACACCCATACATGTTTTTGGCGTCATCGGGACAAAAACTTTTGCAACAGTGAAAATGGTGGATATCCCCACTTGGGGTGTATCCCCACTTGACTAGGGAAAAAAAAAAAAAAAAAAAAAGTGAAAAAAAAAAAAAAAAAAAAAAAAAAAAAAAAAAAAAAAAAAAAAAAAAAAAAAAAAAAAAAAAAAAAAAAAAAAAAAGCTCATATCCCCAATTTACATGCACTACAACGCATACACAAACACTCACTGCACGCAACCCAGAAGGAAAAAAAAACAAAAAAAAAAAAAAAAAAAAAAAAAAAAAAAAATTAGAAAAAAAAATAAAAAGGTAGGTTGACAAAAAAAAAAATTAAAAGTAAAAAAACGCCCTAAAAATGCTCAAACCTTGACTGAGTACACATCTTTGAACGGTGCAAAAAAAAAAAAAATTTCATGGCAAAGTTTTTGCATTCGGGAAGCTGGGGATATCCACTTGCAGTTTATCCACTTTGCCCGGGAAAAAACGCTCATGTCCCCGATTTACATCTTTTACATACGTACATACACACACGCCATCATGAATGCATAGGTTTCTCTTATCATCGAAACCAAAAAATGCCTTGGCTACAACTCTGTAAATTATTTACTGTGAAGGTTGCAGTGCACTCCTAACAATGGGTAACGTTTGCCCCTTATAGGGAAATATTACACTCTAAATGTAAAAGAGTGACTTTCACTCTTCGACGATTGCCTACAGTGACCACTCTTTCTTCGAGTGAAAATTTCACTCTGTTGAGAGTGGTCATTCATCCAAAATGAGTGAATTACCACTCCAGGCAGAGAGGAATTCCACTCGAAACAGATAGTGGTCACTGTAGGCAATCGTCGAAGAGTGAAATTCACTCTTTTACATTTAGAGAGTACGTACCGCCGGTAGGGGCCTTTTGTTGTGGCAAAGTGTCAGGTTAAACGTCCCAACGTGTCAGGTTAAACGTCCTAACTTATAGTAATTTAACTTTTTTTTTCAAAACATAGTGTAACATAAAAGACCGAAACTTACACATTCTACGACATCAGGGCCGTCGAAATAGGGGGCCCGGGTGCCGGGGACTGGGATGCCGCTCCCTCTTCCAGTACTGCTTGGTTTGATTATTCTTTGATCTTAAAATAGTCTTATAACAAGTTTCATGCGATAACGGAGCCAATGACCTACAATTGTATGAAAGCGAATAATCAGAATGTACCATCAAATGGCGTAATATGCTGAAGCTAGTCGAATCCTGATAAATCTTGCCAGGGAGGTGTCTAATATCACTTCCCATACTCTCATGGAAGACGCGGCACAGCTCGTTCGGTGTGATCTCTCCCCCCCCCCCCACCCTCCTCAGTCGCCGAGTTGAACTTAGATCAAAAGGGAAAAAGTGAAATATTTGTTCCTTTGTGTACTTTTCTGGTTACCAGATGCTAGGAAATTGCATTTATACACTGTTAAATCGCAGAAAACTGTCAAGGGGTGAACCCTACACCCCACCAGGGACTTCCGAATGTAGCCAACAAAAAGTGCGCCTCTTTCTTTTTTATTTATTTATTTATTTATTTATTTATTTATTTTTTTTTTTTTGAGCCCTCTATCGGCGCCTGATTATGACCAGATGACTGCACAAATTCCTTTCGGCGAGGAATAAAAAAGATTTGCAACGTTGAAGCAGTCGCGGACGGACATGTTGCCGGTATGAAGAATGAAAGGATAAACTTAATACGACACATAGGACTTTTGCCTTAAAGCTTTTATTGCATAACTCCAACCTGCCAACGTAATTGAGAACCTAGGGTTAAGGGTATTAACATCCACAATTGGCGACTGCAATTTGGCTGACATAAGTTCCAACAATAACTTCAAATGAAAGCTACTAAGATGGGTGAAAGGTGTCTCCTGCTGATCAGTGGAGTATGATGTACATAGTGTAGCCTGCATTACGCATAGCAGACAACTAAGACTTCATTAAACTCACACACAGTAGTGTAATCAGCAAAAATATGAACTTGGGGAAATTACACTCATGGAGTCTATCTCTGGGAGGTGCTATAGATAGAATGACTTTTTACATTAGAGAGAGGGTGGACAATGATCCCAAAGTACACCTCGTTTTCTAATACAATCATATTCACAACGAACGAGCAGAACATCTGCGAGCTCACACAATCAATTATTCTCGTTAACATGCGGACCCAACAAGGAATTAGAATTATTTTTCTCTTCAGTATTACACCTCAAAACCTTTAAAGGTCAAAAGCAGTCGCCCCAAACTTATTTTGAAACAATAGCTAAATGTCACAAATTTCTTCTTATTTCTCTTCCAAGTATCTTTCATAATATTTTAGGACATAAATATTGCATATTTAAGGTAAACCAAGCAGTTGCTCCTTATTAATGTTACAATTGAGTGAGACTGAAAAATACTGTCACATGATTCTCAAGATCCATTCAGCCGGGAAATAGGATAGTATACTATACAATTCTTTATTGGGGTGACTGCATTCTCCCTTTAAACATTTTCTGCGAACAAAAAATGACAATTTCATTACCTTCATTTGCTCAGTTATAAAGCTCTATGAATTTTCTTCAAAATTTTCTGGCTTCGAAAACTTCCTCAATTCAGTTTGACACCTTTCATCTTTTTCTTTTTCTTTTTTTTTTAAACAATACTTTCGAAATTATATCGGTACGTAAGAGACATGTCAATTTACTCTCTTTGACACTATTTCTACGAATTTCAACCGTCCTCGGCTTACGAAAACTTTCGCAATAGCAGCTCTGCTTTAAGCAATAGGCTCGTCATTCTTCCTGGTTACAGGTTTAGAAATTGAATCTGTTTCTACCATGAGAGCCATTTTTCATTGCTAGTTAGTCAGTCAGTCAGTCAGTCAGTCAGTCAGTCAGTCAGTTAGTTAGTTAGTTAGTTAGTTAGAGTTAGTTGGTTGGTTGGTTAGTTAGTTAGATGAGATTTAACGACACACCAACACGAACGTGTGACATAGTGTCAACAAGTGTAAATACATTTCAAGTCCTTCCCTTTAGTCGCCTCTTATGACAGGTGGGAAACACCGTGGGCATATTCTAGAACCCCCAGCCCACAGGGGGGAAAATGCTTACGATGCTGCCAATTATCACATGACTACATTACACATTTGTTCTCACTGACAATTTGGTGTCACACCTAATTGACAACAACATTACTTCGAACACTCTTGTTCATCTAAAGACATTTCCACACAACTTAATTTGCCTTTAAATATCTCACGCTTACACTGACGATTTTTCTCGAACATACGATTCATACACATAGGTTGCATTTCTCTTCTCATGTCTTTTACTACGAGAAAATAAATTCTCTTTTACCATATAAAAGGGCGTTCGGCTCGAATGGAGAATCCGTGCCCGGAAGTGACGTACGTGATACGCATAGGTATAGGGTTAGGGTTAGGTATAGGGTTAGGGTTAGATATAGAGTTAGGGTTATATACGTTAGTAGGCATACGGATAGGGTACGCATACGCATAGGGATAGGGTTACATACATAGTAGGCATACGGATAGCATACGGATAGGGATAGGGTTATACATATGGTACGCATAGAGATAAGGTTAGGGTTATACCCGTAGGGATATACGTATAGAATACGTATACATGTATAATTATAGCCTACGTATACATTTGTAAGTACTTATAATATTTAAAACCGTTTGCCGGCAGCTCGGCTCGCAGCGCTATCGGTTAGAGCATAGGATCGCTATACTGAGATTTATACCGCGTTCGTATTCTTGCAATGTTCCGCGTTCAAATCCCACTGTTGCTTTCTGTTGAACAGGTTGTCTTGTCACGTTACTGTTGGTTCTTTTAGAACTTAACTTGTCACTGATGTTTTGTAAGTTTTAAGTTATAATTTACGCAACTTCCGGTCGCGGATTCTCCATTCGCACCGGGCGTTCGAAGGACAGTGGTAACTGGCCTCACGCTCCCAGCTCCATGCAGTTTAGTGTCGTATGCTCCTCCTTCCTACAGACTTAAGCAAGAATTTCCCTCACACTATAAAATATGGGCAAGTCTTACGCCGAAGGCAGGATACTACCAGGGTTGGGAAGTAACGAGTTACAAGTAACGGCGTTACTGTAACGAGTTACATTTTGTGTAACGGAACCCTGTAACGAGTTACATTTCACCAGTTTCGAGTCATTTTGCCAATGTATAACATATCAAACTTACAGATGTTTTAATTCTATTGAACATGTCTACCATTATTAATGTCATCGTTTGTAATCACTTCCATAGCCTGCACATTCCGGAAAAATTTCGATTCCGGAACCTTCTAAACCCTGGATACTACGCACACACCTACACGTACCTCTCTGGTCCAGCTCACTTCTTTGGAGTCTTGTTCTGTACTCCTAAGAATTTGTCTTCTCTAGAAGTTGATCACCCATCCCAACCCAAGTAAGGAATGCGAGCCTTGCCTGCTTCATTGTGCGCTCTGCATTGATATGCCTACTGTAATTGTGTTATCCCCGTTACGCGCACGAGTGCACAAATTACAACGTCATGCCAAGGGTGACACTTCCTATTACTCCTGACAGTTGTGTTCAAACGAATTTGGGGCGACTGTTTATTCCCTTTAAGGAGAATATGATGAAAGGAACAGGTGTGAAGGAAGACCTTTGTAAATAATGACATGAAATGATTTGTAAATTTATGGTATTTTTAGCGAAAATGAATATCCATGCATGGTTCCTTTTTTCGTGAAATTTTCTATAATATCATCATACACACAGAAGCAAGACATAGAGCAAGCAAATGCATCAGTGTTACACATACTGGCATATATCGAACATGAATAATTTCAAACTCATGAATACTTCATGAGTTTCATGAATGTTTTATTAAATTTCATTGGATCAAGGTGGCCTGAGGGAACCGAGAAGGTAAGTTTCAAACCTATGGGGGCACAACGCCGTAGAAGGACTCCAAGACTGAGGGTGGGGGATCAATCATTCAACGTCAGAGTTTTCGGCATTTCTAGGGTATTTTTGGGTGTTTTAAAATCAAAATAACACATGCATAGGGAGGGGGCTGAGGAGGGCTAAGGCCCCTCCAATCAAGAACGTGGGGGTTTAAGTATGCTTCTTACCCCACTATTCAAGGACGAAAAACCCTTACTTGTTTGTTCCCTCTGTAAAAATGTCGAAAATTTTCGATAATTGTCTTTAAAATTTTCACAATATGCCGCACCAAACTGCATCTGAGGACCCTCAAATATTCAAAATTTCCCAATTGGGAGGGGGATGACATCCCTCGTTGACCCCCAATTAAACGCAAGTAAGCTGTTTTGTTTTATTCAACACTTGTGTAATAAGGTTCCCTAATGAAAGATCCATTGAATGTTGCAATGACGCTACTGTTCTCAAGATAAACATGATAAATGGTCTATTTTCGATGGATTCTGACAGAAACCGTGGCTTCTTTCCATTTTTTTAATTTTGTCGCGTTTTACATCAAATAGGCAGGAGTGCAATCAGGCGTGGTTGAAGGGACATAACTTTATATGGCTATATTATATGGTACTCTCTAAGCGGAGCTCCACCACCGGTTGTGGATAGCGTAAAACGAAAGTTTTTCCCACTTTCTTCTCAAATTGCCTAAAATTGCACTTCCCAGTCCTTTTTAGTTGTATTCAAATACCCCTTTTTTAAGATAACATGGTTAAATATTCCCACTTTTAGTAAAAAGATAAAATTTGGAGCAATTTTTGCTGGGCGAGATAGCCGTTCTAATTTTTCTACGATGCCTGTATACAATCAAACGGATGGACGGTCAGACAAATGTACAAATACTCTGATGTACGGCGGACAGGCGGACGTGCGGACGGGCGGACAGGCGGCCGAACGTACAGATAGAAGACCCACCCCGAACTGACGGGCCGAAGGAGACAGAAACTTACTTCTTCAAACAATAGTGTTAATCTACGAGTCAATGTTATCAATTGTCATACATACCCTTCGTATTCTTTAGGTCAACTTGTTATTATATGTACTCCTATAATCTTTTACCTCAATTATTACTTCCTCAAATTGTATGGGCAGGGGCGTCGCCAGAGCATTTATCATGGGGGGGGGGGTGCGGTGCCGTATTTGCCGACTGAGAAGCAACAAATGTCGACTGAAAGTGTTGATAAGCGATGCAGTTAGAGCTGAGAACTATTAGTACAACCAGTGGTCCGGCAGGACCTCCCAGAGTCATTAGTCGTACCGGTAGTGGCGCCAGAATTTGCCCAACGGGGGGCAAAGACCCTGAGCCTCGACAGCCCGATGCCGTCGAGGGGTTGGTAAAGATGTGAAGAAAACCTGTGTACTGTACTATACTATGCTATTGCGGGGCATATATTGCATACAATTTTGTAGTAGTAGTTCCGCCCGATTTAAGGTTTTTCCCGAAATCTATACTGTGGAATTGCAAAGCGCGCGAAGCGCGAGAAATTTTTGGGTAAGCTTACACTAAAAAGAATCTGTACTTATTTAAAGCTTATATAGGTCAATTGTCCAGGCAGTTGGGCCCTATCGGGCACAGTTTACGTTGTACTTTTCTCCTCGAATCACTAGCCGTACCGAAAGACAGACTCCAGAGAACATTAACTTAGTACAGCGAAATGAGATGAAATTCCCGGTATTTACATTAATGATTAAACGATAAATTCTACTTAAGTTACTTGAAAAGATGGAAAGGGTTTGTTCCATATTTAGCTATTAGTAACAAAACTGAGGAAGAGTGGGCAAAGCATACCGAAAATGTTGGGTTTTATCGCAGAAATGATCCCTTTGAAAGCTAAAATAAGTAAACAGACCATGGTTGGTGACAGAATTTTCCCGATGGGAGGCCGGGCCATGCCAGCGACCCCCAAGTTCCGACAGGTCCTATGTCGAGGGGTGGTGAGAAGGAGATACGAAGGAGCCTATCCCATACCATTGCAGAGTATACTTTGCATTATATCACTTAACATGTCGGCCGAGTTGTGCACTGATAGTGTTCTTTTGAGTCTGAATCGTGAAATGGCAAAGCGCGCGAAAAAATTTAGTAGGCTGACACAAAAAACATGTTATCATTAAGAACAAAAAGAAAAACATAAAAACTGTAGGGGTTGTAGACTGTATCGGGGACAACATACATTGTGCCGAAAACACCTGGACTACCCTATGAAATAGCCAAACGTTGTTTCGTGAGTCGCCCACCAATGACCGTACCGCATGACACACGCTAGAGAACAGCAACTAGGCTTTGCGATATGGGAAGAAATTTACGACCTCTGCATAACCTGTGTACCCTGCCTACATGTTACTTGTTAAGGTTGACAGGACTTATGCTATCTAGCTATGTGGAATGGAACTACTGAAGAAACTGGAGTGACATTACAGCGCGCGTAGCGCGCCGAAAATTCGGGGTTCTTATTACAGAAATTGTCCTCTTTCTTTCACTTCTTTTCCTCTTTCTTACCTCACATTTCCTTCATTTTGCCGACTAGGTCCAGAATTTACCGATTCAATGCCAGAATACGGTACCACATGAACGATGAACTTAGTATACAATGATACTGAAAAGCCCTATGCAGCTTTTTTGCCGACAGAATATGTTTTAAGTTTCAAAAAGTGTTGCTTACGGGCTTTGAAAATATTATAATAAACGTTATCTACAAATGCATTCCAATCTCCTGTCTTCCTTTTGCACCAGCCCCTTTCTCTTGCCCTGCTTTGTCCCTCCCTCCCCTGTTCTTTTCTCTGTTCGCGCGGTCTTTCTCTCTCCCTCTTCTGTTTCCTTTTTTTTTCTCTTCTTTTTCACTTTCTTCTTCCCTCTAACTTTCCTTAGTTTGCACTCCCCTCTTTCCTTCATTTTGCCGACTAGTGCAGGATTTTGCCGACTGCGTGGATGATTGGGGAGGGGGGGGGTGTCACACCCCCAATCATTAAATGATCTATGTTGTAGTAATCCATGTTGTAGAAACAATGGGCCATCATTATGCCAACATTTACTCCGGTACATTGTTATAGCAAAGGGCCAACGTTGTTCCAGCGGTTGGGCTAATGTTATCTGACGGTTGGGTGCACAGTGCAAAGAATGGTTGGCACAATGTTGTACCAACTAAACTATGCGTCGTTTTGTCTAAAACTACTCTTTAATTAACTGCTCATTATCAGATTATGGGAATCCATAAAGAATTATGTCAGAGAAGCCACCTTCTACAAGTCTTAAAAGCTACCAGCATCGCTAGTACTAGCCACTTTTAAATGTAGTAGGATTTTCATTCAAAATTCATATATGAAATGAGAAGTGTGTGATAACTCGTGTAAACTGGTCCACCCGAAGGTGCTTCAGAAGGCCCGAATCGCAGGAAAACAAGAGTCACATGAGTCACCGACATACTAATTCCTGCGACAGGATAGAACACAGAACCACAACCCCAAGCACCACGCCCGGACCGGCAAGGGGGGGGGCAAAAGACCGAAAAAGGCGCAAAGCCCCAGCCAACCGTCGCCAAGCCCCCGGCGGAAAACGCACCACCGAACCCGTCCACGAAGAAGCCCGCGGCGTCCAGAGGGCTCTCAGAGACTAAAGTTGGGCCATTCACGTTGAAAGTTTGCTTGTAATTTCGTTGGCGCAGGGACCCTTATTCAGGGTGTGGATGCTTCGGCAGGGAGGTGGGGGCTTTTTTCGAAAAGTCCTCTGACTCTCTGGCGAAGAGCCAGGGGCGAAAACCAAACAATACTCCCGAAGGAGTTCTGCTCCCTGAAGGAGTAACAACGTCCCCAAGGGGCAAACTTTGACTTAACTGACCCACCCGACAGTGGTCCCGTTCTATACTTACTGAATAGAACAGGTTCCACCTTCGGCAGGGACCCTTTTTTTCCAAAAGTCCCCTGACTCTCTGGCGAAGAGCCAGGGGCGAAAACCAAACAATACTCCCGAAGGAGTTCTGCTCCCCGAAGGAGTAACAACGTCCCCAAGGGACAAACTTTGACTTAACTGACACCACCTGACAGTGGTCCCTTCGGCAGGGACCCTTCTTCAGGGTTTGCCCTGAGAGACTGAGATGAGATGAGAAGAGAAGATTGCTTTAGCTATTATATATTCATTGAGACTTGTTTGTTAGTATTAACGATTAATGATACAATTTTCTTCATGATATTTCAAGGTTTCCTTCTTTATGTTGTATTGCACAACTGAGAAACATGATTTCCTGCAAGGATTCACCATTGCCAGCCACAATTTATTTTAATTAGACATACCATTAAGTGATAAACACAAATTTCATTTAAAAAATTCAGAATGCTCCATTCAGACGAAAGGTACTGTATATAAACCTGGTGCTCCACTAGAATTTCACAGCATTTTAAACATTTTTCTCAAATTGTCTCAGCAAAAATTCCCACTTTGTTAGTGAAAGTTTTGTAAAATATTCACTGTGAATGTAAAATTTAGAAATAGCTGCTATTAAAACAATTGTAGGTTGGGTTGATACCAAAATGACCAGCTGAGTAATTTTTTGGTGGTACATTGTTGGACCAATGCTGGGCCGCTTACCATTGGCCAACCGAAACCAATGTGGGCCTTTAGCAATCCATCACCGAAATCCAGTGTTCGGGTTGGGCCAACCATTGGTTGTAGACCGACTTTTAAGTGTCCTCCAGATTCAGCACATCAGTCGAGGGAAGACTTATAATTTAACTCTTTCAAATTGCCACATACACTATTGATCTTTTATATTTAACATGATAATATCACAGATAAGTGCCACTGATGAATTTTGAACCTCGATTTACTCCTTTGACAGGCCTATACATAAATTCTCTAATTCTGTTTTATTACTGTATGATAGTAATGTTCGCCCAACGTTGGTTAAAGGAATGTGGCCCAACACTTGGTTGGTACATGTTGGCCCCACACTGGTTTAACGAGTAACGCCCAACATTTGGTTGGTACACGTTGGTCCAACGTTAGTTAAACGAATAAGGCCTAACAGTTGGGCTGCCTAATGTTCGCCAAACCTTGGTTCAATGTATGTGGCCCAACAGTTGGTTGGTATATGTTAGCCCAATGTTGTTTGACCGAAGAAAGCCCTGTTGTTGGATGGATAATGTTGGCCTAACATTGGTTCAATGAATGAAACCCAACAATTGTTTGGTAAAATGTTGGAGTGCACAACAGTTGTTGAATATAGGTTGGCCTTGTGTTGGTCTAACATTTATGTGCCACTACAACTTATTGCCAACGCTTGCCAACATTTGCCGACCATTTGCCAACGTTGGTCCAACATATTGTGCTATCTGGGTTGAGGAAAAGGTGTACTTACTTATAGGCTAGGGCTTTAGTTAGCTCCCTAGTCAGG
Source organism: Holothuria leucospilota (assembly GCA_029531755.1). Taxonomy (NCBI): domain Eukaryota; kingdom Metazoa; phylum Echinodermata; class Holothuroidea; order Aspidochirotida; family Holothuriidae; genus Holothuria; species Holothuria leucospilota. The sequence continues at coordinate 29,671,984 of CM055963.1, read as the reverse complement.
TAGTGGAAGGTATGAAAGGATTATGTGCCTTAAAATTTGGAATAACAAGAACAAGTTTCGTTTTGAGTATGAATTAACCACGTTGACTAGACAATAAATGTGAAAGGTATACTCCATTATAAACTTACCCATGATACCGGTATGAAGAATAAGAGGATACACTTATTAATACGGTACACGGGACTTATGCCTTGAAGCCTTCCTTGCATCATCCCAACCTGCCAACATATTTGAGAACTTAGGGTTAAGTTTATTAACATCCACAATTGGTGACTGCAATTTGGCTGATATAAATTCAAAAAATAGCTTTAAATGTAAGCCACTAGGGGAGGGGGTGTGGGGAGGGGGACACCCCCTCCCTTAGACCCCTCCTCCAGGACGGCGGGATGTCGAAAGTGATCAAGCGGCGAAAAAATGAGTATTGCTATTCACATTTGGGGGGCAAATTAGGGTCCCCCCATTTTTCACTTGAGGGGCAAAGGCCCCCCTTGCCCCCCCCCCCGGGATTTGCGCCCCTGCGTCACACAAATATACGTATATCAAAAGTAGGTATACTTAGGGTTTGGTCCATTTCAATTTTAATTTGTCGAGACATTCTTTGGAAAGATACGCCTTTCAAATGACTACATAGAACCTACATGAGGAAAGTACACTTTCTGACACTTGCTACATACTGTGCGATCCGTCTTTACGGTTCAGAAAGAGTTTGTTAGCATTTCATAATATAGTTGCGGGTACATTAATGGAAAATAGAAAGTACGATGCCTTGACGCGTTCATGTTTCTGTGCTTGCACACAGCGCGACTGTAATTTTTTTAAAGCCCGCTTCCGATGCAATGCATTTGATTGATTTTACAGGCACTGGATGCAGAAACAACCGACCATACCAGGAACTGTGATGCAGGAGACTGTAAACAATTATGTCTGTGCCAAGCACTCACAGTATATGCTGCAGTGTTCTACCAGGGACTTATTATTAACTCCCTGGTCCTACGTACGTACTCTAACCAGGGAGCTACCATTGTCAATGGCAGCTCCCTGCCATAACAATTACTTTCAACAGTGTCACTGAAGATATCAGCCTGCACTATTAAAGGGCACTATAGGTAATGATCGAGGAGGGGGTTGTTCCCAGTGGCGTCACCATGGGGAAGACATCGGAACGTTCCCCCAATCGTTGGCTGTGCCCCCTACTCCTCCATATGAAATTATGTGTATGAAAAAATTATGCACAAACACACCGTTCATATATCGGAATGAACACGAGGAGCCACTGTCACTTTATCAGTCAACAACCATGTGGCTAAAATTGCACAAAATGTTCTTAAAACTACAATTTGGGGGCGCCCTTCGCGCTTGCGATTTCAACTTTTGTGGCCTGTGTAGTGCACATTTAGTGTCATTTTGGAAATAGTCAAATGCTTTAATTCTAATGGTCACAATTTGTAAATACCATTGAGTCTTCGGTGGCTTTTCCCCCTGGACCCCCTTTGGAGCGTTGTTTCTGGACCCCACCAGGGACCCCAAAGTCCCCCCTTGGCCCCAACGCGACACCCAGCCCTTCATTTTGGTGTTCCTCCAGAGGAACGTTGTGTCGGCCAGTTCCACCTCTTCGAAACGGTCTGGAGACGCACTGGTTGTTCCTTCCTTTTCTTTGTTCAGTATTAACCTACTCTGAGAATAATTTTTCGAACTACAATAAAAAGTTGGTATAGGTGATGCGTTCATAGTGTTTATGAGTGAACCCCCCAGGAAAGCAAATTTCCCCCTCCCCCAGAATTTTCAAAGCAAAATTTTTATCACCATCGATCTGTGTAAATTTACCGACTTTTTAAAGATTGTTTAGCTGCTAAACGTAAGGCACGAAAAGTGCCATTTTTGGTACAGGAACCGTAGTATGGGACAAGCAGTTAATAAAGGGGGGAGACTAGAGCCCTCTCCTTAAAGATACTTTTGTAGCTTTTCTATTACTCATATCGATAAAAAGTCTAAAAAAGTTGAAAAAGTAAAGGTTCCTTACGGCTAAGAAAGAATCTCATTCTGAAGAGATCATTTCCACCAACCTAATCCCAGCATAGCCTAAGTGAAACTTAATCATAACTGAACAGAAAAACAGAGACATCCTGTCAATGTTTTCATACTCGTGAAATCTCAGTACAGAAGGGAAAACTAGCTATAGAACATTTAAAACATTTTAATACCCGTATACGGAATGTCACTGATAAATACATGACAAAGTGATGTCTGTCGATATGGTAAGCACAGAGTTACCACATCGGAACGCTGTGTAAAGGCTAATTAGAAAATTCCCTTGAATCTTACTATTGAGAGATTTCCTATAAGTCTTCACTTCCGTGACCAAAACCACCTTAGGCCTGAAAAATGAGCTACAGAAAATTTCATGCATTATCAAATCTCACCACATTCGTCCTGCATGCACCTTCCTTCGTCACCGCTTGCTTAGTGTAGTTTCTACTTATTATATGTAATGCCAATTTTCACGAAGCAGAGAACGGCGTTCAACGAGGGACTTGTTTCATTGCACTTTTTGCTGGTAGGCCTGTATTACTAGTACCATCGAGATCGGTGAGGCATATAATATTGGTACACACGCTTCATAATGTTTGTATGTTATCCTGGCGATTGCATCACTGGTAGTACAACCAATTTTTTGCTCCATTGAATTTCTCACAAATTCGGTCCGTTTCATAGCCTCTGGACTCTTGCAGAAGTTCTCAGCAAGTACGAGCTACCCCTCAAATGAAAGCTCTCGAGTAAGGCCTTTTCCCACTAACTTCAAATTTGTGTGCTATTACCAATGAAATTTTGAGCCAGGAGAGCTTGTATAATAGGGTGTGGTTCCTACTTTTTAACTTCAATTCATAGAAAAAAAAATTAAGGTTCAAAATGTCATTTTGCATTGCGGAAGGATATAGCCTACAGTAAAGCTCACGTCATACTTACTCGGCGACCTCAATACGGAATGGAAAGTTTGTCCGCAGCTTGTGCGGCGAGTATGGTCAACAAACTTTAACTGTGCACTTTGGATCCGCTTTAAGTGCGGAAACCCGGAACAACCCGTTTCCAGTTTACGCGCGTACCATCCGTTCCCGATCCGTTCGAGAAGACTGATTTTATCTTTTTACCGCTTCCCATGCGGAACGGATTGACTAGTATTTCTACATTGCAATAAACAGCAGACAACAGTAGCCAATATATCCAATAGTCAATCGCGTCTGCCAAGATGAAGGCATTTCCTCACAGGAGGATGAGAAATTGATCGAAGAAATGAGAGAGTAGGCGAATTTGTATGTACAATTGTAGCTTATTAAAGTGATCATGGTGACCCAAAATGGAACGAACGGTCGTGACTTGCCTGCATAGGCCACTTGTACACCATGACTTCATGACCGATAGACTGTTCTCGGCTGGGAGGGAGCTGAAAATTTAGACCCCGTCCTTGGAATGTGTCTTCAAGGGAAGGGATCTTTTTACCATTTAAGGGTCCTTCGACGCAATTTCATGCTAAGGGTGGCAGAAATGCCCTTAAGCTCCCACGTGTGTGATGGGGGCTTTCCCTGCCCCTTCCCTGCTTCCTTCGCCTATGATTGATCGTGCGTGAAGGAAGGGCAAAAATTGGTGGAAATACTTGAGAGATCTATTCGCGAAAACTGAAATACGATCGTGCGACGTCCTTTAACCATCATGACGGAGGTGACATAAGGGGGCGCAAATCCAATTTTTTCAGTCACTGGAGTTACACATAGGGAGAAATGAACACACATGGGGCAAAATGGTGGAAAATATTACACCAGTTGGCCAATTAACTAAAGACCGTAAAATGAGTAATTCCAAACACGCTCCTTCGAATTCCCCTCCAAGAAGGTGATTGCCCTGCGTAAAGGTCTGTCTTCCTCCTGAGCATTTGATGCAGATCTGTAGCCAGACAAGGCACTGAAGGGGACGCAAAAGCTACCAGAGGGAGAAATTTTCTTGAGGAGAGACATACTAAAATGCATTAAGGGAATGGTAATTTTGAACTTTCTGGGTCCTATAACTCCCCCCTCCCTTTGGCTGCGGACGTGCTTTGATGAATGACCACATGAGAGATGCTGGTAAGACTGGTCAAATCTGGTTGGGCTCATTTGAAACTATATGAAGTGAATAAAGTCATAATGACCCCTGGGCTTATTAGCCACGGTAGAGTGGAATTCGCCTCCGTGTACATCCAGAAAATATTTAGTGGCATTACGTAACACCGCCTTGTCGTTTTTCTCTTCCCCCTTCGAATCTTCCAAACGTAGGATTGAAACATCCTCATAGGATCTCTCTTGGAGTCTACATGTGCAGAATGGGTTTACCCATTTCGATGGGTGGGGGACACAATATCAAATGCCCCCCCCCCCCACATTTGCGTAAAAGAGTAGTGTCGTGGCTCTATTTGACTGGCTTTTTGAGTGGCATGTAGGTTTGTTGGGCAATTGTTAAGTGTCTCGATGCAGATTCTGAATGCAGATTTCGTCAGGGAAATCTTATTTAATGACAAAATTTCGGCGCGCTTCGCGCGCATGCGGCAAGGTTTGCACTCCTTCTCATGACCATTAAAAAGGTAATTATACGTGGAACTTCTGATCACAACACTCTCCGAGAACAGACATACATCTCCAAACATCTGAAGGGGCCTCGCATCAATATGGGATCATTCAATCAGTGGCGTACGCAGAGGGGAGGGCCATTCGGCCATGCCCACCTCACTGATTCCGATTTTTTTAAGTTCCTAAAAATACGTAAATTTTTTAACACAAATTTACTTCTAAAGGTAGCATATTTGGCACCAGATTGCATGTAAGGAGACCAAATTTTTCAAAGGGGGAGGGGGACACCCCATAGGCCATGGCTCCCCTCACTGATGCCTATTTTTTAGTTCCTAAAAAAACGTAAATTTTTTAACACAAACTTTACTTCAGAAGGTAACATATGTGGCACCAGATTGCATGTAAGGACACCTAATTTTTCAAAAAAATTCAAAGGGGAGGGGGACCCCTCCCCTTAGACCCCTCCCCCAGGCCGGCGGTCACACAACATACTGCACCCCCCCCCCTTGAGAGAAATCCTGGATACGTCACTGCTTTCAGTCTAATTTGTAGCATGATTTGGAAGGTTGAAAGGACATTGTTGTCGTTAACCATTTTTCAAAAATTTTTACCGAGGGCTTCGCCGAAGCCATTATCGGTATAGATGGTGATTTTTAGTACACTTACGACTAAAAAGCATTCTGAAAACTCCTTGCTAGTCCTGCACACCTTTGCTATACTACGAACAGCTCCAAAATATCCCAAAGATAGCACCATTTTGCATCTAAGCAACCTTAAATTAACAAAAAATTTCTCAAAGGGGGAGGGGACCCCCTCCCCTTAGACCCCTCCCCCAGGATGACATCTTTATATAGTGACAAAAATAAGGATCCCTCCTGCTGTATACAAACGCAATACAAAAACGAAGGGTGCATAAAAAAGAGCAATTTACGCGCCGCCACTGCAGTTTAGTAAAAACATCCAGCCAGTCGGAAAAATGAGAATTCACTAAATTATGGACATTTTCCAGCCATATACGATCAGCTCCAAAAATATCCCAAAGATAGCACCGTTTTGCACCTAAGTAGCCTTGGATTGACATAAATTTCTCAAAGGGGAGGGTGTCGCCCCCATTGCCTTAGCCCCCTCCCCAGGACGACACATTTATGTAGTGACAAAGGAAGATCCCACTGCTGTATACAAAACGCAAAGCTCATAAACAAAGTGCAGATTTACACGTCTCCACTCAGTTGGAAAAAACATCCAGCCAGTCGGAATTTAGGACCTTCACACCCCCAAACATATCACACTAGCAGCGGGCCTGGTCGGGTCCATGGTCTCCGACAATGATCCACTCTGCGAAGCGTGGTTTCAGCTATTTTGGGACATGGTGAAAATAACATCTTGAAGTAATTCCGTGGACTCCGTGTATTTCACCTGGCAGATCATCTATGATGGTCATGTTAACTTTGAAATGATAATTCTTACTAGAATAGGGCGTCAATCATCATAAGTGGGGGTGGGGGGTGGGGAGGAGGAAAGGGCCTATAGGAAGACACCCCCTCTTCAAAACCAAAGGGATTGGTTTGTGCTAAGTCATGTATGTCCCCCGTCCCCCCCCCCCCACACATTTGAATACGGATTGACGCCCCTGGCGACTATAGTACACGCAAAGCGGGTAAGTATGAACGATTGACAAACTCTGCGCTGACTACATTCGCCGAGTGTGCGGCGAGTGAGGTCGGCGGAGAAGTATGAAAATAGCTTAATACATAAAAGCGCCTAAAATTCCTTCAGGTTTTACATAATTAGTGCTTCAATATATTCCCCACCACATACACATCACAAATTGAGCACATCACTTCAGCAACATAGTCTAAACTATATACCCCTAAAACGGGTGTGAAAGTCGTAGGGCAATATCCTCCACCCCGGGGATTTCCCTTTAATTAGTGGTACGCTGAGTACTGCTACACCTGCTCCACACAAAGTCCAATTAGCGGCGCTCGTGTTACCAGTAATGATTATGTACGGTAGAAAAGAGTACCTAGCTACACATGCTGCGAAGATTAATTATAACGTTAGCTAGTTTGTGGACCTAAATCAGTATAAGCGTACTACTATCGAAAATGCTCAAAAGTGAGAGTTGATGAGCCCCGTAACCGTCAAATCTGCGATATGGAATATTTCCTCAAAATGAAATTTATCTCAAGCTTGGTACGAGTCTATATGCTATTCTTAGGCTGTAAAGAGGCATTCATATCGCGTAACGATCGATGAATCAGTGGCTGAGTTAAGGAATTTGGTCAGAGGGCGAGAAAATTTATGAGAGTTTTGTAGATGCAGTGGCGTAGCTAGACATTTTTGTTGGGGGGGGGGGGGGGCAAAAGCAAAAATTTCCGACAGATCATTATCTGGGGACCCTTTTTTTTTTTTTTTTTTGCTTTCAGGGCAATTTGAGACCGAATTCTGATTTTCACGTTGACATTTCGATGTGTAATTATCTGGGGACCTTTTTTTTTTTTTTTTTTTTTGCTTTCCGGGCGGTTTGATTTTCACGTTGACATTTCGATGTCTAATTCTGCTTAAAATCATAACAAGTGTTGTGTTTCAAATGAACTTTTTTAATTTATTTCCGACAGACACTAGAAATTTCCGACAGAGGCCTTCAAAGGCTTTGTGGGGGGGGGGGGGGCTCTAGCTACGCCACTGTGGCACTATACCCATTGCATCGTGACTATAAAAGCCAGTGCTTCAGTCTTTTTTCTTTCTTTTTTCTCCCTATTTTTGTTAGATTCCCACACCTGCATGGATGTTAACTGTTTCCCCATTCCTCTTCCCCAAAATGTTTCACAAAAATGCGACTTGATTCTTTTTAATCATCTTCTTTCACATGCAGGTGTAAAGGCGAATATTTCAATTCACTTACCATCTATGTGATTGGTAACGCTCGGATCTAGCATGACTTTAAGAAAAGGGGCTCTTCAACAGAAGAGAAGCCCCGAACGGGGGTCTTCCCCTACAGTGACCGAGTCAGGGAATGCGGTCAGATGGGCGAGAATGGCTGTAAGGTGCTTTGTAGTAGTCGGATACCAAATGCCTCCACACCATCCAAACCATTAGCGGCTCGCCATAGGGGCACGGGGGGCATTTGCCCCCCCCCCAAAAAAGTTTGCAAAGCATGGCCTTCAATTTTCAAAAATAAAAATGATAAATAAAAAAAACATGTAATTCGAGATGGGTTAGGCCCTCCCTTTTCCTTGAGTGGGCTTAAAATTAAAGAAGTGAATAACTTTCCAATGCAATGCGAAGGTTAAACATTAATAAACTGCTTTCAAAACGACATTTTTTTCGGCGCGCTTCGCGCGCGTTTTGTCAGTTGCTTGTTTGCTACTATATATACTTCATACATCACAAATGGACCTGCCGTTAGTGCGAGCTAAGGTAATTAATCAAAACAAATGATCACGCTGTGATATTTGTAATCTGATTAGCTTAGACATCATAATGTCATTTACAGAGTGTAACGGTAATGCTGGAGTGAAATGCCCATAGTTCTGCAGACACTTCAGAGCTTTCGGGGTCATTAAATACACAACCCATTAGTCGTGTTGATTATCATCCACGACTAAAAGCAGTTTTGCCCGGGTGTAACCTGGCCAGATTAGCATAGGTATCTGTCTACAAAAAGTTGTAACGGGTATGTTGTCTAAAAGTATTGTGTTTCCCATAGAAAGAGAGGTTTCCCTTCCTTTGTCCAAACTGACAGCGCCGTTGGCCCACTAGCGGTCTTATGACTGTCAAATGGCCTGTTATAAGCAGAAGGTTCTCCACCTCTGTGCTAAAGTATACCGTCGTTTCAATTGATCTAAAATAAACACACCAAACAGTCAATCTAAGCTCAGTGTGATGAGACTTTTGACTGGTGGTCTAGCTATTTGTATATAGGATGAGACGTCGTTCTGTGTTAGGGGAATCCCCCCCCCCCCTTAAAAAATTGTTTCGGAACGGTACTGAGATCCAAAATACTAGTGCTAACACTTCATCGTTTTCAAGTGTCTTCATGCTCGAAATTTTCGTTAGTTTAAGAGAACAATCCAGAAAACCAGCATTTTATGGCTTCTTGGCAAAGCTGAAACATATCGTGACACAATGAAAGAAACAATAAAATATTTAAAGGTGGGGCTCATTTTATACAAATGGATCAAGCCGCCTTGCCCATTTCACCAGGCTCTTACTCCACCCCTATGGTAGTACGGTAGCGATCGGTTGATATGGTTGTATTTATTTTTAAAGTAGTCAGCTCATGACTTACTGCCTGAAATGGTTTTTGAAGAGCTTTTGAAAACTACATGGGGCATCGCTGTAATACATAATAATAACCATACTCCAATAGGCGTAGGAGGCGGGGGGGCTGCAGCTCCCCCAACAAAATATTTTTGTGAAAATTCGGGCAATATTCTGAGAATTTTTCGGGAACCCACTGAAAAGAAATGCAATAATGTTGCTTAACGGAAATCGATACTTTAAAAAACTTCCTTGGTAATTAAAATATAGTTCTGATTTGGATTGCACCATCATCTAGGCCTGTATATTCGGTATTTATTCACCAGTGTGTTTTTTAATGGTTAAACTCATATATTATCATTATCAGTGGTGTATTTGAGGAGCCATTAGGGCATGCCCCCGTCACTGACGCCGATTTTTTTAGTACCTAAAATAAAACAAAATTTCACTTCAAAGGTAGCATATGTGGCACCAGATTGCATGTATGGACACCTAATTTTTCAAAAAATTTTCAAAGCGGAGGGGGACACCCCCTCCCCTTAGACCCCTCCCCCAGGCCGGCGATCACACAACATAGTGCCTGCCCCACCCCCATGAGAGAAATCTTGGCTACACCACTGATTATTATCATCATTATTGTAACGACTTCATCCAGAATTGTAAACAATATGGAATAGGTAGTAACGTGGCAAATTATTGTATGTAATTGGCAAGCGGTGTGATAACGGATGCATGCCTATATGATATGTACATTAACATTTTGAACGCGCGCGGAGCGCGCGGTAATTTTTGTTTCTATTTTTCTGGCAGATCGTTACAGCCCCCCCCCCCCCCCACCCATCAACTTGGGCCCCTACGCCTATGCATACTCCCATTGAGGCTATTGTACTATCCGGAGCTGACCATTAATATTGCTGGGGGGGGTCTTCCGAAACTCCCTGAATACGGACTTGAGTTTGCCCCCCCCCCCCAAACAAAATTTCTTAGAGCCGCCCATGGTAATTGGCAAGCGGTGTGATAACGGATGCATGCCTATATGATATGTACATTAACATTTTGAACGCGCGCGGAGCGCGCGGTAATTTTTGTTTCTATTTTTCTGGCAGATCGTTACAGCCCCCCCCCCCCACCCATCAACTTGGGCCCCTACGCCTATGCATACTCCCATTGAGGCTATTGTACTATCCGGAGCTGACCATTAATATTGCTGGGGGGGGGTCTTCCGAAACTCTCTGAATACGGACTTGAGTTTGCCCCCCCAAACAAAATTTCTTAGAGCCGCCCATGATCCAAACCAAGCTTGTGTAACCCTTTTGCCCACTAGGCTAAGCTTTCCCCGTCTATGAAATTTATTGAAGGACCATGGGCGTCAGCAGGTGGGGGACGGGGGATATGTCCTTCCACTTTTTGAAGGTTGTAGATAAAATCCCATGTAAACTATTCCTGCACTTTTTCAGGTTCCGTCATTAAGCCCCCCCCCCCCCCACACACACACTTCTACACACACACACACACACAGACTTTTCGATTAGGTTAACGCTAATGTGAGGGGTTGCATCGGAGCAGGACAAGAGCTAGCGGTCAAAGCCAGTGAAAGGAGAACGTCTTTTTTCCTAATACTAAAAGATGCTCAGATGCACTTAAATGGTGTTATAATTTATAACTTTTGAAATATTTAGTAAGAACCGCGGCGGCGGATCTACTGTTTGGAGAAAGAGTTTCCCAACTTCCCATGACTGGTAAAGGCAGACAAACCGTCTCACGCCTCAGACACTTGCCTCGGAATCACAACTCACGCTCAACTTACCCAATCACACGCCTTAGCTATATTTGGAGGGGAAAAATGGAGGATCAAATTTTCCTTAAAGTCCCGATTCAGTGGCGTAGGAAGATGTTTGATATTGGAGAACCTGACCAGACGCAATTTTTTGACCTTGACCCCCTTCCCACACCAACACATCATATTTAATCAATCTGATTTCTTCGATTTAATTTGAGCAACAAAAAAATTAAAATATTCCAAGAAGAAGGGAACAACAACAACATCAACAACCACAGACAACAGCGGAGAATGACGCTTGATTTAAGGAACATTTCTTTGCCAGTACTGCTTAAGTCCCCCTTCCCCTCCCCCCCCCCCCAAAAAAAAAATAGATGGATTGATGGATGGATTTATGGATGGACTGATGGATGGATCGATGGATGGATGAATGGATGGATGGACGGATGGATGGATGGACGGACGGACGGACGGACGGACGGACGGACAGACGGACGGATGGACGGATGGATGGATGGATGGATGGAAGGATGGAGCGATCGATCGATCGATGGAAGGAGGGAGGGAGAGAGAGGGGGGAAGTAGGGATAGAGAGGGAGGGAGGGAGGGGAGAGAGAGAAAATAGGAATTAATAATTGACTTCAAATTAAACTTATAAATAATTTTAACTTATCTGTGTGTTAGGGTTAACTAAGTTTCCTGCAATTTGTTTCTCAAAATGTCTGATTTCCCTAAAAAATATCCCGAACTCAATATGAATTCCCGAAATTGACCGTTTTGGGGAAATTTCCTTCAAAGTTGAAATACTGACATTTTATAACATCAGTAGGCCCTATTGACCTTGATAGATGTGTTACTGATGAATTTTTCTTGTAAAATAATCAAGTTATTGTATGAGTTAGTTAGTTAGATGAGATTTAACGACACACCAACACGAATGTGTTATATAGTGTCAACTAGATAAGTACGATTCAAGTTTGGTTTGAAATACAGTTCGAGTGCAGTGCAAGTCCTACCCTTTAGTCGCCTCTTACGACAGGCGGGGAATACCGTGGGCATATTCTACAACCCCCAGCCCACAGGGGGTGTTATTGTATGAGAGTATAATGCGGGCACGATTGTGTTTTCATGACATCAGATAAGCAGACGACATGGCCTACTTCATTTAAGTCTGTACATATCTATTTTATATGTATTGAACACTATCGCGATTTTTGGGGGCCAAAATGATATTGGCCCCCACAAAAAATAATGAGAGGGTCATGCTCCCCCCCCCCCCCCTGGTTCCTACGCCACTGCGATGTGAAATCCAAACTTACGTCGCAACACTACAGCATGCATTCCAGGCTTGCACTGAGCTGAAATATCGCGATCGCGGTACACTGGCACCATAATAGGCTATACTTAATAGGCCTATGTTGTTACGTGCCTGTGCTGGGTGTACCGAACTCCGGTTGCATATATCGCTCTCAGGCGCGAATCCAGACATTTCGAAAGGGGGGGGGGTACCACCCTTGAATATTCTCCGAGATAAACATTATGCTAATTTTCGCGTATTTATTATTGTTGATGTGGCTAAAACGGGGGGCTGAGGCCGGGAAAGCCCCCCCCCCCCCTTGGATCCGCGCCTGGCTCTCACTGCAAAGCATAAAATCTCCCCTTATTGCGTTGCCGATAATAGATTGCACGTGATGTCACGGTATTTTCGTAAACGAATATACTAAAATTGGAGTAGAGTTCTTGTCATGGGCTTGTAGCGTGGTATATTCTATTCCTCCTTTTCTTTTGCCATTTCATACATTTTTGGTGCACTCGGCAAACGGTCGTCATGAATCGCTTTCCATTATCTCACGCCCATGCAACCAGTCACTCACCTTGGCATCTCTGTAAAGACAACGAAGGAATAAGTCTCGAAACCAGAAGCCCTCAAATGCAATTTACCGGATTCCAGCCACGTAGCCAAATTTTTCAATTAAAGGTCTTGCACTGAAGGAGGAAAAATTTATTACGAGACCAGCCTTTTTGGAATACAAATATAAGAAGAAAAATGGAAAATCTCGCATCATTTTGCGTCTAGAGTCCTTAAAATAGGCAAAAATTTTAGACCCCTCCCCAGGCCGGCCAAACTCCAACATCGATGGGCCCCCCCCCCCCCCCCATTGGTTAGTCTGGCTACGGGCCTGCTGGATTCTAACGGCCATAATAAAAGCATAATCACAGCAGTAAAATGTTCACTTTATCGTACTCTTTAACGTTTAAGGCTCCCCGACGAAATTGGAAAATTTTCCGGACGGGGGAACCTTTCCCTACCGGAGGAATGACCCCTGCCCCCACCTGTAGCTACCCCAGTTGACTTGCATGTGAAACCAAGCCAAGAAAGAAAAACAAGGAAACAGTGAAGCGCGCCGAAAAATTTGGGATTTGTATTGGAGAATTTTCAGGCACAGATACACACTCACTGAGAGCAAAATAGGATCATGATTGCCTGGGCAGCTTACCCCTATCAGGGATAACATGCATTTCATTGCACACTTGCCAACTCTCTCGGTTTCAACCTGAGTCTCACGGTTTTGTGCACTGTCTCATGGTGAAAATGCCAGATCACACTCTGTAAACCACTTTGAGGCAACGCCGGATAGATTCTTTATTTAGACCAAAAGTCAGTGCTTTCCATTGTCGGAAAAGTTATCATTGAATCGCAGATGTATCGTTTTCAGAAAAGTGACTAGTTTTTTTAAACAGTCGGCTCGAATTTGTAGATGGCATCTTTACTTGATAAAGAGTGTGAACAACAAAATATAAAATCTTCCTAGTTTAGTTTAAACTTTTCAAAATAACGCACGAGACTTCAAATTGTTAAAATATAAAGGTTTCCAGGTTTTCTCGCGAGAACCTCAAGATTTGCCATTTTTGTGGTTGGCAAGTCTGCGAATATGAAATAGGGTTCACGAGGTTGAAGGTCCGGGGACTGAAAATGAAATAGGGTTTGCGGGACGGAAGGTCCGCGAGGCCCAAGTTAAAAACCCGCTCTCAAGACCGGAACTATTAGGGATATATGTAGGTGCAAAGCTGTGCAACCAGAATTCAGCTGAGGGGAAACATGACTTTTTGTGAACGATGCTCTGGGAGAGGGGTCGAAGAGGAGAGCGTCCATTTGAGACCTTCCGTCTCGTGGACCTTTCGTCTCGTGGGTTGTAACCAAAACAACAGAAAAATAACAGAAGTGCGTCTGAAATCTCGGATTCATATTTAAGAATTTGACCTACGTAAACCGTTGGAGGACTTATGGCCGTCGGGATATACAGTTTGTTGTAACCACAAACGTTCCCTGAAGAAAACGGAAAGGAGAAAAAAAAAGAAACCCGACAGCGAAGAGAAGAACCCCGACAAATGCGAGAGAGCAGACGGTTGAAGATGAAACTCCCACCCTTTACAGAAAACTGTAAGCTATGTGTGTCTTGGCATGCCACTTGGTCAAGGGCTTACTACATATCGCTGCACGGAACTAAACTATGGAAAAGGCATAACGAAACTGCAGTACGCCAGGCGAACAGAAAATATTTGGGGTCGCACTGAAGAATCTACCCTCCTTAAGAGCAACAACAGTTACATCATGGGGCCAACCTGGAGGTGATAACACCTCCCTTGGACGACTGACCGTCGTCAGGGATTACTCTTTTAAAGGTTCAGACTTTATGGTGTCAACTGTTGCTCCCGACGAAATTAAATATCCCCACAAACCATTGACTAGATCAGCTCTTCATCTTAATTAAAGTGATGATGGAGAAAAACATGTTTTTGACTCCCAACGAATTTGCCATTTTTTCGACCAGGGTTTGGGTCGAATGTCACCTCCTCCTGGCGCCACCAGCTTCGAGAAAAACGGTGTGTGGACGCGTAACTGTCAGGACACTGACGGCCTTCCCTTCAATGGGTAGGTACATTTGATACATACTACATACAACTGGTGCATACTTCCTAGGCGCCTCTGACACCAGAGCCCCGGTCTAGTTGTGTCACTGGATAAGGCTGCCACAACGCAAAGTTCTCTGTCCAAATTTCTGAGGTTTTCAAGGGAACTTTCGTTTTATCAATTCAAATTTATATGTAGAATGAGCTCCATGGTAATAAATGATGACCTAGTGCCAATGGGTGCAAGTGATGGGGGAAAGTATGTCACAAAACGCCAGACATTCTTAGTACTGCTGTTGTCATTTACTTGTCATAACCTTCTCAGAATCAAAGATTTCTGAACAACTTATTTAAACTTGTCACAAAGTGCCACCATGTCATGGAGTCAACTTAAGGTGCGTTCACACCAAAACCGAAATCTGCGGCGTTTTGGGGGCGGGCCGCGGAAATTTTTTTCCAGGACAAATAGTGGCAATTTTATTTCAATAAAAATTTAGAAAATGGCCTCATTCGTTCTGACATAGCAACTTTTGCGTTCCGTCCGCAAAACGCAGCAGATTTCGGTTTTGGTGTAAACGCACCTTTACCAACACTACATTCTCTGCCGCCAGAAATGCGCCCTGAAAGTCCAATTCGTAAAACAGTATGAGCACTTCACTTTTCAGGCAAAACAAAGAACATACATAAGCTTGTATGATTGGAGATATTGGATTGGATATACTTGTTGAAACAATAATTATAAAATAACACTGTACAAAGCTATTTACAAGGATGGAGGAATGATGAACAACATGCACTGATAAATCTGCCACTGTGATCAGTTATCGCGAGAAAAATGATACAAAGATTACGAGCCTTTTAAAATTGTAATAATTTATCATCAATGAATTATGAAATGCAAATTACCCCTTCTTGCAATGTGCTCCTATTTATTGATACAGTGAAAATCGCACTTTACGGAGTTAGTAAAGGTTCAAGACTGAGACTCCCCGCGGAGCGGACTGATTTAGCCTCCCAACATCAGCTATGGCGTACGGTCTGATAACAGAACGTATAGCAAACAGGAGACACTGATTACAGAAAGATTGTCATAACAAAGCAGACAAGTAAATATGACTATTGTTGTATAACAATGGTGTCTTCTGATTGAGGAGACCTATTGCTGATCATTTTGCAATGGAAACTAATATATTTTATCTAAAGCCCTTTGAACAATGTAAAGCAACATACCAGACTTGATGTTGAAGTTCAAGTAAGATTGATATGGCGAATTACCAATTACACATGTCAAGCCTTGCTGCTTACACATCCATACAGGTTACTTTTGAAGGAAATGAATACATGAAAAAAAGGCACTGGCAATTGTAGTAGGCTACAATACCATGCATATTTACATTATGTAAATATGCGTACTCGCGGCGTTGGTGAACAAGCAGTGACATCAATTGCAACTGGACGTCTGACTTTTTCTCAAAAGTTCCAGTGTGGAGGGCCAAAGGTCATAAGCAAATCTCTTTTCTGGCTGTGCAAACAGCAAATCCCTCATGTCATTACAAGACTATCTTCAGCACAAAACTCTGAGTAACCAGTAATATTGGGTAGCCAACTGCTCCCAATCCTACTAATCTTGTGATCCATAGCTTCTAATGCTTTGAAATATATTAGTCCCCCACCCCCCAGCTCATGAGGACTGTTATGTGTATTCATTCTGTCCACACACCAACCCCTGGTGAAAGAAAAACTTCCATCGGAGAGCTAAAATATGCCACAAGCGTACTCTCCTTCAAGTAGCTCCTGGAAGGCTTCACCTAATCCAAATTAAGGACCACACCAGCTCTATATGCAATTTGGGTTGATATCTATCATGATCAGGATCAATCACCAACTATTTTAGAAACAACTGTACCTTAGAAAACTTTTAAATGTCTTTTTTATTCTCATCATGGTCTCTCCTCTTATTTTGAAATGTTTATTTACAAGATTAAAACCGCACATGTCGAATTTCCTTTAACAATAGAACACTCATCATACTTTGCTACAAAACAAGCCATCAAGTACTTTGACTATCAATACAACTGATTCCTAAAAAATACTGTAAATCTCCAAAGCCTGTATTAATGTGGAGACATACTAAGAACTAAATTCCTATGTATGGAAGATCAAATATGAAGAAAGATGAATCTGCTTACATCTTCCACAACTTTACTCTTAGCAGTATCCTGAGAATTGTCCTAAAAATCTGCTGACGAGTATGACTAAAAAAAAGATCAGCTCCATCAGAATTACAGTTGCAATGATGAACCACATACATCAAAGGGATATCATAAAAGAAACCTTGAAGCACCAGTAAGAGTCTTGTCACCTCACTGCTTACATGTGAGATCTTATAAGAAGAAAGTTAAATAATGTGCACGAAAGTAAAGAACCGAGAAAGCAACTACAACTAAACAAAAAAGAAGTTTGGTAGTAATGGTCTTAAATTAAAATTTATAAAAGCTTGTGTTCAGGATTCCAACCTGTGTCACTTCCAAAAACATCTTGCACAGATGTATAAACAAACATTTTCTACAAACTAGCAGTTGAAGTTTAGTTTATGTTAAAGAAGCACTTTTGAAACTGAGGGACTGTTTAAAATGTTCTTAAAAGACATGTCATGCTATCATAGCATGCTCAAGTAATGAGAGTAGTAAAATTTTGTGAACTACATAATACATACATGGACTTAAGTCTTACTCATATTTAGGACTACTTTAGTAATTTTTGTTTTTCACTGGACAGTACAGTTCTCTTCACTCTCCTCAGTTTGTTCCTGACGTCTTCTCCCTCTGCCCAACTTTTCACGGCCGCTAATGTCCTGACTGCTCTGTTTCTTAGGGCTGTTTGTTATTGTGCTCAACGCTGATTCTACTGAAACCTGTTTACAAAATCAACAGATGGAGGAAACTTATCTTCAGAAGTGAAATGTCTTTTCACACAAAAAAATGACAGTCTTTTCTTTTGGAAGCTGTTACATAATAACAGTTCACTGTGCTGGCATCACACTTTGTCATAACACCAGCTTCCTTTATGTACATATGATTCAGTAAGTGCTACCTTATCACAATGTGAAATGTTCTTTAAATATCTCCAGTCACCATTTATATTATGACGATTTAAGGCAGCATACCACTAATTAAAGGGAAATCCTTGCACTGGGTGTTACCCTACAAAAGTAAGCAAGGGTCCTATTTTTTCTTTTTTGTTTGTATTTTTTTTTGTCTTGGGAGAGGGGGGCACAGTTTGGAATGTGTTGCTTAAGTGATATGCTAAAGTTGTGATGTTCATGTACAAATGAGTTGAAGTACTAATTAAGCAAAAATAAAGAAAACTGAAGATTGATCCTTTTTTTTTTTGCATTATATCCTTCTGCTATGCAAAATGGCATTTTGAATGAACTGAAAAGGTAGGAACCACCACTCTATTATACATGCTCTCTTAGCTCAAAATCCCAATCCTCATGCATACACAAATTAAAACTCAGTGTGAAAGGCCTGCTCATGAGCTTTCATATGAGGGGTACCTTTGTAACTGTTGAGAACTTCAACTTTGGTCCAGAGGCCATAGAACAGACCAAACTTAGTGTGCAAGCCAAAGGAGCAATAACAAGTGGTGCTCTGCCATAATTTAAAGCTCTCAAGTAAATTTAATGCCTATCTCAGCTTACCGATGATGACAATTTTGAACTTCGGGTAACACGTCTGGACACACCTGTCTGAAGCTTAGATAATTTGCCACCTGTTTTAAGTACAAAGAAAAAACTGATATGATGACACACATATAAAGTAATTTGAATATCCAGACTGGCTAAGTAGAAAAAGACTCAAAAGCTTCAGATTTAAAATAAACTGTAAAATCTCACCAGATAAATATTTTGGGCTTTAAAGTGAGCCCATATGAAAAACTAGGATTAAAGTCGGAGCAAACAAATGAAACAGGACAAGAGTAACATTTTGGAGACCAAAAGTAGAACTTGCACAGCATTTTACTCATCAGTCATCAATACTGACTGCATTGTATGACTCTTATTGGGGAAAGGTGCAGGTGTTTTCTTTTTTTTTTTTTTGAGTGGCAAGTAAAAATTTAGGATGTAAATAAGACAAAGCAGGTTTAAGTAGAATTTTTAAAAAAAAGTAGAAGGAAGGTTCCCATAGAAGAAAGAATGATGTGTAGGAGTTATATACTTGAAAGCCTGGAACGTCACCTTTAGTCAGGGGTCTAGCTATGCTAGAAAGCACAGGCCAGGAGAAAACTGGACTACTATTATGCGAACAGCACGCCCTATAAATTGCACTTTGCAGACTAGCATAAAATTGAATAAAAGAGTCTGACTTGAACATGCAAAAACCCACATTCCCATTAGAAATAATGATAAAAGTACAGCTTGCCCCACAAAACAAACAATTTCAGAAAGCTATTACAAGGCACAAAATTGACTCCAAAGGAGTTCCTCCTTGCCCTGGTCCCCTGGAGTGTAAATCTGTGAAAAAGTCTTTGCCTCCTTGCTACTACCCTTTTTGAATTTTCAAACAGCTAAAATTTGTAAACTTACTTCTCTTAGATTCATTTTCAGAATCAAGATCTGAGGATGATGTTTGGGACGTGTGTTTGGATCGTTTCCCTGCTCCATCCTCCTCTGAAGACAGACTTCTTTTCTCCCCCTGCTTAGATTTAGCTTTAGTCTTTGGTTCATTTTCAGTCTGTATGCTAGGGATAATAGGTTCTTGTTCTTTTGAAGACGAAGGTTTATAATCTTGAAGCTGATTTCCTGCTTGTTTCTTATACTTTGTTGAAAGTCGTGTGGTTCTCCGTGGAGGTAAGTTTGATTCAGCAATTTCTGATGATAATTTGCTTCCATCCACTTTCAACAAATCCTCTGCAGTTTTGTCAACCTTCTGGACTTCATTCTTCAGCTTGGCATTGGAGCTGGGTTCACTCTCAATCTGTTTCCGCTTCAAGCTAGATAATTTGTTAACTTCCCCAACCTGTGTCTTTGGTATATTTTGCTTCGACAAAGCCAGCTGAACAGACAGTGATTTATGCTCGTTCTCAAGTTTCTTGTACCTGTTGATCACATCACTGCATTTCTTCACAGCCATCTCCGCTTTCCTCTCTGCTGCCTCTAGCTCCTCCTTCACCTCCTCCAGTTCCTCTTTGGTTTCTGTTAGTTCCACCGAACATGAACAGGAAGTTCCTGGTTGAGTTGTAGCAGTCTGGTCTGCTCCTCCCTGCTGTGAAGTGTTCTCCACCTTAGCCTCCAACTCAATAACCTTATACTGAAGTTGGGATACTTGATTTTCAAGTTTTCGAGAGTTGTTCATACTGAACTGTAATTTTTCCTCTAGGCCTGTTTTGTCGTCTTGCAACTTATTTCTTTCCTTTTCCAATTTTTCCAGTTTCTCAACTGTTTCCTTCCTCTTCTCCTCAAACTCTGACATCAGGCTACCAAGCTTCTTTTCTAGCTTTTCTTTGGCAGTTCGTTCATCTGACAATTGACTTCGGATCTTGGCACACTGTTTCTCTACCTTCTGGACTTCATTCTTCAGCTTGGCATTGGGACTGGGTTCACTCTCAAACTTCTTCAGCTTCAAGCTAAGCACTTTCACATTTTGGGCTGCTTTTTCTGATGATAGCTTAAGCTCCTCACATTCTGTTTTAAGCTGATCAATGGCTTCTTCCTGCAACACAAATAATACAAAAACAACCTTAAACACCAATTTACACAATGTCACTAGGAACAGACAAGAGTAATGAATGAAATGCCTAGAAATATTCCTACATCATCCCTGTACTACCTGAAACATTCATGTGCTACCTTTATTCTTCATATTGTACATTAAATGTGAAAATAACTTTTAAAGCCCCAACAAAAGTGGTAATATTTATCAAGTCAAGTTCCAGGTTGAAAGCAGTTTCACCAATATTACTTTTAATGAAAAAATTAAACGAGAACCTACCTGGTTCGAAGTTTGATCTTGATTTTATGAAGTAATGGTGAGTGAGAGGTAATGTGAGATCCCGTCTGCGCATGCGTGATCAGTCTTAAAAGTATGAGGCCTGAGTCATCAGACCACAATACATCACATAGTTAGATGACTGTACTTATACTGCAAGCTTTCTAATACATGTATAGAATTAAAATGCTCTGGCTCGGCTAACATTTTCATTTATGAAGTTTCTGGGTGGGAGAGGAGGGCACATTACCTCTCACTCACCATTACTTCATAAAATCAAGATCAAACTTCGAACCAGGTAGGTTCTCGTTTAATCTTTTCATTTTATTTCGTAATACGTTCGATGTAATGTGAGATATTTAAAGCAACTCTGGCCTCATACCCACATTAACAGCACACAGCAGACCTCTCCTCCATAAGTGTTCTGTGTCATTTAAAACAATTTGAACTGTTAACAGTTAAAGGTGTTGCTTCAACGCAACACTGTAGTAAAGTGCATACTGTACTTACATAAAAAAGATGCTACAGTATACTGTAAATTTTCTACACTTCTAGACTTAAAGAAGTATGTACAGTTATCAAAACTCTGATACCAAACTAGAATGGGTTTGTTGAAAACTTCAAGAAAGTTTGTTCTGAACTACATAGTGCAGTCCATCCTGCTTGAGAAAAGATTTCAGTAAATGGTACATTAGCAGATATCGCTTTGGACACCGCTGCAGCTGATCTAATAGTTTGTGGTTGGATGTCACTGATGTCAACACCAAATTGTTGACATTACTGTTTACATTTCACAGCCATGTGGCTATGGTATCATGTGACACCTTAGAATGAGGCTTACAGAAACTAACAAACTTTTCCTCTACACATTGAAGTCCTCTTCAGGTATTCCACCATACACTATACTGTACATTTATGCACAATTGTCTATCTAGTGGATATGCCATACTGTATGCCACACATTTCTGTGCCATACCTGTACTGCCTGGTCTACTACTCTGTGTATATTAAGTAATCCCTCAATAAATAGTTCCTGCTGTTATTTCCATATCTGCAATATACTCAGCATATGTTCAGTCTGTTGACATTGGATAGACAAAGTACAAACAGCATGAAGGTTAATGTAAGTTCCTTGGTACCCAGCATTCTGGCTGCTCACATGAATCTTAGAACTACTGTACGTCGCTTAACACCCCAACTGGCATCATACTGAGGCAAGGGAGGCCTTAAATTGAAGGTCCCTTAAAAATATTTACAATACTTGTAAATCATCGTGTGATCTCCTATTGAATATCCATGAGATGATAGGGCTGCCCATGCCGTGTTAAGGGCACTGTATTTGACAAATCAAATAAGGTAGTAAGGTATGCTATGACCTGTCCTGGAGTGGCCTGCAATGGATCAATCCTCCATTTAAAACAATTCCAACCACTCTCGGGCATAACCATTTCATTGTTTTTCAGATGGAGCTCCACCATGAGTTTCCAAATTTGTCTAATATGTTACTGTATATACTTGGACAAATCCCTTTATCTTCAATAAACTATTCCAATAAAGTTAAGAACTTCTGAGACCTTGTAGCTCATTTAAGGACAATCTTGAAGTTGTCAGCTTCTTCGCTGTCAATCTTACTGTAGTAAAGCATGTTCCGTTTAGTGCAAATGGGGGAAGCATACAGTAATAAGCTTGGATCAGCTTAATGTGAAAGCATCTATAGCTTCTGCCATTGAGTCTGCTCTCCAGAGCCTGACATGAGAATTCTGCATGTGGCAAACTGGTCCACATCTGGAACCAAGAAACCTGTACAATTAGAATCTTCACACTCCCCTTGTCTAACATCCATTCTAACTGATCACTAAAGTTTCTAGATGCTTTATCAGCAATTTCATTTTGATCCCCTTATTTCACTGGGTAAACCATCCACAAATTCATTTTTGCAAATTTCATTACAAGCAACAGACTTTGTGCAGCCCAGCAGCCCTGTGTTCTTGAACAAAATGCTTGCTACACTAGAAAAACAGCATTCCTTTCAACATACTACTGTACGTAGATTTTATCTCATTGTTTCTTGCTGGTACTTATTCTGCCACCAATTCGTGTTTTGCTATCAGAGGCACCCTGGCCTAATCTGATGCGTTACTGACCAGACACACTTTGTAACAAACCCATACAGTTTTTCAGCCGTATCAATTGTCGATAGTCCATTATAATTCCTAGATAAGGATGTATTATTATGACTAAGGTATTTTCCTTTTTATGACATACCGAATCTCTAAAGTTTTCTGATTCCAGTAATGAAGTGGACTGTACTATACTGTTGGGAAAGCTACTACCGTACCAACTTTCCAATCCAAGCTGCCACTCTAGTTATGATTATGGCAGGCTTGCTATATTTCATTAATTTTCCCTGTGGTCAATGTGACTTGCACTGTCATGAACTAAAAAATTAGCCATAAGAATTTTACTGCTTTTGCATAGGCAGACAAAGACTTCTCCGGGTGAGTGAAAAATCATCTCAGATCTGACAAACTTGTAGTTCTGACAACAGCTTCTTCAGCCTGTTGCTTTGTTCTGGCTATTATTAATGTACCCTATCATCAAAGTATCATGCAATTATGCACTGTGATCCCCAGCAGTCTAAGAGAAGCAAAGGGGTGCTTTGAGTAACTGTGTAAAATGCCTTGGCCTTGAAGTGACCCCTATTGGATTTTGTTTGGCCACAATTGTCCTTTAAATAGGGCTTTATAAATATTTTCTTGAAATGCTATTAGAACCATAGTAATATGCATCCCTCAGGTCTACAGGTCCCATATACCAGTTCTTTGTTATTAACTTCCTTAGACACTGTTTCAACAGTGTCCATTTTAAAAAGATATGTTATGCTTTTATATAAAGCTCTGAAAGATCAAGGGTCATTCTGTTGTCCCCAGCTTTCTTGAGCCATGTGAAGGTATTCAAAATGAATCCTCCATGAAGTTGGAATTTTCAGTTACTATACATCCTTTTCAATAAGTCTATGAATTTCTTTGCCAATAGCCTCGGCCTCTATGAGATAAATTTTAAAAGGCCCGCCTGGGCAGAGTGTACAGTATTCACATGCATTTAAAATGGTTGTCTGAAGGTGAAGTACAAATCATGTTCCAATTATGTACAAAATATAGCAAACAATATACTGTTAGCTTCCACAATTTATCATGGATAATTGGGTATGTTACTTAGTCTACCCCAAATATCCTAGGTAACCTTCTAGGACATTGGCTCCCTCCTGCTGGTTTGTTGTCCATTTTCCCTCACTTTGGAATATTGCATTTGTTTCCGGTGCTTTG
This sequence comes from Holothuria leucospilota, assembly GCA_029531755.1. Taxonomy (NCBI): domain Eukaryota; kingdom Metazoa; phylum Echinodermata; class Holothuroidea; order Aspidochirotida; family Holothuriidae; genus Holothuria; species Holothuria leucospilota. The sequence goes on along the minus strand of CM055963.1, from coordinate 29,648,115 downwards.
TATGGGGCCCTAAAAAGGTGCCCATGTTCAGGAGGAAGACACAACTTTGGCCTGTTTTGCCAGCCTGGCACTGGCTCACAGTAAAGTAACACAGTAGGGGGAGCTTCTCCCACACTGAAAAAATGCTGCAAGTATCCATTAAATGTAGTATGTGGCATCTACCACATGTATAGGTTACAGCTTTTTTCTGTTCATCCTGTTCCTTGACAGGGTTTAATAGTAGGATCATCTCAAGTTAAACCACTGTGTGGTTTTAAACTGTCACTAATTTAGGTCTAGGCCTAGGCTAGGCCTATTTAGTATTTTCAGTTTGACAAGTTCTCACCTTGACTTGCAGAAACATATAATATGTAGGCTACTAGCAAAGTATGTTCGAACTTTAATAGAAATAATGGTGTGATGCATCCTCTACACTTTCAGCATGGTTTTCTTCTTGACATAGAGCTATAAATTATAATCCTTTCATCAAAGGTTTCTGGTGCCTCAAGATTCAAGGTTCCAAGTTTTGGCACTAAGGCTCCCCATTTTGGGGATTGACGTAGGCCTAGGTTTAACATTTGGGTCTGACAGGCCCTTTGTCACCTGTGAAGTGCTTCACAATTTCTAGGCTGAAACTTCTGGCATGTTTTGGCTTTCTTTCTTCCACTTTGTGGTTTCTAGGTAACATATGCTGCTAGCAGCTGGTTCATCTTTGTATCTATCTTTGTAAACCTTGATGCTAACCCCAAGGGTTATCTATCAAGTATAATCTTTTCTGTTCCCACCCTCAGTCTCAGACTGGGGAAGACTGTGTGTCTGTATCATGTGGGCTAGGCCTAACCGTTAGGCCTACAGTATGTGACTGATTATTTCTCCCTTTGTCACTGGTAAGTACTGCAGTCTGTAACACTTACCTCTTCATCTTGAAAAACAGCACTCCTTGCTGTTGCTCTCCATAGCTCATTCTATGGATAAGTCCTCACAGTCACATTAATTTTTCAAGCCTAACCAACATTTTGCTGGTCTCTATGTCAAGGCTGTTACAACTTACCGAAGTGTTACTGCTAGAACAATCCTGCAGTGTCTTTATCTGGAGAATTTTTCTCTCCAATCTTTCTTGATTTTTGCTTTTACGGTTTTCTTAACCTTCTTTGAGCTCCCGTCAGCGACGAGGCTGTCTCTTGCAAAACAGTCAGTGTATCCCTTCCACTGTATGTACAGTACTACGTACAGTAGCTGTGTAACGTTAGTAGCCCTAACCGCATTAGGCTAATAATAATGGCAATTCCCGCCACAGTTCATGTTCGTGGAACTGGCACTCTGCATGTTACATGCCTGACCAGCGAGTGCTCGCACCGGACAATTTATTGGTCTAAGATTCTAACATCGTGTATTGACACGCTCAAAATGTAGCGAATATCATCAAAATAACATCCCAAATCCTTCTGGTTGCAAGTGTTTGCGGTGAATTAGCCTTCTATCGGGTTAAAACTCAAGATTTTCTCCATGGTAAAGAACGGCAACTGATCACTACATCTTAAAGCGAACGAACTGATCACGCATGCGCGGACGGGATCTCACATTACATCGAATGTATTACGAAATAAAATCAGCAGTTGACCAATCAAATCTCCACTTACTTACATCATCAATGTCTTTTATAATGTTTCACAGCCAAAATATTGCATATTAGAAATAAAAAAAAGTTAAATGTTTCATTTAAGTGTCCCCAAAGTCTAAAATTACAAACATATGTTACAAAGGTTGCAAAATGAATCCCACTGGTCCAACCCTCATTGTCGGTTAACGTTTCCTGCACCCAGATATAAAATGATGAACTTCATTCACTCAATAAAAAATGGTACAAGATCTATTGCAAAATAACTGGAGATACCACTTTTTTACTTCTCAAATTACAATCTTTGTTTTTCTTTGTTTTTTCACTAAAGCTACTGCACCATTTATCACAATGTGATCACTTTTAAATTGCTACAGAGTTCTTTGACTATACAAGTCCTCTCCTCATGAAATGCTTTGAAGGGAAGAATATTTTCTTTCAAAGTCATACAAATATTGTAATTTCAAAGGGGAACAAAGTTGTTCAATGTGAGTTGTACAACAAAGACAAGACAAACTACTATACAATTGCACAATTGAAATTAAGAGTTAATCTACTTCAACAACTGAATAAGCTATAAACATGCTTGTTGAACCAGTGACATTCATTTATCAATGTCTGTAATACATAGACTTGTACTTTGAGACTTAATGTGCACTTTTCAATATATCAATTCATTACAAAAGCACTGTCACAGGACTTACTATACTGCAGTATGTAAAATTGTCAATTTAACTCATATTGACTGTATTTACCCCTTAAATCACCTAACTTGGTCATGTGTCATGAGACTAACTTTTGAAATGGAAAGATTTTCAGATAATTTCTGTGTATTGCATACTTATAAACTGGACTTGGCAGAAAATCACTTTCTTATTAATTTTGGGCTGGTGGAATAAAAGATGTAGTCTCTTGTTGGTGAAACATACTTTTTCTGTGTTTTTTTTTTAATAGACGTGTTGGGAAATGCATACACGCAATGCATCTTGGGATGTGTCTCGGCTACTAGCCTTCGTGGCAGTTGTCGATTTTGTATACTTTTTTCGGACGTACACATGCCATTGGCACATACAGATACAGTCAGTTTGTGCAGGCATAATACACGGTCGCCGGGCGGTCAAGTGTATAATGCGCCTGCGCACATAGACGAAAAAGGTAACAATGGTACACTTGACCTTGTGACCCTGCCGGAAGTTTTGAATTACCCAACTCGTCTATTGGCAGAATAATGGACCCCACTATGCCTCATCCCTCATTCCACAAACTTGAGATCATCATGGTTTACTCACCAACAAAAGATAGAAAGCAGCATACATTTTATTCCTCAAATTCTATTTTCAGGCAGCAAAAATGCTTTGGGGGAAAATTCAAATTGGCAGTCACCCCAGCTTGAATTATCATACCCCCCCCCCCAGCTAACCCATCTTAAATAAGTTTCTTGGTGATCAATATTATGTTGCTGAAATTTATGCAAAATAACTCCTCCTCTATGATTAGTAAGGAAAATAAGACACATTGAAAATTTTTAAGTTTGATCCTTCAAAATAAGGTTGGGTGACTGATGCCACGTTACAGGTATGTGTCTTGTTACTTACATCATATCCAATCAGATCTTGGATTGGATAAAGAATATGTTTCATTACCTTTTGATTTTTTTCAGAAATAGCCTTCTCCAGCTCTTTTTCTTTGTCCACCATCAAATCTTCGTAACGAGCAATCTCTGTTTGAACCTGTACCTGGGATTCCCGTAGTTTTGTGTGGGTGTTCTGCATCTGTTTCTCCAACTCTGCCTTCTCAGAAATGGTTTGATCAAGTTCCAACTGAAAAAAAGAACAGGAATTAGACAAAATTGTGTTTATATAGGGGCAGGGTTGTAGCTAAACCAGTCTGAGTGGTGAGCTCAAGTTAAAGAGACCAACCAGAGTGTGCACAGTGAAACATGTCGTTAATGTAAAGAGCGTGGCATTTTCTTGATTTATTGGCCCTTTGTTGTGGTACTACTTCAACAGAACAGGGAAAATGACCACAAAAAGGTATATTTTCCTTCAAGCTTCCCCCCAAAAAGTTGCAGCCATCATCTTTACTGCAACTGGAAGTGAAGTTAGTACTGGGTGGTGCAAGGTTTAATTACTGTTAGTCCTAGGCACTAAAGAACATTCCTGGGTGGCACCGGTCGCCCACCGTAGCTACAACCCTGTGTAGAGGAATTAATTGTAATACTAATATGTAGCCTTTGAATCTCACAAGTATGTGATTTAATTCCTGAAATTTATTACTGTAGTGCAAACAACCATGGACAAAGAAAGGAGCGATCTGAGAAGGTACTTGCAGGAAAATTTTGGTACTTGGTAGAATATTATGGCCAACTGGCAGGAAATTCTGCTTTTTCTGTACGTGAAAACATGTCTAAAATGTGAAAAATTTGACCTGCTTACTGGAAAATAAACATTTTCCAGCCCTACAAACTATATTTGGAGTTGTTCTATGATAATAAGAGGTCTTTTTACAGTTTAAAAAAAGCCCTTTTATTAAAATTTGCATTTCTTTTGAATGCAGAATGAACAGAGACCATATTAGTTCCCAAAAATTTGTAACTCCTCAAAATTATTGACAGTGAAATATTTGTCCCTTTGATGATTGTTGAATACATCACTTCAACTTGAATCTAAGAACCGTTATTCCTCTTACTGCTTAGGGTGCTGATATGAAACTCAGTTTCAAACACTGTAAACTCATTAAAACTATTATGAATTCTACAGGTTTCATACTGTCCCATACATCCTCTCCCTCCTATCATATATTTGTCCCCACACCATACTCCCAGCATCCATTCCCCTGACTTTCCATACTCATGTCCTCCACTTATAAAAACAAACCAAGCAAAATGAGCATAAATGGCTTAAATTAGATTAATGGTCCCATAAAAAACACAATTCCTAGAAAATTATTTCAGATTTACCTTTACACTTTCACATTTGGACTCAAGTGATGCAATTTGTTCTTTCAAGTTGTTGTTTTCCTTCTCTGATGTTGCACTGTCCACTTCCAATTTAGCTAACTTTTCTGTAATTTCTTGCAAATTTCTTTGCAGTTCTTCAAGTTCATTACATAGCTGGTTCTTCTCATTTTTCAGTTTCTCGCATTCAGCTTCACTTTCTTCAGTTCTTGCAAGTGTGCATTCAAGTTCTTTCTGGACTAAACTATACTCCTTCTGTAACTTCTCAAATTCTTCATGAGATGCACTTAAATTTTCTTTCACCACGTTCAACTGTCCTTCCAAGTTCCCATTTTCTGCCTGCAGAGCAGTTATTTCCTCCAAACTTTTCATTTCCTGACTGGACTGGATCTTTTGAAGTGATGAAATTTCATCTTTCAATTTAGCATATTCCTCTTCTTTCTCAACAAGCTGCCTCTTAGATGCATCAAGTTGTTCCTCCAGGTCACTCTTCTCTACAATAAGCATCTCAAACCTTCCCTCTACTTCTGCTACCTGACTCTCTGCATCTGTCTTAGATTTCATGAGATTAGCCAACTCACCATCTTTCTCCTCTGCTTCACGTCTGAGATTGCACAACTCCTCTTTCCATCCAGACAGCTCACTCTCCACTTTAGATTTCTCCTCCTGCAGAGCTTCATACACATTCTTAAAGGCTTCCGTTTCTGCCTCCTTCCCTTGAAGCTTCATCTCATAACTGGCAACATCTTTTCTCAGGGCATCATTTGTTTCATTTAACGACTGAATTATTTCACACTTTCCTTGAATTTCATCTTCAAGGTTTCTTATTTGATTGCTCAACTCCTCCAAAGACTGGCTATGTACATTTTGTAAAGCTAAACCCTCTTCCTCTTTTCTCTTCAATTCTTCCTCAAGTTTGGATATTTTTGTGACTACTTCATTCGATTCACAAACAACTACTTCCATCTGTTGTTGTAAGTCATTTTCTCTTGCCTTAGATTCCTCCAAATCTTTGACCAAGCTCTTGATCTTCTCCTCTGCAGCTTGACGGCCATGAATCTCATTCTCATGTTCACTTCTCAGTTGTTCTTTCTTCTGGTGAAGGTCATTGATATCTGTCTCCAGGGATGCAATTTGAAGTCCCAGGGCATCCTTCTCTGAAGTAACTGCTTCTAATTTCATTTCCAAATCACTTTCTTTAGCTGCCATTTGTTCATTCATTGTATTCATTTCCTCCATCCTAGACTGCAAATCCTTTTCCATCTCAGAGATGATTTTCTCCTTTTCCTCTATGGTGGTTTTCATATCCTCCACCTCTGTCTCCTTTTCACATGAGTTCAGCTCTAAACTTTCCGTAGTCATTTTCAATCTCTCAATTTCCTCCTCAAGTTCTGATATTCTATTGTCTTTCACCTTCAGTTCCTCTGCCCCTTCCCCTGATTTTTTGCTGAGAGACTGCAGCTCCTCTGCAAGGTTTCCAATCTCCTGTTTTTTCTCCTCCAGTTCACTGGCAAGTTGTTCCTTTTCTTCCTTGATCTTTGCCATTGACTGACTCTCCAATACAAGGTGGTCCTTCAGTGCCTCACAACTTTGTCTGAAATCATGAAGCTCCTTCTGAGCCAGCTTAACTTGCTCTTCCAACACAGCTTTATCAGTTGCCATACATTCAATAGTACCAGTCAATTCTTCTGTCTTACCTCTTAGACTTTCATTGACTGCTGTCAGACTTTCCATCTCTACTCTCAAGGTCTCACTTTCTAAATCAGTTTCTTGCTTTTCATTTTCTGTGTCTGTTTTTTCATGTTGCAGTGTTTCCATTGAGTCTTGCAATTCCTTGACACTACCAAGTAATTCCTCCTTCTCAGTGACCACTACCTCCAACTTGCCATTAATTTCTTCAACTTTTTGAACCAATCTTTCATTGTCAACTTTCAAATCTTTGATTGTCTCTTTCAGATTGGAAGTTTCAAGTACAGCTGCTTCAGACTGACCTCTGAGCTCCATTTGCTGACACTCCCAATCATCTAAGGCATGTTGCCTTTCGTCTGCTACTTTCTCCAAACCAATTTTTTCCTCCATCACCCTGCTAAGATGATCCTGAAGCTCCTTCAGCTCATCAGACAAGATTTCTTTATCTGATTTAGTTTCCTTAATTTCCAATCTCAAGTTTTCAATAACAGATAAATTTTCCTCTGCTTCAAGGCTTTGTTTTTCTCCCTCCTGCTGCATCACTTTAATCCTTGCCTCTATGACATCTTTCTCCTCTCTCAGCACACTCAATTCTTGTTTCATCCTATCCAGCTCACCTTCATATTTCCTGGCAGTTTCCTCACCTTCCTTCTTCTCAAAGCTTACTTCCTGCATCTTCTGCTCCAGACTCATTTTTTCACTCTCAAGATCCTTCACTTTACATCTAAGTGAATCCAAATCATTCTGAAGAGAAGCATTTAGCATCTCAAGGTTCTCATTTCTTTCCTTAAAAGCAGCTTGTTCCTCCACAAATCCTTGCATTCCTTCCTCTGCTGTTTTGGTTGCATATTTAAGCTTGTCTAGCTGATGCTGCATGGATTCAATCTGCTTCTCCATCTCCATCTTCCCAGCCAACAGAACTTCTTTCTCAGAAGTCAGACCTTGGATTGTATTCTCTAACCCTTCCTTCTCTAGCATCCAGCATTCAGCATTTGATTTGTCAGATGATTTCAATACCTGCAGCTGTTCCATGTTTTCTCTCTGCTCGTTCTTTAATGTTTCCATCATTTCCTCATACCTAGAAACCTTCTCTCTCAATGTCTGCACCTCTCTTGCATGGGAATCATTCACCTCTTCCGAAAGATCACCAGAGATGCAAAGTTTGTCATGCAGTTGCTTTATCTCTGCTTCTTTCTCATCTATTTCAGATTTTAATTTCAGCAACTCATTAGTATTGCACTCCAGCTGATTCTTGGTCTCCTCAAAAGTTGCCAACATTTTTTGCTCCTCTGCCTCTTTCACCTCAATTTGATGCATCATTTCTTCAATCCGTTGATGCAGAGCTGTCACCTCAGATTCTTTTTCCTTCAACCTAGCATCCATTTCATCCTCATTCCTCACCACTTTTTCTTTCCATTCTCCAATCTCTTCTGCAGATACTCTACTCTGCTCATCCTTATTGGCTGCTAACTCTTTTTTTTCACTTTCCAAAGTCTCAACTTTGATCTTCAGGGCTTTGATATCTGCTACATATCCTTCCAGTTGCTTACTAGAACTGTCTTCCTGTTCAGCCAGACACTCCAGCAAGTAAGCTTTTTCATTCCCAAGGCTGGTCTCCAACTCATTTATCCTCTGATTTAAATGTTCTAGTTTATCTTCCCTGTTCTTAATCCCTTCCTCTAAACTGTTAATCTTGTTGTTACAACTATCTTCAAACTGCTTCCTTTCACTTTGCAGTGTCCTGACAGTTTCTTCCAGAGTTTCCTTTTCTACTTCTATCTGCCTCTCTTGAGTTTTAATCTTCTCCAGTTCTTCTGTTACCTTGACTAGCTCTTCTTCAAGCTTTGCCTTCTCAGCCTCTACCCTCTGAAATTTCTCCTTCATCTCTTTTTCACTTTCTTCTCTATTTTCTTCCTTTTGTTCAGCAGACTGAGAGACAGTATCCAGTTCTGTTCGCAGCTTCATCACCTGAGCTTCCAGATCAGCAATCACTTGTTTCAGAGATGCAACATTTTCTTCCAGTGATGTGGTCGCTGCCTCTTTCTCCATCATCTTATCTTCATGTTCTCTTTGCATAATTCTGCTTTTCTCTTTCACATTTTCTGCCTCTTCACTGGCAGTTTTTAATTGAAACTGCAGTAAGCTTATTTCATTTTCCTTGGCAATGACTACATCATCCTGCCCCTCCAACTGCCGTACCAAAGTGTCAATCTCATTATCTTTGGTACATACCTCTTGATGCATTTCCTGAACTTGACGCTGACTGACACCTTTGACACTTTCGATCTCATCCATCATCCTTTTCAATTCCTCATCTTTGGATGTCAAAACATCCTGCAGGTTCTTCAGCTCTCCTTCATAAGATTCCTTTGCAGTTTTCATTTCTTCATAACTCTCCCTAAGAGCATCTTTACTCTCCACTGAGTTGGTTGCTTCATCTTCAAATCGTTTCCTCTCCTCAACTAACCTCTCCATCACTTCATCTTTTCCTCTTAACTGTTCACTAAGAACCTGCATCTCATCCTTACCCTCCTTGAGCTTACCTTTCAAGTCCTGGATCTGTTTCACCAAATTTTCCCGTTCAATCTGTGAATCTTGTTTTACTTTTTGCAAGGATTGTTCCATCTCTTTGACTTCATCCTTAGTAGCATCCAAAGTTTGGGAAGAATTCAACAATTGTGTTTCAAGGCTGCTAACAGTTTCTTGTAACTGTGTCAGAGTTGTTTGCATGTTGACCATATTCTGCTCCGACTGTTCCTTTTCATCTTTCAATTTTTCCTTTGACTCTTCTAAAGATTTGTTTGACTCTGAAAAAGGAGAAAGGAAATTTCAGCTTTTACGGGTTATGATACAACCAGTGCTGCAAGCAAGCAGTTATACAGCTGTAGTTCTGGAAGTAGTAAGAAATGGCAATTAGGCCTTAGCAGGTCCAAATCCTAGGCAGATTGACAGAGATGTCCATAGATTTTACATCTGAGAACAATCCATACCTAACAAACCACATAGCTTATGTAAGTACACTTCTTTTCTAATTACTATTTTTTTACATTTTTTAACTTTTCTTCTTTGTAGGAAAAAGGGAAAGCATATTAATTTCTTAAAGCCTGCAGGTAATTAAGAAATGGTTTCTTTAAAAAACTACTTGAACACTTAAATGTACTGCATGCAAATGCAGGCAACAAGTTAATAGGAAAAACTGTGTTTAAAATGGACCAACAGGGCAGCGACAGAAAATAGCTATAATCCTTTTCAAACCTTTCAGTATTACCAACTAACTCCAGTTATTGATTTTCTTAATTTCTTCCCCAAAATATTATGCATAACAAGAATTATGAATGTTGTATCATTTTAAGTTTTGAAAGTTTGGGTGAACCAAACCAACAATTCATGAGCAATAAATTAGCGAACTTCTTTCTGTGAAAACTTACTTCTCCAAAATACAGTCTCCCAGCTTACCTTTTTTTGAACTGTACCGCAAATGAAATATTTCCCCTCAAGCCATTTGAAAAACATAAATGACATATACAAATGTAACAATATCATACAAATTAAACATACCCTCTAGCTTCAACATCGCATCTTGTAATTCTTCTCTCTTGACAGCAAGCTCATTTTCAAGCTCTTGGCACTGTTTCTGTAAAGCTTCCTGTTTTACTGAGTGATCATGGAGCTCTACTTCATTCTCCTTTCTTAGCTGTTCTTGCTCCTGTTTTATACTTTCTAGCTCTGCAGTGAGTTTTTCTTTTTCTTTCAAAAGAACTTCAGACTCATCTTTGAGATCCAAATGCTTTTTCATTTCTGATTCATGCTGATCTATAAGTTGCTGGTGCTTGGTTTGGCTTGAACTCAGTTGCTCTGTGAGGCTTTCAATATCTTCTGAATCATTTTCCAGTTTGAAGTGTGCTTCCTGCAAATCAGAATCCAATTTGCTTTTCTCTGTCTCCAATTTAGATAATCCTTCCTTCAACTCACTTATTAATGCAGAAGCTGAATCTTTCTCAGATTTGTAATTCTGTTCCATCTCAACTAGCTGCACTTTTAATTGATCCCTTTCAGCGAGAAGTCCAATTTTCTCTTCTTCATTGGAGTTGATAGCATTTTTCAAGTCTGCTACTTTTTCTTCGAAAGAAGCAATTGTTTGCTGTGAGTGCTCAAAATCTGACACAACTTTCTGCCAAGCCTGGTCTTTGGCTTCAAAGTCCATTTGTAGTATCTCCAAATCTGACTTAAGTTTCTCCTTGTCACGGACCAAGTTTTCTGTGGTCTTCTGATTGGCCTCCTCACTGACAATAAGGCGTGATCTCACTTCCTCTACCTGTTCCTCCAGGATGGTGATCTTCTGTCTCTCTGCTTCCAGTTCTTCATCCTTATTCTGGACAGCATTGGCAAGTTGTTGGGACTTCTCCTCTAATTCTTCCAAAATGTTGGTCTTCTCTGTCAGACATGTATGCATCTCAGAAACAGATTTTTCTTTGTTGACAATTTCACCATTCAGCTCTGCAATTTTTGCATCTTTCTCAACCAGCTCATCTTGGAGGAGAGATGCTGACTTGCCCAATTTTTCCAAAATCATGTCAAGGTTATTTATTTTCTGTTGACTCTCTTCCAAACTTGTTTTATATTCCAGGTTTAAAGATTCACTTTGAGACATTTTGTCCTTCATCTCACTAATCTCCTGCTTGATCAAGTCCATTTGTTTGGTCATTTCTTCTATGTCTTTGTTAGATTTTTCCAATTCAGATTCCATACCTGCTAGTTCTGCCTCTTTCTCAGCAAGGCTGGCCTTCAAGGCTGCAAGAGTACCTTCCATCTTCTCATTGGTCTCCTCCAAACTCTCAACAAAAGCATCTTTATCATCGACATCCATCTGAATCAGATCTAGTTTTCCTTGCATTTTTTGATTCTCCTCCCTTACTGTTTCCAGTTCTTTCTTCATCTCACCCAGCTTCTCCTCCTTGCATGCCAACAATTCTTTATCTTTTTGCTGATCAGAAGATAATTTTTTCAATTCTTCTTCTAATTTCTCTTTGTTAGCTAAGGTATCCGCCATTAAGGTTTGCATGGTCCTCATCTTCTCAGAATGCTCTTCTTCTAATGATGTAAATTTTGCATCTTTTTCTGTCAAAACCACATGACTCTTCTCAAGGTCTTCTTCCAGGACAGCTTTCTTCTCCATTAATTCAGCAATAGTTTTCTCTGTTTCCAATAACTTTTCTCCAGTTCTGGTGACTTCCTCTTTCAATCCATTAATTTCTTCATTTAATTTCCTCCCGGTCTCTTCATTTTCTCTGATCACCCCAGCCTGGTGGTCTAACTGTTCTCTAAGTTTCTTCAGTTCTTCCTCATTGCTATTTCTTTCGTTCTTCCAACTCTGTTCCTTCTCATCAAGCTGCTCTTCCACTTTCTTCACATTCTCTTTCAAAGATACTATTTCATCATCTTTTGTGGTAATCAACTTTTCTGCCTCCTGAGATTGCATCTTCAATGATTCAAGTTCCATGTTAGTATCCTCTTTGTACTTTTTCAGTCCATCCAATTCATCTTGCAGTCTTACCAAAGACTCACATTTCTCATCTAAGACCTCTTGCATGTTGCTCATTTCTTTCTCCTTCATCACAAGAGCACTTTCAGCTTGCTCCATGCTCTCTGAGCTCTGCCTCTTCTGCTCACACAGCTCATCCTCTGTCTTCTTCAATGACAATTTGGCTGAATCCAATTCCTCTTGGATCTGAGTCACACTCCCATCCAACTTTTCATTTTCTTTTGCAAGATCACTGAGTCGACTGGTCAGACTCTCCACTTCTTCTCGCAAGAGATTATTCTCCTTCTCCATCTCAGAGAAAGCCCTCTGCTCACTCTCCTTCTTCAAGCCAAGCTGCTCCAGTTGATCTTCTGTTTCTCTCAGTTTGGAGGTGAGGCTCTCAATTTCTGCTTTAGTGGCATCCCCTGATGCTTGTAATTGCTCTATGGAGTTGTTTCTATCTGCAAGCTTATCCTCAAGTTGGGAAATAGTTTCTTTAATCTCAGCAAGTTTCTCAGTGGCTTCAGCAAGTTCGGCATCCTTCACTTTTATTTCAGCCATCTGTGCATCACCCTTAGATTGAAGAGCTGTAATGGCATCTGACAAAGGGAGTAATGAAAGAGCAAAAATGAAAATACTCATCAATTGCATGCAAACAAAGAAGGAAGCAATTCAAGTTAATAATATAAGCACGGAATAATTTGAAATAAAACTTTTAGGTTGACAAATATTTGTTCATCCAGTCACTGAAAGCCCCAGCAGGTTGCATACAAAGCTGCTACATATTTTTTGTATTTATGTAGTAATTTGACCCCCTTGCAGAGCAAAACGAGATGAAATACAGGATAAATTGTTCCCTGGTTTTGTCATGGTAACACACAAAAGCCCATTCCATATAAAGAGTCACATACTGACAATAATTTACTTAACAGACTGAAAGGCATGAAGTCACCACATGTGTCACAAAGACAGCTGCTAGAAATGTGGCTTTTACTTCCCATAATCCTTCTCCCTTATCCCCCTTCCTTTCAGTATTGACATAATTTGCACAAGCATAGCACAAAGTGTTGGTTCCTCACTCACACTCTAGCCAAGCCTTTCAAATTAAGCAGTTGATTTTTACCCATTGATCACAGAAATTTGACACCTGTGCTTCACATATCACCAGACGACTTCTGATTTACATACAAAGCAGCTGACAATTTCAACAACTAATTAAATCCAAAACTGAGATTTTGTAATTTAATTAGTCAGTCAGCACTTTCATTACTTTTTGCACAAAACACCCACTGTATGTATGCTCATGAGCTCATTTTGAATGCTAGGATGCACATACTTGTTGCAACCTGTAGTACCAGGGTATTCATTGAGTCTTGACAGGGAGTGCATTGTCATCATCCTAAACATAGATAATTTGCATTTTCAATCATTTACAAAAAGGCTCCTGATCATGAAAAAATAGCACCTGGCTCCACCAAAATTTACAAGACCATAGTCCAAGTCTGCTTGGTTGTAGCTACCCCTCCCCATCCCCCACTACCAAAATGTCACTTCAATGATGTACCTATAGATGGTCTTTCATGTAAAACTCTTTCACATTTACTTATAAGAGATTTCATTATATTTCTAACGTAACTTCATTTCATTTAACTCGTACTACCTCTCTGTAAGGAGTTTCATCACAAACTGTTAAATAATTCCCCCACATATGAACAAGTTTATAAAGAGGAGATATCTATATGGTAATTACCTTTCATCTCTTGCTCCTTCTTGCAAGCATCTTCCTTGGTTTTTTCAAGATTCTCTTGTAATTCTTTCAATAACCCGTCTTTCTGAGTGACTGATTTCTGCAGATCATTTTGGGTACTTACTGCAGTTCTGTTAGAAACAAAAAGAAAACACTCAGTTTGATTTACTCTGGCAAACAATTATACCAACTTTTCCAAGAGTAAGTCTTCCTCAAATACATTAATGGCACATAAATCTTAAATATGTTGAATTTTAAATATGTCCTGTTGATGTCATGACAACAACAAATTAGGCTCCCTTAAAGGTTGTGTGACATGAAAATAACATAGTTGGATATTTGATGTAAAAAGCATTAAAAATCCAGAAAATAGCCACAATTCCCATTAAAATCCATCAAATATTGACCATTTTACAGGGAAACCTCTATTTCACACTTGTATCATGAATAAACATGAGCTAAATATGCAAATATGTGACATCGAAAGAGGGACATACCATATATGGCACATGTTAGCCTTTGTTTTTTCAACCTTAGTTTCAAGGACACTGGTATCATTGTTATTCCCTGAGGGGTTTATTATAAAAGTTAAATTTTTTCCTTGAAAAATATTGATATCACTCACCAAACTGTAATCTATATGATCAGTAATTAAGAGATTACTTATATAGAGTTAAAGTGGGCATGACACGGCCAAAATAACTTTTGTGTATTGCAAGACTGGGTACAGTATTGTAAAAGTATCATCTCAAACACAATTAAAACCGGCGCAGTTCGGCATAAATAGAATTTGAAGAAAAACGCCCAGAAATCCAATTTCGAAAAATGCCGCAACAGGTCACCTGACTTTTATGACGCAATTGGCGGCACCCCGCACTGTGCTATGTAAGGACGCGTATCTAGATGTGAAACTAATACAACGCTTTGGGAATGTTTCATACCTTAGAAACTTCATGAAAAGGATTACATCACAATACCCGCCCAACATACAGAGCGCAAAGCGCGGAACATGTTGGGGGCTTCGAAGCATATCATTGGCCAATATGTTCGCGTGCATATGCGCCCGTGTTTTAGCTTCCCTGCATATAATAAACAGCTTTGTTTTTGTGCAAAAAGAACGCGGTCCGGGCGCGCTGTACAGAACAGCTATGAACATGTATGGACAGTCCATAACAAGCGCGCCTTTACTTAGTGAACTGTTCAGTAACGTTGCTATTGTGAATCGTAAGCAGTCACCGCGCAACGACGCATAGTTCACAATGTGGTCACTGGTCACGCGCGCTGCTGTATTGTATCGTAGCACAGGTGTTTGCAATGATGTACCCGGCTAACACGCGTTAGCATGCACATCCTTCGATGTGTAGAACGATGGGTGAGCTGCCTGGTACAGTGTTACTAACCGTGCCTCCAATGACGTCACGATCTTGAGACGCGCTCACATACTTCTTTTCGCTTTTGGATTTCAGATGGCTGAGTCTGACCTGTAATTGGGAATTCACAAGGTCGTATAACTGTGCTTATGGACGTAGTTGAGTCGGGAAAACATTCGCTTCATTTCAAGCTGTACCCAAAGCATATTTACTGAGAAACGTACTTTGGCCGTGTCATACCCACTTTAACAAAAGAAATCATAACACTGTGCAACACTCCACATCATTATTTTTGCACAGGCAATTTGTATCTTCAGAAACCATCAAACTTTGAAGACGTATATTTTGAGAACGGTAAAAGATATTGAAATAATTCCAACGGATCTTTGATTGGAGGACTTAATTCTTTAACTGACAAGTGAAACAACTCTTTCTGGTGGCATGTTACACGACCTTTAAATATTTTACACATAGCAAAATGGTAGACACATTTGACACAATATCAAAAGCACTCAAATTTTATGTCAAACACTATTTTTGATGTAAGTTTTTCATGGGATGTTTCATTTTAATGCCCTAAATGTATACTATCCATGAATACAATAGCTGCAGGGAGACAAGAGAGTTATATCCACAATATCGCTACTGCTTATCCAAAACACATTTCAGGCAGAGCACTATTTTGCAGGTCGAGACTAAAGCTCATGAATTCCAATGAACTTCTCACAAAACTTATGTCCAATGAACACAAGCACAATTATCAAAAAGTCTGCAACCATCTGCCGACCAACTTTCCAAGCATGTCCTTATACTGTAATCTGTAAACTGGAGACAAGTTACAGCCCAAACTAAACACTTTCAACATGACTTTGACAAAGACAAACGCATTTTTGATACAGTAGACCCATGTCTCCATCAAAAAGGAAATCCCCATTTTTTGTACAATTGTATATAGACCGTATGCATATGATGTCAGAGAGTAGAAAGTGCTCCCTCGTTTGGAGACCAGCACGTATCATTGCAATTTAAACCAAAAATGCAGACAGCTGATTTTTCAACCAATTGGATATGCATGTCTACTACATGTGCGTGCAAAGTCTACTGCATGGTGCCATGTGCTGCATTGTTTTGCTTTCAAAATGATGTCGTGTGACATCAATGCATAAGGTCTATACACAAGAAAGCATAGCAACCTGATGTAGCCTCTGTTACATGACTTAATCCTGTTTCTTACTACTCCCTGTAACAAAGGCTACATCACTGCAACAGCTATATGGCAGCTAGCTGAAATTTGCTAAGTTCTGTATTGATGTTTTGGCTGGTTTGTACAAAGTGTAGCAATACAGGTTTTCTTGCTTTACACCAGCACATGTGTAACTGCCATGCTGCTGATTACAGTTCATGCATAGGTGTGTTATCAGTTCGTATGCACAGCAGGACAATCAACACATATTCAATACGAGTATATTACAATCAAAATTTCTGATAGAGAGATGAATGACAAAGTGGTGTCAGGGAAAAATCTCCTTAAACCATATCACCAATTACTTATTTCTTTTAGCAATATGAGCAAGTTGGCAAATATGGGTGGGGTACAGTTGTACAAGCATACTCAAACTAACCAATGGTAACCCATCGGGGTGCAAAAGGCCTTATGTGAATGATGTCACCTTGGCAGCAAGTGCGCATCATTGCAACTTACACCAACAAATGCAGACAGCTGATTTTTAAACCTGTCAGATATGCGGTAATGTCTACATAGTACATGCAGTGTGCAGGCACGGATCCAGGATTTTGAGAAAGGGGGGGGGCACACACACCGTCGACCGAAGGCCGACGAGCAAGCGCCTAAGGCGCGAAACAACGGGAGGGTTTGGGGGTCCTTTCCCAACAAAATTTGAATTCTAGATGCGCTTAGACGCGATTTCCCAGCATCTGGGAAGCATATTTTCCATATCTATTTGCTCATTTTTTCGGAGTATTTAAATCGTTGGTCATCGAAAAAAAGGGGGGCATGCGCCAGGTGCGCACCCACTGGGATCCGTGCCTAGTGTGCTTCATTGTTTTTGCCTCCAAAATGACATCGCGTGACATCAGTGCATAAGATCTATATTACCCCAAATTATGCTGTAAATAAGCACTACAGCATCTGCACAGGGGTAACAGGTATAACACATACAAGCTACTTCATGACTTTAACACTGCAGTATTAACAAACGTGATGTCAACATAAAATGGATCTTCACTCCCCCTGCCCTTTGCAATGGAGTAGGGAAACAAGCCAGTGAGCCACATCTGGAAAAAAAGGCAGTGGAGAGCCTGACTTAAACCAATTGGTAAGAAACTGAGCCGTAAACCCTCATCTAACTCTAACCCCTTCCCTTTTCCAACTAGATGGGGTATTGGCTAAGCATTCCGAATTAGTTAACAACATAAATATTCAGCTTCCTTACTTTTCTGATTCCTTTGCTTTGGTCAGGTCCTCTTCTGTGAGATGGAGTCTTTGCCGCAACTTGCCAAGTTCAACTTCCATCTCTTGCCACTTGTACAAGAGATCTGTATTTTCCTCTCCTTTTTGGTCAGCTAATTCACAAGCTTTTTTGTAGTCATTCCTCAGGTTTTTGTTGTCCTGTTGTAGGTTGTTGATAGATTGTTCCAGGTTTTCTATCTTGTCTTGATGGGATTTCAAAGAATGGGCCAATTCTGTTGATTTTTCCTGGGAACATCAGAAAAATACACAAACATTGATTTTCAACTTTATCATACAAGAGAGGTTTTCCCACAACAACATAGCAAAAAAACAATGAAGCTGTCCTTAACTTTGCAGAAGCTTCAAAATGAATCTGGCCATGTCAATCCAGGTGAACACATTAAGTCAAATTATATAAACTGCATGAAGGAGCAAGTATGTGACTCATCATATTCAACCTTTAAAAAAAACCTATGAAATTGCTGAATCTCCTTTAGTGTGATCATACTAATTAGTCAGCCTAGAAGCATTTATTTTACAACATAAAGCAAGCATAAATGTGGGAGAAGCCTGTCAGTTAAGGCACATAAGTTTTAACTTTACAGCAGACAGCTTCACCTCAAATAAAATTTGGGTTCTTTCCATTTTTTCTTCCCCGCTTTTCCTTCCCTCCTCCTCTTTCTTTTAAATCTTTACAACTGAGGTCAGTTCAGACAGGAAAACTGTAGATTACTCTTGAATGGAAGCCTATGTCACTATGACCCAGCCTAAGATTAAAACCCATTACTCCCCCCAATGCTAAGCTTCACTGGTTCAAAAACCACCACCCTTATCCACTCAGCCAGCACCAGTCAGCTTTATGACAAACTTACCTCAACGAGTTGCTCCTGTTTCTTCTTCTCTGAGATGGCTGCATCAAGTTGTTCCTTCATGTCTGCCTTCTCACCTTCCAAATCCTTCAATTTTGTCTCTAAATCATTGATGTGTCCAGTACATTCCATGACCTTCTTTTCCAATTGATCCTTTTCTCCATTCACGGAAGACAATTCCTCCGAGGACTTTGACAACTGTTCCTTCAATTGTTCAAATTCTTTCAGCTTATCTGTCAAATTAGCCAAAGACTGTTGCATTTCCTGTTCCTTGTTAGCCATTTGTGTATCTTTCACCACAAGTTTCCCTTCAAGGTCAGCTATAGTATTACTCTTAACCAAAGCATCCCTCTCCAGATTACTAACCACCATTTCTTTCTCTTCAAGTTTCTTCTCCAGTGATTCATGCTCTCTCTTCATCTGCTCCTCCTGCTTCTTTCTCTCCATCTTCTCCTGATCAAACTGTTTCCTCTCTGACTCCAACTGTGACAGTTTATGTTGCAGTTCCTCTGCCCTGTTAGCTACTTTTGCTAGTTCATCATCCTTTCCAGACATCTCCTTTTTCAGTTTCTCGGATTCATACTCCATCTTCTTCACAATGTCTGAAGAAGAGGCCTGCTTCTTGTCACTTTCCTGGAGCTGAATCTTCAAATTGTCAATCTGATTCCTCAGTTCGTTAGCCTGCTTCTGGCTGCTGTCTTTCAATTTCTCTATCTCTGTTACCCTTTCGTCAATCTTCCTCTTCAGGTCTTCATTCTGTCCTTCACCTCTCTGGGCATCCATCTTGGCTTTCTTGACCTCACCCTCCATTACAGAAATCTTGTGCTTGCTCTGATCCAGCTGAAATCCAACATTCTCTCTTTCCTTCTTCAATTCCTCAATTGTCTTGTTAAGGGAAGCAATCATATCCTCCTTTCTTGCAAGACTGTTTTCTGCCATGTTGGTCTTCTGTTGTAGCTCTTTTATCTCCTTTTGCAACTTTTGAACTTCAAACTGGTACTTCTCTGCCTGTGCTTGCAGTGAGTTCTGCTCATTTTTGGCATGAGCTATTTCCTTGTCATGTTTGTTCTTCTGGTCAGTCAGCTGCTTCTCCATACCTTTCAGGTCCTGTAGCTGCATGGCCATTTCTTTGTTATGTTCCTTCTCTTTCTCCTTGAACCGCTGCTCCTGAACTTGACGGGCTGCCTCTGCATTGTGTCTTTGGCATTCAAGCTCTTGTGCAAGCTGCTTCCTTTTCTGTTCAGTGTCTTGCAACTTAAATAAATGAAAGACAATCAAACAAAGGCTGATAAGTAATAACAACTTTGCAATTACCTAATCCCTTCATATCACATTTAAAGGGAGAATGCAATCACCCCTATCTGAATAAGTATACCCTGGTATCAGAATTTATGAATGGCTCTTTCTAACAGTGTGACAATATTTTGGTCCCTGAATTGTTAGATCCATACAGAATGTCTTCTTGTTTTACTTGTAATAGTCATTTTTTATTTTGAAAACATCATGAAAGATACTTGTCAGGAAAATAAGATGTGATCATGAGATTTAGCTGATGTTTCAAAGTAACTTTGGGGTGGTGACTGCTTCTTCCCTTTAAGTTTTTCTTTACCTGATTGACTGTTTTTAACCCTTGGCCTTTCTCTTATTTAAATTATCTTTATAAAACTTGATTGAAGCAATACAAACCGATCCAGACAGAATCACTTGAGTAAATGGTTAATTCATTCTTCATTTTTGTACGAGTTTTACAATTCATACTCAATGCTAATATGTCTAACTTTAAAATACTAGTATTTCATACTTTGTAAATTTCATAACTATGATGCAACAAAGTTGTATTTAGCAATACAGTACTGGAATTTTGGCTGAAACTTGCAAATTATTAGATAACATTTTGAAATTATAACTTTTTTTTATCCACAATTTACTGTACTTGTTCTGGGCCATTTTCTGAAGATATCCAAAAATTGAGGTTACATGTCAGGTCTTCACAGCCATGGAATGAGAACCTGTCAACCAAGCTTATCAAGGACTAGACATGGGCAGACAACCTGTCTCTCCTTTTGAGTTATGAGTAGTGGAAGGGAGAAAAGTAACAACTCTACTTTCTTTAGAGCCGTAATGCCTTGGGAGTGTTGAATTACTGTCAAAGACATGCACCCAAAGTCACATTTTTGCAGCTTTACCATGTTTTAATTAATTATTGCAAAATATGACTTTTGTAAGAAATGCTTTTCACTTTGAGTAACTGCTCAGATTCTTTGTCATTGGCAATTCAGCACCTAAAACCAGCAAAAGCCTGTAGTGTAGTCTTTCTGGTGTATTCCCATAAACAGGCTAATTCTCTACACTTAGTTACCATTGTACATGGTATGACCTCAACATACAGAATTCAAGTTAAAGTTGCTACACCATTCATAGCCACACATGACTTCTACCACCACTGATACAGGACTCTAAAATTAGTCCCCCATGGGGGCCAATGAAAACCCTGGTTGATCCCCTGAATAGCGATTTCAAATTACCTTGGTTGTCAAGTCATCAAGCTTCATCTTGTAATTGTTGATTTCATCTGACTTCTTCTGACTGTTTCTCTCCATCTCATCCAATGACTTTTGAGCCTTGTCAAGCAAAGTTTGTAGCTCTTTACTTTTTTCAACAGCTTCCTGGGTTTGTCTGGTCTGGGATTGGATCTGTAGTTCAAGTTTGCTGACTTTCTCTTTGAGTTCTGTGAAGAAATAGTAATGAAAAGTAAACGTTACTACAGGTAACTATCGGCAATTTACAGTACCTGCTGGATCCATTCAGAAATCTATACACACTTTGATGGGAGCATACTAATATGAATCACTTCAAGGCATATTCCAGTGAAAAAAATGTTCAGAAATTTGAGTCTTGCAATCTGCATTTTAATGTTCTTTTGGATTCAAAAGATACTCATATTGTATTTCGAAGGATCAAAAAAACATTCTGTACAGGAAGCTGTGTTTACATAAGGCAACAAACTAAATTATGCTCGAGACTTGTAGCATCAGTACAAATTCTGAAGTGCAAGAGCAAATACAAGTATCTGGGTACAAATACTAGGTTTTCAACTTTTCTGAATATGAATACAACTAGGTCCAGTACAAAGCCATAAATATGAGAGTTATGAGAATGAGTAAGAATACTTTGTATTCAAAATTTTCTCTGTGTACCAACACCAGTAAAAAGACATAATTACAGGACTTACCAGTACATGTACAAGTATTCCATTTTCAAATTGTCTTAGTACTAGTACGAGTGCAAGGCATGAGTAAGAGACTAAAAGTTCTTGATTAACATATTCTCTGAGTATGAACATAAGTACTTAGTGGAAAGCCATGAATACAACAGACCAGAAATGCCTAAGTACAAGGTACTTGAGAGTACACATACATCAAGCCATGGATACAAGTTCAAGGACAAAACTGTTCCTAAGTACAAATAGACACTCAAGTACAGCACTTTTGCTATGATAGCATGACTAACAATCATAAGCATCTGGGACAGGGTTGGAAATTCGCCAAAAAATCTGGTCAGCAAAATTGACTTTAGTGCTGACCAACAAGTACCCTGTCCCCAGGTTTGGTAAGCCTGGGTAAGATTTTAGTCAGCCCTTATTGTTGAGGAAAATTCAACGGATGGAGAGTGCACATATCAGCATGGCAACTTTGCAAGGTTGTTTTAAGGTACAGTATTTCATTTTTATTTTAAATTATAAACAATGTACACAACGGTGGCACATAAAGTGCACAGAAAAACCAAAATTAATATAGCATTCATCAGGTATTCAATGTTGTATTCTTTATTGAACTACTGATTTGCAGGTAACAACTAACAACTTTACAGCAGGATCTGAGTTAAAAACTCAAAATGAAATACCAGCTTAGCCAAGTGCTCATTGGAAACTGAAGAGGATTCAGCTGATAAAGAAAATTTCATGGTTGTTTACACTTCTACAGTATTTTATTTTCAATAAATCAGTTTCATTGCTTAGACTTTGCAATGATTTCATTGTTAAAAACTTTACAATGATCCCTTTCCTGAACCTTGCCTTGCTTTGGCCTTGCTGTAGATTGTGTTGTTCCGCCTATTTGATCTGCGCTAGTGGTGGTTGTACAGGTATGAACGTTAGGCCTTTCACTATCACTAACAGTAACACTACTGCTCGGTGAAGAAAACATAACATTAGGCTCCTCGGAAGGCTCGGACGTCACACTTGCATGCTCACAAGAACTTTTCCATTTCTTAAAACCAAAGTTTTCTAACGTTGAGAATCTTTTTATATTGTGTAGGCCACTAGGCTGTCTATTGTTGTCTTTGTTGAGTATAACTGTAGACCTATATATCGTCAGGTGAGTTTAAGCCAAGGTATCGAGAGATTTGTTGGAATATTTAGGGTTACGTTTTGTACAATCCTGTAGTACTCGCCGCATGTAGATGCACGGCCGGGTACCCGTACGGTACAGCACGCTGTACGCGTACCGTACATACAGAATCCGCTCAAGCAGCGCGGCGATCACATTTCATGGTGATCTTAATATAAAATTACTATAGAGCTACTGTTTACAGCATCGTGGCTCAAG
Source organism: Holothuria leucospilota (assembly GCA_029531755.1). NCBI lineage: Eukaryota > Metazoa > Echinodermata > Holothuroidea > Aspidochirotida > Holothuriidae > Holothuria > Holothuria leucospilota. Next base: position 29,625,289 of record CM055963.1, on the reverse strand, counting down.
ATGCGCAGTGTCGGCCGGTACGTGTATGTTCATTAATACTGTTGATTTACGGCATTACTGTGATGCGTACATGCTCGTTCATTGGTGGTTTTGAACTTGTGATGGGCTTACGCAGCATATAAACCTGTTATCGGCAAACATTTGATCATTCTTTGAAACTCAGCATGTGGATCATTGCTTTCAATGTTTTGGTACGCCACTTGCGTACCGTGGGAATACATGAAAGTAATTTTAGTAAGCAGTGGTTTATTTTTAGTACGCTGGCGGACTAGCGGACCGCGAATTTCCAACCCTGATCTGGGACCAACTGGACTGGTCCGGGGGAAGGGGGGGGGGAGGGCAAAAGTTTTTTGCCCAAATCGCTGTAACTTTAGAAACACCTTAACCAAATTTCTACAGGTTCTGTTGTCCAAAAATTTTGAAGGGGAGGGGGAACAGTTCCCCTGCCCTCTGGATCATATGTCTCGATAACAATAATTATATTATCAGGCTCACCATCTTGTTCTTTACTTTGAACTGGTGGCATGGAAATATCTATCAAAGGATTGCTTTGTCCAAATGATGCATCAAGGAGAGAAACTGTGCCTTGTAAAGATGACATCTGGTTGGTTGGAATAGCTGGGGGTGGTGCCTCCCCAATATCTATGAGGCTGACAAGTGGCTCACTGGGGGTGGGTTGTGGGGTTGACGATCTCTGGTAAGGAAAAAAAAGACCAAAATCATTACAAAATGAGAGAAATTCTCTAATACACACTAAAAATGAAAACCTAATAAAAGAATGAATTTTCACCCATGAGTTCATAGAATCTTTTCCAAATAGCGATTACAAAGGATTGTGGGACAGACTTTTGGTGTGCGACGTTCCTGTCAATGGCATTTTACTGTGGCCAAAGACAACATGTACCAAAACTCTATTCCACAATCCTTTGTAATTGCTATTTGGAAAAGGGTCTATTGACAAATAACAAAAGAGAAAACAGTTGCCTGAAATTCTGTCCAAAAGTAGATCAGACTCTCATTTTGTTCAATTTTTTCATATTTGAAGACACATTTGTGCTATGCGTATATAGACACACTTTATTTACTACTCATAACCATTCTGCTCTGCTTGCATGCAGCTGACCCCAAAATATGGGGGACCTTCAAATTTTGGGGGTTCGCCTGAAAACCTGGGGGTTTGCCACATGCTTTACAACTTATCAATTTTCCCCACCATACATGTTGACTCAGTATTCTCTATGAGTTACGCAGTAAGTTTCTGTTAAATTTTTCTCCCCTTGGAACTGGCTTCCTAACAATTCTAAGAACAATGGTGCCAATATTGACATCTGGACCAACAGCATATTCTGAAAATCTCCTTATTTACACAAGTTTTAGGACCCAAAAACTTTACCATGCAACTACAATTAGTATTCTTCTTGGATAAAAAGTGTTTACAAATAAAATGTAGCACTAAACTTTTGACAGTGGCTCCTCTCAGTTCCAATGTCTCATTGTTCCCACATCTCCAAATTCTGACAAGTGTACACGTAGGTCAGTGTTAGGATAAGAATTGCTTAGGGTCAGGTCAGGGTGAGAGTATCAGGGTTGCATGTGTTGGGAACACAGAGACATTGGAACAGGGAGGTGCAACCCTCATCATCATACTTACATTGCTCTTAAGCTTTGTGAGTTCCTCTTCAAACTGTTTCTTTGCCCCAAGCTCATTTTCTAATTGCACTTCAAGTTCTTTAAGTTTTTTCTTCAAACTTCCTAGTTCATCATCTGCATTACTTCCTGGTATCCCAGGGAGAAAGAAAGAAGCAAGTTAACATGACCTGAAGGTGCTCATTGCCTTTATGGCACAAATAATTTTCATAAGTATAAATAAACTGTGGTTTACAGGCACAGAGTGGTAGGCACTTCAAAATTAGGTAGTTGGGTAACCTTATTTTATAGAAATCAGGGTCTCGTATTGCTTTATAGCTCATGAATGATTTGTTCACTTTAACTTTCCAAATTTTCGAATGATCCAACATTTATAACTTTGTAATGCATAACATCACTGAGAAGTTCAGCTTAGGGCAGTGTCTGTTGGAGAGACTTAATGGTTTAATAATGATAAAAGCTACCACCTGACATTTTAAGGTGTGCTGTGTAGCAAGATAACTTTATTAGAAAACTTATGTTACGATTAGATGCAACCTCTGTACCATTCCCCACTCACTATCCCCCCCCCACTCCATCCTCCTCACCAGTTTGTGATATTAGCATATGACTGATGAGGGGAGTTTGACTGAGAAAGCTGATAAGTCTAAACCTGAAACAAATTTCTTTACAAGTGTAGTCAAATCTTGATTTATACCCCCAGTATCCAGGATATTTAAAATCAAATGCAGTTGTTTTCAAACTTTTCACCACCACAATGGCACAACCAACTTATTCCATAGGTTTATTTCAAGGTGACAGAAACTTGGCAGAGTAAAATTACCAATGAAGAATAATTTAAATTTTATGATGAGAGAATGGAGGAGGTAGAGGAGATCAAGCAATCAAGCAGGCACTGAAAAAATACTGGCAACCATTGGCAGTTTCATGCCCTCCCCACCTCACAGCAGTGTTTAAAATTTGATGCTGTCTAGATGTGTCACAATTTGACATTCACATCATTAATTAGTGGGCAGTGTTTGTCCATCTGTAGAGGATAACCACCCATATTTTCTGCTTTTCACTTGTTTAGCTTCAGTTAAGCTGTTCCCATGGGCTGAATCAATTCATCTGGATCCATTATCTAGCATACTGGTAAAAATGTAGCACTCAATATATGTACAATTTATTGGTTTGGGCAGTATAATATTCAGACCTCAGGGGTTTCCCTGGGTTTCAAAGAGTTTGAGGTGGTATTAGTCCATGAGGGTAATATGGTGCAAGCTTTGGCACCAAGAATGAGGAAGAACTATCAATACTTCTATAGCTAGTACAGTACAGGTGGCAATTATAGCAAATTTCTGTGAGGTGGTGGCCTAAAACTGTGAGGTGGCGGCCTCGCAAAAAGAATGCCAAGGGAATCCCTGAGACCATCAGTGTGCAGAAGACTTTACAACAAACATTTTTCTATTCTGATATAAATTTATGTTGAACCCTGCATAATTAGCACAAATCATCAATGTGTCCTATAATCGTATGGACAAAAGCAAAAGATCCAGATGTTACCAATTGATGATGTACTGCTATGCCTTGACTGGTCAGAACACTTATCCACTGTAGCCTGAAGTTTTGATATCTCTTGTTCCCTGTTCAATAACTTTTTCTCTGTGTGCTCCAACTTCTGTTGCCTATTGTTGCAATTCTCTTGCAGTTTCCTGAAGATAGTCAAATACAAAGTACATTTTTGAGTCTTTGTTCATCAAAACAAAGAGACTATTGTCAGATGTTTGAAAAGCTAACAAAATGCATATTGAAAGGACAAAATTCAATGAAATAGAATATTTAGCATAAAACATTTTGTCAAAACCTTATCTTGGAGCAAATTATTGGAAATTTATCATTTATCAATAGAACTGCTAGTAAATGGAATAGCAATCCACAAATCTCTTTGAATTTGTGATATCATAACAATCCTGTTGAAAGGGAATAAGCAGTCCCCCAAACTTACTTTGACACATGAACTATATGTTACAAATTTCTTATTTCTATTGCAAGTATCTTTCATAATGTTTCAGAATATAAAGGTGACATACTAAAGGTAAATGAATGGGTTACCTTGCATAAATTTAAAACTTCAGTTATAAAATTTTTGTCACATGATTTAACAGAGCCATTCATGAATTTAGATACCCTGATATACTAATTCAATTAGGGGTGACTGCATTTTCCCTTAATTCAAAGTACCAAATTATTCTAACTGGTCAATTGAAACCTTAATGAAATGCTGCAAACTCACAGAAATGGCTGCATCATGGTGAAAGAAATAAAGCCAGCACAATTATTGGCACCTGTTAAGTTACCTGTTTTCATTAGAGAGCTTTTCCATTTTCTCCATAGTTTCTCGTAGCTGGTACTGGTATTTTTCACATTCTCCTTTTACCTGTGCATTAAGATTGACCTCTTTCTCCAGTGCAGTTTTAGAATGCTCTAGTTTACCCTCTAGACAAGCAATGCGGTTGTCCTTAGCTTGGAGATCATGAGCAGCCTGATGACAGAAAGATTATCACAATATAAACTGAATTTATTATAACACAGGGTTTTGGGCCATTTTCAAACCAAAATTTAAATGAATGTCTATGGACCAGGACCGAAACTGTAAACCTTCTTTTTTATCTTCCAAGTATGATAAATCATTTAGTTAATATATTATCCACATGAATGCATTCTGCTTCACACTGAACTTTTAATTGAAAAGCAATTAACTAAATTTAGAAATTAAAGAATATGGGCCTTAATTGCTTCTTCTGTTTCCTTTAATCTGAAATTTTATTCTTGGCAAATACTGTATCCAAGAGTTTTTTAAAGTTTTCCATGAGTGCAAGAACCTTTGCGATGGTAGTTTGCAAACTAACTGCAACACAATTTAAGGGATGGGCAAGTTGAAGATTAACTCACACCATAACTTCTCATTACCAAAGCAGTGCAGAGCTCACAGAGCAAAACTTAAGATAGGAATGAGTAGAATAAGAAGCAGGGCTTTAGCCAGGGGAGTCCAGCTATCTTTTGGACTCACTGATCTAGTCTTATAAATTATAATCCATAGAATCCTGAAATGCCTCTTATGCTTGGTACATTTCAATGTTTGTATTTATTAGTTTCAACTATATGGACCCTTTGAGCCCACCATGTTAGCTAAAACTGGGCAGTGCTTTTACTTCACTGTCTGTTAATGTTTTAATGCATAACTGCATACAGCATTAACAGCAAGGAGCAGGACTTTTCCAATGCTAGAACACACTTATATTTTGTGGTCAAAATTGGATATAAATTTTAAAGAAAAATTTGGCCAAATAAGGGACTTAGCCAGGATTAAAAAATTCGGAGTGTCACTTGTGTATGAAACACCTCCCATCACAATGGCCTTCATAGGTGGGGTCTAGATGTTTTGAAAAGAGTTTTCAGCATGATTATGCCAATAAAAGAGAAACATGTTTTTCACAGCCAATCTTCAAAATTACTTCACTTCTAATATAGTGGGAACAATGTCAGATTTAAACTCAATTTGGAAAGCTATGCCAAGCAGTTTCTGGAGCATCTCACAAGCTGTCCTGTGTAAATTTGGCCCTCTCAAAGATGCATAGGCCCTTTTCCAAATAGCAATTACAAAGGATTATGGGATGAGATGAAGTCAAGCATTCTTTTGGAGCTTTCATTCTTTGCCTGTGTTCCATGTAAGATGTAGCAGCTTGTGTTATCACCTTTACCAAATAACCAAAGAAGAACTTGAAGCAAGCAGAGGTGGTGTCATGGCTTCACACAGTTGACAAGACATTAGCTAGCTATAGACTTATTTCCAATAGGATTACAAAGGATTGTGGGACAGAATTTTGGTACACATCGCTTTTGTCAATGGCATTTTACTGTGGTCAAAAACATGGCGTACCAAAACTATCCCATAATGCAAATAAATTTCTTATTTAAAACTGCAGAAATATTTGTAGGACACAGAGTCTTGCATTCTATACTGCTGTGCACTCACTTTCTCCCTCTTCTGATCTAGATCTCGGCATGTTTCTTCCGCTCCTTGTAAATCTCTTTTCAAGGCTGAAAACTGCTGTTTTTGCTCTTCAACCTGTAACAACACATTCAAAAGTAAGACATCAAAAGCCTTCAAATTAGGAGTTAGACATCTACGGAGATTTCACTTCATTACATTCATGTTTACAGGTCAGGTATATTGTTGTGCAACCTTGCTTCCATATATTTACCAACGTCCTGTAAACCCAAATGCAAGACCACTGAAAAGCTTGCAGGGTTTAGGTGCCCACCAAAAGCACCCCTGTCTGATGGCTAGGAAATTCACAATACAATAAATGGTAATTCCCACAATTTTCCACCAAGATATAAAGGCACAAGAAAATTTTTCAAGGTGTGATTAAGATGAAAAAAAAAAATTTACAATGTGCTTTCTTCCTGCTACAATCTGAAATCATAAATAAAATGACACAACCCAGTGAAACCACTCACGTGGTCAATAACCTTGGACATGAAAGACTAGCAACATCACATGACACAGACTTGCAGAGGCATCTGGTCAAAACTTACACCACATGCACACATCCTCAAAATCGTCGTGATAAACATTACATGGCCATAACTACAACATGTTCCAAAATTTGAGTGTATTTTAGAAATTGTCAAATCATTCTTTTTCAGATGAGATCTATCGCAAATATAAAGAATGTTCTTACATGTGGCTTTGTGCTTTGGCCTTCATATAAGCTGCCCTTTTGTATAACAATTTTGGTGTTATAATTTGTCAAAAAGTATCCATATTTCCAGTCATATAAGCTGAGCATGCAGTTTGTTTATCTCCCATGTATCCCACAGTTCCATGCAGCATTAAAATATTTGAACTCACTTATACACCTAAATATGGGTAAGAGAGTTTGTCGTACATAGAGTGAATCAATGGTGAAAATTTCAACCATTTGCTTCAAAGTTGTCTTAAACGTTACCTTGCTTCATTTTTAAACTGACATAAAAGTACAAAAGCTTTTTATATGCACAAAGCTGCTTGGTTCAAACAGTTCAACAATGAAGAGATTTATGTTTGCCTACAGGTAGTTGAAACAAGGTTACAGTGCCATCTTAATATGCCATTCTCTTTCAACTTCTCCACTGACATCTGCTTGCATTCAATATTCCTGTATGCACCAGATGAATTCCTCATTGGCTTTTATACTCTACCTTTTTTAACTGCTTTTGGTAAGCTGCTTCTATGCTTTCTAACTGGAACTGTTTCTGTTTCTGGTCCTTTTGGAGTTTTTCAAGATTTCCCTCCAGCTGTTGTATCTTCTGTAGAGCTCGATACGGAAGCCCATCTTTCCATTCGTCATCAGCCCAACTCATTTTCTCAGTTGGAAGTTAGAGAAACCTAAGTACCTTAGAAGTGAAAACAATTTTGAAAATCATGAAAATGGCACTGGATTATTAAAAATCATACAACTGATTGTGTTTGTTTTGTAATAAGAATGATAAATGTGGGATTTAAGGTTAACAGGCCCACACCTACAATTTGTACCAAATCAGTGGATACAGGAAGGTTCAGCAACTGGATCAAAAACTTTTGATAGGACCTTTGTCAGCCTTGTAGAAATTGATTCTGAACTTTGAAGGTAGCTTCTAAGGCCTACCTTCAAGGCAATTGTTTGGGTGCATCATGAATGATATTGTATGTAGAAAACTTTGGCCAAGTTTTCTGATTAGGCATACAACAGTGAAGGTGACACCACCTACCTTCCTTATGCAATTATGACTTCACACTCTAGTCTGATCGTGTAATTTCCTCATTTTGCATACATACCAGTATGACATACAAATGATTACAACATTTCATCTTCATGTTGTGCATGTGTACCAGGCTATAAGCCTATGAGAGTTTTGTGGGGTTAGGTTTGCCAGGTTAGGGTTAAATGAGTTTAAGGGTTAGTTTATTGAAGAGTGGCCATGTGATAAAAGCAGTCACAGAAGGTAAAACATTCACACATCAAAAGAGGGATGAGCATCATTCACAGTTATTTCGGAGTTCAAAGATGGTGCTCAACAGTCGTCCTGATGTCACAGTACCATGCAGAAATGAATAAACCAGTTAAGGTAAAATTATTCACATAAACTTTATATTTTGCCTAAAAACTTGCCAAACACAGAACAAAGAGTGAAATATACTGTTGTTACAATACTTGTAATGTGAGCCCTGGCATGTTAAGGTGTGCTACAAATCACACTCCTCAGGACATTAAGAAGTGTTGTAAGGTGTGCTGTTTTATATCAAACTTTAATCCTGCCCTAATAGATTTACCTAAGTTTCCATTCTTTATCTAGGCCTAAGTGTGCAAAATATCGCACTTTTCATGGTGATTTAAGGTGAGTGATGGTGTGCAATCACACTCGCATGCCTCAAACTTCAAGGCCTGACCAATGTCCGTGCGATCATTGTGCAAACTAATACAACACATGTTAATACTTCTGAATTTGACTCTGTATCCGCCTAGCCACTTCATGCAAAGTTATGAAGGACTTAGAATATTTTCATGCTACTTAATTGCAGTGATTCTTGGTTAGGGTTAGGCATAACATTAGGTATGTTTTGGTCATGGATTTAATTTTGACTCCATATTCGTTGAGGCCTAGCCACTCGTAGAAAGAGAGGTAGGCCTAGGCCTACGCTGGCCTAGGTCTTTAGATTTTTTTCCCACAAAGGATTTTACATAAAGTGCAGCTTTGACTCCATTATTCATGTAGCCACTTCATGAAAGATAGGTAGGTGGTCGACTTAGAAAATATCACACTGCCTGCAATGCTTCTTGGTTACACAGTTTACAGTATGGGCTAGGTGTATCTCCCAGTTCCCATGCTCTTTTTAAATGCGTGGCAAAATCATTAAGGCCAAGGGAATGAAAGTCATAGAATACCGTCCACTGCCTGCATGTGCTGAAACATGCAGCTGAAAACGTTCATGATTTGAAAAAAAATGATTATTTCAAAAAACACAATCTGCCAAAATGTTTTACTTTGAATTTCATCTGAATTCGCAATTAAAACGCTTTCTGAACATATAAACTTTACCTGTCGTCATCATATATGCCACATAAATACACAGCTCAAAACCATTCTCAGCCATGGCGTGTACATCGTTTCAGTACTGTGAATGTAACTTTTGTTTTCTTCTTCTTCTTTCGAATACGGTGAGACATCCAGTTAAGGACATTAGTACACCACATACGCGCCGTGAGGTCTGCCAGAAGACCCTCAGAGAATTGATAATAAACTCTACGGGCTTAGGGTGACTAACAGCCCCCTCGATAAGACTGCCAGGGAGATCATTCCAATCCCGAATTGTGTTTGGGATAAAACTGTATTTTAAGCAATTAGTCCTAGTGGAGGAGGGGGGGGGCAGTAGTGCAAAGCATGCACATTATGAGTAACACAAGTGGGTTTACAAAGGCCAGACAGAGGGATATTAGCTTGACCATGGATACCTTTGGTGAGGAGTTGAAGCCTACAATGCCTACGGCGATCGGATAAAGTGCCGAGACCAAGATCTTTCAAAAGGGTAGGACTTCACTAAACTAACTTCACGGGAGTACTGGTTGGCAATAAACCGAACAGATCTCCTTTGTACTCCTAGTTTATCTTGAAGTGATGCCTGATATGGATCCAGAGTCCGCATTAGTGTCAAAGTTTTGTAAGGCAATTTCTGGTGTCGTTTTGGCCAAATGGAATCCTGCATATGGTTTTGTGTACAAAAACTGCTATTCATTTCAGAAATTGTATGGCAATCACACTCATTTGGGGAGCATTTTGCTATGCTATACCAGCTAATGCAGACACTGTATGGATCCCAAACGGAACAAGCATACCCCAACAAAGGCCTCAGCAAACCTTTATAGGCTGCCAATTTAACTTCCTCGGCTTTGAATCACGTATAATCTGTACCACAACATAGTCAGTCGTTTTGCCTACAGTGGTCGTTCACTGATGTCATAGCACATGGTTTTTTCCTTCACGTTCACTTTGGACGGCAAAAAAGAACTGCCTCCTACTCAGTTACTAGGCCTACAGCTAGTTGTTTATTTCTTCAGTTGTCTTTCCAAATCTTGAATTCCTTTAGGTGAAACTTTCTTTTTCTGCTCTTGGAGGCATGTGCAACAAATGATAAGCAATAAATAACAATTTTGCCCAAAAATATTTTACACCAGCTAGGTAAAAGGCCCTTTTAAAACCAGCCTTGCATGGTAAGTCAATGTAGGTCTAATAAGGAGTTGCGTTCCCGGCGGACATGTATTACTCATGCACCTATACTGGCTGCACTCATAACACCAACGTCCACGAATTTTCGCAAGAATTCTTCGTCAAACTGCGTAAAAACTGTACGCTATTAACTATTCATATATACGATCACAACAAACAGAATTATAAATATTCACCGGAAAAAAACAACTAAAGCAAGTCTTGATTATCATGCTGTTTCGAACAACAAATGTCAGTGGGGTTTTAGTGTGTGATTCGCCTGCTTCAAGCTCACACAATAAAAGTTTCATTGACTTACTGTGTAAAAGTGAACGTTGCAGCTGAAGCCTTCCGTGCAATATGAATATTCATATACTGAAACCAATCAAAAGTCAAGAGAATAAAATCATATTGTGCTCATGAATATAACGAAATTGGATGATCTCTGTCATGGTTCGCAGGTGTTAGAGTAATTACGCCAAAGAGGAGTACACATTCGACACTAGTCCACAGTCTGCTGACCTAGTATTTGGGAAGCTTTGGGGCTTCCCATACTAGGTCAGCAATATACCCATTGTCAAAATTGGGCTACTGCGACTTCAAAAATTTTGAATGGTCTCGATCTTTCTCAAATTCTCGATACTCCTACATAATTGACCTCTACGGGGCCTTATATGTTTAAGACCCTTCATTCTAAGATTATTAGGCCTAGCCTAGCACTTAGTGTCCAAAAAAAGACCAAAAATTTTGATTTACACAAACGATCCTGTTTTGATTTTTAACATTCTATGAAACTGCCAAATCGTGTAACTAGGACGTTCACACTATTGTATGCTAAATAGCACGCACTGCTGTTTAATTGTGACATATAGTCCATAGTTACGTTCATACACGCGCATACGCGTAAATAGCAACAATCACTGCAGCAACGCACGCAGAAGATATTACTCTCACAGTAATATGCGGTCAAAAGTTTGTGTTGCAATAGCCTAGGCCTAGTTCAGGGAACAAAGTGTACGTGAGAACTAGGCCTAGGTACCCCAGGCTAATTCGACACCTGCTATGAAGGTGAAATAAGGAGTGGTTTTGCCGTCCAGAGAAATTAATCACCTGGTAGGCCTAGGCCTAAGCTATAAAATACGTCATCTGCAAGACCTCCATATTGACCAGTGCAGTGATTTCACTGACTCGGGCACCCGGGTCAATGACGCACAACTTTTCATTTTGACGCACGGACACAAAACCTCTGGGGTCAAACTGATGCACAGCTTTTTCGCCCCAACAATCAGTAATGATAACGCAATATTTCCAATACATTCATGGTGCAAATTAATTCACAAAATGTAGCACTTTCCAGTTCCCATATTGACTATCGACAGACTGAATCCCGACTGGAAAACATGTATGTTACGCCGAAGATCTTCGGCGTGCAGTAAAGACCTTATACGCCAATTTCATGGCGTGATTTTCTTGTCTTTTACGTACACACTGTACTTAGAACACAGTACAACAATTTGGCGTGGCGTAAAACTTGAGAAAACGGTGACTGGGGTAAAAATTTGGTGCAGGAAATACGAACTTTCCAGACTGGGACTGAATATCATGTCAAGAAAAAGATAGGCCTCCAGGCCTAGCCTAGTGGAAAAGCACCACAAATATAGAAAAGAAACAAAAAACAGGAATTATTAGGCTAAAGTTTGTTGTATTAAACTCAAATTTATTTTGACCCCTTCTCTTTTAAATTTGACTCTTGTAAATTTATTTTGAAGGATCTGTGACTCCTGAAAAAAAAATACTGAGTGAAAACCCTGCAGTGTTGCAAAATAATGAATAACTGTTAGGCCTAGCCTAGGCCCTAATGAAAAAAAAAAGGCCTCATGTGTTTCCTAAAATCACCCGGACGGTATTCTATGACTACGACTATGGCTAGTAATATGGGAAACGTTAGGATAGTAGGCTAAATAGGGCCTTTATAGATTACAGGCTAATGAGTAATGGCTATTCACGAATTATCCTTACTCCTTAGCCTAACGTTACATGATGCTGCTGTCAATTTAAACTTTCTGGATGACGAACGCTGCAACCAACTTAGGCCTAGGTAGGTCTCTCTAGTTTCATTGTAAATTTACCCTTTCATACATATATCACTGTGGATTGCGTACTAACCTAAAGGAAGACAGCACCTTTTAATTTTAATTTCCGATGTATACTCTACGCTCTCTTACAGAAGATGATCAAAAAATTGCAGCAACTTTCATCGGCTTCAGTGAGGCAACATTTCGTTGTGATTCAATTCCGCGTTGATGTTAATGATATGTACGTAGCCTACGGTCAACAATAATAAACGTACACAACAGCAAGTTACGTCTTGCATGATTTAAATTCAAGCGCTATGAAATCGAGGGCGCGATTCATGAAGGCCAAATCTAAATATACGGCTCTGAGGACTGATCTTTGAAACCACCGAAATAAAACAAACAATTACTGCAAACTATGATTTTTCACACTAATGAAAATTATCCAGTCTCGATTTCCACCAAAGTGGAGTCGTTACTCGACCCCCTGCCAGGAGTCGCAACTCTGAAGTAGAGTCGGGCAACCAATCGATGGCACTTTAAAAGGACTATATGGTAGGCCTTAGTCATCAGGCCCGTATCCGGAGGGGACACTGGGGGCACGTGTTCCCTGGGTAGGAGGGGAGGAGAAAAAATGAGAAAGAGAAAAGAAAGGAGAACAAAAAAGGAAAAGGAAGAGGAAAGAAGAGAAATAAGGAGAAGCGAGTAGGAAAAGAGAAAAAGGAAGAAGAGAAGACGGAAAGAGAGGGAAAATAAAACTGAGAATAAGGGAACGGAAATGACGCGTTTGATGAAATGGTAGTAGCGGCATAGCTAGTGCGTTACTGAACTGCCTCTGGGTGTTCCCGACTAGCTTATTCTGCCCGTCAACTGATTCGTGGAGGATACAATTGCCAGCAACCCGTGTGATGTGAGCCTCAATTTCCCCTTTTGAGAGGTCCCGGTGGGAGGTGGACATTTTTTCATATCACTTATGAATATTATTGGCACAAAAGTACCAGTGAACTTTTCTAGCATAAACAAGGTGTAATCTTACACTGAATCATCCCCGGGGCCTTATGGTAGCCCATAGCAACATGGTTCCCTCATCTTTCGAAAAGCACTCCACTCTTTATGTACGCTTGCGGAGTTGAAGGGGCACCATCATAGCCATAGCCATGGTCCGTTCCTTGTGAGACTTTCCACATAATCCACGTCTCTGCACAGCAAGAAAAGGGGGAGCTGCCGCCAGGAAAGGGAAACTTTGCACACTTAGGGAGCACGTTCATACATAGGCCCGATTTCTTTAAGTGATGATCCGGGTACGACTTGAGATAACATCCCCTGTTCTTCCCGTAAACTGCCATCATCTGTTGACACCACTAGCTGCAAACTTAATTTTCTTCAGTGCCCACCTTTGCGTTATCGAGCCCCCTATATCAGAATCTCTGGCCACGGGCCTTCTCTTTATCCGGTTTCACTAGCCGGGGTCAAGGCAACATAGCCCCCCCCCCCCCCTTAAAATGTGTCTACAACCTCGCTTGCACAGCAGCAAAAGTTGAAAGCTGTTTATGAATTACCAGGTAAAAGACGGGCTTTTTGACTGGCATGTAGGTTTGTTGGGCAATCTGAATGCAGGTTTTGTCATGGAAATCTTTTTTAAGAAAAAATTTCGGGGCGCTTCGCGCGCATGCGTCACGGTTTGCACTCCATCTCATGACCATTATTAATTTAATTATAGTACATGGAACTATTCTGATCAAACAATTTCCGAAAAACAGAGATACATCACCAAACATCTGTAGGGGTCTCGCATCGGCAATACGGGATCTTTCAATCTAATTTGTAGCATTATGTGGAAGATTAAGTACGTATTTGCCTTTATACATTTTTCATTTTTTTTTTACGGAGCGCTTCGCGCGCGGGCAGCCGTTTTCTGTATAGATGGTGTTTTTTAATACACTTACCACGAAAAAGCATTTTGAAACGCGCTCGTTAGTCCTTCACCCCTTTTGCTATACCTGTCAGGGAGGTATAATATCACCTTCCTGCACCTATACTCTCCCTACCGCCCATTCCCCATTGCTGGAAGCTGGTCGCCTGGATTTTTGTTTAAAATTATTAAAAATACGATAAATGTAGTAAAGTGTTTGGCGTCATATTCTACGTTATCATTTGGAAGATGCAATTGCTCCATTTTATAATTGATCAAGAGCTTCAAGGAGGCCTTATACAGGTATCTGCCACCCTTAGATGCCCTTTTATAATGCACAATGGAGGAACAGAAAGATTTCCTAATAGGCCTAGTCCAAGAATGTTTCTGTTGACTCCACTTACGTATTTTTGCGTAAAAACTTTCCCCGAATTAGAGGGCAGTAAAGTAGCTATGAGGGGACTTCAAGAGGTTTGTTGACAACGTTATTTTCTCTTGGACAACATACATTCTCCTTTCACCTAACCAAAAATTAGCACTAAATTATGAACATTTTCCAGCCATTTATGATCATGCAGCCCCAGAACTATCCCAAAGATATCACCATGTTGCATCTAAGCAACCTTAAATTAACAAAAATTTCCAAAAGGGGACATCCCCTCCCCAGGACGGCACCTTTATGTAGTGACAAAGGAAGGATCCCTACTGGTGTATACAAAACGCAGTGGGCATGGAGCAGGGGAGTTTGTTGACAACTTGTTCTCCTCTTGAACAACATACTCTCTTCTTTCACCTAACCAAAAATTAGAATTCACTAAATTATGGACATGTTCCAGCCATACATATGATCAGCTGCAAAATTATCCCAGAGATAGCACCATTTTGCCTCCAAGCAACCTTAAATTAACAAAAATTTTCCCAAGGGGGGGGGGACACCCCCTCCCCTTACACCTCTCTCCTAGGACGACACCATTATGTAGTGACAAGGAAGGATCCCGACTGTTGTATTCAAACGCAGGGCGCATAAAAAAGTGCAATTCACGTGCCACCACTCACTTGGAGAAAACATCCAGCCAGTCGAAATTTGGGACCTTCACACTCCCAAACATATGACCTTAGCTACGGCCCTGCATGGGAAGGGCCATTTCCGGCCATCTGGGAGGTACGAAAAACTAAATGGTGGCGCTCCACTTAGATGGTCGGCCCAAGTAGTGCTCCCCGGGTACAAAATTCCTGCATATCCGCCTGGTCATGGTCACCCTACTGTTAGGGGACGTGTTCACTTCAGTGTTGTCGCCATACTTTTCGAAGTTGGGGCATTGGGGCACAACCTTCCGCCGGAGGGGCACACCAAAATGAAGGGCTGAGCGTCTCTGGAAGCGTCGTGGCGACACGGAGACCCCTGTAGGCGTTAGGGCCCAAGGGCCCACCATATAGCTCCTGGTGGCCGGGTCCAGGGACTACACTCCGGTGGGGATAAAGGGGGAGAAACCCTTTGAGGCTCTGGGATGTTTGTTAAGTTGTGATCATTAGAATGAAACATTCAACTATCTTCAAGCATGCTTCTGAGCAAAGGGAGGGGAGCCCTCATATTCAGACTTTACAGCATCTACGGCGTATCTACAGCGGCGGACCTTCTGGGGGTAACCGGGAAGTACTGAAAAAAAGAGCCCTTGCAAGTTTCCTGAATTTTCTTCAGCAATAAATGAAAAAGGGTGACTGCGCCCCGACCATGACTGGTGCCCGCGCGAAGTGAGTAGCAGGATTAAGTATCCATGAAAATTTCATGCAAGTACTTATACCCTTATAGCCAAATTTTACGTTCGAAAACTCAGTGTAAACACTTAGCTGTTGAAAATATATAGATGTTAAACGATTACTGTGGATCATATCTCCCAATCAGGCAGTCCTCCATATTGGTCAAACTAAATAAATAAAATGTGAGTAAAGCGCGCCTCAAAATTGTAGTTTTGAGAACGTTTTGTGCAATTTTAGCCGAATGACTGACTGATAAAGAGACAGTGGTCCTCGTGTTCATATCGGGAGGGGGAAATATCCCCTATCATGTTGTAGGTCTTGACCTTTGATCTAAAGCATGGCTCAGATATGGCAAAAATACACCGAACATCACTTTGCCATGGTAATCGTGAGAGGTGAGGTAACTTTTACACACGTATTGCGCTTAGGTTCTTATACGTGTGTGACATACATTTCTGTGAGAGGCAGAGCCATATGGCACGGTGAGAGGCAGAGCCAGACGAGGAATTTTTTCCCAGGAAGAATGGGGACGATTTCGGAAATTTCAATTGAAATCATGAAAAATGAAAAATGATGCTCAGGTTAGGATTAAGGTTAGGTTTAGGGTAAAAAAGTGAAATTGCCCCCATTCGTCTTGGGAAAAAACACTACGCTAGCCGGGCGGCTCTGGTGAGACAGGGTCTGGTGAGAGGTAGAGTGCTCTAGTTAGAGGAACCCTATAGCGCCCTCTCTACAAGTTAAAGTTTCATGCGCTCACCGCGGGGATTCGTAACGTGGAAGTACTACAATCTTGGACAAAACTCGAAGGAACACCCCTGAATCCCCGCTCTCCCGTACAATGTTGGAGGTAATGTCAATTGGAGATGCACCGCTTTCGTTTGGACACAACATTGTACTGGGGTACGGGGTTTTCGTAAATTGTGCGCAACATTGTACTGGGGGACGAGGGTTTCGTAAATCGTTTACGACATCATTTTGTACACGGAACAACGGTTGGAAGTGTTCCAACAGTTTGTCCAAGATTGTCTGAGAATTAGCATCACATTTTTCAAAGGTTTTCGGAGAAATTAGAGCGACTAGACTAAGAACTTCCGTTTTTATTTTCAAACGTCATGATAACTTTTCTCTTAGGATGAAATCATTATGGCAGATTCGCAAAGTAATAATAAATATATAATCATCCATCAACGATAAACGGCATGCAAAGGAATCAACTTAAATAAGTCGACGCAATTACTTAACGGTTGACTCTGAGAGAAGAAGGAGTCAAATTACTGCTGAAGAAATGCACATGAAGTCTTTTCTTCCCTTCACAAATGTGTACACCAATTTTAAAACCCATCACAAATTAGAGTAACTCAGTTTCAAACGATAAACACTAGTTGTTCACAAAAGGGTCAATTGTCTAGGGACTTTTATTCTGTACTGTTATCGTGGCCTCCGGTTCCACCTTTTCAGTATTTCCCGTAAGCGGTGCAATCGGACATCAATTCTTCACTAGTTTTCGCCAAACCCTTTCACGTGGAGAGCCTACTCTATAGAATACAGTGGTCTTTAACGTGACGCTCGTTCCTTCCAAGTGGAAAGCAATTGAGCCTATAAAAAGATTCTGCCCAGGCTGATAATGTACCTTTGAGAGCATCGATGGCCTCTACTCTTTAAGCAAACTGTTGCTTTTGTTGGGCGCAGTGAACGCTTGGCTTCCGTAAAGGACCTCCCTTCGCTGTGATTTGCGAAATTCCGCAACAGCGCCCCAACAAAGAATGTCTACTTATTATGCATAGTGATCTCACCATTTTAGAAATGACATCATAAGCAGTTACGAGGGCCCCAGTTGTTTCCACCTTGTGCACGGTCAAAAAATATCCCAACTTTAGCTCCTACTTGAGATTTTCTTAAACTCAGACAATCTTAGACAAAACTCGTAAGAACACCCCTGCACCCCGGCTCCCCCGTAAAATGTTGGAGGTAATAATGTCAATTGGAGATGCACCGCTTTCGTTTGTACTGCATGGGGGACGGGGTTTTCGTAAATCGTGCACAACATTGTACTGGGGGACGAGGGTTTCGTAAATCGTGCACGACATCATATTGTACACGGTACAACGGTTGGAAGTGTTCCAACAGTTTGTCCAAGATTGTAGCCCGCCCTCCGTAGTTGTACTTCCATGCTCGCAACCTACAAGTTCAAGTTGATTCAACCATGAAATTACTACGTTCAATTCACTTTGAAGGATCTAACAAAGGCGTCGACTTGAAATTACATGGAAGTCAACCAAAAAACAAAAATACCCTTCTCAATGTAGGCCTATGTAGGCTATGGTATACTTACGGTACAAAAAGGATAAAAGAACCGTAATCCCATTGCTGTGAACGGTATAATATAGCCGTTGGGTTAACATTTGGGGACGTACCAAAATCAAATCCAGTCTGAAAAATGTTTTATGATCCGGACCTATAGCCACTAAGAGGGGAGTTTATGCCCCCCCCCCCCCGATTTCGATAGTCCCTGTGTTTTCTTTATATACGGTTCCCTGGTATATGGGTGCGAATGCTCCAAACCAAAAAGGATGTCCCTGGCCCTCAAATGATCGGCAAGCTGGCTTTTCGGCATAAAGGCACATATACGAGCCATGAGCGAAGGGACAATTTCCTCGGTCGACCTTTGTTGTTTTCTTGCAACTGCATAATTTTTCAGGTAGAAGGGAGAAACGGAAGAGAATAGACCCTTTTCCAAATAGCGATTATAAAGGATTGTGGGAGAGACTTTTGGTGTGCGAGGTTCTTGTCAATGGCATTTTACTGTGGCCAAAAACAACATGTACCAAAACTCTATCCCACAATCCTTTGTAATTGCTATTTGGAAAAGGGTCCATGGCAAAATAGAAAGGAAAGGAAGAGGAGACATATAAGGCTTGAATTCACTAAAACAAAACTTGAAAGAGTTATCCTCCTAATCGTATACCCTTTGTAAGAAAAGCTTCAAAAGGGAAGCCGAATTCTTCACTAAAATGTATATCTGATGTCGCTTGTTTGAGTCTTTGTCGTGGTGGGAAGGGGGGGGGGGGAATAAGTGTCTGGTGTAGTGTTTTGTCGTATTATTGGTGTTTTAATTTCTGCTTAATGGTAATTATAGCATGCCTGTACTTGTTATTATTTGTAGCGAACTTGTTTGTTCTCATTTGGGGTTTTCTTCCTCAAAAGTTTTATTTATCTAAAACTTTTTTAAAGCTTCTCAGTCATTGCTTCTTTTTATAATTTTTTATGTCTGCCTACCATATTTTAATATGACCATACTGTATTGCCGGCTTTGTTATACATATGCCAAAATTCTCATCTGTATCTTCTGAGCATTGGTTGAAACAAAGCGAATTAAACTGAAAATAAATTGAATTTTAATATTAATGTATAACAGGAAGTAAAACACGAAGTCTTAAAAAGTGCTTTTTTCTTCGGTGCACTTGACGGACACAACGTTCCTGCACGGAAGGGACCAAAAACAAAGTGAACTTTTACACAACTAGGCATCCTCCTCCCTTGGGTTGTTCGGACAAATTTTTATATAACTGTTTGACTCAAGAAAATTCGACATATAAGTCAAAAATGGTTCATTTCTTCGAGGAAAGTGTTTACAAATTTTTCGCTCATCTTTTGGATAGACCATAACCCCCGTATCCCCACCCAGGGTTACCCCAGTGCCACCAGAGTATAGCTCCATTTGACAGATCGTCAATAACACTTTCACTATTTAGTTGTACTTTTACCCATTTATAAATTAACAACGAACATAAGCCTTCAGACCGTCAGATTTATCATAGCTTTACTTATCAGTTCACACAGTTGACCTATGTTTGTAGTAGATTACATTCATAGGCGTTAAAAGCGGGCGGGGGGGAGGGGCTTAATTCCCCAGTCAAAAATGTGGTGGGTGGAAGTATGGCCAGGAGAAAATTCCAGTCAAGAACAGGTACTGAGTGTCGGGTTTTAACAGGTATATCCATAAGCGTAGGATGCGGAGGGCTGGGAGCTGCAGCCCCCCAACCAAATAGTTTTGTACAAATTCGGGCAATATGCTGAGAATTTTTTCGGGCGCCTACTGAAAGAAAAATAATGCAATGATGTAGCTAAAGGTAACCAATAGTTAAAAAACTTCCTTGTTAATTAAAATTAAGTTCAGATTTGAATTACACCAGCAATTAAATATAGTCGGTTACGGTATTATTTCAACAGTGACCCCCTGTGGGCTGGGGGTTGTAGAACATGCCCACGGTATTCCCCGCCTGTCGTAAGAGGCGACTAAAGGGGAAGACTTGAACCGTATTTAAACTGTGTTTGAAACCAAACTTGAACATGAACGAACGTATTTGAACTTTACCTTTTCATCTTGCTGACACTATATAACACATTGGTGTTGGTGTGTCGTTAAATCCAGTCTATTTCAACAGTGTGTCTGTAATGGGAGTTATATTATGATTATCAGTGGTGTATTTAGGGGGCCATTTGGCCATGCCTCCCGCATTGATTCCAATTTTTTTCTTTTTAGTACCCAAATACGTAATTTTTTAACACAAATTTTACTTCAAAGGTAGCATATGTGGCACCAGATTGCATGTAAAGACAACTAATTTTTCAAAAATTTTCAAAGGGGAGGGAGCACTCCCTTCCCCAGGCCGACGACACGATGCATGCTCCTCACCCCCATGAAAGAAATCCCCAAAATTATTATCAATATGGAAAGGTAGTAACATGGCAAATTATTGTATGTAATTGGGGGTTATATTTTTCGGGCAAGTTTTTACAACCCCCCCCCCCAATCAACTTGGGCTCCTACACCTATGGGTATATCTGACGAAACCAGTTAAAACCAACAAACTCCGAAGCACCAACTACCCATTGACTGGAATTTTCATCTGGATGCTTCCCACACCCCCTAAATACAATGACGAAAATCCCTTATTTGTTTCCTGTGTAAAAATGTAAAAAATTTGCAGTAGTTTACCTTAAAATTTGCCAATATGCCGTTGCACCAAATTGCATCTAAGGACCCTCAAATATTCGCCCTCCCCTTAGACCCCTCCCCGGGACGACGGTGCGAAAGGATGTTCAGTCCCCCCTTCCGTCTCGAAAAGCTTCCTACGCCTATGATAGTTAACATCTTAACTAAATCTGAAATGCCGGCCCCTCTAGCCTTGCTTCCGAGTTTACAATAGCCAGCTATCATTGCTTTATATCTTGCCTTTTGGATCGCCGCCGATCGTATTCTTTGCAGGGTGATTGCCTCTTTCATCGTGTTTTACAGGGTTCGTGGGGGTTGTATAACTCTTTGAGGGAGGGCCTCATTGTACAATTGTCAGTAACAGACGCGGTCCGCTCTTAGGCGGACAGGCAAGGACCATGGTTTTACAAAAGCCATGGGAGGACCATTCCAGATTTCTTGAAAGCTATAAGCCCCATCCTGAGAAAGCAGAATGAGCAATTGAAAAAGAATAGGCATTTTTCTCGGCAACAAAGGATTTTCTCACCGCTCCCCCCCCCCCCAAACAAACATCCCGTACTACGCACATGCAATTTTTTTTATTTATTTTTAGCAATACGCAGTGCCGTGGTACACTAGGGGCAGCTACCTGGGTTCACGTATACGTATATGCTCGACCATGTGAGTGAAATCGTTTCATTCTTCCCCGAACCGCCCAAATTACAGCAAAAAAGGGAATCAACTTAATTTCCGATTGGAATCACATGAATATCCACCAACATTACGACAAATAAGCGAATTTAGGAAATTAAATAAATTTCCACAAAAATATCGGAAGTAAGTGGCGTATAATCCGACGTACATTTTTATTTTTGTAATGTACAGCATTTGTTCCAGTGCGACTTCCGAGAAAGGTTATCTGACCTAACAGGTGTCATATCCGAAAATACTGTTAAAATTCAGTCATTATCATCCACGCCCTTTCATCGAAATTAAAATTCACTTTTGTAACTCATCCACAAGATTATGAGCATTGTTCGACAAAGTGAGCAAATATGTCATGACTAATTTCATATACTGTAACATTAATTTGAATGGTCCGCAGGGCGAGAGAAATCGTGATACGCACCAATGACCTCATCATAGTTTCAGTGTCTACAACATTCCTGGCATACCAAAGTGCCGTTTAACTTGGCGAAGAAATTTTGTATTGAGTAGTTAATGTCAGGCAATCATTCTACTCTCCAAGTAGCCTGTGCGCAGACAAAGGGTCACTTACGATATTTGTGGATTAATGTGATATATCAAGTCACTCAACAGATAATATAAAAGGTGAAAACGGATCAAATTTTCCTATCTTCTTGTGCGTAGGAATATTGTTTTTGTCGGAAGTTGTCAGTGTCATTGAGGGTAGCAAGGTGTTTCCCATGAATGTGTGAGTGAGTGTGTACAAACAATGAGTGACTACAGTTATCGATTTCCTTCAGTCAGCAACGCATCGGAAAACGCTTCAATCTGTAACAAGGGTAATACACGATAGTAACAGACGTGTGGATTTATACTGGTAATGGTATTACATGTAACTTTACGAGACTGATCATGGTAAGTAAAAGATGTCGCGGGAACTTGTGTACCATTTAATCGTTTCTCAGAACTTTAGTAGCCTAACACGGTTCGGATTGTAAAGTGGTGTGATTGGTACGCATTGTGTGTGGACTGATACGTGCCTAGTGTTGTCTGATGCATTGTACATCATCACAGGTATTTATCTGTTGCATACTGTTACTTAGGCCCATTGCACGATGGCTAGGCCTAGTATAATTTATACCAGAAGTTTTAGCTGTAACAATCTGCAAATAGACCTTTGGATGACTTATTTAGTTCATAATCCGCTGCAGGCCTAGTTAGTCATCAGAAAACTTAAAGACAGACAGTCATCACCCCAAAGTATATTTTTAGTGTATGTATATCAAAATTCTCAGTTGGTGACTGCTCTTTGATTGACATCAAAGTTTGAAAATTTGAAAGATGCAGAGTAGCTCACATTCCACACAAGGCAGAGAGAGTACTTTTACTACATTTTATAGCCTTGTATGCTCACCAGGACATGGCCGTAAGCAATAAAACAGGTTTATTCCTGCACACTGAGGAGCTTCATACAGTTATGGGAGGAGCTAGAAGATGCATAGTTGGGAGAATTGGAACTGTCTGGGATCATGAAAATTCCCCTTTAATGTCTGCTTTGAATGTATTGTTAGGCATACTTAAATTACTAAGAGCAGTGCTACCTGTCACATGACCCAACAGTACTTAGGCCTAGGGGCTTCAGTGCAGTATACTTTTCTGGTCTGTCATTGAGTGATTGACCAATGCAGTTTGTGGTACCCATAGATCTTATGCATTGACATCATGCAAAGTCGTTTTAAATTTAAAGAACAACACAGTCACTGAAGCTTGCTAGAGAAGGTACATGACTGTGGCCCGGCACATGTACGATATCGTCTTCTCAAAAAATAGCTAGCCTGGGTTGAATCAGGCCTTGAAGGGTAGTTGTTTTAGGCCTCATAACAAAAAAGAAAATAACTTTATTCTCATCACCGGCTGGGTTGATTTTTATTTTTTCTTAATGAATAAAAACCTCCTGAGCCCATGTAGGCCTAATCATTTCCATGTGCATTTTTTTAAAGAAAATCTGATCTCAGACATAGTTCCTGACGATTTTGGGATAAATATATTGCCTCAAATCACTCTGACCAAATCCTACAATCAAACGTTCCTCCCGTACTTGCAACCAACTAGGCCGACTTGACAAGAACACTCTTGATACACAATGTACAGTATAGTGTAAAACAGAGCCCAGAAAGAACACAATGAAAATTGATTTGAAACAAAAAAGAAAAAAGGATCGGGCGACGGATGTATTCAGATGTCAGTGATGAGAATCAAGTTATTTTTTTTATGTGGCCTTACGACATTAAGCGATCACAAATACATGTGGAAACAGCCTATATGGCAAATGAATTACAACTTCACATTTTGTGGCAAACCAACTCATCAATTTAGATCAAACTTGGTTTCTTTTGAGAAGCCAGTTCAGATGGGAAAACTGTAGATTGCTCTTGGATGAAAAACCCACCTTACTTTGACCCAGCTGGGAATCGCACCCCAAACTTCCCTGTTGCCAAGCTTCATCACATCAGATACCTCCGCCTTTATCCACTCGGCCACTGCACCCGTATTTTGGTGTGAGTTGCAGCTTGCATTGGTGACCACTGGTGACACAACTCAAAATTAGAACGAAAACAAACCAGTTGACCCATCATAGTTCAGTGCAAACTTGTGCAACACACACCATTGAGACTGTTAAGTACTTTCTTACTGTAGGTCTAATTAGTAAGTCATTGAAGGTGACTGTCCACTCCTTACTGGTTGACCACAAAAGTGTCCATAGTGGAGGCACCTACATTAACAAGACTTTAGTCAAATTTCTTGAGTACCTTACGTGAAGTGTATGTATTTGTTAGGCTAGGGATATGCCCCTGACAACACCTTATAAAGGGTGAAGTTGGCTTGATGGTTTGAGTGTACTGCCTTGCATACTAGTGGTCAATGGAACCACTTGGAAATTTTCAGGGGACTAAAATTTCCTCATTTAGCATAGCTATTCACAGTGATGCTAAGGGGGTTTAAGTTGAATTTTTATTGGGTATGTGATTTTCTGTTTCAAGAAGTTGTCTGCTTTGCTCAGTTCAGCTGTCAAGCAGTGGTATAGAGCAAAAAACCTCCACTGCTCCCAGCTTTTGGGAAAGTGACTAAAGACTGGGGATATGCTCACGTCCATCGGATGGGGATGTTAAATGGGGGTTCCGGGAGCAGGATTGGGAGTGATTAGTACATGCCTGCCTCTTTAACCCCTGAGCACTAGGCTAGTTTTAAAAGAGAAGGAAATCTCGCAAGTGTTTATCCATGCTCACTCTGGTAATGGTTTCATAATGAGCCAGGTGGCTTCCTGACCCTCAAAAGGTTAAACTAAACTAAATTGGTTGTTAACCAATATTACAGATGAGACGTTCATACAAGGCTGTACATTTGCTTATCTGCAAATTGTGTAGGTAGCCCTATTTTTGAAAAGGGAAAATGCAGTGCCCCCAGTTTCAATTAGTTTACTCAGGTATCCTCTTTTATGACTGGCTCTTTTCAGTCACATGACAATGTTTTTGTTACCAAATTCTTAAGTTCATACAGAATACTGTAACTCCTAAGATTGCCTTAACTATTCAATGTTTAAAATTTGGAAAGGTCCTTAAAATTACTTGCAAGTGAAATGAGAAATTTGAAAGATTTAGATTTTGTGTCAAAAATAAATTTGGGGTGACTGCAGTTCCCATAAAGTTATTTTGTGCTCTGCCAGAAGTCAACCTAGGCAAGAGTTATAAGAAATAGCTCATAATATCTAATGTGAAAAATTGCAAAAACAAAGTAGAATACTCTGCAGCAAAGATTTACCACCTTAGGCAAAGTAATGCTCCAAAATTGTTTTGTTTCTGCTTAGAGCAATATTGTTTTAATGCAGTTTCTTCTTAGGCTTGTGTTGTTTTGGTACTGTACACCTTCATACGGTACTGAGAAAATTCTCAAAAGGCGTATGTATGTGTAAATGCAGTTGCTGAAAGCTTCCTACACATGGTCCAAGTTACCACAACCCATTGAAAATCTGGGGTCTTCGACCAGCACCATACCGGGAAGTTTGTATGACGTACTCCACAGAATTACGACATTACTGTCAGACAATTACCTTTTTAAACACTTGTCCTTTACCAGTAAAGTAACACCAGTCACAGAGTGGGCTTATGTTAGGATTTGTACAGTTTGTGAATGTGTACGGCATTTATAAGCCAAGAAAAGTGTAATTATGTTATGCAACAGTGGCATCTTTATTGTGCCCCATGCCAGTGGCAAATCTCATTGAATTTGGTGATTATTCCATGAGCCAAAGACTACAAAAAGTTTGGTGCACATATTGATATGCCACTTCTCTGTAAGAACATTTGAACTTTACAGTATTATGGGACCAGCAAAGTGGAGGTCGACATTGATTTTGCCTAGCACAGTTAAACTGTACAATCGTTATAAACTACCATTTCTTAGTGTTTCCAATCTTTCCCAAGTAATGCAGTTGTTTAAAGTCACTGAACACATATGGAAAGGGTTGAATGAAATAAAACCTTCAGTATCAACACTGTTGCATTTACGGTTACAGCTACAGTAAAAAACTGTTGAATTTTGATAGTATGCTGTGATTGTGATGTACACTACTGCAACAATGCAGTGTTATTTCAAGCCTGTTTTTCCACAAGGCAAGTTGTGCCTTCCATATGAAGTAATGAAGTTGCTGCAAAATAGGGTCATTCCATGCCAATTCAACAAATGGTCCCCAGGTGACCCCCTCAAATTTTGATGAAACTCCCTCAAAATGTTGCAATGTATACCAAACGAAATCACTGAAAATTGTAGCTCCATAGCTCAAGCGGTTTTCGAGTTACGGCGTTCTGAAAAGTATTGCGCAATACCATATTTTCTCGAAGAAAGCTCTCATTGCCATTTGTAGTGAGTTTGAAGGTCCATTACTTTTTATGGGGATAAGATATAAAGCTGAAAATTTGTATGTGGGCAGTGTAGTGGCCAAATAAACAGAATCTGGTGTCAAAATTACCCCAGCTTTCTTTGTTTTAAAAATATGGACCACTGAAAATGAACTTTTCACTTGCAGAAGTCATTTTCTCAAAATTTGGGCCCATCTGGATCCTAAACTAAGTATCAGAGGGACTTCTTAATTGAGCACAGCATTATTTGGTCACAGGTCTAAAGGCACAAGCAAGTATAGCAACATAACATTTCTAATGATTGAATGACTGGGGTCCAAACATGGTCCTATTGAAAAATTTTTAAAAATGGGGCCCCATACAGGAAGGTCGTTGACCCCGTGGGCAAATACGCACATGTTTGAAATTTTTCGTGAAGAAGGTTGTACGTCTGATTCTTATATGTACAAAAAATCATATACAAGTATGGACCTCCTTCATGGTTAGATAAGGGAAATAAAATGAGTAGTATCCATCACTTTTTGGAAGAAACTCTGCAAAAGGCACAAAGTCCCATATTCGAGGGCCCATAACTCTTGAACCATACATGCTACAACTTCAAAACTAAGCAGCATGAGAAAATTTATGCCAGAGATTGGACAGATGCTGTCAAAACTATGATACTACCATTAAATATGAAGATATGATCACATTAAAATTGAATTTCTCATAAAATGTAATTTTATGGCCCATTCTTGGGCCCATCTCATTGAAAGAGTTAACAATGTGCAGTGGAGGGAAAATTGCTCTGGTAGGCTAAGATTATCTGTTTTTAAGTTACACATGTTGTTACAAGACGACCCGTCAGGAACACCGGATTGAATCCATCGACGAGCGAATGGAAAGTTCCAGAGAATTCAACTTCAACGCAGCCGTTCTAGAACTGTCTAGAAGTGAGAACTGTTTACGTTATGTCCCAATTATAGCAGCGACCTGGCAACACTTCTAAGAAACTGCAATTGTCGTTATTCAACTAGAATATTCAACTGTGTTCTAGAAGTTTCTATTAAGGAACCTTCTCGTAATTGCTGGACTGTGTACACTAGAAGTTTCTGTTAAATTCTGGAGAGTTCTCGAATAAAAGCCTAGCATATAAAAGGCAGTTCAACAACTGAGAGACTTGGAGAGAGACATTGAGAAATGCCCTAATACTTCATCGAGTCCAGACGCTGTTGAGAAGTTATTCCCAGCCACTGACACTGCACACTTGTGATAAATTGCCTTACGCCGTTTCTGCACTGTGTACAGAGATTGTTATCATCCATCATCGCTAGCCTTGTCATTATTCGCTCGTGGAACCAGTTCCTACGCTACAGCACGCTGCAGGTCTACCACTGTGCCATCGTCAACGTGCACTACCAGCCCCTTGGACCAGACCAGGCAAATATTGAGTAAAGGATTGTGAGTAAGTCTAATTAATTATCGTAAATTTAAGTAAGATAAGGAGATTGTAAATAATCATTAAGTTGTTGAATTTTAATCTCGTTCTTCTGTGATCTTTCGCTGTTATTGGTTTGACTCGCGACCACAAGCCGTAACAGAATTGGTGGCCTAACATCCGGGAACGAAAAATACTAGAAAATTCGAGAAATTCTGTTGTGAATCGTAAGCAACTGTGTTTGCTCAGACTACTTATTTGTTTGTTGAAGGCTTGATACAATTTCAAAATGCCATTCAACTTAGATAAATTCGTGGCTAGTCCCTCAGTCGAGGAACTAGATTCATTAAAGAAGTCTGAGATTGTAAAGGTCGCAAAACATTATGGCGTTGAATTTCAGCCTTTAATGCGGAAAGACGAGATTAAAAGATATGTTCTAGAATATCTAGTGGATGAAAGTATCCTGCCTATTACAGTATTGGAAACAGCTATCACTGTGCCAACTGACAACACATTTGAACTGAAAAGGCTTGAAATGGAAATGAATAAGGAGATTAGATTAAAAGAAATGGAAAGAGAAATGCAAATGCAAATGCAAAAGGAAAAAGAGGAAAGAGAAATGCAAATGCAAATGCAAACGGAAAAAGAGGCAAGAGAACATGAATTTAGGTTCAAGCAACTAGAGTTAGGGGTCATAAAAGCCTCAGACCCTAAAATAGGCTTGGATACTGGATTATTCGATGTTTCTAAGCACGTAAAATTTGTCCCCAAATTTCAGGAGGATAATGTGGAGAAATTCTTTAACCATTTCGAAAAGCTGGGTGAGCAACTAAAGTGGCCAAGAGATAAATGGTCCATACTCATCCAGAGTAATTTCACAGGCAAGGCTCAAGAAGTGTATTCCGCTCTGTCAATAGAGGACAGCATGGATTATGATAAGGTTAAAAAGGCCATATTACAAGCCTATGAATTAGTGCCCGAAGCTTATCGCCAAAAATTTAGAAAGTATCGTAAGGCGGATACACAAACATACGTAGAGTTTGCTTATCAAAAAGAAAGGCATTTCGATAGATGGTGTGCTTCCAAGAAGGTCTCCACATTTGACACTTTAAGACAACTGATGCTGGTCGAGGAATTCAACGGTGTGTGAATGATGACATTAGACTCACCTTGAGGAAAATAAGGCTGACAAGCTGAGTGAAGTTGCAAATTTGGCTGATCAGTATGCTCTTACCCATAAGTTTGGTAAAGTGGGTCAGACTCAAAACAAGGGTCAGTTTAGTAAGCCAAATAAGAAATATGGCAATAATAGTGGCACAACAGGTAACAGTGGATCTCAGTCTGGTTCTATCTCTCCAACAAATTCTGGTAAAAAACAACCAGATTCAAGTCGTCAAAAGAACGACCAGGTCAGCTCAAACAAAGCTGCCTTTAAAGACATAAGTTGTGGTTTCTGTCACAAAAAGGGCCACACAATGGCAAATTGCTTCACATTGGCAAAATTAAAGGAGACTGAAACAGCTTCTAATGCCTTAGCCAATGTAGAGAACTCTTCTGAGGTAGTCGTGACTTTACGGCCTAATTCTAAAGACCAAATTAAGGAAGAATACCTTCCATTCGTGTCTGAGGGGTTTATTTCCCTAGATGGGAATTCAGCTCATCCACCCGTCAAAATTAAAATTTTGCGTGACACAGGCGCAACTCAGTCGTTGCTTCTTGATGGAGTTTTGCCATTATCGGACTCTACTTCCACAGGGGCAAATGTACTAATTCAGGGGGTTGAGTGTGGATTTATTTCTGTCCCTCTCCACAAAATTAATTTGAAGTCAGATTTAGTTTCTGGGTCGGTCATAGTAGGGGTCAGACCTACTCTACCTGTAAAGGGGGTATCTCTGTTGCTAGGCAATGACCTAGCTGGTGGAAAGGTAGTAGCCAATGCAATTTTGACAGATAAACCATGTGATTATAACAACACAGAGCAATTAGAAAAGGAATTTCCAAATTTATTCCCTGCCTGTGCTGTCACTAGAGCTATGTCACAAAAGCTCGCCGTGGATGATAATCTTAAACATCCACCCTCCAAAAGTGAGGATACAGTTCCCAAAAGTGGAACAAGTAGGGAATCATGTAAGGATGATAATGTTAAACATCCACTCTCTAAAAATGAGGGTATGATTTCTGAAAATAAGGATGATAAACTTAATCATCCGCCCTCTAAAATTGAGGAATTAGTTCCTAAAAATGGAACAACTCTCCGAAAGGAGGAGTCAGAGTCTGGAAAAGATTCTAGTAAAAATGTTCATGAAAGTGAAGATTCGTGGTATGATCTCAGCCAATCTTTTATGACTAATCTTAATGATAGTCAGGATTGTGAGTCTCCTGGCCCCACACATAGTGAGGGGGTAGAACAGGAAAAATCAAAAATGTCTGACACACTCCACAGAGACCAGTTGTCAGTCCAACAACAGCATGATGAAGAGCTTCAGCCATTAATAGCTGGTGCACTCACTGAGGATGAATCGAAAGACGTCCCAGTCTGCTTTTATTTGAAAAACAATATTTTGATGCGTAAATGGCGACCACCTGATGCACTATTAGATGAAGAGTGGAGAATTTACCATCAAATTGTGGTACCTAGGACTTATAGAAGGGAAATACTGACTATTGCTCATGAAATGCCATTTGCAGGGCACCTAGGAGTCAATAAGACTTACCACAGAATTCTAAATCACTTTTATTGGCCAAAACTTAAAAGTGATGTGGCCAAATTTTGTAAGACCTGTCACTCATGTCAAATGGTTGGGAAGCCGAATCAGAATATTCCGGCTGCACCCTTAAAGCCAATTCCTGCTTTTGAAGAGCCGTTTAGTAGAGTCATCATTGATTGTGTAGGTCCCCTACCTAAGAGTAGGGCAGGGCATCAGTATATATTAACCATTATGTGTGCTTCTACAAGGTTTCCAGAGGCAATACCTCTGAGAAATATTAAGGCTCGGACAGTCTTACAAGCTTTACTTAAATTTTTCACATTGTTTGGGTTGCCAAAAGAGATCCAATCAGATCAAGGGTCTAATTTCATGTCAACTGTATTCCAACAGATGTTATATGAGTTAGGCATAGACCAAATTAAGTCTTCGGCTTATCATCCTGAAAGCCAAGGGGCTTTAGAAAGGTTTCACCAAACATTAAAGAATATGTTAAAGACATATTGTCATGATAATGAGAGAGATTGGGATGAAGGCATTCCATTTGTAATGTTTGCTGCCAGGGAATCTATGCAAGAGTCACTTGGGTTCAGTCCATTTGAACTTGTCTTTG
Source organism: Holothuria leucospilota (assembly GCA_029531755.1). Classification (NCBI taxonomy): domain Eukaryota; kingdom Metazoa; phylum Echinodermata; class Holothuroidea; order Aspidochirotida; family Holothuriidae; genus Holothuria; species Holothuria leucospilota. The sequence goes on along the minus strand of CM055963.1, from coordinate 29,594,313 downwards.
GACACACAGTTCGTGGACCATTGAAATTGTTAAAGGAGAAGTGGTTATCAGATCCAGGTGAAGACATACATCTACTTGATTATGTATCCCGCTTTAAAGATCGTCTTCATGGAGCATGTGAACTTGCTCAGGAAAATCTGAGACACTCTCAGAAGAAAATGAAAGTGTGGTATGACAAGACCACTGTGAAAAGAGAGTTTAAACCTGGTGATAAGGTGCTAGTGTTTTTACCTGTTTCTGGTCAGCCACTTCAAGCTCGCTTTCAAGGACCTTATGTCATTGAGAGAAAAGTTAGTGACACAGATTACGTCATTTTGACACCTGACAAGCGTAAATCTAAAAGAGTATGTCATATTAATATGATGAAGAGATATTATGAAAGAGAAGATTGTGACATTTCTAAGGATGAAAGTGTACATGATGTAAATAGTAACACTAATGATACAGGTGATCAAGTGTGTATTATCAATGCTGATCATGAACTCAGTAATGATGAGATCAAGGCTAATAATGTTCCTGATATGTGTATTAAGTTACAAAATTCTGATGTGTTGAAAAATCTTGACCAGAAATTAAGTCATCTGGATCACAAAGAAAAGTCAGAAATGAAATCATTAATCTATGAATATGCATGCTTGTTCTCAGATGATCCTACTAGGACAAATTTGATTGAACATGATGTTGATGTGGGAGATGCCACACCAATCAAGCAGCATCCTTACCGAGTTAACCCTAGAAAACGACAACATCTCAGGGATGAGGTTCGTTACATGTTGGACCATGACATTATAGAACCTAGTAATAGTGAATGGTCTTCCCCTTGTATATTGGTCCCCAAGCCAGACGGTGGGTACAGATTTTGTACTGATTACCGAAAGGTGAATGCAGTCACAAGAACGGATTCCTATCCGATACCCCGTATCGATGATTGCATTGATAGGATTGGGAAAGCTACGTATGTGTCAAAGTTTGACTTACTAAAGGGGTACTGGGAGATACCACTCACTGAGAGGGCTCGGAAAATCTCGGCATTCGTGACGCCAGATGGGTTATTTCAGTATAAGGTCATGCCGTTTGGTATGAAAAACTCACCGATGACGTTTCAGCGCTTAGTAAATAATCTTACGTCAAATTTAGAAAATTGTGAAGTATATGTTGATGACCTTATTGTGTACAGCAACTCGTGGGATGAACATGTACAACATGTTAAGGCATTATTTGACAAGCTTGCCAAAGCTAATTTGACTGTCAATTTGGTCAAAAGTGAGATTGCTTGTGCCCATGTGGTGTACTTAGGGCATGTGGTTGGTCAGGGTAAAGTTAGACCAATTAAGGCTAAAGTTGAGGGCATTGACAAATTCCCTGCCCCAACTGATAAAAGGCAGCTCATGCGCTTCCTAGGCATGGCTGGTTACTACAGACGTTTTTGTCCGAATTTCTCTGACATTGCTGCACCACTGACAAAATTGTTAAAGAAGAATGAAAAGTTTGATTGGACGGATAATTGCCAAGCAGCATTTGAATTATTGAAAAAGGCACTAATGAGTTCACCAGTGTTGATCGCTCCAGATTTTGAAAAACAATTTAAGTTGGCAGTGGATGCCAGTGACAATGGCATAGGAGCAGTTTTGCTTCAAGCTGATGAGCATGGTGTTGATCACCCTGTTTGTTATTATTCTAAGAAATTTGACAAACACCAGAAAAATTATTCAACAATTGAAAAAGAAACATTAGCTTTGATACTTGGTCTTCAACACTTTGATGTTTATTTGGGAACTACTAGTTTCCCTATCACTGTATACACTGATCATAACCCTTTGACATTTTTATCTAAGATGAAGAATAAGAATCAAAGATTGATGAGGTGGAGTTTATTTCTGCAATCATATAATGTAGATATTAAGCATATTAAAGGGAAAGACAATGTTGTACCAGACTCTTTGTCAAGAATTTGATTTGATGCAGTATGTTGAAGATATCACTGTAAGTTTTGAAATTTTGTGTTAACTATGGCACAATGTGTATTGATGATGTTGCTGTATTCATGTATTATCATCACCTTGCAAGACAAGTTGTATGTTATGATTATACCTTCCATTGAATATTGGACTACATAATATACATACTGTAGTTATTACTGTAACATTATACATTGTAAATATTGTAACTTAAGTTTTGTCCGAGACGTCCAAAACTTTTTCAAGGGGGGGAGTGTTACAAGACGACCCGTCAGGAACACCGGATTGAATCCATCGACGAGCGAATGGAAAGTTCCAGAGAATTCAACTTCAACGCAGCCGTTCTAGAACTGTCTAGAAGTGAGAACTGTTTACGTTATGTCCCAATTATAGCAGCGACCTGGCAACACTTCTAAGAAACTGCAATTGTCGTTATTCAACTAGAATATTCAACTGTGTTCTAGAAGTTTCTATTAAGGAACCTTCTCGTAATTGCTGGACTGTGTACACTAGAAGTTTCTGTTAAATTCTGGAGAGTTCTCGAATAAAAGCCTAGCATATAAAAGGCAGTTCAACAACTGAGAGACTTGGAGAGAGACATTGAGAAATGCCCTAATACTTCATCGAGTCCAGACGCTGTTGAGAAGTTATTCCCAGCCACTGACACTGCACACTTGTGATAAATTGCCTTACGCCGTTTCTGCACTGTGTACAGAGATTGTTATCATCCATCATCGCTAGCCTTGTCATTATTCGCTCGTGGAACCAGTTCCTACGCTACAGCACGCTGCAGGTCTACCACTGTGCCATCGTCAACGTGCATGCACTACCAGCCCTTGGACCAGACCAGGCAAATATTGAGTAAAGGATTGTGAGTAAGTCTAATTAATTATCGTAAATTTAAGTAAGATAAGGAGATTGTAAATAATCATTAAGTTGTTGAATTTTAATCTCGTTCTTCTGTGATCTTTCGCTGTTATTGGTTTGACTCGCGACCACAAGCCGTAACAATGTTCATAGCATGACTACAGAAGTACAGTTCTTTGGTTTTGTTTTCATTTCTTCCATTGCTCATAGTGCAATTTTCACTCACATGTCAAAAGGAATACAACTGCAATAAAATAATCATTACATGTGTATGTTAATTGATGCTGCCTGCAGTGCAGTCTCACCAAGGTCAATTTAGCTCAGATTTTGTACTAGAGAAATTATCTGCTCTATAGTTGCTGATGACAGTGAATAGTGACGGCCTCCTCGTCCTTGTGCTTTGGGAGCATCAATAATACACAAGACATCCTGGAAAGGAACCCAACATTCATCTTGTAAACCTTGTGTTGTTTTGGGAACGTTTCATGAATTTAACATACACATCGCTGTTGTCCTCTGAGCGCTCTACAATGTTTCCAATGTACCAGTCACGATCATTGATACAGGCAACATATTTGCCAGGTTGGTACTGGTTACTTTGTTGTGCTGATACTGCGTCATGTGAGCTATTTTCACCTAAAGATACAGTAGTCCATAGGTCGTCTCCTGACAATCGCCGCATTTGCATAGTACTTTCTGAGATTGGAACAAAACTATGGTGGGACCGTTTCCCTGATATTGTCTTGGATGCTCTGTATCTCTCTTCCAAGTTGTGTGCCTCTGCATTTGTTTTAACATCTTCATCACTTAGGTAAAAAAACCTATTACACCATCAATGTTCTTCACAGCCCATGAATACATCTGTTGTGGAGTAAGTATTTGCCCTTCCACAGTTGCCTGCAAACTACAGTAGCTCTAGCCACAAGAGGCTTAACAGTCCCACCAATACCATCACATGGACTCTTCCCATGACTTGTAGCAAAGAAATGCCATTCTGCATTGATTTCATGATCACTTTTGTGATGGCAAAGATTGGAAAAGTTTTTGTAGTTCTTGTACTACATAAGCTTAAATAGTTAAAATGTGAAGAAAGAGCAATTCCCAGTTCAGGTGGGCCCGACATACAGTGCAAGGCATGCATGGTCAGCAGTTTTTGTGCCAAACAAGGAGTGAATTAATATGTTTTAAACATATTCATAATGGTGTCTAATTGGCACACGGAAAATGAGTTGCAAAGTTAGATAAGTACTGAAGATATGTACTGGTATGTGCTCATAGCAATATCATACAGTACTGCACCAGAGCAATTTTCCCTCCATTGCAATTTGTTAACTCTCTCACTGAGATGGGCCCAAGAATAGGCCATAAAATTACATTTTATGAGAAATTCAATTTTAATGTGATCATAGATCTTCATATTTAATGCTAGTATCATGGTTTTGATTGCATCTGTCTAATCTCTGGCATAAATATTCTCATGCTGCGTAGTTTTGAAATCGTAGCATGTATGATTCAAGAGTTATGGGCCCTCGAATATGGGACTTTGTGCCTTTTGCAGAGTTTCTTCCAAAAAGTGTTGGATACTACTCATTTTATTTCCCTTATCTAACCATGAAGGAGGTCCATACTTGTATATAATTTTTTGTACATATAATAATCAGATGTACAACCTTCTTCACAAAAAATTTCAAACATGTGCGTATTTGCCCACGGGGTCAACGACCTCCCTATATGGGGCCCTATTTTGAAAAATTTTTCAAAAGGACCATGTTTGGACCCCAGTCATTCAATCATTAGAAATGTTATGTTGCTATACTTGCTTGTGCCTTTAGACCTGTGACCAAATAATGCTGTGCTCACTTAAGAAGTCCCACTGATACTTAGTTCAGGGCCCAGATGGGCCCAAATTTTGAGAAAATGACTTCTGCAAGTGAAAAATTCCATTTTCAATGGTCCATATTTTTAAAACAAAGGAAGCTAGGGTAATTTTGACACCAGATTCTATTTATTTGGCCACTACACTGCCCACATACAAATTTTCAGCTTTATATCTTATCCCCATAAAAAGTAATGGACCTTCAAACTCACTACAAATGGCAATGAGAGCTTTCTTCGAGAAAATATGGTATTGCGCAATACTTTTCAGAGGGCCGTAACTCGAAAACCGCTTGAGCTATGGAGCTACAATTTTCAGTGATATCGTTTGGTATATATTGCAACATTTTGAGGGAGTTTCATCAAAATCTGAGGGGGTCACCTGGGGACTTTCCAAAATATTTGTTGATTTGGCATGGAATGACCCAATATACAGAAGAATTACTGCATTTTAGCACATGTACTATATGTGCCCCCCCACCCCCCCCCCCCATCCCCCAGCTAGTCTGACCTGATTTCCAGTTCTGGTTTTCATTTCTTGCATATTGCACTGAACTGTACATTTTTTTTTTTCATCCAGCATCTGCCATTATGTTATCATCCAGTGTTTCAAAAGTGGGGAATTAACTTCATTTCTTTTGAAGGAAGAAAAATGTGTAGACCTGTGGACATTATAGGTCATTCCCCTCCCCCCTTCCAACACACCAACACACACTTTAATAATGTGAGGAAATTGAAATTGTTTTATGCACAGATCAGTGTGTTTCTGAATGTACAGTAAGCGACTCAGTGATGTGACATGACTCAGCTTTACTGTGATTTCCTAGTAGCAAGCTCATGCTTGCATACTATCTATTATAAGTATTTCATCATGATTTTATTGCAAACAAATAGGAAGGAGATAATTTACAATATATACCAATACTGGGTGTGGCAGTATGCCAGCAAATGTATGACCTGCATCAACGTTATGTGAGAATGCATAAAAAGTAATATTATTTTAAGTTTTGTTTACTATATGGTATGAGGCATCGGTGGTACAGTAGGCATGGTAACAGACATAGGCCTATTCATGGCAAATTGTACACATGTATATTGTACATACATACTTAGTGTACTGTACATCATATTTTTGTGAATTTTGTTTCAGTATCATTTTTGTGTATGTTTTAGATTGGTCGGAGTACTTATTGCTCACTGCCTATGTACAGTCACTGTGACTAGCATTCCTTCAGAGCTGATCGTTAAGCTTTTAAAGGTCTGTGGATATGTAAATCTCATACCTGCCTATTTGATATAAAATGCATTAAAAATGTTAAAAATAGCCTCAATTTCCATCAAAATTCACCAAATATTGATCATTGTTACCGTGAGCTTCCCATGCAAATTTGTGACATGGAAAGAGGTGGACTCATGAGATGTGTCTTATCTTAGCCTTTGTTTTGTTTAGCCTTCATTCCAAGGACAGTTGTAATGTTGGCATGCCCTGAGGTGTTTTTGTTGAAATTAGATGTACTACTTTGAAATGTGCACAACATCACATTTGAAACCAGACTAGAAACTACAGTAGCTGGTTAGTAATTAGCAGATTACAAAGTATTAACGAAAGAACTGCAGACACTGTAACACTCTGCATCAAAATTTTTGCATAGCTAAATGAGAAATCATAGAAAGGGTATAAAACCTTTAAGAGACATGTTTTGAGAAGGGTACCTTAAAGATATCATTCAAACAACTGTTTTGGTTACATGTCCACGTCCCTTTCGATCCTCTGCTAAATGTGTTTAAGTGTATCTACTGTAGGCATATACATCTAAAATCTGTAGGCTTGGACAACTCCACGAAATTTGAAATTCTAAATGAAAAATTGATATCTCTAGGGTGCATTTTACTTGTGCCTTTGTTCATTTTATTCAGCTTATTTCTGGAACTGTTGCATTTTTGTTTGTTTTTATAGGTGTCTGCTTTTGCAAGCATTGCTTTTCAGGCCTCCTGCTCTTTCTGATCTTAGTGCTGTGTTGGCACTTGGTCTCAGAATGTAGGAGAACCCTGGGGAATTGTTCCTCCCCCCCCCCCCCTCCAAAATAGGAAAGTTGGTTTAATAGAGGGATTTTGATAAGGTGCAGCGTAGAAAGTCAAAACTCAACAGGTTTTCATAACAGGTGTGGGAAATTTCCGGACACGATTTTAAAACTTGCAGGAGATGAGAAGAATGTGGGAATTGGGCCATCCTACTAAAATGCAAACGCTGTCACATTTTCTTAAAATTACTTAATATAATAATTAAACATATTGAAACTTGCTGTTCATGATGAGAGTGTTAATTAAAACATCCAAAACCTGAAATGTATTTCTATCTTTCAGGGTTGTAACTAGAGTCAAATTTTGTACTAAAATTTTGCATGTTTATGTTAATTTTTAGGTTTATGAGTTAGTTAGATGAGGTTTAACGTCCCAGTTTCCAACCAATTGGTTCAAGTCGAGATGACCACGGCCTTTTTTCCAGTTGTGGTTCACTGGCTTGTTTTCCCTACTCCATTGCTTATGCTGAACACCAAGCACAAAGGCAGTAGTTCCATTTTTAAAGTCCTTGGTATGACCCGGCCAGGATTTGAACCCTAGACCTACCGGCTGCAAGTCGAATGCTCTAACCACTTAGCCACTGCAGTCGGTAGGTTTATGAGGGAGGGTACATGGGTGTAAAACTGGGTGGGTATTTGGGAGGGTAGTTGGACAGCTGTGTGGGGTCATTTTTTTGCTCTTTTTGTAAGGTAAACTCATGTGTTCTTTTCTCCATTATGTTACTATTATTTGGGGAGCACCCTACTCGACAAGCCCTCTGGGTTTTTTAGAGTGCTTCCTTTCACAATATCTTGATGTTATATATTGTCTACGCTTGTGTGCATTGTTTCAATCATTATCAAATATTGTGAAGAACCAAATAAATGAAATGAATGAAATTTGAGAAAGTTGTAGAAGTGAAAACCTTTTGCACAAAGCCATGTGAAATCCTTGCCACAGTGGCAAATACCAATACATTAGGCCTATTCCCTAAATATTGAAAAAGGAAAAAAATTTTAAATATCAAAGTATTGAAAAAAATTGATGGAATGGTAGAAAATCAAAGAAATACAGTAATGAAAATTGATGCAAATGATATTACAATGAGGCTGAGCTAATGTTTCATCAACTCATTCTGTCCCTTTCTTGAGTCAAACATGAGCACAGTTTTATCAATAACACAATTCTGCATAGTTTTGTACCTGATAAGCAAAGGATTTGAAAACCGGTCAACATGGAATTGAAAGTCATCAGTTGCTTTTTTTACGATTCCTCACAAGCCCAGTTCTAAGTCATATGTAGATTACTGAAAACCTGCACAGAAGATGCATTTTGCAGAACTCCCTGGATGGGTGTTTACTGTGTGATATCTGTCGTAAAGACTAGACAGATGTCTCTTTTAAGATTTAGGCCTACTGTAAATTTTGTTTCATATCTTTTTGTCTAAATTTCTTCAACAGGTTCCTCAACATAACACAAGAGGTTATGAAATACTCAGGAAGTTAAGGTATATACAACAAACACTAATTTTTGATTTTTTGTCCTAAACTTGTATGATTTTGTGCTTCTTTTTGTCAAATGCAAACCATAGCTCTCTGTATAGGAGAGATTGATCTTCGTATCTACTGTGAGGGCTTTGTTTGTGATATCAAGTGCAGTAAAGGAAAACCAAATTTTAAGTTGGGAGTATATTTGTGCCCGATCAAACCTGCCTGTTCAGTACCAGAGCTGTGGGAATAAAAGTTTGGGAATCTGTTATTTTAGATCTGCTGGCCAAACTAAATCCTTAGTCAGCCTATAGCAAAATTAAATGATCTATTATTTTGCATAATTATGATTGCATTGCCTGCAAAGAAATTTTGTTCAGTTAACTAAAGAAATCATTGCAACACATCTTTCCATAGTCCTTGTTTGTAGACATTCCCAATGCTAAAGAAGACTATGGCTCTTGCATTGGGATATTAGGGACCCTACAACAGGTTGCCCTTTGACAATGCAGTACCACATGGGATCAAAAAGTCTTCTCAACACCTGTAACTCCTTTCCAGAACAATCTCTTGATTACACACCTGCTCAATCAACACTGGTCTGGGTCCTGGGAGCTTTAAAAGACTGTTACTAATATTACTGCTACCAACTTTGCCAAGGCACTTTTCTTCAGTGTAGGAAAGCCTGTGTTTGTAATGCAGGCCATAGCAACATGCTTGGGGCAAATGATGGCATTCCAATCATGATAGCTATGATATAATTTAATTCAGTGTTAAAGTACTGTGCTGTACATCCAGGATGTGCAGCCAGCCTAATCCAAGTTCCTTTTGCTCAAAGTGTTACATCATTGAAAATGGCTCCAGGTTTGAGGCAGTATTGTGTTCTCTTTGCATGTAGAGACATGCATGAGGAATTAGAAATACATCAAGGATTGGTTTCCTTCCCAGTAAAGACTATTTGTTAAGAAAGGTGGGTTTTCAGTGTAAAGTACTGATGTATGTTGTATAGTTTGGAAACAGTTTTAGTCATGGTACAGTTTTGTACTGTTAAATATTTTCCTGTCAGAAGTGATTTTATATTTTGAATTATTTTATGTTTTGGGGTTCTGATTTTAAACAGTTTCATGTTTGCTTAATTTTTTTTTTTTTTGGGTGGATGGGGGGGGGGCTGTATTCTTTTTTCTGAATTTAAGTACCTTATTATTAATATCACTTTGCTATTCTTTTGTTATTTCAGGAAATTTTTCTCATTTTTAATTTCTCATAGTTTAATACCTTATTGTTTTTATGTTTATTTCTTATTTTGTGTTTCCACTTGAGGGTTTACTTCTGATTCGCTAATATTCAAATATTTTTTACTTTTTTCTTTTAATGTTGTTTGAATAAAATAGGATATTTTATACTGGCTTTCTGTATTTAATTTTGTGTTAACCTTCTTGTTTTGCTATTCCACTTGGGGGCTTATTTTTGATTCTCTTATTTCCACGTCTATTATCATTTTCATTTTCTGTAATATTTTGTTTTTAGGATTTATTTTACTGGCATAATATTTGTTTCCATGTTTTTAAGTTTTATTGTACATTGCAACACTTTGAGACCTCTGCATATTGCACTATATTAGTTGCCTGTAATTTATTATAATTGTACATGTTAACAACAGTTGCAACAAAAATTTACAGTAGGGTAACCTGAAAATACCAAGAGGTATAAAATGGAATGTTTGGCAGTTCTTTTTTGTAGTTAACTGGCTCATAAAATCTGTTTTATATTTGCTGTAATTCTAAAATGGGCATATTAGCAAAATAAGTATAGTGTATATACTGAACAGAGTGTACTGTTGTACACAAAGATTTACTGTACGGCTTCTGTTTAATTTGTGCAGCAAGGTTGTTCGTCATCAACAGTACAGAAGTACTGAGATAAAGATACATTTGCTAATTCATGCAGTTTGTGCAGTAAAATGTATCTACTGTACTATATGTAAGGTGGGTTTGTAAAGTGGTATGGATCTTTGGAATACAGAAACGTATTTCTACTGAACATAAGTATCGTCAATCCTTCCTGTTGTCTAAAAGTTAGTTTTGATGAAATTTTTTGATGACATTTTTTGTGAGAATTTCAAGCCACATGATACTCCTATGCTTTGCTATTTCTGTTTTCTACTGATGATCTCTCTTCTCTGATCTTTTGAAGATGAAGAATTGGAAACATTTTAGAGGAGATTGGCTCTATTTGGAAAATAGCATAATGCCTCTATCAGCTAAAGGGAGAACATTTTTTGCTGAAAGACAAGCTTGACCAAGACACCTTCTTGAACTGCATTTAGTAAGCAAGCCAAATCACTGACATAAAAGTGCAATATAGTTTTTGAAAAAATGCCGTTTAGAATAAAACTGAAGAAAACAAGACGCTACCATGTCTCAGGCAAGAATTCTTATCTTGCCAAAGTTCAGCTGTTGGACAACACTACTCTAGAATGCACACTTAATCAAGAGAGCTTAGGACAAGAATGTCTGGAGATAATTGCACAGAAATACCAGCTAGAAGAGGTAAGGTGATATTATTTTCAATGAAAATGCATTGGCTAATGTTTTATTCTGTGCTTTGGTCTATGAGGTACCATACTGTATGTGTACAGTACTTATGGTTCCTTAAAATTTTAAAAATTTTTGAATTTTTTTCATATACTTTACTGTGTTAAGATAATGTACAACATGCATTGCTACACTATTTCCTACACTGTGATTTTAAGTTTGAGCTGAAAGCCTTCATGTGAGCTATAGCAATTGCACGGGACAGCCAGAATTCTGAAAGCCTTCAGCTGAGCTATAGCAATTGTACAGGACAGCCGGAATTCTGTAACTTTTTGCGACTATGTTTTAAAAACTATGTTATTTCATTGTTTCTCATTCGACTTGGCTCAGATTTTGTCGGTGGGTTGTTGAAAATAAGTCTCTATATATGCAGTTATTAGTTGCAAATTTTAAGATTATTTGAGGTTGTGAGACTTAATTTTCCGAAAATATAAAAAATCCTGTTTCTAAATCTTATGGTGATATGGGCTAAACTGTTGGATTTATACAATTTAAAAGGTGTTGAAGAAAAGTTGTTCCTGGCAAAAAATTTTGTGTAATGTGTAAAGTAAGGGGTTAAAAAGGGGACTCTTTAAAGAGCTTATTGTATGATAAAATCTAGGCTGCGTACTGTTACTCTATACATTCTATTTAAAAAAATATTGCAGAAAAATATTCAACATACATGTAGAACTCAGACTGCAGCAACAAAGAAAACACTCATACAAAGCAATTGTCCTACAGTTAAAGCTATTCACCCATCCTAGCCAAGCTATTGCAACATTGATGCACTAGTTTTCCATTTGAATGACCGTCTTCTTTGTTAATCATGTGTTAACTTTTGAAATTTTGCAAAGAGTGTTATCAGGTAAAGGATCTGCATTGCACTGTACCTGTGTACAGTATGAAACTTGAAATAGCATTGTATTACATGTAAAGGCATTTTCCAGTGACTTTTCACAAGGGTCCCATGTGAGAGAGAAAAACATTTCAGTTCATACCCTCTAAACCCTGTAGCAATAGTCTTTTCCTAACTGGAGATACCTAATATTAAAGACTACTTATTTTTGTCAAAAAATACCTCCAGTTCTCATCAAGGTCACAAAATGTTATGTAAAGTGGGCACATTGCCTCAGATTTCTTTTGTTTTCCTTTACAACTGAATGGCCTGTTGTCTTTGAAATTTGATACTGTTGGAATGTTTGAATATCTTTCCATGTAAATTAGCATAAATCTATACCATACTGTATGTAGGCATAACAAACAAAGTTGCTAAATATTCCCTACAACAGTGTCAATATCATAAAGAAATTCAATGTTTTGTCAAATTAATGTGCCGTGATGACATCACAGGTTTCCCATAATGCACTTTATCTTGAGAAAAAGTGCATTTCTTTGAAAATTAGTATCTTCCAAACGCTACAAGCTATTGAGATGCCGTTTTCACCCACTAGAAGAAAAAAAATTTCTGCATTTTTTGAAGTCATTGATTTTTGTCACTGGCATTTATCCCTTTAATTTTAAATGCTGAAAATTTTGTAGTAGTGCAATATTATGAGGTTGGTGTACTTAGTGTTAATAATTACTGCACAAGTGTAACTTGTGTGTAAATTGATTTTTAATGATACCTTGTAAATTATTGCTTCCTCTGTGTGCAGTCTTGGTGGACGTATTTACATTATACATGGACATCATTTTCACAGGATGTGGTATGATGGTGTGGATGCCTTGTGCATGAAACGATGCAGTTCTGCTGAGTTCATGGGAGTGTGCAAATAAAGTAGTGTAGCTTACAGTGTGAATGAGTGTCAGTAAAACAAAATTATCTCCATCAAAGCTCAGTGCACTTTACTTACGTAGGCAAACATATCAAGTAATTTTCACTGGTACACTAGAGTTGTACCGTTAAAAGAAAAGCTTGAAGTCAACTGCAGTGAACTAAAAATTTGAGGTAGTCTTACATTAGGTATTGGGCATTTTAACTGAAACAGTGCACATGATGAGAATGTGCATTCTCGTGAAAAAAGAAAAGGTCACTGCCACTGATAATCAGATTACTGTTGCTTCACAGTATGTATTCTTTGACATTTCTCCCAATAAACCAAACAGGTATATAATGGAATATACCTGCAGTGAAAGCAACTGGTGTCCCCTGTCAGTTACAGAGAACATCAGTATGTGCCAAATATAAGAAATATTGCAATGGTATGTAATATGCTGGGCAGTGTTTTCCAACTTTTTCTGGATAGCCAGTGGAGACTGTAGGGATCAGAGATGGGTTATCATCTACATTTCTGTTCAAGAAGTTAACGATGTTGGCAAAGTGAGCATTTTGAGACTTCCTTGGAGCAGGGAGTTGTTAAGTAATGAACAGGTCACATATTGTATAAATCAAGATACCTTTACTTCGAATCATACTGGCATAAGGATGCACATTTGTAAGATTCCCTCAATACCTGCCAAGTCCTGCAAGGAAAATTTTGCAGGAATATCACTTACAATGTTTATTATGATGTTGTAAATAGTCTTTCTGAAATCTGAGTGAATTAAAAGATACCACTTAAAACCAGACTTGTAGTGTGAGTACATTACCATAACAAGTGGAGTGTCTTTGGTTGTAAATATACAAGTATGAGTACGTCTTTTTCATGAAAATGAGTACAAAATTTTGTATTAGCCTCAATACGTAACTTCCAAAGTCAGTGAGCATTAGTACTCTACGAGTACAAGTCCATTGTCATGAGTATGAGTACAGGCGATTGTGCAAAACCTTGAGTACAAGTATGTACTCTGCTTAAAAGTCCGCTTTTAAGCTATGACCAAAATAGTAGCACATGCTTTTGGAGGTATGGTACCAAGCTGCTTTATGTTTGTTGACATTGTGGAGTGCTGCAGTTTATGTGGGTGGATAAAATTAGCAAGGGACTCCAGCAAAAAGGAAAAGACCAACACTTGGTTTCTTGTATTCACAGATCTGTAGATAGAAGGGAGTCTGTCTGAAAACAGGTGTTTTATGCATTAAATCATTACCTGTCAAAGATATCTGAAGATTAAGCTGTCAGTTTTATTATGGGAGTTCTTAGGCTTCATAGAGGTGTTGACAGTTTGAAAACCTGAATTCTCTGTAGTGACACATCATAAGTTTGGGATAGCTTGTGCAATAGTATGGTAAGTATGGTTGCCCTCAAGAATGACCTACATGTCTGGACTAGATTTCACTTGGCACTGGTAGTTTGGCCTATATTATAGACTGAGAAGTATTTTGGGTACATACAGGGAATATACCTAGGTGTTAGTTCAGCTTTCAATTTGATTGTGACCTTAAACACTTCCTAGATCCTGATAGTGGTGCAAAGGTGGTATTTTTGACTCAAAAGAAGCTTTTTGCATGTATCTGGACCTTCATGAAGGTGTGAATTGAATTGAGGTGCTAGATGGTTGCAGGGATATAGAGTCTTGAAAAGCTTTTGTACATCACAGGTGATGACCTTAGTGCTTAGTGTATTTTTGCATTTTGAGTTGATGTATACATGTAATTGTTATGTAGGCCTAATATGTATTAATTGTACTACCAGGATCTGAGAAGACAGTGTTATCCACTTAAAAGTTATCAATCACATCTCTGACATGATTTGCAGATGTTGGTTAAACTATGTACAGTATCAGAAGATACACAGTTCTTTCCCTGTCATGAGAAAAAGATTTGTTGTGAACTCTGCAACATTGAGACATTTGCATGATTTGTTGTACAGTAGGGCATTTCAGTTACAGTATTCCTGGTGGGATTGGTGTGGTGGGGTTATGTCAGTAGGAGGGGTTTAAATGTTAGGAGTTAGTAATAAATGCTTAAGTAAACTTTCATGTAGGCTTAGTCTATGTTGTTTGTGGTTTTACAATATCAATTCAGATTTCATTAAAATGAAGCACTCACAGTGATTTTCTCTACTTTGTATTTTTCTTTTTTTTTTGTGGGGTAGGGGTGTGTGTCCGTATCATGATGGTGTACAGTAAAGTTCTGAGCATCGTATTGTTTCAGTTCAGAGTTGCATAAAAATAGTGGTGCACGAGTTCAAATGGAATTTAAGAAAGTTTCCTTTTGAGGATGTACTGCAGTATGCTACTGTATAACTTTACATCATGTCTAGAAATAATACTGTACATACTTATGTATAGTAGGCCTTAGTGTTTTATCAATCATTCTGTAACATTGGAAACTTCATCCTTTTTGTCCAGTTATCGAAGAGAAACACGTTTATCTGTTTTGAATATGTTTTGTACACCGCACATTGAAAGTCTATAAGGGTTTGAAGGCAAGCAACACAAAGAGTTTTATCTAACACTGCTAAACTGTTTATTCCTTGTATACTTGTCAACAGTGCTACAATACATAATACAGTTAAGGATAAGTACCTCCTATAATCCAATGCATTTCGAACTCAAGTGTTCTATATGACCTCAAAGGTCATTGTCTCAACCCAAAATATGTGGTTGAATACAATAAGGAAGAATGACAGATCCAATTTATTGCTAGTCTCTGGAATGTACATTGGAGTGAATTGGTTGTGTGGTACTGCTGTGCTTGGAGGGTTCAGTGAGCAGCCACTGTGTACAGCATTCTTCAGTAGTATATATCTGCTGTAGTGGCTATACAGTATTATTGCATTCTTATTAGGCTATTTAGCTGAGTTGCTGGGCATGCTAGGTATGTCAAACTACTGTTCAGTACATTGAGAAGAAAGGTCTGTAGTCTGTACCTCATTTAGAGGCCAGTGTAGGGTAGCATATTCTTTACCAGGTTGCCAGGTTCCTTCAGTCCTTGTTAGTGGTGGCTCAGTGCCACAGAAAAGTATTTAATTGTGCAGTAGGCATTGCAAACCCAGATATATGACTTGCCTGTGAGACTTACAGTTGAGTGTACAATGAGACAGTGAGAGAAACATGTTGGGACATGTGTGTTAGGACAAAAATTGATTTCTAAGCAGTAAGTCTCATCTACACTCTACACAATCATACATTTGTTCAAAACTTCATCATACAAAAATTTGTATGGCAATGTTCATGAACAAATGTATCATGTATACAGGCTTCCCAACAAAGTTGTACAATGTCCAACATGTATGATGGTGTTCAAATTTTTAGCTGCATGTTTCATCTTTCCAACAAATGTTCAAAACATATCGGTCGGTTTTTATGATCTCATAATATTGCTGGTGAGGGAAATCATTGCCTATTAAACTTGCATACTTGGTAATTGGAATATTCAGCAAAATTCAACAATTATGGACCGACTGCATGGTCAAGTGGTTGGAGCATCCGACTTGCAGCTGGAAGGTCTGGGGTTCGACTCCTGGCCGGGTCATACCAAAGACTTTAAAAATGGAACCTACTGTCATTGTGCTTGGTGCTCAGCATAAAAAGCAATGGAGTAGGGAAAACAAGCCAGTGAGCCACTACTGGAAAAAAGGCTGTGGCCAGCCCAACTCAAACCAATTGGTTAGAAACATCAACAATTATGGACATTTTAAGTCCGAGAAGTATGGGACTAAATTATATGGCACACAAATATTGTGTGTAGAGTACATGGTGCTGCATACTTCAAGCGGGAATATTTGAAACAATGTCATACATTTGCATGACAATGTTCATGGACGGAAATATATCGTGTAGACGGTATATGATCATGTAGACTGTACATCATCGTCTACACGATCATACACGGGTCCATGAACATTGTCAGTACAAATGTTTGAACATTTGTTAGGAAGATGAAACATACAGCTAAAAGTTTGAACACCTTCATACATGTTGGACATTGTTCAAATTTTTTGGGAAAGCAGTCCCCATAATGTTACATTTGTTTATTACCATCATCATACGTATGTATGATGGTGTTGTTGACCAAACATGATCATGTAGACAGGGCTTTAGGCAAATTCTCCTTGACAGTTTGGATACAGGACACAAGGGTCTCTTTCCAAGAGTTATGTGTGCAGCTACACGTGTAAAGTTGTCATGTTTAATACAAAAGCAATTTACTTTTAACTACCTTGGTCTGTAGGCTACAGTGTATGTATCCTGCATGTATCAAGTGGTCATGCATGCATTCAGTATACATAATACAGGTATTCTTTGGAGGTCACAATGGGTGGGAGTGGGGCTGGGGTGGGGATGGAGAGCTGGTATGATCTCAAGTCCTTTATTGTACACATAGTGTATAAAGTGCTGTATATACCTTGCTTGTGATATTTCTTTCTTGAGGCCAAGTCAGTGTTTCCATATTTAAAAAACCAAAAATTTCTGAAATATATTGTGAAATTTTCCAGAAACTTGATAGTTCATTTCTGAAATCTTCAAGGGTACTCTTGTATCATGACAGTTGACACTGGCTTTCAAGGGAATATGAAAGCCAAAGGTGAACAGAAGATCCACAATACAACATGTGGGAGGGGATTACAGGAAAAATGGAGATATTTTCCCTCTGATTTGAACAATAAAAATAACCCTCTCAAACTATGTGAGTATGCTGAAATTTGTTGAAGTTAATAAGATATTCTCTTTCCAGTTCCTAAAAATTACCTAAAGAACATTTCCAGAATTTAAGATCATTTCAAGAAAGGTGGAAGCCCTGTACCAAGTACAATTTAGGAAAGGGTAGGAAGCTTGGGCTCCATGCCTTCCTGTTGTTTCTCAGAACTTAACCAGTGCACAGTTTCAACATGCTTAATACTGCACATAATTGTATCACCCCTATTATCAATGGCAGTCTCTGTTTTGCTTTCAGAGCCTTTGGGGGATTTGATTTAGAGTCTGAAATATTATTGATCAGTGCCATCTTTATTAGCTGTAATTAACTTCATTTGCTAAGTACTTCTGTGCCATGAATGATCACATGAGCTATGGTACAGTGGATATATACAATATGTCATTGTAAAACTATACAATAAGTACAAAAGCATGCATCTGCTGCGTGCAGCCTGAAAGTTGATTCATCCTTTCCATCCTGAAATTTTTGCTTGGTCCCAGTGTTTCCACTTCTCCTGAAATGACCCCAAATTCAGGAAATTTTTGTGCACTGCTGGTGTAATTTTCCAGGAATGTGCATATTTTCAGGTATTTTGGAAAATTCAATAAAGGAGAAATTTTGGTTATTCAAATAAATGCTAATAATACCAGGGAGGTGGACTTGCATAGTGCCAAATTAGGAACAAACAGTTTACTGCTCAAGGTGCTCTTTAAAAAAACATGTACTAATTGGGGAGATAAGTGGTCACCCTCCTCCCTCTCATTTTTCCTTTTCCCCTTCTGAATTACCTTTTGTTCATGTTCCTCTGTGCAAAAACTATATGGCAAATAGCATTCAGTAAGTACTTTTGAAAAATTCTAAGTTCCAAATAAACATTTCAGGAACATTAAGACTCTTTTTCAAAAATTTTAGTTTTTAGTTGTGGAAATTTTGGCCAGTCTACAAAGAAAAGGAAAACCTGGCAGCACACATCTGCATTTGAAAAAAAAATTAACAGCTCAGCTCTAAATTGGCCTGAATTATCAGACACTTGTAAATTGTCAATCCCTCACATGACTTAAATTTTGATGAAGAACTAATCACTCCACAATCACTTCACAGCAGTTTGTCATCATTTCATATAGCGGTCTACATCGTAATATTGATTATTTATATTAATAGTGCCTGTCATGGGTGTCCCATATCATTTTCATTTTGTAAAAACTGGATAAATCTCCTTTAATATTAACGATGCATGCATGAGGATGGGCCGCTAGGGCATAATATACATGTCAGTGTGCAATAAACTTAAATTGTTTGAGGATGATTCACGCAATTAATATTATTGTGACTTCCTACTGCTGTGACAGTGTCTGATATGTACTGTATTGTCTACATTTTGAGTGAAGGGTCTCTCTGCTCCAATGTTCTTATGTACATTTTTTTTTTTTTTTTTTTTTTTTTTGTAGTCACAATTATTCTGTTAAAATTGGGTTGCCAGCTGTTGTGTATAATCTGAGGCAAAAAACTAAAAATGTGTGAATATTAATATTGATACAGTGACAAAACAGGTAAATAGTGTACACTTACACATATATGTTGTAACAGCTGTGCGGTACAGGCTACTATAGTAGTTCTGATGCATTTTGTATAATTTGGCAAATTATTATAGTGTGACAGACAAAGATACAGTCATGTTTGGCTACTTGGCTTCATACAGCATGATTAAAGGGCGTTGGTGACATTAAATTTACTAGGGCTGGGCTGCTATGTTCATAGCTTAAGACAACAGTTAAGGGAAATATACATTATAGTTATGACATCATTCATGAGTATGTTCACTAGTCTCTTTGAAAATGAAATTTGACTCTGTAATTGTGGTTTTAAGGGGAATTCATAGAAGGATTTTGAATTTATAAGCAGTTTGATAATGTGAAGTGTCCCAGACTTCAACAGCATTATGCACCATAGTGTTGGATATACTGTAGCTCGTACTTGACTCTGGGAAGTATTTGTAATTCGTTGAGAATACTCAGAATAGAGAGACATATTTTGGAAGTCAAAATGGTTTGGAGGATCAGTATATTATGAAGTGTGATAAATCGCTTTTGAAACAAAACCATGACCAGGAAGGCATTAATGCTGTACTTAAATATGATACATGAAGGAAGTATTACCTGAGGAAGTAAATACCTGCTTTGACAGTGGTTTTAATTTTATGAATGAGTGGGTGGGAATACAACTTCCCATTTTTAACCTATCTACAACTTACAAACACAAGTCATATCAACAAGGAATGACAGGGTTGATATGGGACATTAAAGTTTTCATATTTTCCAGGAATTTGCTTGCTGAAAAAGTATGAAGCTAAAAACAGCTTGCAAACATCTGGTATCAGTAGTTAACATTAAAAAATCAGATTTAATTTGGAACTACCATGTGAGAATATGCAGACTGCAGTTTGTCATTGTGACAGTCACTGAATGTTGAAGATGATAGCCAGGATGAAATACAGGGCAGAAATTAAGCACTCATCCTACCGTCTGAGACCTGTAAAAATTGCATCAGGCAACCACTTTCTCTCTTTGAGCGTGTCCGGAGGACAAGTAGATTTTATTTCTAATTGAAGAGTTCCCTACGTACATCAGCATGAAATTATGACATAAATTATGTCAAGTGGTATTGAGACAAGGGTCTGTACTGACATTAAACATTGAAACATATAAAAAGAAAAAGACCATTGGAAAGGATACAGAATTTAAAATAAATACGTGTTTGATGGCAGCGACATGAAATGCATGAAATTTGCAATTGTTCATCTTTTTGTTTGTCACTTTCATTCAGACTACCAGAAAATGTTTAGGACAACTAAAATGTGGCTTTTATCGGTTTTCTGGTGGACAACATGAAATTTTTTTTAAAAGCAGGCCTGTAATAGGAAATTATTTTTTCATCATTTACAGCAGTATATGTATACTTAGTTAATTGTGTGGTAACATGGCTTACATTTGAAGCACAAAGATGTAGAACCTGTGTAATGTAACCAAATTTGTGCATGGTCTACATGGGCTACATGTCAGACTTTACTTAGTATACTGTATCTTATACTGTATCTTAATTCTCATGGGCTGCTTGTACTAGGAGTCAAGAACCCAGCCTTGAAATTCTTTAGGGCCCCAGATTTGTTTCTCATGCCACAGAAAATGGAATTTATAAAATACAAGCAGAAAGGACCCCTAGAGTCAAACTCATATTGTACCAAGATTGGGCAGTGTTGAGTGTCCACCAGTCACAGGATTGTTGCAGAAAAATAGCTTAGCAACAAAGGGTGTAGTACAAATAGAATATTTTGTGGGTAGATTAGAGAATAATTGCAACTTTTAACTGTTTGCTTGTGATGACCAAATAGTATTTGGCATGTCACTCATCACACAATTGATGTGTATTGCGTCATTTCCATTCCTTATGGACTTAGTGGTTTCATGAATACAAGGGAAAGAATGTTTGAGGTGGTTTTAGTTGGGAAATTTCAGTTTTGTTTTCAAGTTAATATAGAAGAAGACCTGTCATGACTGAAATACATGGAATGAATAAATGGGACAGAAATGAAAGGAACCATGGATAAGGTAATTGGGGTGAGAGAGAGAGAAAGTATGCAACCACATTCAAAATTTTTCAGAACTTTGGTTATTAATGTCTGTCAAAGGTTGGAAAGCTCATGAGGTTTTTTATCTAAGATGTCACTGGACTTGAATAGAACAGGTGTGGTGAAATATTAAGTAAAAGTGAAAACTGACATCTTCTGTCATCTGTCATCAACCAGGAGAAAGGAAGGCAAAAAGATCAAAAATACTGAAGCAGTAGAAGTGATATTAGGGCAACTTATGAAGTTGATTAGGTAGTAGGTTGTGTACATTAGGCTTTTGGGACTTCAGTTTAATTAATATATTTATAGGGGTTGCCAGGAAATAATAAGTGGGGTTCTTTCCACAGATAAGTGAGCAGCATTAACATGGAAATCTAATACATGAATATTTTATAGGATATTGTATTTGAATGAGAAATGTGGGTTTTTTCAGCCTCCTAACCATTCCCCTCTGTGGGGATACCTGTGATGCCCCCCACCTTCTGAAAGTAAATGTACAGTATATATTTAAGCCTATGGGTGTTGTTTTGAACATAGACTTTAATGTTGAAAAAGACGGGTTAACTTTGGCCATATGTTGTGCCTGGAATGTAATATTTTCGAACTTCGGGATGTTTCAATATAAGGTCTATACTTAGAAAGTTGGCTTGTTCTTTTAGACTTTTACCCTTCTAGAATGCCAGTGAGTAGTTTGGGAACATGTCATTGAGAGCAAGCATTGAAATCACTCACCTGTTCAAACTGTTGACACCTACTGTAATTTAAGACAACTTTTGCCCTGGCATGGTTGTGATAATGTGGGATTATACCAACAAAACACTTCTTAGGCCTTGTTAGTGGCATCTAAACATAAGCAAGATTTTGTGGTTAAAAAATTTACACTTTCAAATAAAAGAAACATATTCAAAGGTTTGAAAACACAGTCTTGCAATCAATGTTGGGCAAATTGTCTGATTTCACTGTAGACAGTTTCAGTAAATATTCCCCATTTTTGTCCTGTATTGTTATCATCAAAATATATCTGAAATGCTGATACCACCTCATCGATATTTCTAGTCTTACAGTGCATAAAAATGTTACATTATTTTAGTATGTTTGACTATAAGTCCCAACATTTTACCTCATGAAGTTACACAACACTTAGTGCCCAATAGCTTATGGCTTAACTTTAATATATAGTGTGCTCATTACTCAGAATATCGGTGTCAGATCAGTATCGGCTTTTATTGAGAATTGAAATATTGGTACTGGTAATATCAGCTACTTGCAATATCAGTACAATACTACTGGCAATGGAAGTACTGCACATGCCTTGCTATGGGGGTGCGTGCACAAGTTTCTGTCCAGCATGCTGTGAAATCAGTACATGGAATAGTGCTAGTGCACAACTGCAGTGTTTGTTTTACAGTTGTTTAAAGGGAAGATGCAGTCCCCCCCCCCCCCTCCCTCCATTTGAATTAGTCTGTCCCATCATCCTAATTCAGGAATGACTCCCATTAATCATGTGACAATATTTTTGTTACTTATTTGTTAAAGTCATGAATAACTCCATGGTTTACCTTCAGTATTCAGTAGTTTTATACAGAAACAATAACATTTATAATGAAAGATATTTGTGAGAGAAATATGTGGAGATTTGAAAGATTTGGCAGATATTTGAGATTGAACTTAAAGCAACTGCTTTCTCCCTTTAAGATACTGTACAGGCTGTATGTGTTTTTGATACAGAGGGAGATCTTTGGCATTTGGTTTGAGTACTGTAAAGTTGTGTGTAAAAGGAAAAGTGAAGATTCTTCCAGAACTGCTGTACAGTAGGTATGCTTTGTCTGACTCTGTAGAAACTGCCCAGGATGGTGCGCCCTTAAAATGGAACCCAGAGCAGTTGCCCTACCTGCCCCCCCTAGTTGTACTGTAACTTACGAACTGCACATTCACAACTACACACAGTAGGCTGTAGTCTGTACTATGGCACTCCATAAGCCCTTTCTGGCAGACGGTTTAGCATTGATGTTCACACAAGTTTGTACAAATAAGCATACTGATGGTGAATCATGCAGATCTGACATCGAGGTATTCAAGGTATGCTAATACTATAGAATATGTAGAAGAACATTGTGTCTGTAAACACTGCTGTACAGTACAGTACATGTCAGCCTTTATCGTTCATTTATTTAGGTAGTTACCAGGTTATAACGCTGACGGTAAATGATGGCTATTTTCAGTACTCGTGTTACAGTATCATGGTTGTTATAGCCATCGAAGTGCCAAACGTGGTGGTTTTATTCTGGGTTTATGTCCACTATGAGAAATGAAACAATGCTTAAGACATTCTTTAAAGTGATTGCACAATCTTTTTTCTTCCTTCTTATGTAAATTACTGATTGTCATAATACTTTTTTACTACTAAACTTGTAACCAGATTCAGAATGTGAAAACTTATTCTGGTTCCACTCCATTTAAATGGTTTCACCTCACTTTCTCTGCAAATAGTGTGTTTTTTTCATTTTATGACTGTTGTATTCTATTGTATCAGGGTTGGCAGTTTTTGCCACAGTCAGTTTTTACCGGTGGTTTTTACCGGTAAAAACCGTCCGGGTAAAAACAGGTTTTTGCCGAAAAATGGAAAAAACGGTAAAAACCTATTCTGCTACATTGAATAAAATGTTGTTAACAAGTACTTTTTATGCTTTTTTCAAAGTCTAAAGAAGAAAATTATTCTGTTACATCAAGATTAATCATTTTAGGCAATAATATATACCATATTAGAGTTTGAATGTGATTTGTTTAGTGATTTTGGCCATATTTTGTCCGATTTACACTGTTTTGTGTTAAGTATACATACACTAGGTAGGCTATATTTAATGCAGAAAAATGGGAAGGAAAATCATGGAATAATTTAAGGATTTATTTTCAGATGGATGGGAAGCTTTCCTGAGCATACTGGCAAGTTGGTAACTCCAGTCTTGGGTATACTCTTTCAAGGGGAACCTGCAGCTGTGTAGGTCCTACAATAATTCAGTGTCTTACAGTTCATTGACCCCCAGTAGTGAATGTCTCATGTATAATTGAACCATCCACCTTCCTTCAACATTTCCACTTTCTTTATAAAATAAAGTGCTGGCTATCCACTTAAGTTTCTTTTGTTCTAACATTACTACTTGTGGTTTATCAATTTTTTTCAATGAAGATTACTTAGTCAAAAAATAGTCTCTTCGTATTTGTTTGGTCGTCGATAAATTCTTTCTTAATTATCTCTCAGTATGGTGGACTTGAAATACCCAGAGAAGCTCCCTTGATGAAACTCATTAACTTCAAGTTGCTGCTTAGTCAGCATGTATGGCACTGTAACTTGCTTCTCTGCTGTGTCAAACTTAAGTTTCTGATATGTGTAAAGGAAGTTGCTTGTCCATTTCATTCTGCTACTGTACTCAATATGTGTAACAGATATGCCCTGCCAACTTATATTGAGAACTTTCATAACTTTACACATAATTTTATTAATCCTCATTTTGAAAAACTTTGCTTGATAAATCTAGTCATTTAGCAAACCAACTGTAATTTTCAGACTATTCCTGTTGGCATGTAGTTGCTTTGTTTGTGGTTACACTTAACAAGTTAGGGCTTACAGTACTATTGTAATAACTGAGTATATTTCACTCTTTATTCTGTGTTTGACAAGTTTTAGTGCTCACTTTGTAGGCAAAATAGAGAGTGTAAATGAATGTAAATAATTTTATCTCAACTGGTTTATCCATCATGTGCAATGGGGTACAACAACTGCACTCTTATAATTGCCAGAAGAGGTTTTTTCCATTTTCTCCCGGTTTTTACCGGTAATAACCAGTTATTACCAGTTATTACCAGTTTCTACCGCTGTCCCGGTAAAAACAGGTTTTTGCCGGCAAAAACCCAACCCTGTATTGTATTGTGTATAGCCTACTTGCATAAATGTCAGGTGGATATTTTTGCAAAGGGGAAGTACACCCATCTGAAAAAATCTTTAGGGCCTATATGCTAAATGCATTTCTTGCTGCATTCGACCATGAAATTTATACAACCTTACCTGTGCATTATGCAGGCTTAGACCAGGCTCATGTCCAATCCACATTTTTACCCCTTGGTTGGATAGATTTCAGCAGAGCCTAGTGTAATTTTTCCATGATTGGGGAGCTTTGTATTAATCATTGAAAGTGCAAATTATGTATACATCTTTGGCATAATGGGAATTCACTGTTAAGATTCAGGAAAAACCTTGATATTAGAGAACCTTTACAAATTACAAGGTTCATCATGTAGGCCTACTGTACATATGTCATATGTAATATGTCATTGTGCACAAATAAGGAAGGTGCTCACTTGCCAATTACAATATTTACCTTAGTATTGAATTAAATAAGGTTTGGAATATGATGACCAGGTAATTTGTAAAAAAATATCGGCTCACCTAGTCAAATATTTTTGTAAAAATCCAGGCAAATCAAAGGGACCAGAGGGTAAAAATTGCCAGGCCCCTGCTTGAATATGTAGGCTACAAACCCTACAACAGAATTTCCAGTTGTATTACTTGACAAGTCTGCACACCCATTTTCCCCTGTGTAATCATCCTCTGTGGCTACTTTCTAGCAAATGTAGGCTACAAACCCTACAACAGAATTTCCAGTTGTATAACTTAAAGTGTACCTAAAGTCTGAAAATTCAAAAATATATATTACAGAGCATGAAAACTGAATTCCAATGGTCCAATTCCCATCTTCACAGGACTTTCTTAAGCTGAGATATAAAATGTTGAAGTTTATTCACTCGATTTAAAAAGGTAGATTGTGCAATAATTTGTGATGTCATTGTTGTACTACTCAAATTACAATCTTTGTATTTCTTTGTTTTTCTGAAAGCCACCGCACCTTGTGCCAAAATGTGATCGCATTCTTACTGCTTTGGGGTGACTTGACTATATAAGCCCTCTCTGTACAGCATGTCATGCAAGAAAACAGGAAGCGGTCAAGGTCATATAAACATTTTTTATTTTAAAAGAAAACAAAGCATTTAATGTGAGTTGTACAACAAGAATGTCAAAAATTATTGCGCAATGAACTGTTTGGATTTAAGTGAATAAATTTTAACATTTAATATCTCAGCAATGGAATAAGGTATGACAATGGGAGTTGGACCAACAAGATTAATTTTGTAACCTCTAAAATATATATTTTTGAATTTTTAGACTTTAGGTCCACTTTAACAAGTCTGCACACCCATTTTCCCCTGTGTAATCATCTTCTGTGGCTACTTTCTAGCAAATCTATTGTAAGGATTTGGTGAAAAGCTATACAGTACAGTACTGAAGGATATTACAGTAAATTTTGTACTGTAATTCAATCAGTTACCTACAGGTGTTGGTACAGTACTGGCTGCTCACTGCACAGTTCTATGTAATAGTACAACTGCCTGGTATACACAGTGAAATCTGTCAGTCACTTTATGTAACAAACAGTATTGAATCAGTTTGACTGGGGAATGCAGATGTCAAGTTGATTGCACTTTTTAATCAAACTTTATTCAGTCTTAAAGAATAGAACAATTTACAATGCCAGAAGGAATTCTTTCACCAGGGGACAGTGTAAGGTGTATACAAACTCTGCAAAATGCACTGTATATAATTTTATTGTACGCCTGCCTACATTTATGCACAGTACATACTTGATGTACGGGTCTTAAACTCTGCTTTCTGTTTTGTAGGAAATGTTTGTAAAATGTCAACATGTTTAATACTCAAAGGTACAGAAGTGGACAAAAAGGGGACACTATTGTAGGGCAAATTGACCAGGGTAAAATTTATAATTTCCCAGGAAAGTAACAGTTCTGGTGGTACAGTACATATTTGCTTCATAGATTGCCCTCAGCACATTCTTGTAGTTTTATTTGCAGTTAGTGGTTCTCCTTACATTAATTCATTTTTCTTTCTTTCTCTTTACATTCCTTCCACAGAGTGAATATTTTGGCTTACAATATAGTAATAAAAATTACCAATTAAGATGGGTGGACCTAGAGAAACCACTTAAGAAACAGCTAGAGAAATACACACAAGATCCAGTTTTAAAATTTGGAGTTATGTTATATGCTCCAAATATGCAGAGTCTGAAACAGGAAATTACAAGGTAAGTGCATGTAGAAATGATAAAGACCTTCGCACCTTATCTTCTGGAAGAAAATATGTCAGTGTGCTGTGTGTATGCTACTAGATATGGCCATTGCAGGAAGTAATTTTAATTTTCAGACACATCTGCACAGAATGACACATAACCCATAAGTTTGATATACTGACGGGCAGATATATTTTTTTCTATGCAGAGAAGATTCTAGTTGCTGGAATTTACTCTAGTAATTTTAGGTGAAATTGCTACTTTTGAAGGGTACTGTGAAATTGCTTGGTGAAAAAAACAAATTTAGTTTGAGGGTTTTACTGTGATTATCTGTTGCAGTGGTCTATCTGTCCCTCTCAGTTGTTTTGAAACTGTCATTTTGGTAGATATTGATGTCACAAAATGTGTCACTGAATGCTAACTTAAAAGAAAGGATTTCCTCTTTCGTTTTGATATGTTAGGGTAATTAACCTAAGCATTCTGGTGAAATTTGCATTTAAGATAGTACCATTTGTGGTTCTCTAGATACTTTGTACTATATATTTAGATGAATTCACTCTACCACATTTTCAACCCAAAGTGAATATGAAGCAAGTATGTGTGACATTAATCAATATGGTTTTGTTTCTCTTAAAATTTTACAACCAATCTTCTCCATAACTTCTTGCTTTCTTAATGTGACTGCATGAGAGACATGGGAATTTTGCAAACTTTTGAATTCCTCATAAAAAGTTCATATTCCTCTTTATTTCAAGGTCAAAACAAGTAAATTGAAAAACAAAGAAAACTAAGCATTTCTCAACAATGGGAGGAAATGACCTTAATCATGCTTAGCTGCTTAGTTGTTCACTTGGGGTTACAAAATGCAGTAACATCATTTGCCAATATCTCAAGAACACACGTTGGAATCGAATGAAAATTTCACCAGAATAGATTTAATACACTGTAATGCCTCTTTCATGTAGCAAAAGTACAGCTTTGCTTAATGAACCCTCAAAAATGCACCTACAGTATACTCATACTGTGCAGCAGTTTGCACAGTGGTTGATACCTCTTCAATGGACTGAGCTGTTTAACCAGTAAACTTGCTGTGTTTATGACGAAAACTGTAATAAAAGATGGCAGGAGTTATTTAAAAAAAAAGAAAAAGAAAATACACATTGTGGATTGAGTGGCAAGTCTAAACCACCTGCCTTTAGTCACAAATGTTTAAGATTAATCACTCGGATTAAAAGTTTGCTGTAATTGCAGCTGTTCTATTTTGCTAGTATAGGCCTATATTTAAGCAGATTTATGGTCATGCAAAATTAAGCAGATTTATGGTCATGCAGTTGAGGCTTTTCCGTTTCTCTTGTAAATTGTATCTCTAGGGAAACTTTATTCACATCCCCCACATGTACTTAACATTCAGCCTGCCAAAGATGTTGAGGTCATTTTGTGTGAAAGTGACTTTCATTTCCTTGTCTCAATACCCTGCAGAAGATTAAGGGGGGGGGGGGAGGTGATAAAGGGCCCTGAGGCAACAGTTCAAGTGTGAAAATGTGTAAGACAATTTGGACATCACATCCTCATTCCTCCCCCCCCCTGGACCCCCCCCCCCCCCCCGGAATTTCTGCCTGCACAAAGAAACAGTTTCCATGGTGAAACGTACAGACAGTTGTCATAAAGCCATTAAAAGATATCTACCCTCAAAACAATATCTAATAACCACAAAAGTGTTTTTGTAGAAAAGTGATAAAATATCACCAACAGTTGAAAATG
Source organism: Holothuria leucospilota (assembly GCA_029531755.1). Taxonomy (NCBI): domain Eukaryota; kingdom Metazoa; phylum Echinodermata; class Holothuroidea; order Aspidochirotida; family Holothuriidae; genus Holothuria; species Holothuria leucospilota. The sequence continues at coordinate 29,565,446 of CM055963.1, read as the reverse complement.
TATTGTTGATTTTCCTCTTAACAGTATCATTTGTACATGCTTACCGCAAGAGTGGTGTGATATTTTCTGCAACACTGGAGGCCTTCTCGAGAAAATAGTGGTGCATGATTTTCTGGAAAGCACCATACTTTTTGGTTCCTTGCGTTAGCAAAAGGAACCTATGTAGTCAGCTTGGCGTGTGTGTGTGTATGTGTGTGTGTGCGTGTGTGTGTGTGTGTGTGTGACACTTGCTTCGGTACGCTGTAACTCAACAAGGGAAAGTTGGACTAAACTAAAACTTGGTATATGGATCTGTCATAGTGAGAAGGTGTGCCCTATTGTTTTTGGTGGAGGTCAAAGGTCATGTGGGGTCACCAGGGGTCAAAGACCAAAAACCTTGTTTGCACGATATCTCAAGGTAGGAAGCTTGGATAAATTTCATACTTGGTATGTAGATGCATTATGGAGAGAAGATGAATGCTGTAGCTTTTGGTGGAGGTCAAAGGTCATCTGGGGTCACCAGCAGTCAAACACTGAAAACTTGTTGTTAAAACAATATCTCAAGGTAGGAAGCTTGGATAGATTTCATACTTGGTATGTGGATGACTTATGGTGAGAAGATGAATCCTGTCATTTTTGGTGGAGGTCAAAGGTCATTTGGGGTCACTGAGAGTCAAATACTGAAAACCTTGTTAACGCAATATCTCAAGGAAAAAATCTTGGATAGATTTCATACTTGGTATATAGATCCACCATAGTGAGAAGCTGTGCCATACAGTTTTGGGTGGAGGTCAAAGGTCATCTGGGGTCACCAAGGGTCAAAAACTGATTTCCCTTGTTGTTAGCACAATATCTCAAGGTAGGAAGCTTGGATAAATTTCATACTTAGTGGATGCCTTATGGTGGGGAAAAAATTTTGGTGGAGACCAAAGGTCATCTGGGGTCACTGGAGGTCAAACTCTGCAAACCTTTTCAACTCTATATCTCAGTGTAGGAGGCTTGAATAGATTTTTGCTTTGAGGTGTTGCATTAAATCTAGCAGAAAACCCATATGAGATTTGTTGGATGTCAGAGTTGAAATCACCAGATGACAAAAAGCAAATTCCCAAGAATTCCTAAAGTCAAAAAATATAAGCACAAAACTGTATCATTGACTGAAAGATGTGGGACATCTTTCAGAGATGCCAAGTATCTCAATTTTAATTGAAATTATAGTATTATGATTTTAATCCATAATCCTGCCATTATGAAAACATGCATAAAGTACTACTTTTTAATATTGCAGAAGATTCTCTGCCCACAAAGCAGAGGACTGTTGTGAAAGTTCACTAGACAGACAACATTTGTCCTTAGATTAGGACATGTGAGCCTGCAGGAATTGGAAATTAGAATTGATTAATTAAATGCTACTATGGGTTGTTAGTTTTATAAAGAGAACCAAGTTACTGATCATTTGGATCAGATACCATTGAGCGTGCATGAATTGTGATTGCTTAATTGAATAAAACAAATTGTAACTGTATACTGTCTGTGTTGATATCCCCTGAAGTGCCTGTAGGCTGTATTTCTTCAGAACAATTTATTTATGCTTGAATGTGTTAACACAAGATGTGCATTGTCTACAGAGCAGATTTTGTGAATCAACAGAAATACTGGTTCATTCAGTAGTTGGCTCAGTTTCATTACATTCAGCAAGGAACCACAGTGCCCATTGGGCTCTTGTTATGTTTGCAATAAGAGGAAACTCTCTCCTGCAGTTGATGAGTGTATTACAATGCACCTGGGACAATTTAACATTCCATCTTATGAGCACATACTCTCCTCTGAAAACGTAAATATTCAAAGTTGCTCTCGGCAAAGTATTAGAGGAATGGCATTCACCCTTTGGCTTTTAGCTACTGTGGTCTTGGCTGTCTTGTTTTAGAGACTGCATGTTATCAAAATGCCATTGTCAAATCAAAGTCCTTGTATGCAATAATGCGGTACCCCATCTCCAAAATAAAGTGCTAGAGAGAAATTGCAGCTGGCGGTGGGGGGGGGGGGGGATGGGAGGATGGATTGTGTTGAGAGTTTGTCTGTGCAATCATGCATGCTGAATATCAAATGTGTTAGATTCAGCAGAGAGCCTCACTGATCTGGTTAGGAGAGGGAAGGACGGATGGATGGAGGGAGGGTGGGAGGAACGGGAGGGAGGAACGGGCAAAGGGAAGGAGGGAAAGGAGGAGAAGTGACTCTCAGACTTCCAATGCCTTTCCTTCCAAGTGTCCTTTACACCTCTTGCCTTTATACCAGTGAGAAATAAGCCTTCTTGCAGACCAGTGAGGGGGTGTTTCTAGCCACGGTGGCAGGTATTAGGGGCAAAGCATAAAAAATTACCAGGTAGTACAGTGTAAAGGTCAAAATTATGCAAAGTATGGTAGGTGTAGCAAGGAGTAAGTATAGTTGGTCAGGAATACAGTATCTAATATCCATACCACTAAGTGTGGGAGTCCTTTTAACATTTTGTTTTTTGCCAACTACCAACTATGGTAGACTTGATGTTGATATCATTAACATGTTTTTTGTTATCTATACTTTATAAATTTATAAATGCCTATTTACCAGTTATTGTTTCTTTTTCCTTACCTTTTCCTATTAGATATCTTTTTTTTCTTCAATTAAAATCTGACATCATTGAAGGCTTATTGCGATGTAGTCCAGAGCAAGCCATTCTTTTAGCAAGTTTTGCCCTTCAAGGTAGGTATGAAGTATGGTGAAGTACTCATGATATGTGTAAGAGAATATGAAAAGAAGTTGTTATCTCCATGCCTTCATGCAAACATGCCACCCGAGACAACTATAAATCGCACTCCAATATCCGAGAGAAATGGGAAAGGGGCACTCTCATAAAGGGAGTGTTGTATCACCTCAAACATATTGAGGAGTACCCCTATATCCCTATTATCAATTGGTGATTGCACTTTGACATAAATTTAATAGTAGCATTACTCAGATTAAATTACTGCATTATCAGTAGACCAAAGTAGTGATGCACCAATTGTGGGTGTTCAATAATAGCATAAACCAGCATTCCCCATTTTCCTCCCGCTTTTCTATTGGCAAAATTTGATCTAGAATGATGATATTATGAAGCCTGTATTTCTCCACCCATATTTTATAAAAACTTAACATTGTTTCAGTATGTTTGCCTATAAGTCCAAAGTCTTATCGCATAAAAATGAAACAACACTCAGTGGTAGTGCTCCATAGAGTACTGAAGTGAAGACATAACTTCCACTTTGTAACCCATGGTAATGGCTCGAAACAATGTTCAACTGGAGTAATCTTAAGTACTTAACAGAGAGTGTGGTGGTCTGTTGGCTAAGGCATTGGACTTGCAATCCAAGGATTGCTTGTTTGAGTCCTGCCAGGCTTATTATGTTGTGTCCTTGGGCAATATGCTTTATCTAATTTGCCTATCTCCACCCAGGAGTTAAATGGGTACCTTTGAGGTAACTTGTCATTTGTGCTAATTATACCTGAAGCTGTTCAGAGAAATTGTTTCTAGGATGGGTTACTGACCAGGGGTAGTATTTGTGAAGTGCTTTGAGATCTTGGTGATAAAGCCCCATATAAAAACCAACTATTATTGTTAGTATTTTTATCATTATCATTACTATTATTGGACTGACACTATTAATAGCTTGTAAAACTGATTTCATATGTCCAAATTAAATCTGAAAACATGTCACAATGGCACTCTCTTCCTCTAACAGACACTACTATTATATTATGTATTTGAAAATCCCTGCAACAGACCAGAAACTCTACATTCAGTCATGCTAAGGTTCCCTTTACAAAGTCATACCAACTTTTGGAGGCATAGCTCACATGCAAACATTCTGTGGGAATGTTATCCTTCAAGAAGACTACAAAATGTAGCTGTCATTTGCAAATATAAGTCCAACTAAACAATTCCTGAAGATATGACGGTCTACATCCTTCATTGCATGGTTGATATTAAACAAACCTTAGCTGGTAAAAAGATTGATTTTGACTTCGTGACATGTCACTCTTTGAAACACTCACTTCTGCAATAGAGCAAACTTTACCAGATCTACGAAACTTCTAAAAAGAGACTGTTCAGAAGAAAAATTAAGTTTTTGGAACTTGAAAAAATTTATTAAAATACTCCACATTGGGTACAAACTTCAACATATCACTTGTAGTACAAGCAATATGTTAAACTTCCCAGTATTAATGAAGGGATTTATCGCATATGAATTGTTTTTTCCATGATAAAGCAATAGGGGTTTCCATTGCTGTTGCGCCTGTTGCTTCAAATGATGTCAAACTTCTGTGCACTACAATAGCTTATGGTGTAGTGTGTAGCACACTAAATTCTCAAATGTTGGTTGGTCCGAGGTAGTACTTGCATGGTTGGTCGATGGGAAATATGTGCAGTGGTTAAGTGGGTTGTTAAGAAAGAAAAGACATAAGAACAAATAGTGCAATTCCAGAAATGTCATTTGTAGTGCACACATCTCACTTATCCTCTCTCTGAGCTTACCAGCATAAGTTAATGGAAAAAAGTCATTTCTTATTTTTTTTTCTTCTTTTTTCCATTTATTCAGCTGAATATGGTGACTATGAAAGACAGAAGTTCACAGCAAATGACCTTCAAGAATACGTTTTACTTCCAAGGGTAAATTAGATATGTATTTTGTCTACTTTGTATAACTACCCTTGCATCTCAAACATATTTGGGTGTTGTTGTGATAACAATTTTCCTGATCTAGTCAACACATATTTTTCCTTGTAGGCCTATTCATGTGTTCATTAATTAAACAATTATTTTACCTCCAGTTCAGAAAAGTGGATAGATGTCATTGGTTTCATTGAAAGGGAGGGTGGGCATAGGGACCCCTTCCTTAGCTTTCCCACTCTGCCATATGCTTTTGTCAGTCATGTGTGATCAGTTGTAGAAGGTATCACCTGTGGAAGGTATTGTAAACTCAGCTCATTATGTGAATCTGGTGACCTCTTACATGGGGAGGGGGAGTGGAGATTGTGTTCTCCCCCCTCCCCCAAAGTGACTGTTTGGTTGTATAGGATATGTTTTTGTGGTCTAGCAGAAAATATTACAGATGATGAAAATACTTCCCATAAAGTTTTCCCTTTGCTAGGAGCAGTATCTGTTCATCAGTGACTTTGACACTTGTAATTTCAGGAGTGCCTGTCTAATTCTGGAACTTAACCACCCTGATTTTGCTTTTATTTTGCAAAAAAAAAAAAAATGTGTTGAGGTTTTGAATCTCCAGTGAGTCCCCACTCTCTTGTTAAATTGGTTTCATTTGACCTTTCATGGCCACATTCTGAGCTGTAAATTTGTATTTTATTAACTTGTTGTTTTCTGTGTCAACAAATAGCAATGCTAATTGTATTCAGTGTATACCTCCCAAAAATATCTGGTTCTGGATTTTTTTTTTTTTTTTGGGGGGGGGGGGGGGAATAAAATGTAAGAGGTTGTCAGTGAGAGCTACAGAAATGTATCAAAGGGATTAGCATTCCATTTCCTTGGTCTCATAAAACTTTGCCCTTTGAGCAAAATCTCAGGCTGAAAATATAATGCTCTTCCTTAAAAAAACAAAGGTAAAACCTTTGCCAGCCATTATTTACTGAAGATAAAATAGAAGTCATCCATCAACCTTTTTGTGAATTCTTGTTGTAAAATTCATAAAACCGAATTGCCAGGAATTTATTTCCATAAATGTCAGGTCAAATGGGTATGAGAATGGTACCACCACATCCAGAGTCAAATGTTTTGTTTTGAGAAAATTCTCCCAAAAGGAAGCAAAGTAGCTGACAGATAGTGCAAGAATAGGCAACTTAAGTCCTTACCTGCCTATGGATGGTCATAAATTTGTTGTTCAGGTGATAATTCCCTCTCTTTTATTTCTCTGGTCATTCACCAAACTGGCCCAAATGCTTTCTTTTTGTTTTAATAGGGTTTATGTGAAAACCTCATATTTTACACTGGCTTTGTGGTGTGCATACCAGGGGCTAGGAATAACATTTCCATTACCCCTGGCTAGACCTAAATGTCATATCAAGTCCATCAAACTTAATGGTCTGAATTATTTTCAATAAAGATATTTATAACATGGACCTTTGCCATTTAGTTCCAATGTCACAGTTGTATTATTGGGCTACCACCGAAATTTTTTCATCTTCATATTTGTAAACCACTGGGGATAATGAGGTTGGCCCAAGATGCACCTGGAGGTCCTTGAAGCTTGCAAGAGGTTGCAGGTTCAAACCTCAGGCAGGCTTTGTGGTATTTGTGTATTCAAAGTTGCCCTGAATCTTCCCTACAGCTGCAAAATTTTAAATTTTCAAGTTAAAAATTGAATTTTGTGTTTGATTTGTCAGGGTCCTATTGTCTTTGTGTCTGTGAATTGTGGAGCAATATGAAAACATTTTCTGTGTCACAATGAATCAACACCTTACATTTTACCTGAAAGCTTCATAAAATTACCACATGCTAATGTACTTGCTAGTAGGAAGACAAACTTGATTCTTAAACTAAAATGCAAAATTGGTAGTGTAAGCTTAAGGAGAAAAGGTTACCTAGACCTGCTTTGCACTGATCCTTCCCCAAAGTACACATAGCCTCTCTGGTTTGTCTCTTTTTGAACAGTCATTTGACTGACAGGTTGTTTGCTGTTTAATTATAAAACCAGGCAGCTGCCTTTCCTAGACTGTAGTCTCTATGTTTTATATAGTACAGTATTCTTGTTCCCTATACATGATCTCAATTCCTGTTTTGTGTTTTCATTTGTTAAATGGTGTTGCGGCTGTTGCCCACTGTATCTGGTACAGGGTAAAGACAGTAATATGCTTTGAATAATTCATAATTCATTATCTTCATGTGCTGTCAGGGTACTTGGAACAAAATTTCTTAACAATGAATGACAAAAGTTTTTAAGAATAAACTTCACTGTTGCAAGTGTAGTCCAGTACCAACATATTGCAATTGTAAATACTTTGGTTGTGAATAATGAATTAGTGTGAAAAAAGGGATTGAGAAAGAGGGAGGGAAACTGGGAGTAGAGTAGAGGGCTGAAGTTGCTGATCACTTGAAAGTTTGTGTCACTATTGACAAAACGATAAAATATGGAAAAGTAATCTGTTCTTGAAATGAATGCTATACACTGGTGGAAAAATGGGAGAATTCTGGGAACTCATTACTGGCAAAGTTTGTACTTGGAAAGAAATTTTGGTAGTTGGAGGGAAACTTTGGTTCTTTTTCTTGTACTTCAAAACGTATAACTAAATATGGGAAATTTGACTTGATTCCTGCAAAATGAACAGATTTCCATCTCAGGTCATAGTGCTATGTTCCTCCCCAGATGTGCACTCATAATCACAGGGGCACATTACAAGCAAACAATGGAATACTTCAGGAAAAAACAGGAATGCAGAATGTTTCTGCCAGTACACTTTTTATCAGACAATTTACAGTTAGATCACTGCAGGCACTGGTTGGTATAAAGCATGCACAAGAACATATGCATGCATGTTAGGTTTTGCGTTTGTGAAGGAAATTAGAATCTACTACTTTTCATTGTGACAACATGTGTAAGAATGCCTTATCAAATCTTTTGCTAACCAGCCACGAAGTCATTTGTTTGTAAACATGAATGTGTCTATAGGTACTGTACATATTAAGATAAGACTTAATGGAACCCCCAGAAGTGTAATTAAATGCCCACATAAAATGGTTTTGTCTAAAAATTTGTCAGTTTTGTCTAAATGTTTGTCAACGATGCTATCAACACACTTTTCTCAACATACTTGTCACTTCAGAACATAACTACAGACATAGAATCTCAGGCAGGTATGATTCAAGAAGTTATCAATGTGTATGCCCAGCATGGAGGTATGACATCAGAACAAGCAGAGCTTGCCTACATATCAGAAGTGTCTCAATTAGAGGGCTATGGTCAGGAGTCCTACCCAGCTAAGGTAAGTTTATTTACAGTGGTGGGTCTCTGTTATGATGGCAGAACTTAACAAGGCCACTCTAAGAACAAAAAACATAAAATAATTCGTATCTGCAAAAACGAAAAGTTCTGGCATTACATCCTCCTTCGCAGAAAATCTTTGCTGCAAGGCATACTTGTTTGTTACTTGAAATATCTCATGTTAGATATTGAGATGAATTGCTCCAAATTTTAGCCGAAGCTGACTATGAGCATGGAATGTAATAAGGCCACTTACGTATTGTGCATAACGCATATACATATTGCCTCGTGGGTTTGTGTCCCACCCGTATGGCCCCTGTTCATAAACAGCGTGCATTGTCTTCTACCGTCATGAAGCTAGCCTAACAAACACAATACAGTTATATACGACATTCATGAAATTTCAACATAGCCTTTTAAGGTGCCTTCACTATACTTGGCTTCCTCCTGAAGGAGTACCTGTAATGTACCTTTTAATTTTCTTTGTGCATGCTCAGTTGATAAGTTTAACTTGCCTTCCTCATTGTTGGCATACTCATGAACAAGGACCACCACCCGTCTACTATACCGTCCCAGTCCCAAATTCCAAATAAACGTGACAAGCTAACAGATGTGGTGCTTTAAAATATTGCCTTATCTGAAGAAACATTTTAATATTCTGGCATGACCAAGCATGTTTTATACTTCACTTTGCATTGGAGTTAGAGTTAGATGAGGTTTTACGGCTCAGTTTCTAACCAATTGGTTTAAGTCAGGCCGGCCACGACATTTTGCATTGGAATAAATGTTTGAATAGATATACTTTATTGTTCAAATGATCTTATCTCCCACAGGATGAAAATGGCAAAGATCTTTTCCTTGGCTGTTCTTTTACGGGTTTATTTGTGAGGCACATTAATGATCAGACTACAGTGTTTTTGAAGTGAGTTTTAAATTGTTTTATATTTTAATTTTTCTTTGACTTGAATTTCGTGGATTTTTAGTAGATGATAAACCAACAGCATCACCATTGGCTCTTCATTTTTCAGCAACATGAAATTTAAGAGAGATGATTTAGTGTGCTGAGTCAACCAGCTCCTAAGTTTGTGCATGGTCCTGTAACATTTCTGTAAACAAGATGATTATCTGATTATTTGTTTTTCACTTGAAGCACTTCTCTGATTTCATGGTATGGACATCAATAAACAGTGGGGTCTCAAGGGAGGGTGTCTTTGTTTTATAGAAAGGTTTCACATATGGAAGCAGCACATTTTTTTTTTACTCTCCAGTGTTCCAGTGAGTAAAGGCAACTGGGGTTTCAAACCCCACTCCTCCCCTACATTGTTTCATAGCTATGGCTCTTCTAATAACTACAAACTGTTACAGTATGCCACATTTGGCCCCCAAACTATTTTTCCTGTATTGTAGTTTTTGCAGAGGCATCCGGAACTAGACAGAGCACATCAATGCAAAAGACAGTGCTGAACTTTAAACACTCACAGAATGGGGTGACCTCACTGACCTGATCCAGTTACGTAACTTTGTCTAAAGATATTGCTGAGAGAATCAATTAAAAAAAAAGTTTGTAGTTGCCCGTTATGAGCATAGCTCTAACAGTCCATTATATTATTTCGATGACATTTCTTTAATTTGCATTTCGAACTGAACATGTGGAGAGCCAAGAAGCTCTAACTAATTGGACTGAGACCAAATGTGACATTTTGGAAGGTCACATTACAGCGTACATGGTGAACACACAGTGAATGCACACTCGGATGTTTAACATCAATTTCAAATGCACCTTAACTGTGTACTACTTAAGCATGCAGAATGGGCCGTATGGCCATGCTTATCTGCTTCAATTGACCTTGTGAGTTGATCTAGTCTAGTTCATAGTATGTGTTAATGAGTGTTTACCCTCAGAGGGTAATGACATTTTATGAAGGTCCATGTGTGGGTGGGTGGGTTTGCACTAGAGTCATTATTCTCTACCTACTCATATAAATATAAAGGACATGATTAAAGGCTTCTTATGCTTATATTTGTTTATCACAAAGCATTTGCAAATCTGTCCACTTAACCTTCAATTGACCTAAAGCTATCTTTAACTTCAGATCGTATTTACTGTGAAAAATTCTCCCGAGATTAAAGTTGCACTGTTGCACTCATGTATAGAAACCTTGACCTTACATTATGGGCTAGATTACTTTTCCTAGAAATTGTTAGCTATTATAACAATAATAATATGCAGAGTACCAGCAAAGTGGCCCATAACTTTATAATATGTAGTGTAGATAGGCATATTTTATCACCTACACTTTATATAGTTTTTTACTTGGGGTACTTCTTGGAAAGAGTGAATATAAAAGTGTGAAACTATTTGGTCACAGTGATGCTGTAGGCAGGATTTTGAAGTTATTCAGAAGTCTTCACACTTATCTGTTATGTGTGTAAGTATGTGTGAATGTATGTATGTACGTACATATGTATGTATGCATGTCTAGTTAGTATGTGTGTGTTTTTAACACTATGACTCAACAATCACCCAATCTAAAGTACTGAAAAAAGCCTGTTTCACACTGAGCGTGGTACAATTCAGTCCCTTTCACATTACAGGCTACTTTTTCTCCTTCACACAGGAATATACCAATGACCAATTAGTCATGTGATCTAACAAAATAGCAATTCTGTCTCATCGTTGGTCACATGAAATATCTTACGGCAACAAGTGGGTGCAAGCCGATAAAAATTCAACTCAATTTTATTAAGTCGTATCATGTTACGTCTTATCGTGCTTAGTGTGAAAGGGGCTTTAGGCAACTGTAACGGTTGTCATATTATGATGGAGCATGTGTTTTGTTTCTTGTGTATGTTATACCTATGAAAGGAATATGGCTACTGTTATGGCAAAAAAAACTGAATCGTGATCTTTGTGCTATGTTCTCAAGAGTTGATCATTGGTATGGATAGTTTGTTGGTGAGTTTGAAGGATACAGTATAAATATGTTAAACATTACATTACTATGGGGATTTGTATCAAACATGTATCACCAAGTGCTTGTGCTTAGAAAAGGTGAAGGGGAGTTGGGAGGGGAAGGGGAGTTGGGAGGGGAAGGGGAGTTGGGAGGGGAAGGGGAGTTGGGAGGGGAAGGGGAGTTGGGAGGGGAAGGGGAGGTGAAGATTATGAATGAATATAACGTTCAGTAATGGATGATCATCGTGAATCTGCGTGAAAGTAAAGTATCTCTTTAGTTGTTTGAAAAGTTAGGAAGTATTAGTGTTACCAGACACTTGACGTTTGATATTTCAGTTCTTGATATTGGGGGTTGTGGTTTGTGGGGAGGGGGGTGGAATACTGATCCAGTGCTGATATTTTAAGAATGTGCATACTGTACCCAAAAAGCATGTGCCCCAATGTCTGTTCTTGATGAGTTTGGTGTATTCATGTACATTTACACAATACATATAGTACACCAGTAGTGGGTTTCATGTTACATGAAATCCTCAAAGTCAAATGCAACCTCCCCTTTGTGAACCTTAACATTTCATTCTCATTTAAACTTTTGTGACATCCTAACCCCTTTGGGGAGTGTATCTCATTTGTTCTTGGTGACTTTCTTTGAAAGAGGAGATAGAGGTTAAAACATGAGCTCCATTCATATCTTATGGTTGTAGCTACAGAAGAATAACAAGTATCCTCAGAACAAAGTTAATGTATAAATTTACATTGTATTCGGATCTGGTATCTATCTAATATTGTCATTCCTTCCATCTAAATTGCCAAGCAAAGCAAAAAAAATTATCTGTACTTTACAAGGTTAGTCAAATTGTATAAGTAACAGAGAATTTACAGTGGGTGGCATAAACATTTGAAAACTTCTGTAACCTTAGACATCTTGTATAGTGTCAAGTTTGCCTTTACAGGGAGGTACTGTATGATGAATGTGAAAAAAGACATTTAAGAAAGATAGCAGTCATTTGTTGGTTTGTGATTGGGGAACTTCAAGATTTTTGGAATTGGGTACTTGATTGAGGAGTCGCAGCACTTTCATTTACATCACAACTGCTGAAGGTGTACATATAAAGCATCAGTGAGAACTGCTGTACAAGGCTGCCAATGTGTAGGTACACACTGCACATGGCAGGCTCTTCAGTGGCCGAGGTGGAGAACTGCCCTGCAGAGGTCCGTAGCAGTCAACTGAAAGGAAAGCTAGTTATTTTAACAAAGAAAAGGACAAAAAGAGACAGATTAGCCTCAATACTTCATTGCAAACTTGCTGATGAACACACATGTATGATTTGTTTTAGCATGTTTTTGATGATACCTAAAATTCTTCCAAAGTCGTGACTCCAAGGAAAGGCAGATTCACGATGTTGAATTAGAGTCAGGTAACCTACCCATGCCTGTTGGTAATGTGGGAGATACCTTTGTAGTCATGTCTGCATATCAAACATATAGGCTAGGGATAGTCTATATTATGTGTTTCTTCCTTGGATCTGTTGCATGACGTGACACACTTGAGTCACTTGAGTCATACATAAACTAAAGGAAGAGAATTTATGTATCTTTTTTCGGAGTGTTTTCTGGAGTTTGGGGGAAAATTGTATTGTGGAATACCTACTTTGCACCAAGTATAGCCACAAGGCTGCCAGTAATACCTATCTATAGGGCAGTCCCTTGGTGAATGTTATCAATTATGCATGGTGTATTCAAACTACTTGAAGTTTGTGACAGTTTGTGCACTGCAGGTAATGTCAGATCTTGCAAATCCATAGTTTAAAGCTTGCTCCATACTACTCGAGTCATCAGTCAAATCGTCAGTTGTATGGCAGTGTGCACATATTCACGAGGGAGACTGCTCGTGTTTATACCTATGTAAGTTGTGTAACTTCAGCTGGACCATATGACATTTTACCGCTACTGCTAGTTATGTTGTATGTATCATTTTTTGTGGACATGAATGATTTAAAGTTTGGTTCCTGAATAACCTCTCTCTTTGATTTATTTGTTTGCTGCAGTGTGAAAGAAACATAACATCTTGAATGCTTTGTTTTTCACAGCTGGAATGATATTTCTACACTGAATTACAATAAAAGACTTTTTTGTATTGAAACTTCTAAGAAAGACACCTCAATGCAGTTCCAGATGGATGATGCTGAGACAGCCAAGTATGTATGGCGGATGTGCAAGCTCCAACAGCAGTTTCAAAAATATAGTCTGGAGAGAGAAAAGTAAGTGCATAGACATATTAACTTGATTGTTTTACATCACACGTAAATTCTCCTTCCCTCCAGAATTCTCCTCTCCAGAATACTTCTTCCCTCCAGCTGATTTCATATAGACATTTTGAAGCAATCCCTTGTCCCAAATTACATGTTTATATTATTTCTCCTCCTTATCTCCTATTTCCATGTATCTTACTATTTACCTGCAATTACCATCTGGCAAAGTTGTTAGTGCAATAGACGACACCCTCTAGGGGGCGCATTAGGTTTCCTTTGTCATTTGAGTGAAGTGGCAGTTTTCATATGGTATTATTCACAGGAGTTTTCATCATTTCAATTATGCTCTTTACCATCATGACTGCTTTCACTGCAGCTAGATGCCCTCAAGCTTGTTCGTCATCAGTTTTAAGTCTTGTCTAGTAAATCTGATCTTATGACTTTGAGGTCTTAATTATATGGGCCATGGTGTAACTGTAAAGATGAGGGTTAATTTTAACTTAAGTCCCTCTGAAGATGTTTAATATTTCCATCATAGTGATAGGACTGAATAACATGTCTGCATGATTTACAGTTTCTCATACCACCATGTTGATACCAGAGTCATAGTCTGGAATCAAAGGCTTCTACCATCTCTGGCTGATACATTTTGAAGCCGCATTGAGCAAAGAAATTTCTGAAATCACCTGAAAGGATTTTACAGGTGATGTCAGCCTGTGTTCAGTCACCTTACCTCTGATCACAACTCCTGCACAGAGGTGTGGCAGTGGTTCATGTGCAAAGCAAGACAATACAATTGTGACGGAAGGAATACTTGGCAGTTGATAATGTCAAACAAGAAGAGAGGATCATACAAACAGTGATGTCAGTAATAAAGCTATCTTGCTTGTATTTTGCACACTTGCAGGCAAAAAGTCCTATAAGGTTTGTTTCGTGAGGTATAAAAATGAATAACCTTTTGAAGTATTCCCAAGTGGGACATTGAAATTGGTGTTCAAATACTAATCAGAGGAAATGTGCTGCTTAATGGATTGTAAATCCCAGTGGTAAATGGCACAGGCTTCTTGGAGAGAAAAAAAGGGGGTAGCGGCTTTATTAGTGTATAGCTGGTACTCTTCTAAAGTTTCATATCCCCTAGGCATGAAAGAGACTTCTTAATTTCCCATTGGAATATAATAAAGTTTGTTTTATGGAACCTTTAAGTAACTGTAGTGGTAGTACTGTAGCTTACATTCTTGTGGTCTGGTGTTTGTGCAAGTCTTCAGTTTCAGGTATTCCTTGAAGTGGGATTGGATGCTATTTTATCTTTGCATTGTGTGGTGTAATGGTTCCAAAGTATCTTTCATTCTGTGGTCATAAAATATTTCAAAACAACATGCTTTGGAGCCTTTCAGTTCAGTGCAGATTCATAGGAGGGAGTAGGGAAGTAGGTGCTTTATTTTGGTACAAATTTTATGCATAGCTTTGAAAGTATTTTCATCTCTTTTGCCCAAATTCTAGTCAATAAAATATTTCCTTATTTCTGCAGTGCATTAACTCTATAGATGCTTTCTATTCCTCCCTTCAATGACTGATAAAACTGACTGGTTCATATTTGGACATCCAACATAGTAAAACTACTTGTTGGAAACGTATTTTGTCCCAATTAGCATGTGTTCTGTACATCACAGGCATTTCTTGCTAGAGACAGTTATATATTCTCCTTCCCCACTCCACCCTCCCCCTCCAACATTGAAGTATTTATGTTGCTCAAACTGTTGTATACACATTCATCTCCATCTCACCTCCCCCCCCCCCCCCTTCCTCCCTTTTGTGCACAGCAAGTTCCACTTTGTCAATGCTGTTGTCATTTAAAAAAAAAAAGGAACAATGAAATTGCACATATCAGATAAATGGATCAGTCCCAGACTTGCCCATCCTGCCCAGTTCCATCCCATTCTATCCCATCCATGCTACCATATCCTGTCCTACCATATCCCATCCCATTGTGTCCTGTCCCATCCCATTCTGTCCCATCCTTTCCCATCCCATTGTGTCCTGTCCCATCCCATTCTATCCCATCCTTTCTCATCCCATTGTGTGATCTCATCCCATCCTGTGCTATCCAAGTGATAATCAGTAAAACGGTCTGCTTTATCTTAATTCATCAGAGGACAAGAGATTCAGTTACACTCCATAGTAGACCAGCAGAGATTTCTACCAGAGAGAATGTCAGTAGAAAGAAGACCAACATTGCTTAGACACTCAGATCTGAAAGAACAGATTAGTTTACAGAATGGAACTACCAGGGAGGTGTCTTCAGAAGGTGAGGAATATGCTCTCAACTCAATCCCTTTCTGCAAAAAATGCTCACTTGTAAACCAAACATTGTGTGTTAAAAGTAACCATCTGTGATTCATGGCAATTCTGTTCTCAGTGAAAGGCTCCAGCAAGAGTATCCTGCTGTCATTTAGACAGTCCCACCCCCCACCACCACTCCTATACTCCCACCATTAAAAAAGGAAAGCACCAGAAAGGCAGCATGTCCAACAACATTTGTTGTGGCTACAAAATGAGTTGAAGTTTGTACCATTTCACACTGGGAGATGGTCAGAACTGACATTTTATTTTTTGGCAAAAGAGGAGGGGGATTGTCTTCCCTCTGGACCCCACCCATAGATCACCAAGGAGGACCACCTTATCTGATATCGTAGCTGATATCCTGGATGTAGATGGAAGGAAAAACATATGCTAATATTAGGCTAGTATGTGTTGCATCTTGAAGGAAATATGGTGGGCAGTCCCCTAAAAGTATTTTAGTATTTCGAAGTGGTATGTTAATCGTATCAATGTCATCTTAGTTTCCAGTATCTTTCATGAATTTTCAGAACATTGAGGGGAAACCAGGGAACAGTCATGCATGAATTTTATTAGTCGATGACAGAAATATTGTCACATGGTTTTAGATCCATGCATGAATGGGGAGGGGGGGGGGAGGGAGGAGGGATGTGCTAATTAAAATTGGGAATTTTCACTTAAAATTTTTTTCTTTGAAGCATGAGTGATGGCAAGGTTAAGATGTTTATACTATGTAACATCAGTTAGTTAGATGAGGTTTTTGCGGCTCAGTTTCTAACCAATTTGTTTAAGTCAGGCCGGCTACGGCCTTTTTCCAGTTGTGGCTCACTATGTAACATCAGAGGTTCTTGCTTCAGAAGTATTATTTTGTTCATTTGGTTATGTTTGGGTATGAACCTTATTGCTAATACTTACACATTGATTGTACGGTGTGTTGTTATGGGATACAAACTGCAAAATCACCATTTATTTTCCCCCCTCCCATCCCACAGTTCATTGTACAAGCTGAATTTGGGCTATTTGCAGCTAGTTATATCGAGATTCTGTCTTTAAAACTAAAATAAACACAAAAAAAGTTACAACATTCTGAGGTGAATCTAGAATTTTACAAAGTGGGAGGGGCTAATTGTGTGAGGGCAAAGTTCAAAGCTATGATAGTCAAGTGTATGAAACACTGATAGGGACCAGGAGAGGGGGTTGAGGGGTTTGTCTGGGAAAAATTTGAATTAGACACTGATAAATGGTTATTTCTTGGCATATAGCAATCAAAATAAGTATGCGTAAACTTTGTAGTGCAGTTATGGAACTGTCGCAAAGAAGAAAGTGACTTTAAAATTTATAAAGGGGGGGGGGGGCTGAAGCTGGAAAATTCCCCCTTCTGTATCCACGCCTGAAATTTTAATCAAGCTCTCATCTGTTTTCCTTAACAGAGAGTCTTGCTCAACACATCACTGCCAATGGAGAATACACATCCTCTCAGCTGAGTCTGGAGAATCAGCACAATGCAGAACAATTCCATTATCACCATCCAGAATTTGTCCTGGACAGGAGAACACCAGATATGGTAGATGGAAACATGGGGATAAGAACCAATGGGGTCTACAATGCACCCAGCTACTCCTCCTCATTGAATTATAGTAACCCCATGGACCTGTCCCCAGCTGCCTCTAGGCAGAGCTTAGTAAACAGTGACATTATTCAGACAAACATAAGGCAGGCAGTACCTGCCTACCGACAGACTCCAGATTATGAGACTGCCATTCGTCAGAGACAGGAGAGGGCGCACACTCTGACGGATCAGAACCAGAATGTTAGTGCAGTGGGGTATGGTCAGATGGAGACCGGTATTTATCCACAGACTCATTTGAGGAATGGTCACCCACCTTCAGAGCATAAGCTCAGGTACAGACTCAGTTATAATGGTCCTGTAATGAGCGGTTATCAAGATACATCAGCAGAGTCCCTACAGGCCCTTCTCAATCGTAATGTGACCCACATGGTCCATACCATTAGTGTCCCAGAACTGAGCTCTAACACATATCAGACTACACAGGAATATATTGCTGCTAAGGTGCTCAAAGAGCAATTCAGGCCCCCTCCTCCATATCCCAGAGGAAGCACAAGTACTCCAGATTTGGCTCATCAGAGCCTCAAGAACTATCTCATGAGCAGCAGCAGTCCGGATTTGGTGGACCGCAAGATGCGTGCCCACTTTGAACCTCTGCAAGAGATTGTCAGTTCCAGCGGAATTACCCACATGAATGGTGTGATGTCCACGAGCGCAAACGGTGACCTGTCGCAGTCACTTCCTATGGAGGCTTTTGAAAATTTGAGGATAAAAGATGGTCATCAGATGGAGATCCAACCTGGGTATAATGTTTACCCAAGTGCTGTACCAACATACCATTCACCTGCCGGAGCTAATTTACGTTTTACATTCACTGAGCCTGCTATGCAAGGTGACATGCCTGTTTTGAGTGCTCCTGCAGGCTATGAAGATGGTGTGAACTCTTACTCACCGAATGGTAAACGTGAATTTTCACCCAATGTCTTACTCTCACCTATGCCTCTTGTTAGCCCTCCCAGTGAATTTGCAGATACAAGTGACATTGATTCTAATATGTCTCCTTCCAGTGTTGGGAGCCCACCCCATCATTTCAGGCTTCCTGGTCAGGGGATTACTTATCCCAGGGAGATCCAGGTACAAGTGATGCAGGCAGGTACTGCTGCTGGGTACGGGTCATCTCCACAAAGGAGTCCAGAAATGAGAGAAATGAATATATATGGTAGACAAGCAATAGATAGTCATCATTCCCCATTAGAAGTAAGGCCACCTCATGTTGAGAAGGAGACAGCTTTCACAGGGAGTGACATCCCTGTGACAAGAGAATATGTCCCACAGAGAGTTCAGCCAGAATCTCCCACCCACTGGGTCAACCCAGGACCCAACAGTACTCAGCCAAATCAGAACCGCAATTCAGCTATTAGTGATTCAGATCCGTCCTCAATATCAGAGCACCCCTCTCCTTCATCAAAAAATTCAGACCCTTCAAGAAACCCTCTGATAGAGGAAAGTAAACGAGACTCCCTTGGAGCTCAAGCAACCAGTGGGTATGGTACCTCCGGGGAATCAGATCAGGAACTAACAAAGGATGAAGATCATCCACAACCATCATCATCCCGTACAGGAAGTATCACAGGACCACTGAAAGTGGCAGCGATGAGCGGGCTGACCATGCTCAGACCAGAGGAAGACAAAAGTGATGAAGAAGAAGGGACAAGACATCCAAGAGATGCTAGGGTAGGTTATGGCAGTCTTTCTTTGTCGTATTTATAGCCCTTACAGAATTTCTTTAAGATGTTCTGTGTATCAAATGTTATTTACTGCAGATGTTAAATAACCACTAAGTGTGGTGATTTGCAGCACAGGTGTATGCATTATTAAATGGGGTTTCCTATTAAGCCACTAGCTCCTCACAGTTTCACATGTTCTTCACATTTAACATAGAAAAATTAAAAATATTTTTGAAATTTATAATGTTAGTAGCTTTTGCATCAAAAATAAATCACTCAGAGATTTAGAAATCAGGGCTATGCCTACGTGCGAAGAAACTGAAAATACGTCAATGTTGTTTTTTTCTTCTCTTTTCTTTCCCTGTGAAATCATTGTATTAATGGTAATGAATAATTTATAAATTAGGTAATGAAAAATGCATGAATTATTTAATGAATTATTCATGAATTATTTAATGTTGCATGTTACATTTCTCCTGTAGAGGAAGATTCTTGAAGAGCAGCTGAGAGAAGGTCGGGTCTTCACTGAATACCAACAGATACCTAAGAAGAGAGTGGGTATCTTGCACCATACTGCAAAGCTACCTGACAACCAGAGCAGGAATAGATTTATAGATGTGCTGCCATATGAGGTAATGTAATATGAATGACAACTTTGCTTAAAACATTTTTGTCAAGTAATAACAATATCCAAGAGAGTGTCTTTCATTGAGAAAAATTCTGTTTTGTTGAATTTAGGTTAGAAGCACATTTGGGGTTAACAATCTCTTCTCAGATATCACAGGTTGGGAAAATGGTCTGAATAGAGCTTATGCACGTGACGTCAGCGCGTTTCAATTTGGCTTACTGGATGGAACTGCCATACGTAGTAGGTGTGTTAAAGATACGGGCTCATGATAGCACCTTAGTAACAATTGTTGCACAATATACGCTTGGATGGAAAAATAGAGAAACGTGACGTAGGTGCATAAGCTCTATAGCCTTCTTTAATTGAATAAAACTTGACTAACTTAAAACTAACATTGTTTAGAGAAAAACACATTGCAAGGACAATTAGATACCCAGAAATTTCTAGCTTGGCTCAAGTTGACAGAACATAAATTCTATTGTCAAGGTGTAGTGTGTGTCGCTCTGCCTCACCTAATTCCATGTATGTACTTTTAATTGCCAGCAATAACCAATTGGCAAAATGTATAACCTAGCAGGTGATGTAAACAATTCTGGTGTTGTGATGTATTCAGCCGTTGTGATGTCTGGTAATACTGAGTATTATAAATAGTAGTAGCAGATCAGTTGAACCTAACCATCCAACTAAAACTGACCTTCTTGTACAGGACACACGGGTTTCAATAGCACCTATGCATGATAACAGTACTGGCTACATCAATGCATCTCATATCACCATGCCCGTGGCTGGGGATAAAGTCAGGTACATTGCTGCTCAAGCACCTATGCAGAACACGGTTCGTGATTGGTGGCGTATGATTTGGGAGCAAGGAGTGCAGGTCATAGCAATGCTGACAAAATTGCAGGTGAGTCTTTCAGAAGAATCTTTTTGCTGTCTTGCTGTCTCCCAAGCAAGACCCAAAGAAGATTTAGACGAAAAAGAATTTACCACAAGTTTGCATGCAAAAGTTGTTAAAGGTATGTCACTACTGTGCTAGTGATGCTAGTGATATACCACTACCTTACTAGTGATGTATCACTACCTCATTAATGACATTTCTCTGTCTTTGATACAAAGTAGCCAGATGGTCAAAGTGCTGATATTAGACCCTTTCGTTTGTTTTTTGGTTATTCGAGGAGGTCTTCTTGGGATTAATTGGTTAGAGTTATTACATCATGCCTGTCATTCTTTTATAGTGCCAAAATACAGCCATAACAAACCTTCTAAGTTACATTACAAGGTCAAATAATGTAAAACATTTGTACAGTAGTACAGCAGTGACATTTGAACAAAAGAGAAATCTTTTCAGATCATGAATTCAGGACTTTCTCCTCTAGGCTTTTACCAAGTTTTGTGTAGTTTCACTTGTTATGTAGGACTGTGCCTCAGAACGACAAAATGAAAATGCGCAAGATTTAGAACATGATTCAGAGATTATCATACTTACGGAGATTTTTTCAAAACTTTTCTTCTATTTTCACCCAAACAGGAGGGTGGCAAGGAAAAGTGTTTCAGATACTGGCCAAACTTTGTTTCTTCTAATAATACTGCTGAATTTGGACCAGTAAGTATTCCTCTCATCCATTGTCCTAACATTTAAGACTGGTTATTTTGTTGCCTTTGTGAAGCTGTCATTCTGGTTTATTAAATCTAAAGAAATATGCCATGCAGAGCTCCACAACAGACAGGCAAAAAGAAAAAAAAAATATGTATATACCCAAGAAAGTAAGTATTGCAGAAGAAAAGAAGGCCTAAGGTATTTCCCAGTCATGAGTAGCTACAAAAGAGTCAAATACTGTTTCAGTAATGATTTTAACCATGTTTTGCAGAATTTGGAATATTTTTTTCTTTTACTGGCCTGTCCAGGAGGTATAGAGGTCCACAAGAGCTCTACTGTTTTTTGAAGGGCCTTTTCACATTCTTGTACAAAGC
The DNA here is from genome assembly GCA_029531755.1 of Holothuria leucospilota. Lineage (NCBI taxonomy): Eukaryota > Metazoa > Echinodermata > Holothuroidea > Aspidochirotida > Holothuriidae > Holothuria > Holothuria leucospilota. The sequence goes on along the minus strand of CM055963.1, from coordinate 29,544,029 downwards.
AGGGCTATGATACATTTTAATGTTACTATCTTACTTGGAATTGTATCCTTTCTTAGGAAATGGTTGCTGTATGAAACAATGTGTAGTTATCAATTTCTATGTGATGTTCACATTATAAGATTCATTGGACTTGTAAAGTGTACACCTAAGATGTTTAGAAGGCATTCTTTGTGATATGCATCTGACATAGAAAAGATACAGATCGCTCTTAATACACTCTACAAATAGATCAAACTCTGTCATCCATTTTTCAACAGTTCCGTATCATCGGTCAATTCAGCAACGACTCAGGCAGCTATACTACCAGTGGTCTGACGGTCAGACACATTCCTTCAGGAGAACAGAGGACAGTTTTGCATCTACAATACAATGATTGGCCAGACAAGGGAGTACCAGATGATATCCATAGCTTCTTAAGTGAGTTTATGAATCTGCTAGAGTCTTTTTGTAACATCTTTTTCTCACCAGCATGAATTTAAGAGATGACAGGATGACATTATATCTAGTCTCAACAAGAATTAACCAAATTACTGCTGTGACACTTTTGCAAATTAAGCTAAGATTTATGCAATTGCTGTGAAAGTTTTGGTACATAAAGTTTTGGGAGGGTCAGCAGGCACAGACGATTGTTATTTATTGTTGGTATGGTCTGCTGTAACACAAGTAGTGAAGAAGAAATCATTTTAGGACAATAATTGGAGTGAGGACTACAAGCAGTGCCAACAGGACCATACCTATGTAGAGATTCCCCCTCCCCCACTCCTGTGTAGACTACTACTCTGAGGTTAGTTAATGTTGATGCATACATTCATTATAAAAGTAAGATGATAGTAAGAAAAAGTGTAATTGAAGTGTGTAAGATGTAATCTATTTGGCTGCTACTTACCTCTCCTGTTACTACTATTGGACAGCCCATTTACCACAGAACAACTACTGGCAATGAATAAGTCCCCTTTAGATGGTGCTAGATGGCTCCTAACAAAGGAGCCCAAGCCCACCAATGTATTTTAGTTGACTGTGTTAGGGCCTTCTCTCTTAATAAGCTGAAGATGTCAATATATTCTCATTTAAGACTAAGAAGTAAAAAATGGAATTTCTATTTGTTTCCAGCCTTCCTCGAAGAATTTCAGTCTGTGTGTAGGCATGCTGACAGCTTAAATGAGAAGGAGGAACCATCACCACCTTTGATACATTGCAGTGCTGGGGTTGGAAGGACAGGTGTCCTGATTCTAGCTGACATAATGGTGAACAGTCTAGAAAGAAATGAAGTGAGTCACTTACTTGATGTTAAAACTGATTTTTGCATGAATGTAGAGATGTGAATAAACTATTATATCACTGAAAAGGTGTAATCATCATGTTTCGCATCTGACATTGTTGTTTGAGGAAATCATGAGAAGAAAAAATTGTGCATCTTTCCCCAACAAAGTTTAATGAGGGGCAGATAAGTTTGAACTTATCATTGCTTTTCATTATAGTTTACTGATGCTGAATTTGGTGGTATGGTTGTATGTATATGAATGTCAGTGATGCAAGTTTTTGAGTTGCTTAACAATTTCATGCTGATTATGAGGGTAGTAATTTTCTTTCCAGATTATTGTACGCTCTGTAAAAGTGACGGTTTTCAAAATGGGTTCTATGGAGTACATTATACCTGTAGATCCCCACTCCTTTCCCCTTCTCTGTCTAGCCCTCCCCTTCAACCCCACCCACTTCCCCCCCCAAAAAAAAAAGTAGTTAAAAGAAGGGTTTAAACAAAAATTTACTTTTCATACATGAAAGAGGAACTAAATCTATGCATTTTTGTAATTTACTTTCATTCAAATCGAACACGTATTAGTCAAGATATCAGCAAAAGAAGTCACTAAATTTGTAACGCAAAGTTAGCTTGAGGTAAGGGGGAGTTATATTACTAGGCAGCTCCCTGATATCACTTCCTCACATTGATAAGGAATGCTTTGTTTCTTTTGTTTTTCAGTCTGTTGTGTTGACCTTCAAATTAATAGGGATAGGACCTCCCCATTGGGAATGTGAAGTTTGTAATTTTCTCATGCCTCTCATGCAATCATATTCCAATAACATTTGATTGTTGAGGAGAAAATTGGCAATAAAGTTTTAAGAAAAACAAAAGACTACTCATTAATGTTAGTCTATGACATCATATGTGTTTGCTTCAAGTTCACTTTGTGTTGAAAATGTGACAACTTTATCTGCTGATGTCTTGAGAACCACACATCAGGTTTAATGGAAATTTCACCAGATTGCTTAGAATAAGTACCCCTCTAATATATCAAAGTTGATTTTAGCTTAGACCCTTCTTTTAAAAAATTACCACTTCAGGAGTAGTAATTAATTACATTTCTTTTTTGTCACAGGAAATAAATATTCCTAAGATGCTAGAGAACCTTAGACAGCAACGTATGATGATGGTCCAGACCGTGAGTCAGTACATCTTTGTCTATCGGACTCTTATTCACTTCCTTAGGAACACAAGGTTGATCTAGTAACTGTTAAGTGCTGACCAGTCTGCATTGGTCAAGTATTCATCTTGACTAGACAAGATGGAAGAATGGCTGAAAATGGTTTACTCATGGTTGGTTGGCAATGTGGCAGTCAAGCTAGTTGCAATTACGTAAGATGTTTTAAGCAACTGAATCAGGATCAGCCAGGGATAAACGGTTAAAAAGCTGTTTATCCCCAGGTCTGTGGCATGGTCTGACTTCCTGGCTATGAAATGTTATGCAGATTTTGCAAACAAGATGAGCTAGGTTGAACTGTCTAAATGAGGCTGTATGTGATGGCTTCTGGGCAAGAATAGTGTTACCTAAGGGGAGACCTGGAGGTGACAGTCCTACCCCCTCCCCACACTTTCTAGAAAACTCAGGAGTGAATAAATATACTGCTCCCTTATTTGCAGCCCCCATGAAATGATGGAGCCCCCTGCACCCCCACACCAAGAGTGTGACAAGCCTACTACTTACAGTTTGAAGAAACTATTTTAGATTCTGTGTTGATGAATGCAGCATACCCCTCTCTGTGTACCACCCAAGTTTAAATGTAGAGGTAGTACATGATGTTTTGGGGATCAATGTCTCTGCAAGTGTTACACAGTAAACCATATTTGCATTGCACAATTGCATATGTATCAGATATTTTACCGTTTCATTGATTAAATTATGAATTGTTTATGCATCCCCTGTATACCACAGATATCAGTCACAAGAAATACCTTCATGCTAGTCCGTGCAAATTATGTAATAAGTATTGCCAAACCTCCTAGTTGCCTTAATGTGAGGATTTAAAAGTTAACTCAGTTTTAATGTTCATCTGAAATGTTCATTGTTAAAAACAAATGACTTCCCTGAGAAACCTTTTATATGTATATATCAGTAATGTGGGATGATAATCAGGTGTACATTTCAATGGATTTTAGAATCAAACAATCATTTGCAGGTTTTAGGGGTCATCCATGTTTTATATTGCATGTATAAGTGTGCAAACACACTCCTGCTTCAAACTCATTTCCCTCTCAGAGTGTACTTAAAAGGTGAGAAATAATGATTCTCAGCCAAAAATTATTTTTACTTGTATTTTGGAAAAGTGTTCATGGGTCTTTGACTGCCCTCTACATAAATTTTGTAAGCATGTGAAAATGATGGCAAGAAAATGGATGATGGCCTAGTCAGTAAAACATTTTGAAAATATTAATACAAATAGTTGTTTGATCATATGATCATCAGTCCTAGCCTTAGCCAGACCTAGTTAACTAAAATACCATGGAAGGATAGGATAATTAATTGAAGAAACTGTTCTCTGCTGGATTGCCATTTTTCTCAGCCCGAATAGGTGTGTGTCAGATGTTGATATAACTGTTTATTACATTTCAAGTAAAGTTTCAAGAACAGCGCTTTTGTAAGTAACAATTATTATGTTTTTGAAATATTGTTCATGTCCTGTAACAAGCACAGGGGTTTGTAAGGTTAATATCCTTAACTTCCAAGGGAATAGTAAAGAACACCTGGGCAGAGACTAAATGGGCTTATCAAAATGGTGGCAAGAGAGTGCATGTTTGTTTCATTTCATTGTGTGCATTGTGTGTGTCCATGTTCCTTCCATGATACTTTAGTTCAATGGTCCTGACTGACTTCCAGTCAAATGTGAATCTACACACCTTAATCTACTGTATTCAATCCATGTATTCACTTTGTATTCATTGTAAACATACCAAAATCTTTGTTTCTTGTTTACTTGTTCATATTTGTTTATTTAATTGTGTATTTACGAAGAAAGCAGTGCTTAAAAAATATGACATTGATTCAAGTTCAGGGTATTATTTGGATAATTTATCAATTTCCACAAATGTTTAAAAAATATGTGGTCTAAAACCCTCAGGAATCATTAGATTGCCTTCAAACAAAGCTTTAAACTTTTGCATAAAATCATCGTGATGCCCACCGGTCAGCACAATGTCCATTGTGTATGGCATTCCATCAAGAAATGGATCATACATTCTTTCATAATTTTCACAAAGTACTAAATGTACTCTTTCTGTGAATGCCCTCCTAGAAGTAATCTGAAAAATGTGAGAAATGGTGATCTTTCAGCTTGAAAGTCATTTGTTATATTTTGAAAGAAAAACATGGGTTTTTAACCCTTGCCCCCAACTTACCTTTTGTACTCTTGTGAAAAAAATGATAAAAACTTGCATAATTCCTAACAAAGCATGTTACAAACTACAAGTTCTGATACCATACTTCCTTTGTACCTAACTGTCTTTTATGATACATTTGGACATTTCGTTTTGTCTGTATGGAGCAAGTGAAATATACTTATCTGTCCTTTTTATTTGGGGCACCTTTGCAACTGCAGTAAGTTTGTCCTTAAAGACCTTAAACCCTTCTATGATTTTCAGAAACATAGGGACCTGAGTTTGCATTAGGGTGTGTGATTACTGCAACATTTGCTAGACTCCTGCAAAGAAAATATTTGTATGTAGGCAGTAGTTACTTCCTTAAGCATGCAATGAAATGGAAAACGTGAAAATCACTCCCCAAAAAATAAGAAAAATCCCTCCCCCCACTCCTCAAAAAAAGTTTGTCAGTGTCAACACTACATATGATCCATACATAGACTGGTTAAGAGACAGTGATATGAATATTAATTCATCAAAGATTTTCAAAATACATCCTCTAAAATTGAATATTCATTTCCCCCCCCCCCCCAAAGTTGCTACTGCAGAAATGACTTTAGCTTCCCCTGCATACATCTTAAACCTCCAACTTCTCTTTCTCAACAAAAACAACAAAAAAAAACTCCAGATGAGTTATAGCTCGTTCATTTTAATCTCATTGGTATTCTAGAAGCATCATCGATTCATGGATGAGGGAGGATATGCTTACAGGTGAAACTTTTCTCGCTTTTGGAATTCCTAAAGTTTAGATTTTTATTTATTGTTACTCACTCTGTACACTTATTTCACTAGTTGCTGTTGAAATGGATCTGTGAGATGTAAATATTTTTTGTTTACTGGTATTATAAACAAAGAATTACATAATGAGAGCTGGTTCTCACAAGGTGTTATAATATTATGATAAACCACACATATTCCTTCAGATTTCCTCAACAAGAACACCTATATTATATTTATGGTCACCTGATGTTTCACTTGTTAGAGGTGGTATATTAACTCACAAAATTTGTTTTTGTACTTAAAGAAACAATTGTTATGATTTATACCAGATATGTACAAGACTGGCTGTTTCCTTTTTTTTTTGCATTACTTTTGCTTTGCAAAGAAACTTTAGGTGTATATTCTCATTACATGACTTTGCAGGCATACTTAAGGACTCAAGGGCTGGGGAAAACATTTTGCATGTTACTCTACAGTGTTAAAATGGGCAAATCCTCAAAGATTAAAAAAGTTGACCAGCAACCGGACAGTGGTTTTTTTGATACACAAAAGTGTACGAGGCTTTGGGGAGTGGTAGTTGTGATGCAACCCTTCCCCCATTTGGACAGACAATAAGCTATTTTTCAGGGAAATACACTCTGTTTCAGGCAGACTTGCTCTAAGGAAATCAGTGGAATTTTTGGGCAAGGGTGGTTGGCTACTGCCCTCCCCCGCCCACCCCCCATCCAGTTTTAAGTAGTCTGGTGCACTTATCTGGATACATAGTGATTAACTTTGTCGTATTGTCCCCCTTATGGAATTTTCTTCATATTTTAGTGGCTAAATAATCATGTTACACTTCACTAAAGGTGCATTTGGGTGCAATTGATGATGGCTTGTACACCTAATAGTTTGACATGATGCCTTCTCGTAACTCGATTTTAATTCTGTCTTTATTTGGAAAAGAGAAGGGAACCATGTAAGCTGCCAAAAGTAAACTAATTGAGTCATGGTCGTACAGCTGACATGGTACATAGTAAGCTTATTTACCCTAAAAAATATTAAATTTATCATTATACATTTTCAATATCTGGTAAAGGTATGGGGCAATCTTTCCAGTGTATGTTTCCTGTCATTAATTTTCTACTATTTTCAAGGTTTCACAGGAGTTTAAACATGACATCTTTACATCTGTGCCATGCAAGCTTAATTTGTAACCGCCAACCTAAATGCAGTACTCTTGTGTCCAAGGACTTTTTACTGTCTTAGTATTTTGTATTCAACGTGTCTCTTTTTCTCTTCTGTCTAGGAGAAATGGCTCTTTTCTTCTTAACTTTTACAATTTTAAATCCTTTTTCATAAAACTTTCCTACCTATGTGGGATTTTGATTGTACATACATATAATGTGTACCACAGCACTATTTTTATAACTCGCATTTATCATACGGCCAGTATTATCCTGTGGCTATAAATATATAAGGGTTGGATCTAATTAGAGTTTTATGGTATTCATGGATGTTTTTTTAAACATTTGGAATAAGTAAATGAGGCAAGTACGAATATCATTTTAAAGTGGAGTGATGGAGAGAGAGGAATAATAAAGAGGTCAAATTCATTAAATGACTTTGTTTTGTATTGTTTGGTATTTCATTTTATATTAAAAATCCAGGTTTGTCAGAGTAAAACTGCTGGTATTTTGAAACTCTGATGACAGTCAACACAGGTGTGTTGAGAGAAGTTAAGAGGGAGGGGGCCCCCCGTCGGGGAAGGCTGGCCCCCGTCTGGGAAATTTTCCGGTTTTGTTGGTGAGCTGTTATGTATACGATAAAATATGTTGTCCCCGACAACGGCCAGTCACCCTGACAATTTACTTAATTTTGGTCGAAATTAGGGCAAATCTTCAATAAAAACCCTAAATCTTTCAATTTTCTTTAAAAACCCAATTTTTTTTCAAATTTTTCTTGGTAAAAGCCCACTTTTTTCAAATTTTCTCCAATAAGAGCCCAAAATTTTTGGAGCGCTGTGCACACCAAAATTTTCCATCAAACATCGTTTTGGCACTCTCTCGCCCCTTGCTGAGGCTTCGGGTTGCTAGCCCCCATTGGGGAGCTTGGTCCCCCTGTTGGGCAAATCCTGGTGCCACCCCTGGGGAGGGCAGGGAGGATAAGTACTAGGCTTAATGTTACTTTGAGGCAGTGGCATTTCTTATAATGAGGGAGTTGGAAGGTCGTAAATGGAAACCAAGATCTGAAACAGTTGAGTGATCTGTAAGCATTCTATAGTTTTCCCAAATGCAGTAATGACATTCCTCAAAATCAAAAGCACCCAGTTAGCGGCTTCATTTTTCAATTTCTAGCAAAATGCGAGAGCACCTTCCACTTGAAAGGTGAGATTAGTCGTCATAAGATCTCTTCTGATTTCCTCAATATATCTCGTGTGTCAGTCATAGTCATATTATCATGTATAGCTGCCATCATATTTTCCAACAGCCCGATCTTAGTTTACACCTTCCATTTGAGAAAGTTTGAACATTTATTCCCAGTGTTGCAATGTGCGAAATGATAAATTCTAGAAAGATGACGAAATGGCAGTGAGCATGCAGTAAGGAGGTCACGGTACGTACGTAGGCATTTTTTTTTTTTTTTGAGAAAAAAAGTCAAGAATACAGCCTGAACCGACCTGAGGGAAGCTAGTCATAGCCTACAGGGGAGGAGGTCCTATTGCTGGAAGAGTAAAAATATTCTAAAATGAAAGTTAAGGAACGAAGTTCTGTGTAAGATGCCCAAATAATCATCATTTAATACGAGGTAAGTTGGAAATAGAGGATGTGCAATGAGCGGTGCCAAAAGGAACCAAGTCGCAGTCATAGTTTTGGTTCAAAGTTTTTTTTTTAAATAGTCATAGCTTTGTATCAAATCACACTTTACAATAACCTATCAAATTGAAATAGGAAGGTGGACTGATGGGGTCTCAGTGCTTTAATAAAGCAGTCTTTTGGAACTTAAATTTCATGTAACCGGGGATGATTTCGTCCTCAGTAGGAAGTCAGGATAAAAGTATCCGTAGGTAATTATACGAACGGTATAGCTGTCTCCGTCAATTGACAAGAAACTGGATCATACGGATATCTAGTCCTGGCTTCTTAATCTGTGGAGGTGATTTTTGGAGTAATTTCTTCTTGAAACATCGGTCTTGATCGGGTTCAGTGACTCATCCAGGTTGCTCGTTGGGCATAAATCTCCCCCTCCTACTGGTTGTCATTCAAAATTTAAATAGCATGTTATTAAAGATTAGCCTTAAAAGGCATGCAAAGTGCCATTTTGACGATGTAGAAACTAGACATTATTTTTAATCAAGTTTATTTGCATGCTGAGCACCAACTAATGGTTTCTGGTGGTGCTCTGCTTCGATAGGTTTACGGAGCTGAAAGTCCATCTTCTTCTTCTTTAAAAAAGTGGACCCTTTGATCAAAACTAATTTCAAAAATTCGAGGTCAAATGCGTTCACAAAGAAATGGCAGAGGCGGATCCATTATTTCCCGAAAGGAAGGGCGCTATGGAGGCCCAGAGGCCGATATGGCCAAATATTAAAATATCACAACATTGTTTAGGGTGGTGTCTACGGCAAGGAAAATCCAAAGAGGGACGAGTCCGACCCTCCCCCCCCCCCATCCTCCCGTGGATGGCCAGAAGAAGAGAGTGCTACTTATCCTTCCGTTAGTTCTTGTGTTCGCCAAGATTAAGTATTGCAGGCTGTACCATACTGGCTGACTGTAGAGGTGAAAACTAAACACTGCTCGCAATCAGCTGCCACACCAAAGGGTCACGAAACTTAAATGACCAACAGGGTTGTACCCGACTCCAGCAAATCCGATCGAGCCAGGTCATTAGGAATCAATTTCTTTTAATCTGATCCATCGTGTAAGTTAATCGACTATGGGTGACCATTCATATGTAATGCTGTGCATAAGTAACAGTGGACCCTTAGCTGACCTTCCAGGGCCGTAGAATGGGCAATAAAGACAGTATCATTTTCAGTATTTCGGTTTTTTTTCTTAAGAAGGCCAACTTGCATTTACGGTGTTGAAATCTCAGGCAGGGGGACAACTTCCCCATTGCAGCCCCAGGCTATGGTCCTGTCTTCATGTAAGTGTCATTTTTGTAGACTGGACTGGAATTAGCCACGAGTCCGAGTCCAATTTCATCATATTCCGGACCAATTCCTATTCCGGGACATTCCATTTCGTGGCAATTACGAGTCCTGTAAAAGTGGACTTGAATCCCCATTTTAGTCGAGTCCGTACTAAGGCTCGGGAGTTACATCCCTGCTGAGAAACTTCTCAGCCCTCAGATATTTATACTGTTATATCATTTTCTTTAACTCTGTCTGGAAGTGCGGCTAGTAATTGATCAAACTACACGATGACTGCCAGTAGCGTAGCTAGGGGGGCAAGGGGGGAGGGGAAGTTTCCCCAGACGCCACCTCTAGGGGTCGCCAAATCGAGATCACTTAAAAAAATGTTGGAACTACCATTTCCATGAGCATGATATTGATGTAGCAATTTCATCTTTTAATAAAATAATATTTACGATATTGCTAGTGTTTCCCCTTTTTGTATGCAGTAAAAAGGCCTTGGAAGTGCCATTTCCAGCGATCTGGGAAGCGTTTTGGGCCAAAATTTTCTTGCACTCCGCGCCAACTCATGGCTGCGCGGAGCGATGAGAGTCTGTCTATGGACTTCGCCCACCCCCCTTCCTTGACAAATTCCTGGCTACGCCTTTGTCAACACTTGGTGTGAAAAGTAGCATCTAAACTCTTTTCTAGGAGTAAAATATTTTCCATGAAAAAAGTTGGGTCCCTACAAAATTTTGCCCCCTCTGATTTTTTTCTGCGGACGCCCATGGACATTTGTTCTATTTAAGATCTTGAGTTGTGTAAGTATTCATAAGGTTACCCTAGCTCCGCCACTGATGACTGCATCATTTTCTAGCATCAACAGCTCGCAACCCGTTCAGAAAATGTTTTGTATGAAACTAAAAAACACGGGTTGTCATACGACCATACTTACAACAATTGTATAGTGTTGAATCTCTGAAGTCTGGTGACATAAAATTGTGATAACTGCCTTTTTGATGTAAATATATCAGTGGCGTAGTCATGGGGGCCAGGGGGACTGTCCTCTAACATTTTTTGCAAATAATTTCAAGCGATGTGTTTAAAAGAAAAAAAAACGGGAAGAGTTTTCTTTGACAGACAAAAATACAACATTTACATTATATACAAACTTTGATAAATATATCCAACTTGGCAATTAATCAATTTGGCCAGTTGGCAGGTGAGATCTTAATTCAGGGGTGGGGAACCTTTTTCCTCTGACGGGCCGTTTTGATAGTCAGAATCCGCTCGCGGGCCGCAGATAGTCAGGGCGCAATTCTGAATTTACATTGATGAATTGGCTCGCGGGCCGTATAAAATGGTCTCGCGGGCCGCATACGGCCCGCGGGCCGGAGGTTTCCCACCCCTGTCTTAATTGAAAACAATAACAAAATATGATGGCGCCCTGGTCTAATTTGTCAAAACAGTTTAACAGCATGCTTTCAGTATCAAAATATACCGTACCGTATGTACAATGTACATTGCAAATGCTGCTGCACTAGGCTTCAGTACAGTAATAAAGTGCATAAAAAGCTTATTTGGTTGCCCCCCCCCCCACCTTGAGAGAAAAGTCTTGCCCCCTAACAAAAACATTCTGGCTACGCCACTGAAATATATTAAAAGCACGGACATTGCAAAATAGCTCAAATTCCTTGAGCCAGGGGAGCTGAGGCTGCATTCCCCTCTCCCACACCCCTCCACAGGACTCTGGAAGAAAGTATTTCTCTGACAAATTTTGGAAAAATTGGAGCAATTTCTCATGCAGGCAACACATGTTTTTTTCACGGGCAACAAACGACTCGCCCCAGAATAAAATATCTCGAACGCCTATGCACAGATTGCTCATATGAATCCCAACTGCTATTTCACACCACAACATTAACAATAAATATTAGCTAAATGTGAAAATCTTTGACGTAAAAAGGACAAATTCAAGATATTATTTATCATTTTCTGTCGATCCAACCTTTATTTCAAGGAAAAATCAATTGATATTCCCAATGAGCTTACCTTAGAAATATCAATTGTCTACTGGACAAATATTCCATGATTCATCGCACACCGTAATTAACAGATAATTTATGAAGGACGGGCAAACAAATACTAACATTGTACAAAGCTCAACATCACTTTTGTATAGCTTATGACTGATCTCGGAAATGCGAGGGCGCCAACAGGTGGGAGACAGGGCAAAGGAATAAATTCAGGCAGGGTGGGAGGATATATATCCCCACTTTTTGGAGATGCTACCATTGTTTTTCACTTTTCACGCGGTAAATTTTGCTTCAATTGCCCTTTATCACCACCCACTTAACACTGTTTCACATAAATCTTCTCTACTGGGACACATGTCCCCCACTTCTGGAAGTGGGTCATATCATTTGATTCCCCCGCCCCCACTTACACCCACCCACCCACTTTTTTTCCAGAATCCCTACAAAAACACTTTAGGCACATGCTCGATTCTATGGCTTAAAATGGCCGATACAGTTGAAACAAACTAAAAAAAATGTGGAAACAGTCATTTTAACTCACAAACATTGTAAATTGAAGGCGATTGAACCGTTTCTGTGTATATGCGCATACTAAGTAGTAAATAACCTCAGCTCGCATCACAAAGTATCTAGGATTCCAAATCAAGTATCCCCCTCACTCCCGTAGGGTTTCGCGTCCGCATTAGTTCACTTGAAGATACCCCCATCCACGCGCACACACACAAACACACACAATTTGGAGGAGCTGTTGGCGTTTATGCAGAAATGATCAAACAAGTTGCTACAATAATTCCAATTCCAAAAAAAAAAATACTTCATGAGGCCTAGAGATTTTAATCTATAGCTGTTGTGTACAAGCAACATATAGGCCTAACTCCAGCTAGTGGCTACATTTAAAAGATATTTCAGTTTCGTGCTCAGAACCGTCGGTGTATGCTGACATGACCAGTAATTTCAATATCCAGTGAGCCGCCACTTGTGTTGACTAGGCTCAGTGGTGTAAATCTTTTCATTGGTGCTTATAGTGGTCATGGTTATTCCCTACGGTTCATAAAGCTGCATGTGTAAGTAATCCACATTGTCATTGTATTTACAGAGCCAAATGTAACTGTAACTCATAAAATTCACATTATGAGACATAGGCGTAGGACGCGGGGGGTTGGGAACGGAACCAAGGCCCCAGGCAAAACTGTAGGGTGGAAGTATGCTTCCACTCCGTTAAGGACGAAAACCCCTTATTTGTTCCTTCTGTACAAATGTCAAAAATTGTTAGTAATTTTCCTTAAAATTTGCAAAAAAATTGCTTCTAATGACCCTTAATTATTTAAATATTTCCTAAATTCGAGGGGGACACCCCCTTAGGTCCTTCCCAAGGATGGTGGTCCAAAAGAGCGATCCGTTCCCTAGCTGAAAACAGCTTCCTACTCTTATGAAACATTTCAAAGAAATAAATGGTTATGTTAAACAATCCATGCCTAACGACTATAGGTTATAGTAAGGATCGCGGGTCCTTGTACCGAGAATTGCACATTTATTTGTAAATTTTGTAACTTCAGTTCGAACAAAGTGACTGAGTATAGGGCATGACAAGCACTGGCCCAACCAACACCCTTTTCACGTATATTGGTAAGTTCCTTGACAGAAATGTTCTTTACGCAAGTCTTTCGAGTCCATCCGGACCACTGACGCGGGCCTAGCAACCCTGGTGACGAGATGTGCGAAAAGGTTCCTCCACTTCTTTGGGTAGTCCGTCTAAGGGGTGACACTGAATTTGGAAATTCAGATTACTAGATCCAAAAATCCCGGTCTAAGGATTAGAATCATATCTTACAGCTCGTCTATGTCGTATCTCTTATGGCTTGGAACATCTAACCTCCCACTTCAGCGGATCGTTCGATGCATAAACCTAGAACTATATACTGCACACGAGCGGTCAGTGTGTTGGAATGACGTTCGAATTTTCCTCCTCGTACCCATTATCCTCATGGTTACCGTTCGTATCGAGGCTCGCTCCTGTCCTATGATCAGTATTCCCGTTTGCATCTTTGGAATTACCTAGCCTTTCTCCTTTGTATGATGCGAGTTCTTCAAGCCTTTCCTGAGCGCGTCTCTCCCTCGACGCTTTTAGGAGAACCTCTGTGCGACGTTTCGCCTCGGCGCTCCGTTCAAGGATAGCTTGTGTTCTCTCAATCAATCGATCGGCTTGTTTCACCATCTGGTCCGGAGTTCCTGAAAAAAAAATGACAGTGGCAGTTATTAATATACAACTTCTGAAACACTGCCCTGTCAGTGGAAAGTTTGAAATGCTTAGCGTGAGTTCGTCATGTAAACTGATTCCGTAATCAGCGTAATCAGCATTGGGGCTGAGGGGGGCTTTTTCTCGATTTCATTTTGACCTGACACGGCTACTTATTTATCCATTTAAAAATCCATGCACGTATGGGCAACTTTCAATAGGAAACCTGCAGGAAACCTTGCAAGGTTGCTCTTTGCGCAAAGCACTTAATTTATGGGTTGGAAACAGGCCCGTAGCCCGAATTCTCAGTGCATGAAGGGTGGTGTGTGTGTATGTGTGTGTGGCAGGGGGGAGGGGCAAATCACAAAGTTATGAAGACAGTAAACAACAGTGGTCATCATGTAAAATTACAATAGTTAAGATTGCTTAAAAGTTTTTAGAGGGAAAAACATTTTTGCATGGGTTGAGCGCCAAAAAGCTCCGCTTGGCTACAGCCGTGGTTAAAAACTTCAGTTTTGCGCCAGCATAGACGTACAACAACTTTAAGCTTTACGCATTTCCACCATTAACTAAAGTTTTCCGGTTTCATTTGTACTTGAAACGTGACAGCTAGCTACCTATCGCAGGAAAACAATGTTAGTTACCATGCAGACGATTCTAACTTGGCATAAACCCTACAAAATTTACTAACGGAAATGAACTTCACACTAAAGAACAACTTTTATGACAGAATCCACCTCTTCAAAGTGTTTAATAATCCATCGTACGATCACTTAAAAGGCCACTTGTGTATCAAAATGGAAAATAGAGCCATTATGTATTTTACAACCGATCATTGTAAAGATGGTTTTTGCAAGATAAGTACTTTCAATCCGTTTCATTATTACGAAGTATGTGTAGGAAGGTACCGCTGGCAAACTTATAGACCAATTCCAATATGTAAACGATACTGTTTGCTGAACACTTTACTTGTTTGGAGCCTTCGTGCATGTGTGATGAACTTTGCACCAACTTTGTTCTGTAGGTAACAGTGCTGGAAAGCAAACTTGCGCGATTAGGTAAGGCACTCGTACCGTAAAATGTTGTAATGATACAAACAGTGGTCTAGACTGTCAGTAAACTTAAACTGTCACATAAACTAAGAGCACCGGGTTTATCATGTTTTCCTTTCCATTCACCATTCCCCTTACCCACCTAACGGGCTTAAGTTCTGTAACTTTAACCCCATCGACCCTTACTACACAAAGCTAACCATCAAACAGGATCTGCGGTATACCGACAATTTAGAATATAGTCCGTGTTGTGACCACTGTCATACAGAAAGTACCGATGTCACGCACGCCTCGCTTAGCAGTATTCGTCAAGTGAAGGTGGTATGCGAGTTGGAGATTAATTTCCGTGCGCTTTGCAATTAATGCCATCTAACTGCTCCCAATGTACGGGATAAAAAAGAAATTTGCAGGTACATCTTAGTAAACTCCAGCTCTTCTGAATGGAAGAGAGCGGTATATAGGTATTCTCGGTATTCACGGTATTCAGAGACTATGCACCGATAGGCCTACTGTACTGGTTTTCACCACATCTCCAGATCCCTCGATTGAATTTCCCGGGGTTAAATTAAGAAATTACAGTCTGAATAACTCCCTTCCCTTAGTTCAAAATAAACTGGTGTATGGAAAGGATGGTCTTTAAGGATAATTTTTGAAGAGTGGAAACGCGAATCTCATGTTAGATGTTTTCGATCTTATGAAGCATAGGCCAGGCATTGCACGGACAGAAGACTAGGGTATGGACAAACGGGGTTTGCTGTGAGAAACTTGATGATGTTGTAGGGAATTACGTTGGTAAGAAACTTGGTTCAAATCCTTGATAGCCTAACAATATCTTTAAGGAAGCTCCTCGTGTCACCATAATCTCATAATTTCAAAGGTAGCAAGAGGACTACAATTTTTGATGAACTGCGAGATATTCGTTGCCACCTTAAAGGTCTGGTAACATGAAAATTACATAGCTGGATATTTGATGTAAAAAGCATTAAAAATCCAGAAAACAGGCGCAATCCCCGTCAAAATCCATCAAATATGGACCATTTTACAGGGTAATTTGTATTTCACACTAGTACTATAAACATGATCTAAGCAGGGAGTTACAACAAATCCCTGATCTCAGTATACAAATATGTGACATCGAAAGTTGCAACATACCAAGTATGGCTAATGTTAGCCTTTGTTTTTTCAATCTTCATTTCAAGGACACCTGTAGCATTGTTATCCCCTGAGGGATTTACTATGGAAGTTAAAATTGTTTCCTTGAAAAATGTTGATATTACTCACCAAACTGTAATTTATGTCAGCAGTAATTCAGAGATAATTTATCCGGGTTTAACAAAAGAAATCTTAACATTGTTCAACAATCCACATCATTATTTTTGCATAGGCAATGAGTTACTTCACCAGTGGCGCCGGCACGGGGGGGCATGGGGGGCGCGTGCCCCCCAATGAAAATTTTTTGAAAATTTTAAAATGATCCCAAAAGGCAATTAAGCTATAGATTTCTGTAGGGGGTAGGGTGAGGTGTGCTTCAACCGAGTGATAGATCTATTTAATCATTTTCTATCACAAATGTTTCTCAAACTATCAGAATTTTCGCAAATCCTTCGCAAACTATCAAAAATTTCGCGCGCTCCGCGCGTTTCAAACCTTACCTCTCTGTTCTTATTATCAATATCTTCTGATAGCAACTCCCGGAGAAGCACAGCAGCAAAAGTTGAAAGCTGTTCACGAATTAACAGGTAAAAGACTGGCTTTTTGAGTGGCATGTGGGTTTGTTGGGCAATTGAAAGTGTCTCGATGCAGATTCTGAATGCAGGTTTTGTCATGGAAATCTCATTTAATGAAAAATTTCGCGCGCTTTGCGCGCATGCTTTACGGTTTGCACTCCATCTTATGACCATTATTAACATAATAATACATGGAAATATAATCACAACATCTGTAGGGGCCTATAGCATCAATATGCGATCTTTCAATCTAAGTTGTTGAAGCATGATTTGGAAAGTTGAAATTATGCCGTTATATATTTTCCAGAAAATTTTACCGAGCGCTTTGCGCGCAGCCATTATAGGTATAGATGGCAGACACGTAGCCAAGGGGGTGGAGGGGGCATCCGCCCCCTTGAGCATATTTTGGGGTTTTTTTTTTAATGTTTTTTTTTCAATATTGCTAGTGTTTCTCCTATTCATATGCTGTAAAATAGGCTTGGGAAGTGCCATTTCCAGCGATCTGGGTGGCACTTTGGGCCAAAATTTTCTTGCGCTTTGCGCCAACCCATGGTGGCGCAAAGCAATGAGAATCTGTCTATGGGGTTCGCCCCCTTGACAAATTCCTGGTTACGCCCTTGATAGATGGCGATTTTTAATACACTTACGACAAAAAAATGATTCTAAAAACGCCTTCTTAGTCCTTCACCCCTTTTGCTATACCTATCAGGGAGGTCTAATATCACCTTCCTGCACCAATAGTCTCCCTCCCGCCCGTTCTCCATTGCTGGAAGCTGTTCATCTGGATTTTCGTTCAAAATTAGTAAAAATACGATAGTTGTAAAGTGCTCTACTCTATATTATCATTTGGATGTCACGTAATAAGCATTATGTCGTTGCTCCATTTTATGTACTTTATCTAGAGCTTCCGGAAGGCCCTATACAGGTATCTGCCAGCCTTAGATGCCTTTTTATAATGCACAATGAAAGGGAGGAAAAATTTCGTTATATTCCAACAATGTTTTCTGTGGACTCCACGCACGTATTTTTGGATAAAAACATTGCCAATAGAAGGCGGTAAAGTAGCCAAAAGGGAGTCTTCAGGAGAATTGTTGACAACGTATTCTTCTCTTAGACAACATGCTCTCCTTTTTCACCTAACCAAAAATTAGAATTCACTAGGTTATGGACATTTTCCAGCTATATATCATCAGCTCCAAAAATATTCCAAAAGATAGCACCATTTTGCATCTAAGAAACCTTCAATAAGCAAAAATTTCTCAAAGGGGAGGGGGACACCCCCTCCCCTTAAACCCCTCCCCCAGGAAGGCACATTTATGTAGTGACAAAGGAAAGATCCTCACTGCTGTATTCAAAGCGCAGGCGCAAAAAAAACCGAATATTTAAGCGTCGCCACTCAGTTGGATGAAAACATCCAGCCAGTCGGAAAAATTAGAATTCACTAAACTATGGACATTTTCCAGCCATACAGGTATGTGATCAGCTCCAAAAATATCATAAAGATAGCACCATTTTGCATCTAAGCAACTTTAAATAAACAAAAATTTCTCAAAGGGGAGGGGACACCCCTTAGACCCCTCCCCAGGACGGCACCTAGCTTAGTGCAGTGACACCTGACAAAGGAAGGATGCCCCACTGTGTATACGAACGTAGGGAGCACACGGGAAAAACGCATTTTGTGTAGACTTGGGAGGTTAACTGAAGTGCCATTACGACATCATCTGTTGTGCCCCCCCAATCACCAAAGCCTGGCGGCGCCACTGTACTTCACAGCCATCGAACTTTGAAGTGGTATATTTTGAGAACGTTAAAAGATACTGAAATAATTCCAACGGATCTTTCATTGGAGGATCTTTTTCTTTAACTGGCAAGTATAATCAACTCCTTGTGGTGGCATGTCATCGTAAATACAAATTAAGAGAAAAGAGCTCGTCAAGTTCAAGACGTCATCTCCAAATTATACACTGCACAATGCATTGGTGGATCCAAACTCAACACTGAGGGACGAAGTAGGGCTCATAGGGTTGGGGAGGGTAAGCGTGACTGTGAGAAGGGTATCCCCTCCCAGTGTCTGAAGTCTTTAAAACGAGAGTTTTGAAGTAATTCTGGCATAAAACAGGGAGAAAGTTTTGAAATTCTCCAGTACTCTCATAGCCTAGGGCGGGCTTTGCCACTAAAATCTAGTGGCCATAAACGCTTAGCCTGGGGCGTACTCCCAAGTCGGTAGCCAAGGGTGTCAGGAGGCGTCGCCCCTGCAGGAAATATTTCACCCCTTAAAAATTTATAATTACTGTGCCCTAGTGCATTTCAGTATCACGCGCACCATCCACCCTCCCATCAAAAAAAAAAAAATCCCCGAGAAGCTACTTCGCTCAGGTACCTTGTCTGGCTACGGGCCTAAATATGCCATGTCGAGTTCTGTTTTGGTTCCCTGCTGCACTGTAAGATATTAAAGGCTGTTGAAGACATTGTTAAGGACACTGGCAACTTGAGACCAGCACTGGGCTACTAAAGTTCGAGAATAAATCTCTAACATGAGCCGTCGTTTACAATATTTCGCCTTCAGAAAGTTAAATTGTCTGACTCATTAAGTCATTGTATATGAAACCTTATTGCAGCTGTAGCGAGTATATCTATAACATTTTTATAAAACTTTACAAGCGCAAGCTTCTGCTTTAGCCTGCTATATAGCGGCTCCCTTTTGTTTGCTTCCACCACACAGGTCGCTTTCGCCCCTCCGTGAATTTCATCCTACTATGAACCGAACGAAAAATTTCGTCCGTTCCATGGGCTGCCTATATGATTCTGGTCTCGCGAAGTCTGCTGATGATATGATACATGGACAGATATCGATCGTTTGGCAAGTAAGAGTTAGTATTGAAGCTGTTGATTTTACCAAGTGAAAGTTTTTATGACTGCAAGGTTATATAACTAAGTGAAGAACATTCGAGACACTTGAAGCAGTAGAGCTTATCCTAACCGGCCAGGATAGCAATCGAGGTGTTTGGGGTGTTGTTGGAACATAGTACGATCGGGCTGTCATGCCAAACGTACTTTTTTCCAAAGTCCCCTCGATTCTCTGGCGAAGAGTTGAAGGGTGGAACCAAGCATTACTACCGACGGAGTTCCACTCAAACTATCACTTTATTTTACCCCTGTCTTCTAATAAAGTGGTAACCTTGACCTTTGAATTACCTGGATAATTAGTTTACGTCGCAAGGTTTCTAATTTTGAACCACAGGCCTGAACCTATCAGTAGCCTGCATACTCATTCTACATCCGTGTTTAGTAATTCTCTTCTCAACATCAATTAATTGACTCAGACTGACAGGCTGGTACAAAGTTCTAATTTTTTTAATTAATTCCAAAGTTGCCCTTATTCTAACTCGGATGTCAATGAAAAGGATTATTCACGGTTGCTACGACCATAAAGCAGAGAGGGTGTTGTTTACTTGTTACACTATTACTCTATGTAGACCTGGTTAAGCCAAGGCTGGTATATCTTCCTCGGTTGCATGGGTTACTGCATTTCTATTAATCTTAGATTGAAGCACAATCACCCATGCCTTTTTGAAGTCTGTTTACTCTTGTAGAAGCTTCCTAGATGCCCTGAAACATCCGAATCAAGGGCATGTAGCCAGAGGGAGGTGAAGTGCCCCTCTCAGACTGAGAGATCTTTCTTTTTCGCCACCATCCCTACAATAATTATTAATATCAGCTAGTGTAATTTTTCAAAATCAGAGTTTGCATTATCAATTTCATCCCGCAAAAAATTTAACCCTGCCACACTCTTGCCCTTACGTTAAACTCAAAAAAAATCACTTGCAAAAATTTTTTCAGAAAAAAGTTAATATTTGGAGCTAACTAATGGCATCTCATTAAATCAACTTGGGGATATGGCTTTACGTGTCGTCAAAGAGCAAATGCAGTACCATTATTTCAATGTAAAGATACCCCATAGTGTCCCTATGCTAATTTATGTTTGGTTCTCTAATCTCACCCCTGACTGTAAAAATCCTGCCTGTAGTACTAAGTTTACATCTAGCCCCTCCTCCAATTTAAACAAAAACATCTCTCTAGCACACCTCCAAGACACAGCCACAGTAGCCTGCACTGAGTTTCAAATGCTTGAGTCCATATTGACAACTGTGTGTGGAACACTAACTGACAGTACAAGTCATCGCTGACCAACCAGGCTGGAGCTATATTGTTTGTGTCAGTCAAAGTGCAGTCATCAACTGTATTTAGAACCGTAGGGCTATTCCTTAAAATGTTTGGGCAGAGAGTTGTTAATTACTCCCTGGTTTCGGGGAGGGGGATGTCATATCCCCTTTTATTGACGTAACATCATATTCATACTGTATTACCTAAATCAATACAGCATTGAGTTCACTGGTTTACCTTTCTTTGAATATTTTCGATATCATAAGAGTTTTATCTGGGAAATAAGTTTGGAAGCCAATTTGGATGATGTTTCAAAATAAGTTAAGGGAGACTGCTTACCGCCTTCAATCCGTACCAAGGGCGTAGGAAGGGCGTAGGAGGTTGGGGCTTTAGCCCCCGGCCAGAAATGTGGTGGACGGAAGTATGCTTCCTCCCCCTTAATTTAAGGATGAAAACCCATCTTTTTGAAAAATGTCAAAAATTTAACACAACATAACAGGTTAAAGAGCAAAGGAGGGCTAAGGCCCCATACTGTAAGTCCATAAACTCTTTACTGAAAACAAACAACTAACCAGGGAGCTGGAAGACCAGCTCCCTGATCCAAGCACCCTATTACTGTTGCCCCAGCATCAGTTGCTGCACACTGATTAGATGGCTTCAAAAAAGCCTGTAATAACAACACCCAGGTCTTTCTCAAAAGTCACATTACTCAAAATACTCCCATTCATGTTACAATCATAGCTGAAATTTTTAGGACCAAAATGAAGGACTTTGCACTTATTTGCATTAAAAGATATTATTTTATATTATCTGCATTTGCAATAATTTTTCTTAAGAAGTTTTCTCAGATATTGCACCAAATAGACTCTTAGGACCCTCAAATACTCATTCAAAAATTTTCTAGACCCCTTCCCAAGGACGGCGGTCTGAAACCACGTTTACCCTTCATCGGCCCCAGTTGAGAACAGCTTCCTACGCCATATGATCCATACAGAACTTTATTATGATTAAGGTAATTAAAACCTACTTCGAAGTGAAGCAAAAGCCTCGGCTTTACTTCTCGGAGAAGCGAACGGCGAAATATTTGGCGAACTGTCCCTTCGAACTGGCGACCAATCACGTCCCATCGTTGACATGATCGGGTTGCTTCTGCGACGACTCGGCGACCAGTCACGGCGACTAGGTGACCAGTCTTGACCTCCATTTTGGACGGAAGCATTACGGACAGGAGACCATTCTCTGGGAGCCACACGGCTTTGGATGGAGTAATTCCGGAGAGGGGACCAATCTCTCCTCACGTTATCCGAGCTCCTGGCATTTCTCTGCATGGACGACAGGGCCCACTTATGAGACGTGGGGGAAGCAGCTGATGCCATTGGCAGATATCAAGGATGGAATTGCTACTTGAAAATTCTTTAAAACAAATATCAAATGGTGTGATTACGGCTTTCAAATAACACGAATAACAATGCTAAACTTATTGCAAGAATCCACCGAGCACGAGTTCTCAATTTTGAAGGTAAACTTAGTTTCCACATTCTCCTAAAAAACTGATCTCATCCAAAAAGAAGACACTCAAGAAAGTTGGGGTGGTTTATCTATGATTTCCTCAACGACAGTTAAGATTTAACAAAATGTCCCAAATTTACGCGACGTCCATGATCACTGATATGTTATCATGCATGGGTCCAGTTTCTCCATCGTGCACTGCTTTTAGAAGAAGGATCCAAATAAAAACGTTCCTTATTTGAAGCTACTATCCAGAACAATAAGAAACTATCTGTCCACCCGTCTCTTCCGATAGAAATTTGGAAAAATTTTACAGTAAGTTTAACCTTTTCTTCTTCCATGCAAACTGTTTCTTCAGTGTTTCCTTTGACAGTGTCTGTAACATGATTTTACCCAACGTATCAGAATTCTTTACACTGCGGTTCGTGGCATTCAATTAAAGTTACTACGCTGTATACCGGGTACCTAGGAGAAGGCGCTATTCGCTGATGGGACATTGTTGTGAAAACAACTTATCGATCGCTTTATTTAAAAGTGGCTAAACCATCGACTTTTTTCAAGGTACTCAACTGGTTTGCATATTGTGTAATCCTTTCATAGCGAAAGCATTGAAAGATCAGTCTGCTCTGACGACTTTGGCTCATTGTGTGTACAGTCCTTCGGAGCAAAGAGGAGCGGTCGCCTCGGTAGCCTTCGTAGCTGGCCATGCGGTATTTATCCGGAAAGACAGAAATAAGCGGTATAATCCTGTTGTTTTTCGGTTCCTGTTTTTCTATCAATATTGTTTTGCCCAGCTACCTTTCAGAGCGGACTCTGTTTGCTCGGCCCCTTTTTAGTGCCTTTTGGGAAACCTTCACTTTTGATTTAACCGCAGGAGCCAGAACGAATGCAAGTATCGTTATGTTCAGTCTCGAGAGAGGAAGGCAAGAGTATTACACTAAAATTATGATGACTAATAATGTGTGATAGAAATAAGCTTTCCATCCGACTGAGTTGCGGTTCTGCCATGCAGGTCAGCTAAACCCTCTTCGTGGGAATTTTGCAATGTCCTTGATAAGGGCAGATGGCGATGTCTGCGAGCATCAACGTAAAGTGCAAATAGGAAGCATGAGGCGCGCCCAGCAAAATGAAAAGCTGTCCCTGCGTCCTTGTATAAAACCTCCGTGATATTTGCCCACTCGGCGGACGTATTTTTCTCCTGCACCTATAATATTCATAAGCACATGCACTAAACGTATTTTAGCTCCGGCCCAATTAAGATAATCATCAATGTACACAATTTACATGTTGCTATGTGGTTGCTTAAAGGCCGGTTCATACTCCATTATAGCGCTATAAAGCTGTGTTTAAGGATGTTAGCTGGGTCTCGATATGCCGATGTAAAATTGATTCATACTTCAGTTTTCTCGCATAGCTCAACTTTCGCAGTACTACTGCCATGCAATGCACAGTCTCCCAATGCCTGCCTATGCAAAGGCCAAGTACAGTACATATGTGTATGCGGTTTGATCGGTTCTACGACAAAGTACACTATTGATTACCGTGATAATTTTAGGGAATACAAGAAAATCCTGCCTTACTAACCTTTATGTCTTAATTCGTGGAAAGCAATAACTGTTTCCCTCCATTCCGACAACTCTCAATGTCACAATCAGGCCGCCGATAGTCGCACGGAACCCAAATACATGTAATGAGCCGGTATCTGAAAAGGTCCGCCATTATTGTCGAGTAGGATCGATCGTGAGCTCGTTTCAAAAGGTCGTTCACCTACCAAGCAGCCAATCAGAAGCCATTTCCTCTGCGATATCTCGAGAGCTTGCGAGAAAAGTTGAACAATGTTCAACTCCAAGCGATGACCGTGAATCGAACTGGCGGCAAAGATATTTTGACCATATATGGTTATTGATCGCTTTATCGCGCGAGAAATTTGGAAGTATGAACCGGCCTTTACTCCCCGGACCGGCTGTCGGGTAACAGGAATTCTCAACAATTCATCGTAGCAGGCTACCGTAGTCAATTTAAAGGACAATTCTCATCATCCCAGACAGTCCCAATTCTCCCAACTAAGCAACTTGTAGCTCCTCTCACGACTGTTTAAAGGGGAATTTTCATGATCCCAGACAGTTCCAATTCTCCCAACTATGCATCTTCTAGCTCCTCCCATAACTGTATGAGGCTCTTCCTTGTGCAAGAATACACCTGTTTTATTGCTTAAGGCCATGTCCTGGTGAGCATACAAGGCTATAAAATGTAATAAAAGTACTCTCTCTGCCTTGTGTGGAATGTGAGCTACTCTGCATCTTTCAAATTTTCAAACTTTGGTGTCAATCAAAGAGCAGTCACCAACTGAGAATTTTGATATACATACACTAAAAATATACTTTGGGGTGATGACTGTCTGTCTTTAAATCTTCTCCTTGTGCAGACACAAACCAAATTTATTGCTTCAGGCAATGTCCTGTTGAGCATATAAGGTTATACTGTGTAATCCAAACACTCTCTCTGCATTGTGTGAAATGTGAGTTACTCTGCATCATTTGAATTTTCAAACTTTTATGTCAATCAAAGAGCAGGAACCAACTGAGAATTTTGATACCCCAACACCAAAAATGTACTTTGGGGTGATGACTGCCTGTCTTTAATTTTAAAACCTTAAACGAGAAGGCGTGTAGAGTCCTGCCAGACTGTCACTGATAAAGAAGAAGGTAAAGAACTCCCACTGTTATCTGGCCCATTAACAAGAGGCGCATTTTGGCCCTGAACTGGCCCAGATAAAGCACGCCCTCTACTTAAGAATCACTGTGACATAAACGCCAACTTTCCCAAGGCCAAGTTCTGACATTTTATTTTATTTTGCGACGTTATGTTGTAACTTACACCCTATGAATATGCTCCATGTGCTAAATGCTTTAAACAAATAAATCAAAGTAAGCTATAACCAAAAGCTTCAGACTTTTTTTGAAACCAAGTCAGAGAAGAAGGAAAGTATTTGAATACCGGCTTCTTGTAAGATAGAACCTAGCGTTTCCATCTGTCATCAAAACCGACAAATTGCTTTCCAAGTTTCCTGTGCAGTTTGCACGACAAAACCAACGATAACGTCGTTAAGAGTTTGAGAAACTGCATAGTTCAACATATTGACGGAATATTATTTAACCATGGAAGTACTACCTCCGAGGTAGTACCTTCCATGATTTAACCAGGGAGTTGAGATTATGACTTGCTGCAAAACAACAGTACAGTACAACCGCACAACTATAAAATATCACTTGAAACTGTCTGTAACTGCATGAGCGTTAACCTTCGCAGCAGGTGTCGAATAAATATTTCTTTATCACTTACCTGTTATACAAAGCACGTATTATGAGTACAGCCAATGTTGATGCAGGAGTAACACACGTCCGCCCGGGCGGGCAAGTAAGCATAGACTACACCACTGTGTCAACCGACTCTGTAATAATGGGAGTTCACAGTGTTGCTGTATATTTCGTACACATAGTGGCGTAGCTACGGGGTTGGGGCACCAGCCCAGCTCCCACGAAATCTCAGCGCACCCCAGCAGTCCCCCACTGGGTGATTGGAGATATGCTGAAAAAATACCAGTAGAACATACCCCCTCCTATTTGGAGATCTAGCACCCCTTCCACATAACTCTGGTTACGCCACTGCGTACATACCTTCCTAAAACTTGAATAACATTTCATGACTTACTTGAAAATGAGCCATATTTCTTTCTTGAAGCAGCCAGGGCTACAGGCTCGGACACATATCCCAGGGCTTGTTTTGCCTATCTGATTCATAATACTGCAAACTGAATGGAACTTATTCTTCGCCGTAATGATATTAAAGTATAGTGGATCTTAAAGAGCAAATGCAGTCGCCCCCAAACTTATTCTGAAACAACAGCAATTCTCACTAATATCTCCTTATTTCTCTTCCATGTACCTTTCTTTATATTTTAGGAGTTAAATAGGCCCTATTGCATATCCAAGGTAAAGCAATGAGTTACCCCCCATAAATTTCACCATTCAGTGAGAAAAATATTGTCACATGATTCTCAACAGCCATTCATAGAGGATAGACTATTAGACTGTTACAATTTGGGGGGACTGCTCTTTCCCTTTAAGTCTGGAATCACAAGAATAATTATATATTTTAGAGGTTGGAAAATGAATTTCATTCATCCAACTCCCATTTCCATCATTTTGAAATTTATTCACCTATTTTGAAATTATTATAGTCGATTGCACAATAATTTGTGATATCCTTCTTGTACAACTAACATTACCTGCTTTCGTTTCCTTTTGAAATTAAGAGGTTAACATGACCATCAAACATTACTGTTCCATTACATAGCAGGGTTGCCAGATTTTCTGTGGCGAAACCGGCCAAATTGCCGGCCAAATCACATGAAAACGCCAGATCAGAACTAGCTCCTACTTGAGGAAAACTGACCCTGTATTTATGTACAATATAACACTCTGTCAACGTTTTCGAAGTTTTTAATACGATATACATCATTACATAATCTATTATTGCTACAAGTGGAGTGCAAATTGTAAACCCGTTACGTCCCGCTCCGATGACTATAAAAATCGGGGAAAAAAGAAGGGGTTTTCTTGAAATTTCGTGAAAAAAGAAAGGTGTTTTAATTATTGGGCCCCAAAAAACGCCAAAATGCCGTTTGGCGTCACTTTCAATTTTTATCGGCCAAAAAAGGTAAAAACGCCAAATTTGCCTATTTTGGCGTTTAAAACGCCAATATGGCAACCGTGTTACATAGCATGTTGGACGGAGAGGGCTTATATAGCCAAGTCACCCTTTAACAGTAAGACATCATTATGGCACAAAGTGCAGTGGCTTTTGAAAAAACAAAGACTAACAAAGACGGTAATTTGAGTAGTACAAGAATGACATCACAAATTACTGCGCAATCTACAATTTTAAATTGAGTGAATAAGCTTCAACATTTTATATCTCAGCTCAGGAATGTCCTGTAAAGATAGGAGTTGGACCATTTGGATGCATTTTTCAAGCTTCGTAACTTATATTTTTGAAATATTAGACTTTAGGTATACCTAAAAAATGCCTGTTAATTCCTTCACAAGGAGGCTACGGTACTTTACCTGGATCTTTAGGCTATACAACAAGATCGTAGCCATAGAGTACCGGGATACTCCCCTAAAACAAAAATTAACGGTATCCAGTTTGGGTGGGGGTGAGGGCCGTTCACAGTGTATGATCAAGGGTTCGTCATTTGTGCATATGCTGAAAATCTCACAACACTGTTGTTACAAATTAATAGATTTCTACATTACTGCACAATTTATTTATTCCCACCATTTCGGTATATAATTATACGGAATTCCGTACCCCGCAATTAGTGGACCTAGTACGCTCCGACCTTTATCGAATACCGACAAGCCAGCTCAAATAACACGTACCACAGCCTACCGTGGTTGGCTGGCGTATAGCTGAAACGTTAAAAACACGTTTGCAATTCCTATAATGCATACTTACTATGCAATTCCGCTGATGTAATTCTTCTGGGACTGTACCTCGCAACGGTAGCAGGGCTGACCCGAGGTGAAACTGGGTACTGAAGTATGTCACCAGCAGCTTCGCTGCATGTTTGGCTACCCTGATCTCTGAGGCTTGAACTGGACGAATTCGTGGAACTGCGACTTGGTCTCGCCTCAAGATCTTCGCCTTCTTCCGGCGATTCAAGGTTAGAAATGTTTAAAGTTACTTTGGTAATGCTGTTTGTTCTATCATTTTCTTTAACCCCTCGATCATCCAACCCATCATCTTGTTCATTTCGTGGATCTACTAATTCCCTGTTTCCATGGTGACGAGAAACTCCATCTCCCTTCCCATTGGATGAAACTTTGGGTACACCACCTGACGTGTTTCCTGTTGGTGCAGAATCCAGGTGTTTCTGGATCGGTTGGTGGTCATGGTTAGATTGCACGGTGACTGCATCTTCAAGTATTGTCTGGTTCTTTCCCTTTGAATGTTTTACCCTAGAAAATGCAGACTTTCGACTATTTGTGTCGTGATTACCATTCTTAACAATGGCCGCCGAAAATTCCAATACCTGGTCAGATTTTAAAATAACATCTTTTTCTTTCTTGTATGAACCAATGACATTGCTGGAATGACTCTTGATAAATTTCTTTTGCTTCTCCGTTCTTGGCGTATCGAGTTCGTCCATGATAGTTTCACAATCTGAATCTGTGAATATGATGACGCCATGCTCGTCGTCAGCAGGAGAACCTGGTCTGGGAATCCTGGAATCATCACAAACCGCCATTATTGAATCACCATGACTCTGTGCCTCCATGCCGACCGTCATGGATACATCGTTCATTGTCTGAAAGGCCTGCACTGTGTCACAAAAATGGCATTATCGCTCAACATGACCGTGGATGTAAAACGCCCTCGGATTAACACAAACCCCTTGGAAAGAGCTGATAGGCCTATACTACAGTACAGAGTGATCTTGCTCAGCATGCACTATGCAATTATCAAGTGCCCGGCGGTTGTGATATGCGTTGCCCAGCTTTGGCCTGGGGAGCTGCCACTAGACCTGACACAGTAGCTATTCCGTCGCTCTAATGCAGAAATCCATCATGGAACCGTTCCTCGTTGCCAAGGTCACGACGTGCAAACTTCGGCAGGCGAAGCACTCTTTCGCACACAAGAATATTCCAAGTAGGCTACACTGAGACGGTACATGAACAAGTAAAGCGTAATAAAACAGCGGTAAGACAGCCTAAAATCCATCAAGTTTCGGCATCAGAACGACTTATTTCAGAGCATCCGTACCAACGGTGTGCTAAGACTCACTTCTGTGTGAAGTTATTCAGACTTGGTGTAAATTTTATTATGGTATGACAGCGACTTCTGTGGCTCCTCGAAGTACACGTGTTCAACTCGTCTGCATGCAGTCTCAACAATAAACTTTGAAAAAGGTCAGAAAAACAAATTTAACACAAAAAGTCGTTAACTCACAAAGAGGTGAACAAAGTGAAGACTGAAGTAGTCTCCTACAAACAGTAGCTTTTCTTACCACCGGATGAGTAAAGGCGAGATCCTTCGCGGTGCCATGGGACACACGTTGTCCCTGTAAAAACATCAGTAGCCTAGTAGAACTATTGTGGTGACAAAGAAAGGCGACTTTTCTTCTTGTGGTTAACTTACCAAAAGTCACAAAAGCAATTTTATCAAGTGAAGTGTTCTGTATAAATTAAGTTAAAAAACGCGCCGGGAATTCAAGAAACGGAGGTCCGTTGTGTCTGACCGCTGAACTGAGCAAACGAAAGAAGTGACTAGTCGGTGTGACGTCATTAGAGTGGCTCAATTCCAGCCGTTTTCAACCTATAAAACAAAAGTTTTTGTTCACTAATGAGGCCTAATTAATCGACCAACCATACTACCGAACGTCTTCCATCAATCTGCGTAGGTTTAACTATACACTATAAAGTGTAACCATGGCGCTTCTACAATGTGACGCTCCATATCGACAAATAGAAGGGACAAATATTGCACTGTCGTTCAAGTTACACTAGTTGTGTCAGTGAGAGAGCTAACCGATAGGTTTGTTTGGCTAAGGTTCAAGGTCCACGATAACGAGTGGTGGCGCAGATGCAACTTCTCCCTTTAAGAATCGTATTTCTGAAATGTTGATAATGGTATCGCAATAATGCCATTGATGAACTATCACTTTGTTCTGCAAAGCCATGCTCTCTTTTATAGGATACGACTGGATAAATGAAGAAGTCGGTCGAGCGTGATCTTTTGGGTATACTTGAACTCCGTGCCGTTCCGCCTGAATGCGCTACCAGCACAAGTCTTAACAAAGTGATCAGGTTCCATCTAGCCTACGAAGGAAATGAGATCCCGCAACAGATAAAATAAAAAAATCATTGTCCAAGGAGTGTAAAACAAGAAGGCGTAAGCCTACATGTTCCATATTACGAGGGTAAGTCAACAAGTAGCGTAACGGTACGGGACCAGTTAGATTTTTTTTTTGGGGGGGGGAACAATTTTTTGCCCAAATATCTGAGCCTGTTAAAAGGAATTTTGCCCGAATTTCTACAAATTCTACTTGAATTTTGTAGTTGTCCAAAAGTTTTGGGGCACCGTGCCTGCCTGCTCCCCTTCTCATACGCCTGTGACTATTACATGTAGACATCTGAAGGTTGAGAGGTTGATCAGTTCAGTGTCCCTTCTGGGGACGTAGCCCCCCCCCCCTTTCGGGGTAATGTTTTGGTTTTTGCCTCCGGCATCCAGCCGAAGGGTCGGACTTTTGAAAAAGGATCATCAACTCAGGACAACATGGATGGAGCTCGCAATGGTCGCATTCAAGGCTGACTATCATGATTTAAAAAATGGCAAGAACAGGAAACGGGGGAAGACGCTAAAGCCCTTTGGAAAAAGGTGCTTTCGCCTCCACTTTTCAAGGACAAAGTCTCTTATTTGTCCACCCGAATTCATAGGCGTAGGAATGGGGGACGTCAAAAATGTGGGGGCGGAAGTATGCTTCCTTCTGTAAAAAAATGTCAAAGATTTGCTTTGATTTTCCTTAAAATTTTCACAATATGTCGCACAAAATTGCATCTGAGGACCCTCAAATATTCAAAAACTTTCCCAAAGGGGAGGGAGATACCCCTTCCCTCAGACCCGTTCTACAGTTTGAAAAAGAAAACGTTCAGCCTCCCAGCTGAGAACAGCTTCCTAGGACTAAGCCATGCCTTATGACCATTTCTATGGGAAGATATTGCAAGCAAGTTCTGGCGAAAGCTATTAAGGCCTACAACCAAGCAATTCCAACTTCAGGCTTGCTCCAAGAAGTGATAATGTGATAATCGTGTATAGTGAGCCACGTTTGTAGCTTGATACAGATGATCTGAAGTATATTACTCCTTACACAAGCCTATTCAAAGGTCATTAACTGCTTTATAAATACATTTTCAGAGAATGAGCGTTATGAAACACTCATTAGTCCTCTAACACTTTTTGTTATACCTAAACTCCCCTTTGGCTCGTTCCCCCATTGGAAGCTGTTCGTCTGGATACCGTCATTCAATGTTAGCAAAAGTCCGATTTTTGTGAAGTACTTGGTGTGCTCCGATCTTCTGTTCTGTACGTGTCATTTGAATTTCAGTTAAAAGAATCATTCTTGTGTCAAATTTTGTAATTACCCCAGAGGATTGCAATTCCTCAGGCTAACTATCACGATTTCCCCCCAGAGATGCAAATCCCGTACTGGAAGATCCGGAATTGTTCAGGGCGGAAATTGTCCAAGCCTTGGGAGTTGGCCGGGGTGGACATGAACCGTGGGGCAGCCGCTTGAGGGGGAGCTGGTCTCAGTGGCGCCGACAGGATTTTGTAATTAGGGGGCACCACAGATGAAGTCGTAAATTGTACCTTTTTTATGCGCCCCTGCGATTGTATACAGCAGTGGAGAGATCCTTCCTTTGTCATACGTAAAGGTGCCGTCCTGGGGGAGGGGTCTAAGGCGAGGAGTGTCCCCCTCCCCTTTGAAAAATGTTTGTTACTTTAAGCTTGCTTAGATGCAAAATGTTGCTGTCTGTGGGATATTTTGGGAACTGATCATATATGGCTAGAAAATGTCCATTATTTAGAAAATTCTAATTTTTGGTTGGGTGAAAGAGGAAAGTATGTTGTCTAAGAGAAGAATATGTTGTCAACAAACCTCCTGAAGCTTCCCTTTTGGCTACTTACTGCCTTCTATTCCGGGAAAGTTTTCATGCAAAAATACGTTCGTGGAGTCCACAGAAACATTCTTGGACTACTAGGCCTACGAAAAGTTTCCTTTGCTTCATTGTGCACAGCTACAAAAGGGTATCTAAGGCTGGCAGACACCTGTATATATGGACCTCCTGAAAGCTCCGTCTGCATTTATCATAGTTAATGGGGGCAATGACATAATGCGTACTACCTGACATCCAAATGATAATATAGAGTATGACCCCCTACACTTTACAACAATCGTATTTTTACTAATTTTGGACGAAAATCTAGACGAACAGCTTCCAGCAATGGGAAATGAGATGGAGGGAGAGTATAGGTGCAGGGAGGTGATATTACACCTCCCTGATCGGTATAGCAAAAGGACAGAAGGACTAACAAGCCCGTTTCAGATACTGTTTTCGTCGTAAGTGTATTAACAATCACCATCTGTACCGATAATGTCAGCACGCGAAGCGCTCGGTAAAAATTTGGGAAAAATGTATAACGGCATATTCATACTTTCAACCTTCCACATCATGTTACAAATTAGATTGAAAGATCCCATATCGACACGAGGCCCCTACAGAGGTTGGAGATGTACTTCTGCTTTTTTCGGAAAAGTGTTGTGATCAGAATAGTTGCATGTATTATTACCTTATTAATGGTCATGAGATGGAGTGCAAACTGTGACGAATGGGAGCGAAGCGAGCCGAAATTTTCATTAAATAAGATTTCCATGACAAAACCTGCATTCATGCTCTGCATCGAGACACTTCCAATTACCCAACAAACCTATATGCCAATCACAAAGCAAGTCTTTTACTTGAGAATTCGTAAACAGCTTTCAGCTTTTGCTGCTGTACTTCTCCGGGAGATTCTACGGGAAGATATTGATATTGATAATAAAAACAATATTGAGGTCAGGTTTGAAACGCGCGGAACGCCCGAAAATGTTGATAGTTTGAGAAGGATTTGCGAAAATTCTGATAGTTTGAGCACCATTTGTGATAAAAAATGATTACAATAGATCCACCCCTCGGTCTAAAACACATCTCGTCCTACCCCCTACAGAAATCTATTGGATCATTTTGAATTCTTCAAAAAAAAAAAAAATCTGAAATCGATTGGGGGGCGCGCCCCCATGCCCCCCCCCCCACCCGTGCCGGCGCCACTGGTTGGTCTGAGGTTAATCATCATCTCCGAGGAGTTGTCCGTCACGTCAAAAGGCCCAGACAAAGTTCTCCGTTCGATTTGTGTTCCGTCGAGGTAAGAAAAGATACACGGTCATTTTTTTACCAATTTCCGAATCGACACCGCGATCCTCTGAATATTCTTTACGATCAAAAAATTGTCTTATGACGCAAAGGTTGCGGACTTTCAAGTACTGAAAGTACTGCTAGGAGATATAGGTAGTAATTCCATCAAGGCATAATTAAGATTTCATTTCAAGAAGTTGCATGGATGTAAGAGGCACACTGACGGTAGGGTACGCACAAAAGATCGCCCCAAAATCGTAAAATCGCAAAAAGTTGTAAAATCGCATGCTTTTTCAAAATTGTTATACCGTAATTGATCGAACTAAAAGCCTGTCGATTAGATGATATAGGCTGGGGAGTATGTGGGATTGTAGGAGTCGCATGGGGCCGCTGTGAAACAACCTGGTAATTCTATTCAAGCTGTCCTGACGAATTAGCAATGAAGTTAGTTTATATCTGCAGTAGGTGTCCACTCTTTCCTTCCCTTTATTACTTGCTTTAACTGTTAGACCTACTTGTGGGGGAAATTGAGTTCTGAAGCTCGACCGACTCCATATAGCCAAGCCATCAACAGGATGAAGCTCCAGGCCCGACGCCAGACGAGCTATGGATGAAAAAGTCCGGGAAAAGCCTCTTAGGGATTCAGAAGAGGCAACGTTCTGTTCTTAGCCTCGCCGAGGGTAGAAATTATTCTTGGGCCACACCCCTGCCACCCTTCACGGGTCTGCAAAGCACTCACAAAACGGACGAAAGGGGAATCTACTATGGCATCCGGCCGGGTCTGATTTAGGCCGAAATTTGAAATTAAAAGCCTTAACATGCGATTTTGTTCTGAAGGAGGCTCATTATCATAATAAGGACAATGCGGAAATATGATGTCCTAAAACTCTCCCCCCCCCCCCTTCTCCTTTTGTCGAAGCCAGGCGGCCAATCAGTCTCATTGTAAGTTTTCGTAGGCTCGGGCCCATTCAAAATCATAAGGTGCTTTGTTACTCTGCGCCTCCGGATGCTTAACTTTAACCGACACTTCTGAGTTTATGATCCAAGTTTCTTTCAACTTGAAAATCGAAGACATAAGCTGGGCGATCTTAGTCAGGGTACCCCTTCTTTACCAGGAGATGCTTCCGATCGTCTTTGGGTCAAAAGGAATCACGCCCCAGTACCCTGAAAACAATAGTCTTTCCATTTGAACGGCAGTCCCGTAGCCAGACAAGGTAGAACGGGGTCGAGATAGCTGGGCGAAAATTTTGTCGGGAGAGATATAGTAAAATGCATTAATGCAACAGTAATTTTGGATCTTGTGTGGGGAAATCCTTCCCCCACCCCGCCCTCTTGACTACGGACTTTAAGTTATCTTTCTAGAGGATATCTCCCTATCTCTTGATTCGTCACAGTGCTGATGTCATTTACCTTGATTTTCAAAAAGCATTTGATAAGTTCCATTAGGTAGACTTATGGTGAAACTGCGTGGATTAGGTATACAGGGCAGATGTGCTAACTGCAGCGGCGTAGGAAGATGTTTGACATTGGGAGGGCCAGGCCAGATGTGACTTCTTGACCTTAAACCCCCTTCCCACACTAAAACACATTTGCTCAATGTGATTCTTCCGATTTTCTTTTGAGCAAAATAAAAATATTCAAAGCAAAAGGAAACCCCAAACAACACCATGCAGGAGTGATTTTTGTTTAGGAGGCTCTGGAGGACTGGGGATTTTGTGGGGATGACTCCCGTTTACTATCTAAGAGGAGCGCCACCATAGGTTGGCGCGGAGCGTACCAAGAAAATTTGAGATTTGAATACGTCCCAGATCGCCGGAAATGGTACTTGTCAGGCTTGATAGCCGCCATCAAGATGTACAATTTTTGTGAAAAAATGTAAAGCTTGATTTGATTTTTTTTTATAAAACACATTTCTGTGAGGACAGATTAGTTGAGCTGGCCTGGACTTGGGGTCCGAGGATTGGAAGTTTGTTTACTATCTAAGCAAAGCGCCACCATAGGTTTGCGTGGACGGAGCGTACCGGTACCAAGAAAAATCTGAGATTTTAATACATCCCAGATTACCGGAAGTGGCTCTTGCCAGGATTTTTGAAGCCATCAAGATGTGTCCTTGTTGTGCAAATTTTGTAGAGTTTGATTTGAATTTAACACTTTAAGTCTGTTACAATCTATCCAACTTCATTCAAAATTATTCAGCGTTGAGTTATCCCCCATGGATTTCAGTGGATTAGTTGGAACTGAGATTTTCTACAGCCAGAGTCTGTTAACTTATTATTAAGTTGAGTAGAGGTATAGCCCCACGATTTGCCCGGCGAACGGCCAACGACCCGAAACTCCGACAGCCCCGATGCCGTCGAGTATTGGTGAGGTGGGATTTGAAGAAAGCCTGTGTACTAGCCTCCATTTCATTCGGGGTCATATATTGCATAAAATTTGTATATACTAGAGAAGCTAAGTTCCGAGTTGAGTAAATGTTTTTTTCCGGAATCTAAACTGTAAAACTGCAAAGCGCGCGAAGCACGCGAAAATTTTTGGTAATTTTTCACCAAAAACATATGTAATTATTAAAAACAATAAGAAAGAAAAGCTGTAGGGGTTCTAGACCGTATAGGAGATAATATGCATGTATCGAAACTACCTTGACTATCCGATGAAATAGCCAAATATTGCTCGGTGAGTCCTTCACCAACTGGCCGTACCGCATGAAACACAAGAGAACAGAAATAGCTAGGCTTTGCAATATGGGATGAAATTTACGACTTCTACATAAACTGTGTACTTTTCCTACGTGTTATGGTAAGGGGGAAATGACTTGCGCTATCTAGTGATGTAGAATGAAACTATTGAAGAAACCATCTCTCCTGCGCGCGTAGCGCGTCGAAAATTTTAGGCTTTTATTAGAGAAATTGTCCTCTTAAGAGCAAAAAATGGATAAAACGAAACTGTAAACTGTCGCAATTATGGGGGGGGGGGGGCCAAAATGACATTTCGTCCCCCTCAAATCATATTGGGGGCATGCCCCCTTGCCCCCCGGTTCCTACGCCACTGAACTGTGGATCAATTCTTAGCTTGATGGTAGATCCCAGAGAGCTGTTGACGATGGTAATTTCTCCTCTTGGGAAGAAGTCACAAATGGAGTGCCACAGGGTTCTGTTCTTGGCCCGATTTTGTTCTTAATTTTCATCAACGGTATTGATAGCTCTCACATCCAGTATTAAGTTTGCTGATGACGCTAAGCTCTATAGGAAGATCAATGATGAAAAGGATGCTCCGTGCACTTTTACAAGACAAGACGACTTAGGTTACTTTTATGGTCTCAGACTTGGCAAATGTCTTTTAATGCTGATAAATGCAAAATTTTTCATTTTGGACCTAAAATTTGATACCTCTTAACTTCCATGTGCTACTCCTTCAGAGTTTTGTACACAGTTTGTTAAACATAAAATGATTTCAAGCACATCTCATGTGAAATTACTGTTCTTAATTAAATGAGGGGGTACGGACTGGACAGGGGTACGGACAAGACAATTTTGACTAACTTTTTCGTGTAGTTTTTAGAAAAAGTTATTGTTATTGTGGTTCATAAAAGTACTTGTGATGTTTTCAACATGTGGCAGGAAAACAGCCACATGTCTTGCTTAGTTCCGATGTTTATACAAGGGGGTACGGACAGGACAAATATTAGGGACATGCCGTCTATCAAGTTTTGAGTGCTAATTATTCAGAATATGCCAAAATTTTTCACATTTGATTAAGAAATTTATATAACTGGAGGTAAATGCCATTAACATATTAGAAGAGAGTTCTTTGCAAGATATATGTGAGATAATTCAACTGACTGATGAAATATTGCTAAATTTGTAACAATAGGCCATTTTTCATGTTTTTCTGTCATGCAGTGCTGCTTTCATGTAGCAAGTCAAGTTATGGCTCATTTTAAAGCTGCTTTCAATGAGATACTTGCAAAGTATGAAAAGTTACAGAAATTTGCACCATATTCCATTCATCAAATGTGGAAAATGTTACTTACTGCATGTGCAAATTTGTAACGACGAAAATAGTCAGCTTTCATGTACTCAAAGCACCAGTACAGAAAAACCGTTCAGCGGATCTTGCTCAAATTTGCAGTATCGAAAGTTCCTGATATGTTTTATTAAAAGATAAGATAATAATGGCTGTAAGGCTTGCCATCGTCCTACATGTATTGAACTTGTAACACACTTTTTTGGAAGTGGCACTCCTGATTGTGACTGAGGCGTAGTATGGACAGAATATATTTCGTAAGTCTCAGTCCAATAGAAACGTCAACCTGTGACTTCTTTTGATAAAAATTTTTCAAGGTGCGACTACCACCTGATCTCCATAATATGACTGTTTCTAGGAACTGCAGTCTAGCTTAGGCCTATAGGCTTATTGAAAATTATGACTTGTGACTTGACTTGATTGAAAATGACTTGTGACTTGAGGCTGACTTGAGGTGAAAATGACTTTGACTTGACTTGACTTGAAGTCAAATGACTAATTGGGACTTGACTTGAGAAAAACGACTTGCAATGATTACAACTCTGGTTGTTTTTATTTGTATTATGGGTTTGGACTGCAATGGCATGTTATAGGGCTTTATAGCCCTCATTTACCCTTTAAATTGTTATGTTATGTTAATTATGTTTATCTAAAATATTGCGCAATCATTAGGAATTAATACTGTTCAAGTTGCTCTGTTTTCGGCCTGTGTCATGTGTGTCGCATAATCGCTTTTCAAACGCAATTAAAATTCGAACAGGAAATTAGGGTGAAGGGTCAGTCACTACTCGGGTAAATTCACTGCCCTGCATTATTACTGTGAAACTGATGATCCTACACTGAATTTATATTACTGCGGCGACTGCCCAGCAAGTTTGACGAAACTGTCCGTGTGACGAAAGGATAGCACAGTACAGTGTTGTGCCTCTGTACCTAGCACATTTCACATTTGCAACGTAATAATATCTTACGATACCGTATCTACGTCCGCAACAACTCCCCAACATACTGACATACTTGTCCGTACTACTGTAACGTTACACTGGGAACCACTGACTAAGGTTACGCGAGAAAAACTCGGCTTAAAAAAATTTGACAGAGACCTTATCCACGATTTCCAGGACATCACCACGGTTCATATTAGAACCTGATTATGGCGGACAGTGAACAGAAAGGCCAGCAATTTATGTTGGAAGCTGAGAAGAAGCTGAAGTCCAGCCAAAGCTTCTTCGGTTCAATGTTTGGGTAAAGGCTGCTAGGTTAATTAATCAATTGTGGGGAAAGGCCTCGCTATAGTCAGGATGCTACAGTTTTCGATCACTTCAGGCCAATGTCATTGATTTAAGCCGTGCTGCTGGATTTTTTTTCCTCTTCCAGTCTTTGTGGGTACAGTGTTCAGTGTGTTAATGTTTAAGAAACGAGGTAGGCTAGTAGTAAACGTATAATAATTGCTTTTTTTCAGTGATGACAACATAGCAGAGTCACATGATAATTAGCCTAGAGGTTATGTAGCTGCCAGGAAGAGGACATTAATTTTTACCAACAGCATCCTTTTCAGCTTGCTGATTGATTAGGCAATAGTATGATGGCATAACCTAACAAGGCCACTCTAAGAAAGTTTTCGTTTTTAAAAAAACAAGACAAAAGAATGTGAATCTGTTTGTACCTGAAAAAGTTCTGGCGCACTTGGCCTTATTTGAGAGCTATAAATCTTTTACCACAGATTTTTTTTTTTTTTTTTCCTTTCAAGAGATACAATTAAGACAAGTTCAGCGTTTCCAGCTCAAGCCTAAAATCAGAAGTAACCTAATAAGGCCAGCGGGCGCTGTTTACGATTTTTGTACAGAGCTGTATGTACAGGTTCAGTGTAGGCAGTTTGTGCGTTCAATTTGAGCTGCATATCTTAGCGTGCAAGTGCTTGAAAAACAGGTCCACGCACATTAGCAAGGGAGTTTGCTATATGCGCGTGCTGCATCAAAAATTGACGCACTGATTGTGACAGCAGTTTTGACGCGCTTTGTTGACTGTATCGATGCACGACATTCGAAAGTGGCCTTATTAGGTCATGTCACTATATAATGGGGTGAGCATCGAATGCATGCTTAAGGAATCTATCATTCCCAGATCATGACATGGAATGTTAGGCTAGACGCACACTCAACAGGGCCCCCACGGTCAACGAGCACCCTATTAGGCCTACAGTATGTGTACCAATAGCAAGAAACACATTTTTGGATTGTATTTTTCAGACCTTATCAAATTGTACTTCGAGTCTGTTCGATATTCAGTACAAAGACGAAGTCTTTCATACAGCATTGAAATAACCTCGCAAATGTTATTAAGATATCGGTGAATACACTTTTATGTGTTTCACGCTATTGGTACATACACTGTATATAGCCTAGGTAGGACGGGGCATCACCTTGTAAATGCTTAATTAAGCCCTAAGGCCGAGGGAATGAAAGGCATGGAATACCGTCTGGGTGATTTTAGAAAACACGTGAGGCTTTTTTTCATTATTCATTATTCATTATTTTGCAACACTGGTCAGTATAGACAAAACGACTGACTACACCGTGGTACATACATCGTGATTCAAACAGCAAGTTACATTCGCAGTACTGAAATGATGTGCACAGCTGAGAATGATTTTGAGCTGTGTATTTATGAGGTGTATATGATGACAACATTTGAAGTTTTTATTTTCAGAAAGCGTTTAATTGCGAATTCTGATGAAATTCAAAGTAAAACATTTTGGCAGATTTTTTTTTTTAAATAGCCTAATAATTTTTTTCAAATAATGAAAATTTTCAGTAGTACGTTTCAGCGCATGCTGGTGGTGGACAGTATTCTGTGACTTTCATTCCCTTGGCCTAAGGCCTATCACAGAAGAGCCATCATAGACCCAGTCAAAGTTTTGTTGTTGGATTGACATTGATGGGGTCAGTGTCTATGTTGAACTGATGTGAACTGCACTTCTGTACACACATTTATCCACTTGACATGTTTGGCTATTTAAATTAGCAGAGACTGCCATTTACTAGGCATAGCCTAACACAGACTAAAATCTGATTGATGTCATACTGACTTTGGTAAAAGGAATCAAGAATGACATATTTAATTTTATAAGTCACCATTATGTTGTTCCTATTGACGACATTAGTCTGTTAGTCTGACCTTGGACTGATCTCAAAATGTTTTCTGACCTCAGTTTGGCCAGTCAGACCAAAATCTGGTATGAGTCAGATAGCAAAATGCTTACTGCATGGTATTTTTCTATGAGGAGGCAATAAATATACTTCAGCCTAATAATACACAATTTCTGGGTTTTGGATCCTAGGCCTTACGTTATATTGAATTCTCTTGTTCTCTGATGAGTGTAACCAGGCTGTTGCTGTGAATAATATGGGAATAATTATAGAATACCCATCAATGTGTAAATTATAACCATGCAAATGGGCATTGTATGTTTGTTGGCTTTTTGTGCATCTCTGAAGCTGAATTGTACCCTCGTAGCCTTGTGCGTAGCCACACATCGATGTGCAGGATATTCTATAGTTGTAGGATAGTATGATGATAGGATACTTATATTTACGAGACATCACATGTATCATATATACCGCTGATATATGTGCACATGATAGGTTTATTGTTCTTGAGTAAGGGAGATTGGGGTAATTATGGCTTGCATTTCAACATTTCCTACTGTTGCCATTACATGTAAGGGTCCAATTTGATCCTACAATTGAAAGTAAATAGTTTTTAGGACTTCACTTGTAGCTACTGTGCAGTAAAGAAAGAAACTTGTAGCATACCATTTGCATTAATTACCATTTAGCATACATCATCATTGGTCCATAATTAATCGAAGCTTATAGGATTTGCTCAGTTTGTCACATGAATTTGTGCCTTGTTTTGTGGCTTAACGTATGAAGTTTTGTGGTGTGATACTTCTCGATTTGAACATGATTACCACAAACACACCTGGTATACTCCATCGTCCACACAGTTATTTTGACAATTTCATGTAGTGGAAATGTTTACCATTCCCCGATTGTACCAAAGTAACCATGTTCCAGTATGAATGTTCAGTCCATCTGAGGCAAAGTGACAGTATTTTGTTATCCAGTTCTATTGACTTCCTTTTTAGTTTGTCAAATAATTAGTGTGATCCGTCTTAAAATAGTCACTCAATAGTCATTTGATCAAGGAATGAGGTAGCGCAAATATTTGAGCTTTTCATTTTCGTATAATACCATTTTCAGGGGCTTTGATCTGTACTTGCCTGCAAGTGCAAACAGTCTAGTTTCCCTTTGGATCAGGGTAATAATAGCCCCTTGACAAAATTACATGTATATATTTTTAAGCATCCCATTCTATCAAGAAATGTAGATGTTTGTCCTTTGGGTAGCACTTCATACTGACAATTCACTGGCTGTCAGTGGAAACTTTTCATCCAGTGTAGGGAATTGATCATACATTATAACATTTTTTGTATCATTTGGCTCTGCTTAGTCATACCAATAAATATTATGAATGAAAAGAT
The DNA here is from genome assembly GCA_029531755.1 of Holothuria leucospilota. NCBI lineage: Eukaryota > Metazoa > Echinodermata > Holothuroidea > Aspidochirotida > Holothuriidae > Holothuria > Holothuria leucospilota. The sequence continues at coordinate 29,502,218 of CM055963.1, read as the reverse complement.
GGAAGCAAAAGGTAGAAGCCACACTTAAAGAGTAGTTGAGCTGCTTTTTCAACAATGATTTTTTAATGCTTTCACAAAATGGGTTCCACCCGCACAATGCCACAGGCTATATCTATGGGTGCTGTTGCACGTGGTAGGAAAAGTTTTGTCCCTTCATATACCATAGCTGTCAGCAACTCAGCTCTGTTAAGAGACTGCTATATTACATTTAAGGTGAAAGGGTTGATAGGGCCATAATTTCCACAATGCCCCCTACAGTACCTGTTATAATTTGTAATAAATTACGTTATGAGATTAAAACTGTGATTTTGCATCAGCTTTACTTCTCCAGGCTTGATAAACCTCTGTTGTCCTAGAATGAGAATATGGGCTTGGCTAGAAATTTATTCTCTCCCATTGTTTCAAGTAATTCTTCTGTTTGATTTTTGTGATATATGAATGATAGGGCTGAGCCAAACTTTCTTGGTAATGGAGCTAATTGGGTTTGGAAAACTGTTTGGTCATGGATTTTAGATTGGATTTCAAAACTTGATCGCTCAGATGATCAGTTTCTGCACATTCAGAGTCATGAATTCAAAGGCTGGGGCTGGTTCAGCCAGACTCTGAAAAAGTCACCTAAGGTTGCAAAGTATATTATATCTCAAGAAAACAGAAATTTATACAGAACCCTTCTTAGAATTTCAATTAAAAGACACTGGCGTACAATATTATGAAGTGGAATGCAGTATACCAGCTTGGCCTTCTGGTTGGCTGTAAAGTGATGCAAGATTAGAAATAGCCTGACACTTAGTGTAGGGGGTTTAGTACCTAGAATAGATGGTGTCTTGAAAAGTACAGTGCTTAGTACATTGGATTATAACAGGAAGGTTAAGAAGAGTTATTGACCAGGTTTATTACCACCATTCAATACATAAAGTAAAGTAGAAAGAATTGTTTTTTATGTTCTTACTCCTGTCTGTTAATTCACAGTGGTGCTCAGAAGCAAGAGGAAGCATGTGAACTGTACGAGAGAGCTGCCAATATGTTCAAAATGGCAAAAAAGTGGAATGGTAATGCTGTCATGACTGCACTTATTTAAGGGTAACACTTCGTGTACCAACTGTCCCAACATTACTTAAAAGCAATATCTCTTAACTTACCGTCAGCTCTACCTTCTAGGCAAATATCGTTAGCAAAGACCAAGATTGCTGTCGTGGTTCACATCAGACTAACCAGGAAGTGGCCCTGTGTCACATGAACAAAATCATTTGTAGAAAGAAATGTTCCTGACATGTTAGTGGAGACGAAAGTCATTCCTCAACCTTGGAGGGTATTCATGTAAAACCTGGGACTGTATTTTGAAATGCTGAAAGAAACCCTTTTTTTTTCTTTGTTGTAACAAAATTGATCAACAACTTGAAATTTTTATCAGAATTTTGTACTTGAAATGATACAGAAGTATTGTACTGCAAAGCTGTGGAAATTTTGGAATTCCAAGTTTTTTTTTAATGAAGTGGAAATGCTGAACAGCTTCAGTATCACCCCAAAATATTTAGGAACCCTGTGTGTCTAAATTTAAAATTGGTGACTACACTTTGATTGAATTTGTGCGGATCACTTTCAGAAGTGTGCTCAGCAGAATGTGACCTTGAGCATTCAGACCATGTACTTTTGCCAGGGAAATGCTAAAGACAATTGTTTTTTAAATTGCTGGAGGTGCCAGAAGAACCTTAGTTGGGAAAATTTTAACAGTCTAGAATGAGGAAATCTGGCCGTAGAAGAACAGAGCATATGTACTAGGATTCATCGTTCGTATATTTTGTAGGTCTTTGCAATGTCTGAATAGACTTTTCAACTAACAAATCATTTACCGAAGTTGTTTGGAAATTTAGTTTAGAAGTGTTACATAGAAAGTAGTAAGTACAGTATTATGGGTAAAACATTTATGGTTTCTTTGATGTGCAAAACATTTACAGGTCTACTAGCACAACTGCATTAGCAATATGTCAGGCTTCTCATACTGCAGTCAGCTTGTGAAAATGATCTCCACTTAGTAATAAGTTTACAGTTATATTATGTGATTATCATTTTCAAAAGCACACTAGATGACATAGTAAAATACCCCAAAGTGTTGTCATCTTGAATATGATGAAATTCGTACTAAAAAAAAATTGTTCAAACTGCAGTCATTGGTAGTGGTTTCATACAGTTATTGTAAGCCAGGAAACACTGATAGTTGAGAAAATCTTTAAGTGGTTTCTTGTTGTTTTTTTTTTTTTTTCACAGAGGCAGGAAATGCTTTCTGTCAAGCAGCTACAATACATCTCCAACTACAGGTTAAGCATCAGGCAGCTAGTAGTTATGTTGATGCAGCTACCAGCTATAAAAAATCAGATCCAGAGAGTAAGTAGTAGATTCAGACTTTATTCATTACTCTTTAAGACCAGCTTAAAGTTACATTCTTGCTGAATAGAGCAGGGCTGTTGGAAAAGTAGAAGGAGGGGGGGGGTGCCTGCAGTCCCCACTAATTTCATTTAGAAGGGTTATTTGCCTTAAAAATACCTCACATTACCTCAGAAAATGCCAAAATTCTGGCTATGAATGGTTTAGCCCTTCAGTCTTAAATATCTTCCAGTGGCTTTGCAGAGATAAAATTAATAGAAATGTTTTTAAATTTACTAAAGGATGTACCTCAGTTTATGCTGAGGTTGGTAAGGGTGGGCCGTGTGCATGTTTTCACAGGGCAGTACTGTGAGCCCTCTGTAGTGGACAGAATCTCTATACATTTTGCATGTAATCAAACTTTTCGAACACTTCTTTTGCTAGTATAAGCTGTAAAAAGATTATATTTCACTGTGTATAAGTTGCTTCATCTTTGTCATCCATCCTACCCTCCTGTTTCTTTAGCCAAGACAAAATCTGTTTAAACAGACAATCAACTGTTTACAGTTGGTCAACTTGATATTCATTCAGTGAAAAACATTAAGTGTATCCTTTACACAAAACTATAGTCATCAACTTTTGACAGCACTGTGTCTTAATATTTGTGAAGATCATTAGATTTTTAGTTGTAAATTCGTAACTTAACTTCAGTGTGACGTCTTCTGTGCTGGAAGGTACGTTAGGGAAAGCAAAATGCATTGAGAGAAGCAATTATTTCAATATAGCTGACTGGTTTACACATGTAAGTGTATGGTACTGTAATTTAATGTAGCATAGCCTCTTAGAGGATGGAGCAAAGTTTTTCAAGTAGATTGTGACATTACTGGACAATAAAGGTCTACTTGCAACAATTAATATCAATGACAGGATGCTACAGTGATGTACCAGCTATTGGGTAGACATTTTAGGCTACACACATTCTAATATTGTACTGGGCAAGAAACAGCATATTTGAGCTCTATTTCATTTCATTACATTTGTGCGTTTTTCCACTTCAACTGCAGTAACAATTTCAACGTAACATAATTACAAAATAATGAGAACTGAAAGGAAGTGTAACTAAAATCCAGAGGGCTTGTCGAGAGTGCACTCCCTACTAAATAAACATATGCAATATCATAACACAAGAAAAAGGAAAAACAGAAACTTCGAGCTGCCTAAGTATTAATTTATCCTTGAATACCTTCTTTTTTTTTTTGGCCATTGGCTGTTTTAGACATAATATGAAACCATCTTTCACCCTGTTATTTTCTACGGGTAAGGGGGTATGATTTTGTCATCTGTGTGGTGGTTCTTGGTTCTTACATTGGTGTGTGCATACTAGGTTTGGGTGACATCACTATTTTTGGATTTTTCACAGCTTAAAGAATCTCAGCTCTGAATGTAGTCATTACTCTAGTGTGTATCCTTTACAATGGCATAACAGTGCTACCGTACAATGGGCTAACACTACTGACTTTTCTATAGCTGAGATGCTGAAGTACTGATGTCCAGGAACCATAGTGCTCAAATGATATAAAAAGTAATCAATTAAAGAACAGTCCTAAACAAGCCATGCAAAAGAAAATCATGCAAACTTCTGAGAGTGCAAAAGTATTATTTTCATGCGTGTTTTTGACAGTACCGAAAATTTCACAAGATTCACTACCCAAAGGAAAGTGGAGTCACAGCTTGACTTCTGGTAAGGAGTCGTGACTTTTAGTAGTTGGATAACCTGCCCAAACCTAATGCTTACCAATGCAAGATGACATAAAGTTGAACAGTTGATAATTATTTTTAGTCCCTACCCTTTCTTTCTAAAAAAAATAACTTCATCAGCTAAACTTGAATTTTTTGTAGAGGCGTTCTTCTATTGTAGTGGCAGAGTCAATGGTGCTTCATGATACTTTATTCTTAATTACAATTTTTTGCAGAAGCAATATCATGTCTTCAGAGGGCGATAGAAATCTACATTGACATGGGTAAATTCACACAAGCTGCAAAACATCACATGAGTGTTGCAGAAGTCTATGAGAACGAACTTGTTGACCTTGATAAAGCTATAGAAAATTATACAAAAGCTGCTGATTATTATAAAGGAGAAGAATCAACTAGGTATGCATATTGTTTTTATTTTATTATTTTTTTTTTCTTGTGAGGAATGTGTCCTATGAGGACTGTGGTCTCATTAGGTGGAAAATTAGTATGAATGGATTGGTAAAAGTTTGGAGTTTGTACAGTAGTGTGAGGGTTGAATGTGAAAATTGATAGATGTTTGTGTACTTTGTTTGCTACTTTCAATTTGGAAGTTTTATGTTGATTTCTGTTCTGCATTATACTTTTTTCAGGTGCAACATCTCTGAAATGATGCTTTGCAAGTCATATTTTTCTCAACCAATGTTTAGAGTAGGAGATTTTTGGATTGTTGATTTTTGAGTAGTTTTGCTGAAAAGTTAAAGCAGTCCATGTATGAAGCGGTGGCAGGGGGGTGGGAGGGGGGAATAAAAATAAAAGCTTGTTATTGAGCTTTACATCAAATGGGCTTAGACAAGGTTGCCAGTCCAATCCATGTTTTGCCTCCTGGTCTTGAAGCTTTTGTAGTTTTACAGTTTTTTATCTAGATGACACTACATAACACATTAGTGTTGATGTGTCGTTAAGTCCCATCTAACTAACTAACTAACAAAATTGATAGAACTAATTTCCATGATAAAGAGGAGCCTTTCATTGAAAGTGCAAATTATACATGATGTTTAGTATGATGACAATGCACTGTCAAGATTATAGGAATACTTTGGTTTTACATTTTACAACATCGACCAGCAAACATGTGAAATGAGCAAGTGAACCTTTGTCAATGTGCACAAATCAAGGAAAATGCTTTCTCAATACAGTAAAACCTCGTTTATCCGAACACATCGGGACCGAGGGTTGTTCGGATAACGAAAAAGTTCGGATAAACGGAGTTTCAAGTTTTTGCCTTAAGTACGGTACACTGGGTCCATATAAGACAGTGTGTCAACACATTTCCAAAATAATTCCGAAAAGGCTTAAAATTGCAGACAAAATCCCCCAAAATATTTCGTTACTATTTTTTGTGACCGATGATATGACAAATAAATTTTAAGACGTCTAAAACAGAGAGATTTTATTCCACAAATTTGAGCCTTCGCTCGTCTGAATGATCAATGCTTTCTACACACTAAATGAATGTGTGTGCTGAAGAAAAGCTGTAACGATCTGGAGAGGTATCTAGAGTAAAAATTCAGCAAAAATTTCAAAAAATGTTAGAGACACATGTGTAGGAGACTCTCAAACAGCAGTTCGCAATGTTTTTGTAAGGTCTACTTTCATTATTTTTAGGTATGAGGCTCACGACGTTACTAACTTTTTAGATTTAGTAAAACTAAGACTTACGCTAGCCTAACGTATTTTCGTATGAGAGGATATTGAGCCTATACCGACTCCTGGCTCCTAACAAGAATATCAAAGCAAATACGTACGATATTTCTTCCATATTTGACAAAGAGATAACAGATTGTTTTCCATGTCCACATGTCGGCTGTTTTAGCCATCGTGACATCTTTCCATTACTTTTAAAGTCCCAAGAAAAATTAGTGCATTTCTGCAAAAATTTACGTTGCATTTTGCCTTGTAAAGCACTTTAAACTTGGTGTATACTACTGTAATTGTGTTGACTATTATTGTTGTCAAATCTGACGGCTAGTTCGGATAAACGGGGTTTCGGATAAACGGGGTTTTACTGTAATTAAAACACCAGCCTCAGTTTGGGGTTTCACAAGTTGGGGGATATGACCAGGCATTTTGTGCAAAACTTAGAACTTACCTGGTCATGTATTTTTCAAAGAAAGCAGGCACTAGATCTTGGGGATCAGGAGACAGAAATTATCTGATGCATGCTTAGTGTAGGGCTTGCATGCTGAATGTAAGGCTTGCTTTTAATTCCATTCTGGTCAGTGTTTTTCAGGGTTTCCCCTGGGTTTTGGAGAGTGTGAGGTGGTGTTAGTCCATGAGGGTAATATGGTGCCAGCTTGGGTACCAACAGTGAGGGAGAACTATCAATATTCCTATAGGTAGTACAGTAGAGGTGACAATTACAGCAAATTTCTGTGAGGTGGTGGCCAAAAACTGTGAGGTGGCCGCCTCACAAAAAGAATGCCAGGGGAAACCCTGTTTTTTTTTTCCTGCGGAGAAATCAAAGAGACACTGGCTCTTAGCCAATAATGGTATTTGGAAATCATGATGTGATTCAAAAATTGAAATTTGAAATATAAATAATAATACAAAAAATATTAATTTCATATTTGACAGTGCTGCCAACAAGTGTTCTCTCAAAGTAGCCCAGTATTCAGCTCAGCAGGAGAACTATGACAAAGCTTGCCAGATTTATGAGGAAGTAGCAGAGAGTGCAATGGATAACTCCTTGTTGAAATATAGTGCAAAAGATTATTTTTTCAAGGTAATTACAGGAACCAACTACTAATAATGCATTTTTTCTCTTTCATTTTTAGTAGCTACTGCTATTTCAGTTGCACATTTAATTTATATGTAACTCAAAGTAAACTACATTTTATCTGTGGACATTAGGGTATCATCCTTTTTTTTTTTGTCTGTATTAATTTGTGAGATGACAGTTCTGATGTTTGTTTACAATGCAGGTTAAGTACTAGAATAGCCTACAGTCCTGGACAATATTGTCTGGGACAAATCCCCGCCCCCACCTTCAATGTTGGTTTTGAAGGTGAATTAAGGTTGAGCGCCGAAGAAAAGAGCGCGCTTTTCGTTACTTCTCAACATTGAACGAGGGGTGGAGGGGAAGGTCCGGAAGTTTTTCAATAATTTTGTCCAGGATTGTCTGAACGCCTATACAAAGGTATAGGGACAGCGGAATACGACAGAAAACAGTATGCTTATCATAATAATGGTTAAAGTTTCAAGCACTCTGTTCAAAGACAAGGCTGTTGGATGGGGGGAGGGGGAGAATGGAAGGTACCACTGAATTAGTATGAACAATTAGCGAACGTATTAATTGAATCTCAATGTAAATGTAGGAAACACCGGGGTTATTTGAGTTGTTTAAGTTTACGAAAGGGTCAAACACGAGGAAATTACTGAATTTATCGAGAATATAACCACTTCCTCGTGTGGCTATCAAAATTTGGTTTTCACTTGGGCAGGGAGGGGCATAAAATGCTGTGGAGACATATGAGGTAGGTTAGCTATCATAAGTCTGAGGTTGCAACATGGCTATTCTTCTTACTAAAAGCGACTGCCAAACTCACAGTATAATTTGCTAGTACACTGCATGCACTAGGGTAAATGTCTGACTGCACGGCATCCATTTACAAGTAAAGGTGCGAGGCCCCCTACCTTTAGTACTCTTTGTACCTCTTTCTTGTTCTGACAAAACATAAAATGTATTAGAATCTGAAGGGTGCCACGGTTGACCAGTGACTGAAACTGTTGGTCGTTGACCACTACACAGTAATTCAATGGGAGTAAACGGTTCACCGTCAGTTTTAACATTTAAAAGACAAGGTAGTCAAGATTTTTCTGTTCGCTTAATGGTCAACCGTTGCGAATTTGTTCTTTCCGTCAAAATTTTCCGTCCTGCTTTTCACGGCAGGTCTCACATGAGTTTGTCTGTATTAATTCATCCTTAAATCCCCTTTTAGGCAACCAAGTGATTATATTTGGACGAAAAAGTGATGGTAAACCGTGGGGTAAACCGTTCCACCTGTAGTGGGAGGAGGCCTGACTAGCAAATACCGCCATCTACTTCACGACACAACCGCTCACCTATCAGCTATGTCTATTGATACTCAATTGTTGAAACCTCTTTTCTTGTAACTATGATCTGCTGGTTACGCTGTAGATCATAAATATATTTCTCCGTGTAGTTGTTTATAGGTATAAATACATTTAACTGATAGCCTCTGTACACCTTTCTCCCCTTAAGTTCCTGAGCCCCACTGACCAATTACTTTTACTCCTAAATAGCATCGTTCTTTTGTGTAATAAAAAACCAGTGTCCTCTTGCACTGCATTATTTACGTATTTACATTCAAGTTATTCCTGCTTTAGTAGAAATTCAGTAATTTTCTCATGAAACAATCCATATGACCTCACATCACTTTTTTTCCCAATACCAGTAAACTTAACCAGCTACCAGATTTGTCGCTTGCCGTTGCTAAATTTCTCCTGTATTCAACACGAGACTTCTCCTATACCTTTGTACAGGTGGTCAGACAATCCTGGACAAAATTATCTGGGACAAATCCCCGCCCCCACCTTCAATGTTGGTTTTGAAGGTGAATTAAAGTTGAGCGCCGAAGAAAAGAGCGCGCTTTTCGTTACTTCTCAACATTGAACGAGGGGTGGAGGGGAAGGTCCGGAAGTTTTTCAATAATTTTGTCCAGGATTGTAGGTTTCAGTTGGCATATTTATACATTTTACAAAACATAATGTATCATAGTATATAGCCACATGAAATTTTCATTGCCTGCCACAGTTTTTTTACTGTGAAATGAAACTGAAAAATAAATAAGCACTTCAACATATCAATTTGGATTTCCAGAAGTAATTTATGCAACAATAAACAGCATTTTTTTGGGAAGTCCAAATAGTTTGGGACTGTACAAGAGAATTGGCATTGATTATCCCATGTGCTATGGTCACTTATTCGTATATGACGTAAAATGTAGAAAGTACCAACTAATGTTATTTCCATGTGCTTGTGATAAACTAATTGTTTATTTTGTACAAACTAGGTGTACACTTAGCAGTACTCAGCAAGTCATGTAATTTCAAATTGGAAATTGTGTTGAAGGTGTTGCAGCTTAAATGAATTACATCTTACTTTGTTTGATCCAATAGTGTCCAGCTACAGTATCATAACGAGGATTTTGGCAAAAAGTATGTCAGATCTTTCATTTAACAACCAAAAATTATGGGAAAGTTTTCATCTGCTTAAAAGAGAGGACTCTTAGTTGTTTTGTTTCCCAACCCCTTCCCCTTCGTTTTTTGTTTTTGCATCATTGTTCAGCTGACTTGAGATGTTGTGGTAACCTAATCCTTGTGCTCTATTTTATCCTTCAGGCGGCTTTGTGTCATATGTGTGTAGATAATCAAAATGCACAGATTGCCATCAGCAAATATGAAGAAAAATTCCCAGCATTCAGTGATAGCAGAGAATATAAACTTCTAGAGGTTTGTTTATTTTCTGCATTTGTCTAGTATTGCATTTGAACTGTTGGCTGGTCTCTCTACTTCTGTGTTAATAGAGTACTTTTAAGATATACGAAGAGTTGATTGTTCATCATATGGACAAATATTTTGTTGGAAAAGGAAAATTATCTTTCTCTGTTTTTTACAATCATTATTATAGAACTCTACCCACCCATTATCCCCTTCTCCCCCCCCCTTATAGTCACACATACTAAAATAATGTAACATTTATAGTCATTATAGGATGGGTTTGAAGTGTTTCACGCTGCAGGCACTTGTACTTGAATTTTTGCTTCAAAGTTATCATAGTAGCCAGGACTTTGTTCGACAACTTTTGTGCTTATTAAAATTTGGTCTCCTTACATCTTCTTGTAGGCCATTTTTGTGCCTGTTGTGGGCTGCCACTTGAGAACTAATGGCACGAGACAAGGAAAATTGGTTAGATGGTATCAGCATTTTACGTTAATATTACTGATGCAGATACAAGGCAAAAATGGGGAATATTTGCTGATAATGATATTGAATACTGGTAATCGCTCCAACAGTATTGTTATTACATTCTGCGGCGAGATAATAAAATGGATGTGAATACTCTGAGGTCTTTTGTATTGCTGTTGTGTTACTTTCTGCATTTTGTTTTGTAAGTAGATGTTGAAATGTAAAAAAGGGGAAAGTACAAATTGAAAACTTAGTGTAAAAGCAATTTTCTGCTACAAAGTGTTTTTTTTTTCCTCCAGAAATTGATTGCAGCTGGTGAAGATCAGAACGCAGATGAATTTGCTGATGCTGTGAGTAAATCATTGATTCTAAAGATGTCTGGTGGATTTCTGCACCTGGTTTAACACATAGATTAATATTAGAATCAGGGTTGACATTTTGGCAGAAAATGGTTTGCAAATTTGGGGGGGGGGGGTATATCTTTAAAGTGGATCTGAAGTCTAGAATTACAACAATATATATTTTAGTGGTTGGAAAGTGGATTCCATGCATCCAACTCCCATTTTCATAGCTTACACCCATGCTGAGATATAAAGTGTTGAGATTTATTCAGTTAATTTGAAAAAGTCGATTGCACAATATTTTGTGATGCCCTTCTTGTACAACTCACATTACCTGCTTTTGTTTCCTTTTGAAATTCAGATGTTTATATGACCTTGAAACATGTACCGTTCCCTTGAATAACATGTTATGGGGAGAGGGCTTATATAGCCAAGTCACCCCATAGCAGTATGACAGTGATCACATTTTGGCACAAGGTGCAGTGACTTTTGAAAAAAGAAAAACAAAGACTGTAATTTGAGTAGCACAGGAATACAGGAATGAAATCACAAATTATTGCTCAAGCTACCATTTCAAATTGAGTGAATAAGCTTCAATATTTTATACCTCAGCTCAGGGATGTCCTGTGAAGATGGAAGTTGGACCATTTGGTTGCATTTTTCAAGCTTTGTAACATACATTTTTGAAATTTTAGACTTCAGGTACATTTAAGGGAGAACTTAAAAATTTGGTTACAACTTTCGAAGCATCTGTCATATCAACCATTTGACTAATGTGCAAGAAACCATGCTATTTTCGGGCAGACATGCTTACAATTTTGGTTGGGCCAAAGTACTATATCCCCCCCCCCCTCTCCAACTGAAAGTGGTCCAGTACGCTTATGCTGACAAATAGGCAAAAAACCAGTTTGGCATAGTGATGGATGTGTTATTCTAAGTTACCACAAGATTTTTAGGCCAAGAATGGGTTCTGGCTCTTTGTCAGTGCACCAAGGGTGATGATTTGCCTAGTAAATGCGGTTCAGTTTTCAGGTCCAAAGTTCCCTTGGCTTGGAGGAGATGTAAGAACATGTCATGACATCACACTATAGAGATAAGGGTGGTGCCATAGGTTGTGGCCAGTGTTAGAAAAAGTGTATGTTTTTTCAGGAAGGGAGACAAAGTTGTCTCAATTCCTTTAATATTCCCATGTACAAAAAGGGCAAATTTCCTTCCAATTGCCAAAATTTCCCCAGCTCCCCAACTTTTTTCACCCATGGTTGTGGTAGGAAGGTTGATTGGTCAAGTTCTACCAAAGTCTCACTCATTCCTCTTTTCACCCATAGCCACTAGTGAAAGAAAACTGAAATGCCACACAATAACTTAACTTGAGAATACATTTGTGGTTTCCATTTCCCATCAATTTATGAAGCAGAATCTGTTAAATAGAGGACACTGTGATTGCTGATTTTCCAGCATATTACACAGAAATAGAAATATCATAGTAGAAGAAGCAGGTATTATGGTCAAAGCAAAGTCAGCGTATTATAAATGGTCCTCCTTAAGGGGCATCACTTTTGAGCACAACTGAGTTTTGTCAGCCTGCCACCCATTTTAATGTCAAACCTATATCAAGTGGGAGGATAGCTAGAGTGCTCAGAGAAAACCCATAAATGTCAAGTGAGATTTGAAATCCAGCATTTTTGAAACACATTGTTGTAGACAGTGAAAATTTCCATGCCACCCATGGACCCTGGTTAATAGAGGATTCAGTTGTTAACCATAGTTTCAATGTATGCAATTATTGTTTTCCTCCAGGTGAAACAATATGATTCCATCTCAAGGTTGGACCAATGGCACACAACCATCTTGCTGAGGATAAAGAAGGCCATTGCTGGAGATTCTGATCTTAAATGAGAGGTTACCATGACAACCACTTACATAATCCATATTGTCCTTTGTGTACATAATGATATGGTAACATTATATTAAACTTGTTGCTGTTTTGATTGAAACATCGGAGGCCATTCCTCGTAAGGAGGATACGTTATCAGTCGTTCGGTTACTCATTGTAACAAGATATAGACCATATATGACAATTAATAGACGTGCTACAGACGAAAAGTTGATTTGACGGTGAAAGGCATGGATCACCAGATGCAACTGCACTGTGATTTTTAAGCTGCTCTGATCCATTCTGTGATATCATTAGTATTCCTGCTTGCATGATTTTATAATAAACTTTCAACTCTGCTAATTAAGGATGTGTGAAGTCTACTCTTTTTCAAATGAAATGTACACCTACAAGTGACTTGTGTATTAAAATAACTTCCCAAATGGTACATGTCTATTTGAACGTCACAAAACCTATCCAGCCATTGGTTGTGATGGTTTATAGTCTTGCATTGCTAACATTCAAAGTGAAGGTGTTTTCAAGCTCTTTTTTTTTTGTCATGGTGAGTTTGTCATATGACAGTAGTGAGTGGCATTCTTGAAATTTTGGTGGTAAACTTTTATGGCTTACTGTAATATTGTGGTTGTTTGTCTAGGGTGAAGTAACTTATTCTGAATTATGGGATGCCATGATTTGATTCCAGGTGAGTGAATGACATAATTTCCCTAAACAATTCATTTGCTCCATGGATACTTGCTTTGTCGTCTTCCATTTTGCTCTTTTCCAGAGGACTTGAGAAAATTATTTTTATGGGTGGAAATAATCTCACAATGCAATGCTTAGGCCAGTGAGTATGACTTTATCTAGTCTTTATCCTTGGCCTGTCCTTATGAGAGCATAGTAGACAAGTTTGGGAGGCATTGGACCTGTTGGAGGCATTCGACTTTGATCAAAGGATAGCTGGTTGAATTCCCAACCAGTTCCCTACATTGTGTCCGTAGACATGATGCTTTGTCTCAATTGTCTCTCTCCATGCAGATGTCTAATGGAGGACCTGTGGGGAAATTTGTCACCTAGGCACTATTTATCTGCTGTCATGTACTAGAGCAGCATTTGTGAACCAGTAGGCCACAGAGCTCCATCTAGTGGGTCAGAAAGTCTGCATTAAAAAAAAAACAGAAAAATACATGTCTCATTTTTATCATTATTTATTTTAATATATAATATAACTTATGAGACACAAATGGAATGTTCATTCTATAATTTGCTGAATGTTTCATCTTTTCTCGTATGGTTTACGTATAAGTGGAATTCGAATGTTCAGTTAATGGTGAAGGTGGGCCTGGGATGATTTCAATAATCGAAAAGTGGACCTTAGGAGTTACAAAAGACCCACTACTAGAGCACACATCTAGATGCAGGTCATTGTTGAGCAGGACTGTACGCAGCACCTTACGTACAATTTATTTGTGAATGAGGAATTCTCTGGACATTTCCACCAAGATGATCCCTCCCCCCTGACAACTTTCTTCTGGAACATTCCCCCTACAATTCCCAAGGGGACAATTTCTGCCCCCTATCCTTGACAATTGCCTAACAGATTACCCCCACCCCACCCCCACTCCCAAACAGGAAAATTTCAAATTCCCAATGTTGAGAATGGCCCAGGTGGGAATTGTCCTGGCTGAAAATGTCCAGGTGGGAATTGTTTGAGGGGAGTTGTCCTGGAGTAAGTTGTCTGGTGTACCCAGTTTGTCAACATATTGGCCAGGGGTGGTGCCAGGATTTGCCTGACGGGGGGGGGGCTGAAGCCCCCACAAAGGCCAAAATGACTAAAATGCAAAATTTTTGGCTTTTTTTACAAAAAATTGAAAATTTGGGAGTTTTATTGAAGAAAATTTGAAAAATTTGGATTTTTATGGAAGAAAATTGAAAAAAATTGGGTGTTTTGTAAGGGAAATTGAAAAATTTGGGGTCTTTAGTGAAGAATCTGCCCTTCCTATGAGCAAAATCAAGCAGAGCGCCGGGGCGATTGAAGGTCGTTGGGACTTCATATTTTATCGTACGGATTAAGGCTCCCTGATGAAACTGGAAAATTTCCCCGACTGGGGGGGCATGACTCCCCTGCTGGCAGCACCCCCGATATTGGCACTTAATAATTGCAGAAGAACAAAAATTATTTTGCTGGAGAATAATGACTTAAACTGATCAAATGTGTTTTCTTTCTTCCACTGCAAAGTCAGAATGAATGCATTGCACATATACTAGTGTCGTTGACAGTATCTGTTGGACTTGCAATGCATTTTACTATAAACTGCAAGAGTAGTTAGAAAATGCTTTTACATTCCACCATGTTAGGCAATGAGAAAGAATAATCTAGGGAGAGGTAAAATGAATTATATGCCATCTTATTATACTCTTTGGGTGTTTCATGTATTAATTATACAGTAAAAAGAAAAGGATCATGTTGAATATTTATGATTGTAGAAATGTCGAGTATTGTTTTTATATACCCTGCATTGTATGTTCTGCATATTCATGATGCAGGGTTGTTACCTAACATCACAATCTAGACAATAACAAAGCAAAAATCACATTTAAATCTGATTTTGTATGTTTTATTTCTAAAACATGTCATTGCACCCAGGCTGAAAATCATATTCTTAAAGTCTAGTGGAATTTTTCTTATCACTAACAGTCCAATGGGGATTGATGTATAAGTCGGTGTAACCTGTTAAGCAAGATGTGCACAGAATTGCTTTGACCACCTATCTGGCTGTCTGAGAGTTTCCTTATCAGAAGGTGGCCATGTAATTTGTCAATCAGTGGCCATGTATTGTTAGTGTATTACACCTAGCTGTCTGTTAAAGGGATAGCATAATAATAGATAGAAATGGCATTTTAAGATTTATCTGCCTCAGGGAACAATCTTGTGTTGCATTAAAATTTACTATAAAGAAAAAACAGTTTGGCTGTCTCCCACTTTGCCTCGGAAGGTCAGGAAAAATGCTCCCCCCAGGAACCCCTGCCTATTCTCTCCTTGTCTCTCATTTACTATGCAGCCAGATAGAAATTTTATTTAGCTGGAAGTCAGTGAAGTGGGGGGACAAAACTGCTTTCAGCACAAACTAGTTTAAATGATGGCCTAAAAAAAGATTCCATTTCTGATATGCCACCTCTTCCAGCTTGACTTATATTGATTAATTCATACGATACCTCGTGACAAGGATCATGCACCTTCTCAAGTTCTGTGTCTCAATGTCAATACAGTAGACAGGTTCCTGTGAAATCCTGCAAATCATTTGGGATAAAGGCTGATACACAATTCCCAGAGCCTCTCATTTTCTGTCAACTAATTGTCTGGAAAACTACTCTTGGTTGATTCAGTGAGAGTAAACCTATTGCTGGATGTGTCATTGTGCTTTTGGTAAGGATGGCCAAGGCAGCATAACATCCTAGGCATTCAAGTAGATGTGCGTTTATGACCGTGCAATTGTTTGTGTGTGTGTGTGTGTTTGCATCATAGGTGTAGGAAGCTGTGCGCGGCCGTGGATGAATGTTGTTTGGGACCGTTGGGTTGCCCCCCCCCCCCTTTTGAAAATTTGTTAATATTTGACCAAAGGTCTTTAGAAGCACTTTGGTGCAACATATTGGGCAAATTTAATGGAAAATTAAGCAATTACTATAAGGTGTTTTTGTCCTTGAATTGGGGGGTGGGGGGTGGAAGCATACTTCTGCCCCATCACTTTTTGCTAGGCACCACTGCTTCCTACGCTCCTGTGTGTGGGTGTGTGTGTGTGTGAGTGTATGACTATGATTACCTACTTCCTAAAGCAACCAATTAATTGAAGAAAAGATGACATGGGCAGCATACATATATGTTGGCCAAACTCACAACTGCCATATTAATTCTGTTACCAGTATCATGCATAATAATAAGGGAGAAATACGCAACATGTAAAGTGTGAAGACCTTCCCGAACAGTGAAGGCCTAACTGATATTTCGCACCCGCACTCAAACGTGTGCGAGACGCAACACAGGGCAAGCTTTGTAGTGGAGGGAGGCCAAGATATATTTCTTGGCTTCCAGCACCCCGTTCAGTACTTAGTAAAACGGGCATTATGATCATGGTGTATGATATTAACAACCTGACGGCCACCAGTTTTAGGCAGTCCGTCCTATTGCTTGTCCTTAACATGTAACGGTAAATTACAGCCACATTTTCCATTTTTTCTCATGCAGACCTGAACGTTGAAGGTAAATGTTGATTTATTTCATGATTGAACAGTGAATACATCAAAACTCGATGAATATTTTTAATTTTCCAGTCGAAACTGAAAGTCTGGAGGTTTAAAAGTTGTAGACATATAAAACTCTTCAACTTTTTTTCTCATCTTTTTCAAAGAAACATAGCCTCGTTGTACTCAGAATTGATCTCTACATTTAACCTCTATGATTATCAGAGTCAGGCGCGGATCCAGACATTTCGAAAGGGGAGGGGGCTGAAAGCCCCCTTGAATATTCTCCTTGATTAACATTATGCTAATTTTCGCGTATTTGTTATTGTTAATGTGGCGAAAAAAGGGGGCTGAGCCCGGGAAAGCCCCCCTTGGATCCGCGCCTGAGAGTGACTCACTTCTGGGCGTTTTACTGTAGTCATCATGATGAGCTTCATCAGGTGGGGGGACGGTGTGGACATGCCCCCCCCCCCCACACACACACCTTTGAAAGTGGAGGGGATTATCCCCGGCCCACTTTTCTGCCAGAAGCCAGATGAAAATAAGAAAATCTTCGATTCCATAGCTTGCATTATAGCTGATTTAAGGTAACCAAACTCGAAAATGTTGGAAAGACCATTTAATGGATTAAAATCGTAGAAAAATGCCTCAGGAAATTACACCAGAGATCATCTGGCCCCCAAATTTATCCACGGCCTGTAAGAAAGACACGAATCCCTTGCTTCGAAGCAGCCGGTCAAGGTCATGCCTCCCCCCTCCCCAGGGGCGGAGAAACAGGGGGTTGGGAGTTATAACCCCTCCACCTTGGTTGTCCAACTCAATTACCCCCCCCCCCCCCAGTTATCAGGTACACTTCCGAAAAAATAATTCATGAAAAGCTGAAAAAAGCAAATGAGTTAATAATAAAAATAAGTGACCTTTAGTTTTAACTACTCCCAGGTTCCTAGACGCAACTAAACTGTCACTAACGTTAGTGATCAGTCAGTTGTCAAAATTGTGCCAAGGTCCGATACACCTGGAGCGGTGATGGAGTGAAGTGTACCTTTGCACTGCCCTCAAATGAGAATACATACATATCAGTCAGTTTTGATCTATGAGTAAACCATATAAATATGTACCTGTATATTGACGGACCATCCCAGCTTGCTGAGGCAACCGGTTTGCCTTAGCAAGCTGGGAAAAATAGTTCATAAAGTTCATAATTATATGCCTCCTTATGCATACAAAATACCGTATAAAGTGTGCACCAAATCGCATATTTTCACATTAAAAAAACAAAGTTCGCACCGTGGGAGGGGGGCACCCCTTCTATACCCTCCCCCCCCCCTCGCGCGCTCGGTTTCGGTCGCTTCGCTCCCTCGCTTTGCCAAGTATGCAACCCCCACCCCTGACAAGAAATCTCCGCCCCTGCCCCTCCCACATACACACACACACACACACTTTTGAGAAGCTATTGACGCTCATGACTCTAGTAATCATTCTCTCTCATCGAGAGGAAAATTGACTGAAATCCCGCTCTTGGTCGGAGTGATTTAAGTGAGGGAAAAATTAAGTTTTAGTCTCGAGGAAGAGTGGATGTCACAATATATAACAGAGAGCGATAAGTGCTGGCCACTGTAGTCACATTAAGTGCATGATCTTAGTCAGGCATGCCAGGCTACCCCGCGGAGCGGACATTGTTTGTTCAACCCCTCTTTAAGACTTCTCAAAGCAGGGACATGACTGAACAAGGGATATGCCGTACAGTCTTCTGGGTAGGCAATGCCAGGACATGCAAGAAGTGGAAGTGGTTTACTTATTAAAATTCTGTGGGAGTCTTAGTATATTACAGTTAGTTCAAAATGATAGTTCACCCGTGTCTTTTTCCTGTATGGATTTGGTTAGATGGGATTTAACGACACACCGATACGAATATGTTATATAGTGTCAGCTAGATAAAAAGGTAAAGTTCAAATTAATACGGTTCAAGTTCAAGTTCGGTTTCAAATACAGTTCAAATACGGTTCAAGTCCTTCCCTTCAGTAGCCTCTTACGGCCGGCGGGGAATACCGTGGGCATATTCTACAACCCCAGCCCACAGGGGGCTTTTCCTGTATAGAGGGATGCATGGTGACCAGAAAGCAGTCCGTAATTTGCCCGCCCTAACATGCCTTTTCAAGGTAGGACTTTTTTTTTAAATTGCATCAACATGGCATAGACTCAACTTGGTCAAGTCTCTCGCGGTATCTTCTGTTCTCTCCAAAGTCGTGTACACTTTGCCTATCTTTTGATCAACACGCCCTCTATCGGTTGCTTACTTAGTATCTGTTCACAGAGAGATATTTGACAAGCAGCCGATAAAGGGCGTGTTGATCAAAAGAAAGGCAGAGCCGAGTATAAGGATGGCTCTGAAGAAAGGCAGAGCCATAAACTAGGCAATTGCCTAATATATTACTCTGAAGATAAGCAAATAGTGTACCTGACTATGCAGAGAGAAGAGATGGCACCACGAGAGACTTGGCCAAGTCTAGCCACAGGAAGAAACTAATAACTTACACCATCTTTGAACCATTCAGTCTCACAATAGTTGTTCTTTCCTTCACAGAAATTACGTATTTGGCTGAACAAGAGATGAATGTAATTGCACCATCTGATCATTTGAACTGTGGAAAGTTTGCGTCGGATGAACGGCCTACCTACAAAACATTAAATTCCTTTCTGCGAGAAATGACTTACCTCTTGGGAAATGAAGTAACTCAGCCAAAATTTCCTGTTATTATTTTATCCATAACTAGTCTTTATTAAGATTGTCTGTACCACAACCTGAGTCAATGATTTCACTTTAAACAATCTTCATTTACCAAGTTTTGTGTCAGGCGGGTGGTGAATAGAGTCCCCTTCAACTTGGGGTGAGGCTCTGGCCAGATAGCGGTGAAAAGGAGTGAATTCTTGCCATTAGCGGAGATATGTGTGAAAAGGGGGTGCGAGAAGCGGAGTGGGGATATCTCTCATCAGTCCCCGGGGTTTCCGCCTATGATCCGTTCAATGCTAAAGATCTTGGTATGTATCAAATTAAGGGAAAAATCATGCACTGGGCTGTTTCCTGAGCAGAGCTCTGCTCTGACTCCCCGCCTCTCCCACTAAGTTGAAGCGAGTTACGGTCCAGCGACGGTACACGTGAATCCCTCAAACAGCCCTTCAATGATGCAAGCTAGAACTGTCTTACATGGCAATATGAAAAATATGTAATACATAAAGAGCCTGAGGAACACTGGCACTGATTTTAGCTTGATCAACGGTCGTCTTAACCCGCGGAGCGCACTCTGTTTGCTCAGCTCCTCAGCTTCTCAAACCAGGGATATGACTGACCAAGGAATATGCCGTACAGCCTGCTACGTAGGCAACGGTCCTCTAGCCTAGAAAATAAGCCAGATTTCACTCCCCCCGTCACAGTGACACGACAACGATCTCGAATTTATGAATGCTTGACCGAATTTTAAAATGTTTCCAGGTAATTAACTTGAAACTTAACTCCATCTTCACCTTGTGAACCGACTTTTCCCCATAAAAGTCCCCTTGTCGACACTTTGGCGAAGATCCGAAGGGCGAAAACCAAAATTACTCCCATAGGAATGTTCTGCATCCCCAAAGGAGCTACGTCCCCTGAAGGAACACCAAGATTTTACATGACCAATCGCTCAGCCTTCAGATCTCTGCATCATGGGGGATCATGGGTCTCTCATGCGTGGCCCGTTCTAGACAGGCTGAAAAAGAACACCTTCACCCTGTGAAAGAAGGCTAAAGTAAAACGTCAGTTAGCGAAGGAGTCAGTTTCCACCAGTCCGCTGACGGAGTGTATACAAATATTTTTGTGCTGCGCACCGTTGATTATACAGGCCTACAAAGGTTGGAAAAACTCACACGAGATTTAGTCGTTACCATTAATTAACCAACCCTGATGTCAACTGGGAATATTTTCATCATTCCGTGAATTCCGACGGAGATCATCACCTTGAATTGAGAGAACCGTGACGGTACTTCCTTTCAAGTTTTAAACTGCGCCCCATAATGCACTTCCGCATTCCTGTCTAATGAACTTTGCAAGTTCCCATCTCGAAGGTAAGTCAATGGGACGGTTGAATGTATTTGACCTACTCCCCGCTCACCCTAAAATCTCCACACTCAATAAGTTGGCTTATCGGTATTCACCATTTCGTCAATACTGCACTGTGACTGTTTGCGAAGACTTTAAAGGCAGTAGGCAGTCACCCCAAACAGAGTGAGTGTATCCTGTCACTCTAGTTCATGAATGGCCTATTTTGATCATGTGACACTATTTTTGTTAGTGAATTGTGGAATTCAAGGAGAATTTCGCCTTGCTTTACCTATTGTTTGTAATAGTTATGTTCAAAACGTCTTCACAGGTGCTTGTAATGCAATAAGAGGAGATTTGCAAGAGTTTGCTGATTTTTCAAAGAAAATTTTGGGGCGACTGCCTATTGCCTTTAAATATCTGGTCGCGAACGCTGCCTGCACCACACTATACCCAAACAGGCTTGTTCTGATCATGGAGCTACAACGAACTTTGCTTCGAGTGTTATTGTCGTTATTGAAAAAAGCAGTTTCGGCATGCGCTTTGCGCAACAGTGTTCCAGCAGACAGTGACAAGGACATCCCCCGGCTTGTACTTAACAAAGTTTACATTACAGTGAGCTCATCATGTACTATCAAATCCCTTTCTAGAAATTGTGGGTCATTTCAGGTTCGGTGGACCATAATCAGAAAAGATGCGGTTGTGGAAACATTACTGGGACTAAGGCTATGTTGCACTAGTCTGCGTCACCGGGGTATCATTATGTACCAAGAATTTTAGGTTAATAGTGCTTTCGCCCAGATCGCCAGGTAAGGCGGAAATGACACTTCCCAGCGCCCCTGTCGGTGATTGTCTCATACTGTTTTTTGTAAATCTTATATTTAATAAAAAGCAATCTGACAAAAAATTTTGATACAATCACTTTGTTTCGTTTGATTTTCTTAATTCTTCTAACATAAAATGCTTTCAAGTTCTAGTGCATGAACATACTAAATAAAGTGAAAGTGATAGCGCCATTTCGCATGTCGTCTTCTGACAGCGAAATTTTCTCAAAGATGACTTCCCCCTCCCCCTTGGACCCCTCCCCAAGACGACATTCAGTTGCACTCTATATAAAAATTTTAGATACGGCACTGATTCGGAAAAAATTATATTCTTGTTTTAAAAATATTTTGCTCTTCTTACCACTTCTCAGAATTTGCCATCTACAGGAGCGCAGCAAGACCCTCTGGGGCCCATGGACAAGGATCAGTGAGGGGCCCCTTCAATTACAGTCTACAAAACAGAAAAAATCACTAAATAATGAGGATTTCTAAACACATAATCGATTCAACACTTTACAAAGTTTTGCCAAAGATAGCACCATTTGCATACAAGCCCCCTCACAAAGACAAAATTTTTCAAAGAGTATAGTGTCATCCCCTTCTCTTAGTCACAGTACCTCTTGACTGATGCCCATCTAAAAATAGGAATACTATCACTAAATATTGACAATTTGTAAGGATATATATTCAAAGCTTTGCCAACAATAGCACAAATTTTGCACCTAAGCAAGACCTTACTTGTACCCCTCCCATGAGCACCCTCCCGGAGGATGTCACTCATGTTCAAGTGAAAAAGGCAGAGTCCGCCCGGGGTGTCAACTATCTGTAGGCACGCCACATGGTGCTCCGATTAATAAGTGTGATGAACTGCCCCCTAGAGATTTCGCCCAGGGTACGGCCCTGCTCGTCATCCCTCCCCCATAAAATCACTGCGGAAGAATAACTTAAGTTATCCTTAAATTGAACAGGGAGGTCCATTATAACCGACTTTTTTTAATTTCCCCTCAAGACCCCCCGATAACCGCTGTAGGCGCATATTAAGTACTCTTATGCTTTATATGAAGCTCATTCCTTTATCAATTCCTGGATCCGGGGTGCCGTATTATTTCTACGGACTGCTGCTGATACAATTAAAGGCAGAACTGGCATGTGAAACAAAACTTTCGAAATTGAAGAGTCACGAAACAAATTCATATTTTATGTATAAAAAGAGAACTTGAGCTTTGCATTCTGGTAAACTTTAATGCAATTCCGACGTTCGGTTCTCGACGTATTAGCAGGTGAACTTGCAGCAAGTAAGTGTGTTGACATGGATTCACATTGATTACCATTGTGTTGTTTCTCTTACATTTACATCCAAATTTACACAACAAAAATCTGATGCATTCATTGCGAATGCATTGTCGGCATTCAAATTTTGTGCATTATACACATACCTTCAAGGCGAACTAGCCACCCTGATCGAAACGAAAACTAATGAAATGATTCAAAACAAAGTCATCGGATATCATAGAATTTCAGCTTAACTTTGTCATTAAAGATTATGGAAATTCATGGAAAATCGTAGCATTCTGCATAGAGACACATCTAATAGTACGCAAAGTCAGACAAATATCCCAGTGGCCCTGCCATCGTTTTAAAAGTTGGTGGTGAAGTGGAGGAAACAGATGTCTTACTATTTTCAAATGAATTCTTAACAAACCACATAGCTGAGCTTTTTATAATAGCCAAACTCGGAGTAACAGTTGGTCAATTTGATGATGAAAAAGGGTTCTGAAGGAAAGTATATGGGCGATGACAACGGTTGCACGGGGTTTGGGGACAAAAATGTCACTCAAGATGTCTTACAGCAATGGTTTTTAACCTTCATCAGCTCATCCCCCTCTCACCGAATGGAGTTGGACAAACGCTCCCACCCTCCCCATATCTATTGGGCCCAGCACAAAAGCGGTGCGGGGTTGAGTTCTTTTGTAATGGCTAATCCTCAACTCACTATAGATGAAGCGTAAAACATTGATCGGGGTCACGGGCGGAGGGCGGCGAAATTTTTTCTTAAGTGGGGCAGATGCTGGCAGCTCCTTGGGAATGTGAAGTGTTCCCCAAGGGCAAGAAGTTTATGAGTCCGCTTAATGGCCCCTGATGGGGTCCAGGGGTCTAGGGGCAGCGCCCTAGTGGGGGAACAGGGGCCGGAGTCAGGCGCGGATCCAGAAATTTCGAAAAGGGGGGCTGAAAGCCCCCTTTATTATTTTCCTAGATTAACATTGCTAATTTTTACGTTTGTGTTATTGCTGATGTGGCGAAAAAGGGGGGTTGAGGCCGGGAAAGCCCCACCCCCTTGGATCCGCGCCTAGGAACCTCTCTGTGATACTTAGGAAGTTTTCGGCTCAAGAAAGAAGTGTCTGACTGTCCTCTAATTATCTAATAGCCTCGAAAGCACACTGACCACATTGCAAAAAATTACCCTGTGACCATTTTGTATTATGGTCTTTAATGCTGAAGGTGTTTGTCTTGTGGGTGGGGAGGAAGAAGGACGGTGGCAGGTGCAAAGGGCTTTGGGAGACTTATGCTAGTCAAGCTGTCCTACAGGCATTAATAAAAAAAAATAGATAGCTGAAAATCGATCTAATCGATCGAACGAAACATAACATTTTTACAACGTTTTACTTTATGTTACATTGTGAAAGTTATTCATTTTATTTGTTGTATTAAAATTATCTACAATTGCTACTTATTAGGTTTTCCTTTCAGTATGCGTTTCCTGTGAAGGGCAATAAAAGTACTGCATTCAAGTTTAATTTGGTGGGACAATTTTAAGCCGTGATTCCCCAGCCCACATCCCTTGCCTCCCGCTCCAACCACCATACACTAATGGAGGTCTGAGGTGCCTCCCATGGATGCAGTTTTGGAATAAAACATTGTTAGATGCGATTTACTGGTATATCTGGCAATTAAAATAATTCACAAACGTTGTAATGCACCTAAAGAGAGAATGTTACTCGACTTGTTGACTTCATTTATCTCCATTTTATGACTTCTTATTTGAGGACTCAGGCAGAGGAAACTAATGGTATCTTTATGTTAGCCCCATTTTAAAGGCAATAGGCAGTCGCCCCAAAATTTTCTTTGAAAAATCAGCAAACTCTTGCAAATCTCCTCTTATTGCATTACAAGCACCTCTGAAGATGTTTCGAACATAATCATTACAAACAATAGGTAAAGCAAGGAGTAATTCTCCTTGAATTTTACAATTCACCAACAAAAATATTGTCACATGATCAGAATAGGCCAATCATGAACTAGGGTGACAGGATACACTCACTCTGATTGGGGTGACTGCCTACTGCCTTTAAATTTAGTAACTTATGCGTATGCTTCCCGATAAGCGCTTGTCGCCTCATATTTTGCCAAAAGGCATCATAAGGGCGATATCGCCAAGTTGGGAACATCTATTCTACACAGTGGCGTTAGCAAGAGGGGGGAGGGGGACGGGACCCCCAAGCGTTGGCTGCGTTACTTGTTTCATATTGAATAAAAGACAAATTCAAATTTTAAGACGTGGTCTCTTCATTCTAGTCGTCTCATCCGATGCTGTTAAAAGTATAGTCGATAAATGTTCAGTCTAATGTCTTCAAATTTTCGCATACTCAGAAATTATGGTGCCTAGCCTAATCCCCTCACCTGGTTTTTCCTTGAACCCCACCAGGGCCCGTTCAACCCCCTAATATTTGGTCATCGACCATAATATTGCTGAGTATTGTGAGTGTGAAACATAGTCCCCTCCAATAACTTGGCTGAGGGGGACGAAATGTCTTTGATATTTTGTTAAAAGCCGTAATATTTGTTTATATTAGAGTGTTTATTAGACTTTCTGATGACTCAAAGGTCAACGATGTTTTGGTACGCTTCCAGCGCACACTCATCCGCAGATTGCATGTTTGGTGATTAAGAAGACATTAATCGTAGATACACATATACATTCCCATATAATTTGGGTGGGAACTGAACTTATTACCGGCTAAGAGTTCGTCAACTGCAATGATATTTGCTAAAACTGGTATATGAGTGTGACATAGTCCCCCATACAGTTCAGTTTAGGTCGCCGAAGAGAGCGGACGTGCTTGGTGCTGGTGCCTCACCGGGCTCGTTCGATCTCTTCGGGACTTTGGTTTGGTTTTTGTTTGTCATGGTTGTGTGTAAATAGTGTACATATACTGCTGTTTGTGGCCCTTCTGGGCAGTTTCTGGTAGTTTAGTCTGGTGTTGTCTTTTCGTTTCGGGTGTCTGTGACTATTCGGGGAGGTGTTGGTGGTTTTATTTTGTTCGTGGGGGTGTTGTTAATCTTTGGTTTTTTTGGTTGTTAGCCATAAGTATTCCTTTCGCCGGTCTGACCGTGTCCGTTTTTCAGCTCGTAAAAAGCCCCACCCCCCCCCTCCATACATTGGTTAGGGAGGAAGGAGAACCTTAAGTATTTTGGCAAAACCTGCAATGTTTGCTTAAATTTGCACGTAGACCCACCAGGCATGATCCCTAGCATTTTGGTTGAGGGTCGTCCCTTTCATGCCCTCTCAGTATTTTGTCAACGATCGTAGTATGTAGCTCTATATTTTACCATGAAAGCAAACTTTTTCGTCGCGATTCACGCACATCTATGGCAGCGTACATGCCTGGTGATTACTGAGACACTTTTTAGACGCACACAGGCACATAATGTATTCAACTGCATAGTCAAGTCCTTCAAATTAATTAAATGCACTTCATTCAGGAAGTTCAAGACTTGAACACAAATCTCCGCCCTTGGGGTAGAGGATTATAAAGCATGTTCATAATGGATATTCTGTGCAAAGGCCAAGGGTGGCGCCAGCGAGAGGGGGACGGGAAGGTCATGGCCCCCTCGGGGAAGGCTTCCCCCATCTGGAAAATTTCACAGTTTCGCTGGGGAGTCTTAATGCGTACGATAAAATATGTTATGCAGATGACACTCAGTCGCCCCGACGATCTGCTTGATTTTGCTCCGAGGGAGGTCAGATTGTTTAAGAAAAACGCAAATTTTCCAATTTTCCTGGACAAACACCAAATTTTTGAAAGTTTCTTACTAATAAAAGTCCAAATTTTTCGAAGTTTCGTCACTAAAATTCCAAATTTTTCAATATTTCTTCAATAGATCTCCCAAATTTTCAATTTTTGTCAAAAGAAGGGAAAAGTTTTCGGCGCTCAAATTTGCGTTCGACATCCTTTCCGCAACCCTTCGTTTTTGTTGGGGTTTCATGTTGCTTGGCCTCTCTTCGGGCAAATCCTGGTGCCACCTCTGGCAAACGCACCTAATGACCTTTGAATAAGCTTGTGTAATTTGTGTAATGAATAATAAAGCCTACTTCAAATCATGTGGGCCTACATCATGCTACACATGTTACTCATAATATAAGATCGTCACATAGTCACCCGTTAATGTTTGCAAGCCTGAGGTTGGACCTGCCCCTCTTTAACTCCGAAAAATTTGGCTCTCGCTAGTATAATTCCATGCACTATCGTCAGTCATGGGGTATAAACCATGACAAAGCTAACCGATTTAGAATAGGGCCTAAGAATTGTTATGAAACCATATCAGCACGTTTGAAAAAGTCGTTTGGAAGTCCCAGGCGAGTTTATTGGGTATGTGATTAAATAAAAAGATTACTGAAGGTTAAAACGCGCGGAGCGGGCGGAAATTTTGATAGTTTGCGAAGGATTTAAGGAATTTGATACCGTAGTTTGCGACCAACTTGTGAGAGGAAATGAACGAAACAGCCTAGTAGATTTTTTCACCGCTAAAAAGGGGTGGGATGGACCCCCTAGATCCCCTGGTTCCGCCCTTTCCATTTTATCGAAATTCCCCGCTTACTACGATTACTGTTAGAAATTCTTAATGTATACTGGCATTTTTGGGGTGCGTTTTTTGGGTGCAAAGTGATAGTTCGACCCCATGCGTGGTAGGCTCGGAAATCTTCCAAATGATGGAGCGTGCCACAAATCCATCATTGTATTTCATAAAATTTCAGCTTTTCCAGACAAAATCATAACCATAACCTCGACGACTATTCTAGAAAATTGTTAAAAGGGAAATTCGTATCCCCGTAAAAAAATATTACCAATAATGCGTGAAACATAGGCCATCAGAATCATGGATCGGACTTCCCCACCATTAGTTAAATGGAGAAGGGTTACGAACGGTTATTGGAACAGCGTAAACTGTAGTAGAGTTTGAGGTCAAAGGTTAACTTTACGGAGTCGACCGGCCATGTTTGATCATCACCAACAAGTGCACCGCAGTTCTGCCAAAACGGTAGGTTAAAAGATTGCTCTTTTGTGAACTATGAAAGGTCTTTGACGTTATTTGGTAATTTACAGTATAAATTGCTGTTGAACGCACCCGTGGAAGTTCGTTGATCTGGTTTCATTCCGATTTGATTGTAGAGCAATAATTTAAACTTAGCCTAGCCGACAAGGGTAAACCGTTAGCCTAACTTACTCGTAAATCCGTACACACAGTGTTTAAGCGTTAGGTCAATTGGGACTAACGTTATAGTTACAACGTTAATAGTAATACTGTAGTGAGTAGACTAGTCTAGGCCTATAGGCGGCACTTAGTTACTACTAGCAGTGATGGAAATAAGCGGTAAGTACACCTCTGTGCGATGCAGTTTTCAGTATGTGTAGCATTTTTTGCGATGCATTTTCAGATGTGGCTGTGGCTATGAGTTCCTCCTTAATCATCACAAGAATACTGTTTATAAAAAACAAGATTTGAAAGTCTTCAATCCATTCCCAAGTTTTTCATTTATCGCAAAAAGCAGAGAAATTTCCCCAACGTATCTGACGAACATAGCAGCCTGTAAGTCGGGTGTAGAACAAATCTCAAATGAAGAGCACAGTACATGTTTTGTAACATATGTCAGATATTGTCTAGTGCAGCATGCCGTGGTGTGTGTGTCTTTCATGTGCATGTGCAGTAATTCAGTACAGGCAGGTACAGTATGCACAAACGTCGATGTGTCTGAAGTAACAAATTTCTGTAGCGTACTCAGTACCCCTCAGAATCTTGACCAAAAACATTAACCTAATATTATGTAAACCATTAATATTCTAGCAGTGTCAACTTGGAATCAGTAAATATGTGCTCAAAATTGTGACAAATTCCAAACATAAAGAGCTAAGATCTTAGTCCCATGACTTAGTCATAGTACGATTGGCACAGACCAACCCCAGCTTTCTTCACTCAGTGTATACTGCAGACAGTATGTCTCAATTGAGCAAACTGATCGTCCAAATTCAAGCATCCAAAATACCCAAACTGGTCAAGAATATCCAAATCATGTCAGTGACATGTGCAACACACCCACAAATGAGGGTCTGAAATATTTTCGCAAGTTTCAGCTTAAGTATTTTTCTCTACGGGGCAATTTTCTACAGAAAGGCTTATAACGTTTTCCATTGCCTAACGTGTTATACATCGAGCCTAACCTACAGCATGTGCATCTGTGCACAAGTTAATGCAAGCTCCCAGAGCTGGAGGGCCCATTAAAATTGTTCAGTAATTGTTGTTGCAAAGTGGTTATAAATGTTGTATTTGTTCTCTAACATTGTGCAGTGCATGAAAAGTGTTATGTATGGATAGGATGACATCATTGTTTGCCTACATTTCTTACTTTATTTCAACAGTTTTTTGGGTATATATTGGCCATATATAACACTGTTACGAGAAAGTGGAAAAATATGACTTCCCCCACAACAAATACTTGGGCAAATCTGAAGGCATAAACTGGACTCAGTGATCAATGGACATTAAAGGGGTTATCAATGATAGTCGGTGACTGGAGTCAAAGGTCATCTAGGGGTCACTTGGGCTCTTTTCCTTAAGTAAAAAGTAATCTTGTTCCAACAGTGAAAGCTGAAGGTATTATATTAGCCCATATAGTGATGTCCCTTTGGTAGTAATTTGCATCACTGAGGGTGGTCAGAATGTTTTGGTCAATGATCATGTAGAGGTCATTTTGGTACAGTACTACTCTTTATACCAGTATTTATACAGAGCATATCTTCTGTTTTCCAAATCACAGGACTCATTCATGTTGAAGGTCTGTTTTTGGGGGTGAAAAAATGAAGCCCTTTAAATTTTCTTGGGTCTTTTGAAAAAGATGTGGGTCCTTGGCCTTTTGGATTCAAAACTCTTATGAATCATTAACTGATATAATACTAATAATTGTCTACGCTTTCACCCTTGAATGCAAAGCAATGGTGATCATGATGCAGGGAATGCCTGTGGCAGTAAAAGAAGTTGACAAAGGGCAGGAAGAGGCGAATGGGGACACTCCACAAAAGTGCTATACAATCTGAGGTAAATTGCTACGCAATTCTGAAAATGCGTAGCAGTATTGCTACGCAAGATGAAATTCTTATTTCCATCACTGACTAGCCTAGTAAATACCCCGCCTCAGTGATATTTACTTGTCATCTGGATTCCTAGTCCTAGTACCACTTCGACTAGGACTAGGAATCCAGCTAAAAATGGATTCCTATTGAGGTGACCACTTTGACTAGGACTAGGAATTCAGCTAAATTTCAGGCGGCCACTTAGACTAGCACAGGGCTAGCCTAGGCCTAGCCCACAGGTAGTCCAAGCCTTTTATAGTAAATACCCAAGATATATAATAATGGGAAGGTAGCCCACGTCACGGCCTTCCGGTACTAACTTTGCCTAAGTGAATCACGATTTTTATGCCTTATTGTCCATTTTACCTCTTTTTCAATACACACACATGTTCCAGTCATGTGTTCCAATCACGTGAGTAGTAGGCCCTATGATGATTCGTAAGGACCAAAAATGTCTTCAAAAAAGAAACATTTCTCCGCGAAACTTTGGTTTTTCACACTATCACTATCAGTAGTTCCTGTATACAATGAAAACAAAATGAAACAACGTAATCTGTGCTTGCAATGTGTAATTAATGTGTTCTTATTTATTTAATTAGGCGGTTTGCTTACACTGATGGAGTGAAATTGAAAAATTAAGCAAACCGCCTAATTAAATATCTGAAAAGCATAGAGAACACATTAATTACACATTGAGATCAACATTTTCAGAAGCTCTTTTGTTGTTTCATCTTGTTTTCATTTCACTTTTTAAGTTTTTCACATCTAAAAGAACACATTTATCACACATTAAGAACACCAGTTTCGGAATCTCTTGTGTTGTTTTATTTTGTTTTCATTTCCCTTTATAATTTTTTCATAATTTCTAAAGTTTTTCCAAGGTTTGTCATATTTCTTGGCCACTTGATGACATTTCAGAATCACTTTTGTTTCTGGGTGGAAATTTGCACATCATGGTCAAATGAATCAAGTGTCTCTGTTTCTGGGAGACTGTTAGTCAATACTGCCGGACAACTGTTTCTAAGAGACTATTAAACAAAACACTGCCATCATTTCAAGTCATCTTGCATACATGAGCTGTTTTTTACTTTGCAGATATTCTTGCATATATTGCCTGTTGGAAAGAGAAGTAGTCCAGTTTGTGTACTGTCTAAACAAAGTATTAGCAGCGCACACAATGCTTGAACGTGCACACAATCACAGTGAACACCATTTATAGAATATATTAATGTTTACAAAATGGCAAGATTTGGGACAAGATCCATGGGAGATCTTTGTCATTGCATCTATGCTTCTTGAACAGTCTTTTGTGAAAAAGAAGGGAAAAGGAATATGAAATTTGGAAGTAAAAATTGACTGTAACACTAAGTAAGTTATGTAATTTTGGAGTGCCCATGCAGTCACATGACCAAGTCAGTGTGAAAAGTTACAAAAGGGGTAAAGTGCAAAAGCGATACAGTGTGTAATATTTATCGATTGCAAATTTTCAACTTTGGATACAGTGTTCTCCACCAGCTGTTTTGTCCGGGGGCTCTGCCCGTACAAAATGTGCCACACTACTTTAGCGCCCGGACAAAACTTTGCCGCCCGCACAGAAAATTGACCCGCCCGGTCAAGAAGTTGGCTGTACACTCAATCAGAACACCACAACTTAGTCATTTAACTGCCTTTTATATTTGACTTCAAATACTCATGACAAGAAATGTATTTATAATCAAACATCGGAGATACAAACCAAGCTTACTTGCACCTGTATATGCACTTACTGCATTTCTTTCATATGTTTTCACAGTAGGAATCCGTTACCATCAAACTCATACGCTAAAAGGAACCATTTAATTAAACTGTCCCCTAGATTTCCCGATTTTCACCTGAAATTTCCATTAAAGTGAACTAATTCATTATTGAATACGTCCAAGCGGAAACTGGAGCTTCAGATCTGCAAGTAAAGTCAAAGATATTTAGAAAATGCAATTTGCAAAGAACAAATTACCACAAAATGCCCACATTTGAACACATAGGGAAGGCTAAGAACAAGGCCGTAGATTGCACCATTCGCGATCTAAGCCCTCCTAAATTGTCAAAATTTTCCCAAAGGGGAGGGGGACACCCTCTCCCCTTAGACCACTAAGCCGTCCCCCCAGGACGGCGATCACAAGAGCCCCTGGACAGAAAACAAACCAGTGGAGAACCCTGGGATAGTAGTGTTACCCCATGACACTGCAGAGGAAATTGAGTTTGAAATCTGAATTCAGGGTAATCTTACAAAATTCAAGGAAATCTTAGAAGTTCATTTCAGGAAATTGGAGTTTGAAATGTAGAAACAATGCTCCGAGTCGTTCCAATGAAATGATTGCTGTTTGTCGAGGAACAAAAGTGCAACTTCTGTGAGTTTTTGCCCCAGAACACACTTGACAAAGAGAAGCAACTTGCATCATACTTCCATTTGTCAGAAAATGTATTCATATTTTCAATTTCTGACAAAAGAAAGTAATGCTAATTAGACCACCTAATTAACAAGTTTTGGAAAAAAGTAATTTGTCAGAGTTTAAGTTGGAAAGTACTTTGTTTCTTCCTGCATGTACATTTTATGTACATAGAAGCATTTTCCCAGATTCAAGGCAACATGTTTCGGTTCATAACTCAAAAAGTTAAAAATGTAGGTTACTTTCTTGATAAGTTCCTTCTGTCAGAAATGGGCAGAAGAATGGAGGGAAATGTTAACCTCATGGAATACTTCTATATGCTAGAAATTTTGTCCTAAATACCCTGTCTCAGTTACAAATTTGAAATTTTAATTTTGAATACAAAAGAGATAACTTTAACCCACCCTCACCTTGTCCTATATTTTCCAGCCCTAATTGTGGCCTTTAAATCTCAGTCCACTTTAATCCTAACCATTAAAATTATGTAAATTGACTTGCAGTCCGTGATTCTAACTGAAGGCCCTGTCTTTTGTAGTTCAAATTTCAAATGGCTGTTAATCTGCTGTTACAGTGCACCAAGTGCTGGCTTCAGTTTCAAATGAGACTTTTGTACAGTATATGGGGTCTTCCAGAAAATTTGGTAAAATATGTCCCCTTTGAACTGTAATTGTGTTCCAGTGTTCGCACTAAGGAATTGAAACTGTGCGGGAATTCCCTCTCTAAAAATTTTTTTGTGCGGGATTTTCAAAATCAAGGCGGGACCTTATCCCTCCCATAAATTCTTTTTGAGCGGGATTTCCGTCACCATCGCAAAACTACTCCCCACGCAAGAGGTACTACTTGATGTTAACGGCAGTTAATGCGTGTCACTAACGTTAGTGCTTCTCTCCAAGTTCAAAGCCTCCTCCGATACAGCTCCAATTCGTCACTGGGTGTTTTCCTTCTGAAGAATGAGTGAGTATAAATCCGTGAACTTGAAGTTGAAGTGGAAAATATGAGTGAACTTCATTGGAGATACACATACGATCAGAAATTAACGAGAGCAATGTACGACGTAAAATGAAGAAAGTACATACTGTACATGTTCAATACACATGTAAGACTCCACAGTGCACTACAGCTCTACAGGTGTGTAACCAAACGTACTGTACACGATGCAACGTTGCGTTTGCAACCCTGGGACTGCGATTGAATTTCAATCCAATCAGATTCGCTCTTATTTATACAACCAGCAGCCAGCATATAAGAGCTGCACTGTGAATGGCTAGATTACGATGATATTTGTTGCTACCATAATCAGTGTTCAGCTTGGGAGTTGCGATCCACTTGCTTGGGAACGATTCTCTATTGCAATTTATTGTGCGTATTATCATTGCAATTTCTCTGTACAATCACAGCTGCGGAGAAGTGCGATGGAATTTTGGCCGGATTCAGAACATCAGCTGCCCGCTTATGATTTATTTATGTGCGGGAGCGGACAAGGTGTGCGGGATTTTCCCGCATTAGATTTAATTATGTGCGGGATTTGAAGGACAAAAGCGGGATTCCCGCAATCCCGCGCCTTAGTGCGAACACTGGTGCACTGTGTTTTCATTCAGAGTAACTGTCACTTGCACTAGGTCTATCAGACTGTGTTTTATTGATGGAGGTGTATCCAGCCTACCATAGTGTCTGTGAAAGCAGGCTGATCCTAGCCTAATACCACAAACATGTATCGTACAGTACATTCATAGCCTGTACCAGTAATGCAGCTTTAATATGTTAATGACTGTTTATGATGTGTACTTACATGTAGGCCCATACTGTACTACTACAGTACTACCAAAGTGAGGTTCCGAAATACTGATAATTTACATGTGCACATATACTGTAGTCATAGTCTTTTGTATCGTTGTGCAGGCTGTACACACTGTATGTGCAATGTTTAGATGTTGGTATATACAGGACTCAGGGTTCTGCCCAGGATGATTTGAGTGCCGGCAGGACTATCTAAGCGGAGCGCCACCATCGGTTGGCGCGGAGCGTACAAGGAAAATTTTGGAATTTACAGACCCCCAGATGGCCGGAAACGGCACTCCCCGAGTGTTTTAAGCTGTCTGTAGACAGCCTTGAAAAAGGGATCTCATGTTGTTAAAATTTCTCAAATTATCAAAAAAAAAAAAAAAAAATCTGTGCAAAATTGTAATATGCCATACGTAGTGCTGAGGCTAAGTTTGGGCAATATCTCCAAAATTATTTTTACCATAATAATTTTCTTTTGAGTCTATACAATTGTAAGAATTCAAAAGCATGATGTACTGTATGCTTGCAAAAAAAAATATGAAATTATTTGCCTTGTATTGTTTCCTTTCTTCTTTTTGCTGTCCAGATTTATATTTTCTTCTTTTATGGCATTCATTTTTAACACTGAACTAATGTATACT
The DNA here is from genome assembly GCA_029531755.1 of Holothuria leucospilota. NCBI lineage: Eukaryota > Metazoa > Echinodermata > Holothuroidea > Aspidochirotida > Holothuriidae > Holothuria > Holothuria leucospilota. The sequence goes on along the minus strand of CM055963.1, from coordinate 29,467,529 downwards.
GTGGTTGCCCTTGGATCAACTAATTGGAATCATGCATGGCATATTATTATTAATTTCTAGTAACAGCAATATGAGGGTCCTTTGTGGGGGAAGGGGTGGGGTAGGGGCTACGACTCTTTTCATTCTCCTCTCATAGCTTTGGACACATCTTTAATTAAGAGGGAGGGGGATAGGTTGCAGCAACTATTGCAATTGAATGGACTTGGAGACATGAGTTTGTTCCACGTAACATATATATATATATATATATGGTTATAAAATTAAAATTTCATGAAAGTCATTTTGACAAGGAAAAAAGCCATCCTGTCAGTATATCACCCCTTCTATGTTAAACAACCTTTTCTGGAACACATTACATATTTTTTAAGCATTTTGGAACGAAATTTTATCAAAATTCTTGGCAATGTAGCTCAACTTGTAAGGAGACTCCTACAAATTACACATGTGAAAGGAAGGCTAGGTTCTCAGTATGTACACGTACTACACGTTAGGCAATGGCCAATGTGCTAAGCCACTATGAAGAAAGACACCCGGTAGAGAAAACCTGTTTGACTAGAGCTTGCGATTATCACGCGAGTTGTTGTTTGGGGGTCTTTTGCACATGTCAGGAAAACGTTTTTGGCATTTTTAATGATTTGGGCTATTTTTTATTCTTCTGACAATCAAATATGCTACCTGTACTTTATGCTGAGGACTGTAGCTTGCTTTAGGGGTCGAACCAGCGTTCACGACTGAAATCCTTTCCTTTTTGGATTAAAACAGAATTTGTTTCCATAATTAACCATGTGCCAAAACTGCCTCTAAAATAACAACAATTTAAGTCATTTTTTGAAGCCAATTCAAATTGATACGGTCAACACTTTTATCGAGGTCTGATGGTTTCACTTACTATCCATGCTTCAGTTTGGAGCCTTGGACTGTAGCCAATCACAATCATTCTTTTACGGTTGTATCTATGTACAGGTATTGGCAAAATAAAACGTAATTCGTTGATTATGGCCTGTAATTATACACTGTCTTACCGATATTATTTGTCACTTTTTCAAGAGTCTGCCTCATATTAATTCTTGTTACGAGAGTTTTTCCCACCATTTAGATTTCAGAGGATATTTTTGGCCAATTTAGAACATGGGTGCAAATTCAAGTTGTTTAAAGGCAACTGTAAAAGCATGGGAAATGTCTCAGGAATTCTGTATGGTTCCATTGTCAACAGGAAAACGTTCGGCATGTAAGGGAAAGATCTAGTCGGTGCCTTTCAAGTAATTTTCAAGGGAGAAAAAGTAAGAGGCAGTCGCAAAAAAGCAGCAAGGCAGTCGTCTCGTAAATATAGTAGGCTACCAGGGGAAACGCTGATATTAATTCTTATGGTGTAAACTGTGCTTTGTTCATTTATGATTTACGCAATTACAATACCTGAAAAGTGCTTGCTGAGGTATGGCCGTGGTACAGTATAAGCACCATTGATTTACGCAAAGTATTGAACATATGTACGTACGGATATTTATTACGCATATGCATTGCGTACTGCACTCTGTATGTATGCCAAGCACTTGCACTGAAATACGGCGTGCTTTGATGGTCTCTGTTTTACCCTTCATTTTGTTAGCGAATCCGGCTATGATTCTGAGTGTAAACTGAGAAGAAACACAATAGGCAGGGGGTATGGCAGCATCATTTTACTCCTCATAGTTCTCATCCGCTAAGTGGAGGGCCTACCAAGGGTTTGCAATATTCATGGCAGTAGCATGACGGGCTTTTAAATCATTAATTTTCAGTCCCGAACATTGGAATATGGAGCCCCTACTAAGCCCTGCATAGGTTCGTGGTCGTACGTACGTCAATAACAATTTTCTGCTGGCATGCTGGTTGCCTGTACATCGCTCCTTTTAATAATTGAAACTACAGCGCGACGATCAGGCATCGAGTCATTGCTCTGGAATGCAAAATTATAGTATTTTTCACGAGGTGTGTTTTGGATATTATGAACGATTATGAACTGGATTTCATCCAGTCTCAAATTATGACCAACAAATAGTTTCTTTTCAGTCGATCCTTCGACCACGTGGCTATTTTATTTGGTTTCTTATAAGGAATAAGTGCCGGTCGGAAAAGTTAGTTTGGCAGATTGTGGCGGTCGGCAATGCTGCGTCCTGGTCGGGCCCGACCGGCGCCGACCGGCAGCGGCAGATCACTGAGGACTGTATGGTAGTCAAGCAGTGGATACAACACTATGTGGTAGGCAAGCAGTGGACATGAATGCCCATAACATTATTACCAAAATACATGTATGGTTACAAGTACAGTATTAGGCCTGTCTGTAATGCAAATGACAGTGCAGGCTGTACATACTGTACTCCTGTGTATGTAAAGCAGTGTTTAGCCCAGGATTGCTGAAGTGCTGGCAGCTCTTTTCCTGGGTCCATTACTAGGGTCCCATATAACATAAGCTGTGATGCAGACCCATAGTTCCCCAAACTATATTTTCCATTTCCATTGCACATGTGTAGGCATACATGCATACAGATACTGTTTATGTGTACTTACGTGTAGGCCCATACTGTACTACTACAGCAGGGGTCGAAATTTAATTTTTTTGCTGCTGTTCCACGGAACAGTGCTTTTTCCAAAATTACTGTTCCGGATCAGATTTTACTGTTCCGGAGCGCAGTACGTACCTCGGCATACGTACAGTTCGTGCACACGTGCAAACTGCAAAGGTGCAAATTGCATTGCCGTCTACTGTATTCGAGTGGTATGACCAGGGAGCTGTTATCCCTGCTATGACTGCACGACTTGACCGTAACGTGGGGAGGGTGAATTTTGGCCTGCAGCGGGGATTAGCCAGTGGGATATCCTGATTTTCTTTTGGTTCTTATTTTTAAGCACAAAGTTATCGCCAATAATCTTGCATTGTCCTGAGACCTAACATTGCAGTGTCCCAAAACCTACTGTAGGATGAAATACACTCAAAATTGATGCAGAAGGCACAGCAAGCAAGGCAAGTGGGATTTGAGCGAGAGCAAAAAAGTTCCACGGTAAAGGAATGTTTTTGTTGATTCATCCTTTGCATTGCGGTTTATTGCTATAGCAAGCAATGAGTGTGTTCTCCAACATTTGAGTGCACATACTGTTGTTATTTTCTCACAGCAAATTTACGTGAAATCGTTCTCATCGTATCCTTTGCCATAACCTTGATTCAAGTATCATTCCACACAGTAAGTCAATGGGAAGATCTTGCGAGGAAAAGCAAACACTTAGGACCCATTGACTTTGGTTGCGAGATATCAGCAGTCAGAATTGCTTTTAGTCATTTCAAGTTTCGGTGCTTAGTTGCTAGCTTGGAGGGAATATTAATACAAAACCCCCTAAAAACACAATAAAGTGGAGGGAATATCAATGAATAGTTAAGAGGTCATTTGGAACATACCACGCACGACAAGGGGTGATGCAAGATGACCTTCGCTTCTAGGGCAATAAATGACATACTGTACTAAAAGTTTTTCTGCGTTTGGTAGTAAAACTTCAGTATGTGCGTTTACACAGCACTGTACCATGCAGCACAGGGAATAACACGTGCAAGTATAACCGACTTTAATTGATAACGGTGGAACGAGATTGCATTTCATACTTAAGCCAAAATTTACGGGGATTTTTTATATTCACGGCGCCATTACTTTATCAGAGATTAGCATGTGCGTATATTTATATGCACTTTGCTTCTTATGGAAAAACACTGTTCCACGGAACAGTGGCTTTTGAAAAGTTACTGTTCCGGCACTAAAAGCACTGTTCTCGAAACAGCGGAACAGTGGGAATTTCGACCCCTGCTACAGTACTACCAAAGTGAGGTTCCGAAATACTGATAATTTACATGTGCACATATACTGTAGTCATAGTCTTTTGTATCGTTGTGCAGGCTGTACACACTACATGTGCAATGTGTAGATGTTGGTATACAGGACTGTATGGTAGGCAAGCGGTGGATACAACACTATGTGGTAGGCAAGCAGTGGACATTTATGCCCATAACAGTATTACCAAAATACATGTATGCTTACAAGTACTGTATTAGGCCTGTCTGTAATGCAAATGACAGTGCAGGCTGTACATAATGTACTCCTGTGTATGTAAAGCAGTGTTTTGCCCAGGATTGCTGAAGTGCTGGCAGCTATTTTCCATTACTAGGGTCCCATATAACATAAGCTGTGATGCAGACCCATAGTTCCCCAAACTATATTTTTCTTTTCCATAGCACATGTGTAGGTATACATATGCATACTGTGCATAGGTTTTTAGGTTTTTGAATAGTATGAAAATACTCAAAGGGCACACAACCATTTGAACTATGCAGTTACACTTCATTTGAGTGTGTAGTACTGTCTTGTGCATACGTTTTTATGCAACTTATAGCGGTCCACAATGCAGAATTTCTGGTAATGTTATTTGATTTAAAAAATTCACAGCACCCTTATAAAATTTTTTACGTTTTAGCACACATTGCAACGTGCCAACCTGAAAATTGTCAGTGTTGCAATTAGGTTAAATTTTCTCAACAGTTAGAAGCCCCTTGTGGTTACAAACAAAATTGTATGGAATTGATACAATATTAAAATATCACATTTACTATACTTGACCAAATTTAGGACAAGCATTGGCACATACCATGCCAGCCACATGCAGTGATAATAGTCTTTTATTATTTTATGTCCAATAATTGGTCTTTAGTAATGCCCAGTTTTGTACTGCTGAAAATTTCGTAAGGAAATTTTGAAACAAGGCTGCCTTGGAGTAAATGTATAATTTGTTCTTACATTATGAATTCCGTGGTACAGTGGGTCATGGTTGGGTTATACATTTATTGCAGAATAACAGTGCATAGGTATCCACTATCAGTTCCCACATTCTCAAGCCCTGTTCTAAGTTTTGTGTCATTGTAAAATGCCCTTAAACAATACCACCATCAGTCTGTTGTTATGGTTACAGTACCTCTTTATTCTTATGTAAGTTGCAAGTGGATATACTTGACCGTTCTGTTCAAAACAGAAGTTCTTCTGAAGCAAAGCAAATTATAAATACTTCATCACCTCTTTAAAATTTTTAACCTAACAAGTACCTACAGATGGACTACTTGCTGCTCGTGAAATACATTTTGCTGAATCCATATCTTTAATTTGCTTAGTGAAAGGTGGGTATTAAATATTATGGAATAGGATGTAGACTGTTTAAGTTCGCAAGTCTGTAATTATTGCTGTATTATATCAATTTAGAACCTCGTGTAGTTTATGAATTATCTCACTTGTATCTTTTTACAGTGTTTCCCACATCCACCATGAACAACTTTAAGTGAAATACCAGCAGTGTACTACATGGTTAGTCAGAAGGTCACTTACTGAGCATGGCTGTATCAGAGTGAAAAGACCCATCCTAAGTCTTGACTGTGAGAAATCTCAAACAATGTCATCAGCAGAGGGCAGCGGGGGCCAAGTCAGGCCTGAAGACTATGCAAGATTCTCCAGGGAGGAATTAGTGCAGAGACTGGTTTGGCGTGAAAATGAAAACATAAAGCTACTCGCTGAACATGAAGTTGCAATGAAAGATGTTAATAGAAGAATGCAGATGCATTTGGCAGAAATACGCAGTCTGAAAGAAACTAATGACAAGTTGTCTAAGGAAAGCTTAGAACTGCGTGACTTGTGCTGCTTCTTGGATGACGATCGTCAAAAGGGTCGCAAGCTGGCCCGAGAGTGGCAAAAATTTGGTAGGTACAGTTCAGGTTACATGCATACAGAGGTCACAGCATATCAGGACAAACTGAAAGAATTGGAGGACCTCCAGAATCAATTGATTCAGGAAAATCAGGAATTAAAAGAACTTTGTTTAACTCTTGATGATGAGAGGACTAGTAAAAGAAACTCTATCTGTAGCAATTGCAGTGGCTCAGATAAATTTGATCTTGGAAATAAACCCACAGAGAATGGACCACTGAACCCTCAAGATAGGGGAAGAGATGGATACAAGGGAAACAGAAATATTGATGGTAAGTTGTGACTTGTGAAGTCTGTTTGACATTTATCAAATTAGAAATGGAGGGCGGTTTTTGGGTTTTGATTAAAAGAGAAACTTATGCATTCTTGATGGCATAATTATGTATGTGTGTTTGTGGCACTTAGTTAATTAACTCAATGTCTCAAGACAATTTTATTGCTTTTGGTGGAGGTCAAGGGTCATCAGAGTTCAAACTCTGAAAACCGTGTTAAGACGACTGAGTGAATATCCTACTGCAGTGCTTCTCAACCGGTGGGCCACAAAGCTCTCCCAGGTGGGCCGCGAGATCGGCCATAAAAAATAAAAAATAAAGAAAAAAGAATTAACTTTTTGTAACGTGGGCCTCAGAAAAATTCTGAGATACAAAGTGGTCCTTGAGTTAAAGTGGACCTAAAGTCTAGAATTACAAGAATATATATTCTAGAGGTTGGCAAATGAATTTCATTCATCCAACTCCCATCTTCATAGCTTATTCCGTTGCTGAGATATAAAATGTTGAAATTTATTCACTTAATTTGAAAAAGTCGATTGCACAATAATTTGTGATGCCCTTCTTGTACAACTCACATTACTTGCCTTTGTTTCCTTATGAAATTAATATGTTTATATGACCTTAAAACATTTACTATTCCCTTGCATGGCATGTCGTGGGGAGAGGGCTTTTATAGCCAAGTCACCCTATAACAGTAAGAAAATGATCACAATTTGGCACAAGGTGCAGTGGCTTTCAATAAAACAAAGGAAAACAAAGATTGTAATTTGAGTAGTACAAGAATGACATCACAAATTATTGCGCAATCTAACATTTCAAATTGAGTGAATAGGCTTCAACATTTTATATCTCAGCTCAGCAATGTCCTGTGAAGATGGAAGTTGGACTATCTGGATGCATTTTTCAAGCTTTGCAACATATATTTTTGAAATTTTAGACTTTAGGTACACTTTAAGAAAGATTGAGAAGCGCTATTCTAATGTTTGGTAGAGGTCAGGATCTGAGGTCAGTAAATTTCAACATCTGAAGAACTTGCAGTTCAGGATATTTTATGATTGAAACTTAAAAAATTTTATACATGGTGTTTATTTATTATATTTATCACAAAAATGGTGTTTTTGATGTTTTTGTGTTCAATGAAAGGTCATTTCACGTCACCAGAAGGTCAACGTCTGAAACCTTGATAGCATGATATTTCAAGGTAGATACAGTATCATGGCAATTTCTCACATGGTGGGGGATACATCACATTGGTCCAGAACATTAACGTTAGTACAAGCCTTTGTACAGTATTGTATGGAGCTTTAGCCTACAGAAATGAGTTCAACCTGTATGCATTTTTGCATTCAGGTCTGTTCAACTTGAAAGTTGGGTTAATTCACAGTCAGAAAAAGGTAAACTCACTGACAGGGATGTAGCTAGCCAAATTTGAGTGCTGGGTAATTGCCTGATCTGGGGAAAGCACCTCACCCCATGGCATCTACCAAACCCCATTTTTCAGCCATTAATTTTTCATTTTTCTCTCATTTTACTGTACATAGGAAGTAAATTTAGGGCTAGTTGTAGGTCTCAGTAGACAGATTTGTGGTGGGCGGGGAGACGTGTGTTTGCCTGGAGTGCCGGGCAGGAATATCGAGTGCTGGGTGTCACCGCCCAGCGCCGCCCACTGTAGCTACATCCCTGCTCACTGATGTGATGGCAGTGTTTAAGCTGGGAAATGGAAATGAAGGTACAGTGTAACCTGGATGAAGAAACATTTCTTGAAAGTGTTCATAAGAGCAAGGGTGGGAAAGATTGGTAGTTGGACAGAAATTTTAGCCATCAGAGGGTGAGGGAAATGTGACTTTTTTGTATACAAAAATGCATGGAAGCTGTTGGAAAATTGAGTTCCTTTCTTGGAAGTAAACCTTATCTCCCAGCTCTAATCTACCATATTTAAAAAATAAAAATGTAGACCATTAAATGCAAACAAGGGTGGTGGTAAGCCTTTATATCCATTCAAGTTGTGACATGTAAAACAACAAATATTAAAGGAAATTATATCAGAATTACATGTACCTAATACAAGAAACCTACAGTATTTTATATAGTGCATGCACCATGCCCTATGTATAGTACAAAATGCATAAGAACATCAAGTATACCTGTAGACACAGTAGAAACTTATTTTCAGTTGTTATGAAACACCTCGGATCTAACCTCTCATGTACTTTAAACTTGTGCATAATTTATGCAACCATACCCAAGCAATATTAGATTTAATATCTCAGTTAAGTTGCTGCTGCTAGCAGAAGGATACATGCAAAAGTATATTCCCATATTTGAAGAGTAATTGACGACTTAAAAGTCAAGATAAAAAACGCCTGACATTTTGTTACCCTCAGATTAAAGTTTCCCATGCATCACAAATTTTAATTACTTTTATGTGAGGTACAATGTCTACAGTACTCTGGAGTCGTATTCAGAATACTCAGTACTGAGGACTCTAAAATGTTTGGAAATTCCCACTTACATTCAATCTCGACCTATTTCTTAAGGGCAGAATTGAAAGACATTCACATTTGGAACAGTTATGTAAAAGTCATTTCCTTCCAGCTTAGTTTGAGAAAGACATTCTTCCTTTACTTTTAACATGCTGAACATCAGTGTAAACTACTACAATATACTTCATAAGTTCATATCATCTCACAAGGGTTTTAAAAATTTGTTGTTATGTAATGTAGTGGTTTTAAAAGCACCTACTTAAACTTTGGTTACATGCTTTTTATAAATTGCCTGAATGGAACAGGATTTTTGCTTTTATCAGACATAATTGCAATCAGAGCTTTTAACAAAAGGGACTGGTTTGATGATAGAATGGCATGAAAGATTTACATGTGTTACATCACTGAAGATATTGTAAGCTTGGGAACAATATGAGGTGGTGTCAACACTTTTTTAAGTAGAGTTGTTAGAGGCTGTTGACAGTTATTTCATGAAAATGATTCCAAGTAAATGTTTGATGCTGCTCACTAATGATTTGTTCACTTGGCAGACATACATAATTTACCCCTTGCTTTATCTAATATGCATCATTTCCCAAGGGAATTGTTCACACAGGCGGGCCATAACAGCAGACTTTAATCATTGCTAAATGTACCCAAGGGATCATAGGAATTGGGAGTACTATATAAACAATACAGAAGTAGGGCCAGCACTAAGTTAGCCCTTGTTTATACTCCCATGTCCCATGATCCCTTTGGTGCATTAGGCAATGAAAGTCTGCTATTGAAAATGATGATACAGTATGCGATACATCAACATGCAAGCAGCAAAGAGTATCACAGTTATAATGTATGCACCTGGAAATGTATTTTACTAATGACTAGTAATTTGGTACCCTGATAAAAAATCAGATCAAATCTGGGTCAGTTGTAAAGGCACTCTCAGATCTTCTAATGTTGTCAGGGACCATTTCCCTCAGTACATGTACTGTACTAGAGTTGCTGTATTAAAACAAAATCTCTGCATGCTGCTTTTCCATGAAATTGGTCTCCCCCCCCCCCCCCCCCCCCACTTCTTTGCTGAGTGTCCCCCTTCTGGCAGATGTGAATTGTGGGAATTAAAGTAGGAATTCAGAGATCTGTAACTAAGGCAGATTGAAAAGGGAGGACTAACTAACAAGGCTTCTGTATCTCTTTACAAGACAGGACTGTACAGTTGTTTGTCAGAAGAGTTCTAGGGTGTATATAAGTAGATGAAGGTTGTTCTATAACCCTGGCACACCAGCTTACAGCCTGTTCTACCTTTAAAGTACTTAGCAGCCTAAAACAACATATTCTGGTCAATGTTACTGACTCACCTGCTGCATTCATTGTTATTAGCTTAACCCACCAAGTGTGGGTAGAGCTTGTATAGTACTGTTGGGTGGAAATGTCTGTCTCTCTCTTCAAAAGCTTTCATTTCCTACAAATTGTGTCAGATTTGTTTGAAGTTTGTAGTGACTTCTGTACAAGGATGGCAACACAGTTTGTTCTTCTTCGTAAAGAATTGGATGTAGGAGTTGGGGAATTTTTATAATTTTCTGACATTTGACAGTCATGATATTCCTTTGACATCTCTGACTCTTTCAGTTTGTTTATCTCTTGTATGGTGTTTGTATCTGGGGTGAACATTATCTGGAGGGAGTATGTTATTTTATCAAGGTGGAAGCTTGAATTTCATGATAGCCCACAAAGTTTACATACAAAGTTTAAAACATGAGAATGTTTTTCAGGAAAGTTGCTGTATTGGAAAAATTAGGCAACCGTTAACTTACTTGTTATCTCAATACATAACATGTATTGAGATATTGTCAGGCTAGCTGGTGGTAAAAATATCTTTAAAACAGTAGATGTCCCTTGATCTGTGGTCAATGTCTTTCAGAGTTTGCGAGCACGCCCTTTGAGTTCAGGGCAGAAGAAGTTATCCATTTTGGTGTGAAAAAAATGATGGTTTCTAAGTGTTTTTACGGTTTTTTGTGCAAATTTTGGCCCAAAACGCTCAGTTGTCAAGGTAGCTGTCCATTCTATGCACACGGCACATTTGGTTGCTAGGCACATGTTTTTTTCCTGCAAAACAAAGAAGTCAACAAAGGTTTGAACTATTTGTACCGCATTAGTACCGAGAAAAAAATTTGGCAAATGACGTCACGAGCTCAATCACAGCATTTGTTAGATTCAAGGTGTCTCATTCCTAAGTAGGCAGTACAATGCGGGGCTTAATTGATTTGTTGGGCGAGGATGAAATGAAATGCCTTGAATATAAACACAGCCGTTCAATCACAGCTGGAACCTGTTTTGGTTTTGTATGCGTACGTCATCAGATCTTCTTTCGGAATATTATACCGTGACACAACCAAATGGACATTACTTCACCACGTCTGCCGATCGTAGAGTTAAAAATAAATGGAATTATTCATGGATTGAGAAGAATATTTCAACAGATATCCAAAACATACTGCCTGAAACTGGAAACGCAGTGCAATTGTGTATCATTTCAGCGATTTCTTCCAAGTTAAATTAAGGTGAACAACTTAGTAACGTCATAGCCTAGCCTACTAACGTTAATGTTAGGCCTAATGTTATAGTTATACCATATGCATAAGCCATAACCAAGCATAGGCCTAACGTTAGTAACGTTAGAGCTAGCCCACGGTATGAATCGCGCCAACCAACTTACAATAGAACAACTTTCTAATTGGGGTTGAGGGACTCGCGACTACTGAGACATGAACATGAAGAGTCCCGAAACAATTCGGCACCTGAGACAGGCTCATTGGATAACTCGACCACAGCCTCACAGGGAACTCTTTGTAATTTGTAAATAGCCTAGGCCTAGACTAGTTAGTGTTACCTAGTCTTGGTTTTTTTGTATCTGGTTGATAAAAGATTGATTATAATTACAGCCATATTGGATCATGGCCACTAGGCCTACACTGTAGCCTTTGCCTTGACTAGGCCTAGGCTTAGGCCTAAATTAAGGCTAGGTCTAGCCTACAGGCTGCGTCCATTTATTCTTGGACCATACAATATCAGAGAATAATTTTTCATTCCACATTTTTCCATTGAGAAGAGCACAAAATGAATTTGTGAAGGCATTAGCCTAAATGTATATTTTTCATAGGTCTGTAACGTATGCAAACTCCGATACTGTACGCCATGTCCGTGTTCTGTATAGGCCTAGGCCTAGTACAGAAGTTAAGGTGAAGCACTATGAAACTATGTCACAGTTAAGTAAGTGTATGTGTAGGTCCGTAATTGTATGCAAACACCCATACATAGGCTACACACCTGTTCCGTAGAGAAGTTGACATGTACATCGCAAGAACATGTCCGGGATAAGACATGATAATTGAAGATCAGTAATTTTTCGATTGCTGCTTGTTTCGATTAATTTCTAGTTGTTAGCTAATATGCAGCAGTAGGAGTGGTGGGGCCTTTTTTGTATAAAACATGCATGTTAATTTGTGTAGTGGTGAAAGTGTACCTTGTACATTTATGATTTACGCAACTTGACAGTGACTGAAAAGTAGCCCCTGTTACATGAGCTATGCACGAAAGTTTGACAACCGGATTTCGTGCTCAACTTGTAAGTAATTTACGTACGTAGTCAACTAAGAAACCATACTAGCTCCATTGATTTGTGCGCAGTATCAAAATACATAGTGTGTGCATGCTTTAAGTACCGCTGTATATGATACTAAAAAGACAGACAGGTGTGAGCACACACCCTTTCAATGTGTAGGTAATACACGGTAGGATGGTGTGAAATAGCCAAGTAGCTACATTGAAATACTGAAGGCTTCAAAGTATTTACGTTTATAGTTGTGTGAGAGACTTGGGTTACAATGACGGTCTAAACTGGGAAGGATTAAAATTAGCTAGGGGTGTGGCGGCAGTATTTTTTACTCATCTTATCAGTTCTAGTCAGCATAGTTTTCTGCATGAATGTCACACAACACATAAAATACTGTACGTCATACAAAAATCTTCAATTCCAGGATTTTTGGGCACATAAAAAATAAGAGAAGGGAAGACTTGACTCACAATAAGAACAGAAAGAATTGTTAGATTGCATTATCTTGTCACTGCCATTTTCCCAACTGTTGGCTTAGGCTCGACTATGTACTACCGAAAATGGAATATTGGTACATGGGTGTCAGTTAATGGTTCCTTGGACCCTTATTGGCAACATTTCATGGAGTGGCCCCGCCATACGTTACCCTGGATTTGGCCCAACCTGTGTCCACTGTGGTGGTATGGTAGAAGGGAATAGAGCGCCAACTCTACCCTTAAGGGTGCCATGATATTGCTATAAACAGGGTTTGTGGCAATTGTGATGCAGTCATTTTCATTTTTCACTGATTTATAAACATCAAAACATGACATCAGATCATGACAAAGCTGTAGGCCTATGTTTTCATAGGTAATTTGTTATATATATTGTTGCAATCCGTCATTGGTTAATAATATTTTCTATGCAGGGTTTCCGCCAAAGGGGGGAAAGGGGGATTTGTCCCCCCCTTTCCAGAAGAAGGTGGGTAAAATCCCCCCCTTTTCATTTCCATAAAAATTAAAAAAATTGTCCATATCTTGGTTTCTTACTTAAGAAGAGGGCACCTTTGCAGCAATGTTTGGACATTCATAAGTAAATGGCCTTTAAAACCCTTCAAAATACACCTTATAGGGGTCTTGAAGCAAGCTTTTGTCCCCCTGAACCCGCTTGTAACTTTAGCCAGGGACAGCATCAATTTGGACTAGGGGTTTAGGAGCAATTAATCCCCCCCCTTTTTTTGCATTTCTGGCAGAATCCCTGCTATGGTAGTTTCAAGTTTACATGAGTTACAAATAAAACACAAAGCTGTTTGCAAACTTTGTTCTCCTTGAAGTTAAAACAAACATCACAAGTGTACTCTTTAACCATGTAGGATAGCAGTTAAAATTTGCTTTTTCCCAGGTGAAAAATTTGTGACTGAAATGGTGGAAAATGATTATCAAAAGAACATTTTGTGTTTATGTTTTAATATAAAACAACATATAATGGATATACAGTAGTATGCCTATTTATATTTCAGTATATCATTTCATTCAATTGTAGTATTTTTAAAAAATATTTTCAGGGTTACCGTAAGGTGCAGTTCTCGGCGATACTTCGGTACTTTTTTATACTTGGTTATATGGTACTGTATGACACTATATAACACATTTGTGTTGGTGTGTCGTTAAATTTCATTTAACTAACTGTATCAGTACAGGTACTGTACATGCAGGCCACTTACAAAAATACTGTGAACCTTAGTACCAGTGTTTCCTCTAAGAAATTATCCATTGGGTCAATTATACCCAATGTGACAAAATTTGACTCACTACAAATTTCAGTGCTATGTGCTTACACTGCATCAACTTAAGGAAGGAATGGACACCCTCTTTTTGTATTTTTTGTGAAGAACATCAGTGCGTCAAATCCAAAAGTCACTGCGTCAAAATCGCGTCATAGCCGCTTAGCGGAAACACTGCTTAGTACTGTTATCAATTGTTTTTCATCTCTTGCCTGGGTGCCCTGCCACACAAAAACTTTTGGCCTTGGTGCCCTACCCGATGGCCTTGGTGCCCTCCAAAATTCATGAATGACCAAGGCCAAATGGCCGTGCCCTCCTCCAACCTTAATTCCAACCCTGTAGTTGTATTTACTATTCTTAAAGAAGGTGATTTATAGCATTTTATTTGCTTGTTTTTTGTAGCAATTGACTCAAGATTCCTTCATAAGCATTGTTGCATGTACTGTCAACTACATTTCACAATTTATTTTCTACAAATTACGCAATACGGACAACACCAATAAAGCACAATGACGGAGGCATACTACAAAATTTTCCAGTAAACTTTTATTGATTTTTGTAAATGTTTTAAGATTTTTGTAGTCACAATGTTCCTTAACTAATCGACTCATGATAAGCCCAGTATATATTTTTTATGATAATCATTTTGAACATAAAATGTATCAGGACACTAACTTTGCATAATTTCTTAATACAAGTATAATTTGAAGGACCATACCACAACAATTGTCCTAATCGCACAAATGAAACTCATGATGAAGGACAGAATTTACTTTGAATCGCATCAGCAATGGTATGAAAATTGTCTAATGTTTCACTTTCATGCCATGCTACCAGTTCATCAAAACAATGTTTTTGTTGCATCATACTTTGATACATATACGTACCTTTCCTTCAACATTACCCTTCATAACATTTATAAAAGTATTGAGATTCTGCAGCATAGCTGCTCTAGTTATAAAATCTTCAACATTGAGAGTTCAGTTGGCATAAAGAAGGGAGTGGGAGGGGGGGGGCAGGGATTCCGCCAGAAATGCAAAAAAGGGGGGATTAATTGCTCCTGAACCACTAGTCCAAATTGATGCTGTCCCTGGCTAAAGTTACAAGTGGGTTCAGGGGGACAAAAGCTTGCTTCAAGACCACTATAAGGTGCATTTTGAAGGGTTTTAAAGGCCATTTACTTATGAAAGTCCAAACATTGCTGCAAAGGTGCCCTCTTCTTAAGTAAGAAACCAAGATATGGACAATTTTTTTAATTTTATGGAAATGAAAAGGGGGGGATTTTACCCACCTTCTTTTGGAAAGGGGGGACAAATCCCCCCTTTCCCCCCTTTGGCAGAAACCCTGGGGGGGGGGGGAGGGAGAGTGTGATTTATAGGAAGTGTCTGTTTGGTGTCTCCATAATTTTTACTAATTAATGCTTAACAGTAAAACTAGTCTGTGCTTGCATAAAAAAGTAACATGATCTGATTTTATCTACATCAGAGGTGGGTATTTACTGTAGGGGAAATTATCTGAAATTCTTACACAGGGATTTTATATAGATCATTCATGATATCAAACCTGGAAGTAGTATGAAGCTCAGTAGGCTGTATTGCACTACTGGAAGTTTTTCATTAGCATGGTTTTTGATCTTCAACTATTTTTTGTGGGGGATAATTTTGTAAATTGTTAGTGAAGGAAAATATTCTTCTGCCTTAGGCTTTGAATTTTTTGATTTAGACTTCATTTAAATATCTATGGAGAAACTCCCCCCCCCCCCTCCCCACAGTTAATGAATCTTAAATTCAAAAGAAGAATAACTGAAACATAGTCATCTTAAATGTGGTAGTCATTGCCAAGATTTTCAAGAATGCTGTATGCATGCTGATGTTGTTTTCAGGAGTGAGCATGAAACAAGTGAAACAGAAATCCATCATACACAGAGTTCTATCCAGGAATATAATCATCCAATAGGTTAAAGACCTTCAGCATTACCCAGTCACCATAGGGAACTGTTATGAAGGTTGACAGTTTGAGTGGTCCATTATTATTGTGGGCTAGAAACCCAGAGTGGGTGCTAAACTGTCACATGTGGTCAGAGTGAAATGTGAAATCCAAACCAGGAAACCAGGTGTAGCACCCACTTTAAATGGCCTGGATAGGACCCTAGATAAAGATGAATGGAGAAAATTTGTTTTTCTCATTTCCAAGAATTATTCCCTTTCCTATAATTCCCAGGACACCAAAATTTCCAGAAGTTACAGAATGCTGGGGTTACAGTTGTAAGTGGAAGTGCTGCCCACAGTGACAACACTGATTTTGCTCATTCAAGTTTGTTCAGGGAACTTGACACAGGTCACTATATAATGAAAAGTTTAGGAGTTAAGTGTCAACAGAATCTACATCGCCCCTCTCTTACCTCCTATCTACAATTGTAACCCTCACTTACCCGTATTAAGGTCCTGGCAAGTTTGATCACACAGAAGAGGAGGCCGGCCTCCGCTAGAGGGCGGCCTCCCCCGTCCTCTTCTCACTTGCCTCGTCAGAGTTAAGACACGTATTTTGTGATCCTGCGCATTTTTCAGAGTTTTTCTGGATTTCTATCGAAGTTTGGAGCTTGCTTCCGTGTGGACTCCTTCAGAATTGGTATCAGAAGTGTTCTGCAGTGGGTTTTGATGAGTATAAATTTCGTTTGGGATCTTTTTCGGGCCTTTTTTTAGGTTCCGCACTTAGTCACGTTTTTGCAACGTGTTTTTCGCCATAGGCCTTCTACAGGGACCAGTTCCGCGATGTAGCCTAGTGCCTTGAGGGCGGGTGGTTTTCGGGGCTTCGTGGACGCGGGAGTCCACTTCCCCCCCCCCCCCCTTTTCCCTCTTCGGGTACGATTCCATTCGTTTTTAGTGAGTTCTTGTTGGGGAGCTTGTCCTTGGTCTCCCCTTCGTGTAGTTTGCTCCTTCCGGAGCTTCTCATGCCTAGTCGTTTGCATGTTGTGCATGTTGTGCCTTATGAGGATCATTTGCATGCTGTGTTTTTATTCTATTGCCTTTCCAGTTTTCCTTGCTCCGGGAGATGCCCTTCGGGACTCCCGTGTTGTTACGCATGTTTCGGCCATTTTGTGCTAGGTGTTTCGTAATGGCCGCCCCTTTTTGCATGGTTGCCTATTTTGTCGTTTTAAGCCTTATTGTAGCCATTGTATTGAGTCACCCGCTATGCGGGCGAGTCCAGTGGACTGGCCGGGGTTATCCTTTCGTTTAGGAGTTAAGTGTCAACAGATACTGTCTTTGTGTTACAGTGGTCTATAGGGCTGTGACCGTGCAGCGATTAATCGCTAAACGATGCCATGCGGAATAAATGTTTAGTACAAGCTACTAAGCGATTAATCGCAAACCTGTTTTACGTCCATTTTCTATCCATCTGAATACTCTGTAGAGTGCATAATATTGGCCCATATGTAGTATGTATGTAGTATGTCATGTTGTGATTACTGTTTCGACTACCAGCAAGCCTTTACCGGAATCATGTTTGGGGTTCACGGGTATTACCAATTCATTTTGAATAGGCCTATTTATCACGTCAATCAACACACACCGAGTCTTTCTGTTGTGAAGGTAATTGCGATTAATTGCTAAACAATTGCATATTTTTGCGGTTAAATGTTTAATGATTTTGCTGCACGTTCACAGCCCTAGTGGTCTGTATATTTACTAGTGTTTGCACGGGTAGTAAAAGTGCTACCCGGGTAGACAAAATAATTTTAGAGCGGGTACCCGGGTACCCGAAAACGGCAGAAACAAAAAGTATATAAACAACTCACAACACTGTTGTACTACTACATGCATTGTTCGGAGGAGGTATCATGTCGCTCAAATGGGGATAATTAATTAGTGAAATAAAAGCAAGGGATAAAATAGATTGGGTAAATTGATTAGCAGTAACTGCTTATCAAAATCTGAATTGACTAGCGATTACTTCATCTTGGTTAGCAGTATAAATAACGATGAGCAAAATAAAGCAACATTTTGTAATTGGACACATACTCCATGACACTTGCCCGATATTTACACCTGTATCAGAGTGGTAGTGGCCACAAGTTCAAGAAGACTAAAAATCATCATAACAAAATCGTGTCGTTTCAAATAGAAAATTAACAATGAAAGAAACGTGATAAAAATAGCCAGTTAAGAAAATCACTATTTCTTAAGGCCTATATCCTCATACTGTACTGAATTTGGGGGCATTTTTCGAATCAAAAAGCAAGCTTTTAGATTATACCAATTTAAAAAACTTCAACCAATCAGAGCCTTCAGAAGTACTGTAAGTATTCTCTTGCACGTCCAATTTTACAGGAAGTAAACAATGACGTCACTTCCGTGATGTTTCCTACTACTAGTGTATGCACTATCATGGACAGCTTCCTACGTTCATACGTAGCTATCCATCTGTTGACATCCGGGCACCTTACCTAATTAGCTTGTTTTTACGAATGTCATTATTTTGGTGCAAGCCAATGTTAGATCCAATAGCATGGTTAACTTCGAAATCTACGTAGATACTTTACACACGGTGGCAAGGTGTTGATTTGCACATCATTAGTGATGCATTTAACCATTAATCGAGGTTTTTTTCCTTTTTGGCAAACACGAGGGGGAATTCCGTATTGAACTGAAGGCACAACATATTGCGAAGTACATAGCTACAGTAGCCTATGTACCGTACATGCACGGCTCAGTTTTAGTAGCATGCCGAACGTTATGGCACCTTGCAAAGGGAAGGTATGGTCAGCTAGCTCAGGGTTCAAGGGTTTTGTCTACTGCATAAAACTGACCTCGCAGTGTCAGGCCCGGTGTTGCAGCATTCGCGGTACCGGATAGCTTACTAACATATAGGTGCGATGTATACACTTCATCCCAGCCGTGTGTATTATGTAGCCAAACATGACATGTGCACGGCTCAGTATTTAATTGTTTATAACTTTTCTAGCTATGGGAGCTGCCATGTGTGTGTTGTTGTTGTCAGGCGGAAAAGAGCTGAAGCTGATCATCTGGCTTCGGCTTCAAACAATACGACAATTGTTGTACACCGCGTCATTGGGGATAGTTGAAACTCGAACATGGCTTGGCAGAATAACGATTCGCATCTTCCGCGAGGCCAAATTGAAAAAGATTTGCAAGTAAGCAACTTAGTCATTCTTGGGTAGCAAATTGCGATGCGAACACGGCTATTTTGTCCCTTGAAAAGCGCAAAATATGTGACAGCATGAGAAGAAGAAGAAACTAAGACAGACTGTCAGTGAATGTAACAAGCATTGCTACAGGTTTATAGCATAAAATGTCCCAATTATTTTTAATGTGCTATTTTTCTGGAACCGGTTAGAGGACACGAAACCCGGGTAGTAATATGACGGGCGGGTACCCGGGTTTTCGGGTAACCCGTGCAAACACTAATATTTACCATCAAAGGGTACCTAGACTGCTAACTACAGCTTGCTTACAGTACTGCCTTTACCCACATGATTCAGATATAAATGGGAGGTCAACCAGAATGCAGAGAAAGGCACTTTGTAATCTTAGTGCTATCATGTCTTAAGGATTTGTTATCTAAATCTTGTTCAGTATTATTTTGTGATTAAAGTGGTATAGGTAAGCTGGTTTGCATTCCATTACAAAGAAAGCCATTTAACTATATTCAGATGAAATTGACCTTGTACTGTGTAGAGTGCTGTATTATAAGATAGCAAATTATTTGATGGTACTTCAGATACTGTAGTATGCATACATAATCATCGTAGATTCACTCAAGCATTTAAATTATGGATTCACTCAAGCATAAATGGGAATAGGAAAAAACTAATCACTAAATTTTTCTTTATAAACTGGTTCTATTTTCCATTACTCCCTTTGTTAGAGGCTTGGTGTTTAAGCTTGGTGTTTAATATTTTAAAATTAGGTATCCTAAAGACCTATTCATACTTCAGTATAGTGCTATTAAGCTGTGAAAGTTGAACTCTATTCAACTCTCAGTCGAGCTTTATCCCTGATTGGATCTGAAAAGCAGGGGATGACCATGTATGGTTCTTATAGCTTTTTAGCACAAGTTTGGAAGTATAAACCAACTTTAAAACTGCCATTCATAACTGGCAAACATGCACAAATGGATTATATATATTTAGCACAGTGCTTTATTATATAAGTACAGTTTTTTCTGCCAGCTAAGTATTTTGAAAATGCAATTTGCTATTTAGAATACCCAGAGCAACCCTACTGAATCAAGGCATGTTGGCCATACTAGTAGTAATTCATAACACAGTGGAATTAAAGAAGTCCAGGCTGATTCATACTTCAGTACAGCACTATTAAAGGTCGTGTGACATGCCACCAAAAAGTTCTGTTTCACTTGTCAGTTAAAGAAAAAAGTCCTCCAGTCAAAGATCCGTTGGAATTATTTCAATATCTTTTACCGTTCTCAAAATATACGTCTTCAAAGTTTGATGGTTTCTGAAGAAACTAATTGCCTATGCAAAAAGAATGATGTGGAGTGTTGCACAGTGTGAAGATTTCTTTTGTTAACCCTATATAAATTATCGCTTAATTACTGATCACCTAGATTATAGTTTGGTGAGTGATATCAATATTTTTCAAGGAACAAAATTTAACTTTTATAATAAACCCTCAAGGAATAACAATGCTATCAGTGTCCTTGAAATAAAGGTTGAAAAAACAAAGGCTAACATGTGCCATATATGGTATGTCCCTCTTTCGATGTCACATATTTACATATTTAGACATGTTTATTCATGATACAAGTGTAAAATAGAAATTTCCCTGTAAAATGGTCAATATTTGATGGATTTTAATGGAAATTGCAGCTATTTTCTGGATTTTTAATGCTTTTTAAATCAAATATCCAACTATGTTATTTTCATGTCACACGACCTTTAAGCTATGAAAGCTGAACACTGTTTAAGTCTGAGAGCTCTATGTTCGTGACTGGTCCAGAAGAGCAAGGAATGACCATATAGGTCTGATAGCATTATAGCTCATAAAAATATGGAAGTGTTTTCTTAGCCTTAAGACATTCAAATTCAAACTTTTATTTAGCTCTCTGTGTAGTCTTTTATGCCCCAGTTGATAAAGCGGCATAAACAGTCTGTACCATGTTGAAGAGTTTCTTTTGTCACATGAAATCAAATGGACTTTTTGTGGGGCTGCACAGTAGGCACTCCCAAAAAGTTGTACTGTAGGCAGAAGTATACTTCAGTATAATAAAGGCCATTTTTCTCATTTTTTTCTGGACTCTGGTAGAAGATAAATCCTCCCACTTCACATGCTGGCTCACATTCGTAGTATGTACTCCGGCCATACTGAGATATTCCAGTTTCTTACAGGACAAATGAGAAATTAGTGTCGCAGGGATGTGCCCAGGGTTTTCTTGGCACCAGACACATTGATGGCCATCCTGGGCAGTGGTGTATACCAATTGCAGGAATAGGCTTATATTAGATGTTTACCTGTGCAAGACAAAACTTAAGTGCTGGGCAGGGCTTACAGTTTACATTAGTGCTGGGTGGAAGTTTTTATGCGACATAGAAGGGGCTGTCCTGCACTACCCTGCAAGGGTATATCCCTGGTGTCAAGATTAGTAATGCTGCTGATACTGATCACAGGACCAAAATACAGAATATCATTTGATAACAATACTGAATACCCGTGTGGAATATCAGCTGTCAGGATTAGTAATGTTCAGATTGTGAGGGTATCAGCCGATATTCCACATTTTTGTCCTGTGATTGTTACCAGTAGCATTTACCTCAAATGGCAGTATTGCTTAACCCAGCACTTCTCAACCTTTTTTAACTTGAGGACCACTTTGACTCTCAGAATTTTTCTAAGCCCACCTAACAAAAAGTTGATTATTTTTTCTTTATTTTTCTATTTTTTATGACGGATCTTGCAGCCCACCTGGGAGAGCTTCGCGACCCATAGTGGGCTGCGGCCCACCGGTTGAGAAGCGCTGGCATTTAACCTAAACTACATTTCTGATCCAATACTTCATTTAAAAAAGTCACCATATTTAATTTGTAGACTATAAGATTCCAAAGTTTTACCTCATAAAAATAAAATGACTCTTGGTGCCATCAGCCTTCATTTTTTAGTGCACAATACAGCCATTTCTCAAATATTGGTACAGTATGGGATCAATATTAGCAGACATTTGCCATTGAAAAAAATGATATTGTTAACATGGACTACTTGAAATATTGGTACAACCAGCCTTTAAAAAATTCATTTCTTTGTTACTTATCCATCGGGCTAGCTTTTTTTCTAAATAAACTTACCCACATGAGAATCTACGTAGATTTAAACTTCAAAATGGCTTTCATGTAGTAGCTTTTGAACTTGTATGTGGAGACTTCTCTGGGGTACTTGCCTGATGGGTTATGATATTGAGCAGTGCACAGGAAATTGCACTTGACTGAAAGATATTTCTGTTGCCCTGGACTATTGGGTTTGTTGAAGTCTGGGTACAACACTATCTCGGATCAACTTAGTTTCAGAGGAAAGTGCTGGTGTTACGTCTTTTCTGAAATACTGTATGCACTTGCACTCCAGAAGTCATATGCCTAACCGTGAAGATGCCAAGCTGTTTAGGGTACAGTTTTTGGACTGTTCGAAAAAAATGTTTATCTAAAGCAACTGTATACAAAATACAGCGTGCACTATTTTGCACATGTATGTGTTGTATTAGTAATATATGCTGTACAATTGCATTGGTCATTAACTTCAGGACTCTTCCAGGTCTTTTGGATCCAAGGAGTACTTGTAGTTTTGCACTTGCCTGATTTCATTACTTTCAAACATACCTACCTTAAGTGCAAACAAAAACAGCACTTGGTTAGCTGATCATTAGCATTCTGAGAGAGCATGTATCCCAAAGTCCACCACCCTTTCCCTTAAGGCTTCACTTTCTCCTTCCTTTTCCTAAAGGACCAAAGGATTTAAGTAGCACTGTTAGTCTGTTACAGTACTTAGCTTGCTATTAAGCACAGCCGAGTACATATGAACTGACTTTGACAGTGTTCAGTTTTCTCAGATTGTAAAGTTAGTATTCTTTATCATTACTGCTATGGTACATAGTTGATAGCATACAAACATAAATGTACACAGTCAAGGCTTCTCTTACATGGAGACATTAAAATGAAGGTGTTTCATTATTGTGAATGATGGTTAATGATTTAGGGCAGTTCAACATGCTAGTCTCAAACACAAGCAGTTTGCATAGACTTTATAGCCTCTTCAATTTCTTTCTTTGTACAGAATCCACACGAGCGTATATGCAAAGATTGGAAGATCGTATTAATTTTCTGGAGGAAGAGAAGAGGCAGCGAACAATGGTAGGGAAATCAATCAAAACTTCGGCTAGCATTTGATGATGATATTTGATGACTGCAGTGAAATTAGGAGGTTCATGTAGATTTTGTAACCCCCAGGTTATTATCGTAACATATTGTGATGATGAATATGTTTTTTGTATTCCAGTTTATGCCAGAACCATTAAGTTTATAGTGTGTCATACTGTATCTTTGCACTATCGGATAAAAAACACTATTACGGTCTGTTGATGCAATTAAAATGAACCAGATCTGGTAATATACAAAACATGGAGGATTTGTTGGTGCTTTAAATGGTCCAGACAGCGTCAGCATTAATCAGCAGGATCATGCGATTCCCTTACTTTTCTCAACAGTCCCACAAGGTTTAAAATTGTGCATGGGAATATCCCGCACATGCTGGAAAAGTTGGCCTTTTATGTTGCAATCCATTGAGATTCCCTTCTTTGAACCAAACTCCCCCAAATATTTGGATATGGGGAATTTCCCCCTCTCCTCCCCAAATTTTGAGACCTAATGCCAACATTGGGTCTGAATCAGGGCCGTAGCCAGGATTCACAACTTGGGAGTCCCCTTGATATGCATGAAACATCTGCCTTCACACTGACACCCCAGTTGGTGTCTAATTGTTTTCAGAAGAATTTTGGGTGTGATTCCTCGAATCCAAAATGTTTATGTGTTGTCTGTTTGCCTATTTAGCATTATAAGTTTGTTCCTAATATTGGTGACTCTTGATTTTACATTAAGCTGAACAATGCCAGATTTGTGTACAATATGCAGTGTTCTCCACAGGGGTTTTTAGAGGGGCGGCCCACCCTCTGAGTGAAAATGGCCGCCCCTAAAAAATAGTTGCCGCCCTCCAAAAATTCTAAAAACACACCCTCAAATTTGTTCTCATAATATTTTTAGCAATTAAATTCAATAGTTAATGAATGGTCCATACTCCTTCCTAAGTATCAGAAAAAGAATGAGCAAAAATAACCAGTTACACAACACCATTTGGCGCCATTCATGGTATCGAATCTCAAAATCTTTGGAGGGGAGGGGGCATTCCCATCAAACCCCTCCCCAGGGCTTACGGAGCAATCGCCATGCTCGTGCTTCACCCCTGATCGCCGCCTTCTTTATTTTGTAACCAGTGGAAAACACTGAATATGGGAAGCTACAGTATGCGTAGCAATTTTTTGGTCATCTCAGAAACTGCCCTGCCTAAATTTGGCTTTCTCCACTGTGATTTGGCTGTCTCAAAGATATTAAGATGCACTGCTAGCTAATGCCTTGGTCTGAATGTACAGTATTTAGAAAGATAATATCGGGAAAGCGAACATGTTGAAATTTCCTCGAAGTCAAGTTGTATCAAACATTAGTTACCATGGTGAGCAGTTCCATCTGTAAAGCTGGTCTATTCCAAAGTATAGTTGAAGTCATTTGGCAGGCATATAGTTAAAGCTGCATTTGTAGGCTTTTGTCATAGTATTGGACCCAGAGGAAAATTCATGGCATCAAAGCAGCTTCAAAACCAACTTACTGACATCAGTTCACTGGACTACTTAACACCATTGCATTGAAGTGTGATGTGCAACCAGGGCAGGTTGAGCTTCTGTAAAGTGCCAGGGTTTGGGGTTATTGAGATTTTGGCAGGTAGCCGGCATATTTGTGGATGGATCTAAAAGTATGTGAAAAATGCTTGTAAAAAGTAGAACAAGGGGAAGAGAGCATGCATGTCAATAATTTTATTCCTGTTGTTACAAGCCAAGTGGGAGATCTGTTGTACACTTCACAAACCAGTCTTGACTTTGGGTACAGTATGAAATTTAAAATCAGGATTGCTTACTTTTGTGAAACATTTCACTTGTGTATGGAGGTGATATAGTTAGAGGATGGAAATTGCATCTTTGCAAGAATTTCTTTTAGTGGTAGGCTTGTTTCAAAGTTAAATTTGATTTATTACCAATGTGAGCTAAGGTGTGTCAAGAAACGGCAGTGGCCTTTGAATGCAGGAAAGTAGGGTGCCTGAATTTGTTGTGGGTACAATATTCTGCATGATCAAGATGTTTGCAGGGATCTCCTGAACAGGAAATAACATCATGTCATCAGGGGTACTCAAAACATACTTTCATCAGAGGGGGGAGGAGGAGAGGGGGCTATAAACCTTCACTGTGCTTTGGTGTGTACTAGAGAAGCTTGTGCAGTACCTGGGTTTTCTGTAATTAGGTATAAATATATAATTTTTACACCTATGTCATGTATTGATGTATTGCATGTATATGAACAGACAGGTAGAAGGGTTTGTTCATATGTACAATAGATGAGGTAAGTAGGGTTCATAGATTCCCAAACCACAGGTAAATTTTTGGGAAAAGGTGAACTTCCAAGAAGCTTGTACAGCACTTCATATCACGCAGCTGTACAAAAGAACTATTGTGGGTGGTGAACTGATGTAAAGTTTCATAATTCATCACACAGGTGATAACAGTATGATGCACTGTGTATACATCTCTTGTGAAACTGAGGCAGATCCTGCTGGCAGAGATAAAAGTAACTTTTTGTTAAAAGAGTTCAACTTGAAATGGCTGACCTTAGCATGATAGATAGTAGGTCTTGAACATGGACAGAACCTCCTAAGGTTCTCATCTGTGCAGCAAAATAATAAATACCAGTATGACTACTTTTGCAGCCAGTGGGGTACTGTTGTCACTATAAAACTCTAAATGTTCCCATTGGTGTCTTTTGAAATAACTGTTCAGAGCCAAGTCAGAAATGTTTTATGGATCACATATCTCCCTACTGCTCTGTTAGCATATTAAGCACCATATTACATATTTTTGCATCCCTGGGAGGTGCATCAGCTATATTGTAAGTAAGTCCACTGTTTTTTAGCTGTGGATGTTGTCGAGGGTGGGAAAAAAAAATCAGGAATGTGGGAAGTTCCTTGAAGGGAAATTCTGGTATTTGGAAGAAAATTTGGCTAATTTTGTGCATGGGAGTATCTGGAAATTTTGGGAAATTCAACTTTCTTGCTGGGAAATAAACATTTTTACCAGCCCTGGTTAATGTGTTAGAGTTTCGTTAGGACTAAAGAAATGTCTCGTAAGTTCAGTGGATTGAATTTTGTTATAAACTTCTGTTATTATTTTTACATTTGTATCAGTGTGGAGCAATAAAATTGAAAGTAGGTGTTGAGGCTGTTATGGTTAGCCCAAAACCAGAAACCGGTTTCTTCGGCCACTAAAACTGGTTTTTAAATCAAAACCGGTTTTTCAAAAGTATGATGACCTTGCATACGTACCATATACGAGGTCTAGTCATGTTGAGGAAATTTTCGGAAGTTTTATACAATTTTTACGATCAACAAATTCCCATACATTTGTTTTAAAAGGGTAGTGGACTTTGTGGAGAGAAAAATGTGTGAAATGCGTGGCAGACTGAAATTTTGAAAAGGAAATCAAACCAAGATCGGTTATAGACCTGTTTTTATCAACAACTGTTTTTTCAAAACCGAATCAAACCAAAACTGGTTTTAACTGGTTCTCAAATCAAAACCAGTTTTGTGAAAAGCCTAACTGGGTGATATAAACATATCTGATTGTGTTCTTTTAACAGCCAAGAAGATCCAATGGCCCTGTGAGGGATGACAGGATTCCCAATCATTTAGCCGGTCCTCCAAGATCTTCCAGTGTTCCTCCGGTAGGTTTCAGGTTTGATAAATGCTAGTAATGTGAAAAGCCACAGTTGTACCTAGGACCACAGAAACTGTGGTGAAATAGTCCCAAATGCCACAAACTGATGACTGAATGGAGTAATGCAGTATTTTTTCATTCAACAAGAAATACAAACAAAAAGAGCTGAACTCTTAAACAGGGCAGTGATAAAACCCTGGTTGTTCAGACAGTTGCTGGTTGAAATAAACTGGATAAATTACAGCTCTTCCAAAACAGCTTGTGTATAGCACAGTACATAAATATCACCATGACAACCAAGTCTGAACTTTTTATTTTTAATATCAAGTTACAGAAAAAGTTGCTTGAATGGCTTCAAGGCTGTGGAGAACATACATTAAAAGAAGAACTGATTGGATTCATGAGTGGAAGGATGTTTTCTGCAAAGCCTAGCTCTTTCAGTGTCGGAAAGGAGAATTTTGCATTCTTCAGTGTTTTCTCTGTAAGGTTACCTTTTGTTTCCTGTCTTGAACATTTTGAAAAAGTGTATGGAGAACTGTACTGTACTGCAGGTACATTGTCTGCATCTCAGTCGCAGTGGTTATCACTTGTTGTTAAACCTTTTATTGAGGTAAAAAATAAAAAACTGGTGAACAACTTGTAGCACCACTTGACCAGAATATAAACAATGGAAATCTTCCTGGTCCAGAACAATTAAAAATACCACTTGAAATTCATCTCTTCAAATTGTCTTATCTTCATGAGCACTTTCCTCACTTTTTGAGGAGTAAATCCAAATTTATAAAACTTTAAGATATTTGCTCATAGTTTGACTTATACAATTCCATGAAAAGGTGTAATTTGCCTTGTCTTAGTCTATACTGACTGCGTGTTTGGTCTAGCGGTAGAGCATCCGCCTCTCACGCGGAAGGCCCGGGTTCGATTCCCAGGTCGAGTCATACCAAAGACTTTAAAAATGGAACCTACTGCCGTTGTGCGTGATGCTCCGCATAAGCAATGGAGTGGGGAAAACAAGCCAGTGAGCCACAACTGGAAAAAAGGCCTTGGCCGGCTCGACTTGAACCAATGGGTTGTAAACTGGGCCGTAAAACTCCATCTAACTTAGTCTATACTGTTGTTGAATGTATCCAATCCCTAAAGATGTGATGTGTTCAGAATGTCTACATTGATGGAAGTTTTAAAAATTTCATATGAATGTTTGTGGCATTTGACCACAAAAGAAAGTCAGACTGGCATTCATTAAAAACAGCTCTGTTTGTGCACGATTCCACAAAGTTCCTACACAGTGGGGATGGGAAAACTGGAAGTTTTTGTATAGGCCTAGTAAGAATACTTGTACTTTGGATGTTTGGCCTGGAAAAATTGCTGAATTGTTCAGAAAACTGAAACCAGACACTGTAATTTAGGGCTGTGAATGTTTAGCAAAATTACTAAACGTTTAATCGCAAAATTTTGCGATCGTTTAGCGATTAATCGCAAGCACCTATGATCAACACAGAGACTTAAAACGTGCCCTTGAACATGATGAATATGTAAAATGCGTTAGTGACGTCCAGGGGACATAGTTTCCATGAACCTCAAACACGGATCCTCATAGAACTAGAAGCTCAACTTTGATGCTGTATGTTTACGTGTGTGTCATTTGTATAATTATGTATTCAACTTTTTCAAAAAGAGTTAAAGTGAACATCTAATTTTCTGTAATGACTGCAGATTGTTTTTTATTTCGTACGGAAAAACGAGTTTTGCGATTAATCGCTGGTAGCTTTGTACTAAACGTTTATTACACATGCGATCATTTAGTGATTAATCGCTAAACGGTCACAGCCCTACTGTAATTGTATTTGAGGTTGTATGCACAGTTGACAAATCAGTAAGAACAGTGGCAGGTTTTGTTTTTTTTTTTCTTTTTTTCTTCCCACTGTAAATTATTGTTCTTGGGTTTTGAAAAAGGCCATTTTTGTGTTGAAAAAGTCTTGAATTTCAGTATCTTAAAAGTGTGGAAACTGTGATTTCAAGTTTCATCACTTTGTATAGAAAGAGGAGAGGGTTGTAGTTTGATTTTAAACAAATGGGTAGAACCAAGGACTACTTACAAGCTTCTTGTCATATAGCAGCCTGAATAGTAATGGGAAGGCACAGTAATGGTTGTGGAGCATGCCTTAACCCAGTATAAAACTGACTAGATGTATCTGGAGGGGTTTCAAAGATTCCAAGCAGGGGAGCATTGTTATTACTGCCCCTAGGCAGAAAGCTGCCATGTCCCTGGGTAGGAATAGTTTATAGCATGCTAACTTGTCACTATGCTTTAATATCTGATAAGACCTAAGGGTAAAAGTTCATACAAAATGTTGAAAAAAACTAGTAATTCCCTCAGGCTGAACTTAGGTCTCTATCTCAGCTTGCCACCCCCCACTCCAAAAATAAATAAAATTAAATAAAAAGTAAAGAAATAAAACACTTGAATGCTTGAGCAGAGTTGTGTGTCTTCTCAGGTTCCATTGAAATCATCTTTGATCAGTTATAAATGGCACATTAGTGTATAAATGAAAGCATAGTCAGTTGATGGCATTAGCATCACTCTAAATCTACACAGTAGTCATAACTATTGTATGTCATTATCATCCTTGAAAGACAGTCTGTAGATTTTTAGGTTTAACACTGTAAGATTTGATTTTGTGTGATTTGTTGCCAAGAGTTCTGATTCTGTGAAATTTGTGCTGAAATAAATAACACCTGCTCAGACAGGTGTTCATCTAGTTTGATGAACTGAAATGAGTTTTGAAGTCAAAAGAAGAAGTAGAAAAACAAAAAAAAAAAAAACAGAAAAAACAATGCCCATGGTAATTGCAATCTTTTAAAAGCATGAATGAGTAATTTTATAGGAGAACATAAATGACACTACGTCAAAAGCCAGAATTAAGTGGAAGCATAAAATATGTAACATACTGACTCAATAAAAGGTTTAGTAGGGAATGAGAATTTTCAAGTCTAAATCTGAGAGTTCTGTAATTTTAACACACATGTGAAATGTGTATTAAAAAGGGAGATCTCTATGCCAAAGAGAGCCATTTGCATGTGTTTGGAAAGTCACTGTATTGCTGAGGTGTTGCCCTCTGTTGTGTGTGTTGCAGTTTAGGAGAATGTCAAAAATGTAGTGCATCTTATAAGGGTGACACCTTTAGTGCCTGGGAAGGAGGGAATGTTTGCTGATAAAAGATTATGTAGGGTAGCCTTTGATTGTAATCTCTCTCAGTTCCCATTACATTGAAATTATTTGAAATCTACCAAGAGAAATTCCTTATGTCCTTGTATTGTTACAGTAAACATTTTTGAGTTCTATACCCTCAGTATAGAAGTTAGAAATAGTGAGTTTGTGTTAGTTGAACTGTGATTCCTCTTCCTGCTCAGCTTTTCCACACACAAATTGGAAATGTAGAAGTTTTGAAAAAATTCCTGTTTCATCCTGTAATATATATTTTAGTCTAGGTGCCCAAGTATCAGCCCACAATGACTTGGGGAAGATTCAAGGACCTGCAATAAGAAAAGGAGCTGTTTAATGAAGTCCTGGTTCAGGGATGTAGCTACAGTGGGTGGCGCGTGGCGCCAGTAACCAGGGCTCGATATTGCAGCCCAGCATTTCATTTGTACTAAGGCTAAATCTTCACAAAATATGCCACCATTTTGCATCTCAGCCCCTTAGACCCCTCCTTCAGGATGAAGATTAGTGTCTGTGGCAGTCTGTAGAAATGACCGGCACCAATTTTGTCCTAGTTATTGTCCTGGTTTGTACTATTTAATTAAAGGGAGAATGCAGTCAACCCATAAAGAATTGTATAGTGGACTATCCTGTTTCCTGAATGGCTCTTGAGAATCATGTGACAGTGTTTTTCTCACTCAGTTGTAAAATTTACAAGGAGCAACTTTTTGGTTTACCTTGAATATGCAATATTTATGTCCTAAAATATTATGAAAGATACTTGGAAGAGAAATAACAGGAAATCTGTGACATTTAGCTATTGTTTCAAAAAAAGTTTGGGGTGTCTGCATTTGACCTTTAAAAGTAAAAATTTAAGTAAAAGTGGCCCTTGGCCCAAAACACTTGACAACCCCAGGTTTTAAGTACTGTATACCGGGAAATTTCCCCCAAGGCTAATTTTTGGTGAATCTGTTTCTTGTTCACATATTTGCTGAGTGAAGAATTTGCTGTTTCAGGCAACCAACATATTCTTGTACAAACTAACAAAAGTACTTTCACGGGTCTTAAATTCGCAATTAGATACTGGGTCGTTGAAAGCATGACAACCTAACCCCCGTGAAAATTTCCCACTATACAGTATGCTATACTTGTGACTGTACTGTATGGAAGAGAAGTTTCCATTCTTATTGCCCTTGTCACACAATGTGACTTGTGAATGCTATGGTGGAACATCGCAGCCTTCACTAATATCATGTAGTCATTTCTCAGACAAAAGAGCTCCTGAAGTCTGCTTGCAGTGGGCATGCAAATAATCTTGGGCTATTAACATCATGAATATTCAAACATGCATGAAGCTTGTGAAAAGTGCATTGTATTTAGCATGTTTTTAAATGTGTATTTATGTACTCCACTATATAGGAGAATGTGTGGCAGGGGTGTAACTACTAATATATATCTCTTACAGCCTCCCTACCACCCTAGAAGTCATGGCCCTCCTCCTCAAGCACCACCAAGGTCATTCGATGGAACCCATACACCTACAAATAGCCGCAATCCACATCCTGACATGGTGAATGCATTAAAGGTAGGGGAGGATTAGGGAACACCATGTTCAATCAAAATTACAATTTTAGTACTGTACCGTTTTTGCATTTTTCGGTAGATTTGTAAAGTTATCATTCATTAATTTCATGTAAATTTTTCTTCTTTTTCAGGGGATGGGAATAGGCTCATCTATGTTTTGCTCCTTTGGCATTTTTGGGTGAAGAAAAAGTTACTTGATTTAATAACTTATTTAAAAGCATATATCAGTTGGTCAGTTAGCAGGATTGATGAATTGTCCAGACCCAGAAGTAATTAAAAAAAAAGTCCTTTTAAATTTTCTGAAAACTGACCTGAAGTTATGGCATAGAGTAAATTCTTCACAGTGTTAGATAAAGTCCTTCAGAAATGATTCCACTCTTACAAAGTTCTTCATAATGGTGTAGTGTGATCATCTCACTTCTGTTTGCATAATGAGAGAATTCTGAGTGCACTAAGCAAAAGATATTGTGGCAAGGGAAATGGTGGAGGGATACACTACTTAATTTCTCAAAACCAGAGTTAAGTTACATTAGAATCATTAAATTCTGTGAGTGCTATCTTTACTGCTGTCATTGCTATATCTTTGCACGATTCATGCACAACTATATATGTACTTATATTTTCATCACTTGTATATCCCATGTATAGTTTCACATAGATCTTGTTTCCATGGCTTCATTTTGTATTACCAATGCATTTTGAATTTAAAGGAACAATTAAGGAGCAGAGTTTCAAAATGACAGTGGAAACTGTTACTGAATTTAATTATCATGTACCTTACATTGTTCATGAAAAAGTACTCTCGAAGAACTGATACTTCTTCCTAACAATCCACTTTTGGTTTAAATTCTTGGGTATGCTGGGTCCTAAGAAAGGTTTCTTTTTGATGGCTTTCGCTGTTTAGGGAAATAGTTTTGAGGGTTGTCTCACCACTTCAAGTTTTGTTGGTAAAAAAAGAAAAACAAATAAAATGTGTGAGGATATCTGAAAAATTTTGGCAATTGTTGAGATAAATAAACTATTTCCTTTACTATGCCTCCCTACTGCTATTTTGTGAGATGGCTACCCACAAAAATTGTGCAGTTTGGTCCGTGAAAATTGTAGTTTTAGCTGTAGTGATTCTCAAAAGTGTTTAAAGTGAAATGATACCTCAGAAAATTCTGATTGACAATTTAAAGTTTGAAATAGCTTGCAAGTAATTTTTCCTTTGTGACTTGAATTAAATATCAAGTCGTATATTCCACGTAAAAATTGGCTGAACACTGGATCAATACTTTAGTGATAGTTTTTTGTTAAGTATTTTTAGGACCATGTCTGTCTGTAAGACTTAATCCTTATGTGTCTTCCATGATATTTCTAGTAAAAGAAAATTTTGGAAACAAAAATCCTATGTTGAGAGGAATGTTCTTATTTCAGGTGTTGGAAGTCCACGACCAGCTTGATTCAAGGTCAGTAAACAACAGAGATGACAGTAGAATGGATGATAATGAAAAAGCCATTGTTCGCGAAATGTGCAATGTAAGCGGATTTTCTTCCAGAGTTGGGTGACATCACTTTTTCCCAGCAGCTGGTGCCATTTTGGCAGCAGTCATAGAAAAAAAAAGTTGTCCTCAGCAATGTCTTTGAACCAAGTCACTTAAGTGTGCTGTGTCCATTTGCATTGGAACTTATGTCTAAGACAAATCTGCTGTTGTTATGTGCTGCTGCTACAATTCTTTGCATGCTCTCATTGCTCCTTCTTTCAATGCTTCCACTCACATTGCACCTTTTTCAGTTTGTGTGCACTGCATGTATACAGCACACAGAGTTGTGGTTGTCACTCTACTGTAGCCACTGTGACTTAGTTCTAGCTGACAAATGCTTCATTTTCACCGTCAGTGTTGTAAATGATTTGTGTCGTATTCTTGGCCTGTCACAAACTTTCAAATTAATAAAGTAGCAAAATATGGATGTTGTGTATCAAATGATGGAAATATGTGAGTGCACTGGTAAGTATGCATGTCAAAAGTGGAAGCAGAAAGGAAACTGGTGTATGAGTGAGGGGGCTGCCCTCTCTGGATTTGGTGCAAAGCCATTTTCTCAGGCATATACCTGAAAAAGCTGGCAGTTTGGCCCCCAAAAAGGATGCAATTCGTGTTTCTGTTATACAAAATTTGCTCACCCTCCAAAAGTAAAATACCCTGCTTGCTATGGTTAGGATCCTAGATGATATAATTGTGAAATATCCTAAGACATTAAAATATGAAATGTAGAACCTGCATGCTAGAATAAATGGAACATCAACCAAGTCAACAATGTCTGAACAAGCAAAGCTAGCTACTGATTAGTTCAGTGAGAGTAAAACACTACTGGTCATGGAAAAGTAACTTTAAAACCCTTATCTAAAATATGTTATAGTGCCATGCTAACCTACAGTTGCTTGCAATAGAGGAAAAAGTGAGAGAATATTTTTTTTCAAAATTAAGAAAATAGTAATTGCTTTGTATCTTTTGTGAAAATTTTCCACTTTGAATTAAGAAGCTGTACTGATCCTGTTCAGTTTAAAGTTCTGAAACCTGGTTCCTGTAAAAACACCCAAAACCCAACCCCACCCCACCCCATTTATAACTTGACAATCCCCTGACATCTCCCCCTGGAGACAGTTCCCACTTGCACAATTCCCTACCTGGACGACTCCCACCTTGACGATTCTCCTTGGATAATTCCCAACCAGGACAATGCCAAACTTTCTGGTGAGGGATGTTGTGTGAGGGGTATTTTTCGTAGTCAGTAATTGTCCGGTTGGGAATTGTCTATGGTTGGGATAGTGGGGGAAAATTGTCCAGGGGAGTGAGTTGTCAGGGGAAATATTGCGGGTGGGAATCGACTAGGTGGAATTGCCTAGGAGGAATTAAGTAGTCTTCCATGACCCCATTGTTGTTGTAAGACTGCCAGTCAGTTAGGAAATTTTACATTGTAGAATAAAGAAAAGGGTCCTAAAATGGTGTAATTAAGAAAACTCAAAAAAGGTTCTTAAAAGTAAAGCTAGCAATACAGTTTGCCTTCAAAAAAAAAAAAAGTGGCAATTATAGCTTCCCCTCAATAATGTGATGAATGTGACTGTCTCATCCAATGAGATATTGTTCCCAACGAAATTCTGTTGTCCTTGAATTTTCTACATCGAATTTGATAGCTTACTTGCTTTTGTCTTATTAATATGTGCTTTTGAATCATCATTGACATTGGCTGGGATGCTTGCACCTTAAAGCAGAACTTGCTTATTAAATTGACTCAGCTGGTATGTGAAAATGTGCTTAAGGTGACTGTATGTGCCCTTTAAGTATTCAGAGTAATCTTTGTTGTATACTTGATACAGTTTCAGTGTATATTTGTTTTAGTTTTATGTTTGTTTCTTAGTAGTGATTATAAAATAACTACTAGACTGTTTTCATCTTTGCATTTACAGGTAGTTTGGAGAAAATTAGGAGACAACCCATCAGCTCCAAACAGTAATGCATCCCACAGGAGCACACCCGGTCTCCCCCCAAACCAACGCATGGCCAATCAAAGGTACTCCACAGGGACTACTGGACCACCTCCAGTTCGACCAGGTAGCTTAGGTTCACAGCCCAGGCCTGGAAGTACCAGTAGCCTGGACCGCAAAGGGTTTTAGATTTTGCTGCCTAGCTGTGTGGTCTTACGGTTTGGGTCTGGTGTTAGTACCCCTGTGAAAGCAGTGATTTCAGTATGATTTATTGTAATGTCAGATACTTCTGAATATTTTTTTCACACCTATAATACAAAATTTTAAAAACACTGATGGTAGGTCTTCATCTGTTGAAAAGGCTGCAGCATTTAAGCTGAGGCTCCACCAGTGTCCTTTATAGAGATGTGTCAGGATGGGTCTCTAGGTTCTTATGTAAGGTTTGGAAGCAGGTGTTAGTAATAAAAAAAAGGGAAGTTAAAGGGGCTTATTGAGTTGGTTCACAAAATTCATGATTTCTTGTCACACCTGCTGAGATTTTCTCACATCTCGATGGTAAATGGTTAAACTAAGATATTCTGCACATCTGACACACAACTGAAGTTGCAGTGGTAGGATAAACAATGACTAAAATCATTTCTTTCAAATTCATGACCAGACAATTTTTACCATTAGGTATAAATCATATGCAGCCCATGTTCATTAAAACTACAAGTTCTCACATTTTTGGTAACGATAGGAAGTGGTTCATGAGTAATGAGGCTAATTGGAAGCATTGCTTTGCAGTGATTTCCTTCAAACTTGTCACAAAATAATTGATACCAACTCAATGAGCCCCTTTAACATTTAGGTAACAAGATACATATTAGAAGGTATGCTCCATGTTTCTTCATAAACTATCTCAATGAGCTAAGAAGATTTGTAATGCAAGTATGCATAATGTAGCCTTCATAAAACAAGAAGCATTTTAAAAGGTACGCTCCTGAGTAGAGGCGAGTTTCTTCATTCACAAACTGTCTTACACATTTAAGGAAAGACCCACATGGCCAGCTGTGCAGCTACGTATGTCAAATGTAGTCACATGTTGGAGTTACAAGGTCCATGTGGGTACCCTCCAGACCAGAGGTAATGTGTTTGTTTATGCCTGCTTACACATTATCTCACTTAATTGAAGAGTTACTGTACATCCAGTTATGCAGGCTAATCAGAAGGTTTTGTACCTGTTTGTGATATTTTTAGTAGGTTAACCCTTTGATGTGAAGCAAACGTATCATACCGGACATACAGAAGTTGTCAATATTTCAGGGCAATTTGGAATTTTTACTGAGTATGCTCTGAAGTTACTAATTGTAAAAATTTATTCTAAAGTTCTTGTAGAAATGAAGATTTTTATAAGTTTTTGGTCTTTAATTTGTAGGGAGCCAGCCATTGAGCTCCCATCCATCTACTAGCTC
This sequence comes from Holothuria leucospilota, assembly GCA_029531755.1. Lineage (NCBI taxonomy): Eukaryota > Metazoa > Echinodermata > Holothuroidea > Aspidochirotida > Holothuriidae > Holothuria > Holothuria leucospilota. The sequence continues at coordinate 29,430,884 of CM055963.1, read as the reverse complement.
AGAATAGTTTGAAAGAGAAGCAAGCCCCGCAAATCGATTCATAAAGTCTAGATGATGCACATTTTATGAGCTTTTGTAGTGTCACATGCCATTTATGGGGAATCAGGTGCATTTCACTGAGTGTTCTGAACCTGTATATTAGAGCTAATACATGCTTTTATCTGTGAAATTCCATCCCTCCCCCTCCCCCCCCCCCCATGAGGGTGATGAAACATTTTCAAAGCTTAATGGTGGTCTTAAGGGAGGAAAAATGAGCTTCAAGAGAAATAAAACGGAGAAATAAAAAATGACATTAATCTGTTCCATGCCTAAGAGAGTGTAGGTACAACTGTACTGCACTTAGAAGAAATGCCCTTCAAAGAGTGATTACCACCCAGTTCTATGTCAGTGCTGGTTGCTGTTTTGATCTTTGTTACAGGGTTCACACAGTGATGGAAATTTGTAAAATGTAATGTGATAGAAAGTTATGGAATTTTGTAACGTTTTTGAAGAGGTTGTGGAAAATTGATATATTGAGGAAAAAAAAATGTGGAAAAGTCATGCAATCTCTTGCAACCCACACATAATTGATACACACTATCTTGCTCTGAAAACCCATCAGAATGTTTTCCAGCTTGTGTAGCGATAAACCCAGATCGTAAAGTGTTTGATGACCTTGTGCAAGCGGCTTGGATCTTGTCAGTGAATGATAAATTCATATGGCTATCATTATCTTTTGTTTGGTGACTGATCAGTGTCCTGCATACTTAACTCTTTTAAATGCCCAGGGGTGTGAAATTTTCCGAAAAAGTGGCATTTAGTATAGTTGAATTGTCACCTCAAGTTCTTACTATCATGCACTACAAGTTGCCATGAGCATATTACTGTACATTAATGCACTAAAGTACCATTTGGATGAGGTCAAACAAAAATTTTTTTTTTGACTTTCATGATTCTATAAGCAAGATAACGATCAACGGATGGCATGAATAAAACAGTTTAATAGTTTTTTGCAGGTTTTGGTCTCTTCAGCTGTAGAGAGAATGTGAGAGGTGATGTTGTGTGCAGGGAATCATACAGTGCACTGAAGACAGAAATTGGGAAGTTACAGTAGGGCACCGACTATGAATTTTCCACCCAGTGAAAATATTAGTACCTTTATTGGGGACTGGACATGAAAAATTTTAGAGAGAGGCATCTGGTAGTGTGGGGGGATTTAGTAGAGCAAATACAGCACACGTCTAAAGTGAAAACTACTGTGAAAGGATTTTTTCATGAAAAGCTCTATTTTTGTCATGGAAAAGTCATTGAAGTTTGTTTACAAAATACTGTATGTATCCTGCTTAAAGGCTCTGTAATCTCACCCCAAACATAAGTAGGAATATGATCATATCTCTAAATAAAATTGGTGACTGCACTTCGATTAGCATTAAAATGAACAGTAGCTTTTCTCTGGTTGATCAATGATGACTTCAGTAATCAGTTGTGTTCCCCATTGCTCACACACGGTACCGTGTGGATATGGCCTTGAGCAGTTTAAACTCAGTGTAAGCTACTGTAGCTTAGTATTTCGGAGATATATTACCCAGGTGTTTTTTCTTTAAATTGGAGGAGTGGCTAGAAGTAAACTAAGTAAAGAGAATTTTTACTGTCTAAGACCAGATTGAAGGGTCCTCAAGGTTACTGGCAACTAGGCTTGGGTAGATTAACAAACTTTTTTAGAGTTTCAACTCCTGGAAGGTAGTAGATCAGTAATGACTTTCTCTAAAGTCTTGACTTCTTGGGAATTTTCAGTAAATTAATGTGAAAACTTATTTTCTGGTGGATTTTTGTGTTCTTTTAATGAAGTATTGCAACAAAACTGGCAGTTGTAGTCCAGTTCTTTAGTAGAGCTGGATTGCCAGTTCCCTGTTTCATTGACTGCAACTTTTCTACAATATCAGCAATTCTGCACCTCAGCGGTATTAATAGTATCTACCTTCTGGTGTACTAATATTCATTGGTAGGCTAGTAGCCTTCTCAGAACCGTAGAGCTGAAGCTTATTCAAAATTGTTGTGATTTAAGAGGTCAAATTTCTCCACTAAATGTCATATTTTTCTTTTGTTTTTTTTTCAATTACCTTTTTGTTCTTATCAACTCTGCAGCTTACAAAGCTGTTTTGCAATTATCTGACTGTATTTAAATGTCACACTCACAAATTCTTGTGCAGGTTCTTTCATCACTGATCCATCCTCTTAAACTGTATCATCATGATTTGTATTCGAAATAAAATTAAAAATTGTCAAAAAGTAGAATATATTTATAATTTGCTAGTTTTCACATTTCTTATTAACAAAATAATTGTAAATAAGTGTTTGCCACGATTTGGGTGGCTGTTTTAGATTTCTGAGAGTTACCTTGAATCAAATTTTTTGATTGACTTTTATGAATTTTGAGGCATTTATAACCATACTTAAACTATTTGGATTATATCAAGCCCATAACATTGGATTGTTTGTTATTTCTTAAGCATATTGGATTTATTTGTTATTTCTTAAGCATAAATTATGTTTGAAATAATTCAGTATTTGCTGTTTACTTGAGCAAGGACAGCAGTGCACATTATTGAAATCACATACAATAATTTATTTAAAATCCACATACACTGCAGCAACCTAAATGTGATGCAACTGAACACCACTTGGGCTGTAGTCAGGTCGATGCAGTGTGGGCCATATTTTGTTACTGATGTGACTGCGATGTGACAGTCTGTACTCATTGTGATCAAATGAGACACATCAAACTTGTGTTATTAGTCTTGGGGTCATGGGCACTTAGCGTCGCAGTTGAGTTGGCCCATGGTAGTGTGCGATTGTCACCAACCCACGTGTGACCAGATTCTTGTGGATAGCTTATAAAGATGAGTTGTGAAAACATGTGACAGTTACAAAAAGTCAAAATGGCGACCAGTATGGACATGTATCCAAAATGAGTGAAATAGTTAACAGTCAGGTCTGCCCAGTGTGGGGCAAACTTGGGGTTTTGACAGGAGTCCAACTTTTTCATGACTTGCTGGCCATGAGTGCCTTCAACTCAGCCGTGTCAAGTGTTTGGGGTGAGTTGGGTCAGGTTGGTGCAGTGTGTGCTGGCCCTTTAGAGGTCATCCATTTTTGTCATAATTTTTTTTTGAAGTTTGTAAAATTCGCATGCTTCTCACGCATAAATTTACATTCCGACAACATGGGATTATGCAGGAGAAAATTGGTTGTAAAGTTAAAGAAAAACAGAGTGTTCATTAATGTGAGGTTATGATGTCATATGTGCTTGCTTCAAGTTCACTTTGTGTTGAAAATGTGACAACTTTAACTGCTAATATCTTGAGAACCACACATCGGATTTCAATGTAAATTTCACCATAATGCTTAGAATAAGTACAGCTCTAACATATCAAAACTTCATTCGAGCTTAGACCCTTCTTTTACGATTAGACTGATTTGTATAGTGCTTTTAGTTGGAATTGACAATTCCCACCTGCACAGTTCTCACCCTGTGTAATTTCTCCATGGACAATTCCCATTCAAGGCAATTTCAAACTTTCTGGAGGGGAAAGTTGTCTTTGAGGTAATTGTCATGGGTGAGGTTTGTGGGGGGTATTGTCCTAGGTGGAAATTGTTTGGGGGGAGTGATCTGGTCACGCATGTAGGTAGAGATGGTTATTATGAAGTCAAGTTTAAAGAGAGTTGACCACTGGTCACATTTGGCTTTGGGGTTTCACAAAAGTCTGAGGCTGGCCCTGAGAGTTGCAGAGGAGATTATTAGAACAATTGGAGTGGATTTATATGCAACTTACAGATAGTTGCATTATTTGCAAAGTTTTTAGGAGAAATATACCAGGATTTTGCCTGCTTAACCCTTTACTATATTTACCCCTTTTATAATAATGGTACTGCCCTTTGAATACAGCTTTGTAAAGTGCTAACTTGTATATTTTTGTGTATTAAAGTTTGTACTGCTTGCATGCAAAACTACCTCCTTAATGAGTCATGGCTTGTGCTGATTGATCCATAGGATAGCTGCCTTTAAGATAGTGATTATACTTGCTAGCTTATTTTGTATTGAAAAAAGAAAAATGTGTTTAAAAAAGAAAGTTTAAAAAAAACTTGTGTTTTAGTTGTGTGCTGCTTTTGCCATTTCATGTAGCGCTCTTTTGATGACTTGAGATTTAAAATTGTACAAATGATTGTCCATAGTTTCATTCAGTAATATTTTGTATTCAATTATTTATATTCAGGGAGCAATAAAGAAGGAAGCTTCATGATGAAATATGGCATGAAATTTAAATTTCATTGCCCATTAGATGTACACTATTGTGTATGTTTGGGTCATGCACAGTTATCGTTCGTCAATGAGGGTAGAATGGTTTCCAGTAAAGGGGGACAAAATAAACCAGCAAAACATTTCACGGAAGAAAATGATTTCAAAATATTTTCATAGAACCAGATTTTAGCTATTGTATGAGAGTGAATTGTTGCGAAATCAGTAATTGTAATGTTTTTGTACCAAGAAGTTTATTTTAATTGACAGATATATTTTATTTCATTTTGTAGTCATCATAGTAACAGTTTGTGGCTTCTTCAGATATTAATTTTATTTGTGTTAAAAAAATTCAGTGCTGCAGTTACCTGAGAGCATGTAAGATCATCCAAAATGTAGATAATTTCCCCCCTCATTTCCATGAGATTACAAAAATAGTTTCTTCATACTCCTTTCCCCCTCCCAGAGGGTACTTTGAAAAATGTGAAATATGATGACTTATGGCTAAAAATCATTGTCGTATGTTAAAGTGCTCCCCCCCCCCCCCCAAAAAAAAAGAAAAAAAAGTGGTGAAAGAAAGGATGACCTTTTCTATTGTTTGACAAGAAATCTGTTTTTTTTAAATTGTTGAAAGTGCAAATTATGTATGACATAGACTTGATAACAATTCACGGTCAAAACTTTAAGAGTACCATGGTTTTACCAGTAAAAGCATGTATATGCTTAAACATGCGAAAGTTTTATCAGTGTTTTGTGTAGAAATCAAGGAAAATGCTAATTAAAACAACAACCCTAGTTATGATAAGTTGGGAATATGGCCAGGCACTTTTTACCAAAATCAGTGGTTGCCTTTGGAGCAAACCAGGTGCTAAATTCCTGGGAGCATGGTTTAAAACTTGTGTACTCAGTATATGTCCTGGGGTCCCATTCTGGGAGCTTGCATAGTCAGGTGGGTTCAACAGGTAATTGTTGCTATGAGTGTATGCAAGAGTGGTTAAATTGTAGTAAAGGGTGGTTGATTTCTGAGCAGTGGCATAGCCAGGATTCTTTGAGCAGGGGGCACTGGGGGTCACAAACTTTTCCTAGGGGACACAATTTCTGAATTCTCTCCCTCTCTATAGGACTTATATACAGAACTGTACATTCCACAGTTTCTCATGCCCCCCCCCCCCCGTAGCTACGCCACTGTTTCTGAGCACAGTAAGATGCAGATGGAAGTCTAGTTGAAGCTGCAACATTTCCAGGCTCATAACATGTACTTACGTGGATGTCTTAATAATGTTAGCTATTTAATACTTATACTTTAAAGAGAGGTTATTTGGTCACGTTTTCACAGATATCATTTTAAATCGGTTCAATCTTTGTTAAATATTCATTAGTCTAAATTGTTTTCAGATACCAAGCATTGAATATTATTGGCTCCTTCATCATGATGTAAAGTACACTCATGTTAGAAGAAACTTAACTTTTTTGTCTTTCTCATCTTTGCTCATGTGACTCTTTTGGCAATTGACATTTTGATGGAGAGGAGGGAGTGGGGGGGGGGCTGAATTGTATCCTGAAAGAAAAATTGGTTGGCATGTGGTATACTGGGTATACACTATCACTTGTGTCCCACATCTTAGAATGCTTCACTGGCACAGGCTTCACTGCATGCAGGCTCTTCCTGAATTTTCATATGCACAGCTATTGTTGTAAGGATATGGTACAGTAGCTTATAACACAAGCACCTAAAAGTGGATAACATGTATAGCAGCTTTCAGTATACAATATCTGAGGTCCGGTGGGAGGCAGATTGCCAAGCACAAACAATTTCCTCAGTTTTGGAGTCCTGAATGACATCATGTAAATGTATGCTCTCAGGAAAAGTTTATGCCCTACAATTCCCTCCTTTCACTGGAAAATTCCTGGCAACATGCTGGCTCAAACCAAGATTTTGTCCTGAAGGCTCAGCTCCACTAACCCAATGACACCAGAGGCACTGCTGGACCCCAAAGCCCTCTGTATTAGGCATGGGGTCCAGGGCTCTGCCTCGGGGCCAGGTGCATAGGCAGGATTTTGTCAAGGGGGCAAACTGGGGTTGAAATGACAAAATGGCATAGTCCAGGGGCATCCTTAGGGTCCATTGGGGTCCAGGGGAACCCCCAGAAGGTCTGGGGTATTTACGGAAATTGTGGGCATTATGATGATGACAATGACATTGAAAGAGTACTAAACAGATGACAAAAATAAGTTTGACGCGTTTTATACCTTGGCGAAGGCTAAAGGAATCCATGCAAATTATTTTGTTTGTTGAGAAATTATCATATATTGTTGGGAAAGTAATCACAAATTAAGGGTTTTGTGTCAGTAAGTGATATCTACTACACTATTGGGAAGGCATTGTCTTTTAAAGAAATTCAGGCTGTCGGGAAAATAGCACATTGCGTATTGTACAATTTTCTGCCATGAAATAGACCATGTCCAACACTGAAATAAAGCCTTTTGGAATGTGATGCAACTCAACCTGACTGCTCATCGAGGGATTAGTGGTCGGTATAATTGGTCATGTGCGTCGGGTCGCATGTCGGATTGTAGGTTAACCATACCCGCAACCATAGGTAGGGTTACAGGGGGCACCCCCCCCCCACCTCACACTTTTCTAGAGCTTAAAAAATAAAAATAAATGAACAAAAGGAAGCGAGACCAGAGAAATGGAATTTTCAATAGCCTGTCATGATTAAAGTCTTTCAATGTTAAAGAAAAACATTAATATCAAAAACCATAAAAAATGCTTGGAAGATTTTTTTCGGCGCACTTCGAGCGCACCTCCAGAGAAAATTGACTTATACAATTGAAAATTTTGTCTGACACCGTAAAACTCCTTTTCTCCTACGCGCCACACTATGGTGACTTGAAGCTCTAAAATAAGGGTCACTGAAAGAACTCATGTACGTCACAAAATGTTCCATCGTCCTTGCAAGCAAAGTCCCAAACCCTTCGCATACGCCTTATATATATCGATGTCTCATTAGTACTGCTGTGCGTAGGAAAACTTTGGTGGAATTGCCTCGTTATAACTTCCTGTTGGACAGCTTTAGTGAATTACTATTTCCAAAATCCTCACTACACCTCTTGCTGTTCATTTTCCTCACCAACTACCACCATCGTCAGCAAATTGACTGACGGTTACTATCTTCATTTGCGATCATCATAACAAAACTATTTCATTAGCATTTCAGTTTACACCTGGGGGTAATAGGAGACTAGAGTTTCTCAGGAAATGGTCCAGAATGGAAGCAAAAGCCGCCAGATTGAAGAAAAATTTCTACAGATAGTTGGCACAAGGGAGGACCCTTCCTATTTCACTTGTACATGAGCGCCACCCTGAGGGAGGATGCTAAAGGGAGGAGTAGGCCTACATGTAGAAGGCCTGGCTTATGTGCAAACTTGTGCTATCGTTTGCAAAGCGCCTTGAATTGATTGTATCTTTACAATTTGTCATTATTTAGTGATGGTCTTCCTTTTTTTTTGGCTGGGCGTAAGTGAAGAGGTGTTTTTTAAGAGAAGGGGATGACATTCTGTATATGACGTACACTCCGAGAAATTTTTTGTTTTTGTTACTTGGCTTGAGTGCAAAATCAGTGGCGCCGGCACGGGGGCATGGGGGCGTGCGCCCCCCCCCCCCAATCGATTTCAGAAATTTTTTTCGAAAATTTTAAAATGATCTCAAAAGGCGTTTAGCTATAGAGTTCTGTAGGGGGTAGGGTGAGGTGTGTTTTCGACCGAGTAATGGATCTATTGTATTATCATTTTCTATCACAAATGGTTCTCAAACTATCAGAATTATCGCAAATCCTTCGCAAACTGTCAAAATTTTCGCGCGCTCCGCGCGCGTCAGACCTTACCTCAGTATTGTCCTTATCAATACTTCCAGGTAGCAACTTCCACAGAAGCACAGCAATAAAAGTTAAAATTTGTTTATGCGAATTCTCAGGAAAAGGACTGGCTGTGTAATTGACATATAGGTTTGTTGAGGGAATTGAAAATATCTAGATGCAGAGCATGAATGCAGGTTTTGTCATGGTAATCTTATTTAATGAAACGTTTCGGCGCGCTTGGCGCGTATTCGTCACAGTTTGCACTCTATCTCATGACCATTGTTGAGGTTATAACACATGCAACTATTCTGATCACAACACTTTTCCGAAAAACAGAATTACATCTCCAATCTCTGTAGGGACCTATGGGATCTTTCAATCTAACTTGTAGCATGATGTGGGAGGTTAAGAGTACGTATTTGCCGTTAATCCAGAGCTTCCAGGAGGCCTATATCGGTGTCTGCCAGCCTTAGATACCTTTTAAAATGCACAATGAAGCAGAGGAAAGTTTTCATAATAGTCCAAGAATGTTTCTGTAGACGCCACGCACGTATTTTTACGTAAAAGCTTTCCCCCGAATAGAAGGCATTAAATTAGCCAAAAGGGGGTTTCAGGTTTGTTGACAACATACCCTCCTCTTAGACAACATTTTGTCCTCTTTCACCAAACCAAAAATTAGAGTTTACTAATTATGGATATTTTCCAGCCATATATGATCAGTTCCAAAACTATCTCAAAGATACCACCATTTTGCATCTAAGCACCCCCTCCCCCATGACGGCACCTTTATGTAGTGTCAAAGAAAATTAAAAATCACTAAATTATGGATATTTTCCAGCCATATATGATCAGTTCCTAAAGAATATCCAAAAGATAGCACCATTTTGCATCCAAGCAACCTTAAATTAACAAAAATTTCTCAAAGGGAAGGGGACCCTCCCCCTTATACCCCTCTCCCAGGACGGCACCTTTATGTAGTGACAAAGAAAGGATTCCACACTGCTGAATACAAAAACGCAGGGTCTATAAAAAAGGTACAATTTACGCAGACTTGGGTGGGGGACTGAGGTGGTTTTATTACGACGTCATCTGTGGTTCCCCCCCCCCCCTTACCCCAATCACCAAATCCTGGCGGCGCCACTGTGCAAAATAGTGCTATCTTTGGTAAAGCTTCGAAAATCGTTGAATTGAATATATGTGTAGGAATCCTCATTATTTAGTAAGTTTTCCTATTTTGGTAGGGTGTAATTGAAAGGGATGTTGCCTCGGGGATGGATGACACCTCAGATGACACCTCTTCTCTTTGAGAATCTTTTCTCGTCCGAAGTTTTCCTACATCTAAAATGGTGTTTTCTGTGGTGAAGCTTTGGACTGCCGATAACATAATCTAATATTTTAATTATTTATTGATTTTTTCGGCTGTGGCATGGCATCCGTACAACGATGGTACCCTGTGCGCCCCCCCCCCCCCAGTGTTCATGCTCTTAGTGAGCCACTGGGGGACCGTCATCGGTTGGCGCGTAGCGTAGGCCAGCAAGAAAATGTTCGGTCGAATGTATCCCAGATGGAAGGAAATGACACATTTTAGACCTGAAAAGTTGCATCTAAACATTCTTTACTTTTAGATTTCATGCTTTAGAAACAAGTTAAGATTTCAAAAAGATAAGTTAGCCTTGATTTAAAGGAAAAATGAAGTCACCCAATTTGAATAAGTGTACCCTGGTAGCCTATACTATTCCATAAATGGCTTTTGAGGCTCATGTTTCAATATGTTTGTACTGAGTTGTGAAATTCACGTATAGAGTAACTCCTTGGTTTACCTTGAATATGCAATACTTATGTTCTAATATATCAAGAAAGATACTTAAAGTGAAATAAGAGGACATTCGTGATGTTTACTTATTTCAAAATAAGTTTGCGGCTGTCGGCGTAGGTGCCCAAGTTGATTGGGGGGGGGGGGGGCTGTAACGACTTGCCCGAAAAAGTATAACCAAAAATTTCCTCTCGCTCCAAGTGCGTTCAATATGTCAATGTACATATCATATAGGCATGCATCGGTTATCGCACCGCATGCCAATTACATTCAATCATTTGCGGTGTTACTACCCTTTCATATTGTTTATAATTTTTGAGGAGGTCGTTACAATGATAATGATAATAATCAGTGCAGGCCAGTAGTCAAGGGGGGCCAGGGGGGCCAAGTCCCCCTGAAATTTTTTTGGCCCCCCAGAGAGTTTGAATTTTACCATTGACTTAATACATTTGTACACATTTGGCCCCCCTGAAAAAATTTTCGCCCCCTGGAAAAATATTTGCCCCCCTACAGTACCTTGTCTGGCTACGGGCCTGAATCAGTGGCGTAGCCAGGATTTCTCTCATAGTGGTTAGGGCATGCATTATGTTGTGTGATCGCCGGCCTGGGGGAGGGTCTGGGGGAGGTGTTCCCTCCCCTTTGAAAATTTTTGAAAGTTAGGTGTCCTTACATGCAATCTGGTGCCACATATGCTACGTACCGTTGAAGTAAAATTTGTGTTAAAAAATGTAAGTATTTTAGATACCCCAAAAACGGCATCAGTGAGGGGACATGGCCCAGTTCCCCCTTAAATACACCACTGATAATCATAATATAAGTTTAACCATTAAAAACACTGGTGAATTAATACCGAATATATAGGCACTGGTGCAATTCAAATCAGAACTTTATTTTAATTACCAAGGAAGTTCTTTAAACTATTATACCCTTTAGCTACATCATTGCATTATTTCTTTCAGTAGGTCTTCGAAAAAATTCTCATCATATCCATATTGCCCGAATATTTACGAAAATATTTGGTTGGGGGCTGCAGCCCCCAGCCCCGCCTCCTACGCCTATCGGTTTGCGGCGACTGCTTATGCTCTATAAATTGAAAGTTTTTTACCAGTTCATTGAGTTTAGCTAATAATCATAGGCTATTTTATCTTTAGCCAACGTATATGCATGGTGTATTCAAGCGATGTGTCTTATTGGAGGAAGATGGTTCATTCGTAAGTAGGAGAAACCTGCATAAAAATGCATCCACAGCGAAGGTCCGGGGACATGGGCGTCCGGAGGGGGGCACTTGCCCCCCTGGAAAATCAAAAACTTAAAGAAACGAAGAAAAAAACGAAGAAAATATAACATTAACATTTCTTAACAGTTCAATCAGTGTGAATTTCTACCCTCAAAACAGGAATTGAATAGAAATATCAACACTCAGGCCCCAGCAGCCCCCCCCCCCGCATATTTTGGTATTTTTTAAAGTTTATGTTTACGATATTGCTTATGTTTCCCCTTTTCATATGCGGCAAAAAGGCCTTGGAAGTGCCATTTCCAGCTATCTGGGCAGCATTTTGGGCCAAAATTTTCTGTCACTCCGCGCCAACCCATGGTGGCGCGGAGCGCTGAGAGTCTGTCTACACGCTTCGCCCCCCCCCCCCTGACAGATTCCTGGCTACGCCTTTGTCAAGACTGTGTGAAAAGTAGCATCTAAACTCCTTTCTGGGAGTAAAATATTTCCCATGGAAAAAGTTGGGCCCCTAAAAAATTTTGCCCCCCTTGAATTTTTTTTCTGCGGACGCCCATGTCCGGGGACCTCCCCAGGTGAATTTGGAAAGAAAAGGACCCTGAGTATGCGATTTCCCGGGTTTTCGGGGCTTTGAGATCATAACATCACTGGACAGTGAACTTTTCAGCATTTCAGTACGTTTTTCTCAAGTAGGCCAACTTTTATTTTCGATTTGGAAATCTCAGGGGCACACCCCTCCCCCGCAGGCTACGGCCCTGCAACATCAATCCCGCCGCATCTTTAAGACCGGCGGTTAGTCGGAATTACCGTATTCTGAAAAAAGATAGAGATGGAATGAGATTTTAGGGTCTGTGTAGTGCGTATTCGATGTCATTTACAGATAGTTAATACTGTATTCTGATGTCCACACTTAAGTTGTGAAAATGTTCCAGAGCTTCCGGGGGGCTTCGCCCCTGGTCCCCTACGGAGGGGCATTACTGAAATGGGCCCTCAGAAAGGCAGCTGTACCCCACGTTGAAGATGCTCCTACGGTGACCGTAGAAGTATTACCTCGGAGCTAAAACTTCCATGTCGAAGTCGACTTTGCTGATGAGCATACAAATGAAGTGGGTACGCCTAGATAAAATTGCGTTTTCCGATAGGTTAAAGGGGTTTTTTTCTTGTCATTCCGTTTTCGTCATGCGCGTATCCAAGGGGGCGAAGAGGGCAGCCCCCTTGAGCATATTTTGGTATTTTGTAACGATTTTTTAGGATATTGCTAGTAACTCAAAATAAAAAGGCCTAAGAAGTGCCATTTCCAGCGATTTGGGAGATATTTTCGGCCAAATTTTCTTGTACGCTGCTGCGTCGACCTATAGTGGCGCTACGCTTACATAGTTTGCCTACATGCTTCGTCCCCCCCCCCCCTCCCTTGGCAAAATTCTATAGCTACGCGTCTAGTTATTGTGTACTTTTTTGCAAGCTTGATTACCTTCAAACGAGAGGTATGAGTTGATCGATCTTGACATAGGCATTGTGTCATTTGTCTGAATGTAATCCTTATTTGCATGGGCGTCCGGAGGGGGACAAGGTGGGGGCAAGGGGGCACTTTCCCCCTGGAAAATCAAAAACTTGAAAAAACGAAGAAAAAATAAAGAAAAAACGAATAAAATATAACATCAAAATTTCTTAACAGTTCACTCAGTGTGAATTTTTACTCTCAAAACAGGATTGAATAAAAATACCAACACTCAGGCCAGACCCCAGCAGCCCCCCCCCCCCCGAGCATATTTTTGGTATTTTTTAAAGTTTATATTTACGATATTGCTAGTGTTTCCCCTTTTTATATGCGGTAAATAGGCCTTGGAAGTGCCATTTTCAGGGATATGGGAAGCATTTTGGGCCAAAATTTTCTTGCGCTCCGCCCCAACCCATGGTGGAGTGGAGCACTGAGAGTCTGTCTATAGGCTTCGCCCCCCCCCCCCCTTAAATTCCTGGCTATGCCTTTGTCAATACTTTGTGAAGTAGCATCTAAACTCTTTTTTTCTGGGAGTAAAATATTTCCTATGAAAAAAGTTTTGTCCCCCTAAAAAATTTTGTCCCTCCCCCCCGAGATAAAGGGACATCCTCAAGAAAGCTCAGTAAATTAGTACGGTAACACAACATCTATTCAGGGACCGCGGAGCCAATTTTGAAGTGGGGGGCTAATCATCGAAGCGGCCCAATATGTTCAAGAAAATAAAAGCCTTTTAAGGTGGCCCAAAATGCCCAAGGCAGATAAAGTGTGGGGGCTAAAGCCCCCGTAGTCCCCCTTCTCCACGGTCCCTGCTATAAGGCAGGAAACCATGTTTTCTGTGCGAAAACTGTCCCCAAAGTGGCCGGGGATGATCACACTACCACCGAAGTCAGACTTGCCAACTCTTACGGTTTCACCGTGAGTCTCACGGTTTCGGGCATCGTCTCACCGGGAAAATGCGAGATCTAACGGTGAAATTCACTTTATACGGCAATGCCAGATAAGTTTCCTTTCATCGCTGGTAAAGTTATTGTTGAATCACAGATGTATCCCTGTCACAAAAGTGGCTTAAGTGTGACCGCCCTTCTATATAAGTCGAACCATAAATCTTCCACAATTTTCAAACAGTGTACGTGCTTTGTAGATGACATCTTTACTTTATTACGAGGGTGAACAAAAAATCTAAAATCTTCGTAGTTTAGAAAACACTTTTCATAATAATGCATGAGACTTGTTTAAAATCTTCACGTTTGAGATGTGATTTCCAAGGCATTTCCAATGTCACAATGAGGTTTGCCGTTCCGCGAGTTCATTCTCACTTGTATAGAAATTGTCTCGCGTGGCTACAGCCTATGTATATTTGCCAGTAAAGTTCTAACCATGTAATTTGCTGCGCAGGCCGGCGGTTGCAATGCTGAATGCACTTTGAAACATTTCGATACACCCTATTGCAAGTTATTTAATTCTGCGTTTCGCATGCCCTAAATCAGGACTAAAATGAGTTCTGTGGCGCGAGCTTCTACCTTTATCCGACATTTACCTGTCGTTTACCGGCATCTAACAACAACCGGTCGGCTGTCTAACTTGGGTAGTGTATCAAGGATTCATGGTGCCACCAATCTGCCAAATTTTCATTATCTCACATGGTACGTATGCTCGCCTAACATTACAAGTTCACATTAAAAATAACACTAGGCCTTGCTAAGGCGACCTCAACGACCAAGCAATAAACTTTTAATCTTACTTTTAGACAGAAACGATTGATAATTCTTATGATTTACCATATTGAGAAGAAGAACCCTGTTGTTTTTGGTGGTCAGCGGTCATGTGAAATTACCAGCGGTTAAAAACTGAAAACCATGTATTAACAAGCTATTTCAATATAGGCCTAGGCTAGGCCTAAGAACAGTGGATTAGTTTTAGGCCAAGGTACCGGTATGTAGGGGCCTAAGTACAGTATATTTGTCAAGTTGAGAAAAAGAGTGGATCATGGCCACTATCCGTCCGGCAGACTAGTACAGTCCGATATTAGGAATATTGAAGTATTTATACTTTTTGCTAAAAAAAATAAGAGGTATTAAGAGAGTCGTTCTCAAAATGTTTTTGGTTGTATATTATCCACCTTTATTTTTAAATTGTCTAAGAAGAATTATTTTGAGAACGACTCATCATTTACCATAAGAATGTGAAAGTAAAGATTGCAACCCCCTATTTTTCAATGGAATGGAACAACCGGACGGATAGTGGCCATGATCCAAAAGAGTATTGTTTTTGATCACCAGGGGTGAAGCTACGGAAACCTCATATAGCCTATTGCTTATAAACACAATAGGGGCCTATATACCTGAAAAAAATGTTGACGGATCTCATACTTGGTAGGCCCTTCGTGGATGCCATATATATCGAGTACAAGAACCCTGTTGTTTTCTGTTTTCGTTGTCCTTTTTGTAGCACTTGTCAAATGTAAGAGCCCCCATTGAGGAACCCCCCCCCCGTCAGTGAAGATCCTTAGACTCACCACTGCCTGCTGTGCCAGCACTTTCAGAGCCCTTATGTGTGGCCTTCACTCTAAAAATGAGCCCCTCTCTCCAAACACCGGATTTCCACTGCTGGCTAATACTACAGTGATGGAGCACAACTCAATGAAATGTGGCCCACAGCTGATAACCCCTGCACTAGGCAGAAGTCGCCATGTCAAAATAGCAAAACTGTAGCTGCAGCAGCTTGCTTTGTCATTGTACACATTAAAATAGCAGGATAATGAAAGCAATTCTGCTTTTCTAAGTGTGTAGCAACAGAGGCAGCTGCAGCTGTGATGTTTTGTCACGGTGGCATAGTAGGTAGGGCTCAGTTTTAAGGTAAAATTTGGTTGTGCATCAGACAACCTGTCTGTCTATTTTGCATCATCCAAAAGAAATTGTAATGTTGCACTGGATGCCATCTGTTCTCATGAAACATTGCATTTAGGTTAACCAATCCATTACCTGTACTCATGGTTGGTCATTGTGGACAACCAGGTGGCTGTTGAAATTGAGCCCTGGTAGGTGCTTACACAGTAAAATGTTAGTTGAGATTATGTTCTAGCTCTATTTTTCCTTTACAGTTCATTCTCTAGAAATATTCACACTGATGGAGCAACTTATCAGATGTCAGATTTGCAGAACAGAATTGGCCAAGGAAGAAACAGAAATCCAGAAACAGAGTTTAGGGTTGTACTGAGGAGATTAGATGACATGGTTAGAAGAACAGGAAGAATAACAAGGAACCAACTGGAACTGGTGTTTGATGAAGTTTGCAAGTTAGGTATAGATAGATGGAGAAATCCTGCTCGACTAAGGGTTCCTTAGATGGAAAGTTCACCAGACAGAAGTTCTGCTAGTCCAAAAATTTGCATATATTGTAATGGGCTAAGGTCAGGATGAGGGTTAGACATAGTGTTAGGATCTTAGATCTAGTTAACTTTGATCTAGTGGACCCTGCTGGAATATTACAGTAAATAAGGCGTCATTGTGAATATAGATGTATACTAGTTAAACTAACATAGCAATTAACATGATGTAATGCCACAAAAGGTCAACTAATTGGTGACCACAAGTAATTTCCATCATTGAAAATGTACTTCTTTCTGAAGGTTGCCCCATAGAGTGAATTGTGATAAGGTGTAAACCATGGGTGTTAGCATGTTTGATTGGAGGATTCTGTAAATTCAACTTTAGGAAAGACATTTCCAGTAAGTACAGAAGAAGACTACTCATCATTGTTATAGAAACGGTATCCATATTCATATCCAGGGGATAAATTAGAACTGAAAATTTGATGTGCAAAGACCCATTCACCTATTTCATCTATGTATTGACACTGTGAAAAGCTGCTGTGTTGAGGGTGCAAGCAAGGTAGAGTTACACCCACGCACAAATCACCAATAAATGAAAGTAGGGCAGTGGTGCTACTGATGTATGTGCAACGTACCTTGTATGTGCCCTACTACATTTGCAAAGCTGAGTGTGCAACACATGCAAGCCCTTCATGTGTGTCTCCAATATGGTTGAGTAAACAAAACATGGTGTCATGTGAAATGGGTTTACAGTACCTGGTTGTATGTACGATATGTCTGATGTGTATATTTGTATCCCATTTGCAGGTATCAATGTTGTTTTGTACTGTATGTTGCAGTGGTGGGTATATTGTATTCAAATTGTGATAGGATATCACTTGATTTGTACCATGTTGTTACCTTTACTCTAGTTTACTGATGCCTGTACCTTTCTCCTGTAATTATCTGGAATATTTCCAGTACTCAGAACTTTGCACTGGTAGCCATATCATTGCATCCATGTATCCACACTTCTGTCAACAGTACAATTTTGCACATGCTTAAGCAAAGTGCAACTTACAAAGATAACCCCTAGTTTCTCTAGAGGTACCATTGTGGGAGCTACATGTGAGATTCAGATTTGATTAATGAGGTGATACAATACAGTTGTAAAAGTATCAGTCACATAGTATTTTTGTTGACATGTTTTCTCCTTTATTTGGTAAGGTGTGGCTACTCCAAACCAGTCACTCCTCCTCATCAGAAGTTGTGGTTCCCTCTTGCCAGAAGTTCAACCCAAAGAAAGGACAGAACTGGTCCATAAGTTTTGGGACAAAATGAAAGAGTTTGGTAAATATTTTTATCTATTTAATGAGTAGTTTTAAGGCTCATTTGACATTATCACTTCATGGTTCATGGTCATTACATTTAATATCTAAGAAGAAAGTTACATAAGCTATGACAACTGCTTCATTAGAAGTTTGAAATTACTTGTGGATAAAATATCCATTGTATTATGCTCATGAATGAACTGTTCACTTTAGTTGCTGATGAATAAAATGTCTTGTAGTTTGCTTGTGGGTAAAATGCCTTCAGCCATTTTTGGACAAGACTTCAGTACTTTCATTTTCCATAATACAAAAACTATTTGTGTGAAGAACACGTCGTGGAAAGAAAGATTTATGGAAGAAACAGGCAAGCAATAGACCCTTCTTACAGATAGTTTTTACAAAGGATTATGGAATAGAGTTTTGGTGTGTGTAGGTTTTGTCAAAGGCATTTTACTGTGGCCAAAGCAACCAGAACTCTGTCACACAATCCTTTGTAGTCACACAATCCTTTGTAATTACTATTTGGAAAAAGGTCTGTAGAAAAGTTAAAGGTTAAATGAATCCAAGACTGTAGTCCTCCAGTACTTATCGAAATGAAGTTGAAGAATATTTCATCAACAGTCAGCAGAAGTTTTAAAACTGTCACATTTAAAGTTTCCTTGCAGGATCTGGAGCAATTCTGTTTAATGTCCCTACCAAAATCACACTGGGGAAATTGCAGTATGCTTCTGTTTTCTTTCACAGTGGATGTCATTGATCTAAGTCAATTAACTTTTTGATAATTTGTTGCTTTATCATATGCATTTAGTGTACAAAGATATGACTGATTTCTATCAAGTTATAGCTAACAGAGATGTTTCCAATATAACACTTCTGTATACTTGCAGTTAAGGAATTGTGTGGATTTTTTAGTCAACAAATAGTGTTTTTGGACTATTACAGGAACAACTTATGATGCCAGCCATTACAATGCATTACTGAAAGTTTATTTACAAAATGAACATGAATTTTCACCGACTGAATTTCTCTCTAAAATGGAGCAAGGCAATGTGGAACCCAACAGGGTAATGGTTTTATTTAGATTGAGTGATTTTGATTAAATAGGTGTTCTCACTTATACTATGCCTATAAGTCCATTACATAAAGCTGAATCAGGTATTTAGGAGTCAGAACAGACTGTGTGGAAATGTGCTAGTTTCTAACATGTTAAGCCAAATGCTCAATAGTTCTCAAGTATTTTATATCATCACCATCTTCTATATTGAAACAGTTCATAAATGGTTATATTCTGATGATGTATTTTTGACTTGCTACAAATCATTGCAATGCAAAAGAATCTTCAGGGATTCCTGTTGTGTTGCAGAATTACTAATGTTGCCCAGATATCATAACACCTGATGATACTGATATCCGATATTTCAATTCTCAGTATCAGTGGATACCGATCTGATGTGGATTAATTTGCAAAATGAGCATAAGATGCACTAATCCATAGCCAACTGTGGTCTTCAAGGAAGTTTGGTTTTATTTACATAGGTAAAATAATGAGATTTATAGTCAGGTGTAAGAAAGTAAAGTAACATTCTATGAAGTGTAGGCCAAGAAATATTGCTTGATTAGTATCAACATCTAGGGCAATATTTATCAATAAGGACACAGGACAAAGGCAAGGAATCGGCCAACACCGATATTGAATACCAATAAAGGATCCATTATTAATAAAATACCTTATTCAGGACAGGGAGTTATTCTGTTTCATTTGTGATGTTTTGCTTTGAAAATGAAAATGTATATTCCAACTTTCCCATCTTTGTGGAATAATTTTACCTCCAGAATAACTTGGATTTTAGAATAATATTTTTGTCAAATTCGATGTGCCAATCTATCTTTCTTCAAACTGTTCGAACAAACTGGTCCACATTTCCGTCATCAGTACTAAAAATGATGTACTTTGAAATAAGGATGTGATTTGAAAGATTTCTTGACATCTAATGAAATGTTTTCATTTCCAGATATGAGTTTTTGAGTGGTTGCTGAACTTTTTCCTTTCTTCTTTTTTTCTTTCTTTTTTGGGATTTTTTTAAGGTAACATACCAGAGGCTCATCAGTGCTTATTGTTTGAATGGAGACATCGCAGGAGCAACTCAAATTCTAGAATTTATGAAAACAAAAGATCTCCCCGTCACAGAGGGTGTATTCAATTCATTGATCACTGGTCATGCCAGGGCCAAGTAAGTTGGCAGTACTAATGGATTAGGTCTTACCTTTCTTAAAAGGGTATATCCTGCTTACATTACATCATGATTGCACAGGCAGAAAATACCTTTATTAAACCAAGAAACTTTGGTAATAACTTTACTTTCCCAAAACATTGCACATTACAAGAGTTAGGGATGTTGCATCGTATGAAAATTGGAAAGTTTAGATGACCAAATCATTCATTAGCCAAACAGCAGTGAAGTTTCTTCAGTAGGAAAGTCATTTCTTGAAAAAGGTGACCCAGCTTCCTTATTTTTTAATCATCTATGCTCATAAATTATGGTTTTCAAAGTATGAAAATTTTCGGTACCACAAATGCAATAATTCCCTTCAAGAGGTGGTGCCAATATTTTTCATTCTGAAATATTCTTAATCCTCTGAGGATACAAAACCAGGTAATTTTTAAAGCCCTCTTAGTGAAAATCTGAAGTTGGGGGAAGTTGTGAATTTTAAGAAAGAGTATTGTGATAGTGTTTTTACACCTCAGGCCTCTTTTTATTCTCATTTCTTATTTGTCTGTTTTATCACACATTTTGTACACATTTCAGAGACATGGAGAATGCCAAGAACATATTGAATGTCATGAGGTAAGTAATGAGTCTGTTTCAAAGGATTCCATACCCACATTGGTTTTCTATTGTTAGTTGATAAACATGTTAAGACAATAATCCTCATATCTGATTTGAGACTATAGGTAATTTTTACAATGAAACCTTAGGGCTAAGACCGAATTAACAGGTACCATTGCTGCAGTATTCTAAAGGGTTGGCATTTTACAGCTTTGTGAAAATTGAAAAACACTTATATCAAAGGACTCCCAGTGTATGGGAATTTTCACACAAAACACTTGTATAATCCAATTGAAGGTACCCTCTTGGATCTGTCAAGCTTTTCTAAAACTAAAAATTTGCTAGTTGCTTGACCGGATGTAACTTAAAGTGGGTTTACATCTAACTGTATTGGGTATGTGTGGGATAAGTAATATTTCTCAGGAATCTTACAAATAATGATTGAAAGATAGTTGTGGAATATGAAAACACCTTTTGGAAACAGAAAGCACATATAAGCAGAAATCTTAAGATTTCATTTGGGTTTTTCAACACCTATTAGTATCATTTTTATTTTGAAATTCTGTAGGACTGTAGGTTTAGAGCCCAGTGCTGATACCTTTACCACTCTGATGGCAGCTTACGCTGAGAATGGCGAATTTGCAGAGATTGAAAAGGTAATTATAATGTTATATGAGAAAGTATTCTGAAAGTTATTAAAAATTATTGAAGGAGCAGCAACTGTTTAGTCTTGAATCCTAATGCAGGGGTTACACTCTTTCAAAAATATTGGAGTGGCCCAAGCTTTCTACTCAATATCCATGTTGTCAGCCCTTTTTAACTTAGCTAGATATGTAAATCTCTGGATACAAATTTTTCAGAAGCACTTGCAAGTGTTTTGTAATTCACCTAAAGTGTCTCCGTACTGCAATAAATATTTCCCTTTGGAATCTTCATAGGGTATGTCAACTGGCTAAGATTACTGGTTGTCTTTGTTTGGTATCACTTCACTGTCAAGTTCACAACAAAGGAAGTAGTGAGGGCTAGTGGTGAGGAGGTGGGATTTAGGTTGAGTAAGCCAGGGAATAGAGGGAGAAAGCCAGATGTATTGACTTTTGCCTCTGTGCTTAATTGTACACATTTTGTTTAACTATTTGTTGACAGACAATTGAGGAAGCAGAATCACAAAATGTCACTCTGAGTACTCGTCACATTCTCAGTGTGGCATATGCTCTAGCTGTGAGTGGAAACAGTGAACTCTTGCCCAAGGTAAGTATGCAAATTTTATTTGTTACGTGATTTGTTGAAGTGATGTTAGATGGTTAGATCAGATTAAATGAAACACCAACACGAATGTGTTATATAGTGTCAACTAGACAAATACGGTTCAAGTTCAGTTTCAAATATTGTTCAAACACATTGCAAGCCCTCCCCTTTAGTCGCCTCTTATGACAGGTGGGGAATACCGTGGGCATATTCTACAACCCCCAGCCCACAGGAGCCCAACCATTGGGGGGGGGGGGCTTGCTCGGTTTTGAAGTGATGTGAGAATAATTTATGTAACAATTCAAAGGTCAGAATTTTCACTAGTCTGGCTAGTATGTACATCTGTTGCAGACAGTATTAGATTTAGTTGCTTGTATCAACTTAATGTGCATGATAATGAAATTTGTAATGTATACCTTTTATGTGAATACATTGCAGAGAAGGTGCATGTATTTTGATGAATCATTAAATCACTAGAAGTGACAATTTCACCTTTCCATATACAGGATACTTTCATCAACAGTTAGTGTGTTGAGTGTTTTATAACAAGTGTATTCTTTTTGGAAGAAACCTAAAAGTACAACATATTGAAAAGGTAGTGAAGAATGCTACTGTAAAGTGATTTGATATGGAAGTTATTCCAGGGGGAGTGTAGAAGTTGGCCTCAAATTACCTTGTCTGCAATTTTGGAGTGGCCAGTTTGCCTACATTGTATTAAAGCATCTGGTTTCAGGGAATCAGCATACACACCAGTTTAGCAGTGAGATTGTCATGAACAATAGACACGTGGTTTCATGTTGAAATGCATTGTGTGAAAGGAGGCAGCATAAAGTATCCTATAGTCTCCATATTTATCATAGTAACAGTCTGTGGATTCCTGAATGTTTTTGGTGCAATGCTGGTGGATAAGAGGTATTGTAATTCACAACTTTTTCTCCCCAGATTCTGGAGAAAACTGAACTAGGATCTGGATTTATTCCAGGTAGGATTATTTTGTTTATGACACTACAGTTATGCTCTGTCAATGAGTCCTTGCAGAAGATATCTTTCTTTCTAATATGTTGCTCCTTTCTCAAATAGTAGTGATGTTTCACATATGAAAACTTGAAAAACTGTGATCTTCTATAAAAAGGTGCATACCTGTAGGTAGCTAGCAGTACACTCACACCCAATCCTTATTAACCACTGAAGGATGTCTGAGTGTGTGAGACTGGTGATGTGGCTCAATACGACCAGGTGAAAACAGGTGGTTTTACACCGCTGGAAAATGATATCGCCAGTTGTCATGTTTCATATAATTTGTTCATATTAGGATTGCTGAGTTCTGGTTGACATGTTGTGTTTTGGAATTTGACATCAGAGGTCTAGTTGGTTATCTAAAGTGTACTTTTGAGAAAAGAAGATTTTTGAAGGTTTCTTAGTATTGTTCACAACCCTGGAAAACACTGGAATGACTAACAGAAAAGACAGGAAAACTACAGTTTTGATTTCCCAGATTGGTTGTTTTGTTGGTAAGTTTGCAAGTGTAAAGGGGAAATCTCCTCATCCCAGACAGTTCTTATTCTCCCAACTAAGTTACTTTTAGCCCTGCCCATAACTGTCTTTAGCTTCTCCTTGTGCAGACACAAACATAGTTTACTGCTTAAGGCCATATCCTGGTGAGCATAAAAGGCCCTAATATGTAATCAAGCACTCTCTGTGCATGCTCTGTAATATGAGCTACTCTGCATCTTTTGAATTTTGTCACTCTGATGTCAATCAAAGAGCAGTCACCAGTTGAGACTTTTGCTTCCCCCCAAGTGAAAGTCATACTTGGGTGACAAATATCTGTCTTTAACTGATGTAGTTTCAATTTCCTTTTGGCAGACACAATAAATCTTTGTCTGAGTCTAATGGCAAGAGATCTGGATGAAGCAGCATTTGAAACAGTTAAACTCTTTGTGAATGTCAAAGATGATCGTTCAGAGAAGTTGGTGGAAGGAGAAACATTCAATCAGGGAAATTTCTTCATTGATCATGCAATAATTAAAAACATGGTGAGTGTGTGTTATATTTGGATTTTGCTGCAGTTTCTGCAGCTCAAGAAAACCAAGCAAAATCATGACATAAAATATTGGAAATGCTACAGTATTGCATTCCCTGGAGAAGTTATGCAGGTGTATCATCCTTAAAAATGGCCAAGAATCATCCTTAAAAATGGCCAAGATGGTCATGGGAAAGTCATGGAGTAACAGTTACATAGGGAATTATTGTTGCTGAAGTTAACCTTGAATGAGGCAACATTTTGGTCAAAATACAAACAAAGTCAGTGTCCTTGATGTGGATAAAATGACCTACAGAAAGATGTTTAGTAGGAGAAAAAAGTGCCATGCCAAAATATTAAGAAAATTGCACTCCTCCCTCCTATGTAATTGTCTCTAAGGATCATACAAATAGTTCTGTCATCATTTTTGGGGTGCGATTTTTGCCCAAAACGTATGAAAGTAGTCTCTGTAAAAAAATGATAAACTTTAAACCTTTTATCTGGCCCATATAAGTCTTGTAAGTTTTCTTTAAATATGGTGAAATTAAAGGTTACAGAATGTGTTAATGGAATGAGCACACATTTTGTCACAAATAGGTTTATACATAAAATTTGTTATGTAACAGTACTCACAATTCCTTCCCCCATGAACAGTAATACAAAGTCTTGCCGTTTTTGGTTGGGAGATGTGTAAGTACACTGGTTGACTGCAATCATGTTTTTAAAGTGATTTGAGTTTTTTGCAATAGTTTACTGTCTGTACAGTGCTTTATCAACATGCTATTTGACGATGATATCATTTATGTAAAAATGATGTTGTAATTTATTCAAAATACTACTCTTTCCAAAGTCCCCTCGACTCTCTTGTGAAGAGTGGAAGGGCGAAACCAAATGTGACTCCTGAAGGACTTCTGCTTCCCAAAGGAGCTACGTCCCCAAAAGGACAATAAACTTAACACAACCAACCTTTATTCAACCTTTATTCAATTCAAAGGAAACTGGCTTTGTTGGGATACGGTCATTTTGAGAAGAAAATACAATTGTCTAAAGGCAATGTTTTCTGTTAAGGACAAGAAATTTTGTATTGTGTATTTCAAAAACATGCTCATCAAAGTTTCGATGTTGCATTCTTTCTGTCTAGCCATTTGAGAAGTTATCAAAATATATGGATCAAATGATTGAACTGGGCCTACATTCTGCCCCCCACACAGTTGCCCTACAGGCTGCTCTTAGGCGGCGTGAAACAGGTAAAGTTATTGTTGCCTTTTTTTGCCCCTTTCATCTCATGAATATTCAGCAATGAATTAGTGAAATGAGCTGTACCGCCCATTCATACTGTAAATCTTCATTAGCCTGTTATGATATATATATGTTCTGTTATCTCATGGTGTGGCTGAGGTAGGGGTTAGGTTAGGTTAGATGAGGTTTAACGTCCCAGTTTCCAACCAATTGGTTCAAGTTGAGATGACCACGGCCTTTTTCCAGTTGTGGCTCACTGGCTTGTTTTCCCTACTCCATTGTTTATGCTGAGCACCAAACACAAAGGCAGCAGGTTCCATTTTTAAAGTCTTTGGTATGACTCGGCCAGGATTTGAACCCTAGACCTTCTGGCTGCAAGTCAGATGCTCTAACCACATGACCACTGCAGTCGGCTGAGGTAGGGATACATTGGTAATATATGGAGTAGGATGGAGACCCTATTGTATGCAGTTAGGCCAGTCAATATAGATACAGGATTAATACAAATGAAAAGTTTTCTGGCAATATGGCCTGTTAGATAAAGATGGTGGCATTTTATGCAGTGAGGCTCAGAAATTTGGTAGTTTGGGGTTTGATCCACAATTACTCTACAGTAAGCTGGTTTTTTCATCCAAGATCAGTACTTGGTTTGCCGTTGGGAAATTACCTTCTTAATTTCGAAGATTGCAAGGTTGAGTTAGAATGTTGAATTGGACCACCTGTTGTGAAGTTATAGTCCATATATGATCCATATGCCTTTACAGTTTCTCCCACCATCATGGTCACTTGGATGTGTAAATTAGTGTCCTTAAGACCTGAAGTAATTAACAATGTAGTTTTAGAAAGACCAGCAGAAGCGGCTTTGATAACTTTGGCAATCAGTGTGATTTGTTGCTGTTAGCCTTCTATGGAAGAACCATGTACATTGTCTTAGTTGGCATTATTGTACGTTTGTATTAAATTAATTTTAATGCTTGGAGTACCAAATCTGGCTTAGAATTAAGCCAAGGTCTGTTTGAGAAAGCTTGTGACAGGAGAATTACGATATCTTGTGACTGGAGAATTCTCAGTTATGTATGAGAGTGTTACCTTTATTTTTTGTCTAGGTTATGCTGAAAAAGTGATTGGCAGGATGAAGGAATTGGTAAGAAATTTATTTGTGTTTTCTTCTTTTAGAAGGGAAAAAATTTCGAAGATCAGACATTTATTCTCAATATATTGAAGGAAGAAAGTAGTAATGTAGGAATTCATGAACCAAGTCAGAACCTTGTATTACCCTAACTTGAGCAAAGGTAGACATTTATTCTTCACATATTGAAGGAAGAAAGTAGCAGTGCAGGAAGTCATGACACAAGTCAGAACCTTGTATTACCTAACTTGAGTATAAAAGCTAGAGAATTTTCGTTCATTAAAATTACACAGTGACTCCGTCAATGACTTCACTTAACCACATAGTGGACTCAGTGGAGTGACTTCTTACAACTCTGAAATATTATTACAGGCTTTCAGACTGACTCTACTTATCCTACACACTTCCCTTTTTGGAACTTTATTCTACTTTTCTGTTGAAAATCGTAGTTTATCATATATTAATTTTACAGAATACAAGACAGCAAATTAAGTTATTGACACATGTCTGAAAGAGTAACTATGGTGCTGTCAAGATTGCTCAGTAATGATGAATGGGGGCCTGCAAAAGTTTTCCTTTTATCCAACTTTTGGTCTACAAACTCCTACTTTTGTCCTGCCTTATTGAGAATGTGATCCTACTTGTCCCCGAGAGTCCACATTTAAGCCTGAAATTATGTAGTGTGAAACTGTTGTGGCATTATTAATGAATACTTTGGAAAATGATATGCTCTCAGAATGTGTCATTGTCATATCAAATCACATTATGTCCTTTTGACAGTTATTTGTACAGTACTAAGAAACTGTACATCTGATGAAGCCTGTGGCTTTTAAATTACATTTATTTCTCAGGTGTCTAACAACCTCAACTATAAAGATCAAATTTGGTTTCTTTTCACTCAAATGGCAGCAGCCTGAGCGTTTAACTGTGAGCCTTCTGGTTGATAAATCTCATATGTTTGCCTGCAACCACCTATCAAAATGGCCATAAACATTAGTTAGAAAGGGCAAGGCAAAAGTCACCAAAAATTTGAATAAGTATAATTCGTCCATGTATGGCTCCTTCATGTATGGCTCCTTTATATCTTGTGACCAAACTTTTGTTACCAAGTTCATGCAAGAAGACTCCCTGGTTTACTTTTAATGTCTAGTGTTTGTGTTTGAATTAAAAAAATCACGAAAGATAGTTTTGAGACGAAATTAGGGAAGCTTTGAAATATTGTACCTGGGTTGGGTTGAGGTGTCAAATATTTTCATAATAATGACCATCCATGAAATACATTACCTTCATAGCAGGTGTCGAATATGTACTCGTCTTTGGCGTACATACTCTAACACCTGCTGTGAACAGTGACAGAGATCATCCAATTTCGTTATATTCATGAGCCCAATACGATTTTACTCTCTCAACTGTTGATTGGTTTCAATATATGAATATTCATATTACACGAAAAGGCTTCTGCTGCAAAGTTCACTTTTACACAGTAAGTCAATGGGACTTCACTGTGTGAGCTTGAAGCGAGCGAAATCACAACACTAAAACCCCATTGACATTTGTCGTTCGAAAAAGCATCATAATCAAGACTTGCTTTAGTCGCTTTTTCATTGAATACTTATAATTCTGTTTGTTGGGTCCGTATATAGGAATAGTTAATAGCGTACAGTTTTTACGCAGTTTGACGAAGAATTCTTGCCAAAGTTCACAGACATTGGTATTACAAGTGCAGCCAATATAGGTGCAGGAGTAATACACGTCCGGAGGGCGGGCAATCAACTACACTGTAAATTTGTTTGCTATATTACTCCTTATGTCTCTTTATAAATTGTTTTGTCTTAATAACACCATACAAATTTCTTGGTCATGACAGGGTCTACCACTAAGAAGTCATTACTTCTGGCCCTTACTGGTAAAAAGATCTCCGAAAGAAAAGCAGAGTAAGTCACATACATCATTCTTGACCGATTTCAGCATAGGAGAGTAATATATGTTCTCAGGCAGACATGAATCCAGGGCTCAAAGAAGGGGTGAGGGACTCATTATGAGAGCACTGTAGGTACATCCACAGCAAGGGGGAGGCAGTATGGCCTTGTGGTCTCCCCTGTCTTAATTTTGGAAGAGGAAGCCCTTACATGAGGTTTCCTGGGTCCTCAGGGCTTAAGAATCATAATCAGGACAAATGTTTTTGCAATGAATGCACACCATAAAATAAATTTTATATTAGCAATCTTTAAAAATAGGTGGGTGTGGGGGGGGGGGGGGTGGAATTTTGAGTCTTAATTGGGATATGTCCCTGTTGATTGTAATGCAGGGGTTTCATTGGTCCTTGAAAAACCTGAAAGTGGTAAAATTTGATGGGTTCATTTTTAAGGTTTTGAAAGTGTTTGCAGTTGGCTAATTTCAAAGTGTGATCTAGGAAAATGCTTGAATTTTTGATTCCTTGCCAAAGGCAGAAGGAATCTATGTGATGGTGATGTCGTGTGTGTGTGTGTATGTATGTATGTGTGTGTGTGTGTGATGCTTTGCTTGTAAACACGGTATCTCAAGAAGGGTAACTATGACTGAGCTCATACTTGGTGTGTGGGTTGGTCATATTGAGTAGATGATCCCTATTGTTTTTGATGGAGGTCAAAGGTCATTTGGGGTCACAGGAGGTCAAAAGGTCAAAACCTTGTAAACTCGATATCTCAAGATGGGTAACTCCGAGGGATCTCATACTTGGCAGGTAGGTTGCCCATATTAAGTAGATGATCCCTATTCTTTTTGGTGGAGGTCAAAGGTCATTTGGGGTCACCAGAGGTCAAATAGTAAATACCCTGGAAATTGCTTGTAAACACGGTATCTCCAGAAGGATAAATGTGAGGGATCTCATACTTACCATGTTCATTGCCCATATTGAGTAGATGATCCCTATTGTTTTTGGTGGAGGTCAAAGGTCATGTGGGGTCACCAGTGGTCAAAAGGTCAAAACCTTGTAAACACTAAATCTCAAGAAGGGTAACTTTGAGGGATCTCATACGTAGCATGTGGATTACCCATATTAAGTAAATGATTTCTATTATTTTTGGTGGAGGTCAAAGGTCATCTGGGGTCATCAGAGGTCAAAAGGTCAAAACCTTGTAAACACGATATCTCCAGAAGGATAAGTGTGAGGGATCTCATACTTACCATGTGGACTGTCTGTATTGAGTAGATGATCCCTATTGTTTTTGGTGGAGGTCAAAGGTCATTTGGGATCCCTAGTGGTCAAAAGATCAAAACCTTGTAAACATGATATCTCAAGAAGGGTAACTGTGATGGATCTCATATTTAGCATGTGGATTGCCCACATTGAGTAGATAATCTCTGTTGTTTTTGGATGGAGGTCAAAGGTCATTTGGGGTCATCAGAGGTTAAAACATAAAAACCTTGCAAACATGATATCTCCAGAAGAATAAGTGTGAGGGGTCTCGTACTCACCATGTAGATTGTCCATATTGAGTAGATGATACCCATTGTTTTTGGTGGTGGTCAAAGGTCATTTGGGGTCACTAGTGGTCAAAAGGTCAAAACCTTGTAAATACTATATGTCAAGAAGGGTAACTGTAAGGGATCTCATAGTTAGCACGTGGATTGCCCATATTGAGTAGATGATCCCTATTATTTTTGGTGGAGGTCAAAGGTCATGTAGGGTCACCACAGGTCAAAAGGTCAAAACATTGTTAACATGATATCTCAAGAAGGGTAACTGTTAGGGATCTCATACTTAGCTTGTGTATTGCCCATATTGAGTAGATCATCTCTATAATTTTTGGTGCAGGTCAAAGGTCATTTTGGGTCACCAGAGGTCAAAAGGTCAAAACCTTGTAAATACGATAACTCAAGAAGGATAACTGTGAGGGATCTCACACTTGACATGTGGATGATCCCTACTATTTTTCGTGCAGGTCGAAGGTTATTTAAGGTCACAAAAGTCAAGAGCTAGTAAACATATTTCAAGGAGGATAACTATGAGGGATCACATACTTGGCCTGTGGATTGTTAATATTTAGCATGTAGGTCATTTTGGGTCGCAAGATTTCAAAAGCGTTTGACCGTATTAACATCATATCTCAAGTAGGATAACTGTGAGGGATCTCATGCTTGTCATGTGGGTGATTCATGTTTGTTACAATATATCAATATGGCAAGGAATCACTAAACCTTTTGGCTTTCTGGTGTTGCTTTTGTTTGATGGTAATGGAAAAGAGCTTGACTTGAATTGTAGAATTAGATCACTGAGTTTATAGACATGTATCTAGAATGCATATCTAGGAATGCTTGTGATCTTTTCATTGTAGTCATCAATGTATTCTAAAAAACATAATGAAATGAGATGCTTGGTACATGGAGAAAGTTCTGGGTTGTATAAAGTGCTTAATTTCATTATCCAGAAAAAGGTGTAAATACCTGATGTATTTCACTTCAAAATTATACTAAATATTTCATTTTATCTTTAGAGCAAAATGCAGTAAAGTAATCCTTAGATTCAAGTTCACATTTCACTCTGAATATTTTTGTCTCTTTTCTTTAGAGGTTAAAAGCTTGCTGGGTCTTATGTATGAAGTTGGGGTACCATTGAACATTGACACATTCTCTCTCTTCATACTGCCAGTCTTAAACTACACCTCGGAAGAAATGTTGCAAACTGTTCAGGTGAGGGCAAAAATCGATTCATGTATGAAAAAAATGGAATTGCTTTCCATTTCCTTGTAAAAGTAGAGATTTGTTTGACAGACATGAAGTATCCCACTGGGTCCAGTTTCAAAAATGAATCATTATCTTGTTTGCTTTCAGGAACTCAATGGTGTGGTGGACAGAGATCTTGTAAATGCTTTGTGTCGTCAGGAGGTCAAGAAAGGTCGTCTAAGTGGAGTGGCAAAACTTTGTATGTATTCACAATTTGTCAGCAATGGAAGAAAATGTATTTAATTTTTGTCTTTTATTTAGGTGGGAGGTTGTTGCCATGGAAACATTGCCACAGAATTGAGTAACAGTGTACATATTTAGACTGCCCACTTGTACATGACCTGAAATTTGAGTGTAACACTGAGGGGCAACAAGCAATTTACCGTTGCAGCTGGCAGAATATCCCTCAGGAATATGTTGTGTAAGACATGAGGAAACCAGATGTTACAAAGATTGCCCTCTCCCCCTCCTAAATCATTCCAATGAAATGAACAAATTACATAAATAGCCTTTGTAGACCCCAGAATAGCCTCTTTAACGTTTTAAGGTGGCATTTATTATATCCCCAGAAAAAGAAATAAAATTTTTATCCTGGGAATTTGAATTAAAAGTTACTGAAGGAGCTTTGCAAATGCACAGACAATCACATTACTTCATGAGGTGAAATTTAACCGTCTCATAAATTCAACTGGGAACAAATGAACTGCATTTGCTTATGAGCATCCACAATGAATTTACTCATGCTTGCTCAGTTTGGTCTGCAAGATATATGTGAAGATGCATTGTTAAAACTTACCCTGCAGACAGCTTATATATATACTGTATAGCGGGAAATTTCCACGAGGCTAATTTTTGGCGAATCTGTACCTTGTTCACATATTTGCGGAGTGTAGAATTCGCTGTTGCAGGCAACCAGCACAGTCTT
Source organism: Holothuria leucospilota (assembly GCA_029531755.1). NCBI lineage: Eukaryota > Metazoa > Echinodermata > Holothuroidea > Aspidochirotida > Holothuriidae > Holothuria > Holothuria leucospilota. The sequence goes on along the minus strand of CM055963.1, from coordinate 29,399,475 downwards.
GTACAAACTAACGAAAGTACTTTCACGGGTCTTAAATTCGGGATTAGATACTTGGTCGCGAAACGCGCGAAAATTTAACCCCCGTGAAAATTTCCCTCTATACAGTAACTACTTAAGAAGAGAGAGAAAATTGACTTTTGGTTTTTAATTTTTATGCAGTGGAGCAGTATGAGGACATGGTTGATGTGTCAACATTCAAGGCTAGTCTTGTGGGCTGTTTTGGAAGGTAAGTATCTGCACACATGGCCTAGAATTCCCTGAAGTGAAGAAGTCTTATGTTTTAGAGTTTTGAATCATGTATGTTTGCTTCAAAATTGTAAATTAGCATAGAAAACTGGCATTGTATTTGTGGACATGATTTAGCACTTTGCTACAAACATCTGTGTTTAAAACACAGTAAATTAAAAGAGCTGGCTAGCTCACTGTAAAGTGAGGATTGTTAAATTATCCAGTGTGTCTTGTTAAACATGGTGTATGGTGTTATGAATAGCAGCAGCTGCCTTGCAGTTTGCATGACAACCTCTGATAGGAAGTGGGCCTAGTTCTGGTCTGGTAATCAGTGATTATGTGGAAGTTTTACCAGTCTGATCTTTCAAGAGATAAAGTAGCTATTAGTATAAACAGGCCATGGGCAAGGACTGACTACATATTTACTCTTAGAAGTTCTCTTAATGGATTTAATAATGGTTGTTGTTAAAAACAGCAACACTTTGAAGAAAATAGGCTTAAAGTGTGAAACCTTAGAAAAATGTTAAGTTGCACCTTTGTTCCAAGCCATATATGAAATTCCTATAATATCAACACACTTTTTTTTGACTTGAGGTTGATTCTGAAGTCTTAATTGCTTTCCATCCTTCAGTTGACATTAAAAGTAGGCAAATTCACACTATGCCTTCAGATATAAGCCACTTGGATTGGTCAATGGCATGTGCAGATCAGTCTTGTGAGAATGTGGTGTGTAGTGTGCAGTCATGGAGTTACTACCCTGGATTTCACTCAGAGTAGTTAAATAGGTGTTTGTGGACGTTATTGCATCACATATCTCCGTGATTGTTGGACATTTTTACTTGTCAGTTGTACATTTTGTCACAATAGTATCTGTCATTCTGATGGGCATGCATACCATAGATACTCTTGTGCTATCCCTGGCAGCAAGTCATGCTTCCTTCACATAATACACCTTTATACAGTGTTCTAAAATGACAAGACTTTGTATTTAACAGTCCAATATGTCCAGCAAAATTGTCCTGTGGTAAAAAATCACCTCTTTGGATAAAAGAGTGTGTTGCCCCTGTGGTAACTTTTGTGACAAAAAATGAAAAAAAAAAACAGTGCAGAATACATCAACTTGAGCTTTAATAGCATAGTGATTAACTTGTAGTTTACATTACATGTAGTTGCAAATATCATGATAATGTGATTATTGAAAGTGCATACCAGTGTAGAATTGCTAAATTTTAAATAAATGTACTGATTGCCCCAGATCTCCAGATGTGGAACCATTTGTGAAGATTTTGAAGCATGCCAGTAATAAGTTTGAAGGAAACAGCTATGGGGAGAATGGAGTATCACTAGAAGGTAAGAATATTCAAGATTTTGTTTGTTTTTTTTTTCTTTTTTTTTTCATTTAGTAGAGATTGTTTTCATAGTGTGTCTTTCTTTTTGACAGTTTTGCAGGAAGTTTCAGAAATTGAGGACATTTGCCATATTAAATTTTAAATTTGTGGTGTAAGAGTTTTGGGAAAGCATAAGTGGTTGAGACATGTGAAAAGGAATGGATGCACACTCGTCTTGTTTAAATCTTTGGAAGAAGAACAAAGGAAACATAAAGTGAGAATTATTAGCATAGTGATTAATTAGTTGTTTTCACAACTTCTTAGTGTCTGTATATTGTTAAAGGTCGTGTGATATGCCACCAAAAAGAGCCGTTTCACTTCTCACTTAAAGAATTAAGTCCTCCAATCAAAGATCCGTTGGAATTATTTCAATATCTTTTACCGTTCTCAAAATATACATCTTCAAAGTTTGATGGTTTCTGCAGAAATTAATTGCCTATGCAAAAATAATGATGTGGAGTGTTGCACAGTGTTATGATTTCTTTTGTTAACCCTATATAAATTATCTCTTAATTACTGACCATATAGATTACAGTTTGGTGAGTGACATCAATATTTTTCAAGGAAAAAAATTTAAGTTTTTTAATAGACCCCTCAGGGACAAACAATGCTACCAGTGTCTGTGAAATTAAGGTTGAAAAAACAAAGGCTAACATGTGCCATATATGGTATGTCCCTCTTTCGATGTCACATATTTGCATATTTAGCTCATTGGAAATTGCAGCTATTTTCTGGATTTTTAATGCTTTTTACATCAAATATCCAACTATGTTATTTTCATGTCACCCGACCTTTAATATTAGTGAAAAGTGTACACTAAATGTACAGTCACTCAGTTTCAAATGAATGTATTCATCATGGATGAAGTTGTGTCCACTTGTTGGATTGGGTGGAAAAAATGGGAAGCTGGGAATCTTATGTCTGGGAAAATTTAGAATGGGGAAGGGAAGTTTTTTTCAGTCTTAGGGAAATATGGCTGTTTGTACATGAAAATAGCCAAAAATTGAGGAAAATGTGAAATGCTTCCTGGGAAGTACACATTTTCTGCAGCCCCATTGATTGGCCAGGTGGTTAGAGCATCTGCCTCTCAGCAGAGAGGTCAGTGCTTATGTTTGGGGTCAGGTCTTGCCAAAAATGCCAAAAATGGAACTTGTTGCCTCGCTTGGTGATCAACATAAGAGTTGTGTATGTTGTCTATGCATTGGGAATAATTTAATGTGAGCCCCCTCTCTGCCCTAGTAGTATTATCTGTGGGGGCGTAAAATGGATTTTTAGGGTGAACAGGTTTTGAAGGATTGATGTAGAGCCCCTTGAGCACTCAAAGAGAGGATATATGTGTATTAAAAATTTTCTGTACTGCTTTATTAGATTTTATTGTTCCTTTTTTTCACAGAATACATTGGAACGATACTCTATGATACAGTAGCTTCAATTCAAGCAGATAATTTAATCAGCATGAAGCCACACTTACAGCTGCTCTTTTCAAGGATGGCTGAAGAGGTAAGAAAACATAAAAACTCTGATACAAAAGGCTTCATGAATGACAACACTAGATACAGTCTATCTATGATTGCATCGATTAAGACATTTTTCTTCTAAAATATGGATATTTAATTTGTAACAACTTTTGTGCATGGCTGAAAGACTGATTCCCGTTGCCTCAAATTCTTCCAGCAAAGTTAAGTATCTTTAGCACCTCCCATGATGTAGTTTTATTGTGCAAGGCCAATTCTCTTCTACTGAAGCCATTGGAGCAGCTTGCTGACCCTTTCCAAACAATCTGCTGCCTGCCATATTGTAATTGAGAATCCTATCCATTGAACCATTCTCCTGTTTAATGTACATTACATGTCACTTGATCTGTTTATGTCAGTGTCAGATTCCAGTCTGAGTGTCTTTGAGGAACAGTTTAAAGTAGCCATGTTTTTATGTCAACCAGAACACCTTGGCTAATCACAAACTGGAAGGATTTCATTGTAAATGTATTTTGGGGGAACAAGATTCTGCCGTAGTTGTAAGCTTGCTAAAATGTAAGGGAAGTGAGCCAGCCTTAGACCAAATTTTTAAAACTATGATCCTGTAGTTTGCAGAATCTTTTCAGCTGTATTTATTGGGTGGTAATGTTCCCACCCAATAGAGATTTTGCCTACATTAATTTCTTGGTGCTGGAAGTTAACTGTGCTACTCACATTTTACGAGTTCTGTTGGCATTGTTGGAGATCTAGAGGCGTCAATTTTTGGCTCAGCTCAATACAGGTAGATTCTTCATCTTAGAGATGTCTACAGTCTACAGTTTCCCAAATAAATTGACCTCTAAAATTAAAGGTCTACTATTTGAGCAACAGAGTTGATTTCAAAGCCATTAATCATGAATCTTTTTTTTGTATGCCCTAGTGGCCCATGGGCCTCCATTTGTGGCCCACAATGTGCATGTAGATGGCCCCTAAAATACTTAACCATGCTCTGGATATTGTCTCAGAGTTTATATGATATCCGCATTAGGGCTTATATCAGTTCAAAATTAAAGCCTGTATCACATGACTTTTATGTCACAGGAATTATACATCAATGGACTGAGATTTAGAGGAATCCGCAACATCTTTGACAGACACAGGATTCTGGGCCTTAAGCAGGTGGCTTTGAAAATAGTCGACCCCAAGGAAAGGGAGGAGAAGAAAGTAGAGAATCTGGATTTGTTTTCTCAAGAGGTAAGACATAAATAAAAGTATTTCTGTGTAATTTCTGTATGATTGGTGTGTATGTTTACTACATTTGTTAATCAAATATTTCCAGAGTTCACTCTTAAGCTGGTTTACCATTTTTTCTAACATGACTGGACAAATTGGCACTTAAAGGGGTATTAATAATTCCAAATTGAGTCATTATTTTGATAATGAGGAAAAAAGAGTAGTCATGTAAAAATTTACATTTCATTTTTCTGGGATATTCATACATTTATACTGGAATGATTACAATTTCTGTCTTCGCCACCAGGATGTGGATGTTGCTGATTTGGAGAAGCTTTGTACAGAAATGAAAGAAAAAGATGGAAACTACAGGGGACCATTGAGGGCGCTGTTACTGCATCATTGTTCTGCTAATGTGAGTCAGATGTGAAAGTTACATGCAGGGGAGGTGTGCATGTTTTGCATTTAAGTATAGCTGCTTGCAAAATAAGATTGTCCAAAACATACCGTTAAGTTTATGGCAATGATTCTGGTGAGTAAAACCCCTAAGCATTGTTTGAAATAATAGGTTTCAGGGACTGTTGTTCTGATGTGGTTTCAAAGTAAGATTCCAGGGTCTGCTATGATCAAAGGAAGTGCAGCCCTGCTGTCCCTTTCATTGTCTGTGAATTTATTTTTGTCATTATTGTTGTCATTTTCTGTTTCTGAGTCAGCTTCATCGTAATTTTCTTTGCCCATAGCAACGACAATTATAACGGTTATCTCAATGGTATGACATAGTGAATTTCTTGAAATTTAGGTAAAGTAATGAGCCAAATGCAATGAAAGTGTAATTCAATGATAATAATTTCAATAATTCAATAATAAATGACAGGCAGATATATTGACTTAAAATATGATGTCCTCTATGATCTTCTGTAGAATTATGACAAAGCGATGGAGGTGAAGAAGCAGTTTGAAGAGACTGGCTACGACTTTACTGGAGCCATGTATGCATCGATGATCTCAATGTGCTGTAACCTGGAGAAGACATCTGAGGCTATGCTACTAAAGAAGCAGTTGTAAGTTAAAGACAGACACTCATCACCCCAAGTGCACTTTTGGTTAGGGGGTATCAAAATTCTCAATTGGTGACTGCTCTTTGATTGCCATCAAAGTTGGAAAATTCAAAAGATGCCAAGTAGCTCACATTTCACACAATGCAGAGAGGGTGTTCTGATTACACATTAGGGCCTTGCATGCTCACCTAGACAAGGCCTTAAGCAATAAGCTAGGTTTGTGTCTACACAGGGAGGAGCCTAAGACAGTTTTGGGAGGGCCTAGAAGTAACTTAGATAGATGGGAGAATTGAAACTGCCTGGGATGACAAAATTTGTCTTTTAAGTCAACTTTGTAACACTTTTCCATTGGTTGATTAACAACAGTGTTATTAATAATTACAACAGTAGTCAGTCTTGTACAGCATAGAATAAAACAAAAGCATTGCTGACAGACTGCTGCGGGTGTGGTAAAATACAATTTATAACGTTTGGAGATAAAATTTCAAGGGGTGTTTTAACTTGTTTTAATGAAATAGTTAAGTGAGTTTCAGTCAGATAGGCTTCAGCATGATGTAATGATGGATCACAAAAAGTTTTGGTTCACAATGCATAGATATGTAGCTGGAGGATCTTTTACTTTTACAGTATCAGAGCCAATGTTTCATTTTATGTGAGTGTAGAGTGCAGTAGGTAATGCTTTTTAGTTTGTAGGGATATACTGTCACTTTAACTCTGTATTCTACTACCTTGTGGATTGGTTACAATCATTCTGCTTAATCTGCAAGCAGCTCCCTTAATTACTCAGACGATTGCAATCTTATAATACTGACCCATTTGATGTGAAAGTTTGTATTATTTGGTCATGTTGGAGTTACAGTTGGAGAATTTTATGTGATATGTTTGCTAATAATTCGTAATAATTAATTAATAATTCAGGCCTTGAAGGGCAGTTGTTTTACGACACTAAGTGACCACAAATGTGGGAAAACCCTATATAGCTTATGATTTACAACTTCACGTTGCGTGGCTAACCAACTCAACAATTTAGATCAAATTTGGTTTCCTTTGAAAAGCCACTTCAGATGAGAAAACTGTAGATTGCTCTTGGATGAAAAACCCAACTTACTTTGACCAGCTGGGGATCGAACCCCAAACCTCCCGGTTGCCAAGCTTCATCGCTTCAAATGCCACTGCCTTTATCCACTCACCCACAGCTCTGGTTTGCTACACCCGTGCATATGTAGTAGTGTGTGTACATGTCATTGTATGTACACCAGTGGTACTGTTTCTTGACTTGGATGGATAGTTTACTTTATGTATGTTCACATAAAATTTGTTTTGCTTGGCTTTTTGAAATATGTCATTGATGAAATGGTTGGTCTCAGTATGCACAACTTTCCAGATGTATTACATCCCATTCAGTCTGTGGTGTAGGGCTTTAAAGGAAAGTGGCAGTTGCCTGAACTTTTGTTTAAAATTACCAGTAGGACTGGTTAAAACCATTTAGCATTATCCAGAGTACCTTCCTGGATGACCAAGGTGATTTAATCTTATATTAGAGCAAACATATGAGTAACCTTAGTTCCAGCTCTATAAACTCATTGACCAGAGTACTTCTTCTAGAGCTGTAAAAAAATTCTAAGCTGGGACCAATCTTATTTGTTCAACTTAGTAAGACTACACTTGGCCTCTAAAGCTTTTTAAAGTTGAGTCTTATACTTTCTTTATTTGCAGAAAGGAATTTGACCCCAACTTTCAGCTTGATGTCACCAAGTATAGGATGCTGGTCAACAGATTAAGTAAAGAAGGAAAAGTGACAGGTGTGGGGTTTACAGTTTTGTAAAAATTTCAGGCCCTTGTTTTCTTGATATGTGAATTTTTTCTGTTAAGTGTCTGCCAAAAGATAAATAGTCTTGCATGAAAGATACTTATTTTTATGGCTGGTTAGAACACTAGACTGAAACCAGAAGCATTTTGGTTAAAATTGGTGCGAAATGCTGTACGGTATTTAATTTGCTGACAGAGAAGACCAGTTTGTGCATATCAGTATTTTGCTTCCACTGAATAAAAGGAAAAGAGGATTGTGTGCAGAAGCTGAATACCAAACTGCCAGGGTAAAAACTGGGTTTTTTTTTGTTGGGTGGGGTACTGGTATTCTACTTTGCAAGATTTGAAACATTGTCTTAAGTAAGGTGGGGCTTGGAGAAATGTGAAAAAAATCATCTTGCAAAAGTTGAAGTAAAAACCAGTGCTAACAAAGACAAAAAACTGTCTGTGGATTTTATCTTTGTTTCCATTCCATCAAAAAATGGGGGTATATGTGGTTTATGTTTGTATAGAAGGAATTCGGAGGGGGGAGGGGGGGGGTGGAAATAGACAGAATATAGACACTTACCTTCCTGGTTTTTGATTCCTTGCCATAGGCAGGCAAGGAATCTATGCCATGGTGATGTCGTGTGTGTGTATGTGTGTTTGTGACAGTCATTTTAATCGCAATATCTCAAGATAGGAATGACCGATACTTTTCATAGTTAGTATGTAGGTTTGTCATGTTGAGAGGAAGAACCCTATTGTTTTTGGCAGAGGTCAAAGGTCATTCGAGGTCACCAGAGGTCGAAGTCCAAAAACCTTGTAATCGCGATATCTCAAGATAGGAATGACCGATACTTTTCATAGTTGGTATGTAGATTTGTCATGTGGAGAGGTAGAACCCTATTGTTTTTGGCAGAGGTCAAAGGTCATTCGAGGTCACCAGATGTCAAAGTCCAAAAACCTTGTAATCGCGATATCTTAAGGTAGGAATGACCCATACTTTTCGTAATTGGAATGTAGCTTTGTCATGTGGAGAGAAAGAACCCTATTGTTTTTGGCAGAGGTCAAAGGTCATTCGAGGTCACCAGAGGTCAAAGTCCAAAAACCTTGTAATCGCGATATCTCAAGGTAGGAATGACCGATACTTTTCATAGTTGGTATGTAGATTTGTCATGTGGAGAGGTAGAACCCTATTGTTTTTGGCAGAGGTCAAAGGTCATTCGAGGTCACCAGATGTCAAAGTCCAAAAACCTTGTAATCGCGATATCTCAAGGTAGGAATGACCCATACTTTTCGTAGTTGGAATGTAGCTTTGTCATGTTGAGAGGAAGAACCCTATTGTTTTTGGCAGAGGTCAAAGGTCATTCGAGGTCACCTGAGGTCAAAGTCCAAAAACCTTGTAATTGTGATATTTTGAAGTAGGAATGACCAATACTTTTCATAGTGGGTATGTAGATTTGTCATGTCAAGGGGGAGAACCCTATTGTTTTTGGCAGAGGTCAAAGGTCATTCAAGGTCACCAGAGGTCGAAGTCCAAAAACCTTTTTCTTTTTTTTTCATTTTTTTGGTTATTCAAGTTTTGGTTCAAAGGTCATGTGGCATGAGTTGATGTGAGCAGGGGTGAAATTGTGACCACATCATAAAAAATGATGAAGTAGAGAAGTATAAATTTGATGGATGAACCTCAGTGTAACAAAGCACCCCCCTTTCGGCAAGGAATCACGAAGCCTTTTGGCTTTCTGGTGATATTTTAGAATTTAAGATTTGATCTGTTTTGTGGATACCAGGATAACTGAATGGATAGGTCATAGATGGTTACTCCATCTTGATCCTACTCACAGGCCTGTTTCAAAGTAAGTTTTGTGTTTTTCTGTTCAGTTAAAATTTAAATGTAAGGGTTTGTTGTATATCATTTGTGTTGATACAGAAGCTATTCAACTCTTAGAAGAGATGGCTGAACACGATTCTGACAGTGACCGGCTGGAAAAAAATATGTTCCACATGTTGAATGATTTAGCCAAAGAAGGACTGACCAGTGAGGTGCAGCTTCTCTTTGACAACCTTGTCTCCAAAAATGTTGTGAAAGTTACCAACAATTTGATTGGACCACTGGTTACTGCCTACATTGTCAAGTAAGTGGACATCATTACTGAAAGTGAGAAATTAAAGAAGGGGTGGAGAGGAGAGGAAAGTAGAAAATTGAGGAGGGGGGAATAGGGAATGGGGAATGAGAAGAGGGAGGAACGGAGTAGGGAGAATGGGGGAGGGGTAGGAGAGTGATGTGGTGGTACATGATGTCCTTAATTGGTATTCCTCAGTAATGTCATGTTGATATTGGACCAACAAAAAATCTCTTTGAAAATTCAAGATTCCTGGTGTAGAAAAATTGGTTTGGTGTTTGTGGATTGAAGTAAGGTCACTACATTATGTAAAGAGGCAGGACAAGACAATGCAGCTTGCTATGAGATTGATTTGAAGGAAAGAAAACAATTGTCCCATTTCTTGAAGGTTTATATCATCCCCAGCTTACATAATATGTGGGTATTAAATGGAAGCAAAAAGCAACTATTGCATACAAAATACATGGAAATTTCCTCTGATGTCTGAATGACCAAAATTAAGTTCAATTTTGTGGAAGTCTGTTTATTTTTGGAATGTTGCGATGTGAGATTCATAGGTCTTTGGGGGGATGAAAATTTCAGTAGCTGTGATCCAGCCAGATATTGAATCTAGAACTAACCTGTTTGTATGCTTCATTGCTTTAAATGTTGTAGCCTTTATCCACTCAGCTGTAGGGCCTTGTCAAATATTTGTAAACATTGTCCCAAGTTTGTAGAGATGTTTAACCTCCAACTACTTAATCTTTTCTGCTCATCAGGGATGACATGACCGGTGCTCTACTGTGCATCAGCGACTGCCAGACAAAATACAAGTTAATGCCCCACTTTCATGATATTTTGGTTCGATTGGTTGAAAAAGGCAACACAGAACAGCTGCAGAAAGGTACAGGGTTAGACTTTATCAGTTTTGTGTGTGTGTATTTTTTTTTTGTAGGTTTATCTCCTGCCTATGTACACAATTTGTTGTGTTAATCTTACTTGTACTACTAATAGAGCCTTTTGCAACTCAGAATTGATGTGGGTGACAAACTTGTAATGTATTTATTTGTCATGATAAAAATTGAGTTTTATATTACAAGGGAAATAAAAAATCAGAAATCAGCAATGTTTACAGTCACTGGAATTCATGGAAAACTTTCAAAATACTGCTTGGTGAAAACCCGCCTTACTATGGATTGAACCCTGAATCTCCTAGTTTTGAATTCTGCCACCTTTATCCCATCAGTGATTCATCTGGAATGGTTGTGCAATGAAAACAAAATGAGCCATTTGTGATCCATAATTGATGTCTTGTTTCCTTGTTTCCAGCAATGGATTTTGCAAGTGAACATCACGGTGATCTAAACATGCTCTATGATCTTATTTTTGCATTCCTCACTACTGGCAAGCTGAAGGAGGCTCAGAAAGTTATTGAGGTAAGAGACAGGAACATCTAAAGAACAGAAAGCTGAGGATTAGGGGTGGGGGTTGTGGCAGTGGAGAGAGGGGGACCTGCAGTTAATAAGGCACAATTTCTTTCCAGGAAAGGGTTGCTTTTACCTTTCTGGTGTCACAAACTGATCTCCACAAGATTTGACTACAAATTTGCTTCAGAAATTTTCAGTTGCCTAAAGGAACTTACGTTCATTTGCATATCTACCAGAATCTAAATAATTGAGTCCATCCTCAGTGAAAAGAAGTCCGCTACAGCTGCCTGGTGCACCTTGGCCACACTGTGAATGGTTTTTATGCAATGCTTGCATATGTTACCTCATACCTTGTTGTAAGATTTTGACCAATGATAGAACACAAAAGAATTATAAATATTCATCATTGATACCATGAGCATAATGTCTAATGCTCCAAAGAGATTGAATGAATTCTTACAGTTTGCAATCTGCAATGCGAATCCGAACAATCAGTGATATTTTCTAATTAGAAAATTTAAGAATCAAGATTTTTATTCAGCCAATGTTGATATAAAAATTGGTACAGCAGCAGTTTAGACATTGCCTTACATTCCCATTACAACAAAGATTAAAAAATGAAAATTAAAGAATAAGAATATAAATAAAGTAGGTCAGTTAATCAGAGATGGTATGTGATGGGAGTCAAAACCTACTTGTTAAAATTATTAAAAGTACAAACAGCTGAAGGGTAAAAACTGATTGTTAAACATTTGTTGCTATAAAAGGTTCTAAAACATCAATTAAAGGGTTAAAAGTTAAACGTGTGGTTAGCCGGATGAGAGTGGTTGTCTTTCATGATTGAGACAATGTAGAAATCTGACAGTAAAGCTAGCATTATGACCAACAGCTCCTTGTCTTAGCAAAATATTTTCTTCTCTGCAGCAAAAGTGTTTCATAGTATGAAATAGTTGTTGATGTGTATTTAATACTGTATATTATCACTCATGTTATGATGTACCTATGCATGCATACTTATGAAACAAGCCCAATGAAACTTTTGTTTTTTTTTCAACCTGGGTAGTATTATGAATGAATTAAAACTGCACAATTCAAATGACTTGAACTTACTATTTAAAAGGTGTGATTTAAAAAGTTGGACATGCATATAGTGTAGTTATGTAGTATATTTACATCAACGGTGCAAACACAACACAAAACGAATTTATATTATTCTTATGTATAGACTCCTGGTATGGTGTCCAGGGACCGGAGGTTGCAATGGTTTGCAGAGAAATGTATCAGCTCAAACAAATTGGAGCCACTAGAACAGCTGGTGGCCATTACCAGGGACCTGTATGGCTGTGACAGGGATAATATGCACTTCTACTTAATTCAGTATTATGGTAAGTATCAGGGCATCTTGACAGGGTTAAAATTATTAATTGAGCAGTGGTTCCCAATCATTTCGGGCTTACCCCCCACCCCCTTCCCATTGTCCCTCTTCCCCATCACCACATAACATTTGAAATAGTTTTGATATACCTGGAAGTGTAAGGTAAATAAAATGTGCAAATTTAAAGCAGTGACAATGAATTTGGGCCCAGTATTCCCCTGTTCCACATTCTGTCCCTGAGACTGTCACAAAATCTACAGGTGGAGGGTATTACCCTGTTCGGGAGCTACTGTTATAGCTGGCCATATGTGTTTCTGAGTGTGGGATAGATTAATGACCATAGTACAACGATGTTTAAAGGGATAGAAAGAAAAGGGAACTGTGGATATGTAGGGCCCTTTAAACCAGGCTTGACTAAATCATTGTTTCCCATCATAAAAAGAAAAAAGAATTCCATGACTGTACTATGAACCTACTTTATACAATTCTCCCCTAACCCTTGGTTGAAGATATACACTGATATACATGTAAGACTTAAACTGGAATACTTAATGTACTTTAATATGTTGAAAGTAGATATAATTTACAAAGCAAAATCATGCATTGGGATGTCGCTTGCTGGAAGGGGTCTAAGCATAGACATGGTTGACAGAGTTGGATGTAAAGGTCTGTTGTTTATTAAAGAGGTTAGCCAGTTAAGGTTTGTGTCTCTTGAAGCTCCTAGCTCCATGGGAGCAGTTTAAGGTTATCACCTGAGGCTTTGATAAAAAGTAACAGGCCCAAGCTCTGTGACATTACAAGTAATGTGAGAAACAGACTTTTTATACACAAATGTCATTATTGGTTGATCTGATAGAAGGGCAGTCATGGCTGGGACTTGCAACAATCGATATTTGTGGGTAGACTTCTGCAATTGGTGAAGGCTGCCTGGAATATTATTCAAGTGCCCAAATGAATGTCAGTAGTGGCATTAAAACTAACCCACCATCCTCCCCCCCCCCTCTTCTCCTCTATCCCAAGCTCCCAGATGTTCAATATCTGTAGGTGCAGTTGGCAACCATTTTCATCGCTGAGGTCATCAAACTTCTTGTACCTTTATATGTCTGCAAGGGTATTAATCATTGCAATGTGATTAGAAAAGCTCCCTACGATTCTTTTTCTAAAATATGTCATCTTTTTCATTTGTAGCAAGAGCAAAAAATCCTGAAAAGTGCTTACAAGTGTGGACCAACATGCAAGAAGAGGGCATCATACCCAAAGACAGGACACTTCGGTATCTTGCTAATGTCCTCAACACTCACAACATACCAGTCCCCTTCGAAGTACCAGAGCTACCAGTCCTGGCAGAAGTTAATGTAGAGGTTTGTGGACCAAATATTTCCCTTCCTCGTTCAAAGTTCTTTTTAGATGATGGAGAAGATTTATAATCTAAAGGGTAAATGTAAAAAATGAAATCTGTATCTTGATGGGGAATGTTTAAATAGAAATTTAAAAAAAGAGTAGAAGTCAAAAGAGGCCCAAGTTCAAAATTTATGCAGAAAATGTTGATTTTGATACATCCTGAGCATTTTATGTGCCTTCTGGTACATATCAGTGAAATTCTGAGCTCTTTGCTTGGGGAATGAAATCGTTGTAATGATGACCACTGTATGACGTTAATGTTTTTTTTTCCCCTCCCACAGCAACCAGAAAGGCTTCCATCTGAAGTAGAAAGAATTCAACGACAGCAGCATGATCATCCCATTATAAGTCTAGCAAAGGCAGGGGTAAGGCACCTATAGAGATTCAGTGCAACCATGTGACCTGGAAGTAGATTAACTGTAAAATAATGGCTTACTGTTAGAACAGACTTAATTTTGCAAAACTTAAAAATGTATCAGCCTGGGGTTAAAAAAATGTCTAATTCAGGGGTCAGCTAAAGAATCTCATTCTTCCAACTCCCATATTCATAGCTTATTCGGTTGCAGAGATTTAAAGTGTTGAAATGTATTTACTTAATTTGAAATAGTTGATTGCACAATAAGTTGTGATGTCCTTCTTGTACAACTCACATTCCCCTCTTTTTTTTTCTTTCTTGCAAATTAAAGGCTTACATGACCTAGGACGAATTACTGAATGTTGAAGTCATTAGGAAAAACATAGCAAAGTAAAGACTGTTATCCAAATAGTACAAAAGTGACATCATAATTATTGTGCAATTTGCTATTTTAGATTGAGTGAATCAACTTGAACATTTTATATCTCAGCACAGGAACGACCAAATTTTGTCACCAAAATTTCCCAGCAAAGATCTTCCCAGATTCCTTATTTTTTCCACCCTTGGTTTAAGTATCTTGTTGTGAGTTCAGTTAATATTTGGGAAACACAGCCACCATTTAAGTGAATTAGAGGGAGGGATTGGTCACTTAAGATGAGCCACCTGTTACTTAGAATCTATTTAAAAAAATATTTGCATATGAATAAGTCTGTGAATAACTTATTGGTTGGAGATGTTTTATAAAATTAAGGGTCTGATGCATGTGTGGCACTTTTGAATAGGAGATGTGAATTTTGCTATCGCTTAACGTTGTTTTGACCGAATTTCCCATACCCAAATTAGGTCTGATATGTTATAAAAGAGGAACTTAAAGCATTCTGGTGATACTTTTATTTCATTACTATTTATACAGTTATTAACAACTGAAGTTATCTTATTTTTCTAAGCAGTAGTGAACTTGGAGTAAGCAGTGTGATGTCATAGATCAAATTAGTGACTATTGTTTGTTTATCTTTACAATTTGCCTGCCTGTTTACACTACAAACATCTGATGCATTCGAACAAGCAACCTTATGCAATCCATGGTTATAATTCGTGGTTGAAAAATAGAGAAATGTAAAACATGACATTGTCTCCAGTGTGAATCTGTGACCTTCAGCCTACTTCCTCCAAGTAAACTGTTTTTAGAAGTGTGGTTTTCTTCAGCTTGTAAATATTTTGATAACCCAAAATAGTCAACGAATTGGTATTTCAAGTGTGGAATATTTTTTAAAACTTGATCTGAATGATATGTATGACCTGTAATAATTCCTGTGTAAGAAGTAATCCTTTGAGGCCCAGATTTATTTTCAAAAAAATAGTGGATACAGCTACCATGTGAGTGTTGTGAAGAGACAATCATGATAATGTTCAACAAAATAATACAATTATTCTTGGTGTAGCTATTTCCTGAAGCTTCAAAAGAATAAATTGGAGGTATTTAGAAAACAGAAGCAATGATCTGTAAGAAAATGTAAAATGTTTAGTTGTAAATTAAGTCTTTGATTTGTACTATAGTCAAAATCTTTGAAACTTTTACAAGAATGATAACTTGTTTCCTTTTATTTGTTTTGTTTTGAAGAATATGGTTGAGGCAGAGAGACAACTGGAGTCTGCCCAAGAAGCAGGTGAAGAGGTTCCATTGGGGGTCTATCGAATCATGATGTGGGAGGAGTTAAAGAGGGGCAATATTGAAGAATGTCTGGCATACAGGGATCAGTAAGTTACTCCATGTATCTGTCACTTTAATTGGTTCCTTTTATGCAGTATCATCCATTCATGAATGCTTTCTGTTTTAGATGAATCATTAACTATTGATAAGGATGAAAAAGTTCATATGCATATATTGGAGGCGACTTACAAGGCCACTTTCAAGTTTTGTGAGTCTCTTGCTGAGTGTATGTCAGGCAAGTGATTATGACTGACAATGGTTGTTGACTGATACCAAAGATAGGGACACATGCACGCTAGGCCATATGCTTATCCGCAGTGCATAGATGGCCTTATTATGTTCCCTACCATGAGACAGCTTAGGCTAGAATTTGGGCAAATTTGTCTCAGTTTTGTGATAAGTTGTAAACCACGTCCATTAGTTTGTATGCACAAATGCACTCTGGGTTGGCTTGTGAGGTCATGGGGGATGTATGAAGCTTTCTGTGTTTGTTTAAATTTTGGAAATCAGTCTTGTGTTAGCAATTAATCATCAAGATAGAAAAGATTATTGAGCAAGTGATCATGTTGGATATTCAGTTGAACCTGTTCAGTTGACTACCTATAGGCAAAACACTTGTGGGAACTTTTGACATTGGGATGGATAATTGAGTTATGTTTATCTGAGGAGAGTAATTGATAAAAGAGTTTGGAGTATAGTATGTTTTCAGAATTAAGCTTTTCCTGTTGGCACTTCAGGAGCTGGAGTCATAAGTTGTAACAAAGGTCAAAAAATTAATGCACTGTGTAAGCACTTTCCAAAGTGGTATTTATAAAGTGAACTTAATCTTTGTAAAAACACATGTGGTCACTGTAGCAAATGGACTGAACTGATTGTGTCTGCTGTAGGAGCTAATTATGCCATATCTTAAGCCGATCCTATTGACTGTTATTTTTAAAACCAGTGCACTAGTGGTCACCTGTACTTATACATGTGGTCAGTCCCATACTTGGGTTAGTCCAGGTACCATATCTCAGTGAGTGCTGCTACAGTTTTTGAACTTAAAATTGCTCTAAAGCTTGCATCAAGTAATATATTAGTTACACACTTTTTTGTTTGTGAATGTTGACTGAGCAAGGTATGGTGTGTAAGTCAGACTTTCACTAGTTAAATATTCTTTGTGAATCTAGAGTATGTATTCTTATGTGCACTTGTTGGATATTCCAAGTATCCCATAATTCTGTTGGTTAACCTCTGTGTCTGAAGGCTGAAGGGGAATGAATGGTGTGGAGGCATGGGGTGGTTGTTTGGTTACTGATTGTCTTTTTTTCTTTGTCTTAATCATAGTTGACAGAAAGGTTAACTCCTTTATGTGATATTAATTTTCCTATGTTGTTTTCACAGGTGCATGAAGTTCAGTGATTTTGTAAATACCAGAGAATTTAACAACAGATTACAAATAGAATATGTGAAGAAAGGCAATATGGAGAGTGAGTATTTCTAATGCTGTGCTAAAGATGGCGTAATAAACCATTTTGACCACTGTTGTTGTCTAGGCCATAGTATCTGAGGTGAAGGCCACACATTCCAAGGCTGAGGACATACCCTCCAAGTCCCAGGCCACACCTCCTGATACCAAGGTCACCCTTTCATATAATGATAAAGTTTACAATGCAATAGACCTAAACCTAACCACTTCAATGTGTGTTATAGATTATACAACATGATTCAGTAGCATACGTAAGACTTGGTGATACACGCTTCTAAATGTTTACAAGGGGAAATGATTCTTTGGGTCGGAATAATGCATGTTTGCATAGGGTCTTTGTTGAAGTACAATGCATCATTCACTAGCTGGCCTAAAAGAGGCCTTCCCTAAATTTTCAAGGCCATGTCCTCAGGTATAGTGATATAGGATAGTATATGTGTGCTGTAATTAAAGGGAAATATTGCGTTTGTTTTACAGAAAATTTTCGTATTTTTGAAACCAATTTTTATAGATACAGAATGATAGATAATTCAAAATAAGGCAGTATGGTAGCTTTCTTTCTGATGAGAACAAAGGTTCTCATAGAAAGAAATTCAGTCACTTGATGCTCAAGTATATTTTGTTGGCCCATACTTTCAAATGATGCAATTTTGCTAACTCTTGTAATGCATAATATTTTGAGGAGATAAAGCTATTGCTGGAGTTTATTGGTGATACTGTATGGTTTAATAATGAATGTAGCCATTTTCTTTGTATGCCATGTTGTTACATTTTAAACAAAATATTTCCCTTTAAATGAATATCAAGGTCATGTTGGAGAATTATGGGTGCAAGTGATGTGTGAAAAATATACAAATGTTTTATAAAAGGACTGTGTTACATAGAAACATTTTAATACTAGTTGTAGCTATGGGTTGACTTTAATCCCCAATTTAGAACTTAGCCTTACAGGAGATATGCACCACGTATAACCTGCAGCCCAGACCCTATATGTAGGATGACTTCTCAAAACTGAAAGAAATGTATACAATTGGTTGCTGAAATTTGATTCAAATTAGTCCCTAGTCTCCATGAAGAAGTCTGAAAATAATCTCTAAATAAGTGATTGATTCACTGTTTCTTTTAACATGTTTGCAGGTGCTTACAGAGTTTACAGTGAAACCCTTGCATCTGGAATGGTTCCACTTATGTCTGGGATAAGACAGATGGCAGCACACTGCCAGGAAACAGGGGACATTAGTAAGATATTGGAGATGAAGGAATTGTACGAGACCAGCACCAAGATGTCATTCCCGGCCTCGAAGTCTATCCTTGCCACTTTTCTGGCAAAGTGAGTTCTGAGTTCATCGCATTATTTCCACTTCATATGCATATGTTTGTATGTGTGCCACAGGAGTGCCTTTGGTACAAAGTTTATTTCAGGCCAACAGCCAGACAAAATAATGGAGGGAGGGGCAGACAAAGTACTGGGGGTGGGTGTATGGGCTAGAAAAAGAAATGGGGTAGGGTTCAAAAAATGAAGAAAGAAGTCGAAGGGAAAAATCACACACACAAACGTGAATGTAGCACTTCAAATAAAATATGTCTAAACACTATTTTGCAACCCTGGGTCAGTTTGATACATGGCCCTGGAAATCATGAGCTTGTAGTCATTCATTATACACAAGAGTGTGCAAAGAGAATCATTGTAAATGGGTCAGTAGCTGTTGCTGTTACATGGCTAATATGTGTAATGTTCATTCTTGGCTGGCCTTTTGTGACAAAAATGACATAAATATCAAACACAGTGTTATTGTTGCATTGTACACAATGCCTCTTTGCCTCTTATCCTCTTAGAGTTGCTAATCCACTGGCTAGATATGTGAGACTATTCATAAGCTTCAAAAAAAAAAAAAATAATGCAATTATATCTTCTTACTCTTAAAATTGGGATTTTGTTAACATCTTTATTTTTCTTCATTTGTCTATATTTCGTATGTCTTCCTTTCCGTCATATTTTGTAGAAATGATGTGGAAGGTGCATTATCTTTCATCAAGAAGGAGCTTGAGAAAAGTCCAGAACGATCAAGACAGATGGGATTGCGTTCCTTCAGTTCCAAGCTCATTCAGAATAACATTATGAGCAAGGAAGGTAAGCTTTAATTGTCCAGACAGACTGGTTTGAAAACAGTGATGAGGATTAAAGTTGTAGTGCTTTCAATGGAATGTGGGCTTGGGTTCTAAAACCTTACCCAACAAGTTCATTGTTACAACTAAAGCTCATCGCACACTGCTGACTAGGCTTGGATCCATCCCAATTAAACAATCAACATTCACAGTTAGAGCCTGCTAGGAAGGAGACTGCCTATGGTTTTTAAGTTGCTTTAGATTTAGGCAGATTAATTCATCGTATGAGATGGCCAACTGAGGGGAACAGGAGTTGAAAATTGCAAAAGCTGATCACAATTGTAGGATGACTTTTATAGACCTGCCCTGAAACTGAAGGAACACACACAAATATAGTGAGTGACACAGTAGGGATGCAGGGATGTAGCTACGGTGGGCTGCGCTGGGCGGTGACACCCAGCACTCGATATTCCCGCCCGGCACTCCAGGCAAACACATGTCCCCCCACTCACCACAAATCTACCTACCGAGACCTAAAACTAGCCCTAAATTTACTCCCTAAAGTAAAATGAGGGAAAAATTAATGGCTGAAAAATGGGGTAGATGCCAAGGGGCAGGGTGAGGTGCTTTCCCCAGATCAGACAATTACCCAGCACTCAAATTTTGCTAGCTACATCCCTGTAGGGATGGGCAATGATTTTCTGTTCTTCATTCTACCTTGAAAGTTGAAGGTTCTACAGGCAACATGGTTACAAAGTCTTGGTATGTAAGCCAAGATCAAAACTTATAACAGGATATTTAACACTGTTATAGTTTAGGTCACTATAACAGGGCCATGACATCTGCTTTGAGGCAAGACTAACTCCCAACTGTTAAGTCTACCTGCATTTCCCAAACTAGGAAGATGTGTGGTTTAAACCTAGCCTGTCTGTAACTGTGTCTGCACACATAACCAGCAGGGTGGCCTGCGAAGTAATCTTCTGCCCTAAGCACTGACGGATGTCCAGAGACAGCCACAGGAGGGTATACATTAACATTAAGGTACATTAATGTTAACAAACATTTCATTCAGCTCATATTACAACTGAACAGAAACCAGCAGAAACGCATCATAATCATTGAGTCTTATTATTGTAACAACATGCACGGTCTTCTGCATTTACATCCAAGATTCTACAACTTGCACATCTCTGTGGTAAAGCATCCTCAATATGTCTTGCTGTGACTTTTTTGCTTATAACAACTCGAAGCTTTTGTAAAGTTATGCACAATCTTTAGACACTTTTCCTTACTGGATACTGTCTAAGCAAGGGGCACAGGGTAATTCTGATGTACACAACTTCTTGTGCGTAAAATGTTCTTTTGAACCCAGCCACAGATGATGACAATCAGGAATTATAGGCCCATATCACATGATGTGATGTTTCTTTAATACAGCCATGTTGGAGTCACAATTGGAGACTTACCCATGCTACACCTGTACACATGTATTAGAGGGTAACTTACTGTATTATACGCACACCAGTAAGAGCAACACCACTTTAAATGATAGGTCATTTTGTTTTCTACATTTGTTTAGGTCATTTTGGTGATGTCATTTGTATATACTGGCACAGCATTGCTACAACATGGTGGTTAATTTTTATTTTTGTGTGATACTTGTAGGTAAAATTGGTCTGTAGACAAGCTAGTGAGGTGTTATATGTCCTGAATTGACAAGTTTATGAAGATTGTCATTGTGATAGGAATTCACTCACCACATTTAGTATCTTGATAAGTGTCACAGGTATTTATCTTTTGTCACAGTGACTGACCTTGCAGAGCAACAGCTGTCCCAGGATGTTGATGGCCCAATGTGGGGTCTGGTCTATGCCTATTTGGATAATAATTGTGTGGATGAAGCCAAAGCTCTGATGGAGGTAGGTTAGAAATGAATAGATCAGAATTATGTAAGACCTGGAAAGTGTGAAGTGTTTGTAAATGACAGAGACCTATTGTCATGTGGGTGAGGGGTGGGGTAGAGGAGGGAAGAAGCCCTCAAATCATAGGCTCAACCTCAGGTAAACATTCAGGTAGATAAGGAGCATGTTCTGAATGTCAGTCCCCCCCCCCCCTTCAAAAAGAAATTTTCTATAACAGCTGACAATGCTTAGCAGGAGTATTTATATACACCTACCTTGCTTATGAATATGAGGTCCAGTGGATTTATTCATCTTTTCTAGGCCAGAACTTCCCTTTATACCCAGTGTATTAGAGAAAATCAGTGAGGCTAAATACTCCACAAACTCATGGATAAAAAGAACTGCTTCTGAAGGGTTAGGAAGTGTTACTTATGTGATGAGACTGGTCTCTTTAATCAAAGACTTTGTAATATTCTTATATTATTGTAATATTCCTTTTGCTCTTAAATACCTCTTCTCATTTGCCATTGATTGCTGAAATTGATAAAGATTTGTGATCGCTCTGACGTAAGAACTAGAAGTACCTCTCTACTCTTAAAGGATTAAGGAAAATAGTAGCAGAGGGCTTGCCTACTTAGCAGGCTGCAGGGATGTTCCTTGTTCAGTGGTATCCCTGCACAAGTGAACACCGAACAAACCGTTGGATATTCATAGCATATGTGTAGCCATAAGACTGATTGCTTGTCAATAAATGTTCAACATCATGTAACATCTCGTCCCATGTAAATCCTGCAGTAGCCTATGTCACCCATAGTGTTTGTGTGTGTGTAGTAGCCACTCCCTTCTAGAACGCACTGTACAGGTGGTTATGCAACACAGTAATGATCGGACATCTAAGGTTTCAGTTTAGGCTTTCAGTGTTATGACTACTGGAGAACAGACACTCATTAGTGGAGCTTATTTGCTCAAAATAAACAATGGTGTGCATAATTAGATTGTACATGAACAAGTAGTATTATGATAATGAAGTTTGTGTCCAAAACTGAACAAAGTCATCTTGGCTTGCGTGGACATTTATTTGTGAAGCTTTAAAGAGGGACAGAGTAACAGCTTTAGCAGGGTGGCAGAGGGCAAGACAGATGTTAAGAATTAAATAATAGAATGAAAATTTTATTTAAAATGAGTTTGGTTGCAATCTTTCTTTTGGCTAGGTACAGCCTTATTATGTGCCATGGTGTGTGTGAGATATTCTTGTCATCAACTTTGTTTCTGAAATATTTTTTTCAGGGAATATCCTTTCCATTAATTTAGCTGCTTCAAGGAAACTTTTTGCTTTTCTAGGAGCCTGAATAAAAAATCAGCATTGCAGAACTGTATTGTATGAATGCAATTAGTAATAACAAAGAATTGGAAAGATGCAATCCTTAACAAAATTTTGTGGGCAAACCACCACATCCCTCTTGAAAGGGAATTGATGTTGATGCTGAAGAAGATTTGTGTGGTTCTCTCAACATTGAGGATGGGGATAAGGGGAAGACATCACCAAAATCTCTAGTAGGTTTGTCCAAGACTTTTCATTCAGGAAGTGACAAGGTCCACCTAAATTATAATTTATGCAGCTAAATAACTACAAGTCAAGGAGCCTCATTGGTCAGTACCTCTACTGGGACTCAATGAAAAATTTTGAAAATAATTTTTAAATGATTTCATTTTTCAGAAACACCCTGCTTTGAAAGAAAGGTCATCAGCCTTGTTATCGTACATTATTGAGATGGTTGGCAAAGATCATCAGGCGGTAAGATTTTTCTGTATTTGTTTTTACCTTTGAATTAAGTAATCTATGTAGTTAACTTTTAGTTTTTCTGTTCAGAAATCACTGGGATGTAGGTCAGGGGGAGATGGGGAGGAGATAATGGCAATCCTGAAACATGATCAGGGTTAATAAGTCTAGAACAGGGTTTTGTAATTAAAATCGAGAAATATTTCTTGAGTTTCTATTTTTGGTTTATCACGTTGTCTCTAAACAAAATAATCCAAAATGGAGTGAACACATGATATCCTTGAAAAGTGTCCATAGTCTTGTGAAAGGACTTCGGAGGTAGTTTCATTTTCTCCAGAAATATGTATGACACCTGCATAATATTTTTACAAAAGGACATTTGAAGTATGATGTGTCAGGATTTGATCAAATGAGGCCTGAAGATGTGGGCATTCCTAAGAGTGAATGCTCTTGGTGAATATATTCCTGGATTTGTTCTCTTGCAGATGGAAAGAATTGAAAATGTGATGACCTTGACAGAGGGTCAGACATATTTGGATCGAGAAAAGGTTTATTTTTATTTGCTGAAAGCTTGTGGTAAGTAAAGAGAATTATTCAGTGTCACATTTTTATTTAATACAAACATGAAATTATCAAACTAATGCCAGTGACTTTGTCGCCAGTGACTTTGTCGCCAATGACATTGTTGCCAATAAGTTCATAAGTTTGTCGCAATCGCAGTCCTCAGCATTTTCTTGCACATAGCCAGGCCAATACTTTGTCAAATATACAAATTTTGATAGGTACATATCAGATAGGTTCTTATCACTGATTGTATGCTCCATTGATCACTTTCTTCTGGTCAGTCAGTTGGGTACATTGTTACCTATGCACACTAGAAAAGCAGAACCAGTACTCAGAGTTAGGCACACACACACACACCTGGTATTGTTGAAGGACGTAAGCTGCTTGGTATACAATCCAGCCATAGTTGTACATAATTGTGAACAAAAGAAGTAAAGGCAAAGTCACGTTTGCGGTTTATGCCATTATCTTTGAGCTAATTTGAATGATCACGTCCTCAGCATGCTTATTTATGTGTGGCTCTTTGTTGTTATGTATGACTCTTTGCTGTTTTGTGACACTGCTTGTGTCTGATTCTGAAGTAGGTTTGGATGTATCAGTAAAAAAAAGATAAAGGGTATAATGGGACTCCTGATAGTCTTAATTCCATTCTAACCATTTTTTCACATATTTTGCATATTTAAAAAAGTAGATGCAAACAGTATGCCTCATTCAGTAGCAGAGATTTTTGTGAAAAAGTGGGGAGGGGGGATAATGAGCCCTAGGGGGCAATGTTTACAGTGTGAAAAAGTGAAAGTCAGTGAGAGCATTCCAAAAAGTGGAGGATAAATCCTCCTCATCCCCCCCCCACCCCGGGATTTCCTCCTGTGACCTTGTTGCACCATTTTAATAGGTTGAGCTCATGTTCATCTCTTAGATTGTAACATAGGATAAGCAAATGATACATGTGTGCATTTTTTTTAATTTTATTTTCAATTCACATCATCTTATGTCCATTTGTTTATCTTCACCAAATAAAAATTTTTCCCTAGAATTTTTTGCAGTTTGACTCATTTTGTTCGAGACAATTCCCACCCAGACAGTTCGTCCCTGGACAACTTGCCCCAGGATAATTCACTACCTGGATTCCCACCTGGACAATTCACACCTAGGGCAATTCACACCCAGACAGTTCGTCCCTGGACAACTTGCCCCAGGATAATTCACAACCTGGATTCCCACCTGGACAATTCACACCTAGGGCAATTCACACCCAGAACAATTCCCAAATTTTCTGGTGAGGGAAGTTATCTTAGGGGTCATTGTCATGGGTGAGAATTCTCTGGTGGGATTTGTCCAGATAGCAATTGTACTGGGAAGAATGTCCTGTGGGAATTTTCTGGGGAGGGGGCAGGGGGAAACGGTCTGGGTGGAAATTGTCCAGGTGGGAGTTGTTTGGTCACTGTGTTTTAAAACATCATGGGAGACACTTGAAAGGGAAGTTAGGTTAAGTTTTAAAGACTTAGCTGATCTTTCAAAATTAAGTCAGAATCACTTCTTTCACCCATTCACTTGTTGTTTGTTGATTTTCAGATAATTCATTGATTTCTACTTTACATGTTTCCTGTTTTGTGCATCTTTATTTTTCTCCTGCTAATAATCAGATTTGCAAGATGATTGGCAGGGTGGACTGAAGGTCAAGGAGAGAATGGAATCAGAAGGCATTCAAATTACAGATTTTAACCTAAAGAGGTTAGGCCTGTTGCTGGAAAGGAACCAACAGGAAGTTCCATTTGATATGCCTCCTGTGAGTATCATTCATACAAATGCTCTTTGCTGTAAGGTCATATCCAGGCTTTCAAGGGACTCCTACTTACCCTACTGTGTGAACCTTCTTCCTTCTTTTACTCTTAAAATCCTACTTCATCCGACTTTTTGTCTTCTTTGTCCTTGTTTTTGGTTTCGATGAAAAGAGAAACCTATGCAGTCATGATGGCGGTGTGTGTATGTATGTGTGTGTGTGTGCGTGTGTGTGTGGGTGTATGTGTGTGTGTGTGTTTGTGACACTTCTTGTTTACACAATATCTCAAGAAGGGAAACTCTGACAGTTCTCAAAGTTGGTAGGTAGATGCCCCATATTGAGAGGAAGAACCCTATTGTTTTTGGTGGAGGTCAAAGGTCATTTGGGGTCACCAGGGGTCAAACTCTGAAAACCTTGTTTACACAATATCTGAAGGTAGGAAGCTTGGATATATTTCATACTTGGTGTGTGAATGTATTATGGTGAGAGAAAGAACCCTATTGTTTTTGGTGGAGGTCAAAGGTCATTTGGGGTCACCAGGGGTCAAACTCTGAAAACCTTGTTTACATGATATCTCAAGGTAGGAAGCTTGGATAGATTTCATATTTGGTGTGTGGATGTATTATGGTGAGAGAAAGAACCCTATTGTTTTTGGTGTAGGTCAAAGGTCATTTGGGGTCACCAGAGGTCAAACTCTGAAAACCTTGTTTCCACAATTTCTCAAGTTAGGAAGCTTGGATAGATTTCATACTTGGTGTGCAGATGTATTGTGGTGAGAGGAAGAACCCTATTGTTTTTGGTGGAGGTCAAAGGTCATTTGGGGTCACCAGGGGTCAAACCCTGAAAACCTTGTTTACACGATATCTCAAGTTAGGAAGCTTGGATAGATTTCATACTTGGTGTGTGGATGCATTATGGTAAGAGGAAGAACCCTATTGTTTTTGGTGGAGGTCAAAGGTCATTTGGGGTCACCAGGGGTCAAACTCTGAAAACCTTGTTTACACAATATCTGAAGGTAGGAAGATTGGATATATTTCATACTTGGTGTGTGAATGTATTATGGTGAGAGAAAGAACCCTATTGTTTTTGGTGGAGGTCAAAGGTCATTTGGGGTCACCAGGGGTCAAACTCTGAAAACCTTTGTTACATGATATCTCAAGGTAGGAAGCTTGGATAGATTTCATATTTGGTGTGTGGATGTATTATGGTGAGAGAAAGAACCCTATTGTTTTTGGTGTAGGTCAAAGGTCATTTGGGGTCACCAGAGGTCAAACTCTGAAAACCTTGTTTCCACAATTTCTCAAGTTAGGAAGCTTGGATAGATTTCATACTTGGTGTGCAGATGTATTGTGGTGAGAGGAAGAACCCTATTGTTTTTGGTGGAGGTCAAAGGTCATTTGGGGTCACCAGGGGTCAAACCCTGAAAACCTTGTTTACACGATATCTCAAGTTAGGAAGCTTGGATAGATTTCATACTTGGTGTGTGGATGCATTATGGTAAGAGGAAGAACCCTATTGTTTTTGGTGGAGGTCAAAGGTCGTTTGGGGTCACCAGGGGTCAAACTCTGAAAACCTTGTTTACACAATATCTGAAGGTAGGAAGATTGGATATATTTCATACTTGGTGTGTGAATGTATTATGGTGAGAGAAAGAACCCTATTGTTTTTGGTGGAGGTCAAAGGTCATTTGGGGTCACCAGGGGTCAAACCCTGAAAACCTTGTTTACATGATATCTCAAGGTAGGAAGCTTGGATAGATTTCATATTTGGTGTGTGGATGTATTATGGTGAGAGGAAGAACCCTATTGTTTTTGGTGGAGGTCAAAGGTCATTTGGGGTACCAGAGGTCAAACTCTGAAAACCTTGTTTCCACAATTTCTCAAGGTAGGAAGCTTGGATAGATTTCATACTTGGTGTGCGGATGTATTGTGGTGAGAGGAAGAACTCTATTGTTTTTGGTGGAGGTCAAAGATCATTTGGTGTCACCAGGGTTCAAACTCTGAAAACCTTGTTTACACGATATCTGAAGGTAGGGAGCTTGGATAGATTTCATATTTGATGTGTGGATGCATTATGTTGAGAGGAAGAACCCTATTTTTTTTGGTGGAGGTCTAAGGTCATTTGAGGTCACTAAGGGTCAAACTCTGAAAACCTTCTTTACATGATATCTGAAGGTAGGAAGCTTGGATATATTTCATACTTGGTGTGTTGATGCATTATGGTGAGAGGAAGAACCCTATTGTTTTTGGTGGAGGTCAAAGGTCATTTGGTGTCACCAGGGGTCAAACTCTGAAAACCTTGTTTACACGATATCTCAAGGTAGGAAGCTTGCATAGATATCATACTTGGCATGTGGATGCATAATCTCCAGAGGTACAAGCACATTGTTTTTTGGTGGAGGTCAAAGGTCATTTGGGGTTACCTGGGGTCAAAGTCTGAAAACCTTGTTGACAGGATATCTCAAGGTAGGAAGTTTGGATAGATTTCATAGGTAGTATGTGGATGCTTTGTGGTCAGAGGTGGAACCATATTGTTTTTGGTGGAGGTTAAAGGTCAGATGGGTTCACTGGGGGTCAACTTCAGAAAAGCTTGTTAACATGATATCACAAGGTAGGAAGCTTGGATAGATTTCATACATAGTATGTGGATGACTTATGGTGAGAGGAAGTACCCTATTTTTTATGGTGGAGGTCAGTGGCTATCTGGGGTAAAACTCTGAAAACCTTGTTTACAAGATAGCTCAAGTTAGGAAGGTTGGATACTTCTCATGGTGTTGCATTTAATCCATCAGAAAACTCCTGTGGGTTTTGTCAGAAATCAGAGGCCAGCTGAAATCACCAAAGGCCATTAAGCAAAAATTCCCGAGGATTCTCAAGGTCAAATATGAACATGAAACTGTAATTTTCCAGCACTTTAAGATCACATTCAACCAATGACTGAAAGAAACAGAACATCTTGGTGTTATTTGGGATTACACATTAAGTGCTATATTCATCGAAACCACAATGCATTTTTGCATTCTGGTTTGACTTACAAGAAATGCATAAAATGAGAGTTTTAAAGAAGCGTAAAAAGTATTAAAAAAAAGTCATTATTATGCTGTCAACATTGTAGAGTATGGGTGAATGAAAAAGCTTGCAAAAGTCCTAATTTTGACCTCTCTTGGTCTACAAAGTTGTACTCTTTTCCTGTTTAATTGAGTTTTTTGATTCCACCTCGATCCTACCTCTGTCCTACATTTTCACCTGAGTTAACTTCAAAGCCCGCATGTGTTAGGTCATCAGATATGACTGAATGAAAGATAAACCTTCAAATTAGACTCATGAAGGGTTTGGAGCCAGCATTTCTTAGGTCATACCAGCAAAGCTGGTGTGAGCTAATATCATCATGGAGCTTTGTCTCTCTGTCCACAATTGCATAAAAATTAATATTTCTTGCAGTGTTTAATGAATTTATCTGAAGGTTGGTCACAATTATCTTAGGGTGAGGGGTGTGTGAAAAAGTTAAGGCCAATGGTCATCTAATGGTCATTTCATTTCATGTCATAGTTTTGTAAATTTTAAAACAGTCTCTCTTTTTGGTTCATAATGGAATTAACATCAGTGTGCTTATAAGTATCATTGGCATGTGAAGATTACAAACTGTATCCCCAATTTCAGATCAAATATCATCATAGGACCTTTATAACAGGTGGTTTTATTTGGTTTTATTTAGGCCTACCCATTTTTATGAGTCTCACAAAAGCTTTTCACTGCACCCTCCTTAAAATGACCAATGGGTACCAGAGGTTAACTTTGTTCAGATTCAGTTTAAGGGAAGTGTGTATAATTGGTATTTCAATCCTGCCTATAGGATCTGAACAAATGCTGTGCAGGGACCCTGTGTGAGACCATGAAATGCATTTAGTAGGGTAAAGGGTTGTACTGTTATTATCATTCTGTTCATTTATGGAGACAAAGCTCTTTTTGCTATGCATTCTCCTGAAAATTGCATTCTGTTTCTGTCTGACGATTGTGAAATACTATTTTGTGAGATACAATATTACCAATTGAGTATATCCTATTCCAATCAAGTGAACTTAATCAAGCAGTAGTGATGTCATTCTGTAATCCAAACATTTGTGAAAAGTGTTTTGATTTCTTTGTTTATCAATCTATATTTTTCTTACCTTGAATAAAATAGGGTATGAGTTTACTTATTACTTACAGGTTATGCTGAACTTCAAACTTCCCCTCATTGATTTATGCTGTGAAAACATCAGATCATGGAGTAGAAAATTGGATGTAAAGTTTTCAAGAAAAACAAAACACTGCCTATCAGTGTGAGGACATGATGTAATGTCAATATTGGATATTAGTTTCATTTCAAATCTTCTTAAGCTCTGAAATAATTGAAACTTATTTATCCCTTTTCCATCAGGAATCCCTTGCATTTTACCGAGAACAGTTGGTTGCCGATCAAAAGGACAAGCTTCCCGAAATTGTTACTGAATGAACCTCAGGGAGAAACATTTGATGAAAAAGCAAATACCATGCCCAGATGCAAGATCTGACAGATGGTTCCTTACTTGGTGAAGAAGAAAGGCTATATGGCAGTCTGGAAGAATGGTGATCATTCTCTGTAATCACGTTGTAGTGAAAAGAACTTAGGGTTACGTGGGTTCATTTCAGAATCAGTAATTTGATTTCACAAACACAGATGACATTCTGGGTATAATTCTGCTTTGAAGAAAATAGTCATATTTCGTTATATGCTGAAATTATTACAAGCACATTCAAATAGTTGGTGTTTAGTCCTTCCTTACATCTGTGCTTATTTTCATTGTTCATACAATGGGTGTAACTTGACAAAAGTGAAATCACAATAAACTCTCTTACCAGATGCTTATAAGAGTAGATGAATATTCAACAATTGGTGTGCCCAAAACAAAATTTTTATCACACAAAAATTAAGATTAAGTTATCATTTTATGTATTCTACCATTACTATATCAACATACTTGCCAAGTTTTGTGCTAAATGGTAGTTTGTTAATTTGCTTCAGGTGCCTGCTAGGTAGGTCAAGTGCTGGAAAGGGCTGGCTTGTGTACCTGTACAACCCTGCTACACACACACACACACACATACACGCACTAGGATATTATAGAATTCTCATGAAAAAGGCCGGCTGCATGGTCAAGTGGTTGGAGCATCCGACTTGCAGCCGACAGGTCTGGGGTTCGACTCCTGGCCGGGTCATACCAAAGACTTTAAAAATGGAACCTACTGCCATTGTGTTTGGTGCTCAGCATAAGCAATGGAGTAGGGAAAACAAGCCAGTGGGCCACAACTGGAAAAAAGGCCGTGGCCAGCCAGACTTTAACCAATTGGTTAGAAACTGAGCCGTAAAACCTCATCTAACTCTAACTCTAACTCATGACAAAAGGAAATAAAAGTGTTAGGAGGAGAGAAGTCCTGTGGCCCTTAACCATGAGTATCTGTAGGTTTGTCAGCATCCTACTAAGAATACCATCTAAACATTCTGAAATTTTGCTCATTTTGACTAAAAATATTTCACAGGTGGAGAGGCAATTATTTTTTATCTTTTCTGGACATTGAATGGCCTAAAATGCTAGAAATCTCAGAAGACAGAAGGATTCTGTAATGGCTCAAATTATTTAAAATGAGAGAAATTGAAAAGAACACTAAAATCAAACTTAATGAGATTGCAATATTTAAAAAGCACTGCAGTAGTATGTTATTTTTTTTTTTTTTACTCATGATATACCATTTGTAATTTCAGCTGTGATGTCTCATACAAAGGCTGGTTATTTATGATGCTTAGCCACCATAAATGAGGCAGGTACCTTTGGCTTTTATGTTACAACTGGCATTTTCTTTTCCAGTTTATAAATAAATGAGCTTTACCAGCAATACTGTGGTGTTACCATGGTAATACTGTGCTATTTGATTCTGCTTATATACAAAAAGACCATATGGAGTCGTAAAAGGAGGGGAAAATAGTTACAGAAAATTTGCTGCATCATGGTTCCGTTTCCTTATCTTGAATATTGAAAATAGTTTGTTCAAGAAGAACATAAAAAGTTGCTTTGGTGAAATGTATACTCAAATCATTGAGCTATATTTTACTGTATGGAGTGTCAGTGGTACTGCCCAGGACTGTCCATAGACCCTTTTCCAAATGAAATTACAAAGGATTGTGGGATAGTTTTGGTACATGTTGTTTTTGGCCACAGTAAAATGCCATTGACAAGAACGTCGCACACCAAAAGTCTGTCCCACAATCCTTTGTAATCGCTATTTGGAAAAGGGTCTATTGGCACTCTTATTCATGTTGATGAAGCTAGGTTCCGATTGGAACTGCTGGTACTTAGTTCACCACTAAATGTACTAAATGTAATAACTTTAACTGGTGTAAAGGAACTTGGGTATGAAGTTTTATAGTATTTTCTAAGTTTTGTCTATATTGTATACTGATATAGAGTCACTGAATCAAGAATATACCTCAGTCTCTCAACTGTTAAATGATTCAATGGCTGTGCTTTTTTTAAACCCTTGGAGCCTGCGATTAAAATTGGTCTAGCTACAACCTACATAACAGTACTTTGGAGAACTGTTTTTATATCACAGCTGTGTGGATCTTCTTTCTAAGACTTTAATTACTAAGCCTCATTACTATGCCCAGTATTTCATTCATTCAATTTCACAGTTTTGTATGTACTGAATTGAAAGTCTGAAGTGGCAACAATGCAGCTTGTAATGAGCCATGAATATGTGAACTGCCTGTAATTTAGACTTCCATAAGTAATAAAAAATATGGTGACCTGAGATGACCTTTGAAGTACTCTTGTTAAAGTTTGTTCTTTTTCACTTTATCAATGTTTGACATCAACATTAATTAAGATGAGGTTACTGACCTAATAGCAGCATTTTTACAAAAAAAATCACAACTTTACCTCTTACACTGTGAAATAGCCTCAAGCTATAAGCTCTTTTTGCTATGGTTTCCACGATTTAGCACCATTGACGTTACCAATTGATGGCAAGTCTTTACCTTGTTTTTTTCCCAGGAAATTGTTGAATTTCACACAGTCAAGAACTAAACATAATAGAGAAAAAATTTCCAAATGATGTAATACCAATATAACCACTTTAGAACTTAACAAAAAAGGTGTCCTCTTAATGGCAATTTAAGCTTTGGTATGTTGATTTCAGTAAGATACTTGTGACTCCACATACAATGTACAGACTAGTTGGTGATCTTTGTGGAGATTAATGTTGAAACGATAAATGGCATTCAATTCTGGTACCAGCTGATTCCTCAGAAATTTGTTTTTTATCGCTATCAGTACAATTGACTTGAAATGTTGATACTTTTCAGCAGATATTATCCGACTTAGATTTCATGTGAAGGCTTCATTATTTTCTTATGTTTTGCATGACTATAAGGCATAATACATTACCTCATGTAAATGAAATACGACTTTGTGGTACTGCATTATAAGCTGTGATAAAGACTTCCATTCTTAAAATATTGGTATCAAATCAGCATCAGCCAATTTTGAGAATTAAAATATCAACATCGGTAATATTAGTTATTGGCAGTATTGGTACATTAGTTAAGGTGAATTTAGGTTTTGTTACCTTACATTAGAGCTAATTGTATGCTGTCTCTGTACCAAATAAACTTGTGACCCAACACACAGAACAACGTGAAAGTTTGGCATGGTTATAATTCACTCGTAGTATTATTTCTCATTTGTTGTGTTTTGTCTCATAACTGTGTGTAGAATTTGTACTAGAAGTCTATTGTATTTATTCTTTGAAACCACAAAATGGGTTCTGAGGAAATATTATGAAGGTCTGCAACTTATAACTACAGTGCATCTGTTCAGATATAATACATGGGTGATATAGGAAGGGGAATACCTCAGACCCAAGTCATATATGCAACTTCAGTGTTCTGTTGTCAGGTCGTTCATTTTCGGATTTATTTCTGAAGAAATTCTAATTTCAAATCTTAAATTCCCTAGAACAATTGTAAGGCTCTTAATTTCCAAATTTCTGGGGGAAGACCCACCCCCTCCTCACCCTTTGACTCGCATTTTGTGCTCTGTGTGAGGGTTGCCCTTAGTGAATTAGCTCTCTACTTTTAAAACTCTTAATCTGCTCCTGCCAAGTGATGGAATTTTAGGGGAAGGGGTATTGTTGGGCACTTTGGAACATGGCTGAATGCCTGGGATTTTCACTGGATCATGGACCAAACGGTTACCAACCATTAAAGGAACTTCTCTTAAGGTCTTTAAAAACACAATTTTTTCGGCTCTCTTCGTGCCCAACCGTCTTAGCCATGCTGCTTGTCTCGTCATTGCTTCCTGTCGGTCAGCCTGAGTGGAATCTTCACTCCAAAGTCCCACGAGACCTCACATCATCTATCCTGCAAACACACACGCCTCCTGTATCATCAAATCGACTGGCAATTAGTCCGATTGAGGCCATTATAAAGACAAAATATTGTCAAAGTCTGATTAATGTAGTCTGCCAGAGCCATTTCAATTAAATTTGAAGAAACTTCCTTCTAATACCCATAATTTTGCTAATACAGTGCGTCCGGTCTTTCCCCACCGGGGCGTTGCCCGTGGACCTCACTGGGGCCATAAGGTGGGTCCCTGGAGCCCTGGGTCCTTGCAGGAACGATCTGGCCATGCGCAGGCTTTGGTAGCGTCCGCCATGATCAAACACTCATTCCTCACGATTCACCCCTAATACACAGGATAAAAGAAGACTATTTGTCAAGCCAATACCTTCCGTTTGCACTTAAAGGCCGCCCACGTTTCGGACCTATGATGACGTCAGTAAAAGTCGGCCTCAGAAAGCTAGTCAATCAACAACCCCCTTGAAAAGTGCACGTTATATTCACGCCCCTGGGGTAGCAGTAGGGTACGGTTTCACGGTGGTCCTGGGTTCCAGCTCAAGGTAGCAATTAAAATATTGCTGCAATTTGTCTCGATTTCCTGTGGGCACTGATCGAAAAAAGAAAACATGAGTTCTCATAGTTTCAACTCGACCTGTATTTCTCCCTTCAGATGATCTATTTATAGGAATAAATTGTTTGTTTGCTATCAGGTAGGCTATGTAGAAATAAAAAGAAATGTTTATTATTATATATTTAGAAAGGAAAAGTTTAAGTGAAATGAAAGCGGATTAGCCAGACGGCGTGAATTAAACAGAGAATCTAACTCTTACTCTATGAGGATGGGCTTCAAGACGTCCATAATTTTCATATACATACAGAGTGTAGGCTTCATCAATGGCCCGGATGTGACCGCCGACCCCACATCGAAAGGATAGTCCGTTTTTGGAGTTTAACACTCTCAAGTAGACTTATCTCAGATGCAAATTCCTTTGTATATTTTGAAAAAAAAACATAAACACTGGAGTTATAGGTTGAAAAAATAAAAAATAAAATAAAAACATTTAACTACAGATTTTATTTTTCAAAGTTCCGGGAAGACTGACCACCGTTTCGTTCATCCAAAGTTAGCTTACGACAAGACTATGTAGGTGTTAACAGGGTAAACTGATTACATATTTGCAAAGTCATTAGGATGTAGTGCCGGTCGATTTTTTCTATGGTCAGGCTCGAACATTGCAGCACTGCTGTATTAGAATTCGACTTACTTTGTCTCCTTCCCTGAGAGAATAAATTTCAAACATTTTCGACGTTTATTTTGTTAACAATTTCATCCACTGTAGCCGGGTACTGGACTTGTAAACGAACCTCGAGAAAACAGTGGCAAACTTGATAATGCATTCAGGGCGCTTTGTAGAGGTCCGTACCATGTGCGGAAATGTCAGGGACTGAGGAGGATATATCACCTTCATTATTCGAGATGCTATGCCACGACATTTTTTTTCACACCATTAGTTTTGCTTCAAGTCTTGTTAAGTCCCCTCGCCCCACGTGCGCACAGGCGGAAATCCCCTGGGTGGGGATAACCCCACCTTTTTGGAAATGCTCCCAATGACTCACCTTTTCATCAAGTAACTTTTGCCTCAAGGGTCCATTAGCCCCCCTTCTCCCTCACTTTTTCAGATAAATCTCCGCTACGAGACATTTTTCTAGGGGCTGAGCCGTTTGTGACCAAGAAAATCCTTTACTACCAGGGAAAATTGCCTGATTACCCCCAATCTGACCAAGGGTGAGAAATAGGTTTTTTCCTAGTCAGAGGAAGGTGCTGCAATCCCCAGCGCCAGGCTCGCACAACTATGCTAGCTCCCTTATACAGGTACACGATAATGCTGGCTAGCCTCTACTAATTACCCAAAACTCCCTAATAATTCACACTGCCATAAAAGTGTTTCTTCGTGTAAACTAAGCTTGATTTTCAGATGCTAGGAAATAACATCTAGACTAACAGTGTTTCATGTCAAAATTTTCTTCGATCCTGGCCTTTTGAGCGATATATGATCACTAATGATCATATATCGCTCAAATTAGGCATTTACTTGACAGGTCTTTCGAGTATTGCAGAGTGGTTACACTGGACAAATACACACTATTTCATAAAAATAATTTCTGTTTGTGTACTTGATTGCCAGATGTCAGAAATTTTCATCTAAGTTTTCAAATATTCCTAGAGAGGACCCCAGGCCCCCTGCGGGTTTCTTGTCTGTCTCTCTACGTCTTCACAAACAGGAAGTTCCAGGTGGCAAGGGGACCGATGGTGGAGGCGCACCTTCCCGGCGGGGAAATTTTCTATATTCGTCGGGGAACCTTAATTGTTCGTTGAGTATGTAACACCGACGGTGACGAGTGAACCCGACAGTTAACATGTTTTTGCTCTCAAGAAGATCAGAACCCCAGATTTCCATTTCTTCAGTGAAAAGCCAAAATTTCGATGAACTTCACTTGCAGAAAATTTTGGGTTCGCCATCCTTCCAGCAACTCGTCAACTTTGTCGGGGCTTCGCATTGCTGGTACCGTGCACTGTCAAGGAACTTGGCTCACTGTCGGACAAATCCTGGCACCCCCTTGCTCACAAAGTGCCCCCTTGCTCACAAAGAACCCCCTTCCTCCCTTTTCGAAAAATCGTGGATTCACCTTTGAAAGACAACCATCCATGAACATTAACAGGCCGTAGCCTGGGCGAAATCTCTAGGGCGCAGTACATTACAGCGTCTAGTGTCG
The DNA here is from genome assembly GCA_029531755.1 of Holothuria leucospilota. Classification (NCBI taxonomy): domain Eukaryota; kingdom Metazoa; phylum Echinodermata; class Holothuroidea; order Aspidochirotida; family Holothuriidae; genus Holothuria; species Holothuria leucospilota. The sequence continues at coordinate 29,363,163 of CM055963.1, read as the reverse complement.
TACCTATAGGGTAGTTGGCACCCAGGAGGAGCCTTTTTTGTCACTCATTACCTCCGTAAGGGGGAGGGGTCTTACAGAAGACGTGTAAATGGAGGACGTGACGTTTATTTAAGGTCGCTTAGGTGGAAATTTGGGCTGTCTTTGACAAAGCTTTGAACTGACTAAATATTTAGAAATTTTCATAATGTAGTGTCTTTTTCTATTTGGGGATATATAAGAGTCTGGGTGACACACCTACTCTTTGATAAATTTTTCTGTATTTAAGATGTGCAAAATGGTGCTATTTTTGACGAAAGCCTTGATCTGGTCACATTTTTACAAATTCTCACTATCAGTGCCTTTTCTATTTTCTTTTTGGCTGAGTGTGAGGGAGGGGTGGTGTCTAGGGCCCCGCGCCTTGAGGAATTTTTGCCTTTGTAAGGTTGCTTGGATATAAATTGGTACTATATTTAAAAAAGCTTTGAAATGATTATATTTTTAGAAATTCTCATTATTTAGAGGTTTTGGTTCGGATCTTTCCTCTTTTTACTTAGTTCGCAACTTGGAAGGCCACCATCGGTTAGTGCGTAGTTTATGAGTCTAGCTTTTGTCAAAAAAATAACACTTCCCAGACCTCCAAAGTTGCTTTTAAACATTTTTGAGACTTCATGTTTTAGAAAGTGATTGAAGAAATACATGGTACGTTTTTGTAAAAATATCTTTGAAAGGAAAATGAGAAACAGTTTTCATCCGGGTGGGGTAATCTAAGAGAAAAGGCTGAAAAGCACTGGCTCAGTTTCGAAGCATTTGGATATCTGCCTGCTACCTCACCCCCCCCCCCCCCAATACCTTATTCGCCCCCTTCTGACCGAACTCCTAACTCCTAACCTTGAAAGAAAATAGCACTGACAGGATTACGTCATATGTCGCTACCACGACACGCGAGTGGGGATTTGTGTTTGTATCCGGAAGTTCATTTTGTGCGTAATTCATATATGCTCTCCAATACATTCTCTGAAGACTGATTCATCTCACTGACTATGAATGACTAAGCACTTTTGGAAATTGTGAAATATTTTTGTTATCTTTTTCTCTTTCATTAGCAAATCTGATTGAGTTTCATGCAATTGAGCCTTTTCCCTGCAATATTTAAGTCACAATGTCTAATTTTAGGGCTGAAAAGGAGTGTATGATCACGGGAGTTGCCAGATCATTGAAAAAGTTCTATAATTGTCACGAATGACCTAGTTAAAATTGCCTAATTTTATATTGTGTCACGTGAGTTTTCATGTCATTGCTGCAGTCATTGCGGGAGTTTATCATTTACTTGTCTGCTCAGACAAAAGTTAGTTGTTTCAGTTGCAAAATTTATTTTTATTTGTGTTATTTTTATTTATTTCTTTAAACAAGTGTATGAGAGGGCCAAAAGTTTATGAGAATGATCAGAGAAGACGCAGAAGGAAGAACGCCCCTGTACAGACCCAAATGGGGAAACAGAAAAGAAAGAGACAAGTAGAGATAAAGAAAAGGGCTTGGTATAGAGAAGGTGGCTATGAGTCTGTAATGTTCATTGATGCCACATCTAACAGCCATTTAAAGAAAGCAATTGATAAGGTGTTTAAACAAGTTGGCTTGAAGATAAGAGCTGTTGAAAAGGCAGGGAGAAGTCTGAAGTCTGAAAAGAACGTTTTGCAAGTCAGACCCATTTGAGAAAAGAATTGCACAGAAAGGTGTGAGATATGTGATAAAAAACTTGAAAGTAAACTGCAAACAAAGAAAAGTGGTGTATAAAATACAGTGTGTGAAGACCATGGTTCGTTATGGTTGTGACTCCTCCCCAAATCCAGGAATTTTCTTCAGACTGTCATATTTGAGAGAAAATGTTGTTCAACACACATGTACACATGGTTTCACACATACACACTTGAAAGGACAACACTAATCTAAGGAAAAAACCAATGTAATTGAATAAAGACATGAAAGAACAAAGATTTATTGGTTAAAAGTGGATTTTTTTTTTATTTCAGAATATTTTACATGGCATCGAGAGCCTCTTCAAGAACCATGTACAAAACCATTTTTTTGTCTATATGCTACAGCATGATAACACATAATTTGTCTTGTACAATAGTAACAATAATATTAACTATTTATAATGATAGAGTTATAGAGGATATAATTAATAGCACCTGTGATTAATAGCAGTACAAAATACAAGTATTACTGAACTGTGAAAAAGGCATACCTGTGTGTGTGAATATAGTTCGCAGCATAGAAGCAATTCTGCCAATATCAAAGAGGAATGCATCTGGCTGTTTGTAAAAGAAATGGAATTCTTTCCCAGCGTATGCCTGTTCACCTTCAAAATCTTGCAATATATGGAATTCAAGTCTTCAGTGATATTGATGAACCTGCCCCCTCTTGACACATTACTGAAAAGGCTACGGGTGTAAAAATTCCCTTTTTTTGTAACAAAATTTTTGTCATGTGCAAACCAATCCTCGACCGATCCACCGACTAAAATCTCCCCCCCCCCCTCCCCCCTTCTCTGACTAAAATAAAAACAAAGGGTACATGGTAAAAATCACAATAGGGCTAAGAAAGAATACAAAGACTGAGACACACACACTACATGGATAAAAATAAGCATGATGGAATATCTTGCGATGGAAAAGAAACTAAAAATCGACAGACAACAATCGAAAGTACCTCCCACAAGGATGCTGAAGAAGACATATCTACAGTACTTATAAGAGACCACTAATGATAAATACTATAAATAGTGATTTCGCTGTAACTGAAACCATACATAACCTACGTCAAGGCGTGCTTTTAATGATCCTTTTTTTTTTTTTCTTTTTTGGTGCTTTAGCCCAGACAGATGAAAAAAGGGAAAAAATGAACTATGTAAGTTAAAATTAGTTTCACTTAATTCAAGCTTCAAAATTTGTCATGTAACTATCTTTTTAAAAAGCATTTTTGGAATTGCCATCATGAAAGTATTTTTTCTTGTGCTGTATATAGTTTGCACAAAGCACTGCTCAACTCCAGAGTTAAGAAACCTGGGGTTAAAATAGCTTTTTCACAATTTCAAAAAGACAGACTGCAAGAGCTCTTGACATGACTAAAAAAGCTCTTGACATGACTAAAAATGAAGAGTCAGCCCTTGGGGTGACATCATTTAGATGCCTCTTGATAAAAATAAAAGCAAAACTATTTTGCATGTTACTCTAGAAAGTATAATAATATTAACTAGGATAAATAAAATACATGTACATATGTATTACAATTAGATAAGGACTCCCAGCTTGGGTTTTAAATAAAAAGAAATTATAATTCTGTTACAATGCCACAAAACTGTTGCAATATCTTTGTAATGAACTCTCTCACACGACAGTTGCAAACCCGCTACGACCTCCTCTTTTGTGCAAGCATACAACATTGCAAGTTTTCAACATTCTGACAAGTTTTATCCTAGTTCCTCAGGTAGAAATTACTCTATTTACCAAACTGCAGCTTTTTAAGTGAATTCCATAAAGAACTCTTTGTGCTCTTATGAAGAGCTGGGAAAACTAAAGAAATGTGGCAACAACCCCTGAAAAAGATCTTGTGACCACCACTGGTCAAAGGTAGATTCAACATTTGGATGTTTTGAAAATTGCGATGTTTTTCACGAAAAATTGACAGGAAAGTTTTGACACTGATGCACAAACTGTCAGATCTGTCTCCCATTTTATAAAGAGTCACAATTCACCTTACCTTTGATCTGTTATACAATAGCCCCATTGAAATCAAACTTAAGATCAATTATAACTCTCTCTGAAACAGGGCCCTGATGAGAAATCTATAATGTAACAAGTCATGGTTATATGGAAAACATAAAAATGAACCTCAACCAAGTATGACATTCAGCACTTTGATTTAAATATTTTATATAACATGCTGGGTCAGGTATTGTATGGTCAAGGAACCAAAAGAATATTGGACTACGTGTACACTATTTCCACTGGTAAAACAGGCATCCATAAAACAACGTTTATAATCGGCAGATTACCAGGATTCTGGGTATTCCTCAAGACTGGATATGTTGGTTTCTGGTCTTTATATTTGCTGATCATTTAGTACCATATCTTTGACACCTAACAAAACAAATTTAAAAGTTGACTTAATAAACATCAGCACACTACAGACAAGTCATACTGGACCTACAATGTGTTTTGTAACCTGGATAAAGAGGGTTTGAAACTAAAGTATGCCAGAAAAATATTTTAAATAATAATGCATTTTTGGCTACTGTTCTGTTTACACTTGCATTGCTTTTGTAGCCAAAAAGCACCCCCCATCCACCATAAAGGGAAGAAAAGGAACCACTGAAACCTAAAGGTCACTTTTCATACATAAACTTTATTAACCAACAGGATATGAAAAATCTTTATTAATGATAGCTTTTATTTGCAACAAGTGAAACTCGTCTCCAAACTGACTCTACCTCTTCCCCACCCCCGCCCTCTGCTGCCCAACCCACTCCCCACCCACCACCTTTTCCACCCACACACTTCCTGTCTACTGTGCCGAATGGACTAGCCCTTTTTTGTACTAATTTCATCTGACCTGCACAACTATTCACCACTGAATACCAGGAATTGTTGAACACGGACAAGAGGCTCTTTTTGAACAGTTTTCAACTGACCTGCAACACTGGCCAACACGTTGTATTGGCCAACATAATATGAGGCATTGTTGAACTAAACTGCTCAACTAAATTGCTGAAGTAAATTTACTGTTAAAGAGCACAATCATAACCAGTGTGTTATCTTGGCTTCTGATGAAAACATTTCACAATACAGACATCCTGCATCATATAATGTAACAAATCATGTATTAGCATTAGGTATCAAAAAGGCACTCGAGGATACCATACACAGAAATGGTCAATACTTGTCCTGCAAGTAGGATTGCCAACTCCATTTCATTGCAACTCCTGATCTGATTTTCAGGTGTCAAGGAAAGGCTGCAAATGTTTCTGGAGGGAAGGGGGGGGGGGTTCTTGGATTTCACCGCAAAGCATGTCGGTATTAAACCAGGCAGCAGCATGAAAGAGCATGACAGCAAGAGAAAGATATATAGGGCAAAAGTTTGTGTTGACTTCGGCCAATTTCAGAAGTTACCCCATGCCAATTTTTGAAAGTTGGCAATCCTAGCTGCATAATGCCAATTTTCTTTTGGTGGTATTTGACAAAGAGACATTAAAACTTCTGTGTTGATAATTGAGTAAAGTGACTACTCAAGGCATTTTGTTATAAATCCATAAGCTGCTGGTGGTGATGCTTCAAATGTGCAGAACCATGGGCAACAAAAAGGTTGCCATGGGCAACAAACAGGTTGCCATGGGCAACAAACAGGTTGCCATGGGCAACAAACAGGTTGTCTTTGTCTTAACACATCACAAATCAGCATCAAGGCCTACCATTGGCAAGGCATATCCATTTATCAAAACTGGAATGTTTTACATAATGTGAAAAAAATAATGACTCTAACCAATGTAAAAACACTAATGCTGATTGGGATTTTAGAAGTCAAAGTGAAAGACTATGAAGCAGTTAAAAAAAAGGCTGGGGGAGGGGATGGGGGAGGAGGAGGAGGAGGTTCAAATATTAACTTTCAGGATTCTATTTTACTTCCACTTTATATAAAATTGTTTTCAGTTTGAAAATTACAATGTCTACAAGGCAGTACTTTTAAATAGAAATTCAACCATGGAATATGAAACAAGAACAAAGTTTAATAAAAAAAGGAAATACAGTTTGAAATCACTGTTTTTATGTCACTCCTTACATGTAACTCCTTAGATGTCAGATTTGCAATAATGTAACCCTGACCTACTCTTGTCCCCCCACCCCCACCCCCAAGACACTCCTCAAGAAATGCTAGTGTCTAGCCATGCTACTGCAGTGCTGTTTAAATTGACATAATTAAGTCACTAAGGGTTGTGAGCTCCATGGTAACAGTAACCGTAACAAAGATTGAACATGCGTGACTTTGCAACAAATACTGGCCTTTTATCAGTGTGTTCTCAATGCTTATGACGGCATACGCTTTGATCGAATTCTCTTCTCAAACTACACATATTGGCTTCTCCAGTCAGGCTTTCATGCTGTGATGTGACAATTTAATGTTTCAAAAGGTAGAATTTAATCTTGCAACATGGGGCAAACACTTACTGAAAGCAAACACATGCCTCCATCTTGGGTTCTTAAGTGGCAGTGGCCAGTATGCCATTTGTCACATGGAATGTGCAATAACATGGTGCACAGAAGACTGTTGGTGCCTGAAAATTTTTTCACTACTTATTGCACAAGTGTGTATGCTGGTAGTTAGCACTGCATATTGTCAAGTATAAATACAGGTAAAAATGACCTGCAGACCAAACCACTTCAGAACCCTGCACTACAAGGACTGAAGTAATGAAGTATACTGTTGCCGAAGTGTCAACAAGAAGTCAAAGTTAGCTAAGATGACTTGAATGAACACACATAGAGGGACAGGGGGTCCACATTTTACTGCAAAGTTGTATGGCTGACATAGCACCTTGAGGGAAAGACCTCACATATGTATTCACCGGATTTGAGGAAATGAAAAATTTATATAGGGAATAAATTGCATTTGGTGGACTATTATTGGTGAATAAACTGTCAACTCCAAATTTGACAATTGCCAAATTTGGAGTCTAGAAGGTTTATGAGACAATAATAGTCCAACAATTGTGGTTTATTCCTATTCTACCACCGAAAATGTGAAAATGTGTGAAAAATTTCATTTTTATCAGGTTTCACATTAACTGACCGTATGTTCTGGAATAACAAGTCAGTGTTTAACCAATTAGAATGCAGGATTCTCAATAACGGATAGCTAGAGGTGGTAAATGATGAATAAATGAAGATGGTACTTAAGCTATTAAATCTGAGTACAGAAATACCTATAATTTTTGTGTCCCTTAAAAATGTGTGAAGGTATAAGTATCACACTGAAGCTTTGATCACGTTGCCATGTCAACATCATAAACTGATACCATCAGGATCCATCAAGGATTCATCATAAAGTTACCATTAAAGCTGGTTTTACAGATTTTTCCCATTTTCCAATCCCTCTATTTAACATCCCAATTGTTCCAACAAAATTTCTTAACAGAAAGCAACCTCGAAGAGAACAATATGTTTTCAATGGCAGCTTAAATTATTGTATGCTACGGAGTTATATGGTAGGTTACGTAGGTCAAGCTTTGTCTTTCAATTCGTGCCTCTCAAATATCTTCACATAAATATTATCCTTTCTTCAAGTAACAATATTAATGTTCAAATAAAGAAATACCGAACATAGATACGTTAAAGCAAAACTTGCTCTCCCAAAAAAGTGAATGGGAGCCACTTTGGGTCCAACAGTGGATCTTTTTATCATTTGTGTTGACAAAGCATTTCAGAGAGGAAGGCAATTTCTGTACCATTTGGCATTTCCTCGCCATCCCAACATCATCCCATCATCACTGCTAAGAGGGCGAATCACCCTCTACACTACCCCCCCCCCATGTATTTTGTACAATGATTTGCATCAACACCTCCCCAATTTATCGACAAAGAAAAGAAGGCGGTAATGTGCGAGAAATGTAAGTGGGATGACGTACAAATACATATGAGCACATTAACAAGACAGAACAGATTAGCAAGTTTTAGCACAAACTGGTCTTTGGAAGGAAATGGTACATCAACAAATAGCCTTTGATAATTTTCCTCACAAATGAAAAACACAGAAAGGGTTAACTAAAGATTCCATTTCCCATGCAGGGGGGTGGGGGTGGGGGAGGAGAGGGGAAGGGGGGAGGGTAGAAGGAAATGCAAATGCCCTCAGATTAGTTTTTTAAATCAATTCATATATAATCTACTAGGTTTTGGAGGACTGTGTCCAAGAGTTTCAAAGTATCCAACTGAAAAGCTTGTATTTGTAAGTTCTTCATGCAATTGTTTGGAGTTCAACTATACTAAAGAGATAAAAGCAGACAAACAATTTTCTTATTTTGCTATAGTTTTGTAGTGCTAAATACTATAAAGATGAAATGCTCTATCTAAACTGTTGGGACAGCAGCCAAATGTCAGCCACTTGGAAAAACTCTCCATGTTTGTGGACTTCACACAAATCCAATACAAAAAAAGCTTTTTCTTCATGTCATAAGAAAATTTCCAAAACATTTATTCCTTTAGAAATACAAAATAACCCAAAGAGCAAAAACTTGATTTGTTGAAAAACAGGGTTATTGTAGGACAAGGTGACTCACAACTTCAGGATTCCCACTAAAAGGCACGCTGTGATCACCCTGAAAACTGGACTCTGTCAACTGGCCTTCTTTTCAAAGGGAATACATACCAAACACGCTATGAGCGTAATAATACCAAATATTTATACTTAGAGCATATATCATTACACTCCAACATCAAATATTCTCTTTACTGGAAGCAGCACTAACAGTGAAAATACCCGACACAGAAGATTACAAACCTCAAACACACTAAAAAAAATTTCCCTCACCGATGACTTTTTTCCCCATCTTCCCATACAAAACACTGACATGCATAAAAATGGCAAGTATTGAGGGCTAATTCACTCCGACGAGCAGGTCATCCAGGAGAATTCTTGCATTTCTATACTTGGACACGAGTAACAGGAAGTCAGTCTGTCCGGTTGGCTGTAACAAATGCACACATTTAAATAATCCATAATGCTAATAACGAGTAGCTTCAGACACAGCTACCTTCCCTGATATAAATAACAACACACCAATGAATACCATGCATTACTGTTCAGGTACAGTGCGCCCTCTACACAGTGGAAGACCTCGCAGGGTGCGCACGTTTCCTTCTCAGGATTCAGACTCAACCTTTGGCGTGGAGTCCAGTTCTAATTCGTTCCAAACCTCTATCATATTGTCCAATCCAAAGAGATAACCATCCTCCAGGTTGTCACCTTCCTGCCAAGGGTCTCGATGGTTGTTCTTTTGATTCTCAGGGAGGGGGGTAGTCTTGCCGAAATCTATCATCCATACAGATGCATTGCCTGATTTGTCGTGTACGAAAAGAAGTGAACTCCCAACAACCTGAAAAGAGAAAACAGACATATAGTCAACACAGGGTACAACAAACTGAGTCATACCATCCAAATCAATTGCTTTGAACCTCAACAAGGTCAGCAGCACAAAACACAAGTTACTCATTGTAGTGTTTCATTCAGAACCAGCAATACTTTGAAAAAAATTTTTAGAAGACTGAACGGAGTGACCTTGAGGAAACTGTTGTTCCTGTTTTAATTGCTTGCAGCGGTAATATTCGTTCCAATATCAGTAAACCACATCCAGATCCATGCATGGATATTTTCAGCTTGTACTTTTTTGGTGAAGATCATGTTAACTGCAATTCATATGAACACCCCTGTGGAAGGGGAAACATGATTTGCATGTATATTTTGGATCAAGAAAAAGTCACAAAAATGTCTCTTCTGCAGTTTCACATTAAGTTTCAAATCTAAAAATAATTTCCAATGTAAAGAAATCTTTTCGAAGGTGAAAGGCTGAGAAATCTAATACCAAACACATTTTCTGCTGCGTCTTGACCTAATAACTTTGCAAAGCTCAAATGAAGAATCAAATTCCTTGTCCCATATGTTCAAATTCTCAAGACAAAATTTTCTCCCTTCCTCTAATGTCAAACAACTGTCTTAGCACCTCCCATTGGGGGGTGGGGGAGTGGAATTGGAGCTGTCCCAGGGGAAGCTGTCCAAGAAATTTTTCCAGGCAGAATTGTCCAGGTGGGAGTTGTCCCATCACGTCTCCCTTTAATGCACACTTAGTACACAAGGGTAATTTTGTACCAGCTGAAGACACTATTTTGCAGGCCCTTTCCAGACAATCTACCTCCACATATTTGAGAATCTGTATGTGTTGCCTCCTTCTACAGCCACTCTACTGTGCAACAGCCATCTATATCTCATTAACCTGCATATCGTCGACCAATCAGAGTAATTACATTCATCAGCAGTAGAGTTTGAATCTGCTCTCTATTAAAATCATTTAAAGAACAGTGGTGAATAACAAGTTTAAGCAGTGTTGCTTCCAGCATATTCTGGGGCAGAAGGAACTTACAATATTAAAAGGAGTCACCTCCATGTCCCCCGACATGCTAGGGATGCATTCAAGAAGTTGTGATAATATGCCAACTGTTTTTGTTTTTATTTTTTGTGTTTAGATTAACTCTTATAAAAGACCTTAAATAATAACTAAAATGACCATAACAAAATATGTGAGTGAAAGGTAAAACATCCAAGACGATAGCCATCCTGATTCAAACTTCAAAAAGTGTTGAGAATGAGTACCTGTGTTTGCATAAGTCAGTGGGATTGCAAGGTTCCCACACTTTTGTCAACAATCCGGCAGGTTTTAAAATCAGGCATGGGAAAAAGTTGACTTTTTGTGTCGCAACTTATCAAGATCCCCCTTTAAGCCAAAATCCCCTTAAAATATTTAAGAGGGAGAATTCCCTCCCCCCCCCCCCATTCATATTTTGTGACCTAGTGCCATCACTGCTGAGTATACTATTTCAATGTTCCCCCTTCCCACCCCTAGACTCAACTGCAGTAAGGCAGGGGTGGGGAACATCCAGCATGTGAGCCATATAACTGAGCAAGAACATTTCATCCAGTGGCTAGACAGATCAAAATGCAATTTTTTAAAGAAATGAAGAAATTACTTGTAATTCATCATTTAACCTGGTTCCCACTTGCCAAAATTTCAGATGATTTTTGAATGATTTTGTCAACAAGAAAATGGCCCTTGACAAGAAAGAGGTTCTCCAACCCCTGCAGTAAGGTCAGACGTCACTAACAAAGAGAGGCAGAAATCAAGCACTTATGCAGGTTAAGTGCACAGGTCTGAGTGAGAGACAGGTTACGACAACAGTAAAAAAGATTTGTACCAAAATGTTAATTAATGAAACTGGAGAAACTACTCCTATCTCTCAATGGTCATTTTCAGCTTGGTCAGTTGGGTCAGTTAAAGAAAGTTTTCAGTCAACCACACATTTCGTCTCATGAGCGAGCTAAAATTCCCTTAAATATAAGCCCTGTTGAATCAAGGGTTCTTGCTTTGGTATTTTGAGCTTAACACCTTACCTCATGTGATTTGAAGAAATTTGATGATTCTGTTGCGCCTTTAATTACGTTGAGTTTTTGTACATATTTATCTCTGATTGCTAGGTCGCCCTCTATAAATGAGTAGAAACACTGCCTGACTTCTTCCCTATCTCTGACCTTGTAGTACTTCTTATTGGAATGCCCTTCTCCTTTCTGGAAAGTTAAAATAAAGAAAGGACAAAACAGATTAAAAGTGAGAACGCTTAAGATAAAAAAAAATAAGCAAAGTGAATATTCAATGACAAAAGTCTTACTAAAGATGATACCTTTTTGCGTTCTCCATGGTGACAACAGCAATCCACGTAAACATGTCTCTCTAAAATGCTACCATAAGCTACTTAAAAATTTGGTGACAGTTCATTCTCAACAGTCCTTGAGAGAAGGAACTTAAATTATCGCTCAGAGGCAGAGAACTCTGCACTGTTTTTCTTAACTGCCCCATTTATGCAATGTATAAATAATTCATTACCACTGAACACTGTGAAGGTCATTTTCCATTAAAATGGCAAGGATCATGCCATATATTTAATAATAAATTAAAAAAAAATTAAAAAAAAAAATTAAAAAAACTGACAGTCAGACTCCGTTAGAGTACCTTCTGCCCTTTGATTTGATCTGAGAGACTTGTCTGCCTAAGGGATTGCCACATGTCTTCAAGTGAGTACATCCATCTTAATTACTCCTCTGCACATTTTGGTTATACTTGCTATATATATATATTTCCAACAATACTCACAGGTTTTCAAGGAGAAGAATTGGTTCAAAAGTAAAATTTAGTACTTATTACAGGAAAGAAAGGCTTTCGTCATTTTACTGTGGGACTCACAAGTACAGTCAATGAAGTCTGTACTCATGGTGAGACCACACACTCACATTCCACATCTGTCACATACAAAAGAATGAGAAGCAAGACGTAGTTACATTCTACGATCCATTCACTATTATGGAACCTGGCGTGCCATTCATTCAACTCCAAAAACTCACCCATACCCGGTCCAGGGACACCACTTTGGAAACGAATCTATTATCAACAGACTTTAACACTGTATGTTTTGCAAATCTACATGTGCTCATGAACACAGCTGTTAAAGGGGCAAATGCAGTCACCCTTATTCAAAGTAGTATATCTGGGTATCCTAATTCATGATCATGTGACAATTTTTTTCTTGTTAATGAATTGCTACATTCATGCTGAGTAACTCCTTTGCTTGCCAATGTTTCTGTAAAATTTGTAAAATTTAGTTCACATTTTAAATTAGGTTTGGTTGGTTGATCGTGTATTCTATTCCCTTTACAGTTGTTTTCATAGCAATTATGCAAATTTAAATATTGGTGGGTAATTAACAGGCTACACAAGGTTTTCATGACAAGGACATGTAGGCCTTATGCATTGATGTCACTCTATGACATTTTAGAGGCAAAACAATTGAACACACTGTACACACGACATAAAATTTGCACACACGTGTAGTAGACTTACGCGCATATCTGATTGGTCCACAAACCAGCTGTCTGCATTAGTTGCTGTAACTTGCAATGATACACACTCACAACCTCACAACCTCACATTTCACATTCTCACAACCATGCTCACATCCAGAATTAACATACTAGTACTTGAATACTCATAACATGGTACTTCCAATTACAGCCTGACCTATACACAGACTGTTGCATATGGTGGCTGTTCTACACACATAATTGAGTGACACCTCATAACCACAGAAGTTAGCAAACAATATCAGAACAAATTGCAATCTATCAAAACTGTTTATTTACAAATCACATAACATGAACACATTATAAAGACAGCTTTTTTCGAAGCATTTGCTCTATAAAAGGAGAGAAACATAAATGTCAAAATCCTGGCGATACTGACCAGAGAGTGATGAAGCCAAGCTAACTTAAATGCACATTTGTGAAAGAGAATAGTCAAAATACTTTTGAAATGCATCTTGCTCTTGTATATGTTTATTGCCTCTCTCAGGTTAGCTTTAACCATAAGTTCACAGATTTTTACGGTGATATATAAAAGCATTCTGTGACAAAGCGAGGATAGAGCTAAGAACTGTGACTTCCTTGTAGGTTGTTTTATATCAAATGGGAAATTATTTGAATGTAGGAGTTATAAAGCTTTTAGCGACACTTCTGTCAGAAAAAAAAACGTTCACTAAGCATCATATGGCCTCTGTTAATGGCATATGACTTTATCACAACATATTTATGATTTTAAGCAGTTTGAACTTTTGACTCCAAATCTGTGAAGTGCTGTTTGACGTACTTGCTTACGTAAACTGCAAGATATGCTGCATCCACACCCGTGTTTGAAAGGATGTCAAGTCCCATACATGTAACATCACCATACTTACCTACATTAATTTATTTCATACCTGTTGTACTGAATGATACATAGGACAGTAAATTTAACTGTTCAGGCTGTGTTTTCATGTCAAAACTCTTTTTGCTGGTCTTACTGTGTGTATTCTCTCTCTCTGAGGGCTCTTTGACGTAAGCAACTCTCCAAATATCTATTGCTGTAAATATTGACATACTATCAGCAGAACAGTCAACAATACAGGGAGTACTGCTGCAAATGTTGACTTACTATCAGCAAACAGTCAATAATACAGGGAGAAGAACTACACTACAAACCAATCAGACCTACACACAAGAACATTAGACATTGTCTCTCTGGCAACTTTAATATCAATCCTCCATGTTATGAAAACACTGTCTGTGCTCTGTTCCCTCAAACTAAAACTCAAGCAAATGTAATTAAGCTCATCTGCAACAAATTCATGACGCAGTACTTCCACGAAATAAGACTCATTCACATACAATTCCTAACACTTAAAAGCCAATGACGTATTATCAGAAGTGACAATTGCTGGCTGAAGTAGGTTACTCATGTTAGCTTGAATTGTGTACAAAGTTTCATTCAAAACACTGCTGTGAAAACCATCATCTGCAAGTGTTAAAGCTGAAACTTTTCTTTGTGCCAGAAAACTTATGGACATCTTACTTATAAATTCATTGCACGGTTGGCTAAATTATTGAAATTAAATACTATGACACAGAGAAGGTTTACTACCATTACACAGCACGGCACACACCCAGGGAGGTAAGAGTAACGCCAAAACCATATAGATACGTACACACAGTAAACTACTGCAAAGCTTGGTGGGAACAATGGGCAAGAGATGAAATAAAGCTCATTAATATTAAGTACAACATCTTTAAGATTGTGTGAAAGAAATCTGTTGACTACTGCCAGGAGGCTCGGAGGTCAGCAGCCCCATGTGCCAAAAGTCCAAGGACGCTGATATGCAGGCTACTCACATGTAGATATAATTTTTAAACTTCTCATCATTTCAGGTCAATCTTTTTCATAGTTTTGAGTTACTCAGAGACGGCATGCAACAAAATCCGATATATCCTACACAGATATTAATTTTTGCAATACTCTAATCAACATGATATAATAAGTTTCCAGAATTCACAAATGTTGCCAAAGACTCCACTAGACTGAGGATACATGTTTAATACATTTCCTGATCAACTGACAAATAACTAGGGCTTGGAATTAAGTCCACAAATCAACTCAAACCACCAGTGTGACCACAACCAAAAGTGCACAACAAAACTTTGTGACACCTCCTTGAAACAGACGGTCACATTTAAGGGCGAGAATAACAAGCAATGGGAAAGATGAGGGCAGGGGCCACCAGGGATAATGGCCACCCTGTGTTCATTAACACTGCAGGTGGTAATTGCAGGCAACTAATAGCTCTGTAATCTTGACAGTGAAAGACACTGAAGGCACTGAAAATTCTACCTAAGTTTACTTCCAGTCCCTCCTCCAACTCAATAAAAAAACACCTGTCACAGACAGTTCCCAGACAAAGTTAGAGTAGCTTGAACTGAGTTTAAATTGCTCAAGGCCACATCCTCACAATACTGTGTGTGAGCATAACTGGGAACACAATTGACTGCACAAGTTATCACTGACCAACCAGAGTGAAACTACTGTTTGCGTTAACGTCAATCCCAGTGCAGTCACCAACTGTATTTAGAGATATCCCTACATATGTTTGGGGTGATGCTGTAGCCCCTTTAAGGGAATACAAATGTAAATACAAGGTAAAGAGGAGCAAAACAAGACTAACTAATCTTCCATTTACCTTAATCCCTTCGATCCTGAATCCCAGTGTTGCCGACGAACTGACATGCTCCCTCCACTGCATGTAACGTGGCTTTGTTATTGCTTTCTGTTCATTCTCCTCCTCAGATGGCGCAGTTTCATCGATAGCTATCATCTTCTGATATAGGTCCTGATGATAATATGCAATGTACACATGCAACAAATGAGGATCATCAAACCCAATCTACATATCTTTCATTGCCCTCCTACCTACAAATATTCATACTTATAATATTTTCTTTGAGTTTACTCATTTTGTGTCCCATAATATCTTTGAATACTTTCTCATACACAAGACTGAAACAATTGGTAACCCATCCTAGAATATAGGCCTACTTCCCATCACCTGTTGTTTTAATAATTACAACTGCTATTAATATGGCAGGGAAGGGGAAATGCCCTCACTACAAGCCCCCATTCCCCCGTGACCCTCTCCCAGTCATTCTGAAAGTCTAATGTTATCACTCTTCTCCCTCACATGGCATACTGAGTAAAATACCAATGTCTTTGTCAGTGAATGAAATTTCCAATGTTCAACTATGAGAGAGAATGTCACTTTGTACGACATCCTGTACATGATACAGTTAATTGCTTCCTAGATGGTAATTTAAATCAAGGATTCATAATGTCTAATGCAAGCTTCCTGTATTTGCATCAGCCAGAGGGAATTTTCACAAAATCAAGGGCAAAATGAATGTTATCCTAATGATATTCAAAAGTTATATTTACACTGAACACAGGAAACAATATTAAAGAATTTTGGTTGTGAAGAAAAATGTGGAATGTTGCACTTACTTTTCTTAATTTAGGCTTTTCCCTTGCTTTCTTCAGCTCTTCTTCAAGATACGTTCTGAAATGACATAGAGGGCGGCAAGAACATATTACCATGGATACAACACTTACAACCAGAATTCAATGTTGCAAAGAGTTTCCGCTATCTTCAGAACACACTAGAAGTGTGTTCAGAGTTTTACCTCTGGCCACCCAGATGACCTCTACCCACCAGCACAAACAATAGTTCCATCTTCTGAGTATCACAAATCCACCAACAGTAAAACTTTATTTGAAATCCAGCTCATTCAAACTGGTTACTTGGTTTCTCAAAACAAGTACCTAACACTAGTTAGTATAGTACATTTGGTATTGGAAAAAAATTGAAACTTCAGCAACAATATGCTGATGTAATCACTCTTTCGACAGTTAGGCGCTTCCGCTGTATGGCAAAAAGGTGGTTGACTGGCCTGCCCCAGTAGTACAGTGTGCATTCAACTTCAGAAGTTAGATGTCATTTTATCCATTTTTCGAAAGGTTACAAGTAATTTTCACAACAGAGATACGTCATGGTGCCTTACGTGTTTTGTTATGTTTATACTTCTAACTTGAAAACGTAGTTTCCCCAAACATAACTAGGGCAAAAGTAACACTGATTGTATTACCTGCCATAGCTCTGTTGCCATACAGAGAGCCAAACAAGTGGCTTCAGTCCAAATCTTAACTTTTCTTACTCACAGAAATCATAGTGTCCTTCACTTCTACCAACTTTTTCTCGACAGAATTATCTAATAAAGCAGCCACACAGATTGCAACTCAGCCCAATTCATTTCTCATGCTTTTGCTTATATCTCTCATCTCAGATCAAGTGCAGCAAAGCAATCAACCAAAGGAAATTACATTTTTTTAAATTATAAATGGAAATGCCACGAAATAACTTTACAAGATGACTAGATATTATTATGAGTAAAGGTTATTTCACTTTTTGCTGAGCCATACACATTCAGACTAAAAAAGAGCCTTACACAGAAGAACAGGGTATTTAAGAGACAACACTGAATCAGGTTCTTACAAGATCATGTGGGGCTGATAGCAGGCCCATGCCATATCGCAAATGTAGGCCTGGCTCAATTTTATTTTTGTTTTTATCTCAATGCTTAAGAGGCCCATCAAACTTTGTGGGCCTATGCCAACTGGTCCACCTGTGCTCCCTCAACCTCCCCATACTTCCTGACAAGACCTTTCTTGGTCTGCCTTTTAAAGGTCAAGAGCAGTCGCCCCAAACTTATTTTGAAGCAACAGCTAAATCTCACAATTGTCTTCTTATTTCTCTTCAAAGTATCTTTCATAATATGTTAGGACTTTAATATTGCATATTCAAGGTAAACCAATCAGTTACTTCTTGTAAATTTCACATTTGAGGAGAAAAAATATTGTCACATGACTCTCAAGAGCCAATCATGAAACAGGACAGTCTACTACACTACTTCAAGTTGGGGTGACTGCATTTCCCCTTTAAACATTGTTCACGCAAAAAGAATATACCTTGTTCCCATTTTGCAGTCCATCACACATGGGTTGTCAAAGTCTCCCAGCAGGTCCTGCATTTGTACGTATTCTGAGAAAAATGGTTAAGGTATTTAATAGAGATGTGTGCTTGAAAGCTACATTGGCATACAGTATTGCTGACATTCCCCATCCACAGGAATTCCACAAAGAGACATATGGAAGCAAGGCCACTAAGGCTGAACTTCTTGTACAAAGAAAAAGATATTTGTCTGATCCTTCAAAGGCCCAATTTCCTTTTCCCAGACAGTTAAAATTCTTCCACTTAAGTTTATTCCAGCCCCTCCTCCATCATAAAAGTAAATCTCTGGTACCTTCTAGATAAAGGCTTTGGCCTAGATATAATTAAAATGTCCAAGGCAAATCTGCTGAGTACACTACTGTGTGTGGAGGTTATGCTGTTGCAGATCCTACGTTTCACTGATATGCACATGTCAATCAATGTGTACTAATCACCAGTAATAATTTCAAATATATACCAAGGTATTACAAACTGCATTTGTTATGCGAAAGCTACTTCAGAGTTTGAAGAGTACAATTCACATCGATGCATGCTAATATTCACCATCTGTACAACCAAATCTGAATATATGCAGGTAGCTTACAAAACTGCAAGCTCATGTAATATAAAAACCAGCAGGGTTATTCCCTTTGGGGGATAAAATGCCTGGATTTGCCTCACAGTTTGGATAACATCTAAAACTCTTAATTCATATTTTGCAGAACAAATCTAAAACTAAATTTGTTTTTACTTGATTAACAAAACACTTAAATATGGTGACAAGTGTTAGCATTGCCTTCTTTGACACGCAATGACTCTAACTGACCACAAAATCTGTGACACTTATTTGCCCCTGGAACAATATCAGGTTAGCTTAGTTAAGTGAAATCTGAGTGGTACTGGTCAAAATTATGTAAATATATACAAATAATATAAAATATATAAAATATAAATAAATTATGTAAATTTATACTATAAATATATGCATGGACTTGAAAAAACAATACACTGGGATTTTGTATGATCAATTAAAAAACCCATTAATACAAGCCTCACTCCCCTATGGCCCTCCCTGGTATCATCTCCTAGTTTGGACAATTGGTTGACATACAGGTACTTGACTAGGCCCTGTACTCTCTATCAGGCTCATGGTCACATGGGGAAGGACCATTCTAGTCAAATCCTTCCCTGCCAACTTTAAATAGTGCCCATTTCAGTTTTTAATTTATAATTTCACTCTCAAACCCCTAAATTATGGATCCATGACAACCCCCCCAAAAAACCCTGCCCCCAAAATTGACCAGTTGGTGAACTAGCCCACTCTTTGTGTGACTACTGTATGAATAATACTTCAAGGGTCTAATATGATGGTTGACCAAAACCTTGAAAAATCTGAGAAAAATCTATATTCTGAAAGGATACTCTCTGACTCTTTGGTAACCACTCCCTTGTATTCTGGGATGTATGGTCTAAGGACATCTTTTGTAAGTCCTATCAAGGCTTTCTGTTCTTTCTCGCAAAACTTCTTCAAAATCGTTCCACACTCACCAGCTCTGAAGCTACCTGGAATACGAAGAAATGGCAGCAGATATTAATCACACAGAGATACTATACTCAAAGGAGTTTTCCACAGACTACAGCAAGGTATGACAAATGTGGCTATTTACTCTTAAGAAAAATATTTATACTAAATGTAGGAAGAGGTATATTAGTCTTTGATGAGAACACTGCAATTAACATGCAGTCTATGTACATAAACAGAATGGAACAGACCAATTCATAGGATATTTACATCAACATAAAATGAAAAAGCTTGTAACCAAAGGAAGAGTCTCAACAATTTCATTTGCCATAATGACCTGTTTCCATGACTTTCCCTATATGAATATTAATGGCAGAAAAATTCAGTTTTCAGAAAGATGCATTTACAAAAGTAGAAGCATTTCACCTATATACAGAGCATTTTCAAACTTGTATCAGCTGCACTTGTTGCAAGTCTTACGTCTTTGTTGTTTGTGACATTTAAAGTGGACCTAAAGCCTAGAATTACAAGAATATATATTTTAGGGGTTGAAAAATGAATTTCATCCATCCAACTCTCATTTTCATAGCTTACTCCGTTGCTGAGATATTAAAGGTTGAAATTTATTCAGTTAATTTGAAATAGTCAATTGCACAATCATTTGTGATGTTCTTCTTGTACAACCCACACTACCCGCTTTTGTTTCTTTTTGAAATTAAGATGTTTATATAACCTTCAAACATTTACTGTTCCCTAATATATCATGTTGTACAAAGAAGGCCTACATAGCCATGCAAGTCACCCTATAACAGTAAGACAGTAATCACATTTCGGGACAAAGAGGCAGTGGCTTTCTAAAAAAAAAAAAAACAGACGGTAATTTGAGTAGTACAAGAATGACATCACACATTATTGCGCAATCTACCATTTTAAATTGAGTGAATAGGCTTCAATATTTTATATCTTAGGTCACGAATGTCCTGTGAAGATGGGAGTTGGACCATTTGGATGCACTTTTCAAGATTTGTAACATATATTTTTGAAATTTTAGACTTTAGGTACACTTTAATACTAAAGTACTGTTGTACTAGCTTGCAGATCATATTATGCTATTAGGCCCACGCTTTGTATCTTTCTTTAAAACAAATTTCCTTCACTTGTGAATGCCACAACTACAAATTCCATATCAGGGTTGCCGTGTAGATGTATGAAATGCCAAATATGTTAAATTTGGCATTTCCTAGATTGTGTTGTGTAGAACATGTTGGAACCAATGTTACACAGTACCTGTATTTCCATATTTCCACATTTGACCACTTATTTTCCTTGAAAATGCATGCTTTGTTCACAATTTCCCCATTGGACTATGGTAAAATGAATAATTTATACTTAATACTTCTCTACAGCAACATGAATGAAAGATTTCAGGTCATAAAAATGTGTTTATTTAACCATATTTGGAGTGATAATGCTAACAAATTAAATTAGCATTTTCCTACCATATTGGAAACTTAATTTGGCCAGTTGCCTGGCTACACTGTTCTTTATACTGACTTCCCAAAAAGACCCCTACAGTACTTCAGAACCACTTCCACAGCTTTCAGTGCAATGGCATTTACATTTCTTCCCTAACCTACTAAAACTACTGATGCCACTTATCTACCTGACAGATATTGGGTCTTCATTAACTGTTTACAGTTGGGCTTCCAGCTTCCATGGTCCTGAATGCTACAACACACACTCTATTTGATGGATCAAAAAGGTACAGAACTTCCTCCTGTTTTGTAAAAAAGGTCTCTTCGCCCATGACACTATTAAGAAGAAACCCATCACTGATCATTCCATGAAACCCATTCTGTAAAACACATTGCTTATTTGGTTCAATAAATCAAGGGCCATTTTGCAAGCCTGCTCCCAACAATTACTAAATGACTGTTTTACTAGAGCAAACAGTCATTATGTGCATTTACCGGTAATTACCTGGAGCAATAAAGAACCAAAAGCTCCTGTTTGACGTCACTTGCCCTAAGGTGCTAAGAGGTTATTAAGGGCAGCCCTAAGACAAATGGCTGCAAATTAACCTGCCTCCATTTCTTTCAAGAGAGACATGAAACAGACGTAATGTTTAAGCAAGAGATATATTTGACTTTGTCCATTTGCTCACTCCCATTTCATTTTTTTTAAGTGTGTGCGTGAATGTGTGAGTGTGTGATAGGGACTGAAAAATGAGGACAAAGGTAGAAACTAACATTGCATAACTACTGTATATTACATAATAATTTCTCAACATTTCAAATTCAGCACTTGTCTTGCATTGGACTATGCAGAGTTTGTTTTGAGTGTTTTACTCCCTCTGTAATAAGATCTCTGATTGCTGCTCTTCCGTGAAGCTGCTCGCTCCCCTATTTGAGGTTGAGGGCAAATTCTGAGTATTATTTATGAAGGCAGAATCTGAAAGTAGTGGGGGGAGGGGCAAAATTCATTCCAAAAGGTCCATGTAAGGTCCAAATATATCTGCAGTTCATTCTGTTTTCACATTGTATGGTTGGTCCAAATTACTGGTTGCAACACATTTGAGTTTGCACCTGCCTTTTAGGCTAAAAATAGCCTAAATTCTGTTCTTATCTGCAGATCTGAAAGATACAGCAATAGCTGGCATCAGCTCCCTGGTGAAACATACTGCCTGAATGATGTCATAAAAGACTGGATCTGTTTTATAACAAAATCCGATGTTTAAAATGCATGCAGCCCTACAGCATACAAGCTTCCACATAATTCCAAAACTGCCTTTATGGGACTGAGAGCAAGGGAATGGATCGAAGCAGACACAGCTGCTACTTAATAAGTTCTTGCCATTTTAAGTACACATTACAAAATAAAAAAGGGCCAGGCCTTCAGCTTATTTATCCATGCAAAAATTACGGGTTTAAAATTCACTTTCTGAAATGCCTGAAATGGAATGGAATAAATCCATTTGCAGAATAAATATTGATTGAAACACTTTGATTATGTTGGTTACAGATATACTAGACAGTTCAAAGAAGCTTCAGATTTGAGACATATTCAGCGAATGTTTATTCATTATGTACCTAGATGTAAAATAAAATTGTCCAGTTATATGCATGGTCACTTTCTGAATTTTGATGATAATTGTAGATGTCTTCTACTTTGTCAATAGACTCTTTTCCCAATAGGAATTACAAAGGATTGTGGGATAGAATTTTGGTGGGCATCATTTTTTGCCACAGCAAAATGCCATGGACAACAACATTGCCTACCAGAACTCTGTCCCACAATCCATTGCAATTGCTATTTGGAAAAGGGTCTATGCTTTCGTCATGAACAGGAATTTTCAGGTTACCAGGTCTTGAAGTTTGAAATTCTGTGATAAGTTTTCCTGTAGTGTATAAGGACATGTAAGGGAGATTTCCATTTACTCAACTAAGAAAAGAGCACCACCAGGTCGAAAGTAAACCTTCTGATTCCCGCCACCTTCCTGGTGTGGGTATTCAAGAGCAACTGTACTTAACCCTTGTGGAAGACTTTCAGAGACCCATGGACCTCCGAGAAGCAACTCTGCAGTGAAAGGAGAAAGTGGGTGTACTACCAGCCAAAATGGCAGACACTGGGGGCACAGATCAATGTGCACAGTGAGGGAGATTAATGCAAATATGATGCAGTAAGGGGAAAGTGTATGCCAGAGATGTGCATACGAGTACCTGTACCTAACAAAACTTTGCACCAAAGTATGAACAAATGTAGCTGCTTCTTCCAGAACTGGCATTAAAACAAGCCTGCCCTCTTTTCCCGTGAAATTCTCAAAGAGTAACAGGCCAAGTTGGGAACCAAATCCTTTGTTGAAACAGTGAGCTTAGTCACCATCTCATTGCGCACAATACCAATGGACAGAAAACAATCACTAAACTACACTTTGTGCACAATGTGCTCACATCATTGTTTTCACTCCTCTGTTATTGGGCAGAGGGATGTTTATCCTACCACAAGAATATTTTCCTCCAACCCTATCTTATAGTATATCTGGCATATCTATACTCCTTCCAAATCCAGAACTCAGTCAAACAAGCCACTCCCCTCTCCCATAAGTCTCCCCCCCCATTATTTTTTTCTCATCTATAAAAGTTGTTCCTTGTCTCTTGGTCTGTGTTCTCTCCTACTTCAGTTTTACCATGGAATTCAATTCATATAAAGTATGCATACGAAGCAAATCAGATGCTAATGGTGTGGTGTCAAACTCTTATGACAGCTTGTTTGGCAAAAATAAAAATAAAAAAAAAACATATCAAAAGTGCACTAGAAGTACAGGTCTGGAAGTACCTAAACCACCTTCAAGGTTTCATATGACATCAATGCACACAATTTAAGTATGAAACTTCATCCACTTTTATTGCCACAAAATACTGCCTAAAGATACAAACAACAGAGCTTCTAATATAAAATGTGAAGAGAATAAGTCTGCACCAGTCACTTTTTTTTTTATCTCTCTCTCTCTCTGTTTTACAGTTATTAATACCACTACGTGTAAATATTAGACTGCTTGAGTTCACTCAATAGACTGTAAAGCTACATACAGAAAAACCTTACCCGCTTGTTTTCAGCACTACACTTTCATGGATCCTACCACTACCAAAAGGGGTTGTAAATTTTGTTTGTGAAATTCTTTTAAAGAACAGGGTGTTAGAGATAATGAGCTAGGAATATATTTTTAGAACCTTTCTCAACATGCAAAAGCAAGTGCTACTCAAAACGAACAGAATTATTATGGGTTCAAGGACAAATGCAATTACCTAAAGTTGAATTCATTCACCCTGCTGTTTCATTAATAGGATTATTCTAGAATGTTTTCATACCTCTTAGAACATTTTGTTTTTCCATGATTTGTGATATCATAAATAAGTTGAGTTTACATAATCTCAGAAACCACACTGGACAAGTATGCTTCACAGAATAAATTTCAATAGGACCCCACTGGTGTTTCACTAACTATGCCTGAGGCAACTACACAGCAGGTAGCGCGTACCTGGAATAGGTGTCACCCACAGCAGATCCCTCCTTTGTCACCCCTTGACATGCAGGCTATACCTTCCTGGGAGAGGGTGTGAGGGGTGGGCTGTACCACTCCCCATGAGGAAATTTCTGTTTGTGTATTAAAGGTGGCTTAAAGGTTAAAAGCAGTCGCCCCAAACTTATTTTGAAACAATAGCTAAATGTCACAAATTTCTTCTTATTTCTCTTCCAAGTATCTTTCATAATATTTTAGGAAATAAATATTGCATGTTCAAGGTAAACCAAGCAGTTGCTCCTTGTAAATTTTACAATTGAGTGAGAAAAATACTGTTACATGATTCTCAAGAGCCATTCAGGAAATAGGATAGTCTACTATACAATTCTTTGTTGGGGTGACTGCATTCTCCCTTTAAATAGACGCAAAAGGTAGCACTACCTCAGGTGAAAATTTGATTATAAATTCTTCAGCTGTAGATAATATTTCAAAATTTTTGGACATGGCATGGCACCCCTGCCATGCCGGTACCCTGGTACCCCGTGGAGCGGACTCTGTTTGCCCAGCTCCGCAGCTTCCCAAACCACCCTCCGCCAAAGCGAAGAGGACTGCGTCCAATTTTTGACGCACACTTCATTATCATAATATGACTTTCTCATGTACTCTCTTATTATCCATGCTATTGTTTTTGAGTGAGTGTGTGTACTCCTGTAGTCGGAAACTGAAAGGTAGACTGAAACCTGAGATGAAGTCCTATCCTTATTGTGTTGCATAACCACCAGTGCGGTGGGCACTACGAGGGAGTGGCTATTACAATGACATTCCAACTCTGTGGGTGGCATAGGATACTGCAAGATTTAAATGGGACCTGATGTTGCCTTCTTATAAATATTCATTAACATTCAACCAGTCCTGAGGCCACACATTTCTATGAATATCCAAAAGAATTTGTTCAGTGTTCACTTTGACAGGCGTTGGAGATATGACTGACAAGGAATATGCCGTACCAGTCTGCTACGTAGGCAAGTACCCTGGATGAAGTGTGCCTCCCACCTCTAGCCTCCTGTTTGGTATGTCACCAACAACTGCATACACATACCACTTAACAAGCAGAAAGACTTTATCTTACCTTGATGCCCAGCAATTTGAACCCAAGGGTACTTCTTTTTGAAGGACTGTACAAACGGAGACCAGTGTACCACTTTGCGAATCTTATTCCAAGATACAGCCTGGAAATGAAAAAAACAAAAACGGAATTAAGAAATGAGGTTTTGCAAAATGGCAAACTGTGGAGCAATGTAAGGGAATAAGTAGTCCCCCAAAGTTTATTTTCATTTAATTTCAAAAATCAACTAATGTTGTAAATCTTCCCTTATTTCCCCTACAAATATCTTTCATTATGTTTCTCTTATGTTTTGATCCTAGCATCAAAATTCAAAGTCTCAAAAACTAAGGCAACAAAAGTTGTTTGTAAACCTTCAGCATTCACCCTGACAGCAGTGAATAATTAATCACACTCTCACTGCCTGTGTGATTTTATGTCATGCTAATCTTAAATTCGTACACAACTCACAGAGATCACCATTAAATGCATTAATGAATCTAGTAAAATGCATTAATGAATCCTGTTAAATGAAAAAGCCTCAGTCTACTGCAGTACGGGCTCTTAAATTCATACCCAGAATATATCCTGACAGTAAACTATAAACAAACCAAATACAGCATAAACACAGCAAGCAGTATAGATGTTTTGACCACATATGGTATGTTTACATTTTTACATTTTGCTACACATCTGGAATGTGAACAGTTAGTTTAGTTAGATGAGATTTAACAACACACCAACACGAATGTGTAACATAGTGTCAACTAGATAAATACGGTTCAAGTTAGGTTTCAAATATTGTTCAAATACAGTGCAAGTCCTCCCCTTTAGTCGCCTCTTACGACAGGCGGGGAATACCGTGGGCATACTCTACAACCCCCAGCCCACAGGGGGCTGGAATATGAACAGGCCCTCAGTATTGATGAAAACATAGGTGGTTACATGCTCACCATAATTGGCTGCCTGGATGTAAATGCTAAACATGTTTGAAACTCCATTCTTTACAATCCAATCTGGAAAAACATCACATCACATCTCGCTTGTTTTCTATCGTCTGCCCCAAACTAAACTGTTTGTACCCAACAGTGTCCAACTATGTCTAAATTACTGTACAGTTTCATTTTGCGTTCTAGGAACTATCACTGACGTCTATCCAAAAGAGGAACCGCAATGTGGCCCAAATTGTACCAACCTTGTATTTATGCACAGCATCACACTGTAACCACATCGACACATGTATATAGTATGGGATTTCCTGTTTTATTTGGTGACATGATGTCACCATGCAGTTCTCCCTCACTTAGCAACCAAAAAGTCTCTATAAGCCTCTAATGCATTCTGTTTAGTTTCCTTTTATCTTCATGTTTCAACAATAACGAGACTAAGACAGGAAGAACATGTTGACCTTATGGTAAATCACAACTCGCAAAACAAACACCTCCCTTGCTTCCTTGAGCCGTGACACTCATCATAATACTGTATGCAATTATCATGTTAACAAATCTTGAGTTTTTAAAACACCGACAGGAAAATCTCGTAAGCCTGCTTTATGACGTCAATTGCATAGACTGAAATTGAACGTGATGTCACGAAAACCGGTCAGAACTGCCAAGATTTTGTTGCATCACTTTTTTTCAATATCAACATGTACTGTACTTTAAAACCATGGGTGGAAAAAGTTGGGAAGCTGGGAGGTTCCTTCCTGGGAAATTTGGGCATTTGGAGGGAAATTGAGGTTTTTTTGTACATGAAAATACAGAAAGAATTGTGGAAAATTTTACTCCCTTCCTGGGAAATATACATTTTTTCCATCCCTGCTTTAAAACTATACAGTACAGGCACTCCAGTTATTGAGCCAAATGAATACACAACATTTATAAGCAACTTGGTATTATCACATTTCTTCTTTGTGTCTATACTGTACCTCCTCAAATTTAACTTCTAACAAATTCTATCACTGACAAATATTTTCAGAATAAACAAAATTGTCTCTTCCATGCCACCCCTATGTCTCCCCCCCCCCCCTCCCAACAAAAGATGTGTTCCTTCCTTAGTCCAAGTTCCATTCTTTTTCCCTATAAATCACAATACTGTACCATTTATACAAAAGCTTGCACGTAAGTGTTGACAACTGGATAAAAGCTAACAATGCCTCTTTCCTTTATCCTCATTTCCCTGCCTCCATCCCACGTTCCCCTTTAACCACCCCCTACTCCCTTTTCCCTACCCCTGGCTGAGTCTAAACATAAACAGTATTAAACAGAGAATTTCCTCAACTCCAAACCCCAAATTTAATTTGTTTTTGTAGTCCTGACCCTCCCTTTCCCAACAAGAAAAGTTTTTTTTTTTTCTTTCACATGTACTCTTCAAATTATCTTCTTCAAGCAAGTTAAAGTTCCCACAATTTTTACATCGTTTCATGTGGAAAACTACCCAAGTTTTCTTCCAAAGCCCATATTCCCTTCAAATACCAAAATTTCTCAGCAAGGAGCTTCCCACATTGCTGCTTTTTTCTACCCATGCTCTCTTCCATTCGACCTGTTACTGTACATAGCATAACCAGGCATATACTGCAGGAAATAATTTAGTATTCAAATTTTGCAGAGCAGTTTTGAGAATCTTTTCCTTCTGTAGTGTAAAATCACTCAAAACCCTATGGTTATACACACAAAAAAGGGCTACATCGTTTGCATATATGTGTAGCAACTGGCCAGCTTGTGTAGCAAACTGTTATGCAATACCGGGTAAATTTATATTCCCTGTACTGTACAGTATAGTATTGAAAATGTACAATAGACACAATGCCTTTTGTAATTTACACATTGAAGTCATTCACAGAACCAGACTAGGAAGTATACACAGCCAACTACCTTAGCACTGATAATATTGTGTGTAACCTAGCTTCCTCTACAAGTCTACATCACACTATACCACCTCGACTGAAACTGAACCTACGCACCTAGAGCAGGATGCTGAACTCCATTGATCTCGTTCCAAATGTAATGATGTCATAACTAAGGTTCTTTACACTCAATGTGACATATTTATCATGTAAACCATACGTTATAAATTGAGTTAGCAGATGTTGAACAATGGCACCAATACCTAGGCAACATCAAATGCAATATACTGTACTACGACAATGGACATACCAGGATGTTTATAGTTTCTTTCTTATCAATGTTCCACAGTTCTTGACAACATGTTTTGTAATTTGTAATTACTATAGGGAGACACTGGGAATACACATTTTAATGTTCCATCAGAAGCGTATTTAAAGGGAAATATTGCATTTGTTTTACAAAAAATTTTCATATTTTTAAACCAATATTAATAGACACAGAATGATAGAAAATTCAAAATAAGGCAGTATGGTAGCTTGCTTTTCAAGAAATAAGACTCTCACAAGAAGAAATTTGGTAATTTGTTGCACAAAAGTAATTTGTTCACCCAAACTGTCAAAAAATTCAAATGATACAACATCCATTCCTCTTGTAATGCATAATACTTTGAGGTTATAAAGCCATTGCTAGAGTTTATTGGTGAGACTGAACGGTTCAATAATTATTAACAGCATTTTCTTTGTATGCCATGGTGGTGTATTTTAAACGCAATATTTTCCTTTAAAGAGAAATATTGTACTTAAAATGCACCAATATGGCACACAACAGCTATCATCACAATAAAACCATTCAGTCTCACCAATTAACTCCAGCAGTAGCTTTATCTTCTCAAAATATGTATACGTCAGCGACGTGAATTACAAGAGTTGTGGATGTCGCATCGATCGAAATTTTGGGCCATAAAATTATATTTAAGCAACAAATAATTGAATTTCTCTCTGTGAGAACCTTATTTTTTGAAAAGAAAACGATGGTGCTGCCTTATAATTGAATTATTGAATTACATATCATCCTATATCTACCTGTATACTGTAAATACTGGTTTTTAATGAGTTGAAATTTTGTGTACAACAAATGCAATATTTTCCTTTGGCTAGCAAACCATACATTGTCCTCGGTCATTACGTGTGGTCTCCCCAAAAGCCATGCCAGGCTAGGAAAAGGCCCTGCAAAGAATGAACAGTCTGTTATCCCTCAGGAAATAATGCATGAATGACAGAGGTAGCCAAAGGTTAGTGTATGTCTGAAGGTTACTATCAAAGATAATTATTATCATGTAGTAGGGATAGTACAAGCTTGTAGCGGATTCTTTTTATATAAATTGTATACCCAACAGGTTCCTAACACAAACAATATGGTGGGTTACACATCCCAATTACAGGAACAGTATTCAAACAAATGTAAATACGCCTTTCATTATCACACAAAACTGACAATGAAGAGGTTAGACAGAAGACAAAGGTACAGTATAGGAAGCAGAAGAATGGGAAGTCTAGATACTGGGGGAGGGGGCTAAATTACAGTGTCTCTGCCTCCCATTTTTACAGACAAAACCCCTTACTTCCTGTCAGTGGAATGTATAAACCGTTTTTCAATAAAATTCCAAACTTTTTCAATGAATTTACTTCAGAAAGTACATAAAATGTAGTGTCAAATTGCATCTATGGATGGTCCATTATTTTGAAAGGGGCACATCTCGAGTAAGAAATATGCAAACTTACTTTTAATAGGTCAAAGTACAAAAACAGGATGCAGACCAATGTTACCTCCACCTACACACCTCTGCTTCATTTGTTTTACTCCAATCATCACATCTAATCATCCCCTGAAGCAAAAATATCCCACAGGCAAACCGACAGTCAAAGAGATTCCTGCATGATTTTTTTTTTCAATTTCCTCTCAGTTCTTTCTCCTTTTGGGGGGCATAAATTGCATCCAAATTTTATACTATGTTAATATCAACAAGGAAGAAATCAATTTCCATTACAGTTTGCAGCTGCAGAAAAGGTTGCAGGTAATACTACATTCTTGGAGGTTCACCTAACATCACCTTATGACATTTAAAATCCTGGGACAAACAGAACCCACTCCACTATTTTGAGTTCCTGTGAGATACTGTTCCACTGCCTCATGTGAAGTCCAGACTTAGTTAAGAGCACAATTCTGTATCACATATCCATTATATACAACAGGACACCTATGAGTTATATTTATACTGGTAGAGAGGTTCCTAACAATCTGAGGGGCATTTAAACTTTATGGATGTTACTTTATGTACAAAATACGGGTACAAAGTGATGGGGCTCTACAGTGGTATCTGTCAGCGACAGGAGGGATCAGACAGTTGGATCCTTTGAAAATGGTACACTTTCTTTATAATGAAAAGTCTGCAGTGGAAAATTGATACTTCGGTGAGATTCATACATTGCAGAGAATATATCCAGAACACGATGAAGCCATACGATGAAAAAAAAAATTGTAAGTTAGTGTTGCATTTTGAGAGCTTACTTCTGATGTAGAAATCTTTTCTTCTCTTAACCGAACAACATGACGACACTGGCTTTGTCCACGACTGATGTGAATTAGCAAAATGGCATTTTACAGCTGAGGCACTGACGTAAGATTCTTGATAGCTTTAACTGCTGACTTACTTTTTCTTTTTTTACTAAGGACTAAATATAACCTATATAATCAGTTTCAGTTCACAACACTCCACTGCATACATACTCTGCTGGTAATATATTCTTGTCTTTATATCTTAGACAGCCATCTGGCATCTCTTGTCAATACTGTTAACAACTTCTCTTTGGCTTTATGGAAGTGTGGCATGAGTTTAAATGTTAAAATGTTAGCAGGTTCATGGAAAAAACAGGTGCCCCAAAATTATTTTAAGCAACAACTAAATGTGACATATTTCCTTTTTTCCCCTTAAAAATATCTCTCATGATGTTTCCAGAACGTACAGTAAATAGTGTATATAGGTACATTATTTGGTAAACTATGGAATTAGGCCTATTCTGCACGAATTTTACGAATAAATGAAAAAAGTATATTTTCACGTTGATTAAAAAGAGCCATTCATGAACACAAAAACACTGTACACAAATTCACTTAAGGTGTTCGAATTTGCCCTTAAATTTATGCAAACAGATTGTGTAAGTGCACTCTACTTCAATCAGTCTGAAGAATTTTGACAAGTTTACCTTCTGTGAATCAGGTTGGGTGGCACAATAACAATATTTATACATTCTATGTACTGAAGAGGTGTTAAATATTTGTAAATAGTCAAATCTACAGATCTGGCATGTTATTTGATCAAACTTGTCACTGTAAGAAAAGAACTACAGCACACAGGATTTATCAATCAACCATTTTGTTGAAGAGCAGGGACCACATCTTACCCACTTGAAATATTGGGTCACTGGACTGGATATTAAGACTATGCAGCTCAACAAATGTCTCCAAAAATGGCACATTCACACATTCACCAGTTCACAGCCACTGAGCTAACTGGGTTCTCTTAATATTTCTTCACTCCCATCATTTCCTCTGCCTAGGTTAAACCATCCTGTGACAACCTCCAATGTCAAATCTAATTATGGGACCAAGGATGAGAATACAATTCAATTTTCAATGCAACATGTAACTCATTTAAGCCAATCAATTGTAATTTACAGCTGTCATCCAGGGTTGTTGACTGGGAAAATTTGTTCATCACAAACCATGATAAAATTTAACTACTTGACTGCAAACGCCCACCAAAACCAAATATTAGACATGAATTTTATTACTTTAACCTTTTGATCTAGATAAAATACTCTTTCTCTGTCTATTCCAGAGACTATCAGAAATTCTGCAAAGCCAAAAGACTTACCTGATATTATGACTAAGTTAGAAAATTACATAATGCATCAGGCACCACTACTGCCAATATATGTCCTCCCTGGCAAAATTTGTTTCCAATATGGAGATGAAGATGTGGGAGGAGGGGGGGAGGGGGGTAAATAAAATGGATATCAGGGGTAAAACCAGGATAGTGAGCTCACTAAGTCCACCCAGGTAAAACTAGTGTTCAATCAAAACCGATTAAATATACTACAGTAGATAAGCCAGGACTCCAGGGAGACCAGTGGCCCCTCCCCACTGCCCTACAGCTACTGTAAAGTCTTGATGGAAATCTTACAAATACAAAAAAAAAAAAAAGAAAAAGAAAGAACTTACTCTCTGGGCTTTCCATCCATTTTGAAAATACTTGAGGAGTGAAACAGACTATAAGTACTCCAAATAGACCTTTTTCTACTCAATTACAATTAAGGATTGTGGGACAATGGGATCACAGACATTCAGAGCATTATATATATGTATACATATATACACTATAAAGTGTGTTGTGATTGGCTAATGACGAAGCCTTGATCTGCAAAGCAGACTTGCCTTCTGCTATGCCATATCTTGCATCGGGCCTACGAGTTTTGTGAGAGACCACATGGATAGCTATGCAGGTAATCGATAACTGCTCCACTGCCTCTGTGAGGTGTCCTACCTTATTAAAATATATATATATATATATATAAGGTCAAAGTACTGCGTAGCACTTATGAAGTAGGTAGGTAAAAATGAAGTAGTAAATAGTGCTAAAAGTTTGTGAAAAATTCCACGACGTTTCGGGTTTAAACCCTTCATCAGGTGGCAAAAATGCAACTGATCGTTGACACGGCCAAACGTACAATTTAAAAAAAAATACACAATAAAATTGGGCACGGTAAACCTCGGCTAGGAAAACAGACAGTGTTAAGTGGTTACCACAAGTCAAAAAAATGCAGGAATTGCTGCGTTATAACAGTTCAAGTCTAACGTTCAGACCATGTGGGGACAGGGTTCCAAGTTTCATGATTAGGCGGTTTTCGGCAGCTAGGCGGTCATGATCGGAACCTCGACACGAGATAGCCGCCGAAACCATCAAGTCACGGATCGAGCATGTTGACGGGGGATTGAAGTGGGTGGCTACCGGGAACCCTGGAAGTTTCTGTTTGATTGATCTCAGGTGCTCGGTGACTCGGTCAGCAAGACGACGTTTTGTTTCTCCCACGTACAGTATATTACAGCGTTTACATACGAGAACGTAAACAACATTGGCTGAAGTACAGGTAAAATGCTGCATTTTACCTGTACTTCAGCCAATGTTGTTTACGTTCTCGTATGTAAACGCTGTAATATACTGTACGTGGGAGAAACAAAACGTCGTCTTGCTGACCGAGTCACCGAGCACCTGAGATCAATCAAACAGAAACTTCCAGGGTTCCCGGTAGCCACCCACTTCAATCCCCCGTCAACATGCTCGATCCGTGACTTGATGGTTTCGGCGGCTATCTCGTGTCGAGGTTCCGATCATGACCGCCTAGCTGCCGAAAACCGCCTAATCATGAAACTTGGAACCCTGTCCCCACATGGTCTGAACGTTAGACTTGAACTGTTATAACGCAGCAATTCCTGCATTTTTTTGACTTGTGGTAACCACTTAACACTGTCTGTTTTCCTAGCCGAGGTTTACCGTGCCCAATTTTATTGTGTATTTTTTTTTTTAAATTGTACGTTTGGCCGTGTCAACGATCAGTTGCATTTTTGCCACCTGATGAAGGGTTTAAACCCGAAACGTCGTGGAATTTTTCACAAACTTTTAGCACTATTTACTACTTCATTTTTACCTATATATATATATATATATATATATATATATATATATTATATATATATATATATATATATATATATATATATATATATATATATAATATATATACTTGTTTTGTTGAGCACTTTCTAGTTTCAAGATGGCACACTGCTTGTGTAGTCTTGACATTTTCGTCAAGACGTAATACTGTTGCTTTATGCTAGCACGCTCCTTAGAGCTTGTGCACTTTGGTATTCATAGGCAGTGTACCGTGAAAGGCCGGACTGACGCAGGTTATGCTTGTGTCAGCCTTGCCATTCAGTCTTGAATCCTACTCTGAGCTGCACTGATGAGATCTAACAAGATCGAAACAGTTCTGTCTGCAGATTGAGTTATATATATATATATATATATATATATGTGTGTGTGTGTGTGTGTGTGTGTGTGTGTATATAATGCTCTGAACACCTGTGAGTGGGAGAGTTTTGGTGTGCATGGTTTTTGTCACTGGCATTTCACTATTGCCAAAAAAACATGTACCAAACTTCTATCCCATAATCCTTTGTAACTGCTATTTGAAAATGGGTGTATGTCCTTTTTATTGTATTGACAGCCACAGGTACACATTGACTGTCATTTGCACTCTTAATCTTAGAATCATTACAAACATATTTTGTAATGCCAATTCAATAGTTACAAGCTCATGAATCATGAGATAAAATAAATATTTCTAATCTTCATATAATTTACCTACAACAGCAGGAACCTGCATCTTTAAATTAAGTTGAGAAAGATGCTAAATGTGTGTTCAAGGCTGGTGCATATATCGTAACATGGGAATAAGATGTTAATTACCATCACAGAGGGCATGCACACAGCATTTTATATAAAAGACTGGGTCGAAATGGGTAGAAACAGCATTTATCAACCTTTTTTTGTAGGTGCACTGATGCTAAAATGAACAAATTCTTATAATAAAAATGTAGAGCTCAGTTTTGAAAAGTAAAAGTTTCAATTTAAGTAGGAGCTTCTATCTTAAGTACTAAACATGCAAAAACACAATACTGTACTCAAGAATACTGGCTATTGTGTGCACACAGTACAACTGTGAAGATGGAACCTGGAATAGTGATTGCCACTTTTGTACAAGGCTTCAATGTAATTGGCAGTACACTACATACTGTATGTGTATTAAAAATGCTTTTTGTGTTGGGAAAGTTGGGGCATATGTAAATACACAAGGTAATGAGAAGCGAAATAGACGTGAACATCCAGAAGTTCTGTGCAAAATAAAGCCATTTTTATGAGCTTTAAAATAGCAAAGTATAACTGACTTGTTTCACTCACTTGTTGCAGTTGGTCATCTGCATGCTTTATCATTTTTACCATAATGAGACTTTGCTATATAATGAAACACAGGTTTCCATACAATACTTAAGTCATTATGTTCTTTGCAATGAAGATGACCGAGTCAATGACAAAGAGTCTTCCAACAGAAATCTTTGTGGTTTTAATGGCTCTGCTAGATGGTTTGATTCTGCTTTCTTAGTTTTTGCAGACCCCTTCTCCTCTTCTTTCCCAACCAGTAATTGGAAGAAAATGAAACAATTACATTGAACACTCAACTGTTAATGTAAAGAATCCAGAATATATTACAAAAAGTAAAGTTCTTGCTCTTTTTTATAGGGATCAGAAGACAAACAGGGTCCAAGAAGGCCACTGTCTCTGACAAAATACATGTAATAGGAATATCAACAAATGATAATCCACAATAGTACTGCAATACAGTCTGCATATGTACGGAGACCATAAAGGCTTATGGGGGATATTTAGCTCACTAGAAAGTTGCTGCTTAAAGGGACAATACTGTCACCCCAATTTAGATCGTGTGCCCATGTATCCTATTTCATGGAGGATCATGTGACAATTTTCATCACTGAATTGTGAAGTTCACAAGCGGTAATTCCTTGGAAAAGATGTGCACAGCCTGCCCAAAACTGAGACCAAACTGAAAACGCCCAAAACTGAAGTCAGTTTTGGGTGGTCTTTGTGAGCTCAGACAGACACTTGGGCGGTCCAACCTGTCATGAAACTGACATCATCTGTTTCAGTTGGTATGTCTTTTTTGACCCAACCCGAGGAAAAAAAAAACGACAATTCAACATGTAAATTTAAAGCCACCTTTCCAAGGCACTGCTATCATCATCCCCACTGAACAAAAAATGCCAAAATCATGTAGGTCACTGTCTCTGTGTATCGAAGGCAATGATTATGTCTCCGTAAATTCCCCCATTATTTCTCGGTATATTGTGTAACATCTTTTTAGTTTGCGAAGTGCATACCATGAAAACAATGTTATCAACTATAGGCCTTATACTTGTTCCTTGTAAGCTTGCTTCTGGCTTTTTGGTTTTGTATTGGGTAGGCTGAGCAAAATGTTTCATCGGTTTCAGGCGGTCCTGGTTGTGTCCAAACTGACCATTGGAAGGTTAAGGCATGGAAACCCAGACCGATGCACACCTTTACTCCTTGGTATCTTGAAAATTATGCAATATTCATGTCCTGAAATATCATGAAAGATACTTGAAGGGACGGAAGAGGATGTTTGTGAGATTTTGCTGTTGTTTCAAAAATCGCAATAAGTTTGGGGCAACTGCGAATGCCCTTCAAATGTCATTGGAGCTTTAATGTATAATAGCTGTATGCTACACAGTAAGTAAGCCATTTTTATAAAGCTGGCTGAGACTATGCTTATACTACTGGACTGCAATATTGTCTGCATGATCCTTATGCATGCCAAAAGTGTGTTTGCATTTCACCTGAACTGTCCTGAAATTTGACAAATTTTAGTTTCTGTGGGTAATTTTCGGGGAACAGGATATTTTTGGAATATCGTAAATGGTTGGGAAATTCAGAATTTTGAAGGAGTACAGTATTTTAGTAATCAAATCAGAAAGGCCAATCCCTTCCTTTTTGTCTGTTCCCGTTCCTTTTTAACCATATGAATGGTCTCAGTTTCACCTTTGTTTTATACTTGCCTGTTAAAACCAAAACAAAAAAGAATGCAGGAAGCATTCTTAAAAATTTAAGGAAATCATCAATTTCAGGAAATTTGACTCTATTTCAGGACTGCTTTCTTCTTTAGAGTTGTGGAAGCACTATGCCAATGGGAACCTCATAAATTCTGATGCCAGTTAAACAAGTTCTTAGGTTAAATTAAGAGGCAGGGATCTAAACAAACCCAAGTTGATTTCAGGGCAAATGAGGGGAAAAAATGACCATTTCATGACAGCAATATTTTATTTTTAGGATCATTATTCAAGTTATTACTGCCAACCAATCAGGGAAAACTTTCAGGGTGGACAGTTTTTGCCCAACTTCCCCCTTTGAAATTTGTCTTCATGAATATAAGTACTTGTCCTTGGGCATCGCCCATTATAATTATATTTTCTCTCTACAAAAACTCTTCAATTAGAATGACAGAGTGTTGTGGTTCCTCTTGAAAACTTTTGTTGCTAAAAATACAACAAAAAAGCAAAAAAAAAATTAACTTTACTCTCAAATCATGAGTGTGAATGTCTTGCACTCTAGTAAGTCCTCTTGTAAATGCCCCCATTAAACCAAAGTAGTTGTGACTTCATCACATTTTCTCCTTAAGGGGGCTTATTGAGTTGGTTTACAAAATTTATGTTTTTGGTCACACCTATTGAGATTCACTCACATCTTGATGGTAAATGGTCAAACTAAGAGATTCTGAACATCTGACACACAACTGAAATGGCAATGATAGGGTATTTAATGATTAAAATCATTTATTACAAATTTGTGACCAGACACTTTTTTACCATTAGGTATTAATCGTATGCAACGCCTGTCCACAAAAACTTCAATTTCTCACATCCAGGGTACAGTATAGGAAGTGCAACATGAGTAACGAGGCTAATTAGAGACATCGTTATGCAATGATTCCCTTCAAACTCGTAGGAAGTAATGAGGGGAGAAGTAGATTAATCGATATCAACTCAATGAGCCCCTTTAAAAGATTTACTGTTCACAAGAGTTGCTCTTCTAGCACACACCAGATTACCTCTATTTACTATTTATCATGGACAAGACTAATCTTGACCAAACAGACCCCCCAGAGAGGTGTTAAGCTGCTCACATACTCCAAAGAGTCCTGGGGTCCTAATAACAAACAATTACCACTGGACTTCACCCAGAATTGACCTACACTTACTACAAACAGAGCAGACGTAATAAGCTGCAATAGCTCAGCACTGCCAGGTTGGTGTTCCGATGCCTGCTAAAAGTAGAAGCACTAAAATTTTCATGGATTGTTGAAAAAGTTAGGGGAGAAAAAGATGCAACCTATACAAGGTTTAGTAAATGCCATTTTCTTTGCAAAAATATTCTTGCTCCACTACATACCAACCAAGAGTGATGCTCTGATGAGATAGTGTCAGGTGTATTACTGTAGCCCCCACTAGAATGTCACACAGATGACCAAGACAGCAACTGAGTTCACCAACATAAAACATTGCAATAAACGGTATCACACCATACACTTTCAGAAATGTTTTATTGTGGAAGGAATCAACTTCGTGCTAGTTGCTGGTTAGACTTTGGCGGCTCCATCATTTTTGGAGTCTGGTACCCACAGCCCTATTCGTTGCAGTAACTTCAGAGTTGTGACTCCAAAGGAGTGGCGACTCCTACAATAACGTCATAATTGACGGAGGAACATAAGGCCTCAGGAGCTACAAACTGTCAACTAAGTAGCCTACCAATATGTGTTGGCACATTTATAGTAAGCTTACACTGAAGGCTTCTCAATGGCAGAGGTGCCTAACTGTGGCCAAGTGAATGGAAAACTTATGACTGAATGGTGAAAAAGACGGATGGGTTATAAAACTTCATGAACACCTATGAAATAACACAAACGTGGACTCCAAAATATGATTTTTGTGCACAGTTTTGACAGTACTGAAAGTTACCCAGGAGTCACGATTCGAAGGAAAGTGCTGGCACTCGACTCCCTGCCAATAGTCACAACTCTGAAGTAGAGTCCCACGCCTTTTGCTGCATGGTACCTTACGGGGCACTATTAAAATGTCATTGTTTAAACATCACTGCACACAGAGGCAAAAATCCCAGGATGGGATATAAGGGGCCTACATCCCCCACCCCAAACTTTTTGGAGATTTTTCCCATCGACATAAACTTTTTCAAAACAAATTTTGCTTCAGGTCTTCCCCCTCTCCCACCTCCACCCCTACCCCAACCCCCACCCCATGCATCCTTTTCATAAAAATCTCCACTTCTTACTGCACAGATGTCCTTTTACATTATCATTACTTTACACCAATCTAAAGACCCTTCAAATTTACAACCTAATGAACGTACAGCACAGATAAGCTATATGTGCAATGGTCCATATCCTGGATAAAATCTACTTGGTCACTAGGGCCTAACCCAGCAGTTTGTATGGTGGTGTCCTTCAACACATTTTTTTGGTAAACTTATGTACTTCATACAATTATCAGATGTTGCAATGGATTCCTTTTGATAATTAGAACTAAACAGAAATATTACACTACAGGTCCCAAATTGCATATGCATACACACTATTTAGCATCAGTGAATGATATATACTGTACAAGTCACTATTTCCAAGATAAGGAATACTTAGATATGCCAACTATATTACTAAACATTGATCACTTCACTATTACAAACTTTAATGCCTTCCTACGGCAATCAGGTTCAAGTTTAAATGGAGAGCATACACACTGAGAAAAATAAAACCCCCCTTACCGACTGAGATGCTTTAGCTTCCTTCAAGCATGGAGGACAAGTACACCCAAACTCTGTTTCTTCGTCAGAAGTTGAACTATCGCTCTCATTGTTTTTGAATCTCTTTGTGTTGATAGCCTTTTTTGTTGTAACGACTGCCACCCCATTTGAATTTTCTGAGCAGCATGGGGAGGACATTTTAATTGCGACGTTGCTCATGGTGATCTCTGACTTTGTGCAGAACAGTGTTTGCATGTATGTGCAATCAGTCAGCACAAATTTCAAACACAACTTAACTGCCCTATGTAGCTAGCTAAATGGTCAATACCAGCAAGGCAGTATTAAATCTCAGCTCGACAATTAATCCAGAGTCAAACTGCAGCCATGTATGACAATTCAATCCATCAAAAGCTTCAAGGATGTAGCCGAATTGGCCAAGCCTGGTATCAGAAATGAAAGTACTGCAATTTACCATGCTGAAATGCATGCACTTAGCTAGAAACAAGTATTTAATATCCCTGAAAAATTTCTCAAGTACCAGCTACACAGAAGAACTGTAGACTTTATTCTGAATTGTGTAACTCCAGCTCCTGGGGTTAATCCCAGAAAGACACATCCTGACAGTCCTTCCACAAAAGTACAGATGCGGCAATAAAACAAAAAAAAACAAAAAAAATTTGTAACACAGATGTGTGGGTACACAAGCACCACTATAGAAAGAAGGCTACATTCTCTAATATACCACAAGATCTTCCACACTGAGTAATATTGCTGAATTGTTCCTGTTTGAATGCTTGGTACACAAACGTGTGAGCCAAACAGACTGTACGCTGCCTGCCGTATGCACACACAGCTGTGTAGTATTTGTTGCAGTGTATGCAGTTGTATGACTGAAGCTCTTGGGCAGGCCCAACTGTGAGTTGGAGCAGAGAGAGACTGGCTGTTGGGTTGCACTGTTTATTGATTGCTTTTGTCAAAAGTTCACAAATCACCACATTGAGCCACTTCTGATAGTTGTACCATGACATTTATCTTTGAGCTTAAAAAATATCCACATGAGATTTTATGTAAGATACATGCAGTGTGTGATAGCCAATGGATTAGTGTCCACACTGTACAAACACAACAACTATTAAATCAAGTGTGACTAATGGCTTGTTGTATAACAACTGGTATCCAATGCTACAGTATCTTGAGAAATGTATCCAAGCATTGATATATTCAAAATCCAGCTGCTTCCTTTTTCTAGTATGCTATTCTGAGGAATCCAAGGTGGCAGAGAATATGCACAAATTTTTTTTGCTACACTTTGAAACTGTAAAGTATTGAAAATATATATACACAGCTAGTACCTGGCAAGATCCATAAAGTTGTGCGCAATGGATACTCTACATTGAAACACCCACTCACAACTTCCTGGGATATACTGTATAGCATGGATTTGACCTTGCAAACAATTGAAGTATAGTTAAAAAGAAATCACACAAAAGCCTGGTAATCAAACATTTATTAAGTAAGCCTACAAAAAATGAAGTATGACAAAAAAAAAATGCTTCTCTTTTCCCATGCTGCTTCTGTTAGCAAGAAGTAAACTAGGCACTGACCATGGCCTGTCCTAATTAGACTATACAGATGAGGCTGGAAATAGAGGGCACACTATATTTACGCATATTGTATATATTCTAGACCAGGGGTTCTCAAGTGTTTTCACCGACGGGCCACACTTCCTTGAGTTTGTGCTTTATCACTTTTCTAGTAGCCAGCAGGGGGTGAATCCAAGGTTAAGAGAAAGGGGTTCATCCCTGAAGGTAAAGCTGCACATAAAAGCTTGGAAAGTGCCTACACATTAGGCAGTAACAATTCTAGGGATTCTTAATATAGGTGGGGGAGCTGTACAGGATCACAATTGACCTCAGCCCCACCTGGGCTGCAGTGAGAAAATTTGACATTCTTAATGCAGTAGACGGCACAAAAATGCACTCTACAATGAAAATTTGCCAATGTAGCTCCTTGTTTCCCAGGCTTGTGTCCCCGGTGTGGAGAGGAAACTTGGCATCCTATCTGCCCTAGATTGTAGGATATTGCATTCTAAAAACATAAATTTGTCATTTGAACTTTGCATCTACCATGCATGGGTCACCAGTGCTGGAAAAAGAAAGGCATTCCACATGCCCCAGATTGGAGGAAATCTCACTTGGAACATTTATTGTAACAGGACTTTTGTGTCCACCATGTGTGAATCACCAGTTGGCCTATGGGAGAAAATGTGGCATCTAAATGCTCTAGATTGCACATACAGTAGGAAACTGCATGTAAAAAATTGTTCTGGTTCCTTGAATCATCCGTGGCTTACACTAATAGACTTTAAGGGCTGCAAATGGCCCACGGACTGTCACTTGGGAACCTACAATCTAGAAAATCAAGCACAAGGGACCTACATGCATTGACGTCATGCAGACATCATGTTAGAGGACAAGCAATGAAGCTAGCCAAGGTACATGACTACACACACTGTAAACAGGATATATAGCCTTCGTAAGCACACGAAGACGTAGGCCCCTATATGAACAGTACAAAAATTGGCTGTCTGCATTTGTGTTAGTGTAAGTCGTGATGCTACGAGCTTACAAAATACATTTCCACATGCAATAGCTTATTCTGAATGATTCTATGTAAGTGTATACACTCGTCTCTAAATGTAGCTACAAGGTAGGCGTAAAACAATATATGCTGCTGAGTAATAAACAACTTTCTCATTTGCCTTTACATGCAACTTTTGTGCAAATGGATTATGAGTGGTTCTTGGATTGCCCTGCACCTGCAGAGCATAAAAATGTCTGCAAAAATATTACAATAAACAGATCAATCACATACACTGCATTCATTATGAGTTTATTGGATTCTGGCTCTGCCTATATGATCTACCCAATCATGAATCGGTTGCAATACAAAGCATAGCCAAATGCAATAAACAAAAGCTTTCATTTTTTTTTTTTTTTTTTTACTTCTTCATTTTCTCTTCTCACTTGAGCAAAAACAAGATATGCAAAAACTGCAAAGTGAGATGATCGATTGTATGTCATGGCCGAATCTCGACATAATACTTGTATATTAAAACAAGGTGCACACTGTACTTAATGTGAATAAGAAATAATGCAAATTAGACATGATGCAAGGCTTGCATATCTGCGATGTAAATAACGTAGTAACATATTGCTGCTTTCTTTAGTTGCTTCCCTGGATTTTGCGGTGTCAAAACCACCACAATTGTGTGCAGCACCTGACATTAATGCAAATAAGATGTAGCAAGGGATAGTAATGTCTCCAACACAAATTAATGTGGCTACAACTACACACAGAGTGAGAGAGAGAGCAATGGGGCAACATTAACAATATTTGAAAACTTTAACGATAATTTCAAATGAACCCCCAGGGGCTCACGAGGAGCGAATGGGGAGAGACTACCATTTGAAATACAATAATACAACAGAAAGAGACACTTAGCATGAACCAGACAAGTTTGAAGAAAACCAACGGAGCTTCCTGGACCCAAAACCCTCCGAGCTGTAAGGAATTGCACGGAAGGCAAATGAGGCCGACCCTTAGGATGAGATGGCAGACACAGGGGGCACTGTGCTAAAACTACTCCGGATAGCGAGCAAAGAACAAATTAATGCAAAATAGATGTAGCAAGGGGTAAATATATGTCTGCAAAGTGAACATATTAAACACAGTTTCCATAACTTTTTTTTCAAATATGAAACCATTTGTTTGGTACATGACTTTGCACAGTGTTGTACAAATATAAATTTGTGTCACAACAGAGAGCTTGGCACATTCATATTCAACAAAACTTTCTGAGGTGTGTGAATCTATGAGCCCTATGTAACTCACCCATCTTCAAAAATGGACAGTCTCATCTACAACAGAAAAACAATGGCGTTCCTTGAAAGGCAGATATTGCGTTTTTCTGGGTTTTTATTGAACCTATTCTCGTTTATTTGTGATCGGGTCCCGTTCGATGAAAGAGAGGTAACTAAGAAAAACATTCTACCCCCGAGCACTAATTAACGAGTAATTAACCTTTCTGTAACAACTAATAGATCTGTTCACCCAAACAATTATGCAAGCAAAACCACTCCTTCATCATCCCTGATTTGAAATCCACCAATCAAATCATTTCTATCACATTACGTCAGACAATAACAAACGCGTTCTACAGTATGTACAAAAAGTTCGGAAAATACGAACAAAGTACAGTACAGTACTTTAGTGGGAATTATTACTTCATTATGTCTCTATCAGTGAACAAGGGAGTTTGTATTTGACAACC
This sequence comes from Holothuria leucospilota, assembly GCA_029531755.1. Lineage (NCBI taxonomy): Eukaryota > Metazoa > Echinodermata > Holothuroidea > Aspidochirotida > Holothuriidae > Holothuria > Holothuria leucospilota. The sequence continues at coordinate 29,319,069 of CM055963.1, read as the reverse complement.
TAAAGGAACTACCATTACATTACAGTAGGTGGTCTTATCACCTCCCTGGTATACTATACACAAAGTTACAGTTATTCCGTAATTCGAATTGCAGCCCATGGGCCTAAGCAGGTTTGATTTACTTTCGAAACAGCCGGATGTAAAAGAGACTGTTGGTGCTTCGACAATGGTACAAAATGAAAATTTTACGAACCTGTGATACCAGGGATTGCCACTTATCCAAAACAAAAGAAATATGCAGGGCCAACAAGTCTTATGCAGATAAATTAAACACGTTTGTAGTGACTCTCCTGTAACGACAAATAACACAAAACTCACGGTGAACCAGGAGATGACGCTGCGTCTCCATGTGTGAGTTTTGAATTCCAATGTACAGCACGGAGTGGTACAGAAACTGTGGTAGTTTGTTGTGAGCAGGGTCGTTGCAATTACGGTAAGCAAGGTCAACATGTATTGCATAATGGGTGCATATGTCCTTACATGACCACTCTTCCTAAATGAATATGCAGCAGTACGAACGTTGCACAGTGTGGGCGAGGCTTATCATTCTATAATGAGGCCGTTAGATACAAAAATTGCTGCTTCTTTCTTTCCATATTTTGTGAGATTTGTGTTGATCTTCTGCAAGTTATTTGTATTCCATGTTTGGAAAGGGTAAAAGACCACAATGGGATTAAATTAGAGTCACATCGTGGTATTTTTTCAAACACAATATTTCCCTTTAATACTTGGACAGCACCCTCCCTTAAACCCTCCCTGTACCTGCTTATTACAAGTTACACTTGTTTCCTTGGTCCTGGAATGATAACACATGTTTTATTCTTTCTATGTTTTTCCTCAATTTTGATGAGGTAAAATAGGAGGGAAATAGACTGACCTGATTTGTCGATCATACAATGTGCATTTACTTGACCAGAGAATACCAGGGAAAGGTCCACCAAGCCATAGACCCTTTTCCAAATAGCAATTACAAAGAATTGTGGGATAGTGTTTTTGTATGCGTCGTTTTTCGCCACAGTAATATGCCACTGACAAAAACGACGCATACCAAACTCTATGCCACAATCCTGTGTAATTGTTATTTGGAAAAGTGTCTATTCTATATGATGTAATTTCACTGGCGAGAGAGTTCTCAATACAGAATAGTAGTTGGAAACCGTACAAGGGCTGGAGAATTTTTCCGTTTTTGGCGTTGTAGTTGTTGTTGTTGTTGCTGTTGCGGTTTTACTCCTGAAGCCTAGGCGTCTAAAATCCCCAAAACTCACTGGATTGGGAATCCAGAGCCCCGATACTTACCTCCTATTTACCTATGTAATCCCCACTTACCCGCAACTAAACCCTGGTAAACTAATAGCACAGTAGATAGGGAGGGCGCCCTCTCCAAGACTGGGCATTCAAAGAATGCTTTACACACAGAAAGCAATGAAAAAGGATTCTATGAAGGGCATACACTAAACTCAAAGGATATACAAGGTGGGTGGGTTGAAAAACTACAAAACTTATGAAAACCAAAGGAAAGGGAAATTCTATTTCAATAATTACTAACATTTTTCCATGTAAAGTATGGCATACATGTTTTCCTTTCAGAGGGGGTGGGAAGAGAGGGAGAACTTACTCAGGACAATGTGTTTATGATGTTGAATAGAACCCATAGACTATGAAGCAATTTTGCTCCAGCTACACTGACCTATGAGTTATTTAGCCAAAGAAACAGTTATTTTCACTTTCAATTTAATAAGCTACAGTATCAAAACAGATCCTCAATAAAAAAGGCAACTAACATCAAAAGAAGTCTGGAAAATGAAACCATGAATGTGACAGCAAAGGTCATGATTTTGTACCTTTTTTACAAACCTGCAGCTGGCATACAATATTTTATTAAACTTGCTAAAGCCTAAGCATACTGGCATTAGAAGCAATTCCACCCAAAATCAACAAACAAAAATATTCAACTGAAAGTATTCACTAATGAAAAACATTTAATAAATATTTTCAGGCACTTTTTGTGATTACACAATGCTTGAAAACTTTTGTATGGGTTGTTTCACATACTTATGTACACTACATGCCTGCATCCCAACCCTTACCACAAATCAGAGAGTGTGTCCAGCACAATTACAAATTTATTTCAAAATCACTGGTGAGGGTAATAATGGGTCTGGTTTTGTGCCATTTTATATCTTGGAAGAGTCAAAACAAACTTTTCCAGCAAAGGCAATGATTCTACATGATCTGAAATTCTAGCCATAGTCTTGTTTAATATCATGAATGATGCGATGTGATTGGACAATTTGTTTTTATGAAACTAAATAAAATAGGAATAAAACTGGACTATAAACCTATGCAGTGTCCAAGCGAAAGGTCTTCACCTGTGATACAGTAGACCTTGTAGTAAAATAGGAGTCCTTGCATTCTCCATAAAATACATCTCACCCCTTGGTTTGATTGCATTGAGCTGGTTTGATTAAATATTGACCTTGTAATTCCAATAGACCACCAAACAACTTATATCAAACTTCATTACTGTACTACAATTTGAAAGTAAGTGGAGGTTCAACACAATGAAATATCGACTGGATGCCTGTATTTCCAAAGCACAAGTTACACTCGTATGATTACAAAGTGTAGTTGACCTCACAGCAATTTACAAGCAATATAAAACTGATATCGAAATTTACTCTAGACTTTACTCAGGTTATAATTATTTCAGAAAGGACAAATCCTTCATGGTGACAATATTCCATGGAGTTATTTAAGACTTCATTATTACACTTTCACAAAAAAAGGGGGGGGGGGGGATGAACATTCAATGAAGAGCAATCTTTCGACTATCATTTACTACAGTTGCTATGTATTTTATTTCCCATTACAGTCTTCAGAAATGATTGCGATATATTTTCCTTGTAAGACATACAACTTCTGCTGATGATGCTACCTGTATCTTGTTATAAAGTTAATTAAACCTGAATGAAGTACTAACATGGGACGTGACCTCCTTGTCCTCAAATGTTTCATTTCATGGAAAGGGGAAAAGTTCAACCAACATAAAAACAAACTTAGTTACTGCAGATTACCACTGGCCTGCTTGACCACACATCAAGCAACCAACAAGGGTATTTGAAGGTCAACGCTGTTCAAGGTCATATGTTCTCAGGGTCATAAGTATAGTGGGGCATAACCATTCATGAACATCTGTATTTACAGTATTCAAAGGAAATGTCAAGTTATATAAACTTCAGACTGTATATAGGAGATAAGGAAGAGTGACATAGGTGTTGTAATGAATGTACAATTTCCTGAGGCCACCAGATGTTACAATATTTATACAGGGTAGTGAAACAAAGTATCACACACAGCATTAAATTTTCTGTGATTTTTCTTAACTTCAAACACCTGCTTTTTTGCTTTCCAGAAAGGATACTCTACACAGCCAGCAACGATGAGCAAAATGTGGGTAGCACCCAAGCAAATCTTGAAGCATCTTGAACTGGAGTCATGATATCTGAATGGCCTACAATGACGTCAAAATTGACAGGTGAACTTGTACCAAAGAAGCTTTTTACTAAGCGGAACTCTTGTGATCGAATAAAACAAGACCACAAAAGCCAATTATTTTATGGTACTTCATCAAAATATGGGACAGCATGAGCACAACTGCCAACTGCAGAATAAGAATTTTGTGCATGTTTTTTAAAGTATTGAATATTCCCCAGAAGACACAATTCCAATGAAAGTGGAATTACTTCTTAACTCCTGGCCTCAACTTGCAATTCTCTGAAGAATGGTTGGGTATTAATGTGCCCAAGCCTTATTAAATTAAAGCTTCCTAGTCTTTAACTGGGCAGGAACATTACCCAACAGCAAATAAAGCTAATGGAACTATGCCCACAAACAAATTTTCAAATCACTTATCTGAACTTTAAGCCTCTTCTATAATTTGGTGTTTTGTTCCCTAAAGTATGCAAGCAATCATCTATCAAACCAGGCTCATTTAATGTTCAGTAACCATAGAAACAGAAAAACCATGTGCAACTGAAAAAGCAATTTTTAGAAATACATTGTTGTGTCGTGTAACCAAGGAAAAATAAGGATTGCATATAGACTTTCAGCCTCTTGTGTCTTCTGGTGTTTGGTTCCTATCATCTATCAATGTTCACTTAATACTCAATGATTGTAGAAACAGAAAACCATGTGCAATTGAATAAGCAATTCTTGGAAAGGCATTGTCATTTAATCAAGCTGAATTAAGGTTCACATGAAAACAGGAAAAACAAAAACTTTCACTGAGCGTGCATGAGCCAAACTTCAAAATTTAAAACACTAAAGCTGCAAGCACAATGAATATCGATGCTCCCAAAGAATGAATCTGTCTAACATTTTATCCAGTCATTGCCTCTACTTTCTTCTATACTAAAGCCAACATTTTTCCCCATTACGGAAAATGGACAGAATTCACAGAATCGGTAATAGAACATGGAACTCGCGATTTTGAATGGCAATGAAAACAACATCTGAAATGTGAGCAGAAGTTGCAAACTTTCAGTTTTAGAACACTCAAAGTGGAGAACAATGGATACTGTTACTGTTTATCAAGGTCTACTACTACTCTGCTACAGCTTAGCAGCATAAAAAACGTACACAGGACTACTGAAACCCTGTCCACAATTTGTAGTAAAAATCCTTTATTTACTGAAAACAGGTAAAACACAGAAAAAGTCGGGAAAATGGGAAAATCACGGAATGCAAAAAATTAACAAAACGAAATCTCAAATTTTGAAAACAGAAAAATTTTGGCTTTATTCTATACCTCACTTCCTCCCACATTCCCTTGAAGGTTATTAATACTTGGGTGCCTGCAGTCAAGACTCATACCAGTCACCATCAGTATAAGGAAAGGAGTGGTGGTGGTGGCAGCTTTTTAATCCCAAAACTACCTATTTGGCATTTTTAAATTGATTTACTTTAAAAAGGTTACAGTAGGGAACATGGGCACCTAACTGTGTTACACAAAACAATATTGAGCACAATTTCTTCAGGATAGCCTTTCTGTAAAACAGTAACTAAAAAAAATTAAGGACAACAAATTGTTCCATGGAAAAGATGCTTCTTTAGAGCAGTGTGTCGCCATTATAAGAGGTACAATATTACTTTGCAGTACAACTGATTCACTTGGACCAGGGAGCTGCCAATGGCAGCTCCCTGCTTGGACTAAATGCTTTGCTAAGAATGTTCACTATTAATGACAAACCTACTGTACAATGAGTTACAACAGTGGTGTACACAGGAATTTGCCAGGGGATATCATCCCCCAGATTTAGTCATGTGGACATTATGGACATAACTCAATTCCAAATTTTGCAAGTCACAAGCCCAATGCTTACATTCATTGTGGATATTGGGTGAGTCATGGCCCTACAGCCTCCCCTCACTGTATGCCTATGTTTGGCTGACAGTTCCGTAATGCTAAAGACAGCTGATGGGGTTAATAACAATTTCAAATACAATTTCTGAGTAATGCAACATGTATATTTAATATCCTTACTGCACACAAAATATTGAAGGCTATCTGTTAGGCAAATATTTAAGGCACTTAGTTTTAATTTTTTTCATACTGCTTCCACAGAATCTTTTCTGCATATTATGTAATTCATTTCTTCACAAATTATGGTCATCTTGAAAATAACAGTATTTTGGTAATTCAGCACCTGTCACGCTCCCATCAACCAAACATATTCATCACTCACGAAAATTACATCCATTTACTACAACCACAGGCACAGGAAGCTGGAGGTGCCCCCAGTCAGAGATGTGGTGAGGCATGAGTATGCTTTCGGCCCCCACAATTTTAAGAACAAAAAGCCCCTATTTTGTTCCCTCTGTAAAAAATGTTAAAAATTTGCAGTAATTTTCCTTCTTAAGATTTGCACAATACGATGCACCAAACTGCATCTGAGGACCCTCAAATATTCAAAAACTTCCCCCAAAGGTAAGGAGTCACCCCCTCCCCCAGAACAGCAGCATTCACACACCCCCAGCTGAAACTGCTTCCTATGCCTATGGCTAAAATAACAGTTTATTATTAATAATATTCTTTGATTGCATGCTATAACGCCCAATAACTACATGCGCGTTTTTATATCCTTGATTAAAAATGCGTATTTCCTCTTGCAAGCATAGAAGTACAAATAACAACACAATAGTCATGAGGAACTACACAAGTACTTTATATTTTCAAATTGATAAACCACACTTACCAACCAGCTAAAATTTTAACTTCATACATTTATTAGTTTATTATCCTGCTTGCATCATTTCATTCTTCATGTGACCATGGCAACACTGCTAATTCTCTCCAAAATACATATCATTGCTTATTATGCCACTGATAAGGGAGACCGCATATATTTTGGTTGGAACTAATGGTGCTAACAACACAACCAGGCATTCAAAATGGATGAATTTATGTCATATTACACCATTCAACCACACCCAAAAATGAAAATATAATTTGCAGTATTTCCTTTGCCATAAAATATGAATAACTTAGAAGGATAATTGCAAAAATAACATTTTGAAAGTGACATTTACTTGTTAGGTCTCTTATCCAATGGCTGGTAGATTAGCCTCAATGTTAGAGCAGTGGCAGCTGCCTGCTACAAACAAAAAATCCCTGTTAACAGTAAAAGTTCAAGAGAAGTAGAAAGACGGGGAGGGAAGCAGGGAGGTACAGTAGTAGCTCCTCCAAAGTTCTCCATGAAAGAACCTAAAAATTCAAACAAATGCCTATGGGGTTGGTCAGTGACACATCACTTCCGCACGACAGCAACATGTTGGAGTGAAAACAATGTACTGCGCAAGTGTGTTCCCATATGGTTAAACTATAGTCGGTTGTTGTTTTCATTCCAAAGGAGAAAGACCCCGATGACTGACAGACCCAATATATATACACTCCTCAAAACTTGTAGATAGGAGTCCCCTGCAAGGTAGCAATGCCTGAAGATTTTAGGGACTATGTGCACACACTGATAACTGTAGTAGATGAGGACTAAGAGTGCACTAGACCATTTTTGGGAAAACTAATGCAAATGTAAGTCCTTTGGCTGGCAAGTACATGTTAATGTGCAGTGTATACTGGCATGACTGAAAGCAACGTGCATGTTCCTTTGCACTGTGAGTGTGTCAAGCAGGTATTATTACCCAAGGGGATGTTTTAAAGCACACCAGTCCTGTATGTTTCACTACACTCCACTGCCCCAACTGATGCCAACCCTCACATTCTTAGATGGGATCTTTCTGAATTAATGCAGGGGGCGCAACATTCTTCCTAAACCTCTGGGACTAATTAGAGGGTTTGGCCCAAATATTTCCACAGGTTCTACCAAAATTTTAGATTGTCCAAAACTGTGGCAGGGGGAAGAGGCAGTGCCCTCCTTCCCCCTCCCCTTGCCCTGCCTCTCACAGGTCTACTAAACTTGTAACATCTCCAATGCTATAATGAGACACAGATCCCTTAAATGTCAGTAATTTGGAGACTCTATGATTTCATACATATCGACTTGTGTACACCTTCATGTGGGATCAATAGAAAACGGTAAGAGTAAATGAGGGTATATACTGTACAACTATTTTTCTCAATTATCATCCAACTTTGACTTACAACTCTCAGACATCTGTGCTAAAAATGGAAACATGCTGACGTCATTTCATTGCACAGCTTAGCCTACATTCCAAAAGTGCGTCATTCTTTATTTAAATTGAGATAATTATCGCCTTTCAAACAATGCAATAACACCTGGATGTTTACAAATGCAAAGTTTTAAATACTGGGGTACCAGTGCTCCCAATGGTAGAAGCAGTTATGAGTACACTGTACCAGACTGTACATCTCCAACAGTTGCGACAGTACTGTACCGAACACAGGCATAGGAAGCTTTTCGAAACTGGGGGGCAGAACCTTGTTTAGGATTGCTGTCCTGGGGGAGGGGTAAAAGGGGAGGGGGTGTCCCCTTTGGAAAATTTTTGGGTATTTGAGGGTCCTCAGATGCAATTTGGTGCAACATTTTGGACAAACTTTTAAGGAAAATTACTGTAAATTTTTGACATTGCTTACAGAAGAGACAAATAAGGGTTTTTTGCCCTTGGATTTGGGGGGCGGAAGAATATTTCAGCTCCCCCCATTTTTGACTGGGGGCTAAAGCCCCCCAGCCCCCTGCTTCCTACGCCTATGGTACCGAAATATGTACCAACAGAGTAGCCTACACAGGATGACTTTTACTAGAATCTTACTCTGAGAAGATGGAGGAGAGGAGGCACGGGCAATTGAAATTTACGACTGATAGGGTATTAAAACATCTATACACCAATAGTAGTCTCAGACATCTACTTACACAGTTTGCCTAATCGAACCTTTTTCCAAACAGCAAATAATACAAAGGATTATGGGATATGAGTTTTGGTATGCATCATATTTGGCCACAGTAAAATTGTCATTTTGTCAATGGAATTTTACTAGATGGCCAAAAATGACACATACCAAAATTCTATCCAGCATTTCTTTGTAATTTTGATATTTGGTAAAAAGTCTATGGAAATGGGTGGGAGGTGGCGGATGGGAGAATGAAGCTTCCCTTCTGAACACCCATGGGTTTCAAATTGGGGAATCTGGGAAGCGCTCTGACAGCAAATTTGGTCAACTGATGATGAATTTGGAATTTGGAAAGCAAGTCAAAATTTGGTGGGAAACTGGACTTTCTTCCATGCAATAAACATTTTTCCAGCCCCACTTAGGCAAGAACCCTTAACACTACACGGATTGGGTATTCAAATACTTTTACAAAGTTCGATTTGGGTATTCAATTACATCCAGTTGTAATAAAACACTGACTGTATCAACAACCAAGTATGCAATTTGATTACACTTATAACTATCACATCCAAACTTATAACTGGAAAGCATGAAACCTTGTCAAAATACACTTGTATATTTTGGGGCCCCTAGCTATACTAAACACAATACCTTTACTGAAACACAATCTCGACTGCAGTGTGGCAGGAAGAACAGCGTGTACATTTTACTAAAAAAAAGGGCAAGTTCATCCATGTATCTATATGGAAGGCACACAGTGTTAAAATACACATTTTCCCTGACAAATACTGTACGGAATAATGATGATAGAAATGTAGGCATGCATGCCATAATCAGGCCACATGTAGGTCAGGGGGCATAACGGCAACTGCCCCAGGTTGCCCTGCCAGAGGGGCCCCACCTTGCTGCAACAATATGATACAATACAATGATAAATATAACTAAAACATCAATTTATTTAGAGTTGAAAAAAAATGGACATTAAGTACACTACTTTTGTTTGAGTGATAATGTACAAGAATTTCTACTGAAGGAATATGTTTAAATGTAAATTACATGGCCAGGGAAGTAGGTACCATTGCAGACAATCTGGCCAACATCTCTGACAAAAAATTTGCTGTGTGCTGTACACTACACCCTGACTGAAGGAAGCACCTGCTTATCCCCTACCCCAAAATTAATACAGGCCCTGGTCATGATCTGTGCTAGTCATGAATTTATACTGCATGTACTATCAAACGAACATGTCCGACCTACATTTCAAAACACTCCTAACATATGTGAGAAAAAGCAACACTGTTCCAGATCTCACTGTGAACAAACAGTACACAATACATCAATTCCGCACAATCATTCCACGTGGCTCTTCCTGTAAATAAAGGTAATTATCATAGCCCTTCTATTACTTTTGGAGCTCTGACCTTGGCATAAGCAAGTCATGTGGCCATCAGGCAACTAAGCTTTTGTTTAACATTTATTCTAAGTCACCTACTTCCTACATAAAGCACTTTTGGTTCTCTATCACAGAGTACACATGTGATCACAATGACAAAACTACCATCCAACAGTACATTTACCACACCTGACTATGAAAGTACTACCTCCAATCTGACTGTTTTGACACAAACCATAGTTAAATTCAATGATTTACATATTTATAAATGCCAGTAACCAATGCTCTTGTACAGTAGTACACTTCCGAGAGGATGAGATGAGATGAAATATTAAGTCATCAGGCAGACCCATTTTGTTTTGTTTACACCTTCGGGGTGAAGAAACTTCCTCTCCCCTCCCCTCACCTTTACCACTAACAACTGGTTACTTCCACAGTAAAACGATGTATGTAATAGACCATGTGTCTTTATCAGACAGTCTCTGCATGATCAGAATCTTTTTGAAAAGACTGCTAAATTTACTAGTTTGTCAAAAGTGGTGAAATTTATAAATCTTTTCAAGTCAATGAGGTTAAGTGCAACACCCCCCTCCCCTCCTGCCAACTGTCTTGCCCTGTAGTTATTGCAGGCAAGGAGAGAAAATAAACAGGTGAGGACTACTTCCTTAATATTCAGGAGAGAGAACTAGAATAAACTGATCATGGGAAGCAACTTCAGTTTATTTCAGGTTTCCACAGACTGTGCTGATTTTTATTACATGGCGCCCTCTACATGAGATGAATATTCACTGATGGGTTGTGGCTGTATTCAAATGGGGGCAGTTATCCCATTCAAAGGCTTGAAATGAAATCCTTGGAGATGTAAGTAAAATTTGTATTTGAAGATTTGGAATAAATGTCATCATGTAATCTAGGATCCTCTATAATACAGAACATTGCACAGGCAAAACATTCTGATATTTTGATTTCACAGTGTCAATACAAGAAACTGAACATGTAAATATGTTTGAAGCATGGAATGCTTTTTTTGTCCAAAATGATTGAGACCAAACTGATTTTCATAGCACAAAAAAAAACAGACATTGAAAAGTTTGAAAAATGAGGGCGCTCTTGCAGATTACAAAGCAACTTTCAACTTAAAGGAAAGTTAAGTGCAAAATTGTTCACTTGGCCAATTTTGTTCATGGTTGGTTGAGGATGTGAGCTTAATATTCAAGTCAATTTGATGGGAGGGGGGCAAAGGAGACGGAGGAGAGGTAGATTGGAAAAGTGATTAAACAAGGGAACTTGAGGTATATATACAGTAGCTAAGCCCAATTTCTAAAATATAAAGCTTGTTTTAGTCCAGATAAGTGAATTTTGTCCTTTATGCCTTGGAATCCACATTCACCATCATAAAACTTGACAATGTTTAATTATAACCCTTAATGTCGGGGGAAAATGTTGCAAATGAAGAGAAAAGGATACTTATTTGGGCCAAAAAGGAGTCCAAAAGATCCTTCCAAGAATGGATGGGATGCAAAAACAGCTGATTTAGCTAGGCAAAGGATGAAATCCGATTTAGTAAAAAGAGCAATGCTACTTTAGTTCCACACAGGTTGGTTGGTAGATTCAGAAGGAAGAGGGCAGTATTCCACTGTACTGGGATACCAGGGATAGAGGAAGAATGGTGTTAAAAATTTTACCAGTCTGAGCATGCGCAGGGTAGATTTAGTGCAATAGTTTGTCAGCAGACAGGTAAGTGAGGAGCGCTGTAAACCCTTAATGTCAACATGGCTTGACTTCTTGCTAAGGATTGAACCAATTACTATTTAGTCACTCCCATTTATTGTACTGCACAAAACAAAAACAAGAAGTCGCTAGGTTTTGGAGGTATTTCAGAAACTGCCCACTATATCATAAAATGTTTTGTCATATAAACCTCTTCAAAATAAAGGCTGCATGCATAGCATAAATAAAAAAAGTTGAGGAGCAGAATTGGTATAAAACAACAAGCATGTGCATCCCTCACCTAAGTTAGTCCATTAATTATCACAACAGTATTTGCGGCAAAAATGGTATACATATGTAAATAGGAGGTATGGAGAAGCCAAATAGACTGAAGGGTTCCCACACTTTCGAGATACTCAAATTCAAGACTTTTGCAAGCTTACCCCAAGGCCAAAAGGCCTTTCTCAAGGCACAAGAATAATGAAATACATTGGGAAAATGAAATACTAATTTGTACAATTTATCCACTGTGGACACACGTATTACACGATCTAAGTGTACAGTCTTCAGTTTTCCAGACCATATGACATCTTTTTACAGACCAAACACCCAAAATTCAAGAATTTCCAAGACCATACAAAAATTCCAGATTTTTTTCCAAACTTTTCCATTTTCCCTACTGCACAGAAGCCTAATTTCTACTCAGCTTACAATCCCAGCAGCCCTGCATGCAGATACAGTATTCTCCATATGCACACTTGGTCCAACCTGCCCCTGAACATGTTCTTCCTGTTCACTTCACACTATGCAAACTTCCTGAATCCGTAGATTACCCCACCATCTTGTCAAGGAAAAATGTCACTGAGAATTTTCCCTAATTTTCCCCCTCCTCTGGTAAGTTACAGGAACAGGAAACTTTATCTATCCATCTATTCAGGAAGTCATTGCAGTACCCCAAACATTTTAAGGAAGCCCACTGGCAGATATCTTCATTCACAATTAGTGACTGCACTGTGTTTGACATCAACTATATAGTGTAGGTTCAATTATTCAAGCCACAATGATTGGTCTTTGATGACTTACAAGTGCAGATCAGTGAAATGTGATGTAGTTTAGCCCACTGCACTGTCAGGGTCATATGACAGTAATTACTATCTTTACACTCAGTTGAGTACTCAGCACTGGCCTTGAGCAATACTGAAATCCATATAGGATACTATAGTTATGTCTAGGAGGTGAAGAAGACTTTTTTTTTTGAAGAGCCAGAAGTGAACTTGCTGGGGATCAAAAGTATGTTTCCCACTACTGACATACCTGTGAGGTAAAAAGTGAAGGAAAAAGTAGGGTTGGAGAAATAAGGTTAGAGGGTGTGCTTCCTACAGTGTGTTCACTGAAAAAGAAAACCACCTGAAGTTACCTCTTTTTTCCTGAGATTTACACCAAAAAGTTTAAAAAACTTTCAAGACATGTTTTTTTTTTTTACTCATAATTTTATCTAGCCAACTGTTCACTTACAGTTACAGCTGTAGGAGTTAGATAAAGGTGTACATTTTCACTCCCCCCCCCCCTTCCCGGCCCCAAGAACTCATATCCACAAGTTCACAAAATTGCTCATAATAAATCTTTTACATAAAGGTCTCTGTAGGGTATAGCAAGAGGTAAGGTTTCCCCTCTACCACTCTCTGCTAAAGCTAATGGGAGCTGCAACTACTGTGACTATTCAAATTGACACTTTCTGCAAGCTATTGTATATCCTTCTATATAACTCCTATGACTGCCATTTCAATTGAGACCAGGGTGGGACCTAGATCTGTTAGATCAACTTTGAAGATCTTGACAAAGAAAATGATTTTTTTTTTTTGCCTTTTTTTTTTTGCCTTAAATACCTCTACTACTGCAGGTACTTTGTAGCCTCTGCATACACTTCTCAATGTTCACATCTCAAAAGATAAGACACACCAACTATCCAGCCTGTAAATCACGTTTGCTATTACAGCCTTCATCCCTTGCTCTTAGATAAAACAGCCTACGACTTAAAAAGGCAAAGCATGAAGTAACCACTGTAAGCAATTTGGAAGCTGTTCATACTGTCTCCCACAGAGCTACATACTATTACTGTTGGCAGAGACTGAAAGGAAAACAAAAAGTTAAACACTGTGCAGCTATCCTTGTTTTGTTAAGTTGAGTTCATGTCCTATTATCATAAGCCTTACAAACTACTCGTGTGTAAAACCACTTCATTCAAATAGCTGTGTGTGCAGCACCTGAAAGGATATCTTTTATACCAGCACTTTGGCAAACTACGTCAATGCTGCCATGGCAACGGGACAGAGTGCAACTCGACAGCTAGGGCAGTAGGGTACTATTGCTCAACTGAGATCTTTCCCCTTTCAAAAACGAAATATTCTGATATAAAAACAGTTGTCTATGTTTTCAGTTTATTTCACCAAGCTTCCTCAAACACCCAGACCTGTCATGTCTATAGGTAGCTTGCACACCTAGATCATGCTACATGTATAAAAGTGCTGAGTATGCTTTCTAAAGGCTAATAAAGGGATCACTTTATCCTTATGCTTTAAAATGATCTTAATGATCAAGAGATATCTCAAAAACAAGGATACACTCCTAACTTGGCAAAGCAATCAGAGCAGTTGTTTCTTCCTGAACATACACTATGCACAGTTAATTGAATGCAAAGTGTATGTAAAACTGAGGGTATGCGCAGCTGCTAGTATTGTTATAGTAGCGAGTTTCTATTAAATTAAGTTGCTAATGTATAGTCACAGTGAAAACGGTACAGTAGTTGTAGGAGATGATATTAAACTAGAAAAATATTTACTGGTGACATACATGGCAAGTAAAAAACAATTGTATTACTGACAACTGTATTTAAGAACCCTGAAAATGCTTTAATGAGTAGCCACAAAACATGGTTAATGGACTTGATCTTTTCATGGAGTTGATATGTATGCTGTGTCCAGCAGTACAGGACCGCCTTTAATGCAATACTTAAGCCTATGTGCTTCACTACCCTGAATAAACTATATTACATTGCTTTAAAGTTTTAAAGAATTCACCACTTGCATACTGATATACATATACTGCCAGAATAGGCCTTTACTTAAAAACAACTGAATGACATCACTAAAACACAACTCCAAATGGTTTTGGTATCTTTGCTGAAACTGAGTACACCTGTGATGGCAGCTGTAACTGACCCAGCCAATCCCAGGGTAACTATTTAATATCAGCTTGGCTGGGCTGCTCAAAGAAGAGTGAATGCAAGGATTGTAGAAATTTAACTGTTTAACATCTATACCCTTTGGAATAAAAGCCTTCCAATAAATATGTCGCCAGCTGAACTTTGGTAGAAAGAGAATTCCAACAGTATGGTAGGTCTACAGTATGTGTATACTACAGTAGAATCAACTGAATACCTTAGCAGTGGCTTAGCTAAGGAGGGGCATGGGGGCAAGGAGGCATGATCCCTCACAAATCTGTTTCTCCCTGAAGTTCCCCTCCCACTGGAAAATCCAAGAGTGAAGAAATGTAGGTAAGTGTTTGATGACTCCACACTAATGCCCCCCCATAAAATGGTGGAGCCACTCACACACACACACACACACACACACACACACACAATTTTTTCTTGCTATGCCACTGACCTTAACAGTATGCCAGAATAAAGGACACAGTCAGAAGAGCATTACCAGAATGGACAAACCAAGGCCACTTTTGAGAAATCCAAAGCCTGCAGAAATCCTGGATATTTTTGTTTCTTTTAAACCCTAACTTACAAAAATATTGCTAAGTTATAGAAAGTGTAACTAATACAGGCTACAGCTGAAAATGGTCCATGAAACTTAATTTTAACACATAATGTGACACATAGTTTAAAGGTTGAAGGATATACTACAAGGAAATCAAGATCATTGAAAGTTGTGTGACTTGGTCATTTTCAACACTGTTTTATACTACAGGTTGAAGGAAAGGGGGGGGGGGAGTTTCAGACTGATGATAACCCTATTCAATGCCGAAAGACGAACCGGGGACACATTCCCAGAACTCCTAAGAGGGAGGGGTGAGGGAACGGGGATGGGAAGGTCAACGAAAGACCGAACAACCCAAGGCCCCGAGGGGTGACACAGAAGAACAAAATGGCAGCGCGAGACTGATACCTGTACAAAATTACATAAACAGGAGGATCATGCAAGGCGAAAATCCTCGTAACTAGAACTGGCCAAAAAGGGCCTAACGAGAAGAGGATACTCATGGTTTCGACGAGAGGAGTCCTTCTGGACGTCTTAACGGTGCTAATGATGGGAGTTTTGACCGGTCACAGAATCACAAGATGAAAAAATAACGGAGTTTTTCACCAGACGAGTTTTACGACGTGTGAACACGGTGAGGCAAAAATGCAGGACTATTTAGGGTTCTAGGCGCCCTCTACTGTAAGGGGATACCGCGGTGCTATTAGTTTTTTGCCAGATGGTTATTGCAGGCAATAATCATACATATGTAAATAGGAGGTAAGGTAAGGAGGAGTGAAATAGACTGATGATAAACCTATTCTAAAGGTGCTAAAAGACACTTGACCCAACTAATTGTTGTAACCTTTGTAATGTTATTTGATTTCCACCTATTGAAAGGGACAGACCTATTGGTAGGTCTCAAAGGTTTTATTTTCCCAAAGCCTCCTGCCCCCTCCCCCACCCCCCGCCATCTTTTTTTTTAAATTCAAAATTCCCAAACTCCCTAGTTTAGGGCACCTATTAGTCACTTCTCAATGAGTCATGCACACACTATGAGACATGGAGAAACAGCCCAAGTAACATGAAGTGAATTTAAAAGAAACAGGCAAAGATGTATAAGTTGGGATGGGGGTAGAGAGCTCACCCCACCTCATCCCCTCAAACCAAATTGTCAGTAGTCCCATACCCTCTGGAAACACAAGACTTACGGAGACTTAAAGGCAAGGAAGAGACAAAAAGAGAAAGGGTCAGAAACGGGCACAGGTGTACAAGTTGGAAAAGAGTTAGGGTGGCTTGGGGTTGCACCCTGTTCACACAGAGTGTAGGCAATTAAATACATGAATTAAATACATGCCATTTTTCAGGCAAACTTGTAATATTTTAGCATTATAAGCTTGGGAAAAAAGAGCTCAGCCCACCCCATCCCCTCAAACCCCCTTGTCAGTAGTCCCATACCCTCTGGAAACAAACAAGACTTACGTAGACCAAATCAAAGGCAAAGGCAGAGACAAATAGAGAGATGGTCACTTACCGCTCGTTGACTCTCTTCCTTGACTTGCTCCTCTGCAGAGTCTGGGTCTTCCGAGTCCAGGTTTGATGTTGAGCTGGAACTAGACAACTTTCTCTCCAGCTTTGCCTTTGATGATGGCAAAGCTGACAGCAATGCTTGGATATTTATTCCCTCTGACTTCTCACTGGTTTGTTTTGCCAGAGTTTCTGTGGACTCTGGTGAATGATTATGGGATGCATCTTCATCAGTATGCTGACTTACTACCACTGATGGTAGGGGAAGTTTAACTAAACTAGTTGGTTCTGAAAACTTTCTCCTGAAAGGAGGCATAGCACTTGCTCCTGTGTAATCCAAACTTTGATATCTATGGACCTTTGACAAGAGTGACTCGTAAGTCTGTGATCTGGGCGGAAGTTTTAACCTGACAGAAAGCTCTGACTTTTTCATATCACTAACAGAAGCCTGAGACACTATTGTTTTTGAAGGTTCTGTAAGTGGTCTCAGTGAATCCTGAAACCCCTCATCGGGCGACTGAATAGATTCTAATTCTGAGCTAAAGACATCACCTTTGACATCCAGGGCATTCAGCCTCTGTAGAGGAGGCCTCTTGCTACTTGGTGGGCTCTCACAATTACCATCTTTGGTTTCTGCAAACTCCTGAAAAGAAACATCTTCATTGGAAGAGTTATCTAAAGATGATGGTGAACTGACAGACAAACCAACAACACCACTATCATGGCTACTGGTCCTGTGTGGTCTCCCAGGGCCACTGCCTGGTACAGTCAACAGGTCTTTGGTTTGCACTTTTCCGTTAGAGCCTTCCATTGTTGACAGGGGTGAATGACATCTGGGACTGAGGCAACCTGGACTACTGAATCCAAAGCCACTATTATAGCCACTGCTTGGGCTTGTGCATGGGGACAAGGCTTTGTGAACAGGCTCCACAGTACAGTCTGTCTGTGAGTCCCAGCCCTCTGATTCAGACTTCCTAATCACTAAAGTTTTTAAACTCACTGATCTTCGATTCAAGAGAGGACGGGAGTCCTCCCCATTATCTGAATCATTAGATGAAGATAAGTTGCTAGCTGATAGGGATCTAAGCGTGGTAGTCCGTGATCTCCAGAGGTTTTGCTCATCTGAGGCACTATTGTTTTTCTCACTTCCACTGAACACTTTATTGCATAGGTCAAAGATACGTGGTGAAACGGGCCTAGCTGTCACTTTCACAACTGGGACCCCTTTGTGCTCCTGAGGTAGTGAAGGAATGGTCACATGATTCTCATTCATGACAGCATTGATAGAACTGGTCTTGGTCATGGTTCCAGAGGACAGGACCACCACTTCTTGCCTGTCGTGTATGCTAGCCCTGGGCTGTCTCGATTCCTTCTTAGACCCAACAAGAACGAAGTAAGATCCGCCTGTTTTCTGTGACTCCCTGCTTGTTGAACAAGAATAAGCATTATCTCCACTTGAAATCATTCCCAGCTACAACATTATACTTTTGCAGTGGTTCAGCTTGCAGAGTATGAGCAGACACCTGCCAGAGTTTCATAAATTAGTGCACACTTTATGCTTGTCGTCTAAAACCAAGGTCATTCACATAAAACTGGCTCGTTGCGTGATGCAATATACAAAGACTTTTAAAAGCAGTTAGAGATGTAGAAGTATTCTGAAAAAAAAAAGAAAAGGAATAACTTTTAAAGCTTGATCTCAAAAGGAGCATGGTTTCTCACTTGTGCCTGGTAAAACAGACTAGCAGCTCCAACCATTTCAGAATGAATGCAAGAGAGTTCACAGACAAATGTTATTGATGTGTTTTTTCTGAAACTACTTCTCTTTGTGAACAATGTGAAAGTGAAATCTTATACCCAACTTACAGTGCCAATAAAAATTTACTTTCACTTCAAAAGCATTCTTAAATAACAAAACTCTACTAAGTGGGAATGTATAGGTAGTCATCCTGAGATTGCTATTATCCTAACAACACTTAACCTTGTACAGCAACAAGTAGCAAATGACACTACTGTTTTGTTGAAAACTTTGCTCAGATGACAAAGGCATGTAATTTAAATAACCTTTTAGTACACAATTAAATGAATGAGACTGTCACATACAGATTGTTCTAAAGTGTCTCACTACTGTCTAAAAGATAACATAGAAATGTCCTTCACCTGACTGTTGAATGGAGTGGAGGGGTATGGGGATTGACATCTGACAGCCACCCCTAGCATGAGGAAGTCTGACTACTTGCCAAATTACCTTGACAATGGATACTCATTTGTTGCCAAGAGCAGCCTATGCACAAAAGCCAGGGGCCTGGGGAGTTGACCCCTGGAGCTAAAGCACTACTGGGTCATTTTTCTCTATTTACGAACTGTTTGGCCTAGTGGTTAGAGCTGGGGTGCCCGACCTTTTTGACCCAAGATCTACTTTTCTAGTAGTCACCCTCTTGAGATCTACAAAACATACACTGTCATATTGTTACACATAGAAAAACTTTTATTTTTTTTTTTCCTACACCCCTCGCGGTCAACTTGGGATCAGTCTGCAGTCTATCAATACACCACAATCAACTGGTTGGGCACTCCTGGGTTAGAGTGTCTGAAATTCAGACGGGAATCCACAGTTCAAATCCTGGTCAGGTCATACCAAAGGCTTTAAAAATAGGATTTCTTGCCTTCTCACTTGGTGCTCAGCATATGAGATAAGGACAGGAAAAATAATTCCTTGCAAAATTAAACTGGTAGTGCCACAATGGTTGCATTGGTTAGTATTAACCCCAGGGGCTTGTGAACATATTAGGATTGATAAGACTGTGATGGATATTTATAAAACAATTTGAGATGTATCACAATATTAATTTTTTATTACCCAACCCAAGGTTTTTCTCAGGCAAACACAATTCAGCCACCCTAGAGAACTATCCTAACTATAAGTGGAGCAGGGGAGGGGGGCTCACCCACTCTCTAGATCTCTGTCTGTTCAATGACAAATGTGGTTAATGCAGGTGCTTGAGCTCCTCAACCCTTCAGTCTTAAACCTATGAGCTTCACATTACCTTAACTCAGGTAGGGTAAAAGTTGAAAAATTTTGTAAAAATTCCAAAAGAGAGAAAAAACCATAAGCTGTGCATCTAAATTCCACATTAAATACAGAACTATGAATATTGTGATGGTATGAATTATCACTGCCATTCATTTTTGCATGATGTCATATCACATTTTGCTATTTTCACTTTTCAAATTGTTACACAAATATACACATATGTAGCAGGTTTGCTTTTTGTAGGCATAATCCTTGCATTTCCTCTGAGTTTAAGATAACTAAATCAATAACCCTCTAAACTGCTGTGCACAATTTTAACACTTAAAGGAAAATGCAAGTCTCTCACTTAATAAGTATTCCCTGGTATACTTATTCATGAATGGCTCTTTGTGATCTTAAGACAATAGTTTTGTTACTTCATAGTTAAAACCACAAGAGATCGACGTTCTTAGTTTGACTTTATTAGTCCCTTGAATGAAAAGTAAGAGAAGATAAATTTTGTAAATTTTAATCTGATGTTTCCACATTCACATTTGGGGGAAGTGCATGTTCCCTTTGAACTGTTCTTTGCATGTATCTGCAGAGATACAGCAGGTTCCTAAAAGCTAACTACTTTTAATCTGTGATAAGGTGAAGTGCAATGGTCACATTGATGATAAAACTACCTGTCCCTGCTGTGCACAATGTCAACATACTGTCAAAAGCATGGAAAACCAAATATACAAACTACTTCTGGGAGTTTCCCTACTTATACAGTGACATAGTTTTCCCTGAACCATATGTAACTATAATATAACACTACTTAAGTTAGTAGTGATGCATATTCGCATCCTCATCATCTGTAGCACTCACTTTGTGTACTTGTATCCAAGTCCATAGCCAAGGGGAAGGGGGACTATGCCCCCTAGGAAATTTCAAGATTCCATTGCCTTAATACAATTTTACACATCTTGCCAGGGGGTTGTAGAATATGCCCACGGTATTTCCTGCCTGTCGTAAGAGGCGACTAAAGGGAAGGACTTGAACTGTATTTAAACTTTGCATGACACTATATAACACATTTCTGTTGGTGTGTCGTTAAATTTCAATTAACTAACTAACTATCTAACTAACACATCTTGCCCACCTGAAAAAATACTTTGCCTCCCTGGAAGCCATCTCAACCCCTTAAGTACTGTACCTTGTCTGGTTACAGACCTGCTCGTATCTCTTATAAAATAGTTTTAACACAACAAACTGGGTTTATGAGTACTTTAGCTTTGAAGTTTACTTCCTATTACTAAAGTATGCTTCCCTAAATTGCCAGTAATTACCATCTGGCAAAGTTGTTAGTATGGAGCATGGTGCCCTCATCGGGGATACAATTAAAACAGGTAGTAAGTAATGTGTGCCCATGACATACTGCTCGATTGAGCAGAGACGTTCATTAAAACCTAAATTCAAACAAACCTTAGAGGGCAGTCTACCTGCCTCAATTTGAAATACCTGCTGAATCTTCAGTAGAGATTTCACTTACAAGTATCTTCCATAATGTTTCAGAACAAAAACACTGTATATCATTAAATTTATTCATGATTAACCATCTTATTAAATCTGTTTGGTGATTGATCAGGGAGTTATCTTGAAAACACATAACAATTAAACAACAAAAATGTTGGCACATGGTCAACACAGATCCCAAGAAGATTCTCATTTCCCAAAAATTCAAAAAGTAATATATGATAGGAACTGCATTTGCACATTCAGAAGGGTAAAGAGTGAATCCAGCTGTCTCCCCAACAGGAACCCCACATGGGAGGGCAAAGGAAGCCACCTCTTCTGCAGAGACTGTCAGATAAGACTTAATTGCTGGCAATTAGAAAATATGCATTTTGTAAAGAGGTAAGGAAAACTAAAATATATTTAAAAATTCGATGAGAAAATTATTGCCACAGCGTTTGAAAGGAAATCACATGGATTGACATGAGCTAATGATTAATGAAGGTAACTACTGTACCTTTGCCCAAAGAGGCTTGAGCAATTAATATTTAACCTTCCATGTTGTCCATGGACCTGGGGGTGGTGGGGGGAGGGTTAACACTTCATAAACAGTACATAAACACAACCATCAGGTGAGTTAAATGGTGAAAGATAAATTTATTTTATTTGTAACAACCATGAAGCATAGAAGTGTTACTTCCACACTTGGAAAAATTTACGAAAAGTGGGATGCAACTTGCAGGGAAATTTTGGTATTTGGAGGAAAATATAAGCAGATGGAAGGAAATATGAGCAGTTGGAAGGAAACTTGGATAGTTTTCTTCAGGAAAATGTGCAACAATTGCAGGAAATATGACTTGCTTGCAGGGAAATACATATTTTTTCCAGCCCTGGCTACCTCCCTTCCAAGGTGGTACTACCATGAAATGAAATGTGATCTTCTTTAGTACTCAACAAAAATATCTCTCCCTAACCAAGGAGTTATTATGACAAATTTAGCACTCCCCACCCAAACTTGCAACTACTTACATGCCCTCACAAGCAAACATTCATTATAGATTGCAACAGGCACAAACACTCAAACATACAAATACCGTACTTCTGGGAGTTTCCCTTCTTACATAGTGACATCACTTCACTGGACCACAGTACTGTATTACAAAGTTATACAATATACGACTCCACTGGCAGTTTGGGACATGTAAGTAACTAACATCAAATAGGTTCTATATTTATCTGTGACAACTGAAACCCATTCATAAGTACAAAGTCATCTATATTAAGCTGTGAACAAAAGAGTCAAACGCATCCACAAAAATCAACATCCCCAGGAGTCTCTTGTCAGTAAATGGGTGTTATTAAACATATCACTAATCTCAATTCACTCTGGAAGAGTAGCAGCCCCAGGTCTGTTCCTTTGACATATCTTGAGTAGGATCATCCAGTTTAAATGTTTACCTCCACCACAAAGATGGAAATGTCAAAGTGTGAATGCCTGGAGATTATATTGACTCAGGGAGATAAGAACCCTCCCTTTATACCCAAAGACCAACAATTTGGACAAACACTACCAGCCAACCAATGGTGAAGGGCAAGGAGTGGTCCTCATACTTTACCAAACGGTACTGGTTACCAATACTTCAAAAAGAAAGGTCACCTAAATAGCAAGGGTATTAAAGTTGGAGGGGAAAGTTTCTCCTTCCATTTCTTAGCAATAGTCATGCTTTCCTTCTAGCTGTTTCATAAATAAAATGCACTCACACAAGTTTAAACATGTTCCACACAAATGTATAAAACAATTTAGAGGACAGGGCTCGAAAATCGACTGGCGCTCTGGCGCTTTTGCGCCAGAGACCACCGTGACTGCGCCAGAAAAACGAAAAAGTGGGTGTTTGTCTGGCGCTAAAAATAGTGCCAGGTGTGTGAGGCAAACAACCTCAAACTCATGGAAAAATTCCCCGCATGTAGGTGTCCAGTTACACCAAAGAAGTGTTCCGAAATCTTGCAATACGTACAGTACAGTGAAAAACAAAGTTTGTGTTCATGGCCCGACTTTCTGTCAATGCAATGTACTGGGCATCGCATTTAGCACACTACACATATTGTATACTGCACCGATGCAAAGACGTACACAGCACAAGAATCTGTTGAGAGTTCCATGTCACGTGGGCTTATCGAATGTGCTCATTGCTATGTAGACAGTTCATGTGAAAGTCTGTACCTTCGACTCACTGCATTCAAGATTATTCTGCATTTTAATTCTCCGATAAATTAACCACGCAAACACATATAGCATTGCGTGTACAGTTTCACCTAATTACTGTTATTTTTACCATGTCCGCATAATTGTATACCTTCAAAGTCTTAAAAGTAGTCAGTTTCAACTTTAAGGGTGAAATTAGGCACTACGCTGTTTAGTGCTTGTTTCTAGCTGAACAGCGTCCGTTCAGGAGCTGGAAGTCCAGCTCCCTGGTCCGTTAGACACCGACAAGAGTTTTACAAGGTGCCACTATTTTACCGAAAGTAGTGCCTGTCATCCTGAAAGTCCCAAAGTATAGATACGATCCCAAAATTATGCATTGTCTGTTGTAAATATCTCTGTATCAGCACAGAAATATTTCACCTAAATATGAAAAAACAGAACTTTATGACCCGCTTAAAAAAGTGGAATAAATATCGTTAAAATGCAGCAAATTTCATTACTGATACTAGTTCCCTTCCTTTGTGAATGCATTTGGATTTCCCAGTCAATGCAATATGATGTAACACCTGCTGGGATTGGCTGGAACATTCCACTTTCTGTGAACATCAATATGCTTTGTGGAACCCTCAGAATCTGGACCAAAATTTTGCCCGTAACAACTTAGAATGGATGAAACAAATGAGAATAAACTAATGATCTAGAGTGATATATTTTGGCTAAGACAATGATTATGGTTTCCGACTCCCCAACGGAAGAAATTTCAGCCCGAAATGCATGGTTCGATCAAACAAGTGAACTAGCTACTGTTCTTTGCATACACTTTTGTACTACTAATACTACCTTACTTCAACGAAGCAGGATTGATAATTGAAAAGGGTCAACGGTACTCCAGATGGTCAAGAATGCCGAAAACATTTACATGGCATGTGAAAAAGATCCTCCAATACCAATCTGCGATGTATTTGGAAGCTTCAGGTGCAAACTTTTTCTCTACCATGTAATTTTCTTCAGCATGTCTTGGCACTTTTGCCGTTGCCTAACGTGTAGCGCATATGTACAATGAGAACCTACCCTACACACAATTCTGCAATAATCTCACTTGAAGAGCTATGCACAGGTTAACGTTTTTCTAATTATTTTTGTTCTTGAGTGCTTACCAAAGTTATGCTTGTTTTTAAACATACTCTTAACATGCAGGGTCTTATTTTATTGACAGGGTGGCATCTTTGCATGTCAAAATTTGACAAAATATTTACAAATTTTCCAGTATCACTGAACATTACGAGAAGATATACTACAAACTCAGGTCATGGGCTCTAGTCTCCAAGTTGATCCAAACCCCAGTGGAGATCGAACCTCACACTACCTCAATCAAAGATGAGTCCAGCATAGGGTAGGGGACAGAATTTATGAACTCCTCCCCCTCTCTGCATTCAAGGCGGTGCAAGTGAGGGCTATCCAAAGCTGCTGTATACATGCACGAAGCCCCTCTGTCCCCTTCCAGGTTTTTCAGAGATGGAATGACAACACCATGTTTAGTACTACCACTTGTTACACCAAATAAATGTTCTTCTGTCTTATTTCCTGCCTCTTATATTTTGACTCTCTTTACTAAATGTACAAATAAAGTTAGGAGACGATATGAGGATGTTACATGTAGGAAACAGTGGTTTTTTTGAAAAATGGAAAACAGCTCCAGACAATAGTAAAACAGCTCCAGAAAACCTTCAAAATGAAGTTTGTCAGAAGCTGTTTTTAGCCCCAGAGGGGAAAAGCTTATTTTTAAGCCCTGGAGGATATAACCTCAAAATTAAAGGGGAAAATCTCCTCATGACAGACAGTTCCAATTCTCCCAACTAAGTTAGTTTTAGCCCTGCCCATAACTGTCTATTTTAAGCTTCTCCTTGAGCAGACACAAATATAGTTTACTGCTTAAGGCCATATCTTGGTGAGCATAAAAGACCCTAAAGTGTATAAATCAAAACGCTCTTTGTGCATGCTGTGTAATATGAGCTACTCTGCATCTTTTGAATTTTGTAACTTTGTCATCAATCAAAGAGCAGTCACCAATTGAGAATTTTGCTTACCCCCTAGTAAAAGTCATACTTGGACTGAGAAGTATCTGTCTTTAAGGCAGTTATTCACCATGGAAGAATGTGAGTGGGTCAGCTCATTACTCCAGGTGTAAAGAGATGGTTCTAACATCTGGCAGAGCTACATCATGGTAAAGATATAACCAAGGGCATTTTGTGAAACATACAATATCAGTATACAATGACAACTGCCCTGATCAGTACACTCCCAACCCTCTTTTTGAGGAAAATTGTCCAAGGAAGGGGCAGATGCACACAAACTTTCAGTGCTGCCAGATCCTAATGACAAATAAACTCACAAAGCTTTATTAGTAAGGGTAGAATGGCTGGTCCAAGTTCTTAAGTGTATTTAGTACGATGCCTTAAATGTAACATAACATAAGTATGTACACCATTCTTCTATGGCGATCAATAAAAACTTGATTGGAAGAACAGTGTAACAAAATACAAAGAGACCAAACTAATACTTGGCAATGGCCTTCATGCACATCAAAATGGCAAACCTTTCAAGGCCACCTTGGCCTAGTGCCCTTCCAAACAAAATACAATGAAATATACACCAGATAACGCACAACCTTTTGCTTGGCCTTGGTGCCCTTTGGGATGGCAAAATTACTGTATACCCTAAAAGCTAGAATGAACATGGCCTTCCCCTCATGATGTGGTATATTTCCAGTCCTGAAAACATGGACCAAAGCAACAAATCTTAAACTAGAGCATCAATGATGCAGTACTCAACAACCATCCCTCACACACAGTTACTGTTATGTAGTTTCATTAGGGAGACAAACCAAGGAGTAAAGGACAGTCACGATCTAGCATCTTCACTGCTATAGATGTAAATGGTCAAACAGTGGAATATACTGTAAGAGTTGCCCAGCTTGTGAATTTTTTAATTTTTTGTGGGCACAATACTGTACATAATTATGCTGAAAAAAAAGAAGAGCTATTTACACCCCAAATTTGTCAGACCCATCAAACAATGATTCATATGGCAATATATACACATCAAACGAAACCAAAATTCTTAAGGAAAAGCACTGGCATGGATTTCTCCATCTGACCATTCTGATCCCAAATGTCATAACATCAACACAAAGTACATCTATGATGAACCATCATCCACTGAACACTCTGACCAACTATGATAAGTTTCCAACACATCCTACGGTATTTAAAAGGCTTTTGCTAGATCCTACTGTTTGACCTCTCTTTGACCCCATAATACCTTTGACTTTCTTCAAAAGTACATCTCTGATGACCCACCATCTACTGGATACTCTTGCCAACTTTGCTAAGATTCAAGCACAACCCCTAGAGGTTGAAGGCTACTGCATGATTTCATTGTTCAACCATTTTATGACTCCAAATGACCTTTGGCCTTCTTCAAAAGTGCAAGTATGATGACCCATCATCTATTGACCACTCTGACCAACTCTGATAAGGTTTGGATTATAGCCAATAGGAGTTGATAACTTTTGTATGATTCCAGTGTTTGACCTCTCTTTGACCCCAAATGACCTTTCACATACTTCAAAAGTACAACTTTGGTGACCAGTCATCTACTGAACACTCTGGACAACTTTGATACATTTTGGATATAACCCTAGGATCTGAGTGATTTCAATGTTTGACCTCTCTTTGACGCCAATTAACCTTTGACCTACTTAAAATATACAACTTTGATTTCCTGTCATCTACTGAACATGCACATTTGATAAAATTTGCAGATAACCCATAGCAGTTGAAGGCATATGTGTGATTTCACTGTTTGACCTCTGTATGACCCTCAATGACCTTTGACCTAATTCAATATAACTTTAATGACCCATCATTTACTGAACACTTGCCAAATTTGACACAACCCGTAGGAGTTGAAGGCTTTTGTGTGATTACATTGTTTGACCTCCTTTTGTTTGACCCCAAATGACCTATTACCTACTTCAAAAGTACAACTTTGATGACCCATCATTTACTGTTGTCAAATTTGAAAATATTCCAACATAACCACTCTTTGACCTCTCAGAACCCCAAATGACCTTTGAACTAAAAAAATTACTTCATGCCTCATAAGTTACAACTTATCCTGCCTAAACATCATGCCCCCTGAGATTCAGTCAAGATGGGTTTCAGTTTTGAAATGCTTACAGCAAATATGAATAATGCACAATTATGACTTTCAGTCTATAAATACAGTAGCACTCCTACCCTTAGGCATGTACGATGTACATAATTTGCATACAATCAAACTTCTTTCAGTACTTATGCCAGGCAGCTGAAAGTGCAACTACTTAAAAGTGTTAACAACCTACAAATCCAATGAAGTCCTTTTAGTTATGGGTGTTCAAGGTGAAACGCTTTAATACAGAAAGCTGACTGACAAAATATTCAAAGCTGCTTTCACTTGTAACTTAGGTATTCATGACTCTATTTTTGTCATTGAACAAGGCTACTTATGCTACAAATATCATTCTGCTTTTACATTCACAGTAGACAGTTAAGACATCCACTTAAAAGACATCTATCATCTAACCCTTTGAGGCCAAGATTAACTTTCAGAAAAATTTGATGCAGCTACCATACTGATTTATAAAAGTTATAATTTGATAGGCAAGCTTTGAAAGTGTACATATCATACATATTTATGAGGCTTACATTTTGGAGAATATTTTGAAATTTTTTTCAGGCGGATGTGGACTTCCAGCAGTTGCCAACTGCAAGTGAGCCAATCAAATAAACAATATTTGAAAAATTGTGTTTTAGTGTCTTTTTTTTTTTTTTTGAAGGCTCATCTGATTAAGGTGAAAGTATTCTGAGGTTGTTCTACAGGCTTTTCTGAATCATACCATATATAAGAACAATATATTAGTATGCAAATGAAGTCATTCATTACAAAACAACACAAAATTGAGAACGGTAAAAACATATATACAAATGACATTTTGAGTTATTTGCCTTGAATGAAAGCCTATTTTTCACATTACAGGCACAGTTACAGATTTTACAGTACTGAGTGGTTGTATGGCTTGCCCATGACTTCACTGTGGAACTTGCATAAAAAAGTAGAGCATCTTTATTTCAAAATTTTAACTCAAAATTTCAAAAATACTGTCTTGATACTTCCATATTAAATTACTTGAGGATTTTTTTCTAAATTTGTCCCATTAAAGATCCATATTTCAAAATTAACACCACTGAATGATGTTCCAGATTTTCAAAACTAATACCTACACTAACCTACCATAGACCCTTTAACATGTCGCAAAATATTCCAAAAAATCCTACTTCCTTCCTCAAAATTTTCACTTTAAGCAGAACAAAGACAACTTCCGGTTAACTTCCAGGTTAGATTTTTTCAGACATTACCTGCAAAAATGCCAAAAAATTGATCATGTTTGGTGGAAAAATGCAGGTATCTTCTAACGATCACAGACACTATGTGTTGCTGTAACAGTGTCACAGATGCCACAGAAAATTTGTGTTTTCTAATTTGCAAGTTTGGTAGTGTCAACAATCAGTTGCATTTTTGCCACCTGATGAAGGGTTTCAACCTGAAAGGGCATGGGCTTTTTCACAAACTTTTAGCACTATTTATTACCTTTTTGACCTACACATTTCATAAGTGTTACGCAGTACTCTGACCTTATATGAATATGTGTGGTGTGTGTGTGTATATGTATATAATATATATATATATATATATATATATATATATATATATATATATATATATATATATATATATATATATATATATATATATATATATATATATATATATATATATACATATATATATACTTATATATATATATATATGTATATATGTGTATATGTATATAGGTAAAAACTAAGTAGTAACGATCAGTTGCATTTTTGCCACCTGATAAAGGGTTTAAACCCGAAACGTCGTGGAATTTTTCACAAACTTTTAGCACTATTTACTACTTCATTTTTACCTACCTACTTCATAAGTGCTACGCAGTACTTTGACCTTATATATGTATATATGTATGTATATATGTATGTATGTATGTATATATGTATGTATGTATGTATGTATGTATATGTATGTATGTATGTATGTATATATGTATATATATATATATATATATATGAGTATAAAAGATAAAAGATAAAAACCAATCACCATTTCACCTTCAGTCTTCCATAAACTCCACTTTACAACAACCTTACTGTTTCATTAACAACTCAACCAAAAGGTAAATAAGAAAACAAGAAGCATGTAGTATGTAACAATGAAAGACACTGAACCATTACAGTGTCTGAACCATTAGTGTCTGAGTGAAATAAACAATCCATCTGAAGGAAGAGTTCTACAGTAAAACTTTTAAGCCTACTTCTCTCAGACAACTCCCTGTTATAAATAACATCTAATCCCAGAACGTTGAGTGACAAGCCCAAAGGCAAATTGCTAAACTCGATTCCGCTTAAATTATCTGAAAGCTTTTTTAACACATTGGTTACATGCACTTTCATGTTACAGTGAGTGACGCATATCACTTGTTTACAGGGTACAAATTTCTCTCCATTTGAAGGAATTTGTAGCGAAGTCTAGACCTTGGATAAGGTTTTGAATCTTGGATTTTTTGCCAGAAATGGTAAAACAAGTCGTAATGTTATTTTTAGAACATATCAAGGTTTCTTTACTAGTTCACTGTCAACTGAGAGATTACATGTTTTTCAAAACCTTCAAGGTATAGGTACTTATGAGAGGGAAAGAGTGTATTTCATTTGCAATATTAATAAAACTGTTAATTTCTTTTTATATCACAACCACTTAAAGTGTACCTAAAGTCTGAAAATTCAAAAATATATATTACAGAGCATGAAAACTGAATTCCAATGGTCCAATTCCCATCTTCACACGACTTTCTTAAGCTGAGATATAAAATGTTGAAGTTTATTCACTCGATTTAAAAAGGTAGATTGCGCAATAATTTGTGATGTCATTGTTGTACTACTCAAATTACAATCTTTGTATTTCTTTGTTTTTCTGAAAGCCACCGCACCTTGTGCCAAAATGTGATCGCGTTCTTACTGCTTTGGGGTGACTTGACTATATAAGCCCTCTCTGTAAAACATGCCATGCAAGAAAACAGGAAGCGGTCAAGGTCATATAAACATTTTTAATTTTAAAAGAAAACAAAGCATTTAATGTGAGTTGTACAACAAGAATGTCAAAAATTATTGTGCAATGAACTGTTTGGATTTAAGTGAATAAATTTTAACATTTAATATCTCAGCAATGGAATAAGCTATGACAATGGGAGTTGGACCAATAAGATTAATTTTGTAACCTCTAAAATATATATTTTTGAATTTTTAGACTTTAGGTCCACTTTAAAGGCATTTGCCAGTGACAAAAATCAACGACTTCAAAAAATGGAGAAAATGTTTCTCTTCTAGGAGGTGAAAACCAATCTCAATAGCATGTAGCATTTGGAAGATACTAATTTTCAAAGAAATCAAATTTTTTCTAAAGATTAAGTGCATTTTGGGAAATCTGTGATGTCATCACGGCACATTTATTTGACAAAGCATTGAATTTCTTTATGATATTGACACTGTTGTAGGGAATATTTAGCAACTTTGTTTGTTATGCCATACATATGGTGTAGATTTATGCTAAACCTACATGGGAAGATATTCAAACATTCCAACAGTATCAAATTTCAAGGACAACAGGACATTCAATTATTAAGGAAAACAGAAGAAATCTGAAACAATGTGCCCACTTTACATAACATTCTGTGACCTTGATGAGAACTGGAGGTATTTTTCGACAAAAAAAGTAGTCTTTAATATTAGATATCTTGAGTTAGGAAAAGAGTATTGGTACGGGGTTTTGATGGTATGAACTGAAATTTCTTTCTCTTTCACATGGGACCCTCATGAAAAGCCACTGGAAAAAGCCTTATTAAATTTATGACCATCAAGCAAAAATATTACACACTTCATCACTTAAATATAGCAAACGGCAAGAATTTGTCTTCCTTACTACTGTACTGTGCCTTACAGTAGCATTTAAGTATACCTAAACTAGAATACAGGTCAATGACAGAAGACTTGTAGCAAGTCTACCAGACAAATTTTGACTACACCTGCTCACTAAGCAACGTGACAAGACTCAACTTTCACATTGCTTCCTTAATGTATCCTTGTAAGTAATATTAAATGCACCCCTAAAAATATAGCACTTAAATGTAAAAAAAGCAATTATTCTATTTTCAACACTTCAACCTGAATTTCTCCCCACACCACAAAGATATCTCCACCCAACTGAGCTAAAACCAAAATTTCCCTACAGTACTTTGAAACAAATATATAAATATAAAAGAATATAGGTCACCTATTTCATGGAATGCCTGGCTTAAATGTAAAGCCACATTTCAAAATTCTATTTTCAGCAAAATTCAGGAAAAATTTCAATTAAAAAGCTTCTCAACTTTACCAAAAGGTTCTTAACTTCATGAAGATACTGAAAACAATCCAAACATGAAAAGCCAATGGGAAAACAGAAAAATCTTCAAACTGTCAAACAGTACAAACACACATTGTTCAAAGCATGGCAAGGTGGAAAGAGATCTACAACATAACCTTCTAGCGGGGATGGGGTGGGGATGGGATTGGGGTGGGAGTGGGGTGGGAGTGGGGGTGGGGATATCCTGGTGCTATCAAATAATGCCAGATGGTGTCTGTGGGCTTGTAGAGGAATTAAATACTTTGTAAATAAGGAGTAAGGAGTGAAGTCAGCATTTCCATGTAAAAAGATATGGGTCACCTGTTTTATGTACTATCATGTTTAATGTAAATTCATGTTTAAGAATTTCAATGAAAGTGAGGAAATATTCTTATTCAAAAGCTGTTTCTCAGAATTTCTGCAAAGTTTCAAACATCTTCTTTGGGGTTAAATTTTCAGTAAGTATAAATTGACTCATTAATACGAGCACAATTACAGTAACTTTGAATGCCCTTTAATTTGCCTTTAGGAGATATTCATAGAGTTCATACTACTGCCACTGTTGGGGAGGGCATAAAATAGGGGGCATTTGAGGCAATGAAGCTTAGCAGCTGGGAGGTTTGGGGATCCATCTCCAGCCAGGTCGAAGAAAGGTGATTTTTTTCCATCTTAGAGCAACCTATGGTATTAGCACCTGAAGTGGCCTTTCAAAAGGGCCAAGTTTGATCTAAATTGTAGAATTACAGCCATCTGATTTAAAGTTGTATAAATTTATAAGCAAAAGGCTTCCCTCCACATTTGTGGTTGCTTAGCATCATAAAATGAACTTTCCCTTCAATGCTTTAATTATTTGTTACCATATTTTTCTTTAAGGCTGCAGGATGAGACAACACAGCCTATTATAGCAAATGTAATTAGCTCCCAAGTAACAAATGTGCCATAGTTGGAGCTCCACATTTATTATTGGTCCACATTAAAGGTAGAATATCATAAATCATTTCCACACATTTAAACTTCCCTGAGAAGCTTAATATGCATTAAATTGTATGCAATTTCTTTGCACTTGTAAATCAGCAATTAAACTGCCCAAAACGGGCAACTCACATGACAGAAATAAATCCTGAAATAAATGCCTTCCACTTCGCATTCAACATCTTGAGCTTCTTTCATTTGTCATACAAACTTTTATCGAGATTAATTCTGCAATGGATGCGACTGTTCACACATGAAATAGATGAGGCAAGAAGAAGTGAAATAGATTTCAAATCAGTAGAAGGATATATGTGTTTTTCACCATACTGCCATAGGCATGTGAGGCGGAGCACTGTGATCAACCAAATTTTCGGACAACCCAAAACTTGGGGCAGAATCTCATCTGCAACAAATATCAGGCAAAATTCTTCTAAAATATGCCCAAAGATTTGGGCAAAAATTGTGCCACTCAAATCCAAATGGTTGCATTACGTTATGCATACTGCTAGATCCTATGTTCACTGCCAAACAGTTCAGGTATAAAAGGAGTCATTTTTACCTGAAAACATCACCTTTCAAGGATTCTTTTAACAAAACCATGCCAAGCAGGATACAAAGCTTTTGTTAGTAATTGATCTGTTTGCAGGAATTATGACAATGCTAGGGGGTCATGCAAGTACAACTAACCTATTTGGGGGGTTCAAAGAAACCTTACATCCAATATGAATCAAACTGACATCATCAATTGATTAAACTGAAGCTTAAATCAATGTTATAGTACTGAAAATTTTGGATTCTGTGAAAATCGCAGTCTCAGTATGAAATCAAATCATTTGTGACCATGAACTAATTTGCATGTGGTGACAAACACAAAAGACAGCATCCTTGTCTTTGATACCCAGAATTCACAGCAAATTTGCCTGTTTCTGCATACTTGACTAACGTTACGTAAATTTAATTCAAACAGTTAACGTGTAGAGAATTTGGATATACAAAACTTGTGGTTGAGTGGATTTAGAGTTAGATGGGGGTTAACAATACATCAACACAAATGCATTATATAGTGTCAGCTAAATAAAACAGGGTAATGGTGGGGTGAAAATCTATCAAAAATGCAAAGGTAGGGTAAAAATCTACTAAAAAGGACTTGACAAAAGCAGATGCAGGAGACATGTCAAAATTGCTTGTGAACGTTACTCTCCTTGAGAAAGCCCACAATGAGAGAGGGGTCTGTATGCTCAAATAACGTCTTCAGGTTTGGCACACAGTAGTACTTCTGACGAATATGGGAGTATTCATAACAGTCAATGAGAATGTGACTGACGGTGACAGCACAGTCACAGTGAATACAATACAATATGGTCCCTCATCCCTGTGGAGTAGATCGGCATGGGCAAGGTAAGTGTGACCCATGCGAGCCTTAGTCAGAACTAAATCATCTCTCCGACTGCTGGGAACTGCACTGTCCACAGTCCCTGGAGTTGAGTAGCTACTTACAGTACAACTATCGCACAATACAGTACTACCATATGAACTACAGTTAGTATGAAGTGTAACCATTTTCAGGCCAGTTTAATTTTACTGTGCCTCCTACAATCCACATTGTTTCAAGTGTTATCTCATTATGTAAATCATGTATTCAAACTAACACCCTTTAATAAATTAATTTCCTTTTCCCATGCAACACCTTTATTTGTAAACTATATACACACAGCATTTAACAGTTTCAGCTTTCTGGTATACTGCTAAAAAGCAAAGGTACAATAAAACCGTTTATCCGAACCTGTTTTCACTTATCCAAACTGGCCTTGCGACTTTACCAGACTGATATTCAACAGTATCCACTAAGTTGTCAGTGAATTACAAGGCAAAACTCAACAGAAATTTCAGAAGAAACAGTTATTTTGCGTAGGATTTTTACAGTTACAGTAAGATGCCACAATGACCTAAAAGGGCAAATCTAATCATCCCAGAAAGTTCCAACTCCCCCAACTAAGTTTTCCCTAGCCCCTTCCACAACTGTCTTCAACTCTTCCTTGTGCCGACACAAACCTAATTTATTGCTCAAGGCCATACCCTGGCGAGCATACAAGGCCCTAATGTGTAATATAAAGAACACTGTCTACGCATGCTGTGTAATGTGAGCTACTCTCCATCTTTTGAATTTAATGTCATCAAAGAACAGTACCCAATTGAGAATTTTGCTTTCCCACAACGAAAAATTTAATTGGGGAGATGAGTGTCTGTCTTTAAACTGTGCATCTGGGCATAGGCAACAATTTGTAATTCTTTGTCAACTTAAGAAGAAAAATTGTATGCATTTGTTTTGATAAGGAACCACATGTCAGTGTAGGCTCCATATACCACATAAAATACACATTAGGATAGCATGAGACTAATTTGATTAAATCTGAAAAGTAAATACTGTAGTGGGTTTTGTACCCAATAATTAATGACAGTAGACATTATAAAAGCATTGCTGTCTAAGAGTCTTCTACACATTTTTCTCCCAAATTTTTGGTAATTTGTCCCGAAATTTATACTCTGGAAGATGGTTAGAGCTTCTCTTCAGCAGCCCAATACACGTTTAGACTGTACTGTACAAAGCACTATAATTGTTCATTCAGGAGACCTTACCCTTGAATTCTGGGAATAAAATCTTTGGGTTTTAGAAATCTACAAAATTATTTGTCATATCATTGGTCATAAGATATGATAACTAAATATTTAGAAGCATTTTTCTATAATTTGGCTAGCCCTTTCAAAATTATTTGGAATTAAATGATATAGCACTCTTTCTTTGTGACATTGTATGCTTTACTTCCAGCCAAAACTTGAAATTCCGTTAATCAAAATTTTTCTATTATCCGAACTACCTTAAGTCCTGGTGTGTTCAGATATTAAAATAGAGTTTTACTGTATTGAAGAGTGATGATGTGACTTTTTTGGGGAGGTTAAGCGTTAAGGGCTGGGAACTTTATTGTTATTCTATGGGGTCAGTTGGTGACAACTCACTTCCGCACAACAAGGTGTTGGAGTGAAAACAATTTATTGCACCAACTGCAGTGCGTAAAGTGTTCCCATATGGTCATACGGTAGTCAGTGATCTTCACTCCAAAGATTCTATGGTAACCGGAACACAGACCGACCCCATATTGTTGTATGAAGGGCCCTCTTCAAGTCTGCTGTGGCTATTTATGTTCTATGGGTCCCCAATTTACTAATAAAAAGGTAATTACTAATATGTCAGGGTTTAATATCTATCATTCATGCTTGTCAGATCATTAAAGTGTGTCAAACATGTGATATGTGACGCCTAAAACCTCAAACAATATATATACAAGCATGTCTGGTGCAAAATTTCCTTGTTTACAGGGTTACCATTCCCCTCAAACCCTCAAGATGACTTGAAAAACCATGTCTGGTCATGGCATTTCTTCATTTCTGGGACAAATCCAATCGGATTTTCCTACCTATGAAATGTCTTTCTGTAACATCAGAACACTAGGTTTGGGGGTCAAACTGAAAAACCCAAGCAGATCCTCCGGACTACTAAAACAAAATATTCTTTTCACATTTTAAAGGTAACATATCTTCTATTTTATTAACAAGAGTAACATAGAAATCTTACTAAATTTTTTGTATGGTTAAAGGCCTACAGTCAACACTTAACTGATCACGACAATCAAACAGGAAGTTGATAACACCCTTGACATAAGACAATGCTGGCAGAGAAAAAGGTTTATGGTCCACTTTTATCTGATCAATAGTATTCATCATTATACCAGGAAGGCATTTATTGAGACAATAACTCCCATGACTGAATGTTTTTATGATCAGCATTGCCACATTGGGATTTGAGTATGAGCACAGTATGTCCTTACAATGTACAACATTTGTGCTTAATACAGTACCTGATGTGATGCTTGTGCAAAGCTTTGTGCTGCATTCCTACTGTGCTTGTTCTCAGGAGCCAGAAAAAATGTTTTCTATTCCCCAGGAAGTCAAACTTCTCTAATTTCTTTTGTGTTTTCATTTATGAAAAGCCAAAGTTCCTTCCAATTCCCCAACTTTCCCTCCAATATCACAATTTTCTCTCAAGGAATTTTTCAGATTCCCAATTTCTTCCATCTATGCTTCTTTTCACAATTCTGAATACTAAACATAGAATTTATACGAGGAGAGAAATGTTTTCATAATCCACTCTAATCCAGAATTAAATTGTGTTGTTGTAAACAAACTCACAGTGTTGTGTAGTAGCCTAACTATATTATCACAAACAGCCACATCAGTGTCTCTCGTCATGAGCATCTGACATATGGGGAGGGGGCAGGGCACTAATCGCACCCCCTCCCCAGAATTTTTTGGGCGACTTAATTTTGTGCAGAATCTATAGAAATATTACAGCAAAATCCTTTAAGGCCAAAACATTCTAGCAAAATGATTGTGACCTCCCCCCCACTCCCTCTCAAATCAAAAAGGTACCATAGAGCTATAATTGTGAGTACAAACTACCCAACCCACATACATCCTTCATGTGTACAAAAATTTGCATTAATGCCTGAAGTAGAAAATGTGTGAGTACTATTACGGTCTTATTCATATGCAGGTGCATACAGTAGCTAAGGGGGGGGGGCAAAGGGGTGCCACCCCCCTTGGGCATATTTTAGATATTTCTTTTTAAATGATTTTTTATGATATTGCTAGTAACTCAAAATAAAAAAATGTTTAGATCTATGCAATTACAAGGCCTGGGAAGTGCCATTTGGAAGGTATCTGGGAGGTATTTTTGGCCAAATATTCTTGTACACTTCGCTTTATATAGTTTGCCTATGGGCTTTGCGCCTCCCCCCTCCCCCCCTCCCCCCCCCCACCCTCCCCTTGGCAAATTTTTGCTATGTGCCTGTTCACATGAGTATTATTTGACTCACATTTGGTACAGTATAAGTCAAGTCAGTCAAGAAAAAGTAAATGCAGTACTCAGACAGTAAGTCTGGTGTAATACACAACTGCAAGGAAAAATGCAGTCAATCAAATTTGATTTAGCACACCCCAGTACCTAAAGTGATGAATGGCACATTATAATGATGTGACAATATTTTTTATCTTAATTGTTGAAATTCATGCAGAATAACTCCCTAGTAACTCCCTAGTTACCTTCAGCATTCAATTTTTATCTTCTATAACATCATGAAAACTACTTTTAAGGGAAATAAGATGAAGTTGGATAAGATTTTGCTAATGTTTCAAAATGAAGTTGGGCAACTGCCTATTCCCTCTAAAACACAAGAATGCTGCAGATAAAATTACTGACAAAGACAGTGTGTGCATTGTGTGATTCCCCACTCCTCCATCAAGAACAAACCATGATGGTCCTGTACATGTGTGGAAAAGGTTAGAAAGGTGGGAGGCTCCTTCCCAGGCAATTTCTGTACTTTTTTTTGCAACTGGAGGGAAATTTACCTTTTTTGTGCATGAAAACACTAAAAGAACTGTGGAAACTCTGACTCCCTTCCAGTGAAATAAAAAATTTTCTCAGCCCTGGTGCTGTTAAAAAATACTGCCCCTGTTAAACTTTTCTTTTCAACTGTAATTGGCCAACACCACTTTAGGTATATTACTGTATTTTAAATTACAGTACACTGTTTCAAACTAGGACTGTTCTGCAAACCTAATTACTGCTAGTCATTAAAAACATATCTTACTCTTGGCAAGTGTGAATTTAACGTGTTTTTCAAGACATTT
This sequence comes from Holothuria leucospilota, assembly GCA_029531755.1. Classification (NCBI taxonomy): domain Eukaryota; kingdom Metazoa; phylum Echinodermata; class Holothuroidea; order Aspidochirotida; family Holothuriidae; genus Holothuria; species Holothuria leucospilota. The sequence continues at coordinate 29,280,318 of CM055963.1, read as the reverse complement.
CCATTGTAAAAGTTGTGAAAAAATTTGTAAACAAGAAAACTGACATATTAAGAGTAAATTCCAAGTGACAATCCCAGTACCATTCTGTGGGTTACAAGGTGACTCTTCCTGACATTTTTACAACTCCTCATATCAGTCCTTGTTATTAAAAAGTGTTTAATGTACCATTAACTAAACCTATTGGTGCCACATATTTTAAGCAAATCTCTTGAAAAGGTCAAATAAAATCCAAAATATCTTGGAAAGCATTCCAAGCAATTTTAAAAGTACAGACTGCATGTGGTCTTCAATGTGATTTTAATAGCTGACATTTTCAAAATTCAAACGCACCTCTCTCCTACAGTTCTTTGCATGTAACTTTAAAAATCTGTCCTTTTCTAACCCACATATTTATATTACCCTCGCATACGACCAACATTAGGAGAACCCATTGACAGACTATAAATACTGTGAGTTATTAATTCAAAATACCTTGCAAGTATCGCATGCAATTTTAACAGTACACACTGTGTGCGGTCCTCAATGTGATTTTACTTGACATTTTCAAAATTCAAACACACCTCTCCTACAGTTGTTTGCATGTAACTTTAACAATTTGTCATTTTCTAACCCATATATTTATATTACCCTGGCATAACACTGACATTAAGAGAACCCATCCACAGACTAATACTGTAAGTTATTAATTGATATTAACTCTGTACTTGAAAAATTCACAATGTAGTATTAGCAAATAACGGTGATTGATTGTCCTTCACACGATATCATCACAGAAAATCAAATTACATCATAGATATACTGTACACTAGTGGAAATCCGAAAGCTGCAGCATACAAAACTGGGTGATATAGGCCTCACTATACTACACTGTAGGCTTCACTTTAAATTCAGATGGATAAGGGATGTTATGCACTACACAAAATAACATAATTCAAACTTAAAGAAGAACATATAAATTTCAAACATTCTGTAATTGCCAAAAGTTTTTCCAGTAAACCAAAACAGAGACACTGCTATTAATAACAGACTGTGTTACTGTCCATACTAATCAATAACAACAAATGAAAATGGTCTATAACAGTTAAAGCATAATGTATAGCTACTTTGCATTAGATGTGCTAATCTGCAATACTGGTATTAAACACCATCATTATCAAAGAAACAAAAAAAAAAAAACAAAAAACAAAAACAAAAAAAAAACACTGAACATGTAGCCTATACCTGCTGATTAGCAAAGTTTGCTGGCTACATCACAAACTATACATATTGTGACAAATACTGAAAGAACTTACAATGATCAGCATGCCAGATTCTTACTTCAGGTTGAAACTCACTCCAGTTCTCACAATCATGGTATAACCTTATTTCCACATGCACACAAACAACTTCACATGCTTAATCAAGTAGCCACAAAATACATGCCCCACTCCATATATCTAAAAATCTACACTTTCAGACCACGAAGTAGTGAGACCACAAACCATTATATCCACATACTGAAAACCTTATTTTCCAATAAATATATCTGTTTAATGAAGTGGACCATACTGAAATTTTTACAAGGAATGCACAAGTTTCCAAAGTCTCATATGGTCATGACCACCAAAATTCCACATCTGTGGCACTAAATCTGTCAATTACAGAATGTCATAATCAAATTTCCTTTGCACCTAATTGTATCAAAGTATTATGTCCAGTGAGTTGTGATGGCAAAATGTTTTATTACGCTGCTGCAATGAAAAAAGTTTGATATATGCATCCAGGTATTTACACTCAAATGACACTAGTTTATATGAATCCACAGCTATTGAAGAAGTGGCAGTTACCTTACCAAACATACATCTTTTTAACAGGCTGTAGAAAAAGCCAGATCAAAGTCCATCTAACTTTTTTGACCAATAGTGAGAAAGAAGGTAAATACTGGCTCCCCAAACATTGCCAAAGCTCATTGCCAAAGCTCTATACAACAGAAGCAGTAAGCCCTACAATACACATATCACACTAGTTAGGTGTAAACATGTATGGAGTACAGTAACTCAAGCAACTAGCTACAGCAACATGTACTCAGAAACTCTTTCACACATCAGGCAAAGCAGAAAAAGTTGAGTTAAACCTGAAATCCCAACATGTAAGCTTAATTCTTCTCACTGAGAATTTGCTCCACAGTCTCAAGTTGCCTATACAGTAAGTACACTGTGTGGGGTGGAGCAATAGTAGCAAGCATCTCTCCAGCAGACATACATGAATGACATAATACAATTAACAGTTCCATTGAGCCAAATAGACCACACTTTTAACAGTTTGGATGATAACCCACAGTGGTTTATACCTTTTATCAGAAAGATAATCAACTTTTATTGACTTATCCCAGTATTTGCATAGGCTTCCACACTGTATACAAAGAACACTTCAAATATCCTCTTTTACCCATACAGGTCCCTGATGAAAAGTTCCTTTATACTATACAGGATCTACAATTAAGTCACTATCTGTTACCCACATACAGGCCAATTACAGAACAATTACAGCAGGGAGGTGTTACTTTGACAGGAGATACGACTGAAAATTTAATTTATTCTTATCCTGTTTGATCAGATTGAGAGTAAGGAGATTATCATTTAATGACAGATAATAAGACTTCAGGGCCTCCACTTCTTTTTTCTAATACTTACAAGTTCTACTTACAAGTTCTACTTCCTGTCCTTGCCAACCTTTGTCCATGACTCTAGTACACTGACAAAAAGGTTATCGGGAACAATCGTTTGATGTGTAGCATGTTGGCGACATTCTAGTAAGGGCCCATGTTTTAACATTCAAAATGACTGTTTCTCGTGACAAACCTAACAATCCTGGTAATAAAAGTACTGCTTATGCAAATCCTGAAAAAAGGAACGAGATTATATATTACTGTTGATTTTTCATCAATTTGCACATTATTTTGGAACTCGAAGGCATTGTTTTTTTGTTCAAAATGAAAGACAGAAAAACAATGTGGTATTTTTAAAAGGAAAACAAGGCGCCGAAAGGTGCAAATTAATTTGCAACTGAAACGACTGGCAATATAAAAGAAATGAGCAGATTTTCCTGTGCCGATCTTCAAGATTTAGCAGACAAAGTGATCCTTTGTGTTTATTTTCTTTCACCTTTATAAGCCTATTACATCTGGAAGATAACTACAAAAAAGGGATTACTGTCGGCAACTAGCAAGGTGCAAAGAAAGTGTGGCAGATGTGTCTCCTGTCAAAGTAACACCTCCCTGATCACAGTCTTGAAAAAAATTCTGACATTGTATGATTGCATGGTACCCACTGGAATGATTCTGTTTGTACTGATTTCACCTCAAATTACCTACACCACAATTTGCTAGAACATCAGTCCACATCCTTTGGCTGAGAAGCCATTTTTTAATTCAAGTTAACTGCATAGCCAAGAAGCATCACTCATCTACGAGATCTAACTAAACACTGCATTTAAGTGTACTGTACACCTCGACATTCATCTTCATACAATACCAACAATAATGCACTTTGGAAAATGCTAACTTAAACCCCTACCCCTCTCCTGAATCAGAGAGACAGGAACAAATCAGACGAACTACGAATCCCTGTAAACAAGTACTATGCCACATCAACTTTTATAATCCTTTATACTATCCACCACTTTCATGCTCACTGCAGGATTTAAGCTTTCCAACTTTAGCAACTTGCCCTATTTAGTCACAGCCTCACCTACACAATGTACAGTAATACACTGATTTTCCAAGAAGTATACATTCAAGGAGCTGTTAATCTGAATTTCCACTGACAGACAAACTGCTATCATCGGTATAAACCACTTTTGCAGTATTTAGCCTGCAAAATAGCCTCATTTTATAGGCCTGAAACATTCACAGATGTTTCCCTTCACAAGTTTAAGAGGACAGGAAGCTAAAACAAAATAGTGCAAAAGCTGACATAAAATACTCCCAAAAAATCGATGTCAGTCATAAGCCAAACAAAAGGTAACAGTTGGAAGGTAATGAAACTTGATCAATATTTTGGAAGCAAATCATCTGTGATTGAATAGTGAAGTACAATCCTCAAATTCCATAAAGATTTACTGTAAAAATTCAATGGTGTGGATGATGGATAGCAACCATACCTATCCCCATTCCTTATACATACATTTCACAATTTTTATCAAAATTAAAACCTCTTACCATGTAATTTTGACACTGTCCTTTTATTGAAAACGTGCTATACCTCCACTAGCACCTTGTTGGTTAGAAAGTCCTCATTTTTCTTCGCCAGAAAAAGCATACCATATATGCCGGTACTCTAACTTTTCCCTAAGCAATACTTGTAATTACCATTACAAGCCAGGAGACTGTGTCATTTAATACACATCCTGCAAGATACTTTTCTGAAGGTATGTCTTTCCTTATCCTCCTTTACATTTAGTCCTTTGCAGTGTATACAGGGACTAACAAGGAAAGCCATTCACAAGACTCTGTCGTACTAGAAATTCATTTCAACATGTCTCACTTCGATACAAATCAGTATCACTGTACTTTCCATATGTATATCCCTCAAGGACAGTGTTCATCCAACAATGTAAAGTTCATTCTATTTCCTGTACAGGACTACTTATTATTTTTCAGAAGTGGAATATCTCAAGAGCATTTGCCAATACAAAAGATCAATTACAGTTTTACAACAAACATCTTCTTCAGAACTTTCTTCCACTTAACTGAACTCAGCAAGGTTCAAATATGAAAGTGCCACTTCCAGTCAAAGTATTTATTCAATAAACTTTTAGTACATTCCAACAATAAACTGTTCGTATATATTCCCAAAATGTCCAAATTTTGCAGAAATTCAAATGTCTCTAGAAGTACCATACTGTTCATTTTTTACTTCCCAAGCTTAACAGGAGCTCTTACTGAGACTGATGAACTCATAAATATTCACGACGGAAACAAAAACCCAAGCAAAGATACAAATTTAAAAAGTGAACATGCATGATATGCAGGTACAATACTGCAGTGGAGATTTAGATATGAGTCAAACAACACAAGGAAACACTACTGAACTTTTCAACCCTTGCAAAACACTTGGATAGCAATTAGAGAAGAATTCAGAAAGCATAATAGTGAAAAATTGCATATATGAGGAGGATATTAAAGTCATGACTCCTGACCACTTACAATACAGTACACTGGAGCGGTGCTTACTTTTCTTTTATGACTAAAACACCATTTCTACTTTAGATGACTGGTAAAAACTACAAGTGGTTTTTATTTCTACAGTAATATGTATGATTGGTACAACAAAATGTACTTTTCATTTCAGATGTAGATGACTGTCCAAAAACTACGTATGCAGTTTTGATTTCTGCTGTGGATGATTGCTACAAACAACATGCAGATTTGATATCTAATGTGCATGATTGCTACAAACCAAATGTACTTTTGATAAAGATGATTGCAAAAAACTACATGCAGTTTTGATATCTACTGTGGATGATTGCTACAAACAACATGTACTATTTTTTTTTAAATAACTGCTGCCAAAAGTGTGACTCCCACTGCTGAAGGACAAATATCCCTTGTTTGTTCCTTCTGCCAAAGATGGACAAAATTTTCCCAAAACCTTATGAAAGATTTTCAATGATGTCAGCCATACTTTTCAACTCATCAGTTCTGTAAACTTTGACACATTGTTTTCTCTTTTACTTCAATGCTTTTTCTCACTAATCAATCATCATTTTCTTTCAAGTGAAGTCCTCTCCATGGTTGTATCTTTGAGTTTTATACTCTTTTAAAAACAGATTGCAACAAGCACTACTGCACAAAAGGAGAAAGTACCGGTAGCTACCTCTGTCTATTTGAAAGCATTTTCATTAATGTCCATTTTAATACTATGCCACTGATTTATTTTTCACTCATAAGGTTTTTGACTAGATAATAAAAGTGTCCAGTAATACAAGATAAATAAACCAAAACCCCTGCTGCATGCTTCTTTTGCATAGTTTTCAGTTTCCGTAATACCAGCAAACCCACAATGACATATGTTTGCATTAAATTGTAAATTTACTACCTACAATGACAAATTTTACAGCTATTACAATCATATTTCAAAATCATACTTAAAAAACCAAAATTTTAAGCAATGAAAATGGAAAGCATTGTATCATAAATGATTTTTTTTTTAGTAAGCTGTAGAGAAGTGTTGCATAATTCATCACAAAAAAAGCCAATTCCATTGTTTACTAATACTTAGACAACCTGTCCACAGGAAGTGTTTCAACTTAAGCTGTTGGTGGCTTACATTTAAGCAGTACATTAAGCCTTGAAGTACAGGGTCATAACTAGGGATTGGTGAAATTCATGCATAATTCAAAAGCTGATAAGGATAACACAAAGTAGTGCAGCATTAAAACTGGTGAAGATGGGATTTAAATGAAAAGCCTTTTCATGCAACCTTTAACTAATGATCGAAAGACGTGTTACTCGGAAAAAGCAACAGCCTTTTTAATAACATAAAGCTGTGTAAAATACTTCAGTATACAGTGGAGCAAAGAGCACATACTGTACAGTACAAACAGTGCTGAATATATTTTAGCAGAGGCTTGCAGAGCACAACCATACCACAATATCGAAGAAAACAACCAAAAACTGACATGCCTGCACAGTATTCTACTGTATGTAATCAGATTTGCACTGTGAGTACAATATATGGGCTTGTCTACAGTAAAGGAAAATATTCAGTGTGTGTTTTTTGCCTTGATGATATTTTGAAAGATGTCACAATGGTTTGGTGATTTTACAGTTCACCATACTTGGAGGACTATAGAGAGATAATAAAGACAATTTTATCAATGTCCAACTTATATAAAGGATGTTTTGGGCAGAATTTGGGGCTGTTTTGGCCTTTTTTACCACCTATAAGTGTTACATAGGATGTGGAATAAATTTATGATGTGAGTGGGACCTTTGCAGATGTGACTGATGCAGGTTCTTTGTCTTCATTCATAAATGTAATGTACAAAATAAATGGTAAATGATAAATGAATATTTTTAGGTGCACAAACACCGCAAAATTTTATCAGCAATTTGGAGTAAAATTTTGAGATTTGTCCGTCCATCTGGATATTAAATCTTAATAGTTGATATTTTAACTGAAAGAAAAGATTTCCAGAGCTAAGGTTATGATGAAACACTTAACCTTGATCATGTGCAGTACCACAAATAAAATAATCCAGCAGTAAATGCATCATAGTCAATTGCGGAGCACATGATGGTTACGTTGGTAACATGTCTGTCCCCTAATGGTTACGTTGGTAACTATTATATTAACAGGCCTGTGGGACACAAATTACCAGAGAATTTGATAAAACTGCATCTGTTTGCAGATGGCCATATTTGTCACTGGTTTGTGTGCTTTCCTCCATCTTTTTGCTTACAACAAGGGTATGAGAGCCTTCAAGGCGATGTCCGTCCAGATGTTACCAACGTAACCATGTCCTTGTCGGTAGTATAACGTAGGCACATGGGGACATTGGTTTTTGGTGAATGTTTCACATGTCATCAGTTTACACTTCAGGAAAGAGCAAAACTTGTGTCACAATGCATTCAAGTGTTTAAAGTGCTTAATTTTCTCGAACATAGTTTGGTTACGTTGTAGGGCTGTCACGTTTAAACGTTTAAACGATCGATCGGCCGTTTAAACGATGCATAATTCAGCTAAACGTTTAAACGGTTTTCATTTTAAAAATACAACAGAAGTTTTAGCAGTTTTCTTCCCCAATGTTTTCTTTGATATCTCTCATTTAACAACGATGTTTATTTGCAAATTCAATGACCAAATAAAGCTTCAAAAATAAACTGTCCGTGTCTCTCCATTCATAGTAGGAAATTCTGTGATTGAATTGACTTCCACCTACTCACAGTAAGCCTACTAATCCCCCTAACAATACGCAGTGCCCGCATCCCCAATCGAAGCAGTAGCCCAAATCTGCTTATCAGGACGTGTACACAATATCGCCTTAACCACAATTCACTCTCTCTCAGTTTACATTGTATTTGTAGCTCAAGGTGCTCACAGAACGAACGTTAAAACAGACTTACTTGAAAGCCCGAAAATTGCCGCAGTATTTCAATGCAGCATTCACACCATCCTACCATGCTTTACCTATACGTAAACAGACAGTGTAGGCTCGCACACGTGTTTGTTTTGAGTGTTTCATATACTGTAGCAGTACATAATTCATGCACGCACTATATATCCATACGTAAATATCTGTTTGAGTCATGTTAGCGCCCCGCGGCCCGCTTGCTGTGTGCAAATCAATGGAGCTACGTAGCATGGGATGGTCGAATCTATCATAAACTTTCGTTCATTGGGGTAATGTTCTAGACATCGTCTTTGTTTAAATCACAAAAGTAAAAGGCACACGTTTATTTCACACAAATTAACATGCATTATAAACATAAAAGTACCTATCGTAAACTACTGCAAAGGACGATGAAACAACCGGTAATTTAGCCGTACAAGCAGCGATCGAAAAATGTTATTTTCCATACCATGCCCAATGTTGTTGCGATGTATGTCAACTTTTGTACAGAGCAGGTGCGTAGCCTAATGTTTTACTGTTTGCATGTAATAATGGACCTATACACGTGCTTTAACTATCGACTTTTTTCTTGCGTGTCACTTGAAATTCTGCATTTGCACAGTGTACGGACATGGCCTAATATTATGTACGTCGGTGTTTGCGTACATTGCGGCCTGATATCAAACGTATGGCCCTGTATGGCCCCGTACAGATTTTAAAAGCTTGCGCGTACTGTGAATACCGTAAGTGAATGATCCATGAGGCCATTAATGCATTACACTGCTGGTTCAGAATAAAGATACCGTTTAAACGGTAAACGAACGTTTATTCCGACCGTTTAAACGTTTAGGAGATTAAACGGAAATTGACAGCCCTATTACGTTGGTAACGAGAACGGACACGTCCGTCCTTGTTACCAACGTAACCATTGATCTCCATACTAGTCCATGTTTAACTAATGGTAATGCAATTTCAGTGAAAAAGTGTTTGTTCTCTATCATTCTATTAAATACAGGGTTTATTTATACATATTGTCCTCCTTAAAGATTTCTGGAGCAAAGTTTCCATGTCTGTCCCCGTTACATACGTAACCAGTAACACTTACCACTTAAAAAGTGGTGATAGGTGAAAAGAACTATCTTCCTGCTCTCAGGAAAAAATTGAGACTACCAATCAAACAAAACTAGAGCACCAATGGTGCAGAAGCTCATACTTTTGATGATTGTTGTCGTATGGTGTTTATTATTTGTGGTGGGGGTGGGGTGGCATGATAGTGAAATTGTCATAAGACTTAATTGAATTGATTCTGATGAACAAAGAGTGTTGGCACTAGTTGAGTAGCTGGAACTGGTGGGGAAATAAGAAGCATTTTGGAGAACTTTTAAAAATGGGCTTAGGCTTTAAATGTGGAGTAGATCTGCAGAATCTCTTAGGAAGGAGAACTTTCGGGTGGATCGGGAGACGTTTACATTCATGTGTGACCGATTGAGACCTACTATAGAAAAACAGGACACCGTCATGAGGAGGGCCGTATGTGTTGAGAAGAGGAGCTATATAACACTCTGGAGATTGGCCACGAACGCCGAGTTCCGAACAATGGGAGCCATTTAGAAATACAGCCAGTAAGAAATACAGCTTCAAATATTGTATTCGAGGAGTACAACGGCATTTACAATTAACTGTTAACTTTACGAACCTTGCATTGTGCACTGTACTATTGCGTAACGTTGCCGTATACTTACTACTACCAGGGAGCTGCCACTCTACTACAGCCTCTTATCCCAATGCACATTTCCTGAAACGGGATTAGAGGTCACATAGCTCCGTAGACCACCAGTGATGCATGATTAATTACACAAACACGGTGTTTAAAACCGCAGAACCCTCCGTTCGGAGGTGGATCGAAATTTTAACACCGACCCCGAGTTAACCCGCGTTCTCACGTTACTCGCGCTCAGGGTAACACGGTGTTACCCCGAGCGCGGGGTACGTGAGAACACACTATAATTGATTACTGTCTGACCTTAGCAGTGCAATCCTTGCTTTCAACTGCTAGATTACAACATCTAAAAGTCCAGTAGCTTCTGGTTTTTACACACATTATTGATAAGTTAACAGTTTGTAAAAAATCTAGTATTAGCTCTCTGGCTGCCACATGGAACCATGAAAGTACTACCTCAGATGGAACTTACAATAGTTATCAAGGAACAGGTAACTTTGGAAGGAAGAGGCATTGTCAATTACCACTCATGCACGATGATGAATTATGATGCCAACAGACCTACAATACAGGAATTGTTCACTGTCACAAACTGTCAACTCTATTTAACATTAACTGGAGGAGGGGTTGACCATTTTGCAATATTTCACAAAAGGGACCCTACAGCCCATCTTGGGGTTTGGACCCAAAATTCCTTAACACCCTGAAGGGACCACTAACAGAGTAACATTATGACGAACCACCAACATTGTACAAGAGAATCTGTAGGAGGAGAAGCATTTTGCAGAATTTCATAAAAAGGGCCATAGGGCCCACATGGGACCTAGGACCAAAAATTCCTGAACACCCCAAATGGCCCACCACCCAAGGAACATTGTGTCCAAGTTTCAAACAAATCGATGAAAGCATGCGGGAGGAGAAGCATTTTGAACAGATTAGACAGACAGACAGACAGACAGACAGACAGACAGACAGATAGAGTGACGCTGCATGATTACAATAGCTCACACCAGCATGCTGGTATGAGCTAATAACACAACAAAAATTTATTCTTAGAGGACTTCAAATTTCACCACCTTTGTAACACTTTTATACCCCTTTACTGTAGACAAGCCCATATGAATAGGAGTACAAAGGTAGTGTCTATGGTTTTGAGTACAAGTAAACAGACCTCCAACTCAGCAAGTGCCCAATGCTCTGTCCTCAACATCTTTAGAGCATCTTGATCTTTTATCAAATCTTGTACTCTACTCCCTTGTATGAGTACAGTGTACTTTAAATTAAGCCATCTCATGGTATGAGAACAAAATTTACATGCACTGTGTCTGATTGCGAGTACCAGGGCAAAAACAAGTCTTCAAGTACAAAATTTGCATCAGCAGGAATGCTTAGCCTTCTAATATTTTAAGAAGGAGCAACTCCTAGTTATGAGTACATTAATCCCATATATGAGTACAGATGTGTACAGGATAACATGGGTACATGTTAATATGAATACAGGCAAATGTGAGTCCAAGTAAATCCGAGTACAGGCCAATATCAGTGCAGGTCAATATGGGTACAGGATAATGTGAGCAACTACAGGTTAATATGAGTACAGGCAAATGTGAGTACAGGTACTTATGAGTCCTGGCCAATATCAGTACAGGTCAATATCAGTACAGGTCAGTATGGGTACAGGATGATGTGAGCAACTACAGGTTAATATGAGTACAGGCAAATGTGAGTACTAGGTAAATATGATCACAGGCCAATATCAGTAGATCAGTAGAGGTTCATATGAGTATGTACAGGTTAATATGAGCACAGGTAAATTACAGGCAAAAATGAGCACATGTATGAGTGCAGAGTACAGGCAAATGTGAGTACAGGCAAATGTGCCAAAGTGTGAGTATCAACAGATATTACAAGCTTCATATAAAAGTAAAAAAAATTGGCAGTTTACTACACAGCACTACTGAGTACAAGTGCAGACATCACATACTTTTGCAGGTGAGTACACATTTCACTCAAATTGCAGAGTACTACCAGTATAAAAGGTAGCATTCTAACATACTACCATGAGCAGGTTTCAAATTTTGTCAAATACAGGTATCTTAAATTTGTAATGCACAACTGGTTATAAGTAACAAAACTTTAAATCCAAATTATGACTGTACTAAGTTTTAAGAGCAGGCACTGAACAACTCTTGTTTGGCACTATGTAGTCTCCCCTCCCCACCCAATAAAAAAAACTTCTTTTAACTCCTCCCATTCCATCCAAACATTTTTTCATAGGCCAAGGGATAACCCTAATGGAAGCATGTTTTCCCCCCTCCCTCTCCTTCCCCCCCCCCCCCCAAAAAAAATTGGATTTTTGGTTGTTTTAATTCCAAAAGTAATGCAAGATGTACAGTATTCAGCTTAAAACATTCTGTTCAAGTGCTGTAATTTACAAGTGGTTATGATCAAATACAAGCATACGGCATTCGAAAATGATTCAAAAACGTGAGTACAGAATTTTTATTTTTGAGGACAAATCTACCATGTGTCATCACCGATATCACTGTATTACAGTTGCTGTTTGTGGGAATTTCAACAGCAGAGTGACATATTTTTGAAAAATTTTGCACCTTCTTCAGCTGTCCTAGTCTTGTAAAATTGGAATCTTTGTTGGCAATAGAAGCTTATCTCCCCTATAACACCTCTGTTAACCACAAATGACGCTCACAACTTCAAACTCACTCAGCTGTGTACTTACAGTACTGTAGGTGGCCTTAAGGTGAATTGACGTCACTGCAATACCTATCACAAACTTTAGACACACGGTTGTCATGAGTAACTCAACTCAATTTCCTGTTGGTAAATATTTACCATGACTTCATTCTCATAAAACTTAAAACTAACACAGAATATGTTGACTTTTCAACAGTGTAATACTAGTTCTACACTGAGGTTTAACTGCAAGGTTATAAAATATTTGCAAAGGTTATAGGTACAGTTGATGTTAATATGTACCAAATTTTGAGTCTGCAAAAACCCAAGTGAAGGTAAACTGAGGTAAATTAAGTTCTTTTTAAAACTGTTAAAAATCAACAATCTTGTTCTTAAAAGTTCATCAATATATCCAGAAATGTGCCCTGACAGACTGAAGGTACATTTACAAAACGTTATGACATTTTCATGACTTTTGTCATTCTTAACAAAATCCGATGAGTTTTCCAGACCTTAGTAGGAACTTTGCTGCAGAGTACAGCATCATGAATTTTATCTAGGGTACCGTTTTGTTATTTGAAGTGTGTTGTGACTGCTCTTTATCATATTTTAAGTCAGACAACTTAAACGGTTAAGTTGTCTGACTTAAAATATGCAGGCAGTCTGAATCCTGGAAATGACTTTTGACCTTTTTTCTACCCTCAAAAGAAACCCTTTGTTAAGTTTCTGTAACTACAGATTTGGAAGTAGACATGTTGCTTTGCGGCCAGCTTTGTGGTAATATGCTTACGTCTTTAGAAAGCAAGCAATTATGAAACACCACAGAGGAATTTACAGCAACGCTGTCACTGACTTTAATAACTATCATGCAAGATGAAGTCGTAAACAAGAAAAAAAAAAGAACAGAACTCTACCAGTGAATAGTGGTATTTATTAAAATACCAACTCAGCATTTCTATAAGAATAGGGGTTTTTTTTCCAGTTTTTTCAACTATGCAGAGTGGTTAATACTGATGCACAATTGCATGAATGACTGTTACTATATCAGTTCTGGTCACCATTAATTACAATGTAAGTTATAGGAAAGGGGCACACTTTTTCACCTTACCTACATGCTCAAATATTAAAGTATCATACTCACGTCACTACTTATAATCCAGATAAACCCTTCTCACAAAGTGGTACTTATAACTTATAAAATGGGGGAGAACAGACAGTAGCCCTAACAGTAACATTACTTGAAGTTAACACTGAAAGTACTGTATGCATGCTTGTCCCAAAATCAAAGATTTAACTTATCAAAGTCCTTCCTACCAACAAAGAGGGTAGGATCCAAATCATCAGCAAACATTCAAAAAGCAACCAATCAACAAAAAAAGGGGGGGGGGCAGGACGTGAATACTAGGGGGCCTTACTTCTGAAAAATTTTCAGGTTGTCCACAACCTTAAGCCAAATTTTGGTTGTCTGAAATACTTTTTGGAAGTCCAAATAAAAGTGACAAACAAAAGACGAACAATTGCATTTTATTGTCACTGCCATAGTAAACAAACATATTAAATTCTGTATGCTTTCCAATGATCTCTTTCTTTTCATTTTCATGTTTCAATGATGAATGACAGCCCATACCATTGCCTCAACACCACTTCTTAAGGAAACTTTTATAACATAATTTCTTGCTGATGTAGTGAACTGTTCAATTACAAATAAAATCTACTTGTCCTTCAGACAAGCTCAAAGAGAGAGAGTGGTTGTCCAATGTAATTTTTATTCGACTCACACGATAGGACATACAGGGTTTCCCCTGGCATTCTTTTTGTGAGGTGGCCACCTCACTTCTTTTAGCCACTACCTCACAGAAATTTGCTATATTTGCCACCTGTACTTTACTAGCTATGGAAGTATTGATAGTTCTCCCTTACTTTTGGTACCAAAGCTGGCACAATATTGCCCCCATGAACTAAATACCACCTCACACCCTCTAAAACCCAGGGGAAACCCTGACATATGTTAAATTTTAGCCGTGGTTAGTACAAGCATTCCACTGGCTATGAAACAAAGACAACTTGGAGCAAGTATTCTGAAAGGTAGGAAGGGTGCCACCTAGCTGTGATCCAGTACATTGCCAGTGATATTTTGTAGATGGGACTGTCCATTTGCCTCATAGGGGAGGCGAGTAGGAGAGGAACAGATCACAATAAACATTGATCACAGACTTTGCAGATTGACAAACCACCTCAAAAACCTTTGAGGGAGGAGATTTGTGCAGAATAAGGAGATGAGCCTTCAGCCAAGATGGCAGACACTGGGAGAGTGATGCTTAAACTTTGGGTAAAGCACAAGAATAATGCAAATTGAGTAGCAATGGGGTTTGATCCTCTTCCTGTAGAATACATGTATAAGATTTCACAGGATAAGAAAATTTTTTCTTATTAAATGGAGGGTTAAAGGAAATTTTATCAACTTTTTTATTACTTTTAAGCTGTATAGGCTATAGGTTCCAGCAGTATGACATTTTATGAGCCCACCATTATTTGAAAGCTGATTATAATGAGCATCTTGGTATGTTAAAGGCAGAGCATTCTTATGAAATGCTAGAAATGTACATGTGTAATTAAAGTGGAAAACTGTGCCCCAAGCCTATTGTCATGTAAATCAATGTACAGACTCGGCAAAGTACAGAAATGCCTATGATACCAGTATTTAATAAGAGGTATGAGTATTAAATACCAAAATATACCTTCAGTATGACTACTCTGGCAATAGTACATAAATTTGAATGCCAGTATATCATTGTTAATTACTAACAATGCAAATGTATGTGAAAATTAGTGTTTGCACCGGGTCCAAAATTCGAAACCGGGTACCCAAAGTCGATGGCCGGGTACCCGAAAATATAACTTCTGTTAGGCTACAAGTTTGTTGTAAAGGCATAACAAGAAATTTTGCTTTGCACGTTGATATAATATAAAACCAACATATCTTACGTATGGACATGAGAAGTGTTCTTAGGTGTGTGCGTGATAAATTTTGCCAGCAAAAAGTAACATGTTAGGTGTTCTGTCACACGTGCAATCTATGTTAGTGAAACTTTGGATCCGGGTAGCAATTTCAAAACCGGGTCCTGACATCGGGTACCCGGTGCAAACACTAGTGAAAATCTAACATCGTGGTTACAAGTCTCAAACAAAGAAACATGAATCTACTGCACAAGGGCAGATTTCAGAGTTAAATGCACAGAACAACATACTGTTAATACTTCACCACATAGTACGATGCATCTTTGCAACTAGGAATACTCTCATAGGCATGCTGAGAAACATTTAACGAAACTCCATTGAATTGCTCGACCATTGACGTAAAGATGATGACTGATCAATACATTACACCCACTCTAAATCCACACACTCTCAATGACTCAATCTTTTCTGGTACAGACTGGCAGAAAGAAGGGCAAACATTCTTCTCTGAGAATCTTTAATCAACTGTAAAAAATGCATAATTTACGGTACTTTTGAAAAACACCTGCTCTACATCTCCATTTTAATACAATTTTCATTTTTGTAGCAACGAAAACATCTTCACTGTCATATAGACTCATATGAGACTATGCACCATGCTCAAACACATGCAAAAGAAACAGTAGTAGACTTAATCCACACTTTAAAGGGATACTGCTCACCAGGTGTTTAAGTGTCAATTAAGGTGTCAAGCACTTGACATCATGAAACAAATGCCAGCCTAAACTCATTTCAAAAGGTACTGAAGAAAGTTAAGTCATGATGAGGGCATGGCCAGCTGCTTCAGCATGTCTGAATGAGCTACGGTTTCTTACAATGCACTGTTGTCATGAGTGACGTTAGTAACAAAACTAAATACAAGAGAGGATACAGATAGGGTACTTGTTCTTACTAATTCTGCCAGCCTACCCCCTCCCCCAACAAAACTGATGGTATGATGGGAGGATACAGATGGGGCACTTGTCCTTATCAGTTCTGCCAGCCTCCCTCTTGCCCCCCACCCCCCTGCCCAACAAATCAATACAAATGTGCAACATGCATACTACTGTCAACCATGTTTAGCAAAAAGTATGCCCCACATGTGTAGCTCATTTCTACTTATGCTCCCCCCACACACACAAACACACCCATCCCATACTCGATACCTTACGGGGTACTGGCACAGGACCCCGCAGGGAATGCAAGGGAATTTCCTAGCAGCGAAGCAGCCGAGTAGAAGGACATGCTTGAGGGCAGGCTGTGCTCCAAGGCAGACATGTGCAGCCGCGTGTGACTTCTCTTTGCAGTTACTGAATTTCCGGGCAGCTATGCCAGTTTCGAGCTACGCGTGAGCCAGGAAAGATGTGCCAGAGCGGAGCTCTTGCCCACTGTGCCGGTACCCGCTAAGGCCACGTTGGTGAGTGCACACACACAAACCCTTGATTTTTTTTACTTTTCACCAAAATTCGTATTAAGTTAATCCGTCTTTTGCTTGGGTCTTGAAATTATACAGGCCAGGATAATCCCCAAATGTGGTTTGAGAATCTATGAACCTGCACCTCATCTATTACACATATGAACAACCCCAAATTTACTGCAGAATATGTCTACAGCAATATTTTGGATTCTATAGTGGTGGTACTAAGGTAAATGACATAAGTAGGAATAAAATATTGCTTTCTCTCTTCCCTACCTCTTCAAAAACATCTGTTAGGCTCTGCTATGAGATACAGAAATATGTGTTTTGCACATACATACATACACGTATTCTAAAAATGGGACTTTGATCTAAAGAACTTTGCAAGAAAGCATTTGCAATAGGCCTTCATCTTACACAGGCTTTCTAAACTTTTTGTAATTCAAGGCCCACTTTTGACTACTGGTATTAGCCACCTTTAACCAAAAAAGAAGTTCCCTTTGTTTCATTACTTAAACATACTTAACACAAGCTTCATTACTAAGCATGGCATAACTTCTAAAATTCCATCTATATCAGATACGATACATGGTATTAAAAATAATCATTATTATTTTTGTGACCGACTTTGTGGCCCACCAGACAACACTCTACAGCCCATCAATTGAGAAACGCTGATCTTAAACAGATCTCCTGTTGCCTCAACTCAAACTTAGATCTGTATAATAATAACCTAAAAATTCTAAGACATATCCTGGCTACCATGTAATATGATGTTAAAGAGTGACAGGACTGGCTCTTATGTTTTCCACATCACATTCCACACTTCTCTGCAGGTTTTCTCCAGTCTTAAGACAATAAATCCTTACATCTCTATCTCTGGTACAAATTACTTTTAGTTACTACTGTACCACTGGAATATTCTATTAAAATGGTAATATTTCACAGGCTTCGATATAAGTGTCACCATTTTATTGTGAACTGCACAAAATACACCCAAAAAGTGTTCAGTTTATATTGTCTATGCCAGCTAGGTACATACTGTATGCCTCCTACCAATTCCTTGAGTAAAACAAGTGTATGCTCAAGATAGCTAGAAAGCACTCATGATAGACAAAATTTTACCCAAATTTGGTCATTTTTTACTCTGGAGGTATATGTGCAATACCCAAAATGTTTGAGGGTTCATTTATACAAACTGAAATGTTTTGAGACTATTAAATTTTAATTTGACTCTTTAATACTGGCTCAGTTTTGCATTAGACTCTAAAATGTTTGGAGTCAGGCACCTGCAGCCTTAAGAATCTCAACTACTGTGCAACTCACTTTCTTTACAATGGCTTCATAACTGCAGTCGCAAACTACCAGTGAGTAGTAATATAACAGTAGGACCACACCCTAGGGTTTTTTAAATGACTGAGGAGACCTGATGCCATTCTTAGAAAACAGTAGCCATCAATGGAAGGAAAATGAGTGATCACTTACAGAGGGAGGCTCAATGTGCTACTTTTCACAATAGTTCATGAAAGCTGCCAAGACCACAAACAAACCTTTTAAAATACGAAATAATTCCCCAGAAGTCAAAATTCCACTGAAAGTGGAGCCACAACTCAACATCCAACCATAAGTGGTAATTCTTAAGAAGATCTAGGTAACCTGCCCAGGCCTACTTTTGGATTGCAGCTTTTTTCAAAATAATGTTCGAGAGAGAGCAATTCTGCAAATCAATCCGCAGAATTATTTATCCGCAGTATTACATTTTATAGTCCTACTATGGAGAGATACTCAAAGTATTTAATCTGTGGGTAAACTAGTGGTCAAATTCTTGAGAAACTGGTACAGTACCTGAGCAGCTGCATTGGATGTCTTTTGCAACAGACGATGCCTATTCGCCTACCACACCCCGTACCACTGACTTCTACTTCAGCCTTCTTTACCCTGAACAAGGGAAGAGTTAGTTACTGATGTAGGATAGGAAATATCAAAGTTCACACGCTTAACATCAAATATCAAGGGTTACCTACAGCTTCCCCACCACAACACTAGGTCAATCATTTTTAGAACAAGTGCCAAGCTTTTTAATCCACATATTAGCACTGGCTAGGGATGACAACTAGAAGGCAGACAAGTGTTCCAAAAAGCACATGTTTGCGGATCTGGATAGAAAGTCAGGGGTGAGGTTTTACGTTTCTTTCAAACCAAAAGTAAACAGAAAGGAGAACGGGGTTAGGGAGAGAAAGTCAAGGTTCAAAATCTTTATTGCTACCTTTGAGTAACAACAGTTGGTAACCTTCTTTAACTTACATCTAAGAGGAACAAAAAATTAACAACAGACACCGTCTCCTTCCTTACGACTAAGCCCAAAGGAATCACCCGAACAATGGGTGGCTCACAATATACAATAGCTACACAAAACAGCAAATCTAGCAAAGCTAAAACAACATGGCAGCTAAAAGCCTAAGGAAAGCTCCATGCACCGCACAAAGAGCGCCCGACACAGTACATCCTCCCACAAAGATGTATAGTTCTAAGAAAACCACAATGAGAAAAGGGAGTGGGGGAAGGGACTGACAACAGTCCTGCATCCAAGGGTGGAACCAGTCCAATAACACTAGGCTAAAAAGCGGAAGAGGTAAATGTAATAAAAACTACGGGAACCTAGAGAACAACACAAACATAAAGGGCAGGAACCTAAAAAGGACCCCATAAAGCCCACAGAAACAAGATACTAATCCAAACCCAGGGCAGATCTATGGAGAACAGACTACTGAAGAACACTTTTGAAACCACGATCCCAAAGGGGAAAATATCCAACTCTTTCAAAAGGAACACTATCAGGACACAAATTACACATCAAAGTTTCTGACCAGGCAAGCAAGAAGGGAAAGATGCAGGCTTCCACTGTGTGATCAAGACTTGCCAGAACCTTATTACCAGTAGGTGAGGGTTGCAATTGTAGACAGGAGGTAAGAGAGGAGCGATGCAGATACTGTCTCCTTCCTTACCCTACAAAGGCACCCCATTGATTCTGCTCCCCAAAGAACTTCCTTTAGGCACTGATATACTTGCCCAATCCGTAAACCTGCTCGGCTAGTAACTGTTGGTGGTGTTGCAGCACTTAATGACTATACTTTCCCCAGTAATTTAAAAAATCTTGTCCCCTATTCACTGGAATCTAGAGTAAGCTGGTTTAATATGTTCATATTGCCATACTTCTTGCACAAATTTCTTCAAGTAATTAAACAATTTTACAGATCCTCGACTTTTCCCAACATCCAGGTCTTCTCATCAGATGTCTTCTTTGCCAAATAAGAACTACTCTAGCAAAGTCTGCACCAACAGCAATGCACTTCCAGAGGAAAAAATGAAATACAGCTTGCAGAGGATGATTAAATCACCTTGATGCAGTAAATTTTTGCTAAAGCTCAGATAACAAGGAATGCTCAACGATTCTCAGAGACGAAATATTTCATAAAGCTTTAATAAAAGGTTGATAATAATTTCAAGGCCCATGCAGGCAATCTGACTTTTGATGATACAAACAATAATGCACAGCACTGTTGATTATTGAGATAAAATTCAATCTACTTCAAAAATTGCTGGCTGGTGTCAAATTCTTGCACAGAAAGGACAAGCATACAATAGCAAGGAATTTATCATTACAGGTCTAGTTCTGTATATGCCTTTATTAAAGGCATATGAAGTCACCCTAATGTGAATTTTCGTTTGCCTACTTAAGATTAAATATGAATGCTGCATTGCTGTGATAACTTTCTATGACGAATTGTTCATTTCAATATTAATTTTTAATTTTAGTATTAGTTTTTATTTCATGCACACTATAAACTCATTATAAAAGCATTGTCAGAAACAAATGCAGTAGGTGGGGTGGCTGATATGTGTAATAAGTACTGTTGGAGTGAAATTGATTTGGTTTACCTTCTATACATACAGTATAATATTTCATTTTCCAGTGTGAAACATCAAGAAAATTTTGGAGAAAAATCAGAGAATGGAAAGATTCCTGTACAGATGCTGTATCACACTATAAAGGACGGGGCCACTCCTTATGAAGAAGTCATTAAAAATGGTTGCCAAGGCCAAAAAAATTTCTATTAAGACATTATTACAACTGATAAATGTTAGGAAACTAAGAACTAATTTTATAGACTTTCAGATTAATTTTGATTCATGTATAAAAAAGGAGAAAACAATAAGTGCAAATTAGGATAACACATCCACCCTATAAGTATAACCTTCTCACTGACATAAGAATATTATGATACCAGTAATATTTACAAGTTTACCATCAAATTATAATTTTCACTTCAAAAACAAACATTATTGATATCAAATAATACACACATTTAGGAAAAAAAAGTTCTCATCTATAGAGAGGGCAAGGAAAATGTTTTTACAACGGAACATACAAAAGCTTACTGGCAATGGGATGTCTGAGACCTGTAGGTACCCTCATAACAGTGTGGCTATATCATCACTGAACATATGGTAACCTTAAAACTTCCTTCCTTCCCTGTCATTAAGATGTTAATTTTCAGCCAAAAGTCATCAAAAATTCAGAACAATGTCAATGAAAACAAGATGTTTCAAAATCATCAAATAGCATTAATCATTTTAAGTAAACATTAAAATCCAGAAAAACATGTTTTTCTCTCTCCTAGGGACAAGGTAGTACATCAGCCATACCACACAGGTCTACCTTTGATCTAGTTTACAAAATATTTAACCAAATGTTTTAAAGAAATGACAAGAGGGGTTACGGAGTTACAAACACTTAGGATTATTTTCTTCACAGTACACATATTTACCAACCCATCCAAAATTTTGTTTTAAAGATGGTAGCACAAACAAGTAGGCCTACCAGCAGAGGTTGGATTTGATGAAGGGGAGGGTAGACCATTTTCCCAGACTTTCCAATTATCTTAAAACATCTGGTGGAGACATTTCTATGCAGATACTACAGTGTAACTTCTTTTTAATTACCAAAAGTAGCTAGAAATTAATTCAAATTTAATATACAGTAAAACCCTGTTTATCCGAACACATGGGGACTAAAGGCAGTTCGAATAATGAAAAAATTTGGATAAACAAGGTTCCAAGTTTTAGCCTCAAGTACGGTACACTGGGTCCATAAGACAGTGTGTCAACACATTTCCAAAATAATTCTGAAAAGGCTAAAAATTGCAGACAAAATCCCCCCAAATATTTCGTTGCTATTTTTTTGTGCCCGATGATATGTGAAAAATAAATTTTAAGCTTCTAAAACAGAGTGATTTTATTCCTAAAATTTGAGCCTTCGCTCTTCTGAATGACCAATGCTTTCTACACATTAAATGAGTGTGTGGACTGAAGGAAAGCTGTAATGATCTGGAGAGGTATCTAGAGGAAAAAGTCTGCATAAATTTCCACAAATGTTAGAGACACATGTGTAGGAGACTTTCAAACAGCAATTTGCAATGTTTTTGTAAGGACTACTTTCATTATTTTTAGGTATGAAGCTCACTATGATACTAACTTTGCAGATTTAGTGAAACTAGGCCTTACCCTAGACTAACGTATTTTTGTGTTAGAGGATATTCAGCCTATACCGACTCGTGGCTCCTAACAAGAATTTCAAAGCAAATACATATGATACTTCTTCCAAATTTGACAAAGAGATAACAGATTGTTTGCTATGTCCACTTATCGGTTGTTTTAGCTATTGTAACATCTTTCCATGACTTTTAAAGTCCTGAGAAAAACAAGTGCATTTCTGCGAAAATTTACGTTGAATTTTGCCTTGTAAAGCACTGAAAACTTGGTGGATACTACCATAATTGTGTTGATATTATTGTTGTTAAATCTGACGGCTAGTTCAGATAAACGGGGTTTTGGATAAACGGGGTTTAGCTGTAGTAATAAGTCCTTCTGCACTGACAAATTAAGTCGCAGGCTTAAAAAAATTTACAAATTTTTCAAAGGGGGGGGGGGTGGGTGAAGCCCCTCCTACCCTTAATCCCTCCTCTAGATTTCCCCTATCTGCACCCCACTTTCAGGGACAAATATAAAATCTCACTTCTGCATATCTGGGCTGGATGGTGCATGATGAGTGGAGGAATACTTCAGATTTCAAAAAGATACCTGTGGCAAGAAGAGTACAGTATGATAGCTATAGTACATGCAAGGCTATATACCTATGTGCACCTAATTCACACGCTCCGTTCAGGTTCACAAGCCAAGCACCAAACTCAGGTCAGCCTACCTACAGTACAAATTATCTCAGAGGTAAGGAGGGGCAGTGTAGATTATCCTGTTCCACACATCCCCAGAAAATTAGGCTGTCCAAAATAGTAGTATGGCCTTATTTCATGTTCCATTTGGTTTATGTACATTGTTAAGAACATAAATTGTATAACTTTACAAATGCTTTTTACTCTACCTGCCTTACACACTATAGTAGGTGTGACTATTCATTAACATCATCATGTAATTGAGTACATATTACATGAACCCATTTCCTTAATGTGCATTTCAAACTGGCAACTGTTTAACACTTTGAGGAGTAGGCGGTCAAAATAACAATTCCCAAATGTAGCTTATTTTACAACTGTTGAACTCTGCATGAAAATCTATGCTGATTACTGTAAGCTAAACTGAAGGGAATGCAATGTCACACTGCTTTAAAGTTTTGTAACAGGGAAGCCTTGGTAGTGAATACAATAAGTGCAAAGATTAGGAATTAATACCAAGAAGATTCAGTGGTTACACCAACACTACCTATAGTGTTATTATAGTCCCAGTGTGTGGTAGGCCTTTCAAGTACCAAATTTCAAAAAGGTTACTATATAAAAATCACCAGAAGATATGGATTTCATCCATCTTACTCAAATATTATCTTTGACCTTTCTCATCTTTCAGAGCTGCCTAAAATCTTTAAAACAAACAAGGAAAAAGTTTGCCAATGTTGAAGCCCAGACAGTATTGCCAACAAGCTTCACTTGTCAAAACAAAGTTCAAGTCAACACTACCTGATAATGACTTCTGTTGGTTGCTATTTACAAAGGGCAATGGCAGAGCAATGACGTATACTGTAATAAGGGTGTGGTTAACGGAATACATGATCATTTGGTAAAGCACATCACATGAAACAAAGGTCAATAGGGGGAGAAAATAAACAAAATTATTAATTCAAGACATACAGTATCTTACAGCACAATATATGATGAGATGAGATGTGTTCTCTAAAGATGTCACCCTTTCCTATTGTGGAAAGGCCTAAAGCCTAATGCTTATCATACATCTAGTTTTGCCCTTGGGTGGGAAAAGAATTCAACTTACCCCAGCTGATCCCCAGCCCAGTTAATTTGCAGCAGGAGGGTGACTGTGGTGATCACAATGACCATTCCCAATGATAAATTGTGTGATAGCAATTGTTAAGTATTCATCTGCAATCTGGGCACAGTAATGAAGTATACTAAAAATCTAACATTGAAACAATGGAAACATACTGTACATGGCAAAATCCTTAC
Source organism: Holothuria leucospilota (assembly GCA_029531755.1). Lineage (NCBI taxonomy): Eukaryota > Metazoa > Echinodermata > Holothuroidea > Aspidochirotida > Holothuriidae > Holothuria > Holothuria leucospilota. Next base: position 29,255,867 of record CM055963.1, on the reverse strand, counting down.
TCTGAACTCATCTTGTTCATATGGAGCAAAATTGTAATTTGCTGACAAAATTGAAGGAGGGTTGATTGGAAAAATTTACAAGCAACATGCTTTTTAATAATAGGTCCCACTTCAGTAAGTCCTGCATCATTCTCCTCCTTAGACCCCTATTCCCTGGAGTGTAGTTCCTGAGCCTTATCATGGACTATATGCCCTTCACTCTGGTCCCCCTAGGTAAGTCTTTTTCACTCCAACAACCCTTCAAAGCTGCATAAAGTAGCATTTTTTATTATAAATCATCAAGTTCCGAACATCATGAAATATACCTGCAAGGCAAATGACGGGATTTGAAAAATATTAGCAGGCCAGTGTTCACATAAGGTAGTTAACAGGACTGTGCAATTCACTTTTCTCAACAATCCAGCAAAGTTTATTAAATGTTGGGAAAACCTGCTAGAAAAAAGTTTACTTTTCACACAGCAAATTAACAAGATCCCCCTTCTTGGAGGCAAAAGCCCCCAAAAATATGTTGGAAGAGGGAATTTCCGTGCAAATTCTGAGACCTATAGTGCCAACACTGTAGCTACACATCCTCTCTGGAGTTTATTGCAACATTTCCCCAATTCCCAAAACTTCAAGCCAACTAAGCCCTAAATGCTGTTTGTAAGAGTAAATTGTGTGGGTGTGTCACTGCAATAATTGTTGTGAATGTCTTTTGGGGAAGAATTTGATGTATGCTCTGGTTATTTTCAAAGTGAGCTGGTATTTTGCCCTTTGTACCGAAATCAAAACATATCTTTTGCCCTCTGATTGAACATATAAACTGTCTTATGAACCACTGAAGGGGAGGTACATCAATGCACAATATGAGAGTGATAGTAAAAGTAATGTATAATGTTTGTTTTTGCAACAGAGGCAGTTGATATCCCATTCAGTTTCAAAACAAACCGGGAACTAGGCACATGTCCAAGAGGGAGTGATCATGTTGACGTTACTCCTTCCAACTAATACTTCCTCTTGCTTCTATACTGTGTAACATCAACTAAGCATGTAGGCCTACTTCAAAATCAGTTTTTATCCCACAGTTGCAGACTATCTTCAATATTAGGGGGTAGGTTAACGGACTCTTCCAGAGTCCCAACTCCCAACCCAGACTCAAGTACAGCTCCACTTTTCTTGGCGTGACTTGAAATATTAAGGACTGCTACAAACATGCAAAAATTCATATTTTGTGTGTACACTATTTTTCTGGGATATTTTTGTTCTTTGTCAAGTTTTAATAAAGCAATGTAAAAGAGGTGTCCTTTTAGCCCAATTCTTTCTCCAGGCACTGGCCTTTCCTATAGTTGACCTCTCCAACACAAATAGGAAATTCTGCAGATTCTATTATTATTATGTCATCTGTGGGAATCACCACACTATTCAAAGTCCCAACTACAGGGTATTAATGTGAAAAGAACCTAACTCAAAAAAAAAAAAAAATTATAATAGTTTTGCCAAAGCCTATTAAAAAAATCAGCCAACCAAATGGCCCTGCTGGTAACTGATCTTCTCTTCTCTGATACATTAACTGATTTGAAAAATTATCATAAACAATGAAACTAATATAAGAACAGCGAACAGTATTAATTAATTAACACACTTTCAGCTATTGCAAAAAGTTCATGCCAAATATAAAGCAATTAATTTCAAATATGGCCAATATTGCCATGAAACTGATGCCTGTATTGGAATGAACATGGAATTTCACTCTCGTCACCAATTTTAAACCCTGACTGCACAGAACTAAGATAATGGAACAATTCTCCTTTCCTATTCAACCTACATTAAAGGGAAAATGCAGTCACCTCAAACTGAACTAGTATAGCCAGGTATCCTAATTCATGAATGGCTCTTTTGAAACATGTGACAGTAATTGTGTAACTGAGTTTTTATGCAAAGTAATCCCTTTGCCTACCTTGAGAATGTCACATTTATGACCTAAAGCATTAAGAAAGATACGTGCAACAGAAATAAGAGGATATTTGTAACATTTACTTCATGTGTCACAATCAGCTTGGGGCGACTGCTAATTCCCTTTAAGTAGTGCCATGCTACCTTCGTAACTTAAAGTACTACTGAACTGAATTATTATGTACCTTTGTGGTGCATGTAGACAGATATAGGACATGAAACATTGAAATGAAGAAGCCTGTTATGTATTATAACATGTAAGGTCTCTGACAGACTTTTAGTGAGATTGAATTTGTAGGTTAGCCATACTCCTATTCAGAGATTTTGGAAGTTAAGCATTCCAGCTAATGCATAACTTTGTACTTGAGAAACATGAGAGTGCTCAAACACATTCCCATGCAACCAGAAATGATACCCTTGTACTACGTACAAGGTACTCATGACATTATAGTCACACTGCAAGTCTGGTCTCTGTAGAAACTTATGTCAGGTCACGTTTCATCAATACAGTAAATAAAGCTTTTTATATTTCTTTCATCTGCAAATCTTTCATGCACAATCTCTTCACCAATGTAAAAAGCAAAACTAACCATGACATAAGGAATCCTGTACAGCAGTGAGATGGGGATAGCACCACCAAAATAGGATCCAAAACATTGCTAGTAACTTCAGCAGTAGATGGGGCTATTCCATTAGATAAGAAGTAAAAACAGATTACAGACTACTGTTAAGGTCCAAACATCCCTTGGGGAGTACCTATTCCCCAATTGTGTACCAAGTTACCAAAACGAAACTATGAAATACGAAATTAAGCAGCACTTTTGTGACATTAACACTGTGATACTTTTTATTCATCCAGAGTAGGAACCTAAAAGTGCATCTCTACATCATACCATAGTTAACTTCCTTCCTAAATAATGGTAATTGTATTGGCAAGGAGGACTGCCATTTTTCTTTTCTATACTTGTCAGCATACAACGTACTCATGTCCTTGTAAACATGCCAGGCGGTTGAAAAACAACCCTGTGAAAATTACAATCTGAAATGAGAATGTGACAAAGCATCTTTTACTTAGTTACTGACTCAACAAACTGAGACAAATTACAAACTACCTATGATAAACAATTAGAGCCCTTACCCCCTTCTTCATTTACGAAGTTTTTTTTTTTTTTTGCAGTAGTAATTCCTTTCACATTCATACATAAGCTGAGCTCAACATAATTGAGTACAAAACTATGTCTGATGATGGGGTTAAACTATTTATACACATACACATACATACTGTATTCAATATAAAGATACACCCTATTTACTGTCACACATACAACACAGGAACTTCTTGATAAATCCTGCCTTGGAATTAAGATGCTCAGAGTACAAAAATCAATTTCAAAACAGACACCACAGATACAAAACTGTCTCTTCTGAAGATAATGAATGAGACAACATCCACCCTCAAAGCACTTAGTCCTCTGAGAATCTTACTTCGTAATCCAAGCAATCTAATATGTTACCATGGGAACAATGAGAAATGTTCAAATTAATGAATACTCAAGTTAAAAATTAAGCCACATACAGTTAAGTAAACAGAACCCAATGCACAGATTTTTTAGTTAATATTTCACACTGGCAGTTTCATTTTCATTGTTAAAAGCAAATTTGTGAAGCAATTGAGATACTGACATGATGTTGATCAGCTCTCTTTCAAATGTGTATGCTTCATCCAAACAATAGTACAGTGTAAAGTCAGTTCTACTGAGACAAGCTCAAATTTCTAATTTCGCGTTTACTGTAACGCTTTGACAATGGCAATGATGTGCTATGACGACAAAGACTTTGACAATGATAATGCCTTCAACAATGTGAAACCTTCATTCTTTTATGTTGAAGGTATTCAAGTACAATTAAATTCCAGTTTTACTTCTTTTCTTTTTCTTTAAAGGTCAAATTTTTCATGAAAGTTGGCTTTGTTACTGATGAAGGCTACTTTGTGGTATCATAAACTGACTGGCAATCACAATGGAAAATTTTCTGTTGCATTGTGTGGTAGGTCCATAGCGAGACATTGTGATGAAAAGAGCAACATATTTGTCAGGAGGGACAAGATACATTATAGAATATACTTTGTTCCCAAAAATTTTCTAGGAACAAAAATTTTTCTTTGAGACTATGAAGTTTCTGATTTATCACATGAGGACAACTGACAAGCATGCTACTAGCCACAGCACTACTGTAGGCCTATATCATACAGTGGAAGTGAAGGCACACATGTAGGCATATGAGCATAGTAGTTTAAAATGTGAAAATATAGTATAAAGTCATGTACAAGATGATGGTGTTAATACATCTGAAACATAAAACCTACAATAACATAAATAATACCTAAAATGGTCTAACCACATAAATGATATTCGTCTAAAGATCATGCAGTCAACTGACCTGTTGACTTGAAAATGTTACATGTGCCTACTTGATATACCATTAATGGGACAAGCATTGAAACATGTAGGCACTAAACAGTTTAATACAATTCCCACAAAAAAAAAAAAAAAAAAAAATGACAACTTCAAAAGATACCTTCCATAAACCACTACATGAATGTGCACTTCTGCAACATAGTTGCAGGGACTCAAATAGTATTTTCTTTGCTATCCTCCATTAAGTCACTTCATAAAAAGTTGCCTTGAGGGGTTTATTTTGGAAGAACCAAAACTGCATACCAGTACTTGACAATCGTTATCGTTATAGTATAAAGTCATGTAGAAGATGATGGTGTTAATACATCTGAAACATAAACCCTCCAATAACATAAATAATACCTAAAATGGTCTAACCACATAAATGATATTCACCTAAAGATCATGCAGTCAACTAACCTGTTGACTTTCAAGAACAAAATGCTACATGTGCCTACTTGGTATGCCATTGGACAAGTACTTGACAATCGTTATCATCACACAACCATCGTGCAAACTGCAACGTGTAAGTAACAATAAATTAGCTAACAAAGAAACATTGACAATACTGTATAGTACTCCACATCATTTCTTTTGCATAGCTAAATGTGTATCTCTTAATAGTAAAAGGGTGAAGAGGTACTTACAAACTGTAATTCATTAAATAATGCAAACGAATCTTTCATTTGGAGATTTTAATCTGGATGCAAACTGGGTAAAAAATGGATTATTTTTGATTGTCTGTCAAGATACATTAAAAATTTCCTCTTTCTCAATGTACCTGCTACCTCTTCTACTGGTTCTACACTACAGTAACTCTACACTAGTATTTCTTCCATAAGTAGAGATTCCTGCCCTTGCATTTGACCAGTGGCGCCGGCACGGGGGGCGCGTGCCCCCCCAACGAAAATTTTTTAAGAATTTTAAAATGATCCCAAAAGGCGATTAAGCTATAGATTTCTGTAGGGGGTGGGGTGAGGTGTGCTTCAACCGAGTGATAGATCTATTTAATCATTTTCTATGATAATTGTTTCTCAAACTATCAGAATTTTCGCAAATCCTTCACAAACTATCAAAAATTTCGCGCGCTCCGCGCGCTTCAATCCTTTCCACTGTGTTCTATTATCAATATATCTTCTGACAGCAACTCCCGGAGAAGCACAGCAGCAAAAGTTGAAAGCTGTTCACGAATTAACAGGTAATAGACTGGCTTTTTAATTGGCATGTAGGTTTGTTGGGCAAGTGAAAGTGTCTCGATGCAGATTCTGAATGCAGGTTTAATCATGGAAATCTCATTTAATGAAAAATTTCGCGCGCTTTACTCGCATGCTTTACGATTTGCACTCCATCTCATGATCATTATAAACATAATAATACGTGGAACTATAAACACAACATCTGTAGGGGCCTTGCATCAATATGCGATTTTTCAATCTAAGTTGTTGTAGCATGATTTGGAAAGTTGAAATTACGTATTTGCCGTTATATATTTTCTAAAAACCTTTACCGAGCGCTCTGCGCGCAGCCATTATCGGTATAGATGGCAGACACGTAGCCAAGGGGGTGAAGAGGGCAGCCGCCCCCTTGAGCATATTTTTGGTATTTTTTAATTTTTTTTACAATATTGCTAGTGTTCCCCCCATTTATATGCGGTAAAATAGGCTTGGGAAGTGCCATTTCCAGCGATCTGGGAGGCACTTTGGGCCAAAATTTTCTTGCGCTTTGCGCCAACCCATGGTGGCGCAAAGCGCTGAGAGTCTGTCTATGGGCTTCGCCCCCTTGACAAATTCCTGGCTACGCCCTTGATAGATGGTGATTTTTAATACACTTACGATAAACAAGCATTCTGAAAACGCCTTTGTTAGTCCTTCACCCCTTTTGCTTTACCTATCAGGGAGGTCTAATATCACCTTCCTGCACCAATATTCTCCCTCCCGCCCATTCCCCATTGCTGGAAGCTGTTCATCTGGATTTTCGTTCAGATTTAGTAAAAATACGATAGTTATAAAGTGCTCTACTCTATGTTATCATTTGGATGTCAAGTAATAAGCATTATGTCATTGCTCCATTTTATGTACTTTATTCAGAGCTTCCGGAGGGCCCTATAAAGGTATCTGCCAGCCTTAGATGCCTTTTTATAATGCTCAAAGAAGGGGAGGAAAAATTTCGTTACAGTCCAACAATGTTTCTGTGGACTCCACGCACGTACCTTTGGGTAAAAACTTTGGAGGTTTGTTTACAACGTATTCTTCTCGTACACAACATGCTCTCCTTTTTCACCTAACCAAAAATTAGAATTCACTAGATTATGGACATTTCCAGCTATATGATCAGCTCCAAAAATATTCCAAAAGGTAGCACCATTTTGCATCTAAGAAACATTAAATAAGCAAAAATTTCTCAAAGGGGAGGGAGACACCCCCTCCCCTTAAACCTCTCCCCCAGGACGGCACCTTTATATAGTGACAAAGAAAAGATCCCCACTGCTGTATTCAAAACGCAGGGGGCATAAAAAGGGAATATTTAAGCGTCGCCACTCAGTTGGAAAAACATCCAGCCAGTCGGAAAAATTAGAATTCACTAAACTATGGACATTTTCTAGCCATACAGGTATGTGATCAGCTCCAAAAATATCATAAAGATAGCACCATTTTGCATCTAAGCAACTTTAAATAAACAAAAATTTCTCAAAGGGGAGGGGGACACCCCCTCCCCTTAGACCTCTCCCCCAGGACGGTACCTTAGCGCTGTGACACCTGACAAAGGAAAGATCCCCACTGTGTATACGAAAGCAGGGAGCACACCAAGAAAACGCATTTTGCGCAGACTTGGGAGGTTAACTGAAGTGCCATTACGACATCATCTGTTGTGCCCCCCCAATCACCAAAGCCTTGCGGCGCCACTGATTTGACCCTTCACCTTAGTACCTCAACCTAACCTCACTGAATCTGAGCCATAGTCATTATGGGGTTTTATGTGACAAATGGCAGTAAAAAACTGTACCTACCTGATCATATCAGGAGATACCCTGACTATCAAACTACAACTTGCATTGCATGATCTTGGCATGTTTACTGTATCTTTCTCTTCACTCTGATCAGGACTCCACAAAGCACAGTCTACCTACGTGATTGCTGTAGCAAACTTTTCCAGTGTTAAAATGATACAGCAAAACATAGATTCTAAGTCACCACTGACTATGGGGCATTAACATGACAAGCTTGATCTCTAAATTGGAGTCAAATCCCATCCCTCCCCTCGTCATAGATAGTGTACCTATTAGGTAGCAGCAACTGTTTAGTTGAGCAGTTTGTCATAAACATGGCATGGCAGGGTCTTTGGAATGTCTGTCAATATTTGAGACAAAAAATCAATAATAAATGGCCTGTAAGAACAATATAAACTATTAATACTCATCCAGTGATAATTCTTTTGCACTCACGCATCTATATATATACATTTGAAAATTTTTGACTTCCAAAATAGAAGGGATTTTAGTCCCAAAATTCGATATAATCGTTCATGAAAAATACATTTCTCTGTACACACACTGTACGGCAAAAGCAACCCTCACTCCAAGATGAAAGGTGCCTCCTTTGCAGATCCAAGAACAGGGCTGAAATTTAGCACTCGTCCGATCGTCCGTGACGGGTAAAACTTGCATCGGACAACCACTTTCTCTCTTTGAACTTGTCCGATGGACAAGTAGATTTTATTTGTAACTGAATAGTTCCCTACTGTACATCAGCAGGAAAGTATGTCATGAAAATCCCCTCTGGAAGTGGCATTGAGACAATGGTATTGACTACCATTCATCATTGTACCATACCAATAAATATGGAAAAATGCAGAATTTAAAGTAAATGTTTGTTTTCTATGGCAGAGACAGGAAATAGAATTGTTCATCTCTTGTTCGTCACTTTCATTCGGACAACCAGAAATTATTTCAGACAACCTAAATTTAGCTTCAGGTTGTCAGATGGGCAACCTGAAAATGTCCTTAAAATTCAGGCCTGAAGAATAAAACTCACTCCCTCCAGAAATTAAAATCTAACTTTGTGACATTAATTTGCAAAAATCTCAATATTCATGCTAGCTTTACTATGAAGCAGGGTTTGCGTTTCTCTGAAAAAGTCGGCGTAATTTTTCATGATAGTATTTTCTTTTTTACGACCATTCAAAATTTAGCGTCGTAATTTTTAAAATTTCTGGCGTAAATGATTAAATTTACAATGCCTACCGCGATAAGCCGTAATCAGCAACGTTAGGCTTAGCCTAGCCTATAGGCTGTAGCCTACAACAATGTTAGCTGTTAGCACAACTTATCAATAAATTCAAGTGTGAATGAAGTAAATTAATAACGACCTGTTTTTGTGATGAGAAACGATCCTTAGATAATAAAAAATATTTTCAATTCCCTCACAGAGAAATTTGGACAAAAATGTCCGATATATTCCGTGTATGATCCAGCAAAAGGTGTAGCTTATACCTAACGTTAGCATTATTAGATTGAACACAGTGACAAATGTATTTCAATACAGTAGTAACAGTACAGTACTGTGTACATACAGTATGTATGACAGTGCCCTCCGATCATTGTCACTTGTCAAAAGTTGCAAGACATTGGGATAGACCATTATTTTGGAGGTGTTCTCTTTGTTTAATTATTTTAAGAAACTCAGAATTTTCAGCAGGTGATTGTTTAGTAAGTCGAATTTTCTGTCGTAAAGATGGACAAATCAAAATTTATATTTACAACTGAATTGTATTTTTGGTAGTAAGTAAAATTTCCGTCAGCATAAAAAACGCAAACCCTGCTATGAAGAGTTAACAGTGTTTTTTTCCCCTTGCATGGGAGTTTCTAGACACTTAGTGGTAGCCTAATGTTTACAACATGTGTACACACAGAACCTACACTACAAATGTTGAGTTTCTGCTGATGGGAGCAAGCTGCCTTTAGTGTGTGAATTCTGAATGTGGCAGTGATCATGTTGCTTTGAACTTTCCACAACATACTGTATCATTCATGCTCAAGCCACTTATCGCATTCCTGTATCACAAGTAGCTTATTTCTTTTGACATATGGTGAACACATGTCTGCGGTTCATTTTGCTTGGCGTGAGAATGCTGTTACGAAAACTACGTGCTATGTTTCTTTGCCAACATAAAGAATGTTTGCAACACTCATCTGGTACTATTTTCAGTGCCAGACAAACCCCCATTCCCATTTTCCCCCTTTTCTGGTGATTTCAGAGCAGTCTCTGGTGGTTTGCAACTTTGCAATGGAGCCCAACTCTGCTCTTAAGCCCTGCCAGTCTTGAGATTTCCTGTACAAAAAAGCCATGCACCCCCAAAACCCACTAGAATTCCTACCTGTGCTTCCTGCATCATTTTTGTGCACATTTCAGCCTCAGTCTTGGGTTATCACAAGCCCTGCACCATGAGAGTATCACGTATAAGGCCTCTTCAAATTCTCAGGTGCTGGTATACATCTGTACATTTACTCCTGAGGTCAGGAAAATTGATCTATTTGATACCTCACTCAAAAGTATCCTAACCAATTGTTTTGTGAGGAGTTCTAAAAATAGTTTGGACTTAACATCAGGTTTCAATTGTTTTAAACTATTAGCTTTATACAAAAAAGAAACATGGAATTCTTTCACTCATATATGCATGATGCTGGTAAATTAAAATACAGTGTCCATGGCAGACAAAGAGTGTGTACAGTGAACAATTTGTTTATGCACTGCACTTAATTCAACAAAGGGGTTTAAGAGCATTCCCTTAAAGCACTGCAAAAAAATTATTTAAGTACAGTCACAAATTATGTTTAATTTAAAAAAAAAATTATTCAAGTACAGTCATAAATTATGTTTAATTGCTACAAGCTCACAGTTAGTTAGATGAGGTTTAACGTCCCAGTTTACAAGCTCATAAATTTATAATCAGTACATACTCAATAAAATTTTGAAACTTGAAAGGCATTTAGCAGTCACCCAAATAACACTCTGAAAATCATTTGGATCTTTTTTAGATCCCTTCTTTTTCTACCAAGTAATATTTAAAACAATGTTTTGTAACTACTTCTGATGAAGATCAAAGGTAAACTAAGAACAGTAAATTATCTGAATTTAAATCTATCAATTTATCAAATGTGGTTAACATTAAATGAAAGCAATTTGCCCTTTCAAGTTTGCTTATATGCTAGTGAAATTATCCCTATTATAAAACAGACTACACAGTGCATTTTCTTAGAAAAGAATTATTGGATTTGTAAAGGGGAAATGTTCAAGCCTTTAAAATCATGGTTTAATTGTATATAAAATGATAGGCAATTCAAAATTAGGCAGTTTTCCAAGTTATGAAGTCCTCACAAATAAATGCGCTTCTCTGTTGCTCATGAATAATTTGTTCACCTTCTCACCTTCTCTTTAAAATTTTCAAATGATGCAACCTTCACTACTCCTGTAATATGTACTAACTACTGTCTTTTGGGGAAATAAGGTTATTTACCAGGCTTTGTTGGTGAGCCTGAATTGTTTTATTACAAAGGAAAGTATTTCCCTGTTACTTGTTGATACAATGTTAACACACTATGCCCCTTTAATAATGCTGAATCAAATCAACAAAAGCACTGATGATGTAACTGAAAAGTCCTGATGAAACAAGATATTTTGACTAACTACCGTCAAAAAAAAAAAAAAAAAAATCATTGCCAGCAGTAAAGAATCTAACCAGCATATTGTTCTACAAATCAAACCTAATACAAACTTAGCAGTGCAATGTTTTTAGAAATTTACGTATAAGGCAATAAAATCTTGCACTTTCAGCAACTTTGTGTGATCTTTTATATCCAGAGTTAATGTTCACCTACAGGTATGTACATAGTGCTGTACTTTTCAATTTCAAACACTGCTCTTTATTCCCGAAATGCTAAGCTACGGTAACCATGGAAGGCAGTGCTAGGTACAATGACTATATGAAGTTGCTGAGTAGCCATACAATCCAATAAAAGACACAGCAGACAAGCTCAAGGTCAACTTTAGGCAATCATCGAAGCTAAAATTGATTTCATAATGCAGAAGTTTACATAGAATCCGCTCTCCTATCTGCCGCATAATCTGATCTCTGCTTAAGTTAACATGTTTTACTGAGAAAGCTGCTCTGGATAACAAATTTTATGAAGTGTATATTAATTGAGGAACAACAAGGACAGTCTGTTCATATAAATTAATGGCAAGAAAGTGAAATAGGAGTACAGTGCAGGAAGTTAGGAACTTGATGTAATAACTAAATGACCCTCTCTGAAGGTTTTGTAAGTAAACTTATAACTAAAAGAACTGTTTTTACTGAACAATATAGATTAAGATCCCCCTAATGAAAAATCTGTTTGACTTACAGTGCCTGTTTTGTAATATCTTTTTCCATTCTCAAGATGTAGCTCTTCAAAATTTAATCATTTCTGAGAAACCTCATCAGCCACACAAAGACAAGATGTGGAGCATTGTTCAATGTTTGTAAATTTCTTCTGTAAACCCTGTTCTTTTTCCTAATTACTTGCTAGCTGTCTTGCAGTTTCGTGTGTGATGCAAAAAATTTTGCAGTACTTACACAACAGTTACTGACTTCCACAATTAGCCCCTAGGGGCATATCAACAATTTTACATATTACTCTTAATAAAAAGGTTAAACAAACACAGCTAGGAGAACTAAACAAATATCTTGATTGTCCTGCTGTAATGACAAAAAAGCATATGCAGTACTTAGTAATATAGATATCACACAGAAATACAAACAATATTTCATCGCCGTTGGCATGAACTGCCGCTATTTTTTCATGTTTTTTATGCTTTCTACATCAAACAATTACAACATTTATAGGTCTACAGACTTTTGAAAGCAAAACAGAAACCTGTATCCTATGTTACTTATTCAATATAAAGGAATAATTTCAAATGTCCCTGGAGTCATTATATTCAGGTTGGAGGAACTTTGTTTGATTCACAAGCTTTTATGGAAATTTAATTAACACAAATTTATTTTTATTATGAAATCTGTGATACATTTTATAGAAGATTCTCACTCTCACACATGCATTAAGGTAAATGGCCTAAATATGGACCCAAATTACGTCACCATTGTCTGTGCATACTATACGTACAGGATATGAGCAATACTATTTTCTTGCTAGCAAAAAAAAAACTGCGTCAGCAATTCTTGTGGGGTTTTTACAAATTATTGACTGTATGCTATTAAATGTCCAATAACTGCAGTCATATAATAACTTGTGAGTCAGCATAATTGTAATTACTGGGTCATTAACCATCAATTCTAGAATAGCTGTGCATAGCACTGGATTGTATTTTTCCTTCCTACCTCTTACAGCCATGTGGTTGTAAACTTGAATATACAGGAATAGAAGTACAAATTCTCCCCTCATCTCCTTCGCAGACTAACGGCCACAGAACTCAAGGACAAATGCAGTCAACTTAATATGAATTAGTACACCCCAGTACCCTTATTCATGAATGGTTTTTTATAATCTTTTTTTTTTTTTAAATCATATTTTTTTTTTTTTTTTTGTACTCTTCTTAACTCATTGGCTTACCTTGAAAATGGAATACATTCTGAAACACTATGAAATTTATATACTTGTAAGGGAAATACAAATGTTTCAAAATAAAGGCTGTATGACTGCTTGTGCCCTTGCAACATTTGCCATAACCAAGCAAAGTAAGCACATTGTCAATTACGAAAAATTACCTTGTCATTTTAAAACTTTTGACCATACGATACAGTGTTCAAATAATGAATGTTTGTGACTGTGATAGTATGAATAATTTCGTGAGTTGAAAGACTGGACGTTCTATTCAATGAGGCTAAGCTGAGTTGAATAGAATGTTCATCTTTCAACGAATGAAATTATTCATACTACTACACAAATGGAAAACATTCATTATTTAACACCTAACTTACTACTGTAAATAGGCCAGATTTTGGTCAAAATTTTATTCCAGAAGCAGACAGGGCCAAACACTGTGCTATATTCTAGATTAACCCCTGATGGATAATACATGGTGTGTAATAGTGCCAAATTACCCATGGCATGTGACCACCAATCCTCAGATGTAGAGGAAGGTGTTATATGATACTTATTAATTTGAATAACACAACCCAAAACCATTAGTAACTTTAGACACAGGTCTCACATTAGACCTTTGTCATTCTTTACTGTACCCGAAATGCTGATAACTCAAACACATGAGACTGATATTACTCTAGTATTAAAATTAAGTGAAACTGATGTTGTTCCCTGTGGTTCAATCAACATCTACAAAACACTCTTGAATATACTGTGAAACCTTCCCAAAGTTTGGTCAGTCAGGTGGTTTCAGGTTTCTTACCGTCAAATAACAAGAAAAGAAATCTAACCATAGAGTAAAATGTAAAAACTTCGCCCTGTGTTAAATAGGCATTGCCACTCAATCTCAGCTCCCAAACCTAATGTCTGCAGTATTTATCCATTTGTGTCTATCAACGAAATGCTTATTTATTACCTCTACTAAAGTGGCATGACCTTTGAACCACGCTATTGAAGGCAGTACAAAAGGTGCCAGTACATACTCATCTCACAATCTGTGTTTGAAGTCCTTTCAACATCACAATACTATGTAATCATGTCTACAGGCTATGTGCGTAGCAATCTTTATATATACCCCAAATGACCTTTTCCTTTTTGCAAAGTTACAAACTGGATCTGCACTGCATGTAACTCTTACTCTAGGAGAGCACTCCTGTACATAAGAAGTCTGAAGTCAATCCAACTGTAAAACACTATGATTTCATTAAAGTCTAGAATATTTTCATATAGAAGTCAACTTCCTCTAGGTATTCTTGTGAACTTTTGAATAAAATCCTATGTGCGGTGTTCAAGACACTGGGAGACATACTTATCACACTTTTAATGCTAAGCAAACTTGAAGCATAGGTGAGATGTCATAGCCTCCCATTCACAACCAATGTTTTTCTTTTCTCCTAAAACAACACCCAATTTTCAAGTGACCGCTGAGATTTTGAGATAGGATGTCTTCTATGAGAGAATGGTGGTTCCTGCTTTTTTACTTCATTCAAAATGCCATTTTGCACTGAGGAAGGATACATTGCCAAAAAGTGCCTGAAATAACTTCAATTTTCTTTATTTTTGCAGGATGAGTACTCCAGTTACTTTTCTTGTACAAATAACAAATTGAACACATCACTTCAGCAATATGGTCTAAACTGCCCCCCAAAAATTTTGTCAAGGGTGTTAAATTTACAGGGTAACATCCTCCGCAGGGATTCCCCTTGAATTAGTGGTGTGCTACATGAGGGTTGCTTGGAAGACTACGCTAAAAGCAGTGTAATGAGTATGGAAAAATGATTACACATATTGGGACCAATTGTTTGCACTGAAAGTACTGTATGTACAGTATATCTATGGTTTATGACATAAACACACATGGAAAAATCTTCTGTATACTCTTATAGGATCAGCATTTATCTTCCAAGATTAATTTTATTTTGTTGGCATGTGTTGTAGGTAAGAATAGCCAAGGACTGTTATCGTTTTAATGTTAATCACAGATTTTGTAGGTTGGGAAAAGATCAACAATTTGAAATGAGGGGACAAGCCTATCACTGCACCACATTTTGAAATAATTGGAGCTGCTTATATGTCATTATGAAAATACGAACACGGAAATTATGAAAAGGTGGTTAGGTCAAGGAATGTGTTGTCACAACTTAAAAAAATTAATATATGTATAACAAAATTATGAAAAAAGTCACTTTGAAAAAGGGTAAGCTATATTCAGGACTGTAGAAAGTGGGTAGGATCCTCCATAGAACAATGTGCCCATGTTAGAAAATTGCTAACTTGCTATCATTCATGGTTCACTGATCTGATACACTTTAAAAAAAAACAAAAATTTGGTAATGACCAAGCTTGACTGTTACAAGGATAACCTGAATCATAGCTAAAAGTGCCATATGGGCTGCATTGTCCCAGCTGCCAAGATGTCCCCTGGGTCTAGATGCCTTGAGGCTAATAAATCGAGTTGTCAGTAAACCACTTAGGCCTAGCATACAACATATAGCATGAGCAACACTGTTTTACATGTAGGCCTGCACATCTTTAGTAGTAAAGACAAAATGGGTGTGAACATTATGTGTGATCTTTCTACATACTAGCTTTCTTAACTGGCAAAACTTGCCATTGGCCTGTGCCTACTTACAGGCCTGTGTTGTGACATTTTCCAACACACAACTCATTAGACCACGGGAATGAAAGTCATAGATGTATAGATATATACGTCCAATGCCGGCATGTTCTGAAAGCTACCACCCAAAATTGTCACTATTTCCAAAAAAATTTGTTTCTTATCCAAAAATACAAATTCACCACACAAATCAAATTTCCAGGTCATTTCAGTTAGCAAAATCGTAATTTAAAATAAAATTTCCATCTGTACCTTATGTAGCCTTTAGTGAGCCGTCATCATGTTACACATATCTTTCAGGCTTCACTAGAAGTAGAACTTCTTCAGGTGTCCTGTAGGCCTATTCAAACGTATTCAGTTTAACTGATAAAGGCCTAATGGCTTTCCACATCGTGCGCTTCCATCAGATTTACAACACACCCATAAACAGAAAATTCGGAGGGAAGGTAAAAGTATGCGCATGTACACGTGCTATTTGCACAGGCTAGGCTATGACCAATGACAAATAGGCCTAGACCTTACTTAGGCTAATGTCATGAATAATGAAAAATAAAAAATAATCGATTTTGTTATTGATGGATCAGATTGGGCTCCTGTTACTAGTGGTATACCACAGGGTAGTGCCCTTGGACCACTTTTATTTCGTATATACATCAACGACCTTCCTGATGTCGTTTCTGAGTGCTGTGTAAAAAACTTTTCCGGATAACACTAAAGTTTACAGAGATGTGAACTGTGAAGAGGACTGTCAGGTTCTTCACAGTGATATTGACAGGTTGCAGTCATGGTCAGATACATGGCATAAATTACATTTCCACCCAGGCAAATGTGAATTGATATGGACTGGTAAAGTAATACCACAGTTCTCATATTGTGTGTCTGATTATGAGGATTCTAAGATTAGACTAGCAGTGATTATCAGAAAGATCTTGGAATACTTGTTGATAACAAATTGTCACTTAGCCATCATAAAGACCTTGCCTATCTTCAATTGTTAGCAAGGCCCAACATTAGTCCTCACTAAAGGACTGTGGTCGCTCGCCTACAGCTTACTACTTACACAGACCTAGCGGGAGGGATAGGCCTTCTGTGTAATTGTTGAAACTGTCTTCTTCTCACAGCAAATTTTGAAAGAAAAATCCTAATTTTACTACCAGGACTTTTCTTCTCCAGATCTTAAAGGCGTATTGCAGCTGTTTTTGAGCACTGAGAATTTCTGGAAAGTGCCAAAAATGTAAAATGAAATCAGCAACTTTTTCGCGCCATAACATTTACTGTGCAACTATGGAACTTTGTTTACATCTGTATGCTAATGAGCTACACCGTTACGTCAGTACAGAACGTTTGCAGAGGTAGTTGCCATGTGTACATGTATAGGAACTACAGTAATCAAAATGCTGTGCATGACGTCACAATGTTATGCACACGGCATTCTGATGTCAACAACAATTTAGAACACTACGGTAAATTTTTATGAAGGGGCAAAGTTGATGATTTTATTTCCAATTTTCGGAACTTTTCAGAGGTTTAAAGTGATAGAAAACAACTGCAATATAAGTCTAAGATCTAGAAAGGAAAAGGAATGGTAGTAAATTTAGACTTTAGGTCCTAGCTTTCCTATACGAAGAAAATCAATTTCAACCAGCACTGCGCTTCCCGGGTTTTCAATGGATTGCTGTAAGGGAGCTATCGGCGACCGGCTATACATGTGCCTTTACTGAGGACTAAGCCAAGACTATCACTGGAATTACTACTAGGGGCCTAGATGTTCGTTCCGTTTTTGGACCAGGAGTCAATGTTATTGCTTTTTAAAACCTTAGAGGGATTAATGAGTATTGCTTCCCAGTTCCTAGCTTGGACACCCTTATGCATAATGGATAAAATTTTCGGAACTTTTCAGAGATTTAAAGTGATAAAAAACAACTGCAATGTAAGTCTAAGATCTAGAAAGGAAAAGGAATTGTAGTAAATTTAGACTTTAGGTCCTAGCTTTGCTATAAGAAGAAAATCACTTTCGACCAGCACTATGCTCCCCGGGTTTTCAATGGATCGGTGTAAGGGAGACAGGCTACCGACTGGCTATACACGTGCCTTTCCTGAGGACTAGGCCAAGACTATCACTGGAGCTACTACTAGGGGCCTAGATGTTCGTTCCACTATTTGGACCAGGAGTCAATGTAGGGCCAATGATTTACTGCTTCACAAATCACAGAATTCCGTTTTAACTTTCCAAAATCCGTAAAATTCCGTTTCAATCATAACCCATTTCCGTGATTTTCTGATTTTGGAGTAATTATGTTGAAAACAAGTCCTAAACTTGTCTAGTTACGATCCTGAAGGCAGCAAACACTTGTAACACATAAGTAACTTAGCCTAACACACTATAGCATATGCAAACTGGAGCCTATACCGGCAAACTCTTGCCGATTTTCGTAAATGTCCTACTTGTTTTCTGATCGTAACTTCAAGGTGTTTTGATGGTTTTCAGGTAAATTTGCCACCATTTTAGGCGGTAAAATGTCTGTGTATGTCTTTGGTATATGCAGCCATTCATTTGGCATAGTTTTGAAGAAAAGTAGCTCACTTTTTTGTCAAACTTTACATGTAATTTGAGCCTTATAATTTTTGCTAAAATCCGTAAAATTCCGTGCAGAAAAGTAAATTCCGTTTTTTTCCGCGTTTTTCCGCGATCGCGGAAAATCATTGGCCCTATCAATGTTATTGCTTTTTAAAACCTTAGAGGGATTAATGAGTATGGCTTCCCAGTTCCCAGCTTGGACACCCTTACGCATAGGCCTAATGGATAAAAATGCCAATGAAGAGAGACTCCAGCAACTGAAACTTCATATAGCTTATCCAACAGAAGATTACGTGGTGACATAATTTGTTTACAATTACCGTATTTAAGAGCCTACAAAAAACTACTCACAACTTGTTCATTTTGTCTGATTCTATGACTTGCACCCACTCCTTAAAATTAGCCACATCAAGGGCCAATACAAAATTATGCCAGAGTTCTTTATACTCATTGAACAATTTAGACCACTGGAATTCTCTGTCCTCTAATGTTGTAGCCAACATGCACCAACTTTAGCGTGTTTTAAAGCCAGGCTTGAAAATTTCTGAGCCAATTTTCCCTGACTGTATAACTACAGGGTCATCTACTAATACTGCTTTATGCAATGGGCCTATTGCTTATTGGTCACCACCTTTATCCTGAGTGATTTAATGGCCTAACTAGGCCTAGGCCTATGCTATGGCAAAAACATCGAACCTGATGTGTGGTGATGTGCTTTCATTATTTCATGAACACAATGCTATGACTTCCATTCTCTTTGCCTTAGTTCACACATGAATTCCCTAATCGATGGCACACTTTGCAAGTTTCCTGTGGTGTAGGTTGTATTAACTAACGTTAGTGGAAGCTAGGCCTTAACAGTTAGGGCCTTAATTACAGCCTATGGCTCAAATCAAACGGCGCATGCATTTGCCTGGTCTACACCGTACACGCGTACGCTATATCACTGCATGCTAAAGCCAAGGTTAGGCAGCCTAAATTGACCAACACTAACTAACGTTAGTAACAGAAACACTTACGATCTTAGATGCAAACTTTTGAAGTTCAAAACACTTGTATTAAGTGCAGAGAATTCCCTTAAATGAATACTTCTATATGGGAGTAAGAAAAATGAAGACGATATCGTCTATTTTTGTTATCAACAGAGAAAGGGAAAAGAAAACACGGGTAAAGAAAGCCGTTCGCTCACCTGTGGTCTGCTACAAATCCGAAGCAAAACAGTATGTATTGCTTCCGGTGAAGCTATTTCCACAATGGCCTTTTAAAATCATATCAAGTCCCACTGACGCTACATGATGTTAGAACTTGGCAAGTTATGCAAAGAAAGACGTAAGCAGAAATCATAATGACCACAATTGTATTGAATGACAAGGTAGTATATAGTGAAGTTTGAAACTATTTACAGAGTTGAAAATTACTTATTTGGGGTCTGCAGCTGTTTAGTCTTCTAACATTTTTTTTAATTACAAATAGGGCTGGCTGACTACACAGCTTTTATATGAAAACAACCCATACGGGCGGGGCAAGTTAGGTCTATGCCATCTTTACACTGGAAGGGGGACCTGTCCACTTCATAGCAAAACTCGCGTTATGCATAACCTACACTTTTGCCATCTTTATACTAGGACTAACTGCTACAGTTATAGTTTTCTGCCTAATACAGTCAAGGATTGGAATAGTCTCCCTGCCTCTTTAGTCGAAAATTCCATGCATCATAAAGACTCCGCTCAGTTTATTGCAAATAGCATTAGGGCTTAGGTACATCTCGACGCATGCGTGGTGAAGTAATGTCCCTTTGGATGTGTCACCGTATTCCGAAAGAAGAAAAGGGGAGCAAAGAGGGGGGGGGGCATCATACCGCCGATCCCCAGAAAAATTTTTGCCCTCAAGAAAATTTTTGAGATCAAAAATATTCTAAAACAATTCTCACCCCATTGGGAAAGCAATTTTTGTGACACCCTGTCTGGCAACGGGCTGTTTCATATAGCCATATAATACAGACTGTCATCTTACTGATGGTCATAGGCGGAATGACTTGCTTCCCCCCCCCCCCCTACTTCTTTTTCCAGAGCTTAAAAAATAAAAATAATAAAAAAAAATGAGCGACAGTGAGCCAGACCAGAGAAATTATAAGGGAATTTTCAATAGCCTATTATGATTAAATTTTGCAATGTTTAATGGAGGAAATATTAATATCAAAACTCATAAAATTACTGGGAAAAATTTTCTCGGCGCGCTTCGCGCGCACCTCCAGAGAAAATTGACTAATACAATTGAAAATTTTGTCTTGCACCGTAAAATTTCTTTCGTCCTACGCGCCACACTATTGTGACTTGAAACTCTGTAATAAGGGTCACTGAAAGTACTATTGTACGTCATAAAATTCACCATGGTTCTTGTAAACAAAGTCCCAAATCCTACCCATGTATACGGGACCGCAGTTCTCGAAAAGAAAAAGGAAAAAATCGGCGTGCTTAGGACCCTTATAGAAATCGATGTCTCAGCTGTGCTGCTAGCTGTGCGTAGGAAAACTTTGGTAAAAATGCCTCGTTATTACTTCCTGTAGGACAGTTTGACTAAATTACCATACCATAAACCCTCGCTACACCTCTGGCTGTTCACTTTCCTCACCAACTACCACCATCCTCAGCAAATTGACTGACGGTTACTATATGATCTTAAATTTGCGATCATCATATAAAATCTATTTCATTAGCATTTTAAATGACACCTGGTGGAAGCAGGATTTTCTCAAGAAATGGTCCAGAATGGCCATAAAATCCGTCAAATTTAAGAAAGATTTTTTGGAAGGACCCTCAGTCCCCAGCCTTTGGCGATCGCAGTTAAAGGCTTTGCTGGCCACAACTTCCCAAGATGCTGCCTCCAATAAAATTACTTCCCTGGCACTTGAACTGCCGATGCCCTTGACAATGTCCATGTAAAACTACCCACAAATGATTTCATTGACTTTTTTAGTATCACATAGCCTATAACCTTCAAAATCGACACTACCTTATTTAGTTTCACACTAATAAAATAGGTAAGAGGCACTAAGTCTTGTCCCAGACCATCGAAAAAATTTAACATGAAAGAAAGCCTCCATGGAGCAGGATACAGGTTCTCATATCCTGCTCTATGAAAAGAACAGGCACCTGGGGAAAGTAGGAAAATTTTTAAGGCAAAAAATACTGCATTTAAAACTAAAAAAAACAATAGGTTACTATTAAATGTCTCAAACGCTGTCTGAACGCTGTTTTCTTCTGAGAGCTTCACCTTTTAAATATTGCTTTGGGGTTTCGGGGTTTCTTCCTGTAGAACATCCTGTTTGTCATCATAGCCTTGTACAAACTCTTTTACTATCATTGAAAACACCAACGCCCCCATGGCCGTACGCAACCTAGTAGAAGTCCCCCTTCCAGAAATTTTCAAAGCAAACTTTTTATCACCATCGATCTGTGTAAATTTACTGACTCTTTAAAGATTGTTTAGATGAAAGTTTTCAGGCACGAAATTGTCATTTCCGGTACCGTAGTAAGGTATAGGCCCCTAGCAAAGGGGGGGGGGGACAAGACCCCTCTTGGGGATACTTTCTTTCTAGCATTTCTGTTACTCATGTCTTCTTTCTAGCATTTCTGTTACTTATGTCACTAAAAAGTATGAAAATGCGGTTTTTTTCTGCGCGCTTCGCGCCCACCCATTCTGAATACAAGATCTCCCATTCTTAAAATGATTGTTCCAAAGTCCCGGGAAATCCTCAATATTACCCATTCTCCCCTCCTTCCCCAGGCCCTCAGCATTATCGATCCCATCTGACATTCGTCACATGGAGTAAGAATATAATTGGAAAATGTAAAATTGTGACTTTTGTTGTATGTCAATTGCCCACCTTAAGCCATTTGAAGTTCAGTTGAAGCTAAAATGCATCATTTTAATGCCTACAATGTAAATACCCCAGAGCCTCCGGGTACTTCGCCCCCTGGACCCCGCCACACAGTCCACCTGGCTCCCCCCCCCCCCTCACACTTTCAGACATCAAATCCTGCCCCTGCATACTAAGTTTGGCTCATAGCAACTGGAGGAGGAATCAAGGGAGTCGAATTTCGATTATTTCCCCAATTGTTTCGCAGCTATCGTCACAACCACAGAGACCCTAATAATTCCGTCAAAACCGTTGACGAAAGTGTCTCTGATCAGCAACCTAGAGCTTGGAATCAGACCAGATTCAAGTCTCTATGCGTGATAGCACCAGCCGATGAGCATGCACGTGAGTCCCGTGATAACGATTGTGAACATGTTGAAGTTAGTTTAGCTGTAATCAAAAGTGTGTTTCAATGCAATTTGCGACTGAAAAATTATTCAGTTTTCAGAAATTTATCGGAAAAACACGACAATTCTTCAAAACCATCGTGGTTACGAGGCTCAGAGTCTCAGACTCAGCTAAAGTAACTGTGTCTTGTTGCTCAACGGTTTTGACGGCTGCGCCCGCCCAACGTGCAGTTATATCGGTGATGTGGCCGAGTGGATAAAGGCGATGACATCATGTGAAGCGATGAAGCATAGCACCCGGGAGATTCGCGGTTCGATCCCGGCCGGGTTAAAGTAAGTCGGGTTTTCATCCATCATCCAGGAGCAATCTACGTTTCTCCCATCTGAACTGGCCTTTCAAAGAAACCAAATTTGTGCTAAATTTTTGAGTTGGCTCAAGTTAGCCACCCGACGTGAAGTTGTAATTCATAAGCCATATAGGGTTCTCCTACTTCCAACTTCCGTTGCGTCGTAAGGCGTAAAGCGTCGTAAAAAACTGCCATTCAAGGCCTAAGTTATAATCATTCAACGCATTAATGGGTTTTCTTTGTGTGTATGTGTGTGTGTTTGTGTGTGTGTGTGTGTGTGTGTGTGTGTGTGTGTGGTTTTTAAGGCTTAAACCTGCAACCCCCGGGCCCCGGCTTCCGACGGTTGTACCGATGCATGGTTGTTAGTGCAAAACTCCTAGGTAGAATACTGTCTCATTGTAATTTACACGTATCTTCTGTCCTTAAGCTATATGCTTTAGAAAATTTTCAAGATTGGGGCCGGGGGCATTGAGATTGAAGAAATATACGTTAGACTATCTACCAAAGATATTATAAGCTTATAATATCTTTGCTGTCTACTAAGTGTTGCGCCATCATAAGTTGTCACAAATCTTGTCAAGTCGGAAAATTTTTGTCCGAAATGCCTTCCGGACAGCAGGAAATGACACTCCCAAGCCTTGTAGCCTACGTTCAGTGCATCTGAACATTCAGTATTTGTAAAAGTTTATCCCTCCAGACAGAAAATAAAAAAAAAAATATTTACATCAATTTGTAGGGGATAATAATACTGGATGTTACTCTGTAAGCAGGACCGTAGCCTGCGGGGCAAGGAGTAGGTGCCCCTCCAGATATTTAAACCGTAAATGATAGTTGACCTACTTGAGAAAAAATTCTACTATGCTGAAATTTCACTGTCCCTATGACTTTGAGGCCCTAAGAACATGAAAAATCGCATAAAGTGGTTCTTTTTGTCCCCACAACTTTTCGGAAATGTCGCGATCCCCGGACGACTTCTTACGTGGGTTACTCTTCCTGACGAACGAACCCTCTTCAGTTCTCCTTCATGATGCACAGCTTGAATATACCTGCATATATGCATGCTAAAGATCTTAAGTATTTTGTCTCATACCGCATGTTACAGAATGCTGTCATATGTTATATGATTACATTTACTGATTTGTTAATCTCAAAGAGCTTGTCAAGTAAAATGTGCCCTCACCTCCATCTGAAAAGCATTTCGACCAATATTTTTCTTGCAAGGAATACCCTTCGGCTACGCGCCAACCTAATGGTGGTTTCTCCAGTGGCGCACTAAGAGGGGGTAGCTCGCACAGGATGCCAGCCTCGTAGGGGTGTCATGCTACAGCCGAAACTTCACTGAATTTCTAAACATATATAATCAGTTCAAAGCTTGGATCTAGGTAAACTTAGAACAAAATATCTCAAAGAGTAGGGTTGCCCCCACCCCCTTCGTTAGCCTAATATCCTCTTCCATTACACCAGGCCCGTAGCCAGCTTTTACCCAGGGGGGTTCGTCGACTATCTAAGCGGAGCGCCACCATCAGTTGGCGCGGAGCGTACAAGAAAATTTTCGGCTTTTCAAACCCCCAAGATGGACGGAAACGGCACTTCCCGAGTGTTTTAAGCAAGAAGAAGTTCAGCCCTCATTTCGAAATTCTCCTTGCTTCTTGGAACACTTGGACATACCTTCAGCTCCCCCCCCCCCCACTTTTCATTTTTCATCGCCGCCACTAGATAGGTGTTCATCATGAACACCTATCTTTCCTTCCCACCTACTGCAAATGGAGGAAAAAAACACATGATCAACAATACTTAAAATAGCTCTTTTATTGTGATCCAGTCTCATAAAAACTGAAGTGGGTACTGTGATTATATAGATGATTCACAGAGGGCGGCGCCCGGTGTCGTGTGGTCTGTGGACGTCCCTTCGCATCAATGATCCCGTGTTGCCTTCAGCTGAGCGTATGTTTTATGTCAATATTGTACTCCATGGTCCTGGTGGCACCCACTGTCGTTGAAAAGTGATTTAAATATGCATTTTCGTGCATTTTGTGCAAATTGACAATTTGCCCTGGAAAACGCCAACACTCCATTAAAAAATTGGTCTGGGCAGGGGGTTCGTACGAACCCCCCGAACCCCCCCCCCCCCGGCTACGGGCCTGATTACACCCAACCAAAATAGAAACATTACTACATAGGAGGATTCCTAAACATGTAATCAGTCCAACGCTTTATCAAACTTTACCAAAGATAGCACCATATTGCATGTAGTCCACCTCACATGGACAAAAGCATTCTCAAAGAGTATGGGTGTCGTACCCTCCCCTTAGACAACACCTCTCGCCTAAAGCCCAGCCAGAAATAGAAAAAATCACTAAATAAAGACAATTTCTAAACATATAATCAGTTTTGAGCTTTGCTAAGATAGCACCAGTTTACACATAAGCCAGGCTTTTCATGTCACGCAAGCTTCCCGCTCAGCACCCTCCCCCAGGGTGGGGAAACCCTCCCCTTAAAGGAAATGTTTTAATTCTGATGATACCTACATGCAAAATGGTGGAATTTACAAAGGAATTTGACCTACACAATTGGTTTAATTTTTAGCTTATTGTCATGTAATGATGATACCTACAGAATAGCAGAAAATTAGTTGTTAAGGAAACAAATACAAGGAATAATGATGTCGTTTCATTGTTTCATGCGAGGTCAGGGTCGGTGCTAGAGTGTTGGGTTTGATAAGTACAGTGGTGTACATAGGATAGTTGGCACATGGGACTGGTATCCTTGAGGAAGGGTCTCAGTGGTGGGGTATATTCCTCTCCTTCAAGAAAGTTTTGTTCATTTAAGGTGGTGTAGATTCAAAATGGTGCTGTCTTTCGCAAAAGTGTGAACTCATTACATCAGTGATGCCGCTAGGGGTTGGCGACTGGTCGACACCACATATGATGATGCAGGGGCGGATTTAGGGGGGCTAGGGGGCCCGCCCCCCCCCCTTCCAAAAAATTTTGAAGTTTTTTTCAACTTCATAAAACAAAGAGGCCTATGAGATGTGTCAGAATGAAACTCAAATTTGTTCATTATTTTCTACCTCAGAAAATAAGTGTTATGTTTAATACCTCTGCTACTGACTTTCAGCTGATAACATTTTACTGACTTTCAGCTGATAACATTTTGGCTTAAATATTGGCCTCAGTAACTTTCTCTGGGTATTGCAAGGAGTTACCCATGAGCGCTGTATTAATGGATGGATTGCTAACTTCAGTCTATTACCGGCCAGGCCCACAGCATTGGGAACACTTCTCCTACTTTGAAGGGAATTTCGGAATTCTTTAATATTTAGAGGAATATTTTCGACATCATCAGGCTTTAAACTATAACTTGCTGCAATATTAGTAATATTACCCTTTAGTGTCTTATTTAAGCCATGTTATTTATTTTAATGGAATGTACTGTGAATTTAGGGTAAAATTCAAAATTCACTAAATTATGAACATTTTCCAGCGATATATGATCAGTTCCAAAAATATACTAAAGGCATCACCATTTTGCATCTAAGCAATCTTAAATTAACAAAAATTTCTCAAAGGGGAGGGGACACCCCTCCCCTTAGACCCCTCCCCAGAAAAGCATCTTTTTCACGACCAAAAATTAAAATTCACTGAATTATGAACGCTTTCCAGCCATATATGATCAGTTGAAAAAATATACCACAGACATCACCATTTTGCATCTGAGCAACCTTAAATTAACAAAAATTTCTCAAAAGAGAGGGGGCACCCCTCCCCTCCCCTTAGACCCCTCTCCAGAAAAGCATCTTTCACACAAACAAAAATTAAAATTAACTGAATTATGAGCGCTTTCCAGCCATATATGATCAGGTCAAAAAATACACAACACACATCACCATTTTGCATCTGAGCAACCTTAAATGAACAAAATTTTCTCAAAGGGGAGGGGGAACCCCTCCCCTTAGAACCCTTCCCCAGGACGATGATTACTCATTATATGCTTTGTCCTCTATCAAAATACCCTGGCACGTCTCGGGGGACAAACCTTCTCCTTAGACCCTCCCCCAGATCGGACTTTTATACAATCCACTATGACCTGGGCCTCCCCCCCCCCCTTTTGCCAAATCCTGGATCCGCCACTGTGATGTCTCAATCCCACCCAGTTAAACCTATAGAAAGTCGATGTAAACTGTATATTTGCGTTCTTACAATATCCTGAATCCGGGAATTCTTTGTCACAATGTGCAAAAGGTGCCGTTCTGGGGGAAGGGTGTGAGAGGGAAAGGTACCCCTCTCCCTTTTGAAAAAGGTTTGGTCATTTAAGGTGGCGTGGATGTAAAATGGTGTTATCTTTGGCAAAATTTCAAACTTCTTAAAATTCAGGGAATTGTTCTTATTTTTGGTCGGGTGTAAGGGAAGGGTGTGTTGTCCAAGAGGAAAGGCTGACAACTCTTTAAGAAATTTTTATCTATGTAGGACGGTTTAGAAGTACCGTAAAATGGCGCTATCTTTGGCAAAGCTTTTGAACTAATTATATTCTTAGAAATTTTCATTATTTGGTGATTTTTTAAATGTGACATGACACCCTCATAGGCTTGTACCTGACACAGGAATATCGTTTTCTGGAAGCTGTTGAATACTAATCGAAAGACTGGTACACTAACATCATGCTTTTAACTGAAACTCTAATGACACTACACGGTGGCACACCAAGAATAACGTACTTCACAAAAATCGAATTTTAAATAACTCTGAACCAGGGTCCTGTCGAACAGCTTCCATTAGGAAATGATTGAAAGAGAGTGTATAAAAAGGGGTAGAGGACTTATAAGCTTGTTTAATAATGCTCATTTTTATAGCATTTAATGACCTTTGAATAGGCTTGTGCAATGACTCGTTTTATAGTTCAGATCATCTCGGCTACAAATGTGGCTCAACATGTATACGATTACCACATTACCCCTCTTGAAGCAAGCCTGAGATTAGTTTCACCAGAATAATCCTTACATTATCTTCAAAAAAAATGGCCTTTAGTCATGGAGTGTAAACCGTTGCAACTGCGCGAGAAGCGCGCCGAAATTCTGCTTTAGAATTGTTGTAAATGTAAATCCCTCGCCGTTGAACAATGCGAATATGTTTGAGACGTTATTAAAGAAAGAAAAAACAGAAGTGAAGATGAAGCACGCGAAAATTTTGATAGTTTTTCAAGGATTTGCGAAAAATGTTGATAGCTTGTGAACTACTTGTGAGAGGAAATTGTTTAGACAGATCCATCAGTCAGTCGAAAACACTCCTCACCTTACCCCCTACAGAAAGCTATCGCTTACACGACTGTGAGGTCTATTTTAATAATTTTCGGAAATGGACGGAAGGGGCAGGCCTCCCCCAATCCCGGTAGTGCCGCAGCCACTAGATTACATGCACTTTAGAAATTCTTACTATTGAGAGAATTTTTAGATGTGGTATAGCACTCCCCGAGGCTGGTGACGGGGAGAACTGTTCCCCAGTAAGCTACTAGGAAGCAAAACAAATTATTGAGGGACAGAAATGGAATGGCACAGGAGTCCTTTTCCAGCCTTTAATGTATGTCCCGGGGCAATTTAAGATATATCTTCAAATGCATTTGATCATTGTGCACTTAATACACCACAAATAACACAATTTGATATTTTCATTATAGTCTGACCCAGACCCAGGAAGGTCGGTTTGATGATGCATAGGGACTGTGACGGGGGACAAGATCAATGGTGGTAGGGCTGCATGAGGCTTTGTAACAATAACATCATATAAGCTGTCCAAAAGTAATAATGGGACACGTCCTAACTTACTACGGGTGTGTGTAAAGGCTACTGAAAAATGCCTTTTAAAGGCAATTTAGTATAATTATCCGAAGTCTAATACACTTGTTGTATAAGCTCTTTCTAATAGAACAAGGAGCACAGCTATTGTTCTATTTTTTTACGATAAGTCCTATATATATATTTATTTGGGGAAAAGTGGTGGTAAGGAAAAAATCTGAGGTAACCCATTCCTCCTCATGACCTCCTACAGTCCTAGTGCCACCGCTGCTTACATATAGGTAATTGTGTAAGGTTAGATTCGAGCGACGAGAAAGGCGTCAAATTTTTTGTCATATATTTACACCTTATTTATGTTGGAAATGGGTTAAATTTGTCACTCATAAATAAAATTGACAATATAATAACCATTATTAATTTTCAATACCTTGCAAGGTGTTTGTTAATATGCTGAGCCATCCTAAATTAATTGGGGAGGGGCCAGCTTGTCCCCCTTACCTCCCGTATCCCAGGGCCGTCTTAAGAGATCACCGGGCCCTGGGCCCGGCATCGGAGCGGGGCCCCTCAATCAAGTGTGTTTGAAAAAAGTTGCGTGAAAAATTGACATCCTTGACCATCGCTCAAGCATAGACATGCCTGCATTTACCCCCCCCCCCCATGTCGCGCATAAAGCATGGAAATTGGAACTTTTATGTGAATAACATATGTGATATATCTAAAAGCTGAAATACATTATAGAAGAGTAATCTTCCAGTTGCTCTCCATCCCTAATAACAACACTGGACTTTTGAAAAGTATTTCCACACAAAAATCTTTTACGCAAGGGGAGATATGATTTTTTTGCGCAGAGGTCAATTTGCGGGGCCCCTGACATCGCGAGGCCCTGGGC
Organism: Holothuria leucospilota; assembly: GCA_029531755.1. Classification (NCBI taxonomy): domain Eukaryota; kingdom Metazoa; phylum Echinodermata; class Holothuroidea; order Aspidochirotida; family Holothuriidae; genus Holothuria; species Holothuria leucospilota. Next base: position 29,226,353 of record CM055963.1, on the reverse strand, counting down.
CTAGGCCCAGTGGGCCCATGCGTTAAGACGGCCCTGCCGTATCCTAAGCCTATATGCCGTATATAATGTCACCCGTTCTGAACCGCATGGTTCATGATATGCACATGGTTTATGGTATGTTACGTAGTTACAAACCTTGCCAAACCTTTTATGAAGGTTTCATCACAATAGAAATGATAAAACGGACTACTAGCCAGGCGCCGGTAGCCAGACAAGGTACTGAAGAGGGCTAGATAGGCAGGCCCGTAGCCTGGCAAGGTATACTGAAGGAGGGGGGAGCGAAATATTATCTTAGGGGGTGAGACATGCTAAAATGCACTAAGGCAATTGTTATTTTGAATTTTTTAGTGGGCGAAAAAGGTTTAGGGGGCGGCCCCCTGCCCCCTGGCTAATATTGTTTATGGGATAGATAGGCTAACATGCTAACATGCATTCAGCAGTGGGGGATAGAAGGGGATCGCAAGGGGCGCTTCCGTTTCCTATTGGCACCTAACAACTAAGAATTAAAGAAAAAACGATATTTCCTCTGCATGAACATTCTTGGGGAATAGAAATGATACAACATTTGGCACCTAATTCCCTTTCTAAGAACCGAAATAATGCGTATTGATCGTGAAGCATAGAAGTCAATGGAGATCATACGTGCAGTACAGGTAGTGACGGCACCAGGACTTCAAAAGCTGGGGAGCAAGATGGGGAAGCAAAAAAACTTGGGGGGGGGGCTAAATGCTGTTCGTGTTCGTTGTTCCTGTGAACTGTATACCTTTGTCAGTGACGCCGTTAGGAGTTGGTGACGGGGTGAGGGGCACCACAAAAGATAATGTCGTAATCCCACCTCAGACAAACCCATGAAGTCAGTGTAAGATGTGAATAAACGCAACTGCGATAGATCCCGTGATACTTTGTCACCTCGTGCAGGTGCTATCCTGGGGAGGGGCATCCACCCTTTGAGAAACCTTTGTCCATTTGAGGTGGCTTAGATGCAAAATGGTGCTATCTTTGGTCAATTTTCGAACTGATCATACATTGAAAAATTCTCATAATTTAGTGAATTCTTATATTTGGTTGGGTAAAAGAGAAAAGAAAGGTGTGTTGCCTAACTGGAGGAATGACAACTCCTTTTGTTTATGTAAGGTTGCTTAGATGCAAAAATGGTGCTATGAGTTTTAGCAAATCTTTGAACTAATTACATGCTTAGAATTTTCTTTTTATTTTAGTAATATTTTGGCTGTGGCATGTCAGCCCCTACAAGATTGGTACAGACTGGTATAGGGCCTCCTCCCTGGAAACTGTGTGGTAATTTCAAAATATTAACATGACCGATGATGCGGTAATTCAGACAATCCGCGTGCAAGGGAAAATGAGCGGGGGAGGGTAGTAGGAATAACCAAATTAAGGGTGGTGGACTAACAATGCTTTGTCTAAGTAAGGGTATTAACATTCACCCTCTTTCGATAATGGGTGCGCGCGAAGCTTGCATGCAGTAAAATGTCTCAAAAACGTATAACTTGACAAAAGCATACTTCCATTCTTTCACATCATGCTACAAAAGATACCGTATACATTGGCTACTCATGATATTAGATCGCTCTATAGACCAGCCTTTATATGCGTCCCTGGTGGGGGCTGTACTTCTATTTTCGGAAAAGTGTTTTAGAATAACTAAGTACATTACTGCCCTAATATGTTATGGCTTATGAGATATGGAGGGCGAACCGTGACGAATGCGCGCAAAGCGTGCCGAAATTTTTCATTTAAAATCGTTTCCATGACAAAGGTTGCATGCAGACACTGCATCGAGACACTTTCGATTCCCTAACCAAATGTATCTGCCAATCAGAAGGAGCCTTGTTCCCGGTAATTCGTAAAAGCTTTCACTTTTCATAAAATATGACTTTTCCTGGATTCCTTTGCTTTCCATTCCTGTAATGCTGTGCTCTTCCATAATGAGTCCTATATGCACACGAGCAATCAGCCTTATTGTAAGGCCACCGATGGATATTTCGAATACACTTGAGACGGTATTACATGATAATAATTAGCACATGAGGTGAGCTGGAAGCGCGAGGAGCGCGTGAAAATGCTGATAGTTTGAGGATTTAAGACTATCTCCTTGCCAACTGTACTGCGCCACTGACCCTCTGTACAAATTATTGTTTGAGTCACTCGCTGCTGTACAAAATCATACTTGAGTGGTGACTCTCCGCTGTACAAAATTATATCTGAGTCACTCGCAGCTGTACGAAACCATATTTAAGTCACTCAGTCGTTCAATTCTAACTGCTTTGTACACTGGTAGTATTGTGACCAGATGTGATTAGTTTTATTTACTATTCGCACGGGTGCTTCATAAGAAGTCAGACCGGTAGTACTCGAGTACGTACTTGTACTCGAGTCCGTACTGGAGTACAAATTTTTGTACTCGTACTCGAGTACCTGGCCTCAGTACTCGTACTCTAGTACCGCGTCCTCGTACTCGTACCCGGGATCTGCGTACTCGTTCTCGTACTCTTACCCAACATGTTTGTACTCGTACTTGTACTCGAGTACAATAATTCTCCTGCAAATTAAGTGCTGCATTTTATTTCAATTATTATTCCATCATAAATTTACTTCAATTTATTATTCTCAATTGCAACTAATCAATTGGCCAAATATTGAATTTTATCAAACCGGTAACCCTCCCTCTCAACAGAGGTTGACTCAGAGATTACTTCCACTTTTAAGGGAACAAGCAAGATCATACAGGCTATTGTGGTGGTCAGGCTTGGCAGGTGGATTAATGCCTTCGCCATGCTTTCGGAAAAGTTTCAGCCTCAAAAGTAAAAAAGATATCCATCAAATCAGATTAATGTGGGTTCACTTAGATATGCAGATTCTGCGATCTCTGGCCTATTTTTGCTATCATGATCTGCGTCAGTCGGTGCTCTGGTTGGAGGCTGCGGAGTTTGAGGTGAAGGCCTACCTGTAACAGAGGCATCTAACACTGTGTACGTGCAGTCCTTGAGTACATGCAGTCCTTGTTGCTCCATATATAGTAACAATAGGGTGATAATATAGCTGTGATCAATTCATAATAACAATCTGTGAAATTGTACTGGTACTCGTGAGCTGTGTACTCGTACTCGTACTTGTACTTCGGTGTTTTGTACTCGTACTCCGTGCTCATGCCCTCACGAAATTGTGTACTCGTACTCGTAATCTTGTATCGTGTACTCGTACTCTGGGCTGTGTACTCGTACTTGTACTCGTACTCGTACCGTCGTACTCTCAGGCGCGGATCCGGGGGGGGCCTGGGGGGCCCGGGCCCCTCCCCCTCGCCACGAAAAAAAAACGAAAGGAGAAAAAAGGAAGAAAAAGAAAAAAAGAAAAGGAGAAAGAAAAATTAAGAGCAAAAAATGAATAAAAGTGTCTAAGAACGTATTCAAAGTATATATTTCTGTAGGGGTTGGGTAGAGCTATAGCTGGATTATCTCTTTAGATATCTTTCAAAGTGGTTGGCGACGAAAGGAGAGCTACAATGTTCGAAAACAGGTGAATAGCTGAGTAATGATCCTTGACTTAAGATCTAAATAAGTAAACATCGTGATCTGCAGTATGGACCCGGCTAGCTGCGCTGAAATTTAGTAACAATTTTGTGTTAAAGAGTGAAATTTTTTGTAATTTAGAGGGATTGAGAGGCAAAGTTTTCGCCATACAGACCTTGCAGAATGAATACAGAAGACAAGCTGTCAGGTGACGTGCTATTGTGCACAGTGGCACCAGCTGTTGCAGGCAAAGTATCGGCGTGCATACCGTATTCAATTTCGAAACTGTCTGAAAAGTTTTAAAATGAACTCAAAAGGCTTTTAAGCTTTAAGCTACAGACAGTGGCGTCGGCACAGTGGGCAATGGGTGGCGTGTGTCTCCCTCCCCTATCGATTCTTGAAAATTTTTAAAATGGTCCCAAAAGTTGTTTAACCCACAGATTCTGTGGAGGGTGTAGAATGAGATGTATTTTTGATGATTGCTTTATTTGTTCTAACCATTTTCTTCCACAAACTGTTCTCAAACTATCATAAGTTTTGGAAATTCTTGACAAATGCCAAATTTTTGCACGCTCCGCTAGCGTCAAGCCTTGTGTCAGAGTTGACCTGATTATCAATAGCTTTCGGTAACTACTCACGGGGGAACAAAGGAGCAAAAGTGTTTTTTAAGAATTCTCAGTCAGAAGATTCGTTTCTGAATAGCATAGGTTGGTGGGAAAGTGACAGTGTCCGATGCAGGTTTTGTCATGGACTAATATTTTATTCAAAATTTCGGCGCGCTTCGCGCGCATACGACAGGGTTTACACCCGATTTTATATACCATTGACAAAGCTATGACGCAAGAAATTATTCCAATGCAAACATTTTTCTAAAAAGTACATCTCCTTCTCTGTAGGGCTCTCATCATTATGGGATCTTTGACTAATCTAGTCTAGCACATGATTTGAAAGATTGAAAGTACGCAATTGTCGTTGCTTATTTTACAAACATTTTACCGCGACGTTCAATAACGACGAAAATCTTTTCTGAAACGAATTTTGCCTGTCCACCATCCCTCTTGCTATACCTAAAAAGAAGGTGATATATCATATCTCCTCCCATGTGGATGTCGGGTAGTGAGAATCACGTTGGTCCCTCTTTTGTATACTGTAACTAATTCAGAGCTCTCGGGAGGCTCTATACTGTTCTCTGTCAACCTTGGATAGCCTTTTAAAATGTAAAGGAAAAATTTTATTATAGTCCAAAAATGTTTCTGTGGACTCTACGCAGGTATAATTGCGTGTACAATTTTCCCATGGGCGTGGATCATGGGGGGACGGAGGGACGCGTCCCCTCACTTTTTTTGGAAGGGGAACATCGTCAAAAAGTCCCCCTCACTTTTGCAAAAATGATGGAACAGACTGCAATTATGCCTAGGAAAACAAAATTTTTAGAAGAAAAATAACCTTAAAATCTTACACTTTTGTTTCACCAAATCGCATCTGAGGGCATTCAATTCTAGAAAAATTTCCCTTAGACCCCTCCCCATGCCGACGATCACAAAACTTATTGCCTCCCCGTGACGCAAATTCTTGCTACCACCACTGCTTCTTCCACCAGGACGGCGATTCACAAATGTGAAAAAGTCCCCCCCCCCCCACTTTTGGAGATTGATCCACGCCCATGACTTTCCTGGGACTTAAGGAGGTTTGAAGGCAATATATTAACCGTATCTTACTCCCCCTTGTCACCCGAACAAAAGTTGGAATTAAAAAAAAAGTTGGAACTAAATTGTGGACATTTTTTAAACATACCATCACTTTAGAATGACCCAAAGATACCACTATTTTGCATATAGGCCACCTAAAATTAAAAAAAAATTTCTCAAAGGGTAGGGTAAACCCCTTCCTGGGATTGCACCCTCATGTACTAAGAAAAGGCTCTCCCACTCTTGTATATAGCGTATACAAAATTCCATTGCCTACAAAGGCACGGTTTAGCAGTTATCTGCGGTTCCCCCAATCACCAACTCCCGCCGGCACCATCGGTCATAGATTTCCGAAGGGTATACCCTTCAGAAATCCATAAAGAAGGTGATATATCATCTCTCCTCCCATATGGATGTCAGGTTGTGAGAGTCATGTTGGTCCCCCTTCTCAGTGTACAATTAATGCAGAGCTCCCGTGAGGCTCTATACCGAAAATTTTCGGTGCGCTTCGCGCGCAATTGTTTACGCTTACGGAGAGAGGTACATTTTTATTGAGTGTAGGATTCATTTTTATCACTTTTTACCAAAAATCATTTGAAATCTTTCACGATTTTTGCAAAGTATTTTCAATATTTCTTGATTTTTGCTTGATCTGTGCACTTTCAGCCTTGAATTGCCCCTTTTACTTTCAATAAGGTCCCAAACGTATTCGCATTACTCATCGGTGGGGTTCTACCATTAGCCAATTATTTGTGTGCATAAACTTGATTTCAGAGGAGCCAACATTGCAAGGATGTAAAGCAACTGGTATTTATTTTTCTCACCCTCCTCTTCTTGTGACAACTGAAAACTTCGAACCCACCTTCTAATTGATAGACACACATAATTGACACCGTTTGGTTTTAAATGTAAATTCAAATTTTCGGCGCGCTTCGCGCGCAATTGTTTCATCTGACGTCCTTTACCCGAATACCGTATAACGTATATAAAATACTCATTATGGCAAAAATCATTTCAAGTTACCTACATGGGCTCATGATGTTGGTGTGTAAGTTTTAAGATAACTTAGATTCTCCGGAACTTCTGCAGGTACATATAGTAACTTATACTGAGCCATACACATAAAATTCCATACAACATGAAAAGGTATGAAATCTCACTGACATAAGAACTGGAGCCGATTTCTGTGCTCTTTAAATACAATATTGCGAGAGCTTCCGGGGGCTTCACCCCCTGGACCCCCACCGGGGCTCCGCCCCTGGACCCCGCCAGGGGCCCTAACGCGGGCCCCTGGACCCCACGCGTAGGAACTCGCGCTTCGCGCTCGTGGTGCACCTTCGGTGCACATGAGATTTTCCATCTTGGCCCCCCCCCCCTCAAAATTTCTGGATCCGCGCCTGCGTACTCTCAATTTTGTACTCCACTACAAGTCTGTAAGAAGTAAACAGAATTAGCTGTGAGAAACAAAGAAGTTAATTCATTGACAAGATTTCTGATAAAAAGTGGCCTAATTTTAAGCCAGAGACACACATTGACACATTGACGCTTGATTCTTGAAGCTTGAAGCATTAAAGGTCAAAAGCAGTCGCCCCAAACTTATATTGAAACAATATGTCACAAATTTCTTCTTATTTCTCTTCCAAGTATCTTTCATAATATTTTAGGACATAAATATTGCATATTCAAGGTAAACCAAGTTGCTCCTTGTAAATTTTACAATTGAGTGAGAAAAATACTGTCTCATGATTCTCAAGATCCATTCAGGAAATAGGACAGTCTACTATACAATTCTTTATTGGGGTGACTGCATTCTCCCTTTAAGATATGATTTGCAGCCGTTATAGCCTATAGTCTTGTAAATAGTGTAAATAAGGTAGAGAAGAGAGATGGAGTTGACATTAAGAACCAAACGACTGGCAACGTAAATACATTTCTTTTTGTAAACCCTCCATCAGTCCATCACCAAGTTTTCCTGTTGTCTTTTGCTGGAAGATGTCCTCTTTCCTGCTAAAACCGAAGTGGCGTTACAATATGCAGACCGATGAAACTCAAATCACCCGGCTTTAAACACCGTGAGTGGAGGAGGCCTGTAGCCACGGCACGGGGCACTCGGACCATTTGGAAAATCGATCGTACAATTAAATTTTGCTACCTTAGAACGGTGGCGCCGGCACGGAGTGTGGGGACTCATATACCAGGGAGTTGGGCTATTGTCGAACAGATTTTATAATGATCCCAAAAGTTACAAAAGGTCCATGTAGGGAAGTGGGGTAAGGTTATATTTCGAAGGAACGATGGACGTATTTTACTTGTTTTCTGTCATAAATCTTTCGTTAACTGCGACACAATTTACGACGGAGCTTTCACTTGCTCATGCGCTCTTCCATATTTCTTCAACACCACTTCAGACGTTGATTTTATTCAACAGTAAATGTCTCACAATTATCCGATTACTGTCTTTTTGTGCAGATATGACTATGGAGGGACACAGGTTGCATAAATGTGAAGATTTATTTATTCCCTCTTCTCTACCTTTAGGAAGATTGTCAAATGTCAATTCAAGATACCATGGTAGCGGATATATTTTGTTGACAAGACTGAAAATATGTCAGTGCTGATCTGCCTGTAATTTTTACTTTGGTCAATGAAGTTGTAGTGCACAATTTCGGCCCACTTCGCACACAAAATTATTAGCACAATAATACAAATGAATAATCCCCAAAACTTCAAGCGGTTGAGTAACAATCGTAGGGCGATGTTTTGATGCTTTACTAGCTGTACAACTTATTCAAACATATTTTCGGTCCATGGTGACTGTGACGGTGCATTTATTTAACACTTTGCAAAGAAAAAACTTTTGAAAAACAAAGCTTATTAGTCCTATTCCCTTTGGGTAAACCTACCTTCCTTCTGATTCTTTTGTAAGCTGTTGGCCCAGATTTTTTTCAAAGTTTGTAAATGCTTTAAGTGCTCTTAGTGTCATTTGGATGGCAACTCGAAAGCTCCATCATGCAAGGATCCCCATTATGCGAATAACTCAGATTCGGGGGGGGGGGCATTTTCCTCCTAGATCGCACCATAACGTTACTCACGGAACACGCCAGGGGCCGGATGAGGCCCATGAACCCCTTACTGTTCGTACAACACTCTATGCTTCAAGTTTATCTGCGCTTGCGGAGCTGAAGAAGCATTTTTATATTCTTCCGTTCCACCCCTCTGTACAGTTGTACGGCAAGAGAAAGAGCAAATTGCCAATAGGCAGGGGAATTCATGACACGTATGACGCACATATGCATACTTAACAACTTCCTGAGACTACTGGCATTTTCCTATATTGCTATGTACAAGCCTATGTTTATAAATACTCCAGTTTTACTGTAAGTACAAAGTGTCAAAGATTGCAAAAGATAAGAAAATCCTATCATTAAATATACCCCTTGAAACAATCTTACTGGCGCATCTGAAACGCTAAAATACTTGGAGCTCCGCCCCACCCACCTGAGGTTTGCACCCTGGACTCCACCAGGAGCCATATGAGGGGACCTGGACCTTACCCGCTATGGGTTTTGTTCTTCGCGCTCGCCATGCAAGCTTCGCACATCTTCGCACATCTTGCCCCCCCCCCTCCCCTTATAAAGACCTTTCGCAGCCACTGCCCTTAGTAAACGCAACAAACTCTGGAAGACCATGCATGCGTAGTTAACCGTATTGTCCTTTCCCTCATTGTGGATTGCCAAAGCCTACTTGGCGGCTAGCCGGACGTTCGTTAATCCCGTACGTTATAGCATACATCATGCAGGAAAGGAATAGGATAATAGCACATTTTTTACATCAATTTCATTGTCTCAAAAAGGAACAAAGAAATACTACAGGAAACCACATACTGCATATCGACAATACCCAAACTATGAGCGAAGACTTTGTTCTCTGTCATTCAATCATTCGACTGACGTCGTCTATCACAAGGTAAAAATGAGTTTTAAGTAACCTATTGATTAAAATAGTTCGAACCAATGCGTCAGCGACCGTGGTGCAACAACAATGACGTCATCGTCCGCTCATAGGCAAGTTCAATCTTAGATCTTTGTTCGAATCAAAATCCACCGACGAACAACCTTGCTACATGTTTGCCTCAATACTTGACGAAGAGAGATGTCCATGTAACCGCCCCCATGTGGTGATGGTTACATGATGTTACTGATCCGCCCTCTGACACCTAGCTTTCTTCGCTTTAGTCGGTCATCCATTAGGCCCTTTGTAGACTGCATCTGTATTTACAACTCATTCTTTTCCGATATTCAAACTCTGAGGATATTTTCGAAACGACGCTTAAAATTTTCAGCGCGCTTCGCACGTCGTAGAGTTCCGTTGGTTTTCCCTACTCTAAATACATATAGCTTAATAGTTCAACCACTATCACCCTACGAGGTAACCTAGATATACGTAGACGACACTGTTTTCAGTTAGGGTCGAGAATTTTACCCTCAGTGTAGCCTTCTCTTGTATCTTTAGCACGGTAGGGTAAATGACCAGGGAAGTATAACCTGATAACCAGTTCGTTTGGCAGACGGGTGAATACAATACTATGCACTGCATGTTATCCTCCATATGGGTGGGTCACCCTGATGATTGATCTATTTTTCTGTCAATGAGTACTGACTTATTTTCATTGATACCTATTTATATTTTAACTGGGGCGTGCTTCGCCCGCTGTGAAACTGACCAAGTCAAATTTTCAAGAAAAACATTAATTGAGCGCTTAAGTCGGTATATGAAGTGTTTTAGTGCGCCAAATATGCTATGACATGGAACTGTGGTGAGCAATGATCTAAAGTTTCCTTCTCATCCCAGTGAACACCCCATCGCTCTCCTCAGCCACCAGCTAGGTTACTAATCCTTTAACATGTAATAAAGCCTATGCTACATGTTGCTACATACAATGTTACAAAAATTCAACAGTCACAGCATCAAAATGTGTTCACTCTTATATGTCAAAGCCATGGATAGAGCAAAGCAATTTCAACGAATGTCTGAAGCATGATATCTCAAAATGATGAATGTTTAAATTCCACTTAGGCTCAAAGCGTGGTAACTGCCATTTCCTGCATTTAAGAAGTCAAATTTGGCAAAGTTCTTGTTACACTCCTCGCCAACTGATTCTTGGTACACTTCTCGCCAATCAAGGTGGCGATCTACTTCGACACTGTACCATTGACCTCACTCCCCAACTCTGTAAGTCCAAAAGAACATTATAACGCCTGTGCAATTAATTGTTTTTGCTATTGATAATTTGTCTCTCAAAGCACTTTCACTCAGGTTTCGCTTTTGTTTTCTTTTTTTTCAGCCTGATGTGTTAAAACTGTTGTGCTTGATAAATGAATTTACACCGCTTGTGAGAACGATGAAAATCGTGAGTTGCCATGAAAGTGGTTTCAGTGTGTCACGTGCATGCAAACATTATTTATTAACATTTTCAACAGATTTTTTCTATACCACCATCATATAGGGTATGGGATTATTTTTCCAAGGGATGAGCGTCCATTTTTACCTGAGAAATACCTGCATTACCTGAGAAAATTGCCAGAATTTCTCTAAAAATATCTGCTCCGAAATTTGCCCGAATTCTGGGGGCTACTAATCTGGGGCTACTTCTCCAGCCCCCTGGAATTTACCCTTTTGAAGTGCAAAGATGCAGAGAATATGACGAACTACCCTCCCTTATAACAGTAGCTCGGTACAAAAGGTTTATGCTTTCTAGTCTCATATTGACAAATGATAAACGTATTTACTTGGAACGATGTTTCCCAACCTTGTCAGCTTAGCCTCCTTTTACTGCATGGCGTAGGGTAAATTCACCCTCCACGTTTCTTTGTTATATGAATGTCATTATAATGAAATCGTGTGTTAAGGTAAAGGATACAAGTACGGTAATTTAGAAGCAAATGTAAGGCGCGAAACCTTCATTTTATGAATTCTAGTTTCTAGCCTTAATTGTGAAATTAAAAACTGTTAGGTGCGGTAACCAGGCATTTGGAAATTGAGATAGGTTCACATACTTTTGTAGTGCACCTTTGAAGGTAATGTAACATGATGGGTTGAGTTCAGATTATCTCGATTTTATGACAATTACTTTGAGAGTTCAACTTGTTTAAACTAAATAGCATCGTTTTCATTCGCGGTTTAAATTTATTATATTTCCTTCAAAAGACCCCCAGTCTGCCGCCCCTACATGTTCATCACCAAAGGCTGAGTTGTAAAATGGCCAGCCCAAACCCCCCCCCCCCACCACGGGTGACGATGCCGTTATCCGATAGTGGAACCATCGACCTAGAATAATCACATGGTAACGCCTGTTTTGTGTGTTTTCTTTGTTTTCTTTTCTCATCTCTGAAAACTAATTAGAGTTTGCTCAATACACCAGTAATTTAACTTTAATTAGTTTTCATCAGCATGTAAGTGACTCTTTCAGTGAGTCCAAATGGTGTAAACATCTAGTGTAAACATTTTAAACCATTTTGCCACACCTTATTACACCATTTTGGCTTACTGCCTACGTAGTAGACCGTACGGTATATTCCGTGTTCAGTCATCCCCTGGCCTAAAAGCTCAAAGGGGGTTGAGCAAACAGAGTCCTCTTCGCTCGGTAACTCGTTTACTGTTCGTATTTATAGACTGAAGGTGACAAGACTTATTAAGGTAGCCCTACTTTATGCTGCGGAAACCTGTGATTTTTATCAACTTTCGTTTCATGGAAATATTTGTTCAGACCGTTGACGTAAGTCATTCTTTGAAAAGTACATAATCTGTAAACATCAACTGACTGCGAAGATTTCATTTCGTGAAAAGTGCTCGTAACCGGATCGCTTCTTTCATAAAAGTCACAGATCAAGACATGACATGATACATTGATAATAATTGCGGCAAAAGTTAAATCTGCATCTACCCGCTTTTTCCTATAGTTCACACAAAAGAGAGCTTTAAAGTGGACCTAAAGTCTAGAATTATACAAGAATATATATATTTTAGAGTTTGGAAAATTAATTTCATTCATCCCATTTTCATAGCGTACTCCATTGCTGAGATATAAAATATTGAAATTTATATAGTCAATTGCGCAATAATTTGTGAAGTCCTTGTACAACTCACATGAACTGCTTTTGTTTCCTTTTGAAATTAAGATGTTTATAGGACCTTGAAACAAGTACAGTTCCCTCGCATGGTATGTTGTACGGAGAGGACTTATATAGCCATGTCACAATATAACAGTAAGACAGTGATCACATTTTGGCACAAGGTGCAGAGGCTTTCGAAAAAATCAAAGAACAACAAAAGACTGTAATTTGAGTAGTACAAGAATGACATCACAAATTATTGCGCAATCCAGTGAATTGAAGTGAATTGAGTGAATAAGCTTCAATATTTTATATCTCAGCTCAGGAATGTCCTGTGAAGATGGGAGTTGGACCATTTGGTTGCATTTTCCGAGCTTTGTAACATATATTTTTGAAATTTTATACTTGCATTGATAGCCTACATGTAATGAGCTCTTGACTTGAAATAAAAAAGCAGGCTATGCTTTCCAGTGTTTCCACTGTTGTCAATGCATCGACACATACAGAAAAAAAAGACTGAAATTGTAGTCACGTTTACTCCTTTGACCTAGTGATATCCAAAAGGTACGACAAACATGCGTTATTCTGTCAAATACCAATTGCACAATTTCCTGAATTATCTGCAATTTATTACTCATTGTAATAGCGTTTTGGGGTACCTCGAATAACTCACAAAAGGACTGACACCATGACTTCGAGAGCAAATATAACTGCATCCACCAACGGACTACCCAAGTCTGCACAGCCTGGAATTGCGTAACTATATTTCTTTTATCCCTATACCGCTACTTAAGTCATTTTATCTTGAAAAGGTAACCACAGTTTGAAAATTTCTTACAGTTGTCACTTTCTTTTCAGTTTGTGTGGCTCATAAACAGCAAGGAAAAAGATACATCTTAGTAAAAAAGTGAGGGGACAACTTTGAGCCTTAGTGGAAAAATGGGGGCATGTCTCTGTCACCACCCGATAGCCCGCTTCCGCCACCACTGAAGCACACAAACCAAAGGGTCTATGCAAGTATAATATGTTTTAAACCAATGTCGTACACGCACAAACTTTCATTCGTACTCGTTGACGGAACATTTCATACACCTTTAGAAACATGTATATATATTACCTCCCTATAATAGGTGTCCTACTTTCCACAATAGCATGGCATTTATGTATAAAAGATAAGAGGTCACGTTTCTTGTAAGTATACAGAACACAATAAATAATAATGTCACATTAAATTCTACTTAACAAGGCCCTTTATGAGCATGAGATAGGCTTCCTGATCCGGACTTAAAATAAATTTGTATCCTAAATGGAGGTAGGTTGTTCAATGACTTGTTCCCTTGCGATCGCCTTGCAAGTGAGATTTAGTGAGACTGGCAGCGTCTTTTTTTCCTGCAGCACATATAATCAATATCGACCAACCAAATTCTTGGGCATGAATCATGTGACGCACTTTTCGAAAACGATATTCCCGGGATCATCTTCCTTGTTTGATGTTGCATTATGAAAGACCATCTTTGATTCTCCTTGGCCCCATCAGATAACTTGACACATTCCAGAAGAGATTTCGAAACAAAAGCGTTGCAAAGTATGTTGCTGATCTACCCTGCAAAAATAAGGCTGGCGGACGAGGGTTGTGATTTGAGGATAAGAGATGCCATGCCATCCCAAGTCATTTTCATAATAAGAAAAGGCAACAAAAGCTTGATAAGAGGAGTCAGTAAAGGGAGAGAAAGAGTGTTTTCACTGGGGCAAAGGTGGGGGCACCAAATTGTGCTTTTGGTATTGTGATAAAGTTCAAATTGGTTGCCATTCGCTAGCTGGTACCGGGCTCCGATAGTGATCAGCACACTGTAGCCTATTCCTCATTTTGAAACATTTGCATTTGAACATTGACCCATGGACGAGGACTTTGAACAAGTCAAAATGACATACACTGACATTGCCCACTGACATGCCCACTTCATAATAAATCTGTGCATAAACCGCCCTCAATCAGGACCAAGCTGAGACCACCCGAAACCGATATCGGTTTGGTTGGCGGTCTCGTTGATCTTGGACTGACGATTGGGTAAGTCTGACTGATCATGAGATCAACGTCTTTTTAGTCCCCTGTGGTCTGTCCGTTTTAGGCTAAACAAAGCTCCCACAATACCAAATACAAAACCCACGGTTTTAGTCCTGCACAACTCTTCCGACTATTTTTCCATATGCTACAATTTTTATATCATGGAGAATATCACATCAGCTATCCTTTTCCCTTCACAAATCCTCGGTTTGGGGTGATCTGACGGGAGATCTTAAAGGTGGTTTCGCTGGTTTGATTTACCCCTCCCCCAGCCGACGTCGGTTTGGTCTCGGGTGGTCTGAGTAAGACTTGGTCGGCCCCAGGTTTTTTCCGGTTATGATCAGACCAGCGATTGTATGGTCTGGACATCAAACACAAAACCAACGCATAACATTATTTTGTGGCTAAGATATCTAAATTTTTCGCTCGTATTACGTTTCACATTTTCTCCCAGCATATATAGATATCATTTACTTGTCAGTATCAGATGCCGAAGCTGTTACCCTCAACAAATGAATGTTTAAAATTGGCTTAAATGGTGCCTTGTGCCATAGAAATATGTGAAAACAGTTCATGAATGTTAAAAAAAAATGACAGCGAAAGTGAGTCCATAATATCACAATAGACTTGCCACTGCGAGTCAGATTTTGGAAACTGACAAATTCAGGTTTTGCAAAACATGCCTGGATATGCCGGCCAGCAGCAAAACATGAAGATCCATTTTGTAGCGCAATGGTAAGAAGTTTGCTCTTCTTTCCTACATCCCACTGACATATGCTGATATTATCCCCTCCCCAACACCACCCCAAAGTCATGTGCACTTTTTGCTAACATCAGTCTTCATCGTAGGGTATACCAAACTTGACTTAACATTTAGTATAAATTCAGTAGGCCTACCAACCCAATTTCTAAATGACCTCACCAGGGCCCTGTTCCATATTACCTTCCAGACGGACGTGTATATGACCTTTGCACCTAACTGGCTGCATGTACTCGTGATACCAGAATATGTACGTGGTAAAAGGGGTACCATATTCGACTCCTGCTGCGAAGGTTATGTTTTACACTGAGTTGACTCGATATTAAGTTTGATGTATTATGCATAGTGTTAATATCACAAAAACCAAGCCTTAGATTAAGCGTAACACTTCATGGGACGGGCCTAGGGCGATTACGCACCAAATACGTTCCATTAGATTTTATACCATGTTGCACTTTAAAGAAATCCTGGTCGAATGGGCACTGAGCAGGAACTGGTCAAATATGTGACTAAAGTTGGGTAAACAATGAACCAGTGTTAGTTTAAACAAGAACGATATCTAGTCAATTATATGGCCAGCAACATTTTCAAGACAACATTTTCAAGCAAAGTAAATAATTAGTTATTCAGTTCCTGATATCCGCCCACTTAAAGAGGGATTTGCATCACCCCAAGTATGACTTTTACTTGGTGTTAAGCCCCGCCCATAATTGTCTTTACTGCTTCTCCTTGTGCGGACACAAACATAGTTCACTGCTCAAGGCCACATCCTGGTGAGCATAAAAGACCCCATGTGTAATCAAAACATTTTCTATGTGTAATATGAGCTGCCCTGCATCTTTTGAATTCTGTAACTCTGATGTCAATCAAAGAGTAGTCACCAACTGAGACTTTTGCTTACCCCCAACTAAAAGTCATACTTGGGGTGATGCAAATCCATCTTTAAGTTTAATGTTCCATACTTGATAAAGCGGTAAATTTACAGAGATTTTCACAGAACGGGATGTGTTAAAGACTGCTAAATGTTTATTTTTTTTCTTGAAAAAAAAAAGGCTGGGCCTTTGTGTTATATTTATTACGTTAAAGGTAAAATGCAGTCACCCCAATCAGAGTGAGTATGCCCGGTCTCTCCTAGTTCATGATTGGCCCATTTTGATCATGTGACAATATTTTTGTTAGTGAATTGTAAAATTCAAGGAGAATTTCTCCGTGCTTTACCTATTGTTTGTAATAGTTATGTTCAAAATGTCTTTCAGAGTTGCTTGTAATGCAATAAGAGGAGATTTGCAAGAGTTTGCTGATTTTTCAAAGAAAATTTTGGGGCGACTGCCTATTGCCTTTAAAAAATGTTTGTTAAATAAAAGTACGCTCATGTAAAACAGAAAAAAACACAAAAGTACAGTGAAAATGTCTGTAAAGTTACAGAAATTTTTAACAGTGAAGCTAACCCCAGCATGAAGGCTCGAAAGTGTCGGTCGTTCAATACTTCTTGACAACCTTCATGGTTGTCGAGATTTTACGCAATGAGAACTTGGCTAGTTGCACCCCGTTTCACACGTCACTCAAAATGCAATTTTGAACACTGAGTGGACGGATGTAGTGTAAAGAGATGCCTGATTCATTTACACAGCCAGGATCAACTTCTTGAATTAGAGGAGAGCTACTCTGAAACTTTTTATACACCTTCAGAGTCAAAATCGAAACTGTTATGCCATAGTAATTTTAGTGCCATAAAGGACCAAATCTTGACTTTTATTTGATGGGTGGCATACATACTTGGACAATGCCATGGAGACACTCGGACTACCGTCCAGAGTGGCACCAGCGGGGAGCTTAATCCGTATACATGATATGTAATCCCAACGACCTTCAGTCGCCCCGACGACCTGCTTCATTTTGGTCAAAGAAAGAGCGCAGATTGCAATGAAGACCCCAAGTTTTCCACTTTTCCTCAAAAAAAAAAACCCCAAATGGATCAAATTTTCTTCAATAACACCCCCAAATTTTCAAATTTTTGTAAAAAAGGTCAAAAAATTTTCGGCGGGCGAAGCGCGCAGAAAATTACATTTATCATCCTTTTGGCAACTCATCGCCTTTGTCGGGGCATGAGGTTGCTGGCCCCCGTCGGGGAGCTTGGCCCCCTGCCGGGAAAATCCTGGCACCACCCCTGCTAGCGTCAATTTAATGAACTAAGCCGGGAATAAATTTCAACCACCCAAATTTCGAGCCCTGCATAGTAGTCTATAACAGGCATAAATTAGATATACTGTGACATATGTTTTCTTACGTTTTAACAGAAAAAAGGTGAAATCTTACCTTCCAACCCCAAATGAGGCATGTTATCTCAGGTTTGGGTCGACTGGGTTGAGGACCGGCGGGCAAACTGACTGGAACCCCTCGTAGCGGACTCTGTTTGCCTCTTCCGTCTATATGGCTTCCCAAACCAACCTAAAAAAGGAATATGCAGCACAGCCGGCTACGTAGCAAGCTGGTTACGAATGGAAAAATTTCGGCACCTATGCCGAAGATCGTGCGCATGCGTTCATTCAAATCCGAATTTCATTTCGAATGTCCTTCTTCCAAATCATTGACAACTCAAGGATTTTTCTAATTAGTATTTATTACCATATTGTTGCAAATTATGCTTGCTATATCATAAACCAACACTTAATGTTTATTGTAAACCAATTTATGTCCCAAAGATATCATGAAATTCGACAAACTCAACAAATTTACCTGCCCCGGGGACGTGTATTACTTCTGCACCTATTGGCTGCACTCGTAATATCATGTACAAGACGAAGACGTGTTTATATTCGACACCTGCTACGAAGGTAAAGGACAAGGATGAATCGTAAAATGGAATTTTCGTCTCGGCGCTAGGCCAATCTAAATACACCTGCACATGCAGGGTGAGGCATTGAGAATGAGCTATAGGTAACACAAACACAAACACATGAAGGGCAAATGCCGTCACCCAACTTCAAATTTACATGCCCTGTAGACTTTATTTATTTCTTTAGGCTATTTTTGCACCAATTAAAATCTTGCTTGGAGTTGCTCATCCCGCGCAACGGATCCTATGTTCTTATATACTTTATTACGGCTTCTTAAAACTGATCAAGGAGTAGTACGCCAAAGAGTCTGCTAAGAAAGTAATAAAATATAGGAAAGTAATGCCATCTTACCCCTTCTAAGGGGCTTCAAGGTTATTTCTCTCACAAAAGGGGGCTTCAACCCAAATTTTTCGGAAAACATGCAAAAATGTCATTTCAGCTCATGAAGAGGGTGGGGGGTTGAACCTATGACATTCCAAAACAGCAAGTAGAAGTGTCGCTTACTCCGGGGAAGTCCCACTAGACCGAAGGTTCACTACACTATAAATTTACTTAGGATTTGGGCAAGTGCCATGGAATTATGTGCATACCAGGTTGGTCCTGCAGCCCCCTCGCCCTCCCCCCCCCCCCCATTTGGGCAGAAAATTTGCTATTTTCGGGAAAAATATGCTCCATTTTCAGGGGAAACATGCTGAGGTGCTCAGCCCCCTTAAATGAAAGTGGTCCCAATACGGTTATGGTTATGATTAGTGTTAGATGTAGAACTAGGGCATAGATTCTGTCCGAATTTTGGGGTTGTCCAAAAATATGGGGCACGGGGTACTATTCCCATTTCCCCAAATTTTAGGACAACCCAAAAATTCGGGCAGAATCTGTAGGAAATTTTGGGTACAATTCTAAAAAGGCTCAGAGATTCGGGCAAAAAAGTTGTTGTGCCCCCACCCCGCCAATCTAAATGGTCCCATACGCATATGAATTAGGTTAGTTAGTTAGTTAGATGAAATTTAACGACACACGAACACAAATGTGTTATATAGTGTCAAGCAAAGGTTAAATAGGTGCAAGTCCTTCCCTTTAGTCGCCTCTTACGACAGGCGGGACATACCGTGGGCATATTCTTCAACCCCCAGCCTACAGGAGGCTCAACCATAGAGGCGCTTGCTCGGTTTTGTGGCGCCGACAACCCGCCAGTCGTGGGATGAGTAAAAACGGTCTTATGTGCGCATTTTATAGGCGACAGTCGGGGACAAACTACTCGCCACACACGACCTCCTCACCCTACTTGGATGCAGTTTAACGTCATACCCAGGACGCCATATGAATTAGGGTCAGGATTAGGACAGGTGTTAGCCTAGGGAAGGGTTAGCACTAGGGTAAGGGACCAGATCAAGTAGGGTTATAGACTTAGGATCTTCGGTCTAGTTAAACTTCGATTTAGTGAACCTTCGTTTTTGTGGACCCTGCTCCTTCCGAATATCGGTACGTTAGAACAGAGAGCAGTCCCCAGTCCTAACGCCAATAGCATTTCATTCATCGAAGTCATTATAAACTGGCGGTTAGGTTGCTCTTTTTCTGTCGTACGGTTCACTCTGAGCATGTTATTGCTGGCTTAGTAGCCTATCACGAGGGACAAAGTCTAAACGTGTTTTAAGCTATTAAATTCTACAGGAGAAGAAATAATTGCTGACGTCTGGTGGCTTTTATGTTTGTTTAACACAACGCTTAAATGACAAAAACAGATGAACTTGGCAAACAATGAAAAGGAATGTTATGCAACTCGAAATTCCAGGTTGTGAATGTAAACTAAATAGGTCAACATTCACAGGTTAAAAATGTAGTGAGTTGACGGCATGTAGCTTGCCCTCACTTCAGCTAGTTGCTATGGAGACTATTAACTGTGACGTCAATAAATGAATACTTTTCGAACTAGGAATGAAAACAGTCAGCCTCAGTATCAGTGGCGCCACCAAAGGGGACGAGAATGGAACATTTACGCCCCCCCCCCCCCCTCAGATAAGGTCCTTCCCCCATTTGTCCCTGTTTGTTCCTTACAAAGGTATGCAGTTTAGAGGAACAATGAATTCACACAACTTTTTTCCTAAAAATTTCTGCTTACCCCCACTTACCCCCACTTGTCCCCCACACCCACTTTTGAAATCCCGATGGCGCTGCTGCTCAATATTCGGCCTTATGTGGGGTATATGTCTGTGCGTGTATATTAAAATGAAGCCGGCCGGGAATCACATTGCTTAGTAGACCAACACGGTAACTCCTAAAAGTTGTTTCTCTCAATAGTGGCCTACAGCTTAACGACGATGGTGAAACCTTGATAATCAGGCCCGGTAACCGGGTATGCTAATGCGAAGGGTGGCTCTTCCATTCGAAAGAAACCCGAGGTGCATGTAGTATTCATTAAATTTATGAATGAGAACTCCATCCAAGGGGCGAGGCCTTGTCTAAGGGGGTTACCATGAAGGTTTGATCGTGGATGTTAAATGCTATAACGACCGACCCCACGACCACCTCTGTTTAGTAGCGGGAACCGTTACGGGCCAGATCATGGAGATCAAGACCGCGACAAAACTTGTTTACTACACCGGTGTTGAGATCTTGAGACCTTTGTCGAGATCAGTAGGCAGGGGCGTGTATTCATGAATTTGCAGGGCCCGTGAACTATTTTGGGACCAACCACAACTTTCTCTATTTTTTCACGGGAACAGACGAAAATCAGGGCAGGTAAAAGATCAATTAACTTTTTAACTAACTGGATTTGAGACCGACTTTTTGGCGCTCAGAGACCGACTTTTGATTTTGACGGGGATGTCACCCCTACACACCCCCCGTATTTACGCCCCTGTCTATAGGGTCTACAACATGAGTGAAAAACATATCGTGTGGAGTTATACATGCAGAATATGGCGACAGGTATCACAAATGATTCAAGTAACTTAATTAAAGGACACACTTGTCAAGCTTCGGCATTTCGAGAAACTGAGTTATTATCCTTCATAGCAGGTGTCGAATATTGACGTACATATTCTAACGGTATTACGAGTGCAGCTAAAATAGGTGCAGGAGTAATACACGTCCGCCAAGCGGGCAACTTAGTTATCGGAGTATAGTTGGCCCTGAAGCACTGCACTGGTAAATATAGGTTTGACCTTTTTCGAGAAACGTCATGTTACCAATGTTTAATCATGTTTGCCATCCGGCAACGCTCGTTGTAGGAAACTTTATCTTTAACTTCACCCTTTCAATGATTTTATCAACCGTTGAGTTCCGTAACCTACGGAAGACGCTTAAAGCACCGACAAACATTTAATCATAGCTGCGCAACAGCAATCTGAAGTTTACTATAATTTATTAACTTCCGAATAGTTTTGAAAGTCGAATTATAAATACAACCTGCGTTTTTTCCAGAAAGAACGAGAATACTTAATGGATAAACAGGAACTCTCAAGGGGCTTAGTAATGCCTCAAGCGTTTCCGATACGTAACGATAAATATAGCTGTAAGATATAGACTTGAACTAACTTTACAATGTTACGACACAAATACAACATTGGGAAATCCTTAGACCTTGCTTCTAAAACAATTTAACATTATTGGCAGATATAAACAGTGTTTCCTTTGAAGGGTGAGGGGGATGGAATATAACCACATCCTTTCTCAAAAAAAATTATTACTTTTCTAAAAAATAACGAACTTGAAAGTAATCTCACATAAGCCCACTAATGAAAGTAGCTTTGCCTACACATTGAACATCACAAATGTGGTCAACTACGATGGGTGTGGTGATATAGTCGATTATTTCTTTCGCAAACGATATACCGTAATCGTACAGTTACATTTTTCGCAAACCGATGCATGTCAATGACGGAACTGTTTGTTTTTAAGGTGACGTATAAGGTCTTTGCACTTGTTGCAACCAAATTTGAATAAAGATACCCACTTTGCTAAATCGTGTGGTTCTTTTTAATCATGTGACGATGAAATTTTTATTTAATGCAAGAAATTGACCGGCCGTGTTCTGTTTTTAGACTTGTAGCGCGAGTACAAACTGTTGAGTACGAGTACGATTTCGCGCCAAAAAAGATCTGTGGGATTTAGCCGATGTTTCAAACTTAGGTCAGGACAGCTTTTTAAGTCCTTTAAAGTCTAAACTTGAAAAAGAACATAGGAGCAACTTCACTAGAAACCTATACAGCAGACTTTTCCTACTTTCCTACTCACAGAACAACAATCCACTTGACTATAACTTCAACTAATCACAAGCATGAGTGATCTTCAACAAAGGTGCTCATTGGCCAGCACAAGTGTCATGTGATTTCCCCTGCTTGATTGGTCTTTGAAGTTTTGGACCCGACATAAAATAGTAACCCACTCCAATTGAGGGTTGTAATGTGCTGTATGAACTTCTGGGGAAGAAACCCCTATGCATGAAAGGTTGATCATTAAAAAATTACGCTCGTTTTCTTTACTATTCGTTCAACACAGATGTAAAATGTTGCTTGTACTTTACACTTATACTCATTCAAATCTATGTAGTATAGCAACTCCGTCCTTTGTTTAGCTCTAGTTTTGTTTCTTTATTTACTGCGAAGTGAATTACCATGTTTTTGATGAAAATATTGTGAAAAGTCGATATTCATGACCAAACTATCAAATCACATTTTGGATAAAACGTTCACCTTTTTGTGGGTCAGGGTCGTTCAGCTGCGTTGGGGTTAGGTTGTGGTCAATTTTTACTCCACATGACCAAGGTCAGATGTTTCCTCCGCTTGAATGATGGTGCAGGTTATAATGTGGCAACTAGTTTTTGCCTATATCATATTTTCTTCTCTTTTAAAGTGTTCTTATATTGTGAACAACAAAGTCATGTGTAAAATTGTCATATCCACTCGTGTTGTCTCCGACTTGTGTACAAAAATGGGAGGAATATGTGAGGGGACGGGCAGTTCTCTACTAGGGTTTGTACGATTTCCCCAACTTGAAGATAGGCCTGTGATTATGACTTGTAATATTAATAATTCCATTCAAAGGGAGTGTGTGAACTTGCGACTTACATAAGTTCACCCACCTCGACCGACGCAGAATGACCCCGCTGAGAGTTCAATTGTTCAAAGGATGACTGTAAACACCTTCCCACGTGTAATTGCCCTGTTCTTCAGAATACAAAATATCTGAAGATTAGCTTTACCATTCAACCAGAGACATATATACATTTACAATGATGGACGTAGCTATTTCCAAGAGTACTGTAAGTTTGAATCTTGAAAGTGTCGGTGCACTTTAAGTATTACATTGTTTTGGAGAGCTTGGATTCTGAAAGATGCTATCCTCTCTCCCTCTATGGTAAGATGTCTCAAATTTTTGCTCTTCCAAGAAATTGCTTACCCCCTCCGTCCTCCCCCTCTCCCTCTGTCCCCCCATTGGCTGATGCAATCTTACGATAGAGGATGGGGTGCAAATTTACAGGGATATAGCACAGAAGACATAGGAGTACGGAATATCTTGGGGAAGGGGGTTGAACTGCTTCTGCTCGAGAAAAAAACCTGTCTTGACCGAGAAAATTGCCTGATATTTTCCCCCAAATTTTCCCAAGATGTATAGTTGTCCTGAACTTCAGGGCTATTCCCCCCCCCCCACCCTGGTTCGTGCTTTTACCCTGGTTGTATGGTAATGCTGTATAAGAATTCTGTAAAATAGATACCAATGTAAGGATTGAATTCGCTGAGAAACATTCTGCAAAGTGTAGGCGTGAGATCATCTTTCAGCTTCCGTGAATTCCGAGTATTGTACACTGTAACTTAAACAGCAAATCCTCTTAATTGTCAAGCATGATGATAAGCTACTTACACATATTCAAAAAAGTTCATTCAGGACAAAAGTGATTCTTTGTAAAGTGACATTAATCAGCTTAATTCGTTTACGTTATTCACATGGCACAAAGGGTGGTTACGGTCATGCGTGAGGTCATCATGCACAGGAAGTTAACCAGGCGTACATAGGCGGTTCTTTTCGCGTTGAGAGTTCTGTTGATCTACATTTGAACCGGGAAATGAAAAGTTGGATCAGTACTTGGAATTAATTCCAGGAAGACTGACGTTGTTGTTGACTTTCACATGAGGTAAAGAAATGAAAAATATGTTTGACCTTTTGACCTATACACATTCCCGGGGATAGACATTATGAGTTGGTTGTAATCATTAAATGTGGAATTGTTGACAAATTTTCAAAATGGAAATTGAAGTAAAAGTTGATGTTCACAACATTTGCTTTTCTGAAATCATTACTTTAATATTTTTACACTTACACAATATGTGAATTCATCCCTCACCATTGCCGTGGGATGGTATCCACAATTGTGGAGGGGGCTGAGTTTATGATTGGGGGCTGAACCATTCAACTTCAGAACTTTGGTATTTTCCAAGGTAATTTTGGACGTTTTAAGAACAAAAGCCTTCAAACTGAGAGTCCTGCTCCCTTCACGGTTGATATGATTTTATTTTCTCTTTACACATGGATAGCATGTTCATATACGGCAATCAAGTTTCTCAAAGTTGCAGTTCCCAACATTTGTATTTTCTGGAACTGCTGCACAGATGGACTGTGGTATAGTTACACCTACATATATCCAAATACTTGACAAAGAATGACAGAACAGCCAGTGGAGCAACAAACACCCTTTTGTTGAGGTGATGGGGCTCGGGGTGTCAAATTTAAGGTTGTCGTCAACCCCCTACCTCCAAGATCGCAGCAAATGGCACTTATTATGCTTTGTTACGTACTGCAAAACAGTATACACCTTCCATACTCCTGTTGAAAAACTATACTAGCTTAAAAGCGGGGGTGGGTTACTTTCCACTCCCTGGTGAGCATAAGCGTACGAGGTGGGGGGGGGGGGGATATGCCCTCCCAGTTCGGGCAAAAATAGCGGATCCATTCGGGCAAATGAGACAGCCGAGAAAACAAATTATGCCTTTTTGGAACCGACAAAACGGTATCAAAATTAGGGCAACTTGGTCCAAAATTCTAAATTCGGGCAAAAATTTTCCCTGAACCCCCAGAAATATTGACCCCCGTACGCCTATGCTGGTGAGTCAGTGGGAAAAGCTTATAAAAGTTGGTAAAATAAAAACACCACCTGTGCCATCATGGCCCCAGGGACGTCCCTAAGGATCGGTGAGTGGGGGTGGGCCTTTCCTGACAAACTAAAAGGGTTTCATTGCCGACATATGTCAAGAACGGTTAACTTAAAACCCTTGTTTTCAGGACCGGAAAACTCTGTTTCACATTTGGCAATGTCAATTTGGGTGCGTTTTCGTGTATGTGCTACAATAGCAACGTCAATTTGGTCCAGTCATGGAAGCACAAGCTTCGAGGTAGTACTTCCATTGTAGGAACATAAGATCGTCTTTGGAATGGGCTCAGTTGCCCTCCTTAGGGCCCATTTAGGTAACGTCCCTTTGTGGGGCCAGGGGGCGGAGCCGGAAGCTCTGAAGCATTTACACGGTTGTGGGCTCTAGAATAAAGCATTTTACTGTCTGCAAATGGTATTGATATTCGCAGGCACTAAACAGACCATAAAATCGGTTAGGTTTGTCTATATCATTTCAATAGCAATTCGGACTAAAGTTCAAGATGCAGCGGGATTGATGGTGAGGTTGGTGGAGGGTCACAGAGTTTCTACGGAGTTTTGCAATAGGCTAATTATACTCACTTTGTTTTATATAGAAAGTTGAGGTATGATAGGTTAACAAGAGTGCAAGATGAATGGGCGCGAAGCGCGCCGAAAAAAAAAAACACTTTTGCGGACATTTTAGTAATATTTGTCGTCAGTTTACGTAGCAATTACCTTTCTACAAATAGCGCTGAATACGAACTAAACAGACCTTAAAATTGCAATTAGCCCTTATATTTCATATTAGCCAGGACCAACATTCTAGCGGCCGTTCGATATCCAGTTATGATGCAGGACGTTTGGGTTGGGAGCTGAGAACGTGCAATCGCGGCGGTTGCAATAATTCAAGCACGCCCTATCCTTCTGGAATTATTAATTGGACAATCAGCGCGTGCAAAGAATGTGCACAAAGTGCGCCGATAATAGGATTTTAAGGCATTCTAGTAACGTTTTTGGGCGCTGCATCTAAAGATGGGGTCAGTTAAAATGTATTCCAAATTTTGTTCTTTACCCGACTTTTGGTCCCGACTGCGATCCAGCTGTCCACTGGTCTGTAACCTCATGATCACATCGGAAATATCAAATTGTTTGATACTTCGTAGTGGAGTCGGGGAGGGGTGTGGGAGTCACTTCACAGTTGAGTAAAGTTGTTGTAGTGTGCAGCTGTCATCGACCCAACTGCGACCCATTTTTTATGAATTGGCCAACAAAGAGCGTTTTGCGAATTCCGACAACGATTGCTGAAAGTCAATTAAATTCGCCCTCATATGTGATTGATAAATGGTAGAAAGACTGATATACCGAAAGTGTTGTGTGTTTAACCAGGGAGTACTGCTATTTGGCTAGCAACTCCCTCAGTGGCGTAGCTAGACATTTTTTTGTGGGGGGGGGGGGCGAAGCCAAAAAATTCCGACAGATTATTATCTTGATAGTTGTTCGAAATTCTGGGGACCTTTTTGGACCTTTTTTTTTCGGGCAGTTTTGAGACCGACTTTTGATTTTCACGTTGACATATCGGTGTGTAATTCTGCTTAAATGCATAAGAAGTGTTGTAAGTGTTTCAAGTGTTTCAAATGACTTGTTTTTATTTATTTCCGACAGAGACTAGAAATTTCCGACAGAGGCCTTGTGGGGGGGGGACCGCCCCCTGCCCCCCTCTAGCTACGCCACTGAACTCCCTGATTAAACCTACAATCCGACTGCCACCTGACGCAACTGACCACGAATACCTCATCTCCGATGAGCAGTCAGGTTGAGTTGCATCACATTTCAAAAGGCTTTTATTTCAGTGTCGAACATGATGTCTGTTTCATGGCAGACAATTATGCATATCAGGCACTACAATATATTTGTGACAGCCTGGATTTAGTCAAAAGACAATGGCTTCCCGAATAGTGTAGTAGAGATCACTGACACAGAATCTTCAATTTGTGATAACTTTCCTAACAATATATGATAATTTCCCGGCAAACAGAACAGTTTCCCAATATGTGTACATCTGCGAGGGTTAGGTCTCTGGTTAAATGTATCCAAAGCAATTTTCCACCCGACATTAATTAGCCTAAGTAAAACGCTGTGATCATAAAATTTCCCCGCTTTCTGTAGCCCCAAATATTTTTTCTGACAACATTAATTAATTGCAAAAGAGAGTGGCAATTTTTCTTTGCAGACGGACAGCAAAATTTCCCCGACAGACGGCACTTTGAAAAGTTCTGGGGTATGAAGCACCCCTACACCCCCGATAGTGACGTCCCTGCATGGCCCCGAAACGTAACAAAAGAACACAGCGGCCGCACCCACACATATCTCCAAGACCATCGTACGCCCCTTTGGTAAATCACTTTAGCAATACTGTAACCAGTTATCCTGGTCAATGCCATCTTTTGAAGTGCTGGTACCCATGTCAAAATTCTTGGCTGCGGAACCTGACTTTCACTGAAGTTCATTGTAACCTTTTATTTTCTTTTAAAGGAGCATAGAGTGTTTACAATACATCAACAAGACACAAACAGGAAATTCATCTTTTGTCATTGTTATTTAAATCATTCAGTTTCATTTACATAATCTGGCAATAGCTTCACTTCACAAACATATTGCATAATACACAAGTTATGAATCGATTGAAAGTTTGGGCCATCAAATTATTCATGTTATACCAAGCAGCAGATTACTGTTACTTCCCTGTCTTTTCCCTTTTTCTTTACCCTTTTTTTTCTTGACCGAAATGACGTTACTGATACACATGCTCGGATCAGAGTGGGGGCACACCCGGCGCACGCCCCTCTTTTTTCGATGACCAACGATTTTTGGAAGAAATGAGCAAATAGATATGGAAAATATGCTTCCCAGATTCTGAGAAATCGCATCTAAGTGCATCTAGTATTCATACTTTCTTGGGTGAGGACCCCCACCCCCCCCCCGCCGTGGCTTCGCGCCTTCAGCGCTCGCTCGTCGGCCTTCGGCCGACAGTGTGTGCGCCCCCCCCCCCCTTTGTCAAAATCCTGGATCAGCACCTGATACATGTCCTGCTACATAAATTTGAAGCATGTGCCATTTTTGTATACACACTGGTTCCTAAATGTACGAGAAAATTCTCGATGCCTACCAAAAATGTACTAGATCTTCCTCTTTATCTTGGTTCCTCCTGCCTGAAAAAATGGTAAAATTTGAAAAATGACACATCTTTAATGCAAAGGCCTGTGACTTGGAACATGATATGTGCAGGCAGAATGACTGAAACGTAAAATGTTACTTTTTTACAAACGTAAGCTTTCAGGTGTGTATACGTCACTATTTTATACGTAGTAAATGGTCGTATATGTCATAATGTGGTTATTTTATTGAAGGGAGCATATAAGTTACTTGTAAAGTACCCTATGTGTCATCACCTGATCGTGGTATGTAAGTATAAATGAGGAAATCCTGTTGCTGGTAGGTGTGGTATGCTGGTCGTTACATGTGAGAAAAGTCGACGTCATAGTGACGTAAGTAAAATGGACTGTGGGACAGGACTGGTCAAGAAACGGTCAAAAGTTATCCTCTACGACCGCCCTCCAAGTTTCAATGGAAAAAGTGGAGAGTCGATTTTTACTGAGTTAATTCAACGCGCCTTTTGAGTTATAAACTTTTAGACTTCTCCCATAAGCGGAAATGCCTGCATCAACTTCTACTGTGCAGTTTCACATAGGTCTAGTAATGCGTTGCGTGCAATAACAGGCACTTTAAGGGGAAAGCCCAAAGGAATAGTTTATTTAAACTTTAATGTTTAATGGTTTAAAACTGCGAAAAGGTTTGTAGATAGTTGCACGAATCGAGTTGGCGCTGTTTCCTTATGATTAACATTCGGCTGCAGAAAGTCTCACTCCGCAGGAGATTTGTCTGTGTAAGCAGGGAGTTGCTAGAGACCTGGTGTAAGTTAGTTCAGTTGTTTCCCTTTGCCCCTTTCCCCAATAGCTATACGAGCACAACAAAGGCCGGTAACAACAGGGTTTGAGGAGGGGTGTGGGGGAGCAGGGCCCTAAGGCCACCCAAAAAATTGTCCATTTCGGGTTAAAAATGTGTTCGTTCAGGGCAGCTTTATGTCTCGATTGGCTTGCCAATTAAAAAAATGCAGGACAAACATTTCCCACCCACTTGTGAAATGACTTCCCATATGTTCGTAACCAGGCTGCCTAACGGAAAGGACACCTTTTCATCCGAACGGAACTTGAGGCAGAATTTGTAACAATTGAACAGATTTATAGCCTGAAAATGCAGTCCTGTGGTAGGGGATGTCTATAAAGTGAGGTAAAATTGGGCGTTTTGTTCATAATAAAGGGTGCTGAGACCCTATCATGTGCAGCATATTATAAATTTTGAGGAAAATTTATGTCACGAGTTGGCTTGAGTGGAAATCTTCATTTGGCGGGAGGGTCGTCCTACCCCTCTACCCTAGCCACGGGCCTACCAGCTTGTACAATGTATACGTAATCGTGTTTTAACTCTAGTAAAAGTATACTTATAAATTGAACATGTTTTAATATTTCTGTTCATCCACAGCTTTTCAAAGATAAAACGTTGATAGCAGGCATGTAGGCGAGGTTCTGAAGGGGACGAGATAGCCGGGGTAATTTTAGGGGTGAGATTGCTAAATGGGCATGGTTGATGGTAAAGAAATTTGGGGAGCCTATACTCGTTCAAACGTTTTGTAATTTTAAGCTTTTTCCATGATTAGTGTAAAAACGTACACAAATAGACCTAATTCGAGATTCTTGACCCGAGGGACACGTCCCAGGTGAGGGACATCCGGTGATTCCTGTTGGACGTAATACCGTGCTCTAACGGCAGTTAAAATGTGTTTTCACATGATTCACGAATCTGATATTTGGTACGTGAGGTACGGTCGCACATAAATTTGGCACCCAAACAAAGGTTCAGGCTTGACACTAACAAAAGGTTATTCTTCGACGCGATGAGCTACCTGCGGTGGTCGGCTACGTCTTAAACTTAGTACTGACCCCAATTTTCATTAGCAAGTCCCTTATAATTCTTTTACAACATGTGACAGCATTTTGTATGTTGAGTTGTTGAATTCATTTATCGAAACAGAAGGTGTTACCTTTCGTAATATGCAATGTAAAGGCTAAGTTCCGAAAAGTCATGATAAAAGATAGTCTCACTTGTAACTTACAAGAAGTTGAGTGACTTAGTCTTACTCGGACTCGTACCCTACTAGGGGCTTCTTGAACTCATAGTTCAGAATCTGAACTTCAAGGTCACTTTAATTTTTCCCCATTTGCGCCCCCCCCCCAAAAAAAAACCAAGCCAACCTGACAAGGGACCCTGGGATGGTGCTGTCGCTTTCTAATCAATCTATATTTAAATTTACTAAACGTGTGTGATGAAGACGTTCGCTTGTAATCATGCAAGGGGCCGTCACGGAAACCAGGAGTAAAAACTTTGAATTAACATCTTTTTGATGGATTGGTGAGAATAACATTGCTTTTGATTCAAAGCAATAAATGTATCCATATTTTTCTTTTGTATTTTCCGTGCCATTAACGAATAAAAAGACGCGATGGCGGCATTCAAGTAATGAGGTTTAGCAAAAGCGAGGTGCAGGGCTCGATCCTCGGCCGAGCCATTGCACGATGGGTTTTCTCATCTTGAAGACATTCTCTTTTTTTCCACCTGAAATTTCGATATGACAATATTTCAAATTAAAATTTTAAGTTGGGTTGGAGGCAACCCAAGGTGAAGTTGTAAAAGTAATAAATCCTGCTGGCTTTTCCCACATCACGTGATCACATATCGCGTCGTAAAATAACGGCTTCAAGTCCTGAATTATTTTCAGCGCGTGCGCAGCCGTCAGTTCTAAGCTACATCGCTCCACAGGAATAGAGGATCTTCCAATATGTCCGCCAGTTGTTGGTTGTAAGGGGCTAGAAAGTTTCGTACCATATGCTTGGTAGCTGCCAGTTGTAAACCTGCTGTAACATTACTTTGGTTGATGACTGTTTGCCTACGTTTTTCGCAGATTGGATTTATGCTTGCCTTTGGTAGCGGATCTGGAAGGATTAGGAAATAAAAGCTCAAGATTTGTCACTTTATTTGGAATGTCAAGTGCTACGACGCTAAGACTGAAATAAAGCGCCGGGGACCTTTAAACGTAGCATACCACTAATTCATACGAATTTCTCCGCAAAAGTGTCATTGAACAATATTAGTCCCTGGAAAGTTTTCGGGGTTCGGGATGGACCACGTTGGTGGAGAGAAGTACTCAATTTTTGATACAAATGTCGTAAAACATAAACTGAAGTACTCATTTCTACTAGGACGGAAAGTGAAGGCATTTTGGTTACTTTTGTATTATTCTATATTCTTCCGCTGTGCAAAATGTCCTTTTGAGCAAAGCGTTTAAAGGGGAACCCTAGAAGCCCTTGTAGTTCGAATTATCAAGGGTCGTGGAACACAAAATTTAAAATACTGCACAAACCTATTTATGAGCTTTCACTTAGGTGGTTTGTACCCATTGAAAACTTATGCAAGGGCCCAGAGGACATGAAACGGGGAATAATTGGTAGATGCGTTACCAGATTCGAAAGTTCCGGGCTGGTCAAAGTAAGAGCAGCCCGTGTTTCCCCCATCCGATGTCAGTAGGAAGTTATCAGACGTTAAAGTTTTAATTCGTAGGCCCCCCTACTGGTCACTGTTTTCATATTGTCGATCGCTTAACATCTTAAGTGTCCTCCAAGGCTTCAACTTTAATCGTGATGACCTTAAAGACATTCCATCATTTCTGTTCCTCAACGAGACGAGGAAAGACCAATTGCTTCATTTAGAAAAAGCTTCATTTAGGGGCAGCCCACCTTTTTGCATTATTACCCCTTCCCTGTTTTAGTACAAATCCTTATACGGTATATGATAGAACCACGAGAGCGCCCCCACACCTTATCAGTGTCACTGTCTTGCGGCCAGAGACAGATGTTCAAATTTACCTCCTGCTGTCTATGCAATTGACGAATGTCAAAACTCAGGATTTCGAAAAATATCGATTAACATCAGTTCCCTCAAAAAATTTCTTTGAATGCTGATTTACAAGCTACTAATAACTCTCCTTATTTTGTCCTTTTTAGCAATAGCAAACTTGGTTTCGGGACTGTCCCCTGTTTCCGGGACTGTTCCCTAACATTTCAGGGGGGCTTTGCCCCTAAAATACTCCATTTAATTAAAAATTATAACACCCCCACTTAATTTACCCTGACACCCTCCCCTAACTAACACAAGCAAAATCAACCATGTTTATTATTCAGCAGGCCGGTAGTCAGAGATTTAATCTTGCAAGAGGAACTTGACTTAATTAACAGACTAGTGTCTAATATAGTTTACTATAAGAGGATGAAGACCTTAAAGGGAGAACGCAGTCGCCCCAAGTTTATATTAAAAAATCTTCTAAATTTTCAAAAAAAGTCCCCTCTTACTTCGCTCACAAGATCTTTCATTATGTCTCTGTGTAAAAACATTAAATATTGAAGGCAACCAAGAAGTTATTCTGAATGAATTTAACGAATAAGTAACAAAAATATTGTCATATGATTTGATTGATAGGAGCCATCCCAAAATTAGGATGACGGGGTACACTAATTCAATTTGGGGGACCGAATTTTCCCTTTAAATAATGATTTTATAGAGATGCAAAGATTAACCAACAGAGCTGGAAATTAAAAGACAAAATTGAAATTTTGGGTAAATTTTATTTAGGAGTGTACCTTTCACCCTGGCTCATAGGTGTATGAAGCATGGGTATGTAGACGGCAGGCCCTTGAGCAAAAAAGGGTAGATTTTAACGCCAAAAATTGTCAATTAGGGAAAATGTTAGGGTAAATACCTTCCGCCCACCCACCCCTTCCCTTTTTACGCTCTTCCCCAACGTATATGCCGATGCGTTTCCTATTACACACTGGTTCAAAATAGTACTTTTTGTGCACTAGTAACAACGACATAATACATGCATTGTTGGCCAATATCACTGACTTGCATTTTCTTGTTTCCTCACTCATGGTTTGAACAATGAAAATTAGAGCGGGACTTACCCAGCTCAAGGAATTTGAATAATTGGGGTAAAATATCTTTACAACCACTGTACCAGTCTTCCATGCGTACAACGAATAATTGATCTCGTGGGAAGTGTTTCAAAAACTCTTGTATGAAGACTGTGTAGAGGCTTAGCTGGATCCTCTGTGGAAGACATTAACAGAAAGTACACTTTTTTCAAGATACAATTAAAAAGTGGGCTGACAGTATACATTTCATATACAGGTTTTTACGTGCTTGCACTGCAGAAACTGTCACGACCAAACGCAGAAAGAGAACAAGACCGACGGTACTGGAATATCGAACACGGAAGTGGGCTCAGAGCCGGATTTGTGGTTGAGCCAGAAGGGCCCTGGGCCCCAAAATTAAAAGGCTCCTACAGATTAGTACAATAAAAGTAAAGAAAAAAAAAACGAATTTGGTACTTAATGTACGGTAATGTATGTAATTCTGGCCGACTTGGTGAGTACTAATCGTGAAAATTTTTATCAAGTGGTAACAGCTTCTCTTGTCGGTGGAGGGGGGCATTTCGGCAAACTTGAGTGAACATGTCTCGAGGCAAGTCGGGGACCCCAAGATGAGACCTGTCTTAGGGCCCTGGAACTTGTAATTTGGACCCTACATAGCCTTACACTTGTATATAGGTCTGGGTAACTATGATGCACATTATATGGGGGCATATGCCAACTAAATCAAGATTTTCATAAAAAATAAATTAACGTGACAATATTTTGCAACACTTAACAGAAGAAGGCTGGACCAGGAGGGCATTCTAGGGCACTAACCCCAAAATTTTGAAAACGCCACTAAAATCATTTACAGTCTTATTTCTTTCATTCCAAACGTAAGCCTATACAAACCGGAACAGGCTGCCTGAGGCCCTGTTGAAGGAACCAGATGTATAGTTGATAGCAATACTTTTAACCTTGAAAGCAAAATATCAAAATTCGCTCTCGATCACTCTACGTATGTGTTGCAAACTTGAATATTTCAATTGTAGCCACGCATCTACAACCACCCTATTAGTGCACCGTAAAGTTATTATTAAAGATATTTGGACCATTAATCTCAATATTTCATCATGAACATAATCTGAACTTTATAAAGTGTCCACTAGTCCCAGAGCTGCTGACAGCCGACCCGGGTCCCGGTACAAAACTTCAATGCGGGCCCCCTCTCACCATAGTAAGTGTGGTGTTCACGAGGAAATAATTCGATATGATATAATATATTTTATGACCACTTTTCTCGGCCCCCCAAATTGCCCAGGGACATTTCTTTGCCCTGTCCCCCCTGTCGGCGGCCCTGACTACTCATCTCTTATATTCGACACTATTTTGATAACGAAGACGTGGAAGAGGGAACAAATGAACTGCCAAATTAACAACAAAATTACACTTGAAAGACAAAAATATTACTTTAAAATTATCAGAAAAAACCTTTGACGTGGTTCTTAAAGAAGGTCACGAAAACAAGAAAGGTCATCTATTATATTTTAGTGTTTGAATGTTATTTCATTCAAAATCAGTATGAATTCAGTATAGTCTCACACAACTATTACACTTTCAACTACCGACAGTACATTTTTGCATTTTTGCTTTTACAATTTACCCAGTTTCCGAAAAAGCCTTTTACAACCTGCCCTAGCCTGTAAATGACAGGCACGAATCCAGGATTTTGAGAAAAGGGCGCACACACCGTCGGCCGAGGCCGACGAGCGAGCGCCGAAGGCCACGGGGGGGGGGGATGGGTTCCTCCCCCAAGAAAATTTGAATCCTAGATGCGCTTAGATGCGATTTCCCAGCATCTGGGAAGCATATTTTCCATATCTATTTGCTCATTTTTTCGGAGTATTTGACTGTTGAGATAAAAAATCGTTGGTCATCGAAAAAAAAGGGGGCGTGCGCCGGGTGCGCCCCCACCTGGATCCGCGCCTGAATGAAGACTATGTACATGGCGGATGGAATTATATTCACTTCTCTTTGCACACAGTGGAGGTGGATCCAGGAATGTTCAAAGGAGAGGGTGATCGGGAATGTCCCTAAACAGGGGGTCCATACAGGACCAAAATCAACATCATCCTCACCGTGGATGGGACGGAGGGCAGAACATTTGACTTCTCAAACTCACCAGATTGCAGAAAGTAACCCTGAAAAATGTCACTATGCGTATACCATGCGTAGCGGGCCCTATGATGGAAAGAACACCCAAACAATGTTTATGAGGTCTGCCTCCCTCGGCGCCCTAACGCCCACTTATATCAATTACTATTCAAGCAAAAAAAAACACACACACACACACACACACACACACACACACATGCATTTATTTTTAGATTACGAAGTTCTAATAAAGCAAGCAAAGAAATGAAAAGTAATTCCTACTGGTAAGTCTTCCGTTCCAGTCGTTTTATTTATCGTCGCAGACAGCGCACATCTTCGTACACCGATTTCGCTTATGCAATCTGCCAACGATTGCTTAGCCTTCGTTACTATCGAATGGTAAGCATCTGCAGTTTTCGGTTTCAAATGGCTGGAATCTAGGTATTCGGAGTAGAGTCTGCAGGGAAATTAATATGTTCCATTAGGGGTTGGTTTTTTTTCCCGCAAATTGAAATAAGCAGGCTTATTGTAGTGTTATACATTTATTGTATCTTTAAGCAAAGTTAATATGTTGGAACAGGTGTTGGGGATGGAGTACTGAAGGTGAAAGCGCGCGGAACGCGCAAAAAATTTGGTAGTTTATGAAAGATTTGTGAAAAAAGCAATTCAAGGTACGTCCAGCACACAGTAAGAGACGACACCCTCACACCCCACTCCTACATAAATCTGGTTGTCGTTGTGGCAGACAGTAGTTTCTGCGATTATTATTCCACTCATCTCAGCCCTTATTATCATATTAAACATATTTATCAGATCAAAATCTGTTTCAGACAGTGTAAGTTCAGCTTGCTTTTTTGTGATATCCTCGTGTAAAGCCTGAAATTTCCGTACGCCTACCACAAAAAAATGTGACGAAAAGTCACCTTTATAAATCCACAGTCGTAAAACCAGGGAGTTGCTATTTGACAAATAGCAACTCCCTGGTAAAACTTAGGTTGCCTATTAAAATTGCCACCTGGAATTTTTTCTTTCCTTTCTTTCTTCCCTTTTTTGTCGTTCCCGGTAGACGATGTGCCGACTGACCATCCGGCCAGGGGGTGTGATACCCCACTCCCCCATAGCTAACCAGAAATATTATTAGGTAGCAGGGCTATCCGAGTCCACCTAACCCCTTTTCAGGCCAATTCCGATTCTAGTGGCCACCATTCCGAGGCGAGTGCCGAGTCTGGTCATTTGACAATGTAGCATCTCTTACAAATGTTTTTTGTGATATATTTTACAATGACACTCAAATAAAATGAGCTTTTTAGGAGTCAATTTCATACCTTGGCTCACCCTGTGATTGTGTTGACTGTATGTGATCGTTCATGTTTTGACCTGTGCATCAGTAACAATTTATGAAACTTTCATTTTAGTGGACTCAGCTCGAATCGGCTCCGATTCCAAGTCCAGCTGACGTTGCAGCCGTGTTAGGCACTGGGGACTTTTGGAGGGATTGATATAAAGCTTATTGTGGTGCCCATAGGGCCCATTCTCGGCCCGATTGTGTGAGATGATCCCATGTTAAAACAAGGCCTTCATGAGAATTAATAAGATCAAAATGTGACGCTGAAACTTAACGACTTCCTTTTGTCAACGCTGGAAAATGTTGTAACTCACTTAGGAAAACGAACTACTCTCATGCCCAGTATCCAACTTACCTGTTTGCGGGTTCTCTTAAAGAAATAATAAATTTTGCTTTTGGGAGGATACTCTTGATCATCTGAAAAGTCCCTGGACCTCTGTCAACATCCTTACTTTTCTCCCAAAGTAAGTTATCACAGAAAGTCGAATACGAGCCATCTCCTGTAAAAGATAGCAAAGTATCGTATTTGTTAATAGTCCAATAAAAATGTAGAATCTAAGGTAAAAGAGTATAGCGCCATCGATAATTACTCACCCACTATCATCTCTTTCACTGTTCTGAGGTGAGAAGATTTTTCTGCAAATCTGAGATGGTTTCTCAAATCCCTAGTTAGTTGAAACGAATATGCACGTAGGTTAACGTCAGCTGCAAAACGGCGTGAAACAATGATTACGACCACACTACAAAATTTTCAGTTTCTTTCATAATATCTTTGTACTTCAGTTTTACGTATACACACACAATGACAGTGAACAATATAAAATGTGAAGGAAAGTCAGAAAACAAAAGCTTGTTAAGACCGTTCCCACCAAAGAAAAGTAGAAAAGAAAGAAGGAAACACAAAAGGAAAAAAGTACGTGGAGAAGAAGAAAAATAAATGCATGTGATACTTATTGAATAACGTAGGAAAGGAATGAAAATGAGAGAGACACTTAAGCCTAGAACAACAAGATTAGAGGGCCTTCAACTTTTTCTTTCTATTAACAAAACTCTTACATGTTTTTTTTTTTGAAATCTGACAAGAATAGATGTATTCTGGCCAGTGGGGTTCAGAGTGTTCCAAAACATGCACCAAATATGCTTACATATTTTCTTCTTGAGAATTTACGTGTGCACGCCTTATTATAATACTAGTATGGATATAATTGACATTTTGGTAGAAGAATCATTTCGATGACAAAATTCACGATTATAAAGACGACATTAACGATCAGTTTCCTCAGGTTGCTGACGATTGCGACTGCAAGGACACCTACAATGTGCCGAATGAAAAAGAAGGATTACAACCTTGCTGGACACCCTCTCCTCCATTTTGTGGTCAAGCTTTACAACTTTTAACATTATGGATTTAATAAGGTTTACGTGACGACTGTTTTACAATGGTTGGTCTAAACTCAAGTGTTCAAAAGCGTACGTTAATTTGTTGAAGTATCTGTTCTTTTAAGCCAGTCTAGAACGGGAAAACACTCGAAAGAGCTATATATATATAAAACAAAATCATCTCCCTGTGTAAAGTAGCTCTGGTCACGTTACATTTGTAGTCCATTTATGCGACTTGACTTCTTTGAGGAGAAATCTTGTCTAGCTTTCCTTGCTCAGTTTCGGTTTTGGGGACTCAGTTTATATGTTGCCATCTGATGGACCTTTACGTGCAGTATGGAGGTATACCTCATATCGGTTCATTATAGTTTGCACGGCTAGTGAGGTCTACGCCTAGATACTAGGTACCAGATACTAACACTTTTGTAACATATTTGGGTTGACACAAATTAAATTTCTACTAAGTGTGGTTGGGTGAAGTACTTTCATGAACAATTGTGCTTAAGGCCTACGTTTAAGCAATATCAGATTTAATGAGAGAATACCTTACAATGCAGCTTAAACTTTTTATGTTTCCGGAACTTTGAGATTCAAGTCCTTGAAAGAAATCACCTAAGTAGATATTGCAAAAGAAGCATAAAGCACCACTTTTGGCATAAATCTGTCAGTCTGTAACTTTTTTGATAATTTCTTCTCAAATTTTCGAACTTCCCAGAAGTCCCTACAAGTTTGCTTACCCGGCATTTATCCCTCTTACTAAAGGTGTGCGTGGGTCTGGATGTAGTCTTGTTCGAGACTGCAGTTCATTTTCGTCCACCACATATCAGCTGTGAAGCATACGTACCAGTGCGCCCTCTATATACCATTGAACTCTCCAGATAGTGATTGAACTCGCAGAACTAGTTCTCAGAGTTCAATAGTACATTTAGAAGGCTGGCTTTAGGAGAGACCATTCCACAATTGATCACATTTTTATGCTCCATGCTATAATCGACTATTATTTAAGTAAACGTAAACGTATATATTGTGCTTTTATTGACTATAAAAAGGCGTTTGACCTGGTTGATAGAACCTCCCTCTGGACTAAACTGGTTGCGAGCAATATAAACGGTATGCGAAATCATGTGTTGTTAATATGGGAGAGAAATCATCCTTTTTTGACTGTAATGTAGGTATCAGACAAGGGAAAACTTGTCCCCAGTCCTCTTTGCTATTTATTTAAATGACTTCGGTAAATTTATTAGTAATTATTACGATAGTTTAAGTCATTTGGCTGACACAGTGAGAGTTCATTTAAGCAATGATGATGTTGAAGTCTACCTTAAATTATTTACCTTGTTATATGCGGATGACACTGTTGTTTTAGCAGAGAACGAGACAGATTTACAAAGGGCTTTAAATGGTGCAAACAAACAAACTGGTACGTATGCTTCACCGCTGGTATGTGGTGAACGAAAATGAACTAGAGTCTTGAACAAGACTAGTCTGGGTGTTGACGCCCAGACCGACCAATCATCGGTTTGGACACAAGCAGGACTACCCGAAACAGACGAAACACCGTGCTCAGCCCCACCCGAGACCAAACTGTCATCTGTCTGGGGATTAGCCAAACACCCAAACGGACGAAGCTCTCGGACCACCCGGGACCAATCCAAAAAAAATCATGGAACAAGCATAGGGTCTTTGGTTGATAAGAGCTACTTCATGGTATGCAAATCAAAAAAGTACAAAATATACTCGGGAATAATCAGAGAACTTACATGGACATCAAATAGCGTTCACTTTGATACAAAGAGACAATAACCTACACGGTTTAGGCATTTTTATTCAGTGGCGGTTGGTAACTGTGCCTTGGAAAAGGGGATTAAATTTACACCAATTAAATCGTCGGTTTCGGGGTGTTTTCTCGGTTTGGATAAAAAACAGACAGACCGTCCGAGACTGAAATTGTGTCGGTTTCATGAAAGGTCAGACCACCCAACCATCGGTCCGAGATCACCAGGACCACCCAAAACCGACTTCGGTTTCGGGTGGTTTCGGTTTGGTCTCGGTTTTGGGCGGTATATGCACACCTTTACCTCTAATGTGTCTAGTCCACCAATGGGGATCTCTGTTGGAAGTTGCCACGTGGTGGTGTTGTGTTATTTTCGACCAGATGTCTTCAGTACCGGACTGGGGCATTCCAGCCAAGAAGAAAAATGGAAGGCAGAATAGTTTCGCATCTATTAGGAAACAGGGACTTTTGTAATCGCTTAAGAAAGATTCCTGCAGATCCTGGGAATGACAATAATACGAAATGGTGGTCATATCGTTCAAAGTTTGTCTACTACAAAGGCGTAGGAAAGAGGGTAGCGGAGGCATGGGCGTCCGGAAGGGGGGCACTTTCCCCCCTGGAAAATAAAAAAATTGAAAAAAGAAAAGCTTGAAGATAAAATAACGTCAACATTTTTTGTGATATCGCTAGAAAATTTCCAGAACATGAGCTTTCAAAATATAAAACGATTAGATGCAACATACAATGCCTGGGAAGTGCCATTTTCAGAGATTTGGGGGCATTTCGGCCAAAATTTTCTTGGCGCTTCGCTCCGAACTATTGTGGCGCTATGCTTAGAAAGTCTGCCTACAAGTTTCGCCCCCTGGTAAATTCCTGGCTACACCCCTGTAAAAGGCGCCAACATTTAGTAATTAAGCTCATTTCTGGGAGTAAAAATTTCCCCTGATTCGATCAATTAAAATTTTTGCCCCCTAATTTTTTTTCTTCAGACGCCCATGAGCGGAAGAGATTGCCCCACTCTTGAGAGTTCGAGGGAAACATCCCTTTTCGCCCCGCCCTCTCAAGAATCGGTACCTTAATTTATATCGCCTGCAACACGTTAACACGCTATCAAGGTGTTTTCAATGTATTCACATTTTCCCTACATATTACGTATGAAGAGCATTAATGTATTCGCTCGCGTCGCGCACGATATTCTTCCTCTTTTCTCCTTCTATGTATAAAAAAGGAAGACTTAGTGTTACTTGCATCTGTCTGATGCAACCTACAATTATGATGAAAGAGTATTATAGGAGCCCCGCTGCCTCCCCCCCCCCTCCTATTTTCCTACGTATATGATACGACGATACGAAGAGGTTCAGCTTGCTGTCATATTGCCAGCGGAACAAATATGTGCAGTAGAGCCAAGTATAGACCAGCTGCACTTCCATAAAAGAACATAGTTCAGGACCCAGTTCACATTTGAGATGTTAAAAAAGATGTGCAGACGCCCGAAATGTATTTCCAAGGATAGGCTTATGAAGGTGTTCTTGGTGGGGACCAGAGTGCTTTAGACTGTCTTCCTATGGGGGTGGTCTGAGGTGAGGGCACACCCTTCCCTTTGGAAAATTGAATTAAGCGTTCTTATATGCAATCTGATGCTACATTTTGTGTAGTTTTTGAAGAGCA
The DNA here is from genome assembly GCA_029531755.1 of Holothuria leucospilota. Lineage (NCBI taxonomy): Eukaryota > Metazoa > Echinodermata > Holothuroidea > Aspidochirotida > Holothuriidae > Holothuria > Holothuria leucospilota. Next base: position 29,184,839 of record CM055963.1, on the reverse strand, counting down.
TTAATTGAAAAATTTGATATTTTATGCAAGTCTGATATATATTACAGGAACCACAAATAAGGCGTTTTCTTTCATGAAAAGGGGCAGGGGATGATGCATATTTTAGCCCCCACGTTTTCGACTAGATGGTTAAAGGCCTCCATCCCCTAACTTCCTACGCCTATGTAGGCCTATTCAAGCATTATCCAGGTCTTACGGATCTCTCCTTATTCACTTACAAGTATCTTCCAAGATGTTTCAGAATATAAGTATTGCATATCGGATACGGTAAACCAAGGAGTCATTTTAAATGATCTTAAGACCACAGTAACAAACATAAGTATATTGTCATTGGCGGCTCCTACATGAGTTAGGTTACCAGGGTATAATAATTCGAATTAGAGTGAATGCATTTGACCCTTTAAGAAAAATTTACCCTAAAATTCTGGTTAGCTTAGTTTTAAATCATTTCCTATGTTCAGTTGTGGAGATATTAAAAGCTGGAATTGACACATTTTTACCCGAAGTGAACTTGAAGCAAACAAATCTTGACTGAAATCAAATGAGTCACGTTTTGAAGAAGTTAACGAAAAAACGTCTGTTAATGAATGTTACAACACATGGTGGACCGATAGCGAGGACTAATACACTTTTACATAAGAAGTTTGGTCAGGAGAGTGCAATTTAACTACCATAAAATGAGATGGAAATTTTAGATACCTTTGGTCGCCATCCAAAAAGTGTGGTTAGGTCTCCATATCGATTCCACGATAGAACAACTCCATTATTTCCTATCAACTTGTTTTCCTCGCCTGAGGTATATCTGCTAATCTGGTCTTTAATGTCGGAGCCGATTCGTTTAATGTAAGCCGCCGTTGGACTTGATTTAATCCGTTCAATGTATGCAGCAGTTGAACTGGAAGAAATGTTCCTCAATTTTAACAGACTGTCACGTGACAGCAGCACACTTCTCAATGTTGAAGTCATTCCTTTATCCGTCGTTAGAGAAGCAGTTAAAATAAGTGCGCCGACAAAGACAAGAAAGTATAAAACTTTCCACTGTATGAAAACGGGAAATGAGAGAAGAGAAAGACTGAATACTTTGCCACTGACTTTCTAGTGTATTCACCGCAGAGAGCTGAGACAGTGGCGTGAGCAATGGGGAGGGGGAGTTCTGCTTACAAATTGAGCACAGTCGGTCTGTGCCTAGGATTTAAGAAGAAAATGGGGACTATCTACGATAAGTGGCGTCGCCAAAGGGGGCAAGAGGCACGTTCCCCAAAGGTTGACTGTGCCCTCGTGTGTCCCCAATGAGATTTTGGGTATGCAAGAAATTATGCATAAACACACCGTTCACGGATATCTCGATATGAACACGAGGACCCACTGTCACTTCATCAGTCAAACATGCCGCTAAAATTGCACAAAATGTTCTCAGAACTACAATTTTGCGGCGCGCTTCGCGCGCAACTATTTGTTGAACTATGTGAAGGACTGCCTTATTGGGAGATGAACTTGATACACAGTTATTGTCTCAACATTTGTTTTCTACAGCTATGGGGCTACTGCGGCCGTGAGCCCTCTCCCTTCCATACTATTCCCGCATCGGTTATGTTTTAGTCAGATTTTATGAAGACGGTAAAACAATACGATTTTCGTTGCCATTTTCATCGCGTATCCAATAAATATGAGGAAAATTAAATAGCTTTATTTCTATGGGCTAATGTCCGTTTATTTTAGATACTGGTGCATTCAACTTTGCTAGGCGGAACTTTGCTACCCTGAATTCTCGGCGAGGCGCAGCCCAGCACCACACCAGGGATCTTAAAGTGGTAATAAGACTGTAAGGAGTATAAGACTGTAAGAACTTGCACGAAATTTCCATAAATGCGCAATACCAGAATTTTCTGGCCACTTCCCGCGTGCACCAGGGATGGTTTTAGCGGGAGGTAGCCAGACTTTATCATTTATTGCTGAAGAAAATGCAGGAAATATATCGGTCATAATTATGATATTAAGGCATAAAATCCAATTGAACCGCATTCAAGGGTTTCCATTTCCAAATTTTCCCCGTTAGTCCCGGACCTGCAGTGGTAGATGCACCTTCGATGCTCTTATACGAAGGCTTCCCCTCAGTGGCATACCTGGAAGGTAGTTGTCTCAACTTCTAACTCCTATTGGGCAGCATGAGTGGATTTATTTTTAAAGCCCAATGCTAACCTTAACATGATCCGTCTTCCATTCACCCCTCCCTCCCCCATCATTAAATCGAGAGTGCGAGTAAGGCTAACAAAAAATGATCACATTGTGATTTCTCTTTTTGTGGCCTTTTAGTGCCCATCCAACGCCATTTTGGAGATGGGTAAATGATTCATTCTAATAGTCACAATTTATTAATACCCCAGAGTCTCCAGGGGACCCCAATGGAGCGTTGTCCCTGCAGGCGTTGGCCCCAGGGTTCACTGTAGGGTCCCTGGGCCCATTGCCTACAGGGGAGCGCTGTGCGTCACTAAGACGCCTCCAGTGAAATTCAGTCCTTCATTTTGGGTTGTCACTGCGGTGGAACGCTTTCCCGTGCCTCCCACTTCGAAAAGTCTGGCGACGCCACTGTATACCATGAAAACGGGGGTCGACGACAATCGCGTCGAGTTTTAACGATTTTCACTTTCAAATCTTCACAGATCTCTAGGACTTTATCATTACGAAACTATACTCGTACATGTTGGGACACCCGCAACTCTTGTACTAATGCAGGATAATGAACAAGGAAAGTTTCGCAAAAAATGGAAAGAAGTTGGGTTTGAAAGAGGGTCAATATGGTAAATAAATAATGACTATGCATCCCTTGAAATTTCTGAATTCCTGAGCCGGACACTTACAACAGACCGCAACCTAGCAGAATTGGGGGTAGGGATCTTCTCAAAGTCTGTTGTAACTTGTATTTAGAGGCGTTTTCTGTTTACGTACATTCTTACGATACGACAGAAGGCTATCTCCAAAAAATCTAGAATCAATGAGCATGAATGAGTTGGCTGAGAAAAAAGAGCGAAAGCTGAATTTATCACCAAACTTTTATTCTATTCGACGATCAGATAGGAAAAGAAGGAATAGTTTGGCTCATGTAGTCAGTAAAACATGTATGGACCCAAGCTTCCGGTTATAACGATCTTACACATGCCATGTTTCCTTTTTAAGAAGCCTGGGGCCCCGCTTGCTTTTTCTTACTGCAGGTGAAAACCTAAATCTACTTTTAATAGGAGTAACGACTCCGAAAGTCCACGAAACTTGACGAGAACCCCCCAAAAGAATGTCCCGAAAGTCCAAGCAAGAGCTGTCTTGGATTGCTTCACAAAGTGGAACAATGTGTAATACATTACCTAGGCCTATACATAAGGCCAGCTCTTTAAACAGTTAAAATACCGTACTGATGTCAGCCAATTCATAGCATAATAAATGTATTGTTATCTAGCACTGCGTTCGTTTATACGAATACACAAAATGTGATGTGGTATATCACAACCATTATAGAACACATTATTCTTAGCTCTGTAAATGCTTCAATTAAGCTTTGTTCTTAATTGAAATATAAAACTTTTGAAGCATCATACCTTCTGCATTTTCTACTTATCATCCAATCTTCTCCGTCTACCAATTCGAGGTGATCATTTCCAAATAAAGCTACTCATCTCCTCTCTGTGATAAATCATCCAACAGGTCTAGAATATTTCGCCTTTTTGCTCACAAATACAGCCAGACTGATATCATTTCTTCTCTTTCATCATTCGACAGATATCCAAGTCTGCATCAAATGCAATGTCATATAAAATGATATTCATTTTACAGTGAATAGTGGAATGTAAACATAATTCAAAGCTGACACACCTACCCATACATTTGAATTGTAACACGTTCATCTCTAGAATCAAGCCATTATGTCAGACACAAGTGCGTAAATAAATATTTTGTAAGCATAAATATTTTGAAGTCAACGCGAGTATGGTATGGATGCGCTGGTAACACAAGCGACATGCAGAAATGGAGGCACATCAATTGGACGAAATAACTGGGAGATTGTCGAGGTACCCATTTTATGGGAGAGTAGGCATAAAAACTACCAGAGTTTCGCTTTAGTTTTTTTCTACCTGTCAATCTGATACGAGCCGAAGGAAAGGGCAGGAATTTACATAGATATTACCTCAATATTGTCCTTACGACACCACCGTAAAAGTATACGGCAACCAGGCCCGTCGGAACCGCTACGGTAAGTACGGTATTTACCGTACCACTTTTTCAGCTAAAAGAGAGAGAGAGAGGGAGGGAGAAGAAAAGGGGTAGGGCAGTGGTGGGAGGGCAGTGGTGATTGTTAATAAACTTACGACTAAAAAGCATTCTGAAAACGGCCTTGCTAGTCCTTCACACCTTGGCTATACTACGATCTGCTCCCAAAATGTCCCAAAGATAGCACCATTTTGCATCTAAGCAACCTTAAATTAACAAAAATTTCTCAAAGGAGAGGGGGACGCTCCCTCCCCTTAGACCCAGCGTCCCCCTCTCCTTAGACCCCTCCCCTAAGACGACACAATTATGTAGTGACAAAGAAAGGATCCCCACTTAAAATCAATATTCCACTTGTATTAACTTCCCATGGAAATACGCAATTTCATTTTTCAAAATCCAAAAGCTTCAAGGGGGCTTCGCTCCCTTGAACCCCCACGAGGGGCTCTGCCCCTTCGAACACCGAAAAATACCGTACCACTTTTAAAAACCTTCCAACGGGCCTGATGGCAACATTATATATAGGTGGAAGTTTCGTAATTATAGGCCATGAATAATTTCGGGGAGGGGTTTGGGGAAGAGGACGCTGGACCGATGGGAATGCAATCATGGGGATTGGGGGGTGTACTATGATGAATACTCGGTGCTCGGGCCGCCTACGAAGTTTCAGGACCTGTTGCAGAGCATCCTAGGCGGTTAGGGTGAGATATGTCTGAAGATAGCCGTAAGATAGTTTTTCACTTTTCATTGTAATTGCACCCCCTGTGGGCTGGGGGTTGTAGAATATGCCCACGGTATTCCCCGCCTGTCGTAAGAGGCGACTAAAGGGGAGGACTTGAAACGAATTTATCTTGTTGACACTATATAACACATTCGTGTTGGTGTGTCGTTAAATATTATCTAACTAACTTCATTGTAATTGCTTGTAAGCATTCAAATAGTCCCACTAGCAGACTAGCCTATCTTGCTTTAGTAAGCTGACCAAATGAAAATAAATTTAAAGTTATAGCTAAATCCACAAGAAAAACAATATACATGGTAGCTTTTCTAACCTTAAACTCAGAAAGTTGTCCGATTCAGGTAATCGTCCACTTCAGGTCTTTGCTCGAGCAGTGGTACCGAGTAAGCATCCTCCACCCGTATCCTGGAAGCAACTTTGTGAAAGTGGATGAAGACTGGGGCTATACCATAGAGCAGGATACAAGAACTGCTCTGGTCCGTCGGTCACATTTAATGGTGGGCCGGGGAAGGATTCACACTACACTCCTGTCTCGTTACTCTCTGAGCACACAGTCGAAAAGATCAGGCGCCTGATCTCGTCAGTATTAATTCACAATCAACCTGGTGTATGGTACTGGATGAGCCCAGGTGGTTTCCTATATTTTAAAGTATGTTATTTACTTCGTGAACAGGGACGGTTGCAAAAAATGCTTCAAGATAGAATGGACATTAAGAATGCTGAAAAAGAACAGCCTACTACCAATATGACAATGAAACTGATGAAAAATTAATGCAAGGATTAACTGCAGTCTCTTATAGAAGAGATGAATAATTCTTGCAAGGGCTAACTGATTCATGGTTCCACGAGAAATTAACCATACTTATCAGAAATTACACCGTAAACACAGTTGTTGTAGTCTACATTCAATGGACCTGTCCATGCCAAGGAAGAACATTGACGGCCCATTCAATCTTCCAAAAGTCTTTTTTCTTAAAGAAATCTGCTACGGTTTAAAGTCTGAGAAAACAAACAAGGTCGGAATATTTGAATTATCATGTAAAATGCAAAATTGTATTATGTATTATATTGGGTGTGCAAACAGTATTTCGTACAAAAAGATTCTCTTTCAGAGATCTCATAAGCTCACCACTAATAAATGAAATAATTACACTTAACAGGGTTATCATTCCAGTCTGTCAAATGAAAACCTTAATTGGTTAAACCATGGGGCTATTACTTTACCGAGTGTTAAACGTTATTAATTCTCTTCTCGTGCACCATTTTTGACGCACATTTCAATTGATCAATCGATCGACCAATTCACCAATGAAATCTGAAGTCTCTTCCTGTAAAAATCGACATCTACATTGCAACAACGAAATATGGGGGCAGAAAAATGAACACACTGGGCTACGGTAGTTCATATATGATTCTTTTTGTAATCATGTGACAATATAATTTTTAGCAAGATAACTTCTTGTGTTAGATCAATCTTTCATGTCCAATATTTATATTCTGAGATATCACAAAAGATACTTCTAAGGGGAGAGGAGGGGGGAGGTTGAAGATTTCGATGGCTGATGTTACAAAATGATGCCGGTGCAATATGCTTATACCTTTTACAGGCAAACTTTGAGCCTTTAGCAAACCCTCATAAAGAAATGAATCGTCCAAAGTAGCAAACAAAACCAAAGGAAAAGTGCAAAGGTGATAGTGGAAACATGTGCGATGGTGGTGACCTTAGATGTAGCTCACTTAGCCATATGTCTTTCTAGTATAATACAAGTATATTAATATCAGTCGCATAGGCCTATACAGTTTAAAAGTTTGAACAATATAGACGAATTCTATGTGTTTAAAATAAAGGTGACTTCATGGAATGTTGGAAATAAATAAGTATAGACGCTATGGGATAATTTCAGTAAAAATTTTAAATATGTTAAAATTTGACGTCATGTTACCTTAATTCAACGAGATAGAAATTGAAATACGAATTACACTACTTATTCCCCTCTCCCTTCCCCCTCCCTCACCTCACGATCATCACAATTTCCCTCCCTCCTCTACATTTACTTATTTCATAAAATCATAAAATTAACTACTCTAACAAGAAAATAGGTCTAGAATTAAACAAGCTTAAGGGAGACTGGATGAAGAAACAAGCTTTTTCGAAATTGCTTCACCTTGCCCATAAGAAACCCCCGCCGTGTGGATAGCATAAGTAAAGCAAACAAAAATTGACGACGGGGTGGGATAGGGGTGGAGAGAGCTATGTATTGGAAAGTCTTTCACAAGGTTACCCAAAAGGGGTTCTGCAGGGACCAAATTCAATGACCTAAAAAATGCAGAAATCTTTTTCTGCTTTAGGAGATGAAAACTGCGTCTCAACAGCATGTAGCATTTGGAGGATATCAATGTTCAAAGAAATGTATTTTTGCTTGAGATGCAGTGCATTATGGGAAATCTGTGATGTCATCGCAGCACAATGGTTATACGTAGCATTGTATGTCTTTATGATAGTGACACCGTTGTGGGGGGGGGGGGATATTTAACCAATTTGTTTGCTACACCCTACATATGATGTAGTTTTATGCTAGATCTACATGGAAAGATATTCAAACATTCCAACAGTACCATATCAAATGTCAAGGACAAAGAAGACATTCAATTGTAAAGAAAAGCAAAATGAACATGAGGCAATGTGCCCACGTTACATTACATTCTGTGACCTGGATGAGAGAGAACTGGAGGTATGTTTTGTCAAAAAATAACTAATCTTTAAATGAGATATCTTGAGTTGGGAATGGAGTATTGCTATAGGGTGTGGAGGAAATAAATTGGAATTTGTTTATTTATCTATTAATTTTGGGGATATTTTTTGACACGACAGCCGTTTATCCATTCCATTAATAAACATTTGAACCCCATATTCCAAACATTGGACTACGAACGTACTGTGAGCGCTCACTGGTAAACAAGTTTCTTCCTGTCTTTTCAAGTGAACAAAAATTCACAAAATGTTCAAGTGTCCCTTTTGTTAATTAAAAGTAAAAACTGATCTGGGGAATGCCACTTCGAAAAGACCCACCTTACCCCTTTGAAAGACATGCACACCTCTGGTTGTAAGGAAATAAGGGACATACAAAACAGGCCTACGTTTAAGCAGAAGCTTCTTCAGAAACACTTTACAGTCCAATATAGTGGCTTAACGCCACGCTGTGGGACACTGATCATGCGCAGAAGGTACCTTAAGGAGGGCACGCTAAAAGCAAGACCCTATAGTAACAGATATGATTCAGTGAACATTTGGTTTTATTACGGTAGTTAAATTAACTGAAATGTCACAACTCAAAATTGGACTGAAAGCAATCCCGTTGATGTGTCACAGTTCAATACGAACTTACGTGCAAAGCAAGCTGCTGAGCTTGTTAACTTTGACGTCAGACTGAGAGAAGAGATATTTATTTTCATTCCAGTTTCGAGTTGTGACGTCTCATCTAACTACCTTAATAGACTGGATGCGTATCACTATAGAACAATAGAAATCGAAGTGCGTCCTCGGCTAAGGCCCGTAACTAACTAAAGAATACATTACATTCCATTGTCTGTCCTCTTACATGACGTCGAGGTCGGTTGTCTAGAAGATGGTGACGTCAATGCACAGGGTCCATAGCGTAATACATGATTGTCTGTAATGGGATTTGGAAATTCCGAATAGTGCCTCATCAATCATACTTCCAGTTCAAATAGAACTTGAAAATTGTCCATGACTGAACTAATCTGAAATCTTCATTGAACCCTTCTTCATGAGGAAATTCTTTGTGGTCTTCATTCTGATGGAAGCACGTCTTACAAAGGCACTCCCGACCTCTTTCGCCTCATCTCTTTTCTCACGAATGCTCGGTAAGCTTTTAATCATGGTTCGCCGCTTACAAGGTGACTCCGTTGGGTCATACCTCAGGGACGCACTGCGTCGTCGCTTGCCGAGTCGAACGGACGAGGTCGACGAGTCCGCTAGTGAGCTCTGGCTGCCCGTTTTATCCGTCCGTCGAACAAACCGAATTGTTGACAAAATCTGACTGACCCCTGACGCGGGAGGGCGCTTTCCAGGGACCATCTGCAGCATTCGACGGACGAGACTCCTCAGGGCTGGGCTGCTTTGACGGTAGAGCTGCTGATCAACATCGACACTGGCGTTACCGTGGAGAAATTTCCCCAGGGGTATTGGAGCATATCCAGGGTACTGTAAAAATGCGGCCACGATCGGATCGTCCGTCGTATTTGGAATGTTGCTTTTGTTTGCCTCATTTTTCTCCTGTGGGGGCAGCATGGTCTGTTCAGCGATGGCGACAAAGATGAGACCTAAATAGAATGAAAATTTAACTCATTGGGTGAGTAAAATATTCACTTTAAAAGAGTGGGAGGTTTTTTCAACGAATTACGTTCAAAGAGAAAATTAGAATGCATTAAGGATATATTTTTTACCTCGTTGTGTAAAAACCGACAATGATTTCCAGTATTTTTTTCACTTGTGTTTTATTTTGAACAAAGGTACCTTATGTGAAATTGTCAGTTTCTGATGATATCAATGTGTTTCAAAAAGAAATAGAACATATTCCACCTTAGACAATGGAAAACGACATACCGTGACATTAAACCGGAATGATCCAAATTATCTACCGACCATATTTTGGAGTATACGGTCTAAATCCCGACATAAGAAAATATGTAGGCTACCCGATAGCACATCTTAGTAAGCAAGTTACAATAACAAGTAAACAGATCCTCTTCTGTTTTCAGGTTTTCGAGATGAAGCTTTTTGTTTGATTCAGCGGGGATTACCATTCACAAAATTTATGACTTGTAGTAAGTTTGTTAGAATACAATACTAGAGCTTTAGAATACAATAATAGAGCTATAGCAACATTTTCTTTTCATATAATGTAATGTTTGTAATCTTATTTGTTTCCTTTGGTGCGTGCAACATCGAGAAGTTTTTCTCTAAAACTTTATTCTTTATAGCCTTGAGTAATGTGCCCATCCATGTACTTTCAGCTCTTAAAATATAAAAACAGATAAAAAAGCGATGCATCTTGGGCCCACTGTGACATTGTTGACTTGCTTCAAGTACTTTTTTGCTGATATGTACTGTAAATGCCAATTAACCAAATATTTTCTGTTTCTTCTGTTGCGTTAGATATCTCATTTTACAAAATGTTTATTTTTAGACAGAAACTTTAATCTAAGGTTTATGTATCCTCTAAGTGTTTTGCCCTAATGTGTTCCTACATTATGATTTTCCCTGTATCTTTACTATTTTTAAGTACTACAAGGGGTGGTGTGGCAGCAGCTGGAGATTATGGATAAAAGCCAACACCTTCCCGACATTATTAGAATACAATCAGGCAATTGTCACAAAAAGCAAATCCCTTCCTATATGTATGATAACGTCGCTTGCAATGACATCACCTCACTGGATATCTGCGCCGTATAAAATTTGTTATGTTGTTATTGATGCGGGTTGTTTTCACTTAGTACTGTCGATCCCCTCACGATGGGACACAATACCACCCCCACTACGAGGTACAGTTAATACTCTCACTTCAAGCATGGCAATATGCTGGTGATGCTACATGTCTTTTTTGTTCGAAAGAAAAACACTGTTATAAAATTTGAACAAATGTTTTAATTACCTAACATAAAGACATCAGCTGCTGTGTTGGTGTAGTTTTTGCAGCATCTATCCCAGCTCCTCCCAAATGCCTCTGGAGGAAGATGGTAAAGCATACTCCTGATGCGACCACCATCCGGTCTGTAGTTCTCGTCGTATGGTCTTCCACAGACCTAGGTCAACAAAAAGTCGAAATATATTTTTCAGGCCTACGAAAAATTTGGATAAGTTGAAGAGTGAAAGAAGTCTTTCGGATCAGTAGGACAAAATTACAGAATGATAGTTCTTTGAAATGTTTTCCAAGTTGAAATGCATCTTTTTCAGACACGGTCATTCTGTCCGAGAGGAGGGCTCTGTGTGTTTCTGTGTCCCTTGGGCCAGGGCGGTGGTAAACCCACCACTCAAGGAACTGAGAATATTTATAAAAATAGCAAAGTGCGATAAGACACAACATTCCATTCAAATCCTTCAAACTCATGAAAAGGAACCACTTCTGAAAAAAAAACGTTCGGTGAAGGAGGGGGAGGGGAAGAGGTCGCTGAGAATAGTGTTTGATAAATGAAAATTGTGGACAGCAAGATTTGACACAGATAAAGCCAATATTGGGCAGCAAAAGAACTTCCTCACGGGGGTCGGGACTGGGGCTGAAGTCCCCCCGAGTTCGGGAAAAACTATTTCTCAAGCAGACTTTTCGCCAAAAGCGAGCAATTTCATCGGGTAGCAAAGGTGATATTCGGCCAAAACGTTTCAGCCCCCTAGAAAATTTGTCCCGAACCTCTATGTCTTCACGGTTACCGTCTCGACAGTCAGACGGACATTTTGCCTCCCTTCCTTGGGTAGCCTATCACTTTGAAGTGGAGAAACCACACTTTTATGATATTTTTGCATTGCACTGGCGTTGGTTTAATAGTCTCCTATATAGGCTACGCCCGTGGCAAAGCACGCTCTTAATTCTTCAGGATCAGGGCCGGATTTAGGCGTAAGCTACAGCTAGCTTGGGCCTCTCCGTCCGGAAAGAACGGAAAGTACTCAAATATTCCACCTTCATCCTTTTTTGGGTGCCGGGGGACTTTTGAAATTTTATGTGCACTGAATGTAAACACTTTTTGTAAATTTATTTGTCCATTTCCCAACTCATAGGATTAGAACTGTAGAGACCAATGAGCTTGAAGTGCAGTACCTTGCAAACTAAGGTGCCGGGATAACAAATTTTCTTATCGTAACTCGGCCCAAATGGAAAGCCCGGCCGAGTAATGGTCTGTGTTTCAAATTTTGCGAAAACTATTGTGTAAGCTTTTCACAACTCGGGGACTTTCACCAGTAGCCAATTGGGGCCATGAGGCGAACCTTACGAAAAATTTTCGCCCCTGGAGAGACTATCTCGCCCCCTTCACTACGTTGTCTGGCTACGGGCCTCCTTACCATGTCCAAATCCGGTCCTGTTCTGGATTCAGGTCCAACAATACCCTGACGGTTTGCCCTTTTCTTGTAAGAAAAAGTAGGGTACTTGAAGAGCAACTTCTGGTTTACTGCCGAAAAAATCGGAACCCCGACCACACGAACTTATGTTTTGTTGTAGGTTAAAACGTTCAAGAGAGATGGGACCGACCTTCAGGCAGAACCCCCCCTTTCAGTGACGTAGCTAGGTGGGGGCTTGAACCCCCACGTCTCTCTCCCTTCAGAAGCCCCAACCCCACAACCAAGAGTGAAAAATCTATAGAAGTCCATTATTGAAGCCCCCATGAAATGGTGGAGACCCCACCCCAACTTCTGGCTTCTCCAGTTCCCCTTTCCGGTAGAATGCAAGAAATATAGGCCTACTTTTTCCGGCAAACTTGCAATAACGCAGACACTTTAATCCAGGGCAAAAGTGCTCGGTCCATCACCAGTACTTAGTCCCATACACTGATGAGGCTGCCAGTACCCCGGCACCCAGTTATAGCATGGGGTCGCTCTAAGACCCCCGGGTTTGAGTAATATATCCCTGTCAACATACCTGTGTAAGTCCATAGTCTTTGATTCTAACAACGGCTTCCCCGCTACTGTTCTTCAGTACCAGCACACTGAAAGGCGTCAAGGCGTTATGAGACAGCCCATTCACATGTAAGTAAGAGACCCCCTCCGCCAGTTGGACCATGAGGGCTTTGGCCTCGTCAATGTCCAGAGATTCTTTCCTGTTCACTATGAAATCGTTCAGGAGTTCGGTTTGCGAATCTTCATAATGAGACCAAACTGTGCAGAGGTATATACCACCGTTCTCTACCATTTCAAAAGTGTCTTTAAATTTCAAAACATTTTTGTGTTTCAATTGTCGAAATTGTATGTCCTGACGTAAAGATTCTGCAGCCAGTTTAGCCTTAGTAAGGTTCGGGAAACGGACGACTTTCGCATGACGGACCTTACCACCCACGCCTTTTTCCTGAAGTTTTAACTCCTTTCCGAAGTAGCCAGCACAAAGTCTTTCCAGTGGAACGTAATCAGACGAAGGCATCTTCTACCTCGAAATAATGACACTTCCTAAAATCGAAATCTACGGGTTCTACGGTGCAATTTCAGTATTTCACTATTAGTAAGGTTTGCCAAGTTACACTCGGGCTAAAAACACAAGCACCAAATAAATCGTGAAAAAGATCCTCAGAATAGTTTTCAGAACTACGGAAAATTACGTCTATACATTTCAAGTTTTTAACACCACATGATCAAACAACAGCCCACTGCTTGAACTAACTAGAATCCAGAATCCCTGTTATGAAAGTTCAAATCCCTGAATTCTACATGCACTCAGCAACAACAGTCGCAAAAACTGCAATCCTCTGTTTTGTACTATCCAGAAAAAAAAAATCACATCATAAACCGCTGGAATTTGGTAAGTTCCAACGAACGATTCCTCTGTGCTAGACAAGTACCACTGATTGACCCGGACCGATTATCCACAGAAGTCATGTAACAAATTACTATAATTGTCAATGCACTGAATCATCTTCGCTAATTGACACTAGCTCGTTACAATACACAGTTAGCCTACAGAAAGCTACACTGCAGTTGTACATCTCTCACACTGCCACGGCTGTTTTGAATCATTCAAACTCGCCGCCTATTCGTGACGTTATCAAGTTTTAAGTAAACATACTGGTATACCGTTAACGTGGACAAAATATCGATTTCTTTACTTCACTTAAATTCAGCCCCGGGCGAGTTTTGTTGGCATATGAATAGGGACTTTGAACTCGGACGAAGAGGATCGTTGATGCTTGATGTTCACAAAGGTTTCTTTTCAAGGTTCGGTATTGAAAAAGCAGACACACACATTACACAACAATGGGTGGAGTTTCGAGTAGATGGTTATCGGGTGCGTGAATTGCTCCAAACCCAGTGCAAAGTTCTTTTTATCTATTTTGTCGTAGTAGACACATTCCACACCTTTCTGGTTTTTTATTTTCTAAAATTTTCTAAGTAAAGTTCAGAGCTGGAATTTACTGACCAACTTTCATACAATGGTGATAGTTTTATTTGTCTAGATTCAGTTTCAAGATGACATAAAGAAATGCACGAGTTATGTATGTAGGCACTGTGACTATACCGCCGAAATCTGTAACATGAAACAAATTTCGCCAAAAATAAACAAAGGAAGAATGGAATAAAAGGACTTCCGAACCCAAGTTGGAAATAATTCCAAAGGCATTTGACTGATAAGCAGTAACGAAATATCGGTAAAAAATAATAACATATTGTAATTTAAATTCTTTCGATCCTTGGAAGATAATTAACACAGTGTCACTGAAACTTTTGTGTAACAAATTTATTTTAGTAGATACAAATATCTTGTTAATATTCAAAAGGCACTTTACAAATGACATACAATGCTATAATTTACTTAACGACATTACCGACGGAGCAATTGCAGAAGCAACTTACACACTATTTCAAAGTCTTCACACGAGGATGTCACTATTAATTTCTTCTTGAAAGTGTAAAACTGAATTTGATGTGAGATATTACACTAGATTATAAATATTACAATATTAACAAGAAATATTTATGAAGGAGTGTGCAGGAATGAGGTAAAATTGTCCACTGAACTGTGTTACAATCACAAAACACTGTTCATGTATAACATCATACAGGCCCGTAGTCAAGGGGGGGGGGGCAAGGGGCAAAGCTCCCCTTGGAAAATTTTCTGCCCCACCTAGAAGATCAAAAATTACCATTGCCGTAATGCATTTTAGTATGTTTCGCCCCCTCTGCAAAATTTTTCGCCCCCCTAGAAGCTTTTTTGCCCCCCTTCAGCACCTTGTCTAGCTACGGGCCTGACATCATAGCTTTTGTTTCACTACGAAAACATGTAACCTCCTATATGTATCTATAGAGTAGTAAATTGATTCACTTTTTTAATTTTACCTTAATATTTCTCCACTGTATATGTAAGAGACGGCTGGTGGAAATATTTCAAAATTCATTCCGCAAAACCCTGTCAGAATGTTACATCCATATTAACAGTTAGAGATAATTAAAAATTAAAATGTTTTCTTGGACTGGAAAATAATGCACAGTTACAGTACAGTAACACTCTAAATAAGGGGTACTGGTAACTCTAGGACTACTTGAAACAACACTCTGAATCAGAGTTGTTGGTACTTTTACTTGCAGCAACATTCAGACTTAAAAAGTACTTGCATCTCTGCTTGCAGCAACACTCAGTCTTAAAGGTAATTGTACAATTACTTGCAGCATCATTCTGACTTAAAGGTATCTGAGATGTTCCCAAACAATAGAACAATGCTATGAATTAAAAGGTTGACTGTACTCCACTAACAGCAACACTTGAGGTACATAAATCTCTGCTTGCAGCAGCACTCAGACTTAAAGGTATGTGTACCTTTACTTGCAGTAACATTCTGCATTAGTGGTACTTGTACCTTTACTTACAGCAACAATTAGAGATACATAAATCTCTGCTTGCAAGCAGCACTCAGACTTAAAGACAGACAGTCATCACCCCAAAGTATATTTTTAGTGTATGTATATCAAAATTCTCAGTTGGTGACTGCTCTTTGATTGACATCAAAGTTTGAAAATTTGAAACATGCAGAGTAGCTCACATTCCACACAAGGCAGAGAGAGTACTTTTATTACATTTTATAGCCTTGTATGCTCACCAGGACTTGGCCTTAAGCAATAAAACAGGTTTATTCTTGCACAAGGAAGAGCCTCATACAGTTATGGGAGGAGCTAGAAGATGCATAGTTGGGAGCACTGGAACTGTCTGGGATCATGAAAATTCCCCTTTAAAGGTACATGTACCTTTACTTGCAGGAACATTCTGCATTAGTGGTACTTGTACCCATACTAACAGCAACACTCGGAAGTACATAAGTCTCTGCTTGGAGCAGCACTCAGACTTAAAGGTGCTTGTACCTTTACTTGCAGGAACATTCTGCCTTAGTGGTACTTGTACCTTTACTTACAGCAACAATTAGAGGTACATAAATCTCTGCTTGCAGCAGCACTCAGACTTAAAGGTAAGTGTACCTTTACTTGCAGGAACATTCTGCATTAGTGGTACTTGTACCCTTTCTAACAGCAACACTCAGACTTAAGGTACTTGTACCTTTACTTGCAGCAAACTCTGACTAACAGATACTTGCAGTACCATTCACATTTGAAGGTACTTGTACATGAACTTGCAGCAGCCCTAGAATTTAAAGGTACTTGCATCTTTACCTTCAGCAACACTTAGATTTAAAGGTATATGCAACTTGCAGCAACATTTGACAAAAAGGTACTTGCACCATTTAATACTTCCAGCAACTCTATAAGAGTTGTTTGTGCCTATGCTTACAGTAACTTTGTGATAATAACTGCACATGGCCCATGCTTGCAGTAACAGTATGACTTAGCAGTATTTAGATCCTTCCTTGCAGCAACATTGTAACTTGCACCTTTACTGTTTTAAATATCCGACACTGATGATTTCAGTTTCCAGCAGGAATATGACCAAGAGTCAAACTCCTCCTAACATGTTACATACAGGAAATTTTCCCCAGGTGCAATTCTGAGCACCAGAGTATTACCCAGTTTTACATTAAATGGTGCACTTTGAACATATCGCAGGGAAGATGATGGCACAAAAACCCCAAAAATTACTTATTTATATAACACCAATTTCAGATATTTGCAAACCCTTTTACAAGCTGTAAACGTGATAAGATATTAAATTAAGTAGAATGATCGATTTCCATAAAAAAAGACATTTCAGTGGTAGTTATCTAATAAACTGTGCTTGACTTAATATCATAAGTCTTCAGTATAACCTGAATATATTTAACCATACTTCCTTCTTGCCTTTCAGTATCACACACAATGATAAACTCAAACTAAGGGCTCACATCCTGCCTGATTTAAATATTCACTTTGACCAAGTATCAAGTATCTGCAGGCATGTATCCACGAGGTTGGGGTTACTCTAGGGCAATGCCTCCAAACTGAGATAAATCCCCTTAGTTTGTTTCAGTAATTAACTCCTACGGTGGAGACATGCAGATCCACCCCCTGTCCCTCTTTAAACAAACTGCCTGCCTTTAAACAAACTGCCTGCCCCCCTAAACAAGATTCTGCTCACTTCAAAATTAATAACGTGGCTATAAACGTTTAAAATATCACAAACAGAAGCATATAATACAGCATCTTTGACCAAGTATCTGGCATGTATCCACAAAAGGAAAGGGGGGGTAGGGGGTTTCTGGGGCAATGCCCTCAAAATGGAGGCAGTTCCCCCTCCATGTATTTTTTTTTGAATAATTATCTCCTATGGTAGAGACAAGCTTATCTCCCCTCCCCCTTTAAAAAATTTGCTACCCTCTAAACTAACATTCTGCCTGCTTCAGGACAGATAATCTTGCTAAGGAAATGCCAAGTACCACAAATAGAAGCACACATTATAAATTCTTTTCATCAATACAATCTCCCTTAAACTTTGCAACTTATGAATTTCAGTTGTTACAATGTACTCCTTTGATGTCTTCTTAGACAAGCAAAGATGCAGCGATTTTAAAAAAAAATGAGAGCAGCATTTGTTGCAAGGATGAAAGAATTCATGAGCTAAACCAGCTTTACATCAGCACACTTTGTTATGAACTTTTCAGTGATACTGCAGCATTTAAAGGAAATTCCTAATTCTGTAGGAAATATAATGCCATTATGACAAAATTTACAGTTGAAAGTAATATTTTATGTTTTCTTTGCAGAGGATTTTTTTGCAATGTTGTCACAAAATATTCCTGAGATGATTGAGGGGTTGGGGGGTTGGACATGGATGTGGGTGACTATCAGCCCATGAAATGGACTGATTTTGTCAAGGTAGATTTGTTAAAGTTTGAAACAAGCTGTCTGAATTCTGGGGCATTTCAGGATAAATTTCTAAAATACTGTAGTCTCTTGCAGAGGCTTGTGAGGCTATTACTAGAGGGGATTATAGACATCTCAACCCCTGAGACAAACTGTCTTTGGGGACTGAGCACCAAAGCCAAAATATCTTGGAAGAGTCTCAGGGCTGAGACACCACTAGACGAGGGCCTACTCTAACAACAGATAAATGGTAAACATCCATCCTTTGGAAATTCACCCATGTTTAAGTACTACAATCATAACAAGGACATTAAAAATTCAAACATCTTTGAAATTTTATGCCATGTTTATGAATCAAAACTTCACTGCTGCTAACAGCACCTCAAAACTTGTGCAGAAATTTTACCTAATAAAACTTTTTCATCAGGATTGGACAAAAGTATACCCATAATAGAAATTTGCCAAATTTTCAGTTGATAGTTTCAAGTATAGGCATACAGAAATACATTCCATTAAGCAGGATGTGAACAATAGCCCAAAATTAAAGTGATTTTCTAGCAACAATTTTGCCCAAGAAAGATTCTATCAGAATTAGTAGGCTGCAGCCCCCCCCCCCTTTCCCACACACACCCCCGTCTTGTCTTCATAAGGTCTTAAATCCATACATCACAAGATAGGACTCCCTGGAATGAAAATAAAGTTAGCAGTAACATCTCACTGGTAGTAAGTAATTATGCCAGTGTGTAATAGAATCAGCACTCAAAAGTATTAGAAGGGGGGGGGACTTGGGAGGGGCACCTGAGCAATCAAGTATTTTAAAGTGTACCTGAAGTCTGAAACTTCGAAAAGCTTACAAAATGAATCCCATTGGTCTAATTCAAATTTTCAATGGTCAGTCCAGTCTTAAGGTGTAAAATATTGAAATTTTTTTTCACTCCCTTCAAAATAGTAGACTGTGCAAAAATTTGTGATGTCACTCCATGTACTACTCAGATTACATTTCTTTTTCTTTGTTTCTTTCTAAACATGGCCCTTGTGCCAAAATGTCATCACTGTCTTATTGTAACAGAGTGACTTGGCGGTTCAAACCACCTCCTTACAACATGCTATGCAAGAAAAATTGTAACCTTTCCGAGGTCATATAAATATTTCAACTTCAAAAGGAAACAAAATTAGGTAATGTTAGCTGCAAAAGGAGGCCAGCACAAAGTTTTGCACGATCAAATATTTCAAATAAAGTGAATAAATTTCAACATCAAATATCTCAGTAATCAGGAATAAGCTATTCAATATTAGCTGGATGACCGAGATTCATTTAATTCCCTGACATATTGTTCTAATTCTACGTGTTAGGTACACTTTAAAGTTTACCAACCAACTTACTGGAATGTGGATAAAATAGGTTGGATTCTAACATTCAAACACTAACTTCCAAATATAAAATTACGTTTATCAGTCCATATTTCCATTCAATCGATACGTGCCACGCTAACGATACTAGAAGATGAAGTCTGCATATTCTCTAAAAACTGAGAACTTGAAACAAACAGGTGTGACACCAAGTTACACATTGATTACCAAAGTTTTGTCTATCTCTTTTAACCTTGTCATAAAATGTCAAATAAAATCATTATTTCTCTGTAAAGAAACAAAATATAAAAACTTTTTTGTACAAACAGTCATCATTTCCACCTACAAAAACTTAAAAAGACAAAATATGCATACATATATACATATATAAGTCCATCCATCACACCAATTTCTATACAAAATACATTGTAATAAAACTCTCAATTAATGGACAGAAGTATTTTTCCTAAAAACGAGACAACAAACAAGGTTATCATTACTAACATACCTTTAAAAAGGTTAGATCTTCATACAATTTCAATCTTACACATAGCCTCCTTAGTCAAGAGATTACATGAACATTATATTGTTTACTGTTTTAAGTTGCCTTTATAAAGCCTTTTGTCATGAATGTTGAAAAGGTAAACAAATACAAGCCATGGAAAGAGGAGCCATTCTGATGCAATACCCCCTACCCAAGTTTGCATATGCACCCCCTACCCAAGTTTGCATATGCACCCCCTACCAAGTCTGCATATGCACCCCTTCCCAAGTTTGCATATGCAACCCCTTTTTGGGAAAGCAAATGCAAAAATATTAAAACTATGGCTTATATATTAGACCCCTTACCCCCTATGCAAATCCCTTACCCCTACCCCCACATTCTGTGCTCTCAAGTACAAAAATCTTCACTCTTCAGTTGGAATGGTGTGGTAAACTTGAGGTGACAACACATTACAACTAAATTCCTACATGATATCACAAAATTCTGCGACCTTCACAGTCTATTTGTAGAGTTGCAGTTTAAGTTCATACACTGTGGTGAAACTAAATACCGGTAAAACATTTGAGCTGGAGAAGTTTTGGCAAACCAAACAGACAAACAACTTAATTCACAACTATCACGCTTTCATTACAAGAATGTCCAGACCAAACTGATCTTTTATGATTAATCAATAAAAACTTTTAAGCCCTTTGGTGATATTTTCATATAACAATGCCTATGTACAGTTGTCAAGATATTATTTATAGAAGTTAACCCATTTTCTACCAAAAGTGAACTTGAGGTAAGCATTTATGATGTCACAGGCTCACATAAACAATCAATGTTTAGTTCTTCTTTGTATTTGAACTAACTGTTCAACTTTCAATAGCATATGGTTGCTAGGTTAGCGAAAGATGTATGAAGCTTACTAACTTCCAATGTCACAGATTTAATAACAGTATGAATTCATCAGATTTTTGAAATATAAAACCCAATGACTTTAAAGGGAGAAAGCAGTCGCTGTAGGTTTATTTCAAAAATCTGCTAAATCTGACAGATCTCCTCTGATTTGCTCACAAGTATCTTTCATTATTTTTCTGTCAAAAGACATTGAGTATTAAAAGTAAACCAAGAAGTTATTCTGCCTGAATTAAATAAGTAACAAAAATATTATCACATGATTGATAGGAGCCATTCCTGAATTAGGATGACAGGGTACATTAATTCAAATTGGGAGGACTGCATTTTCCCTTTAAAGCAAACCATGTATTAGCAGCTATTACATGATACCTAATTCTTTCAAGTTTACTTTGGGTAGAAGAAGTGATGGCAACTTCCAACTTAGGTCTGGAATATTCTTTTTAAGGGCATAAGCAGTTGTCCCAAACCTTCTTTGAAAAAAACAGCTAAATCTCACAAATACCCTTTCATTTCCCTTCAAGTATTCTTCATGACACTTCAGAACATAAATATTGCATATTCAAGATAAACCAAGAAGTTACTCTGTGTGAATTTCACAATTCAGTGTGATAAATATTGTCACATGATTTTGCAGAGCCATTCATGAAATAGGATACCCAGGTACACTAATCCAAACTGGGGGTGACTGTATTTTCCCTTTAAAGGAAAAATACAGCATATAAACTGATAACAACAAAACAAAAAGAGAGAAAAGCTCAGACACCAACAAAAATTCAGAAAAAAGCTCACAATGTCTGAAAACTTTCTCCATAAACAAAAAAAACAAAAACAAAAACAAAAAAAAAAACACAACTTCAACATTCCCAAGATAAAAAGCTTGAGAAATAATGAACACTAGCTCCAAGATTAATAAAAAATAAGTCTTGAAATCCCTGAATAAGTTTTTAAGACAAAGTAATTCATACTGAACTACACAAAATTATACCATCTTCAATTAAATGATCAATACTTTCATTACATTGAATGGTATATTTAGTATTATCTTGTTGACCTGACCTTAACTGACCCAACCTGACCTAGAAATATGACCAGTATTGATGAAGAAGTGAGTTGAATTCCACTAATCTGACAATGCAACATTAATGAGTTCTGACAGACAAAAACTTAAATTGAATAGGAAACATAAAATGAATATGAAATGTTTCTTTTGATTTAAATGGTTCAAGGTCATAAGATGCCTCCTTGAAAACATTATTTAATGCACACTATACAGTAAAATAAATTCAAGAATTGTCATCACCATGATAAAATAAACTATTTTTCAGAATATATACACTAATACAATTCAGGAAAACAAAACAATCAACTCGATAAAATCTATAACAGTTCACAACTGCTTCAAGGATGTAAATTAACTAATGATGATTTAAAGGGATTTGCCAGTGACAAAAATCAATGACTTCAAAAAATGCAGAAAATTTTTCTCTTCTAGGAGATGAAAACCACATCTCAACAGCTTGTAGCATTTGGAAGATACTAATTTTCAAAGAAATGCATTTTTTTCTCAAGATAAAGTGCATTATGGGAAATCTGTGATGTCATCACAGCACATTAATTTGACAAAGCATTGAATTTTTTTATGATATTGACACTGTTGTTGGGAATATTTAGCAATTTTGCTTGTTATGCCGTACATATGGTGTAGATTAATGCTAAACCAACTGTACATGGAAAGATATTCAAACATTCCAACAGTATCAAATTTCAAGGACAACAGGACTTTCAATTATAAAGGAAAACAAAAGAAAGTGAGGCAATGTGCCCACTTTACATAACATTCTGTGACCTTAATGATAACTGGAGGTATTTTTTGACAAAAATAGGTAGTCTTTTATATCATATATCTCGAGTTTATAGGAAAAGAGTATTGCTACGGGGTTTAGAGGGTATGAACTGTAATTTTTTCTCTTTTACATGTGACCCTTGTGAAAAGCCACTGGAAAATGCCTTTTAATGATGAAAGTGACACACTGTTCACAGTGACCAGCATTCCACTTTGAAAACACATAAACTTAGACCAACACCCTTAGACCAAGTCCAGGGGTTTTCAACATAACATGGAGTATGCTGACCCTAAGTGGTATGCATGACCTTTTTAGGGGGTACACAGAGCATCCTTACCAAACATGCTGTTAGATGATATACTAAGCCCTTTACACTAAGTTACAGCCAACTTCCTCTAAACCAACAATGTAATCCTCACCTGACAAAGTTGTATACACCATTACAATAAAATTGGTAACCTACATTATATTTCTTTCTCTCTGCCTTTGGTTACACACTATGTATAGCATATAATCCAGAGGTTAGCTGATGATCAAAAGTTGAAACCCCTCCCTCAGTTTCCTTTCGACCAGTGACTCTCATAAGCAGTCCTCCAAGTCCTCTATATCAAGTGGATTTAATTTTACTTTATCCAAAACAACAACCTTTGACTAACAAATAAAAAGAAAAAAAATAACAGAGTTGGGTAAAGTACAAAATTCCATTTTGACATGAAATTTAAATGATGCATTTTGAAGTCACTACTTTATCCCTTTCATTTTGCTTTCCTGAACTAGGACCATGTTAAAGTCTAGTTCACTTCCTATCGAGTTTCTGAAATGCTACCCTTCTTTCTTAGCTTAATATTGTAACACAGGAAGTTAGAGCAAATTGTAGCAACATCACAGAGCCTAATGTCTGCCTAATATTTGTGACATTCTTGCATACATCTAAGAATATTACACCTCAATTTATCAGAGGATAACCTAGAAATATAAGCCTGTCTTCAAAATGGGATGGCTTGACATAGGAGCCTCCATCAGATACCACCAGAAAAATGCCTTAAAAGGAGCTTTACTTGCAAATGAATTAGGAAGGTATTTCCAAGGTGAAGAATGGTCTGCCTATAAGCTGATCAAAGGTTTTGATCCTGTTCAGTTTGGGTATTATGGTGGTAATCTTTGCAGGAAAAATGTCAAAATGGAATAATTTTTATATTGTCAATTGCAAACAATGCTCATGTAAAATGATCTTTCTTCGATGACTTTCTTAAGAGTTGCTTACACTGTTACAGCATGGAGGTTGCTCTTGTAAAATAGGCTTTGAAAGTACTCTGGATTAGTAGCTGGAGCTAGGAGAGCCAAACACGCAATTAATCCAAATACCAGCAGAGCCCAGATTATTGCACGTTGAGTTGGAGGATATAAATGAATCTGCTCAAACGCAGGAAAGCCCATGACATTGCAGAATGCATGCGAGAGGAACGGCCCAATTAGATGACCTGAAAAACATGAAAAATGTTGTATATGGTAGATGTTCCACTTTGAAAAAGTATTAATTAAATAAATCAATAGTCTCAAAATTGTTTGCAAGCAATTCTGCAGATGGATTAAACTCTGTTGCATCACACCTTGTAAATCAATAACTCTGCAATTTAAATGCAAAAAATTACACGTGTATAGCATGAATGTAAAAATAAACTTTCCTATGTTTATAAGTGTTTCTGTCAGCCAACACAGCACTTCCACTAATCAATTTCAAATAATAATTTGTTTCCTGAGAGCATTCCATAGAAATATAATGTGTGTAAAAGCATGAGAAGTCTGACAATACTAACAGGTGTTGGCTTCCAATAACACTTGATGTGATTACCTGTAACTGGGAATAACTGTATTTGCCTTCAAACAGCAAAATACCACAACAGTTCCAAGGCTAATTTGCTATACACTGGATGAGTGCATAACAGTTCCTACATACGGAGAAATGGCTATTTCTAGGAAGTACTGACTCCATGCATGGGGGGACAAAGGTCATCAGGACATGGGTCCCGACTCTTTCAGAAATTTAACAACACACACACAGACGGTATTTACTTTTCATTAAGTGTAATGATACTTTGGAATATAGCAATATTTTCCTCTCACCCACCCCCTCACCACTTTACTAGAAATACTGATCTTCCATTGCCATAGAATGTAAAGGCCTCAAACGGCCATGGAAGGCCAAATTCTTCGCTGAAGGTAGCAGAAAGATGATACAGTCTGCGTATCACAAATGGCAATGCAGGATGTGAAGGTTGCATTCAGTGGTATGTTAAGTGACAAATTCCTCACTAGTCTGATGTATGGGTGTTGTGTTCCCACAACCCCTCCAAGTAGTTGTATTATCATCATCCACAAATCATATCACACCTGTGCCCTGTTTCATAAAGGGTTAAAATGAATCTTAAGTTTGATTTCATTAAGACAATTGCATGGCAGATCAAATTTATGATCGATCATAACTCTTTATGAAACAGGGCCCCGTTCTGTGTCATTGCACTTCAAGAAAGAATGAGTATAATAGATCATATTTATGGGAATTTTTGCTTTGAAGGAGCTAATGTTTCACAAGGGAATGAGTCATTTTTGTCATACACCTTGGACAATTTCATCAACCAAAGTACACTTCAGTATACCACATGGAAAGAATACAGAGTGATGTTCCCCCTCTACACCCCCCTCCCCCACCCTTTTTCAAGAGATGCTGGATCAGCCATTGACATACTGAATAATGTCAAGACATTATGACAGCCTACAATGTATGTTTTAATCAAGTCATAACTTGAGTCAGAATTCCCAAAACTACCAAAAATTATTAATTCCAGAGATGTTTCCCTATCAAAATAACAAAGTGGTGCACGTTAAGTCAATGGGCTTGGCAAGAGTCACTAAATTAGCTGCAGTTGACATCAGCGGCGTAGCTACGGGAGGCCTAGGCCCCCCCAGATATTCGTCAGGCCCCCCCAGATTTTTTGAGTCCGTGAACAAATACAGCACCATTTTGCATCTAGACACCACTGAAAACCGGAAAAATTTCCAAAGGGAAGGGGACACCCTTAGACCCCTACATCAGGACAGTGATCTATGTCCTACTTGCTAGAAAATAAATATGGTAACCCTAGGTTGGAGACAAATGGTATGATCTAGGGGATGTGTAATTGAGTAGTGAACATGTAGCCTATGGACAGGGTGATGGACAAATCTAACAGAGATACACTAGAAGGTGAATATGGGAGAATTGCAGGCAAAATAAAGGAGAAGGGATGCATAATTCAGTATGATTCTTGTATTATCTCAGCTCAATATGATATCCACGGCCGTACACAGCGGGGGGCGGGCAATTACCCCCAGAAATTTTCAAAGCGCACCGTTTCCAAGTTTGAGAATGTACAGAGAAAACGCAGTAAAAATATAAGAAATAGCTGTGATCGTAATGATAGAACTTAAACAATTTCAAATAGGCAGATCAATATTTTCATGCCTATATCTGTACACATCACCAATCATTTACAGCTCTATTAGGATGTAGTTCTAGCCTACTTTTCTAAAATTCTCGCACTACACGCGATTATGCATAGTTACAATGTTGGTGTTGTTGCTATAGGTAGCTTCAATCATCAATGGCTTAAAAACGTTTTTAAACCGTGCCAGTTTGGTCATGAAAAAAGTTTCATAACCAATAACACACCCTCCCCTCCCATAAACCCTTCCCACAACGGAGTTCAATGGCTGAAGTCATGCTTCACATCATATCCACCACGCTCTCAAAAATGACTTTTGCCGCACCTATTCACAACTACTTTTCGTTTTCCTTTTAAAGCTGAAATCCCTCAAATATTGCACCATTTGATATCTATACGTCCTCCTGAAATTACAAATTTTCGCCAAGGGGGAGGGAGACACCCGTTCCCTTTAGTCCCCTCCCCCAGGCCACAGATCAGTAATACCCACTTTTTGCACCGTAGGAAAAAAGTGTTTGTGCGGCCTTGTGTATTACCATTTTTCATGGATTGATTTTTTCCCATTATTTGAGAAACGACAGATATGAGATTCGCATTTCAAGGCTGGGTACATGCAGTTTAAAACACGTGGGAAGTGCCGTTTCCGGCCATCTGGAGGGTTTGTAAAGCCAAAAATTTTCTTGAATGCTCCGCGCCAACTGATGGTGGCGCTCCGCTTAGATAGTCTTGACAAGCCTGACCCTCGGCGGTGTCGGCCCCCCCATTTGTTTCCTAGGCCCCCCTAAAAATTTCATCCTAGCTACGCCCCTGGTTGACATGACTTGCTGCAATTAGAATGACTTGGCTACACCCCTGCCACCATGCTAAACTATTCTCTAATAAAAACAAATAGATACTTTTAACCCTGCAGTTCTCAACTGTTTGAGGCAGAGTTTGCCATATTGGCATTTTAACTGCCAAAAACACTTACTTTGGCATTTTTGAGATGCTGTTGGCACGCAACATTTCCAAATATTTGCCAAATAGCATTTTGGTGTTACACTGATGCTACAATTGACCATCAATTTTACTTATAAAGGCATGTTTCTTCACAGTTTCCCCCAGGGAACTGCCATGAGATGCATAATTTATTGCTCAAAACCCACACCTGCATAACCGAGGTAAAACTTGAAAAATTCATCAGGCAAAGTATGATTCACTACTAAATACCCAAGGACAAAATAGGGCTGGGGTGATGCTCTACAAAGCTCACATCCTCCCTTCCCCCCTTTTCTTTAAAGAAATGCTTGATCCATTAAAAATGGTTCTTGCATTTTATTACTGATGTATATTATCACCCCTATTCATAAGTGTATGGGACTGCTTTAAACAGTTATTGTGGGAATGAGCTTTTTGCCCAAAATTTTGATGTAAATGTGGAGTAAGTATGTCTGGAAATAGCATGTATTTTGCCAGAAAACTTCGAATGTCCTAACCAATTTGGGGGCTGCAGCACCACACCCTTCACCCTTGCCAACCCCACCCCCAGCCTTGTGTGCCTCTGTACCTGTTCTGTGTTACTGCACCCCTTATAGAGCATCTGCAAAGCAAGATTCAATTTGAAAACACATTTACCATCTATATCAACTTAATAACACCATCAAATTAAACTAGCTTCATTTATTAAAATTGGACTTTTTTTTCATATGTGCTGATATTTTACATGGGAAAGAGTCGTTGTTTGTCATTCAACACGGAAATATCAATCAATGTAACCTCTGGTGATTAAAGTATACCTTACAGGGTAACATGCTCCAAAGGATGAGAAATGTCTACCTTCGATATTTGCCTCAATAAAGACACATTCACAATTCACTTGTACTTTTCATAAACAACTTCCGTTTGCATCAAGCAATTATATGATACTTTACCTTCAAAAACATTTTTACGAATTGCCAAGAGGGGATATGAATTACAAATCCTGGCAGTGCATGGAAAGAAAGTCTATTTTACGATAAAGACGGGGTTTTTTATTCTTTTTAAATTACTTTGAAATGTCATCCACTGCATTAAAATTTCCTGGGACCAAAATAGGATAGAAAGATGACTTCAAAACCTTTTGAAACGTCAACCTTTAGTCATACTTCTTACAAATAACATGATAAAATTCTTATATTTTATGGCTGTAAATACATTCTCTAATTAAGAAATTATTCCGTCTACGCTGTGGCAAATCTTTCATAATCCTGCAGCAGGATACAGATTAATATCATGTCTGCTTAGCAAAAAGGGCATAAAAATTTTATGTTCAAATGTAAAATGGTTTCACATAAATTTTGTCAGGCCTTTTTTTAGAAAATAAACAATAAAATGGTAAGGATCCATCTTTTCAATTTTTTCATACAGCTTGGTTACCATGGAACTTTCACAGTAATCTTTCGATACCTATTATGTTCATCTGTCAGACCAATGACACACCAGTGCTGTTCAAATTTTCATGCAGCTTCAAAGTACCATTTATACTAAAAATAAAAAACCTCACGGCCAATAAATGTCTTCTGCTTTTTTTGTAATGTTATCAAAAACAGAGAGGATTTTTGAAGACATTTCAATGACTACATCCACGACTTTTGGTTATTTGCTGGCATCGTCTTGAAACCATTTATTTATCCTAATTCAAAGGTAATGTAACGTGGAAGGAATTTTCATCTACCATAAAAAATACATTCCAGGAAGTAAACAGATGCGTATAAAGGACATACAGCCCATTCTTTAAAACTACACACAGACAAGTCATGTGACACATTTATAAATTGATCAAAAGTGATCATTACTGATCAAAATTGATCAATTCTTAATTGATCAAAAGAAATGAAACCATTTGCAAACCAACAATTTCAAGAAAACAGAGAAACCAACCTGTTCTTATAAATAGGAAAGCAGAATAGGCACCAAAAATGGATGTATAGAAAAATTGAAATACTGCAAGAAAAAAGGAAAAGTAAAACATTAGGCTCTGAAATAACAGAGAAAAGATCATTTAGCCTGCAAAGACAGCTGGCAGAATGCATTAAGTGCAGTTGCTTACCAAATGTTAAGAGCAAAATTATTTCCATTGTGCAGACTAGGTTACTATGCCACTAAACTTAAGTGTACTCATTCACAGAACTATTTCCAGTTTTTGCCAATTTGCTATCAAGGCTCATGTGTATTTCCCAAAGAAAAATTGCAGTTTTCAATGACTAAGTCATAAAATGTTAATAACACAGTTTTCGAAAAGCAAAAAAAAAAAAAAAAAATTAGGCAAATGCATTTAATTAGGAAACTAAATATCAACAAGAGATTTGAAAAAAAAAAGTTTTGGGCTTACAGCCTGTAGGACTTTTCCAAGGCAGACAACTGCAATCATTGCACTGCACCTTTAATTTTGACTGCCTAGATATTGGCACATTAAAAATGCAAATATTAAAACATTAATCTGAAAATTTTATGACTTTTTTTAGATTTTTTTAATTACTGCAGAATTCTGCTTCTCCTACATTTCTGACAACAGTGAAGACTCCTTTCATGGACTAAACATTGATTAGTTGGTTTAGAATTTCAAACAGATGAATTTGAAATTGGAAAGAGATGACAGGTCTGAAAATTTTCCAACATTAGCGTGAGGCAATTGATTCTCATAATTTTCCTATCAAGCAGGAAAATAGATCATGGTTTTGAAATTATAAAACTGCCATATTTGTAAAAAATATTCCAGGTGCACATCAAGAGGATTCTCATGAAAACAGAGACATAAATATTTGATAACATATCTTCAAAACTTGGATAAACATAACCTTTGTTTAAACACACATAATGTAATGTAACTCAATGTAACTCTTACAACTGTAACTTTGTTACTCAATGTTATGGGTTATGCTTAAATAGCCAGACTGTCAGGTTCTCAAATGTTATAAAATGCTTTGTAAAACCAGAAACCAAAAGGCTTAGTGATTCCTTGCCTCTGAAAATATTTTTTGAGTACTTCTTTCACTTTCCAGAATTTCAAATTGACACAATTTGAGCACCAAGTGCTCCCCAAGGAAAGTCCTGCTAGCTACCTCTCACTGCAGGCAGTTTAAAACCTGAAACTTCCACCCAACAGAGTAACAACCCTGAACTGAGGCAAGACTTAATAAGAAGCCATCAGAGAGTCTTGCAATAGAGAGAGCAAGAAATGACTTAAATGGCTTCAACAAAGTTGAGCAGCTTCAACAAAACTGGCCTGCACAAGGGGGCTTCAGAAGAGGAGTGCAACCAACTTCATCATCTATGTAACTGATTTTGATGGCATAGAATATACCCTGTTAAATGGGAGGAAAGGCACCTATAAGATCTATCAAGGTTACCTTTCATGAAATATCATATTTATGAAGTTTACACCATTGACCTCAGGTGACCCCAAAATGACCTTTGACCCCCATAAAGCAAGCAATATAGTTCTTTTACTTAATATGGGGACATGCTAAGTATGAGCTGCACCATTGTTATCCCTATCAAAATTTCATGTTTGTAGTAGTTTTAACCACTTGACCTCCAATGAGCTTGGATAAACTTTGACCTGCATCAAACACAATAGGGTTCATTTACTTACAATAATGCATCCACATGCTAGTTATGATAACCATGTATGGTTCCTATGTTGAGCAACAACATTAACAGGGTTTTCAGTTTTTGACCTCTGGTGACCTCTGACCTCCTCCCACAACAATAGAATTCTTCCTCTCAATATGACAAACCTAGGTCAAGTATGAAAGGTATTCATCATTACCATGTGAAGCTACAGCATTTAACTACCTTAAGATATCATATTTGCAATGTTTTTGAACTCTGACCTCTGTGACCTCATATGAACTTTGCTCTCCACCAAAAATATTTATTTGTCCCAATATGATTAATTTATACAGTTAAGTATGAAAAGTAGCTACCATTCCTATCTTGAGATTTTGTGTTTATGAGGATTTCAGTTTTTGACCTATGGACACCTCATATGAACTCTGACCTATAACAGAAACAACAGTGTCCTTTCTCTCAATATGATAAATCCATATAACAAATATGGAAAGTGTCCACCATTCCTGTTTGAGATATTGTGTTTGCAAGCAATTCCAAGATTTTTAAAGCTTCTCCTCTGGTGACCTCAGGTAACCTTTGACCTCTACCAAAAACAATATGACTGGATTAACCTTCTGACTGCAACGCATCCACACGCCAAGTATGAAAAGTATTCATACTTCCTTCCTTGAGATATCATGTTTACAATGTTTTTGGTTTTTACCTCTTGTGACCTGACATCACCTTTGACCTCACCAAAATCATAGGTTCTCCCTCTAAAGATAAATCCATACACCAGGTACTAAAAGTATCCATCATTCCTATCTTGATATGTCATGTTTACAAACAAAGCATTACATACAAACATACTCAGATACATTGCAAGGAATCAACCAGAATGCAAAAATGCATTGTGGTTTCGATGAATCATACATACCTACAGTATCATGGAATTACAGCAGTATGAAATGACTGCAAACCTTTTTAAGGCCGGACCCCCGATGACCCCAAATGACCTTTGACCTCCACCAAAAGTGATAGGGTTCTTCCTCTCACCAGTAGGCATCTACATACTAAGCATGAAATTTATCCAAGCTTCCTGTGTCAAGATATCATATTACCAGGGTTTTCAGGGTTTGACCCCCAGTGACTCCAGATGACCTTTGACCTCCACCAAAAACAACAGCATTCTTTGCCTTACCATAACTCATCTACATACTATGTACAAAATTTATCTATGCTTCCTACATCAAGATATCGTGTTAACAAGGTCTTCAGAGTTTGACCCTGGTGACCCCAAATGACCTTTGACCTCCACCAAAAACAGTAGGGTTCTTCCTCTTCCCATAATGCATCTACATACTAAGTATGAAATTCATCCAAGCTTTTTACCTTGAGATATTGTGCTAACAAGGTTTTCAGAGTTTGACCCCCAGTGACCCCAGATGACCTTTGATCTCCACCAAAAACAATAGGGTTCTTCCTCTTCCCATAATGCATCTACATACTACGTATGAAATTCATCCAAGCTTTGTACCTTGAGATATTGTGCTAACAAGGTTTTCAGAGTTTGATCCCCAGTGACCCCAGATGACCTTTGACCTCTACCAAAAACAATAGGGTTGTTCCTCTTCCCATAATGCATCTACATACTAAGTATGAAATTTATCCAAGCTTTCTAACTTGAGATATTGTGCTAACAATTTTTTCAGAGTTTGACTCCTGATGACCCCAAATGACCTTTGACCTATACTAAAATCAATAAGGTTCTTCCTCTTTATATAACACATCTACGTACTACGTATAAAATTTATCCAAGCTTCCTAACTCGAGATATCGTGTTAACAAGGTTTTCAGTGTTTGACCCCCGATGACCCCAAATGACCTTTGACCTATACTAAAATCAATAAGGTTCTTTCTCTTCCTATAACACATCTACAAAGTATGTATGAAATTTATCCAAGCTTCCTACCTTGAGATATTGTGTTAACAAGGTTTTCAGAGTTTGACCCCTGGTGACCCCAGATGACCTTTGATCTCCACCAAAAACAATAGGGTTCTTCCCCTTTCCATAATGCATCTACCCTACTACGTATGAAATTCATCCAAGCTTTCTAACTTGAGATATTGTGTTAACAAGGTTTTCAGAGTTTGATCCCCAGTGACCCCAGATGACCTTTGACCTCTACCAAAAACAATAGGGTTGTTCCTCTTCCCATAATGCATCTACATACTAAGTATGAAATTTATCCAAGCTTTCTAACTTGAGATATTGTGCTAACAATTTTTTCAGAGTTTGACCCCTGATGACCCCAAATGACCTTTGACCTATACTAAAATCAATAAGGTTCTTCCTCTTTATATAACACATCTACGTACTAAGTATAAAATTTATCCAAGCTTCCTAAATTGAGATATCGCGTTAACAAGGTTTTCAGTGTTTGACCCCCGATGACCCCAAATGACCTTTGACCTATACTAAAATCAATAAAGTTCTTTCTCTTCCTATAACACATCTACAAAGTATGTATGAAATTTATCCAAGCTTCCTACCTTGAGATATCGTGTTAACAAGGTTTTCAGAGTTTGACCCCTGGTGACCCCAGATGACCTTTGACCTCTACCAAAAACAATAGGGTTCTTCCCCTTTCCATAACACATCTACCCTACTACGTATGAAATTCATCCAAGCTTTCTAACTTGAGATATTGTGTTAACAAGGTTTTCAGAGTTTGACCCCTGGTGACCCCAGATGACCTTCGACCCCCACCAAAAACAATAGGGTTCTTCCTCTCAATATGGGGCATCTATGTACCAAGTTTGAGAACTGTCAGAGTTTCCCTTCTTGAGATATCGTGTTAACGAGCAAGTGTCACAAACACACATGCACACTTACACACACACACCCGCACACCCATACACACGCCAGCACAGTTGCATAGGTTTCTCTTATCATCGAAACCAAAAAGCAGATTGTTTCCAAAATCTGTTGCTTCTCAAAACTGGAAGTATTCTATATAACCAAGAGCTGGACACCAAAAGTATATTTTGAGAGCCAGTTATGGCAAACTTAGCACAAAATTTGTGGAAATGAAAATTAAAGCACATAGTATCTACAATTCTTTATGTCTGGAAAATTTACATACATATCATCACCTATTTCCCATCAGGCAATGCGCCTCAGAAAGTGAATATTTTTGGATTGTGTTTCCCACAAGCATTATGCTTTTGAACTTTGGTTTTCACCCATAAAAAGGAAATAAACTGTTGTAAAACAAGTTTACCCTGTCGCTTAACCATACTTTTATGTCAGTGGGCATGTGCCCATGTAGCTTTTGACAAAACTCCTTCATCTAAAGTTCTTCTAAAATGTAAAGCTTATGATAGTTTTTGACAAACGGAAATGGCGTTATCCCATCTGACATGACAACGATCTCCTTAAGTCCATCAAGCTCCATTCTCTGTCTCATTTCAATTTATTATCACAAAAGTAATGCTGGACACTAGCAATACTATTACCTTGTGTTTCTACAACCCAGACAGATAAACCCAGAAAAATTTCTCTCAGACAGACAAATTCTACAACCCAGACAGATACCCAGAAAAATTTCTCTCAGACGGTTTTTACAAATAATACAAATCGAGGGTCTCCATAGCTTAAGCTGTCTCAAACTGTAGAGTAAGCCTTCCAATTAAAGTGAAAAAGAAGGCAAATTACACCTGCTGAAAGAAAAATGCTCATTCCAAACAGCTTGAGCCATCCTTTGTTAGTTGCCAAATGCAAGAGATTTTTCTTCTCTTTGTTCATTCTACAGTTGAAAGGAATTTTTAATTACAGCAGAAGAAAGAAATTTTGCTACGTTCCTGTATGAAAGAGAAAAATTCACTAAACCTAGGAGCCTTCCACGATTTTTAAACATGCTAAAACTAATGGTTTGTTTTCCTTTATTGCTTTTTTAGGCGAATGTAATGAAAGATTTAACTTACTTGCAGGGAGCCAAATGGCTTCATCTTTTCTAAGTCTGAATCTAAGTTTTTCTGATACATGATGAATATGTGCTGTTGAAGAGAAACAAGATAAATTAGCCGTACATTCAAGACAAAATTAAGAAACCTGAGTTGGCAATAAAAACAATGGTAACTGTGCATCACTGTCCATGGTGTCCTACCATCCCTATAGTTGAGCACTCTAACAGAGCTGGGCATAACATTGTCCTGAAGAGTGTTACAGTGTTTGATCTAGACATGAACTGATTCACTCAGAAGTGAGGGAGGCCATAGACATTGCCAGGACAGTTAGTGCTCTACATAGAGACAGACTGCGATATGCTCTACAAAGCGCACATAAATCCTTCTGTGACAGTCACATGGTTGTATCAAGCCTTTTGGCATGTCTCCAACACTCAAATAATCTTCAGTAGGGCTCAAACTCTACAGTCTACCAACAGGTATGTATAGTTTTGTGAGAAGATCAAAGCTTTTCAAAGTTTTTCAGACCTCCAAGTTTTATATTGTTCACAGTCATCTTGCATGTGAAGAGACAAAAAGTGACAACACTGACATAGATTTTGCTAGATTAGTGACAGGGGGGCAGGGAGGAAAGGTGAGGGGTTGGTGGTAACTGATCCTGGATACCACCAAATTGGTACAATTTTGCTACACATTATTAAGTGTCAGTAATTTATAATTGAATCTAGCACCATAATAAGTGGCAGTATTCAGGCAAAAATAACCTCACTCCCTCTCCTTCCCTACCCCCTAAAAAAGAAGCTTAATCTTCTCACCACATGTTTGATGGAGGGTTATAGCCTCCCCCCACTTTCTATGCCTATGAGGCAGCATATTACCACCATGGACTTATACCATCTCACACTCTCTAAAACCCAGGGGAAACTCTGCATCCATCATACAGTGGGCAAAGTAGAAGAGTAGCACAATACAGAATTTAATAAGAGTTCAACAGTGGATCCAAAATTGAAACAGAAAAGACAAAGACTCTTCCTTTCCTTTGTAAAATACCCTCCATTCTTGTAAAACTTTTAAATCAAACGAATAGATTGTAAACCCCCAAACTTACCTGTATACAGGGAGTCTACAAACTCTACTTACCTCATCAATCACATGTGTGAGCAATCCCATCTACTGCAGACCTAGTTTCTGTATACCTTTTTTCTCCTTTTCATGCCTTATTGGATGCTCATTTCCTTTCGATTTCTTCTACACTTTTTGTCACCTTTTTGGACCCTGACTAATTCCACGGTAGATGGGATTCTTCACTGCATAACAGACAAGGTCAGTAGGTGTGAAACAGCTTGGGAATGTCTAAGAGGCCAATCTGGGAGTAATTTTAAGTTTGACAGAGCTCTTAAGACTCACCTACACCAAAGAAAAGTGGACATACAAATATACTAGTAGTGGGGCCAAGGCACGGCATCAATAAAGGCAGCATGCAAGCTCTGAATACAAACTCTTCTGTGAAGGGTGCCTGTTGAAAAATAGGAGATAAGAGTACAAAATCAGTTTTCATCATAGGGAAGGGACATTGCTCTGAAATTGTGGTTTGCATACACATGAGTTGAGTGTTACCACCTATTTGAGCTTGATTGACTTATGCTTCAAATTCAAACACTTACTTCATTTTACTAGCTTTAAGTTAATTCTCTTCCATCTTGTTTCATTCATCTCTGGGGTACAAATAACCACTTAAGGTAGCACGCCCCCATTACAGTTCTATTAATGCATCCATTTGTTCACCTTCACAAATAACACCAATAAGAGACATTGGAATAACTTTTGTGATATGTTACTGAATAGGATAGGGTCTTTTGTCAGTTTGATATGATTTTCATATGATTTGAAGATGAAGTATCTCTGGTAGCAAAATGGGGTCAATTAAAGCAATTTTGGGGAAATTATGGGCTTAGAAGCTGGTGGTCATATATAAGGCTTTGACTGAGTATTAAAAAAGGCTCTGGGTAAAGGTACGGCAGCTTTGAGCTCTGCTAGCAGAAAACCTTCACGGTCATGGTATGGTAAATTGAAATTGCCATGAATGGCCAACTTGTCAGCTTTCTTGTGAGGGGTGGCGAAAACTGCTACAAGGTTTTAGCGGCCACTTTTATACTTTTTCAAATTAGTGTGTAAGTCAATGGAGGATTTATTGGAGGTATGCTACCTTAAAACTTATTTCTGATATGCAATCTTTAGGAAAGCGTTTTTTAAGTATGCTTTCAAGTTTCAACATGTAAAATTTATCATTATCTTTGCGAGGGACAAGAAGTGGAACAAACCACAAAATCTCACTCACAAAGTGAACATGAAATGTCAGTATTATGTCACAACTTCAGATTGGAGTAAAACTAAACCTCTACACACACAGCCTTACATCACACTCAAGTATCTCAGCAGTTTGCATCGCACTATCTATACCATTCGCGGATCCAGCGGGGGCAACTAGGGTCAACTGCCCCCCTATGACCAGTCTAGCGCCCCTCAATACAAGAAAAATGCGCCCCCTGCATCCTAAAAGTTAAGTAAAAACTGCCCGAAAAGTAAAAAAAAAAAGGTCCCCAGAATTTCGAACCGTATAGCTATATATAACTATGGCAATGGGAGTTGGTCTCCGAAATGTAGTCGGTCAAATTCAAGAGTATGCGGCCCCTGCATGATGTTGGCGCCCCCCCTTTTCAAACTGCCCCCCTTCAGCTAGGGGCTGGATCCGCCCTTGATCTATACCTTCCTATTGAGGTGGTTAACTTTGAGGTAACACTGGTTTGTTTTTGTTTAGAGCTGTAATTTGTCTAAACCACTTCAATGTCACTTACATTTGTTGGAACCTTTTGTAATGGGCAAATATTCAAATAATGATATCCCAAATGCGATTGGAAGATAACGACTAGTTTTTGGCGGTATTTGAACAAGCTTTTATTGCTTTTTCTTATGATAATAATGAGATGCGATGGCTTCTTTCTTAAACTTTCACACTACTTCTGACAGGCTTGACAACTCTCACAGACTTTGTGTGACACCACCGAATTATATCCATCTCACAGAATTTCATCCCAGCCATGTGCAAAAATTTAAAAACTTGTTACCTGTGTAAATTGAGTATAAAAGATGTACATACAGCTTTCCAGGCATATATCTTCTGGATTTTAACAAAAATTTTTCATTTTCACCAAACTTGTTGTTTGCAAGTATTTTTATGGTACTACTATTTTCCATGAAAATAACTGATCTTGGCTTTGAACCTTGTTTGTCATACAGATAGCAGGGCTTGAAATAACTGGTAGTACCGACAGCCATGGCTGTCAGGCCCTCACTGATGGCCATGGTGCCCCTCGGTTAATGTCCAATGAAATAATATAGACTGACAGCCAATTTGCCCATTTTGGCTGCGCCCTTTTCAAGCTTATTTCGAGTCTCGAGATAGAACACAAAAGTCTACAATATGAATATGACAAGTATTTATCAAAATTTTGTACCTTTACTCTTCAGAAGTGAAATTTATAATTAGAAGGAATTCACAAAATTAACTTTCCAAATGCCATTTCCTGTAATCCATGGGCATATTGTTACAAAAATATTTTTGATAACTTCCATAACAACCATTGTGCAGATATGCTTAGATAGTGTTACAGAATATGTTCACTCACAGTTGACAAGCCTACCTAATATTGTACTCCACAGGCCCGGATCCAAGGAGGGGCTTACCTGGGCTCAGCCCCCCCCCTTTTTTGTCACATCAACAGTAACAAATACGCGAACATTAGCAGAATGTTATTCGTTATTCGAGTATAACGTTATTCGAATTGTCTGGATCCACGCCTGCGCCAGATATCAAAACATACAACAGTTTAGGGCCTACAGTATACTAACAAAGTCTGCATTTATAAATGTCTATACAGGGCATCATCACCATTACCCAGACTACAGGTGATTCTTACCAACTCTTTTTGGTTTCCTGAAGGGAGTACCAAACTGCCCAAAACCTGACCTGGCAAAACAACTGTAGGCTCATACATTTCAGTCTCAACTGTGACTCTGATCAGTACACTTTTTCCCGCTCTGTACAGTACTTGCAGCTGATGACACTTTCTGACATATTTTTCTAATGCAGTCTGCAAACCGCTCTCATCGGCTACTGCCATTTGGGTCTGGTGTTGACAGTTCTTTAATGGTGATGAGCTGAACAAAAACCTTTGTTCGCTCTGCAGGTAAGTGGCCACTTACCAGTGTGCATTAGCTGTTGCTTTGCTTTTGGTGTGTTATTTCAGAAAGCTCTAATAGCAACAGATACATATTGCTTTTCAGAAAAGATTTGGTACATACAGAAGCAGCGAAGTACAGCAGTTTGGGGAAGGGATATACCTCAACTCAAATGTTGGCAGTTTAGGGAAGAAAGGTCCTTGGCAATCCTTATTTCACCAACCTTTCAGGAAACATTTTAGAACAATTTCAATACAGTCAGTTCAGAGAGTTTTACTCCTTCAATAGTAAGATCTCTACTTGATGCTCTTCTATGAAACTGTTCCCTCCCCTCACTGACTGTCCTTTCTTGTGGATCTCAGGATGGGTATGCATTCTAAGTGAAATGTAAATTCTGAAAATTGCCTTTAAAGCCAGAAATGGAAAGGAATGACTAAATTTGCAAAAAGAGTTAGTTAAATATGGTCATGGATTGCCTTACCACAATATAGTTCCTTAGCCACAGTATATGAGTTGTACTTGTGTACTTGCTATGCACCTTCCTGCTATATAAAGCTGTGGAAAAAAAATAAAGAGAAATTAATCCAATGTCAAAAGGAACTGAAAAACATTCTAGCCAAAAACATCTCCAAAAGTAATATGTTAGCCCTCACTTGCCCATATTTTTAGAGCCATACAGGGGGAAGGGGGAGGGAAGAACTCAAAGAGGGGGGTGGCTGGAATGAAGGGTGGGGTGAGTGTGATGGGTGGGTGGGTAAGAAAACTGTTAAAATAGAAACATCAAATCCTGCAACAAAGCATCCTCTGCTGTAATCTTGTACATTTAATGACAACTCAAATTAACTAGAAATCCATCTATGCATTGCAACACATTTACAAGGCTAACACAACTTTGGTGTGTTGTAAAAAGAGGTGGGGTGGGTACTCATTCAAATCCATCAACCCACCTCCCCCTCCCAGCAATTTCCCTGTACTGTGTTTTGCATCTTAACCAAAATTTTAGGGCACACATTCACCAAATATACGAAAAGTTTTGATTTGTGGACTTTTTCAATGTTCATGACTTCCATACCCAAACCAAATTTTGACAAAGAATTACGGTGTAACATGCCACTCATAAAACTCAGAGATCTTTCCCATTTCTCTATAATTCTCTGAGTATGAAACACATCTTATAAAAAAAACTTTTAACTGACTCACTTCTTGTCTTTTAAATTACGAAATAAAATGAGAGATTTATTTTGTCAGACACTTATCCCTTAATATAGCCGCCAGTCCTCAATTTTGCCAGCATTTAACTATGATATGCTTTTAGCCTTACCATTTATAACAGAGTTTCATCGAAAAATAAGTGTGAAAAACATTGGAAGGAAAGCATAATGCAATCAACCACTCTTTAATAACCACTTGTGAACAGAGTTCATGACAAACAAGTCCCCAGCATACTATGATTAATCTCGTTGTCACAATGGGTTGTTGCTAAATTACCCTTCAACCTGAATTGTAACTCAATCTTTAATTTGCCACATGTTAAAGCAACCAATCAGCTTGGCAACGGATCTTCAAACTTAAATGTCAAGTTACTTGAAATCAAACAAGGTTCCTTGTACAAAAAAACGTTGTAATGTATTCTTCACTTTTCAGGCAGTGAAATGTAACACCCCAGTGGTTATTCTAACAGCTTCTTAGAATTAACATGGAATTTGGTGATTACAGGGCTGGAATTGCAAGGTTGTGAATATTCTGAAAATGCTTTGGGCCCTGCTACACTAAAATGTTTGTAACAAAAAGAACACACCGCAGGACTGAAAGACTGCAGATGTTAAGGGTGGATTATACACTACTCTGTCAAAACAGCTTCTTTAGCTTTTCCTGGTATTTCTAAACTAAATGACTACCCCTCTATCCCCCCACCCATAAATGCTACAACAGTGTTTACACTTTACCCTACACATCGTTGGGGGATCCTCATACGCCTAATTCCCATCTTCCTGCTACTTAAGAAAGTAACTATCTGTGAGGAATTCCCACACTTTAACTGCTGCCTAAACTAGTCAGTTATTTTACTTACCCAACTAAAATGTAAGATAATCTATTAATCTTGTATCCCTTACAAAGAATTCCTGCACACACAAAAAAGTGGAAACTCCCTCTCTGATATTCTTTACTAATGAGAAAACACTGCAGTCACAGTAAGGGGCTGGCATTATTAAATAAACGTTTTGACATAGTACAGCTGTACTTAATGCATTTTAGTGAAAATTGCATTCATTTCCCCATGTGTTGTGCAACATACTAGCAGATAAAGTTATCATATTTTCAACCTTAAAGGGAAAATGCAGTTCCCCAATTTGAATTAGTTTACCCTGTCATCCTAATTCAGGAATGGCTCCTATCAATCATGTGACAATATTTTTGTTTCTTATTTGTATTAAAAATTCATGCAGAATTGCTCCTTGGTTTACCTTCAATATTCAATGTTTTTATACAGAAACATTATGACAGATAATTTTGAGCAAAAGAAGAGGAGGTCTGTAAGATTTAGCAGATTTTTGGAAATACACTTGGTGCGACTGCTTTCTCCCTTTAAGTAAACTCCAAGCAAGCACACACTACATCATAACCTAACATTCATTTTTTTAAACTTTACAACAGATTAAATTCTCCTCCACAATCCCATGCTTGGCTAATGTGAAAGCATCAGAGGCATGGGAATTTTGCAAACTTCACATTCCCCGTGGGAAAGTAATATCTAAATCTATTTCAAGGTCAAAAATATAGATTTAAAAACAAAGAAAACAAAGCACTGCTGATGAATGTGAGGAGATGACATCACTCCTGCTTACTTCAAGCCCACTTTAGGTTACAAATGTTCTCACTTCAAATACTTCCATAACTCACACAGGTGTAAATGAAAATTTCACCATAGATTTAGCTCCTCTTTTACATGTTACTATAGGTTGTTTCTTAAAACCTTCCATTATAAAACCTTTGAACCCACATTTCTCCATCTTGAAACATTTTCATATTTCAAAATTTTGAACATTTTAATCTAAAACACCTAACACAATACTGAAGGTCTGATTCTCTGACAGGTCAGAGAAGTTTGCATCATCCTTCATATCAGAGAGATGACTTAAAGTACGTTCATGTGATATGAATCATATAATCCTCTGATAATTATCATAACAAGATAAGATATCCCTTGATATCCCTTTCAAAAGTGCAGCACATGGCTGTTAACCTTGCTCTCCCTACATTTCTGTGTGAAGTCAATTCATTATGTTACCAGGTACAGAAATACAGTTGGTTTCATCTTCTTGAGATCGCAGCAACTCTAGAGTTGACTGACGACAAAATTCAAAAAGTTTGACTCTAGATGAACAACTTGCTAACAGTAAGGTATATGATGAATGACTGTTTGCTGTGGGGACATTTCACACTACACACCGATGTTTGTACAGGGACAGCAGAGCAGATGAAGTAAACTGTTTGAAATGAGTATACTGAAAGATTAAATCCACCAGGGGGTAAAGCTGAGCTGCTTAAAATGTCAAAGTATTTGACAAACCTGGAAAGATGAATAAAAATTTCCCAGGAATCATGCAAATTGACAAGATTTGTATACAGAGAAAGCAGTCAATTAACTGCTACTGTAGAAGTGTGAACAAAAATGGGTGGCTCAATTGTTTTACTACCATTCTTTTACAAAAATTTTTTGCGTTTCTTTTTTTTGAGAAAGGGATTGATAAATGACATTTGATGTCTTTGAAAGTGGTACAGAAAAGCCTCTTCATACTTTTGAGTATTTCTAGACTAGATCTTGACACCCTGAAGTCTGCTACTGTAGAAGTGTGAACAAAAATGGGTGGCTCAATTGTTTTACTACCATTCTTTTACAAAAAATTTTTTCCTTTCTCTTTTTTGAAAAAGGGTTTGATAAATAACATAAATTTCATGTCTTTGAAAGTGGTACAGAAAAGCCTCTTCATACTCGAGTATTTCTAGACTAGATCTTGACACCCTGAAGTCTTTGATACGAGATAGATATTATTCTTAGATTCATACGTATGTTTGGCATCTCATAATGTGATTTTGTCAGATACTGTATACTACTGTATGCTCTGCTTCAACATCACCTATAAATATTACAAACACGATCTTTCCACTAGCATTTTACTGAAGTGGGCTTTGATACAGTAATTACACAACTAATTAAAGGCCTCTTACAAAGGTCAGATATGACCATTTTTGCTTTTCCATCCTTGACATGAACAATTCATTTACAGCTCAGTTCAAGGACAGCATATCTGTAAAGTGTTATATTGCTCTCAGTTTCTCTATTACCTCAACTCCTCCTCAAACAAAAGCCTACTTGGAACAGTATCAACTGTTGAGGCCATTTTATCTTGTGATAAACACAATTGCATTCAAAGTTGTGACAATTTTTATGGCGAAAGTTATTTTTCGAAAGGTTTGCAGTTTCTTAAGGTAATGCTATTTTACAATCCTTTACATTTTGACTTTTGGTGACCTTAAATCATCACTAAACAATAAGGTTTCTTCTCAACGAGACCTTTCACAGTTACTTTACAGTAGACACTGGTTAGCACAAAGCATGCCCAAGGATATAAATGCATACCAGATTTTGCATGTGCTAATGCTCATTGTGCACAGAGAGTAGACCAATCAGAATCTACTTTTTTATTGTGACAACGAGGTAAACATGGCTAATCAAATCTTTTGCCAAGAAGCCGTGATGTCACTTGTGTGTAAACATGAAGACTCTCATTGTGGACATCCACATACTGAGTACAACATTCACAGGTTTCAAACCTCTCATGATATCATGTATTCAAGGTTATGACATACACACATATTCAAATGCCACCTGTGTTAAGAGTCTGCCAGATCTATAGGTATTGTTAGGCAGTTAGGGGAAATAGAT
The DNA here is from genome assembly GCA_029531755.1 of Holothuria leucospilota. NCBI lineage: Eukaryota > Metazoa > Echinodermata > Holothuroidea > Aspidochirotida > Holothuriidae > Holothuria > Holothuria leucospilota. Next base: position 29,141,040 of record CM055963.1, on the reverse strand, counting down.
ATGTAAATAGGAGGTACAAAGGAGCAAAGTAGACCTACAAATTATAGTTCTGCATGACTGCTAATGTTTCTTCTTTCCTCGAAACCAATGATAAATTGTATGAACAACTCACAATATCTTACTGCATGTAAACAAAGATCACACCACAAGTACAAGCTATTGTGCCAATTGTTATGACATCACAGGAATTTGAAACATATATATAAGTTTTACACTGCAAATATATAGAAGAGACCTTTCCTTGACATGAGCATGATTTAACGGCCAGGGGTAGTAATTTTTGTAAGTTCTCTTTTTTGAAAATAAAAAAAATCAAGGTGTTTTGCATCCAAATCAGATTTATTTTAAACTGAGCTTTTCATATTTCATGGTGTGGAGCACAAATACAACACAAATCTTCAGGCCTTGAGTTTTGGATTTTCCAGGTGTGCTACAAAACACACTCCTCAGGAAATTAAGGAGTGTGGTAGGTGTGCTGTTTTATTAAACTTTAATAGATTTACCTGAGTTCCCATTCTTTATCTAGGTGTGCAAAAACAACACACTCCTCACAGTGATTTGAGGGGAGTGATGGTGTGCGATCACACTCGCATGCCTCAAAATTCAAGGCCTGACTCTTAAAAAACTACAAATTATCCTATGGCTAGTATATGGCATACACTTTTCTTTCTATAACAGAACTGTAACGAACAAAAGCTAAGTATATTTGCAAGCCAGTTGATATTTTCAACACCCTTCAATACTGTAAGGCTCTTCTATACACAAGGGCATTGTACGAACACCAATAACAATTCCTGTTTTTTAATATAACGTTGCTGTCATCGCTATATGGCTCCTAATGATCAAACTTTCACAATCGTATCTGTAATATCGGTTGGCTACAATTTCCTTGCGATATCGTCAAATTGTCGGGACTAAATTAATTGCCCATCAATTGCTCAGCCTTCATCTTATTATTAGAGAAGAGTTGTTTACTTTGAGCGTATTTTCCTCACCGGCAGCAACCAATGATAATTTGGAGGCAACTATGCTACTTTCACTTCAGATGTGAATAATACCATCTTTCAGCTATTATTCTCTTTAATAAATATTTTATGCAATACTGCTTCTATTGAGAGGATATTCATGACACTGATTGATCACACAAAGAACCAATGAAAGTAAACTGAAATATATTTAATGATGTGAAACAGGTTTGCCTCAGCAAGGCTCCATGCAAACAGTTGGATGGAATCAATTTAGTTCTCTGCTAGTCAACACCTTACAAAAAACTGAGACCAGTCTCGTAATTAGCAACTTTTAAAAATTCTTTTCATTTATAAGCTGCAATTTCCAGTCTCTCCATCACTTCGTCACATGGAATTTTCCCCAGAAAAGATTAACAATAGCTGCGGCTTTATGACAATGGCAGAACATCGAAGAAAATAGAGCACTGTTGACTGTTAATAGTATTATCTGAAAACATCTAGTAGGGAGTGTGAAAAATTTGGATAGCTTCTTGCTATGAAGCTGTCAGAGAAAGTAGTTCCCCCACTGAGGATTTTTGATTTGCAGCTTCCAATGTGAACTACAGGTATTCCCTGCCTTGCATCAATGAGAATTTCAAACTTGGAATGACATGAACACAATGTAATGTCTGATATACATGCATTCCAAGACAGCAAATTTTGGATTGAATTGTGTAAACTAATACTTTGTATCCTCCACTAACCAATAATACAGACAATCTGTTGAATTCCACTGTAAGCTAGATGGCAGACCCCTCATCCAGCATTGTGACATTGAAGCCAACATGGAGGACTATGTGCTGGGTTCCACTTGGTCATTGTTTCTCTTCTGAGGATATATTTTACCACTTATCAGTACTACAGATACCCTTGTACGTAAATTTTCTATGACCAGCAAATACATTGTGCAATACGAAGGGTTGTCACACAGAAGAATTAAGTCTTAGCACAAATGTTTGTGCTTCATTAATATTTGTATTTAAAAGACAAAAGGCATTTGATGGAATATATATGGGATGCTTAGAGCAGTAGCAGGGCTCGAAATAACTGACGGCACTGACGACCATGGCCGTTGAGCCCTTTCTGGTGGCCGTGATGCCCCTCAATAAATGTCCATTGAAATAACATAGACCGACGGCCATTTTGCTTATTTTGGCCGTGCCCTTTTTCAAGCTTATTTCGAGCCCTGCAGTAGGCTGAATCTCGGAAAATTAATTTCTTACTTATTCCTTCCACAAATTTTGTAGGGAACACTTCCTTATGGGTGTTAACACTTGAACATGTTTAACCTGGCATGTGACCTTCCATGTAGGCTTTAAAATTTAGCAAAGGCTCTTGCATTGATCTCATCAGTCTAGTCACCCTTAAATCATATCTAGGAAACTACCTAGCCAAGACTGCTCCATGAAAATTTATTCTGTGTATTGTTTATGGATATATATACTCAAGTGATACTTGTTTTACAAAACTTTTTACCAAAGTTTTGGCAAAAATGATTTAAGACACACTTACTTCCATCAGGTTCATTGAAATAATCCAAATATACCATATATAAAGGTCCAAGAAACAGAATCTGTGAAATAGAAGACATTTAAAGATTGGTAAACATACACATCACAGATGTCTTAAAAGAGGCCTATTTTTAAGGGCCCAAAAAATTGAAGGCTACTTTTCCAGAAAAGTATGGCTATCTCAGTAAAAAATAAAGATTCTCATTCACGTGATGACCAACTTTCTCAAGATAATGCTGTAGAGGCATAGAAAGGTTTCGGCAAAAGTGTGTGGTCAAGGGGGGGAGTTAGGGGTAGGTGGGGTGAATCTACAATAGTGACTCTTAAATGCTAAATGAAATAAAAAGCATAAAAGATTACCAAATAGTGCCATAACAGCTTTAAATATACTGTGTCTTTTGGGTTACTGAAAGCAAAAACTTTATAGCTATTTTTGCTGACCAGGCAAAACTTAAGATGGTAGGGGTGAGGGGAAACTGAAATACCTCCAGTGGCTATGGTGTACATACTTCTTTCAAGGAATTGCCACCTTCCTGGGAATTTGGAAAGTATTATACATGAAGCCTTAGACAGACTATGTATCATCAGGTCTTATCAAACATGTCTGTTCAACATAAGCTTGCCTGAGGAGTAGACTCTTTCCTCAGGCTCTAAGTTACTTTCCATAACGCCCTGCTTGGGATACAACAGATGAAACTACATGCTAAGCACAAGTTTATATATAAACTTTCTGGAAATAGTGCATAATTCAGATTTTCATTTACAGTATTTCATTTCATTCATTGCCATTGATTTTAAACAATCAGTTTTGTATTTTATGATATTGACATATTGTTGCAATGATATTTAAACTAAATTGATACTACCAGTGTATTCAATTCTAAATATTGGTTGGATACAGGTCCGATACCAATATCTGAGAAATGAGCATATTGTACAGTAGACCGTGGGCCATGATTCTGCACTCCTACAAAATTAGTGCTGTTCATTTAAATGATGTAAAATACTGGGCCTTGTAGTCAGAAACAGGAACATAACATACCACTGTCACGAAGTATAGGCCAAGAAATACTGTATCAGTTAAGGTAGTACTGGCACTTTTCAAATTTCATTGATATCAATATGAGACAAAAATGAGGGATATCCACCGAAACAGATACCACATATCGATAATTAATCAGTCCAATACTATTCTTGATATGTTTGGTGACATAGTTACATTTAAGTACCCTCCATCATGACAGTAATGGGCATACTGTTACATTCTACCCTGCAACAAGCCTCTCCTTTCTATGCAATAGCTGTGCTGTGTTGGATCATTATTCCTTCAAAAACTCATCCTCTGGAAGACTGAATGTGAATACTCTACGAGAATTGCATTACGGATTGTTTCTTCATTTCTTCCTGTCAGACCTATAGGCAGCTAATATCACATATCACCACCCAGTTCTTGTCAATAGCTACAGTATCATTGAGGCAGAGACACTCTCCTCGCGATGCAATTCACACAAGCTAGAACAAAACCCTAATTCAATTTGTTACTTCTGAAATTGAATCACAAGCATAGAACACTTCTATCCATAAGTTTGCTCCCAAACTGACAATGATTTTGTAACTTGGTACAGTGTTGTTTCATTACACTGAGAGTCATCTACAGGTAACATGGTACACTGCACTGTGCCTCCCTAACAAAGAAACCGCAATTTATTTCAAAAACCCTGCAAATACCCAAAGGAGCATTATGCCAGAGTTAAATGTTAAAAATGTTAAAATGAATTTCTAAAGACACCTAGGACAGAGTTTCCATCTAAACTGAAAGACCACCATTTTAAAATTTCTAGCCATGCTGTCATTAGAGTGCAAACTCAGGTTATAACAATGATAATCATGCTTTTTTCTATGAGTTTTACTGCTGAAATTTTCATTATTTTCAATCCAGTTTGATATTTAGATGACCACTTTTAACCAAAAAAACACAAAACAAGGGAAACATTACAATTCTTTAAAACTAAGTTACATTTCCAGTGAGCTGCTTGCTCTTTTATCTTTTGTAGATGAACCCTTGGCATTACAGCTAAAAGAAGTCTACGCAAACAGGACAGGGCTGTCGGGGTTTACACACCAAACAGTATGCATGTTTGCAGTATGCACGCTTCTTGAAACACTAAATTATCAGACAGCATATGCCTGCATCTTCTTCAAGGATCATGTGTAATGAAATCCTTGCAATGCATGGAATATTTTATACCGAAATTCAAATCCTGAAGGACAGACGGTGGTGCGAGGCAATACTGAATCACGACTACAAAAATTTTCAGTCATAATCCAAGTCTGGGCATCTGCTAAAATAACATTCAACCTTGCTGGTACATATTATTCCTTGAATAAGATACATACTGTCCTAAACACATGTGGATAGTGCAGTCAAATGAACAATTGCCAATACTGAATCATCTACAGAATAAAAGGGGCTTGGATTGGAGGGAAGGGAGGAGAGGAGGGAGGGAGGGAATGTTTATCCACAGTAACATCTAGCCCTTAATGTTGTCATCAATTCCCCAAATCTCTTGGATGACTTGGGAGTCAATGGCTGTGTTCCCACTTGATCCCCCGATGCTGATCTACCCAAGCTCCATCAGCTGGAAAATGTGACCAACCACAAGGGTGTTTCCATCTGAAGCAAATTTGATCTCCTCCTCCGGGTCAAGCATGTTTCCACTTGTTTGTTTTGATCACCTGTGCAAGGTTTGATCCTTCCTGAAGGGGCACTCAAGCTCTCAAGATCTGATCTGGGGAACACGAGCATTCCCACTGGCAAACTGGTCCCCTGCTCAGGGTCAGACCTGGGTCTAAATGAGTACACTAAATGAGCACTAAATGATAATTATCTCCTATTTCCACAAATTCTCCTATATTGCCTATACAGTTCTAACCATCTGGCAAAACTAGCAAAGTGGGTGTCATCACCCCCTAGGGTCCTGCCCCTCCCTCATGCCTCCACTTTTTTGTCTCATCAGTGAAACACTTCTACTGTTATTGTATGGTCAAGTATAAGCAATAAGGGTCAATTCATACATGTAAATTGAACGTAATGAGAAGGGTAACAGACTACTGGTTCAATACATGTGTATTGTACTACTGTGTTAGTTCATTTGTACAACAAATTACTTTGTTAGTGACCTTTCATTATTTGACATGTAAAGCAGACTGACAAAAAAAACTTAACAACTTTTGTTTTTCAAGACTGAAAAAAAAACTTAACAACTTTTGTTTTTCACTACGCACTTCTGTTTTCGCTTCTCCATCTTTTATTTTTGAGGATGTTATGTTGATAAACCATTTCTCCTTCAAAGTTTCTATTTCATTTTTTCATGTATCTGTTTACTTTCATAACATCCCTTCATTTTCTTCGCGGAAGAAGGAAGTAACACAACAAATAATGGCAACTGAAAAGTCTGTCTCCATTATGCAAAGTTTTAAATTTAAATAGATGAAACAAACACAATAAAAATATTACCTATCTGTCACAGTGCTTTAAAGCCAAAACACAGGTTTTTCTTTGATTTTTCATGTGACACTCCTACAATATATCTGAGTTACGAATTTTGGGATCAGTAAAAGTGAATATGCAACCTACTTCATGTGTTTTTATGTTTCTACTACTGTCAAATTTGTCATATCTGTGAAGAATATTCAACAATAGTGCCAACTTTCACACGATTTTGCACAGAACTTCAGAAAGGGTAACTTAATACTTAAAACTGACCTTGGAGCAAATGCATAATAGGACTCAGACACAATCTGACAGTTCCCATGGTAACTGCTCATTAGCACAGATGATGTGGACAAAACAAAACTTAAAATTGTATAGGACAAATAGATGTGTGGAGGTGACAAATTTTCAAAATGTAGTTTTAATAAACAGAAAGATGTTTGCAGGATCTGAATAATTTGGATTATTTTATCTCAATTTATTTTAAATGGAAAACAAAACCCAATTTGGAATAATTCTACTAGAAAAGCTGTGCATCAAAAGAATATTGTGTGTACAAGTAGTTGTACTGACTAGAATGCACAAAGACATAATTGTATAACATCTGCAGTACACTATCAGGGCTGGAAATAGGATATCATGAGAGCAAGGCCATTTTCAATAGCTTTTATCTAGAGTACGTTTATGCATCTTAAATGGCACCAAGGCCAAACAGAAGATTCTGTGGCCAAACAAAAGATTTTGTGTTACCTGCTATATGTTTGGTTGTACTTTCTTAGGGAAGGCATGAAGGCCAAGGTGGCCTTTGGAAGTATAGGTATGCCATTTTGTAGGGCACCAAGGCCACTGCCAAACATATAATAAATGCTATGGCCTCTGTGGCCTTCGTTTATTTCCATCCCTGTACTATAGTTACCTACCATGCTAAAAATTTTAATTCCTATTGACTGTGTTTGGAAGAAATCACTTATTTGTATCATAACTTTCACAGCATACAAAAGATGCATTGGGGGAGGGGAACAAAGACTCATGTCTGCTCTTTCAAAGGGGAATGATGACAATCATATTGTCTGAAAACCACCATTTTCAAAGACACTCTGAGAGTGGGTCCAAAGAAATAGTATGTTCTGCATTTTCATGAAAATGATGAAAATGGTTGACCTGTAAGGCCAAATCCAGACTCAAATTTAGCGATGTGAATATTGTACATTTCAAAATTGCAAGGAAACGTTTATCACTCACTAAAACTTTACATCATTAACAAACCAATGCACTGAAGTAAAGTTATAGTTCCCCTAAGTTTCTAGCTCAAGTTACCAACAACCCAGGGTAACTCTTAATTACACTAGTTGGAAACTGAACTACTGCCACAATGACTGCTGACATGATAATACGACCAGAAAAATCACATACTTTAATTATCGTTCTTTGCAGACATTTTTGTTGCCAATTAGTCATAGATATGGATAAGACTAATAAGCCTTTCATATCATTGTATCTATTGTTATCATATTCAATGGAATGCCTTTTGAAAACAAAGCACAAAAATTTCAATAACTGTAGTAAACAACTAAATTCTCGTATTATGTAACTATATCAGCATGGTACTCAGAGATGTATCATCAATTCTAATCTGTCTGCCAACCCTGCGGGTGGCATCTTAGCATTTTAGTATCTTAACAAGGCCTAATTGGCTGCTTATGTAAAACACTACTTATGGTTTCATGAATATGGCCACCAGAGTTTTCATTGTACACAGTGCAAGCATTTCTAGCACAGAAATTTTGGAAAGTTCATTTTATATCTGAGATCTGTTGTTTATGCTCAGGGAAACCATCCACTCCTGATAACTGACATGAAATAGCTTTATTTTGAACACCAGGTGGAAGAAGGCACATTTCTCCTTGGTTTTACTAATGACACTTAATTAGGTCCACTCCTTATCTAATTAATGATAATTTAATTGTAATAATTAAGAAGAGATGTGCGGTGGTCACATCTGCCATTGTTGCCTGAAACACCAACCACAAGTCACAGACAAGACAAAGGAAGTTAAGGATAAAGTTGAAACTATTAATCATGGTACTGATAATAATGATTTTTTTATTTTGCTTTTAAGCATGATAAAAGCACGAAAGTTCTAATTTAATATAAACTAGAAGAGTGCCTGTCACCCATCAATACCTCCAGTTCTTGAAAACAGATAAGAAAAGAAGTGGGGCCAGCCTCCTACAAATAGTAAGCAATATAACCACAAGTTGTGACTTCATCTTCCTCAGAACCACAAGAGCAAGGGCCAACGTAAGGGGGTAACAAGGTGGGTGAAAAGAAAATCATAAAGAACTGCACGGTAACCTTAAATGAGAATACTGTTTATTACAGAGTGTGGATAATGTCAAGGTAATATCTAATTAATGGGAGACAACAATTTTACTTGTCAACAATAAATTTCCCCTAATTACTCTTGTATTAGAAAACTGGTGAGTGCCAACCCTAATGACCACTTGACCATGATTTGCGACTTGTAAACTTCCTTCATTAATTAAATCTTAGAGGAAAAATTATATACCATGGTATTAAAAGCTGTTGAGCAGAAGGGCAAAACAAAGGGGCAAACATTAATATGGAAGCATAATTTCACGTCAATTTAAGATATTACAAGGAAACCAGTGTACAGCATTTATGCACCATAAATATCACTAATTACTCGTTTTTAAAACCCCAATGAGACAAGCTTGCTTTATGACGAGTGGGCTATGATTTCCCTCATTGCAACATAATCTTAGACAACTAGGGTAGACATCTGGCAGCTCAAAGGGCAGGGTAAGGTGGATGGCTTTAAGAACAAAGAAAAACTTGAAGAAGGCAATTTCAGACATTTAATTAAAATGTGGATTATGTTATAAATGGAATTTAATTTATAAAAGAAAGAAGAGTATGGCAATTGTACCTCATAAATACTGTACCACTAATTATTCTTGATGCTTGAAGAGGAATTAGATACTGTACATCTGACTGCCAAAGATTTATGACCAGTTCATCTGATCATAATTTGCAACATTTTAATCTTCCTTAATTGAAACACAAAAATTAGAGAGGTTTACGCAAGATAAGACTAGACCAGACAAACTGACCACCACAAAAATTAACAGAGATGATCACAGTGCATTTCCAACGAAGTATCTGAATGATGCTCACAATGAAATCTAACCAATGAGAAACAAAGTCCATCATCACTCCATCTCATAAATATATCAACTTGTATATTGATATGACAGAAGATGTGGCACCATTTGCCTGCTGAAGGATCCACTTGCCGAAAAGACTGTCGGCTGCTGAATTGTCACTTAAACCATGAGGCTGAGAGACAATAAAGGGTCAGAGAAAATATTTATTAAAGTTAAGTTTACACAGGGCAATGAAATTTTTCTGTGGGTGTAAATGATGTCATATGGGCATTATGGGTGATAGCCAAGAAGTCTGTCTGTCCATCTGTTCCTCATAAATGCATCTGTTATTTATACCAACCAGTAAGTGGCACCATCCCTAGATGTGAAATCTGACCAGGCATAAGTTTGATAAACTTTTCACGGGTTATACTGTGTACCAGTGCAAATTTATGGTTTAACGTTCCATCAACGGGTTAGACTGGAGGAGTGCAGAAAGGAACTTAAAAGTTAAAACAAGGAACAGTGAGTGGCAATAGGGGATCATCTGAATTGCATGACTAAAAGGTTAAGAACAGGCAACCATAAAAGGGGTAAGAAAAAATGGTAATAGCATTAGTAAATGATAACAAGAATCAATTCAAAACACAGGCAGTCAATTAGTGTACAAAACCATGTAAAAGAGGCCCATGTTGAGTTAATCACAGTATTCATAACTTCACAAAATTTTTTGTTCCAAACTGGATAAAAACCATATTAAAATATTTCAAAAGCTACCACAAATATGTAAAGATTCAATATATTCCAAATTCATTTTTGCCAAAACATGACACTTTCCATAGATGTTGTGTATTCATAGCATTAGTATTTATGATCTTTTCATCAGGCAGAAAGTGCCACGTTTTTGAAATTTTGGAATTAAGCATTTATTGAAGCTTGATATCTCACTCTCCAATGAACTTCTCAGTTCCATTTTTAAAAATTCTGTTGTATTACCAAATTCAGTACATGCAAAACTATGACAGGTCAGCCTTTACCCTGCATTAAGAACACAAGGCCATAATTTACAACAGTAATCCAGAAACCACTGTGTCAAGAAGCATCAGTTTGATAATAAGTGTTACGATAAAAATTTCACGAATGACTGTCTTCTCCGTCGATCAAGATTCTGACGAAATCAAGGACACCATCTTATCAGACAAATGTTATTACCTCATTCTAATTTTGAAAGATCAATTGAGCCCATCAAGGCCATTTTTATATATATTCCCTTTGATGGTGGTACAATCAGACTTTCCAGTATATAGAACACTATGTAATGGGTATGATGGCTGGCAATGTTATACCAATGGGTGAAATCATCCCATCAGCTCTCTCAGATGTAGCAGACAACAAGAGCCCTTGCTTTCAGTGCCTAATCTGTCGTGTCAGAGGAATTTCAAGAGCCGGACAATGCTGAGCTTGAGTGTTGTCAAAACACCTAGTTTCAAATGAGAGACAGGATCTCCATCTTTTATAGCTTCCTGGTATGAGTACGAATTTACATTACCACTCATGCTCATCTTTCAAAATGTCGGAAAAAGCAATATAAAACTTAACTTACGGAGTCCAAGTGCAGGAAAATATGGAAAATGGTTTTATGAGCTCATTTTTACCTCTGCAAACTTTAATACCAATCACCCTGATTTTGAATACTTTTATTGCATTTATAACAATTTCAGGATTGACACACACACACACACACACACATGTAACCCTCTTTATGTCTTCCTCTGGATACATTTTCAAATATTTTTCTTCTGAACATCAGTGGGTCAGTCACACTGGCAAGCTAATGCCTCAAAATGACACCATAGCAGATTAGCAGTAATGCTAATTACAAGCCTGGCTATACCATAGTGCACTGCAATTTGAATACCATCAATAGGGATGAGCCTAAAGTGTAAAACACATCTCTGAACTTTGTGGGCAGATACCATACTGACACAAAAGGTCTCGGTCTAAGCATGAAGCACGAGCTCTTACGTGTGGGGTCCAGGAGCCTGCCTTAGGGCCCCTGGTGGGGTCCAGAGGCAATGTCCTGGGCAGGAGTCCAGGGGCCAGATAGAGGGATGATGATCAGCTGACTAGCTGGCGTAGTGGTTGTCTCCCACTCCCCCTCCCCACCCCTAATTCATAGTCTATTTTCAAGACATTCCAAGACCCTACAAGTTGAACCTTTTAGCCTTCTCAATTAGTGCTCACCAAATAAAGAGAATGGAAGAGGGAAAATTAAAGGCATTAGATTTTAACCATAAGTACCATAGCGGTAGCTGGCCAAATTACTCCAAAAAGCTTGAGGAAAATTTGGAATGAAAGAAATTATAATGAACCTTGGAAAGCATATCTGATAAGGGTTTTTTAGATAAATGACATTTTGTAAATTGAAAGTGTTGTCATTACTGATATGACCAGATCACAGATATATCAAAGAATAATCTAGCAAAGAAAAGGATGGAGTAGGGGAATAGTCAAAATCACTGACTGGTACCATTGACACAGCTTAATGTGACAACATTGGTGAAAGAAATCATGCTGACCATTGCATGTAGCATGGGAAGTTTAAGGAGATGGTAGAATACAGCAATAGAAAGGTACAAAAAACTTATTCTTCTTATATCCACAGGTTAATGTAACTGCAGTTTCCATCTGTCTTCCAGCTTCCTAACTGTTAGTACTTCCAAATATGATCTTTTTTTGGTTTCCCGAAAGGGAAATCTTTGGAGTCACTCTCCTCGACCTGCAAAAACTTGAGAGGGACTGGGAATTGTCAAGTCGAAATTGACTATCACTAACTTGTACGAATGAGCAGTCACTGTTGCTTGATGCATTGTCTTCACAAAGAGAAAGCAAATGCCATTTTTGGTACGTAAATCTTGGGGTCACCAGATGTTTAATAACGTACAAAGTCGTAATTGACTGCAATTGTAAGGATGTTTTGTGTGCTTGTCTTTGGCTCAACTGAAGCCATAAGCGTCGAAGATGGAGGAATTCATTCTGCTTTACGATTATATCAAAGGAAGTCATTACTATTATTCTAGTAGGGGAATTGATCAGTCATTTTCCTCGTATTAGTCTAATAAACATCCACATCTTTCAACTCTTTTAGGACAAAAGGTCATCTCCCACAAGTATCCTTTCGGGAAACATACATAACTGTGGTTTTGATTTCACTTTCTGGAACACAAGCTTACTTCATTATGCAACCTTTTTTACAGCTAATATAGGAACTTCAACCACTGCTAGGATGTCTTTTGCACACTACCTTGGCAAACATTTAGGGTACAACAACTTTTTGCCATCATGCTCTCCTAAAACTGACTGTTTCCATCCACATTGATTCAAGTTACAGCACTGAACTATCCTTACTCCCATACCCCTCTCACATCCCAACCACCTCCCTCTCACACCCAACCCTCACACCCTTCCCACCTTCACCTCTTTAATAAGTATAAGAAATCTAAATTCAATTGAATGACTGTCACCAACCATCCAGGCCTTCCTCATCAAAAAAGATTAAGACATCAATCAGATTTTTGATTGCCGACTTCACTGACAGTTTACAAAGTAGTCTCCTGCATTATATTCTACAACCCTAGGAAAGGATGTTGTAAACGGGAAAGAATGACATGAACTAAAACATGAATATTTGATTTATAGACTTATATGTTCCTGTGACTTCCTTCTTCAAAATGCCATGTATTTTGATGAGATGATTAAAGAACATTGCCCTACATCTGGAATGACTGTGAGTTTGTGACCTTGTATTACACTAAGAAGCTAGGGAAATTCTTTCCACTTGCCTTTTTTGAAATCATTCTTATGTTATTTTGTAAATTTTCAAACTATTATGCAAGTGAACTGTTTGTAGAACTGGGTTACTTAGATCTAAAATATCCAGGTTACATTATTTAATGAGCCATGTTAACAGGATCTCATGTTCTTCAGCTTAAAGTAGCATCTCACTGTGTTCTTCATACTCCAATCCCCCCTCCCCCCTCCCCGGCTCCCGGCCCCCACCCCCAACGTGTACACCCAACACAGACTGAATCCATTCAACTACTGATGTTAGTTTTTGAAACAGAATAAACAAATGCCAAAACCTGATTTTCAAATATCAGTTGAATCTTACATTCACTTCTCTCCATTTCCCACTTACAAATTTTTACATGATTAAAAGCTAGTCAGTAGTGGAGATTTGTCCAAAAACTCCGGGACATTACAGGCTCTTGAAGAAAAAGTTACTGTTAAAAAATGTGAATGTCAATAGGAGCATCTGTGCAAAGTGAGGGGTTGCATAAAATTCTCCCTATCAAATTATGAAGACTGCATTTGTTGTACATGTCTTCTCGCATAACCGCATCATCATGAGGTCATCGTCTGATTTCCTTCATCTAAACCTACCGTAAGCCTTGATTCTTTATATAGAGTGAATGTGAAGAATTATGAGAGAAAAAGTACAGGTTTTTTAAAAGCTAACCCTAGATTTATCTATCTTCAGTTAAAAATTAATCTCCATTTGCTGTTAGCATTGTCAGTACTTGAGAACTGTATTTAGATCTAATACTGTGTGTTCAACATAATGCAGACATAGCTCACTTCCTCATGACAGTGTAGTGTATTTCAACATAGTACACATAAAGGCAATGAACAGCATCTCACACACCAGCATGGATTTAGGGGTGGGGTCTGGGACTCCCTGCTCCCCTACCCTCTACAACCAATGATTTTGTAAGTTTAGTCTCAGATTAACCTGATATGGGTCCTTAGTGAGCCCAAGTGACTTACTGACCCTGAAACTTTAAACCTCAAACCCAGTGTTCGCATTTGGCAGTCAGGTAGAGGGCTCCCACACTTTTCTCAACAATCCAGTGAGTTTTAAAACTGTGTGTGGGAATATCGCACACCTGTTGTGAAAAAGTTGACTTTTTACATTGCAACTAATCAAAATCTCCCCATTATCACCCCCTCCCCCAATTCTTAGACCAAGTGCCAACACTGCTCAAACCTCAAAGCATTCAGATTTCAAATGCCTAAAAGAGGGCCTAAAAGAGGGGACAAACCTCAGACATCCCCATCCCTTCCTAGTGCCATAGCAAAACAGCCTGAATCAGTAAAACCAATGCCAGAGTTTAAATAATTTTCTCATGAACCACATTACTTGATAAAAGCACAAAATAATGGCGATGCCAGATTTATTTTATTCATCCTCATTGTACACCATACTCCAAGTGAGCAGACTCATATTTTGACACACTAGCTTCCATTCACAGTCGTATCAGTATTCGCTTTAGGTAGCAAAGTTGCACGATTCCCGCACACTTGTCAACAATCCCACAAGCTTCAAAATTGTGTGCAGGAATTTCCCACACTTGTTGGGAAAACATGTTAGGAAAAAGTTTACTTTCATGTCACCACTTATGGAGATACTGTACCTAAAGTACTTTGAACCAAACTACCCCTCAAAATATTTTTGGAAGGAGGGAATTTCCCTCTCCTACCACCCCTTCCCAAATTCTGAGGCGTAGTGCAAACACTGGTGAGTATACTTTTGTACTTGTTCTCGCACACTCACATATTTTTGAAGTTCACCAAGTGCAAAATTTTGTACTGATTCCCAGGGGAATCAGCCTCTACTCATACTTGCACTAATGATCAGAGCCATTTCATTAGTTAGTTTGTTAGATGAGGTTTAACGTCTCAGTTTCCAACCAATTGGTCCAAATCGAGACGACCACAGCATTTTTTCCAGTTGTGGCTCACTGGCTTGTTTTTCCTACTCCACTGCTTATGCTGAGCCATTTCATTAGTACTCTAACCCTCTACTCACAAGAGTTCACTCACGTTACTACACTGACTGGAAAATTTATAAGCTGCTTTTTCTAATATTTGAATATTCATATCACATCATGACATTGCCAAAGACCCTTTTCTAAATAGCAGTCACAAAGAATTATGGTATAGTTTTGGTATGCACTGCCTTTGTCAATGGCATTTTACTGTGGATAAAAATAATGGCAAAACTCTCTCCTATAATTTTTAGAAACTCCCACTTCGAAAAGTGTCTTGGACTTGTTGGCACAATTCAAACTGAGACTGCAGTGTGGTGTGATCATTATTCAAGCATCACAAAAAGGTCACTTATATAAAGGAACAAATATTACCACAAACTACTGTAACTGGAAATTTAATGACAAAAAGTTGTAGGTTTAGCATAAAAAAGCATAACCAAGTAGGCTTACTTAACTTTTGTCCACCAAAAGGGTTTGCATCATAATTTTCCTCATAGAAATAATACGACTCAACTCATTGACTTGACTTGAGTCACACTGAAAGTAGTAAATGACTCGACTTGACTGCAAAATTGAGTGACTCATTACGACACTGGCAAGTATTGCTTTAACAAATTCCTCCTCTCCCCACCCCCCATCCCACACACACACCTTTGCCCTCTTTAATGTTACATGACCTGTTAGAAATTTACCGCACATATAACTTTCAAGTCTGTTCATGTTTCCAAATTACAGTGGACAGTTTCAATTCATAGCACAATTCCTCAAGTTCTTTAATCTGGCAGCTAATACGTTAAGTGGCTCCCACCAATTTGCAAGGTATGACACTTTGCAAATAGAGTTATAATAAGATATCTCAGCCTTTACATAATGCTTCTTTCCGAATACAACTGCACACTGAAAGGAATCAAGAATGTTAACACATGTGAATAAACAGTCTTCAAATAACTTTTACGTGAAATACCTTTGGGTAGATATGAAAGGCCATTTGAACGTTAGCATGAACCAGTGAAACTGCCTTTACTGTGACATATGCAGCACGACATAGGAGGTAATGTCCTCCAGAAACAAACACATTAACCAGACACCCCATACCACCAGGGAACATGAAACTCATAAACCAATGACCCACAAAAATGGAATGTTGATTCGTCACTTGAGAGATGGTGATAGAATCCGACAAATCGCACCAAACACTGACAGAGTGATTCCGACAGTTACAGTACAATCTGATGGATAAAAATAACCACGAGTTGAGTTGCCTTGCGACATCTAGAACTTCATGATACTTTTGCAGCATTATAAATAATGTACCCTAGACAGCCAGAGGTACTTCTGCGAAGGTGTTGAACTGAACACGCAAGTCTGGTTTGACACTTTACAGAAAGTTAAATATAACATAGACAACAGCTAACTTTGGCTTGCATTTTTGAGATTCTTCTCGATCTAATCATTGAATAACTGAAATCATTTGAAAAAGGGTTGATAGCAATCCAATGGCATGAGAGGTTGCAAAGAATGTCTCTCTCAGAGAAGGGCATTTTTAAACAAATCAGAATTTTGTCTCTCATACATGGTCACTACAGCCATGGGGAGGGGCGGGGGGAGAGGGATCAGGAGTCCTGGATGTAGGCTTTCACCATATTTCCAGAAAAGACAACTGATATAATCGGACTCATAATAATTGAAATTCGATTATAATGGGTTTTTTCCCCACATACTTTACTTGCTAAAAAGTAACCCATTGAGCCGAATGCAGCGTCGCCAAACAATCTACTGTATATGTGACCTGTACATGAGCGCTAAATCGGGGCCAGTCTAGCCATACAAACTGTCACAAAATCTTTAGTTTTTTCATCTAAGAGATGATTTAAGTACCCTCTCTCCACGATTTTTTCAATTATTTCACGATTACTTCGATTTTCATGATTATTTTGATTTTTTCAATATTTCAATTTTCTTCTCATGCAATAATCACACCTAATTGAAACCCAAAAAACTGGTATCGATATACTGTAATAATGGGTTTACCGTGAAAGCCTACCTGGATGCTCCGTGCCTGGGAATTGTGTTTTAGAGGAAAATGTTGTTAATCGAAGGTGACTGGCTCCTTTTACGCATGATAAAATGTAAACAATTGTGGAAATTTGACTTGCATCCCAAGACAAAAACACTTTTTCCAAGACTGACCACAACCCAACCACTGACAGCCTCAGTGTATCACTAATCTGACAATAGACAGCATTGTTGAAAAATTGAGTGTTAAATTCCTGCTCTTGAGCTGCATTTTGACTTGTCAAGCCTCTGCTCAACGGCTTTCCTGTCAGCCAAATCTTTCCCTTCACTTCAGTTGACGTGAAGTGCTCTCCTCTAGCGTCTCATGACGCCCGAAGCACCAAGCACGTAATTAACAGATTTCCTTCTGTAAATAACTCACCATTGTTACAAGAAGTGGTAGTACTGCTGCAGGTATGATTGCTTCTTGTCTCAGCCCAAGATATTGCCACATTGAATAACCCTGGAGATAAAATAAGAAGAGAAACAAAAAATGAAAGGAAAAAAGAAGCAAAGATGACAAAAATCAATCAAAGAAACTTGTCCTTCAAAAGTTTGAGTCAGGCAGTACAGTATGCCAGTGGTATAGCTTGATATGCAGCAATATAGATAGATGCTATATGGTACCAAATTCCCTCTATTGTGTACTCTTATAAAAAAATACACTAAAATAACTGGTTCTGCTATTTGTTTTCTTCTTGGTTACACATTTAATTACAAGTCTAGACATCTTGTTGTACAACAATTTTCAAACTGTTTCGATTCCAATTTCAAGCTGAAATGAACACATAATTATGATGCTCCATTTATTCAAGTTACTAAATGGTACTGAAGTAAGATTTGGTTTCCACATTGAAGTAAGTCTGACAGAAAAATCTATCTACTGATAGAATCAAAGGTCAGAATAAAACAAATCAATGAAATACAAATGAAAAGAAGAGCACTTAAAGGCAGTAGGCAGTCACCCCAAACAGAGTGAGTGTATCCTGTCACTCTAGTTCATGATTGGCCTATTTTGATCATGTGACAATATTTTTGTGAGTGAATTGTGGAATTCAAGGAGAATTTTGCCTTTCTTTACCTATTGTTTGTAATAGTTATTTTCAAAACGTCTTCAGAAGTGCTTTTAATGCAATAAGAGGAGATTTGCAAGAGTTTGCTGATTTTTCAAAGAAAATTTTGGGGTGACTGCCTATTGCCTTTAAGGTAAGTACACTAGATATAGAAGTTAAAGGGAATAAGCCCAAATTTAGTTTGATATATCAGCTACATTTTTTTACAAATCTCTTGTTTCACTTTTAAGTTCCTTTAATGATGCTTCCAAACATAAACTTTGAATATTTTAGGTAAAATTATGAGTTACTCTACATGAATTTAACAATTCAGTTACAATTTTGTCACATGATAAAAACAGCCATTTATGAAATAGGATACCAAGGTATACACTAATTCAAATTTGGGTGACTGCACTTTCCTTTTAGGGAAGCAACTTTTATGATGATGGAACAACCTAAAAACATTTACAATAGACATATTATTCGGTATATATTGAGATGTGATTGGAGTACAAAACAATGAGCTACGATAAGTTATCAAGTCAGGCAAAATGCAAAATGTATGCTATTAAATGGGAAATTTTGGAAATGACAAATTACTGTAAAAATGAATAGTTTTGTACTTCACTAGAAGATACAATACTATACAGTAATAGAATAGCCTGTTATTCAGAGCTATTGGACTGTTACAAAAAAATCCCACTTCACAACCACTACAGATAATATTTCATTTTGTGGCTCTTTTTAAGTGAAGAATGATTCCTTGTGGAATGGTGATGGGATGTAGTTTCCGTGTACAATAATATAAAGCCTCTACTGAGGCACATACGATGCATATTGATTACAGTATGTCAGAGCACTTACAGGAAGAATGAAACAAAACTGATATTTTTAATCACACAAAAGATCATTCTTGTCCAAAACAAGGAAAACACTATAACTTTTCTCTGACCGTAAGGAATTACATTACAGCATAGAGTGGCAAGTTTTCTGTGTTCTCAAAGGGTCAAATTCCTGGTTCATTTTTACTCTCTACTTGCATGTTTTCTGTGTTTTTTCCTCACATTCTGTATTCTACTTCTCTTTGTTTAAGTCTCTTTGTTGATCATGAGTCAGTTTTATTTTGACAAATTTGACTATAACGTTGACATGAAAATAGGTATTAAATGGGGGGGGGATCTTACTTGGCTAAAGGTCTGCAAGGCCAAAGGTCCAGGAGACTGAAGGATCTGCTCGACTGAAATTGAATGAGCACTCTTGTGTAAAACAGGCTTATTTAGTGTGAGACCAAAAGTGAATCAGTGTTTGCAGGACCATGGGTACACAACGGTTGGGAAGCCGGGAGCTCCCTTTTCGGAAAATATGGGTATTGGCTGATAATTTTGGCAACTGAAAGGAACTTCACCTTCTTTTTGTACATGTATGAAAATATGAAGTCCTTATTCAAAATTTGACTACGTTCTGGGGAAATAAAGACTTTTTCCAGCCATGTGTGAAACTGAAGGTGTCCACATGGAGAGTAGATGTTGTTCCATGCGAGACTAAAAGAAAATTTAGGTCAGCATGATGGAAACACCAAAAAGTGAATCTGGTGTTAATTTGTGCAACAGGTCTTTCTATAAGCTATGTGATGTCAGGTTTCTATCTTCCACTTTGGAACCCATCAAGCTTCGAAAAAAATGCGTAGTTTCTTGGTACTTTATCCAGAAAAAGTTAGCCTAGGTTTTTAGTTATGCTTTATCAATGAAAGAAATAAATATTTTTTGTATTTTTTCATCCTCATTTCCATAGCAACAACTAATACTACTTCCATACAGTGACAGAATTCTCTCAGACATTAATTCTCAAGCACCTTTGGTCTCCTGGACCCTCAGTCTTGTGGACCTGTGGTCTTCCCAGCTGTAACCTAGCTAGTTAATATGCCCAGTGATGGAATGGCCATTGATAAACAAAATCCTATTCACATTAATGATGACTTAGACATAAAACAGTATTTGAACATATTTTACATCAAGTACTACCCTCAGATTTGCATGCATAACTTTTTCTTTATTTCTCTTATTTTTTCTGATTTTAGGTGAAAATTTACTCAAGTTGATTTTAAGTGTTTCCCATGTTTGTGCTGTCTACTTTCTTTAAAACATAGGTAACATTATACAAGATGGCTGCATAAGTCAATGACTCTTCTGCACTCATCCTGATCTAGTCACCAAGTCTAATGACTACAGGGGTAAGTTTACATCCATTAACCCTTCAATCAGAACATCCACATCTTCCTATGTTCCTGTGCAACTGTTGGTTGAGTTAATACCATATTAAATTATGATACTGTAATTCTTAATACAGAGGTATATAAAATGTGTCAAATGTCACTAATGTTCATTACATTCATCTGAAGGAACCAGTGGTGGATTACAGCACGGCAGCCACAACCAGATGAAGGGGGGGGGGTACTTTGAGAAGCCATCTGACTTTGTTTTTCAGGGGAAGTGTAGGTTCCTACGAACCTTACTCGAACATAGTACTCGGTTTTCATACAAATTATTCAATTTTCGTAATCTCCCTTTCCATCCTTCCCATAACACAAGCAAACCCACCTGAATGCCCAGTAAAATATTGTGGCTAGCTCATTATAAGGGTAAAGTAACATCATAAGTGTATGGGACTACTTCCAACTACAGTAAAGGGGGGGGGGTGTAGCAATTTTGCCCAAATTTTAATGCACATCTGCCACAAAATAGCATACATTTTGACTAAAAATAGCAAATTTTCTTTCCACATCAAGGGAGGGGGATGCAGCCCCCAGCCCACTCTCCCTGCCTCTTAGGCCTATGAGTAACATGACTCACCTGAGATTCTGTTGCATCCTCTGCAATTAAGAGCAGACCAAATGGGCACATCACTGACACAGCAAGCACACTGATGATTCTCTGCTTGATTGTCAATGGATGATCTCTGTCAATAGCAAACAAATAAAAAATAAACTGTTGAAGTATATCTAAACAAATATGCTTTTCCACTTTACTATCTTCATAATTCTGATGGCAAAACTGAATGCAATGGGGGAGGGGTGTATGTCTGCCCCAACAAAAAAGGGTCAAAGGTAGTATAGGTAAGCTTATAGTCCTCTCCCAGCATTTGTCATGTAACCCCAAAACTTTCACTTGACTATCTTTATCTGCAACTTTACAAGGCCTGAATAGTGTCATTTTTAGTCACCTATGAAGCAATTTCCTTTAATTTTTTTTAACACCATATCTTTTAAGATGACCAGAATCAATCCACCTCTTGGAAGAATGTCAGTCTCTCCCTTCTCCCTTTCCGGTATTCCCGATATTTTTGAATCCCTGCCTGATCAGATGTGCAAATATCACTTAAACATGGTTGAGAATGTCAATATCATGCCAGCATGTCCACCCACACTATACTGAACTTTGCGAAAATGAACCCCAAACATGTCTGCTGAAACCTGTACTGGTTGTGAGTGAAAATTTTACTGTAGGCTCTAGGGTATAATTTCATTATCATTCCATTATGATATCACAACCACTATTATTGCAGGAACAGTAGTTATTTTAGCATTACTGTTAAATTGAAAAGCTACACTGGAAGTTGTTAATTTCTTTTATTTTTGACAGTCCATTCACTCATCCCTTCCAAGCATCACCATTACTACTCTGTTGCTAGGGGAAATTCTGGTACTTTACCAACCATGTTTAAAAAAGCGAGAATTATACCCACTTTACCCAGTCCACAGGCAAATCACCTTTACGTGAAAGTTCAATAACTCACTTGTTACTAATCACTGTAGCATAGGAGCTGAACCTGCGAGAAACAGTTACTTAACATTAATAAAACCACTGGCATCAGCCCAAATGTGCTGCTTAAACGCGCTTGGACATACGCAAGAAACCTCAAGTGACATGTGTCACAAAAATCAATGCTATAGAGCTTCAAAATCAATACTACCGTACTTCACCAATTTCCACACCAGCAAACACTTGATTGAGAGTGATTTTAGTGGACTGTAGTATTTCTATGGAAACTACAATGTTCCTGGTTGCTGTGCTTTACATTCTTCTTGTGTATGATGACTTAATTAAAGACAAATTCACCACGTCACTCTAAATTATCTTTATTAGTGTTCTTACAAAGTAACTGAGAGACGTACTACTGTCAATTCTTAAAAGACTAGGAAGGCTAGGTCTGTCAATTTTTACATCCATGCATTGTATCTCCAACCAAAAAGATCTCAGATACAGATCCATGCAAGGTTCAGTACAGACGTATGTACAAAACAGTTAATTCTGCTTCTGTAATTTCTAACATTATTAGTGTTGCATTAATGTGCTGTTCGTACAATGCAATGTGTTGTATAGTGACTGAAAGCGTTAACCAATAGGAAGTCTATTTTTGTGAGGACTATGTTTTGTGTGCAATTATCTCTACACATGTGCAGCTATTTGTCATGCAAAACACATTTAGTTACATGTGAATCAATGTGTTTAATAAAGTGGCCAGTATTGCCCTGACATTCGAAGAGTAAACTGATACTTGTCGCTATATCAGTTATTTTGGGTGTGTCAACCTTACCGAGATACAAAACCATACTTCTGATATTTACTTCCCATATGAACACAAATGTACGCATAGGAAGAAGCCTGAAAAAAGATGAAAACTAGGCTAGGAATTGTCAAATATGTTCTGAGTATAGCATTTTACTACTACTTAGAATTCAGTTTAGCGCAATTTGTTTGCAGACTCTAGCAAAAAATTACACAAAAATGATTAAGTGCAGCAATTTTTGCTCTGTTTCCATAAGTTGTGTATAACTGTATAACTATTCATATACTGGCAACCACAGTACTTCACACTTTTATGTTACAAATTTTGATAATTTCATCGCAAGTGCAAAAAAGTGCATCACATTTGCAATGTGATACCTACTATTTCAAATGCTCTTGACAACTCAAGGACAAAACAGTCACTTGAGTGTGCTTTACATCTAAAGCTGGCTCTAGGCCATGGAGGGGCCACAAAAAGTTTTCCTGACCCTTGCAACTACACTGTAGCACACAAGGAAGTTCATTGCAGAAGACATGCAACCAGTGGGTATACTGTAGATGAAATACACTACCTGTAACAATGTGTACTGGTAAATTCAATCGTTCTACCAGGACTTATTCTTTGGTAGGTTGGATTGCTCACACGAGTAATAGGTGAGGTAAGTAGATTTTGTAAGCTTATGGTGCAAATGCAGTTCACAAAGGTAATTACTACAGGCGAGGTGATTCTACTCAGATGACAAATACTATGGCAAAAGTTACCTAGTGTATACTGTATGCAGGGTTATAGCTAGCCCAATCTGAGTGCCGGTTAAAATCCCTTGCGTAACTTCCACAAACCACGTTGTGTGTAGGATAATTAACATTAGGCCACACATTACCAGTGCTTAGCCTAGCCTTATAAAATCTGTGCTGAAAGGGGATTTGTCAATACGCTTCGAACGTGCAATTGGCACTAATATTAGCAGAAAATTTTGTTGAAACTTTGTTTGAGTGTTAAACTGATGCAACATTGGATTTTGGCCATGGATATTGCCCTCTGTAGTCAGAATATACTAACGTGACAAAGAAAAGATGCATTTTATATCGATATACCATTATTTCAGGAAATTGGGTGCCGGTCGGTAAGCTGAAAAATTACTCTGAGTGGTGGTCGGTAAGCTTTAGTGCTGGTTCGCCTGACTGGTGCTGATCAGCGTAGCTATAACCCTGACTGTAAGTACAGTATAACTCTTGTTTACCACTTACATGAAATATGTAGCATGTACCTTATACTTGTTTTGTATCCATACCAGTAAAATTTCTTTAAAATGCTCACACTTAATTACCAATATTTCTACATGTAGGCCTATGCTCCTTATGAAGCCACATCACTTTCCAGTGTCTGACCATGTACAGTATTAAGTCCCAAATTTTTACATTGTGTAAATGAAACAACACTTTTTTTAGTGGTAGTGCACAATGGCTACGGTTTACTGTACAGTATGCTCATTTCTCACATGGATATCCGATCGGTATCAGCCGATACTGAGGACTGAAATACCAAACATCAGTAATAACAGTTATTTGTAATATCTGTACAACGCTATTGTGTACCATCAAGGGAGACACTTGTATGGGAAATAAGAAGGAATTTGATTCATTCAACTTGAGTTCAAAGTTAAGTTTGTTCAATAAATGTCCTTAATCTCCTAGCAACAATACTGTACATCATGATTTATTTAATACTTAATACAAACTTTACGCTTTTGTCTAGGTGTTGCTGGTATAATTATTCATGTGATTCAAGAAGAAGGTTTCCCAAGTACAGCAAATTCCGCTCAAAGGAAAAGTAATTATTTCCTGCTTGAAAAGGGAACTTTCTGCCATTTGATTGTAAGGTACTTTAGAATAAGGTCTATATACTTTAAGAAACTGAATAAAAAAATGTCTCACTACCATTGCCCCCACTCCACTTTCAAAGCTCCGCTCAGACACTGATTCTTATAAAAAGTCCCCTCTTTATATAGTATATGAGGGGTACACACACACTTCACAACTTGGAAAAACGACCTCACTGCCAATATCAAAATATCAGGGACAAAAGAATTCATAATAGATCTACCACAGGTAGGAGCTAAACTGGTTCCTTACGGGTAAATACTGAAGTCACACACCTTCATTTATCATTAGCCTTATTTGTGAATAATAGATTTGCCTGTTAAGTCAATACATGCAAAATTTAATTTCTGCAAGTTTACATTTAACTTATTAAAAGTGAGTGGGGTCGAATATTATTCAATCAAATTGTACATGGGAATCAAAGCAAATGAAAGTGAATTTCAGTTTGTCATTCTTTCTTTTTATGCTAATTTTCCCATTTCATTCTCAGATCCCTTGCACTACAGTAGACTTACAGTAGCAGCCTTGTTGGTTACCAAAAAATGAAGACCTACACCAGGTTACCAACACCTACAAGGATAAGACTTGATTTTGGTTCTGCTTGCCAGGTTCAGAAGGAAATACAGAATAACATTCACAGCATTATTTGAATAGCTTTTAATTATGAAAATGACCTGAGCGGATCAATTAATGTACATTATCCCCTCCTGAAGTAAACTGTTTATCTTAGAATTGATGGCAAAATGTTTTTTAACCATCTAGAAATGGACATTTAAAGGAAATTGAAGATAAGCAATTACAGACCTGAGGCAAGTCTATGACGTCATGTAGCAGAATCAAAGCAGATCCAAAAAATGTAGGAAAAAAACTTCAAAATTTTGATGTTTTCTTGCAAAATCACTTAGATAGAAAATTACATACTGTACAAAATGTTGAAGTTGTTATGGTTCTATGACATCATAACAGACTTAAAAGCAATGACAAACCATCCTTTCTGCAAATGCTGTTCTCCCTCCCCCCCCCCTTTTGCCACCCCCTCTCCCTAAAATCACACCTGTTTGCTAAAAAAAATGCCCATATCTAAAAAACAGAATTTAAGACTGCTTGTTTTAACTTAATTATAATTTGATTCTTTGATCATATGCAACTCCCTAAATGGTTCCATTTGCTCCCCCTTTTAGCATTAAAATGACCAAGCATTATTTTTACTGATGAAGTCAAGAATCAGCATACTGTACGACTGATAAATTGAATGTATAACAATACAAAAAAACGCACATAAAACCAACTTGTTACAGTATTCGTTCCTATATTAGTTAAGTAAACAACCATATATTAGATGCAGAGACTGAATTTTTACCTAACCCATGGAAAAAGAAATGACAAAGCCCTCTGCTTTAGCTTAAGTGTAATCATTCTATGTGTTTACAATTTTTCAGGGAAAATACAAAATCCTTCAAATTAATAATAAGATATGATACAATGGCTTTTTACACAATACGATACTAGACAGTCAATTTTATTGTACCACAATTGTAGTTTCATTATGGTGTTGGGCGTGTGAATAAACCTATCTCCACAAATTCTATAAAAGCACAATACATAACGGTTAATAATTTAGTAAACAAATTTCTCTCAAATCACTAGTATCAGTTATGTTAAGATTTTAATGAAACATTGTCATCTTTTGTTGGTCCATTCATAATTTTAAGAAAATTCATATCAGTTCATTTTTTTCATTACTGAGCTCCTTGTCAACATTATACATATTTCCCCTCTGGCAGTTATTTACTCAATCTTCAGGCAACAACTGAAAGTCAACAGAACTTTTGTAAATGCATACATGGTAATAAATCATTTGTAAAGAACCCAATTTATCATCATTCTCATATAAATGACAACTCTGAGACACAATTCACATTTTGGAAACAGCCTACACAATTTTCTCAAGCATGACCAAGTGACTATTTGAAGTTGATCATTGATGTAGCTGAACAAAAGAGCTAGGCCTAGGGGTAACATGTAAAGCAAACCAAGCATACAATCCATTCATGGTTAAAAAGAGTGGGGTAGGTCCTATATTCTTCATTTAAAAAGACCCTTTATTGATGTATTTTGTGAGAAAAACTTGAAAAATAAAGTACAGTTAGTATACTTTGAGTCAGTCGGTACCTTGAATCAGTCACTGCGTACAAAGCATATGGCACATAGACTACATATGCATATTATGTTTTACATAACTGACTCATGGTATCACCATGCCACCACAAAATATAGGTTTTACTTGTGTGTTCCTTCAAGAATAGTTACAATCTTCATAGTGGTTGAAATTAGTGCTGGGCGTAAGTGACATTCCTGCTTGTCTCCACCATGTATCATCCACCATAGCCACCATTCTCGTATGAATATGTTGTGCCCACCATTACTATCCACCATAGCCATCACTCTTACATGGATATGTTGTGCTCACCATGTATCATCCACCATAGCTACAGTACCACTCTTCCTGTACATGGATATGTTGTGCCTGCCATGGATCATCCACCATAGCCACCGGTCTTACATGTGCCTACCATATACCACCCAGCACCCACCATAGCCACCAATCTTACATGGATATGTTTTGAGTCAAGTAATCCATTGAATCTGATTAATACTGTGGATGGATTTACCCCTTCATTCAAGAGTAATTGTCCATTATCTTTTCTAGTCTTCCAGAACCATATACAGAAGGTGTTGAAAAGGTTTTGCATGTGATATCAGCATGTCTGAGATGTCTCCAATTGGACACTTCCCTGTCAAACTGTCCACCACAGGTGTGTGATGAAATGAAACCAGTCTACAGCCATTACTCTTAAATTAATTCCCAGTCTTGTGCATACCAGATGGAAATGCTCAGTGTTCCTCAGACTCTTCATCTGAAGTAACTTACTATGGTGATGAATAATGATAGTAGCTTTTTTATCAGTTGGAAAGGCTAGTCAAGTATACTGTAGTTTCGAAGATTGCAGTTTATGTCACATTTATAATGAATAAGCATCCACCCCTGCTGGGGGTTTATAATTAATTTATTCCCAGTGCTAATTTTTTATAACCTCTTCAGCACTGTAACCTTTCAATTCTTCTACTGTTCATTCAGGGTTGGCATTGTCTTCATTTCAATTCTCTGTAAAAAGTTCTGCTATCAACCATTTTCTTTTGAAGAGATAAAGAAACTGGGGGGGAGGGGGTAGTTTTTGGTTCCTCTACTGAAGGATAGGGCACTTAATTTCAATTGCAAAGATCATAGCAGTGTATACAACCCATATTGTTAAAAACTGATACGTGGAAAATAGCTCCTTATAGAAAAATATACCCGACCTCATTCCCCAATACAGCCATTGCCGGTTGTGCCAGATCTGCAATAAGCACTCTATAAACAGCAAAATGCTGTTCCAGAAACTGCGATCTCACCAACATGCTTATTTTTGACCTAAGAACTGAGCACATTAATAAGCTTTCACACTCTATATAGTACCTATACAATAATAATGTACTGTAAACACAACTTGTAATCACATAAATTTTCTGAAATATGTACTGGCACTAGCCTTATTATATACACCTGTACAATCCAGTTGATTTAATATAAACTGTTAGGCATACCATACAGTACATACACCTCTAAAACTGTGAGTCATGCTGAACAGTAAATGACCCAACTTCAGAGAAAATGACCCACATGTATGTCAACTGTTACGGGATTTAGTAATTTGGTTATTATAACAGTCACTTTAGAAAAATTCCAACAAAATCAAATATCCACCTCTTTTTGTTTGCAATAGAAAAACAAATAAAGCAGGAGATTCTGCTTTTGCCATTTTTGCCCAGGTTTTTCATCATTTATGTTTCTGTTGTGCTAAAAATGTGTGAGAATATCCCACATCTAAGCTGGAACAATGCCACATCCTCATTTTGAGCATCACTTTTACCAAGTTGTATCATAGTAACCGATACGATGACCATCCATGGTGTAACTTTGGTGATTCTTTTGTGTACCATCATATTTTAGGGAATAATTTATCCCGTATTGCATCACAATTTGCTACACAAACTGGCCAAATTCCTACACAAATACACTCTTTGTGAACATAACCATAGGGTTTTCAGTGATTTTACACTACAGAAGGAAAAAATTCTCAAAACTGCTATACAAAGCTCGAATACAAAATTATTACCTGTAAATGTGTCCTTCATATTCAGGCTAATACAGTACTTTATAGCCAGTTGCTCAGGTCTGGAGGCACACAGCAAATTTTTGGACAGGCACATGTGCCCACTATGTGGGTTGTGGGTTTGCAAATGATACCCCCCACCCCCCATTCAGTATGTAGTGAAGCACTAACTGCAAAACAGAGTAATGTCTCCCACCCCCACCCCTTTCCATTTTTGTTTCAACTGAATTTTTTTGTACAAATTTCAACAGTCCAAATTAAAAAGAAAACCTTGTTGAACGTTTCTGAACTTTGACACATAGCTTACTCTATTATAATTTCCTAATTGAAAGTGAAAGTGTTGAAGTGTCTCAATCATACTAAATGTCTTGCCAAGTGCATGAGGTCAAGCAGGTTTAGAGAAGTACTGTACATATGCAACTGTAAAAATTACCTATTGATATCCTTTACTTGTAATTGTACATTATCTCCAAATGTATGCTCCATTTTATTTCTTGCAAAGTATACTGTACGTATACAGCTTATTATGTAAGGACATGCATGTGAAATACTGTGTAATTTTGTATGCTCAAGTAATTGCAAGGTACAGTACCAATATGTTTTTCCTTACATTATGATGCAGTTAGGCAAATGCAGTGCAGAAGGCCTGGTAGAACTATCACTCAGGAAAGACAAGAATAGAATGAAAATAGATTCAATAATTTAACAAACTGTACCTACAGTTACACAGTCTCCATGTTCCAACACACACAACCCTAATACTCTCAACTGAACCTGACCCTAACTTAATCCTTATTCTAACAATGACCTTCATGCAGACTTGTCTGAATATAGCTCTAGGAACAGAGAGCAGTCACCATACCTGCACATCAAAAGTACCATAGTCAAAGCTGCCAGTACTTCCACCTTCAATTTCTAACCAATTGCTAATGCCAACATTCCAAATGTGATTGTTTTATCATTTTTTAGATGATTGTTTTCATTTTATATACACATGATGGACTTATTTTGAAAAAGAACACTTAACTCTCTATTCAAAATAACAATAATTCCACAAAATATTTGTTAAAAACATACTGTATGCTTCTAACCATGCTGTACACCCCATTCTAGACGAAAATGGAATTACTGGAAAGTAACACATGATTAAAGTGAAAGTATCATTCGTAAAAGACTGATACCTGCCAATGCAACCATAAAAGTTAACATTTGAAAGTTGAAACCTCATTACATCTTAGAAATTCTTAACATCTTTCTCCAGAATGCAATGTAATGTGGGCTATTACATACAAATTACGTTGTTTCATAAAGGGCAAAGGTTAATACAATGACAAACCTGTAACATGATGATGTTTTCTTTGAAATTCTTATCAAATAAATCATGATTAGACTTTCACTCACCCCATTCTGGGCTAAGACTAAGCTTAGCTTAATAGCTTAGTAAATGCCATTTCATGTGCTCAGAGAAAAGGTTACATACTCAATAGTTGCAAACTTGTTAGGCCTATAAATATGATTAATGAAAAAATTGGAATGCAAGTGCTTATCAAAGACATTAATCAGCTTACATGATGTATTGGGGGGGGGGGGGGAAGGGGGGTATCATGAGTCAATCACTTAACAAACATGTTGACAAAAATATAAAAACATTTCACAAAACCAATGGACTCTGCAGTAATACTTTTTGATATGTCTTCCTTATAGTGCTATATTTTGGTGTTGTCTGGACTGAGTAATCCATAGAAAATAAATTTTGAATTGTAGGTGGCAGTATACAACACAATGTTTATCAAGAAATCTTGAGTCAATCTACAGAAAAAAGCATAACAATGTTAATAAACAAAGAGAATTTTGTCCTTTCTGTCAATATTTTTTTCTGCAAGCTTCATCAAAGATGTTTTGGTCACCATTTTTGGTAATGTTTCGCACATTTGTAGTTCATTCTTATGCCAAAACTTGAACATTGGGCTGTGAGCAATATTTTCATTTTGAACATGGGAAAATAATATGGCAAATACTTGCTTTTATGTTGTTTGAAGAATATGCATTGCTGGTCATGTTTACATGTCAGTGGAATTAAATCATGCAGCATGCTGCACTAGCATTCAGCCAGATTGGAAAGTATGGCGCTTTTCACCGAGATCTCGGGTGTGCACGAAAAAAATTGGAGCGTGCAGTGTGCAACAAGGTGTCAAATGCACACTTGAAGTGTGAACACGAAAAGTCAAGTGTGAAATAAATACTTGAAAGAAATTTTAACAAAACTCTTGAAGGCCTCCTTAACATCCAGAGTGGAAAGTATGTCTTGGCTAAGTGATGGCCGAAACTGCATACATCATTCAATCATTATCAAGTCATCAGCACGCCACGATCACAACTAGTGATCATCCAATTGGCCAAGCCAATATAACACATAGGCCTACCTAGGGTTATACGGGGCAATCGCCGTCTGCTTAAAAAATCTGGTGTGCAATGTGAATTTTCAAGTGTGCAATAAAAATCTAGAAAAAAATCTGGAGTGTGCAATTGCCATACTATCCATACTGGGCATTCAGAATGCAGTGATGGACTCCTGATTTCTTGAAGTTACTATTGGCCTAGTACTAAGTTAGCTATGCCTAGGTAGCCTAGATGCTTTTAGTACTGCTAAGGTTTCAGCCTAGCCTACATAATACATGCCTAGGCTGCAATGCAGCCTAAACATAACCAACGTAGCCAATACCATAGATTAGCTTAGCCGAATACAATGCTGTAACAATGCTGTAGCCTAGCCTAACTACATGTTAGCCTACACACAATAGGCCAGCCTGCGTACGGATAAGCAATGCCAATGGAATTAAGCTACCCGTTTTGAAAATGTGGTTTTTCCGATAAAAGCCTCTGAAAAAATGTTTCATTTGTGCATTACCTCGGTAAACCACTTCTCCATAGATAAAGGCTTCCTACATATGCTGCAGCGAGCACTAAACAACTAAAACAAGCGACGAAAACATTAGAACAACTAAATCGCACCAGATTCATGGAGGTGGCCATCTTGCTTTTTTATCGCTAAGGTGGCGCACTCCAATATTTCTCCAGCATATCAACCTTGGATACAATGTACATAGCTCGACTTCCAGTTCCATTCAAAAAGGAGATGGGCAAAAACGTCCAAACCGCGATACGCCTGCTAACATAGGCATAAAAGCGGGATACCCAGTCAAAAAAATGTTAAATGTGCGGGGATAAAGTATGCGGTTGACCTTCACTTTTCAGAACCCTGTTGTTTGTCCCCTCTAGGCTCTGTGTAATTCATTAAAATTTTTCATTACATGTATCTCAAACTTAATACACAAATGTCCCACCAAATCAGCCCTAGCCTGGGGCACGCAAGTATTCAAAACAGTTCTGAAGGGTAATAGGGCATCTCATCTCTCGGACGGTATTCTGAAACGTTCAGCTCCCTCCAATATAGGAACATCTTCCTACGCCTGTGCCTTCTATAAAACAAAAACCATCAGCCCAACAACAACTACATTCGAGGGAGCCCCACTAAAAGGATGGATGGCGGGCTTCATTGATTGGCCCACATCCAAAGGCAGCCGCTTGCCGAAAGGAGTCAGTCTAACGCAAATGTCTTTACTTCACCAAAATTTGAAAATTCGGGGTTTTTATAAATTGAAGAAAATTTGAGAAACTTGGATTTTTATTGAAGAAAATCGAAAAATTTGGTTTTATTGAGGCAAATTTGAATATTTTGGGTTTTTATTGAAGTATCTGCCCTTCCTAAGAGCAAAATCGAGCAGATCGTCAGGGTGACTGATTGTCGTCAGGATTACATATTTTATCGTAGAGACTCCCCGACGAAATTGGAAAATTTACCCGAGGGGCAGCCTTCCACGATAAGGGGGCATGGCCCCTGGCCCCCACTGGCGCCAACCCTGGCTGATTGCAGATATTCTTCATGAAAGGATTATTTTTCCATTGAAATGAATTTTTTCCAGAAGTACAGGTGACATCGTGTGTGAACATACACAGGAAAAAATTTGACATGTTGGATTTATGGAACTATTGTCATGAAAATGAACATCTACGATTGAAACAATATGACCTGTATGTTTTTCGTAGGGGTAAAAGATTCAGGGGATGGAAGAACCCCAAACCAAACAATAGGGGCGAATGATCATCCCTCTCCCACTGAAATAGTTATGGAAATTAGGAGGTTATTTAAATGAAGGCTTCATTGGGAAACTTTTGCAATGTAAATGAAGAAAAATATTACTAGGCCTAAAATGTACCAAAAAGCTTTTTGGAGAGCACATATCGAAAGCCTTGGTTGTTTCATTACTCTTAAATGTAGGGTAGCTCTCTTGTGGATTTATTTGAAGCATCATGCAACCCCACCATCATCCATCCTCCCCAACTAGCACTAAGAAAGACGGTCAACTTGTACATTTGTGATCTGTAAAATGCACGTCCATGTTTCATTTCAAATAAATGCACGCAACTTTCTAAATACACCAAAATGATTGGAGGGCTTCCTTCCTTGGTTTTCTACCAGAAGCCCTAAAGGCGGCCCTCTCAGTGGAACCCACGCCGTTGGAGTGATTGCTTAGAATATAGTAGGAATGTAACTTCCTATTCCGGAAGCGGATTAACTCTGGGATTTGAGTCCGTTTTTTCTGGATTCGAAAATGACCCTGAATGTTACGTCCCGGAATAGGAATTGGCCCGGAATGGGCTCGCTGGACTCGGACCCGGCGCCACTTCTAGCCAAGTCCCCAAACATGAAAGTTTCATTTATGGAAGTAGATATGCTCAAAGAGACGTTCTTATTACTCGTTCACAATTTAATACATGAAAAGTCGCATGCAGTCAACTATACAGGGTGGACTACACTATAAAATTGACTCCTAAACCGCTAGAAAGGTCCTTGTAATGAAATGTACTAAAAATAGTATGAAAAGCATTTGTGTGATATTCTACATTGTCAAATGGCGGGACTCGAAATTGGCCAGCAAGTGAGGATAATGGAATCGGAATTGACTCAGAATCGAATGGTATACTGGACCCGGTATACGGACTGGACCTTTAACCCCCCCCCCCCCCCCCACACACACACACTTTTTTTCAAACAAATCTCCGCTACTGGCTTAGCACTCCCCGTCCTCGCGCTCTCGGTGCCATTCCAGCCTTTTGTATCGCCCCATCGAACTTTTTATATGCATGATGGATGCATTCTGGATGATGCACTGACTTATCTATAAATTGACCTATGAAACTTTAAGAAACGGCAGAGGGACATATAAGCATCTGCTAGAAAAAATTGTTCCAAGAAACTATTGGGCCTGCCGTTATTTTTAAGGGAAAGTGAGAGGCCAACAAAACGGTGGGGAATCCAGGGACTGGCGTGGACAGAGGGCCGCACTCCGTGCTGGTGGTCGTCATCTAGAGAGCTTCTCAACCGCTGATTTTGACTAACTTGCACCTGGCACCATCCCTTGTATATTATACTCTCCATAGGCCCAGAAAGAGTTTGAGGATAAGTCTCTTGGCATATAAACAAAAACCTTGAAAATTGTTGAAATTTCATTGTCGTTATCACATTTGATTCTCATTCTCATTACTAAGAAGATGTAAATAAGTCTAAAAATTTTGGCGCTCTTCGCCCGCAAATATCAAATTAATCATACCGTAAACAGTGGTGACCTACGGGGTCATGAGAGGATATGCGTCACCTCAGATTTTTCCCTTGCCTCCACTTTTCCCTAACAAATATGGTACTTATCCAAAAATATACAGACTACAGACCTTGTTCTACTAGCTTATTAATATTAAAAATAGCTTTTGATAAAATGCGGATAATTACTAAATTTCCTTATAAAGGCATTACTTTAGCGCTCTTTACTCACACTCATAGCAAACTTATGTAACCCGCCACCATTGATCTAGTACCTCGTCACAATCCTCATGCACAATCAAACCGACCGACAGTTGATCTGGGGTAGGCTATCATAAAAAAATGATCAAATTGTGATATTTGTGGTCTACTAATCAGTGAACATCAACTTCAATGAAAGATATGTTAAAGCATTCCTTGACGTGGGCCAAAGTCCCAGAAACGAGCCCATTGGTCATTCCATTTCTTATCCTCAGTGATATGTTTTGAGTACCCAGTTTCGTGTTAATGGGAGAAATTTGCCCCGGGTATCAGCCTTGGGGAGTACAATGCTACATGTAAAATATTCTCTAAATGATGAAAATTTCTAACCTGTAATCAGTACAAAGTTTTGTCAAGGGTAGCACAATTTTTCATCTAAGCCACTTTTCATGTAAAACTGTCTTCAATGGGAGGGTTATCCTCTAAATCCTCCCCAGAATACCAACCCCCAGGTACCGACTATCCCAGGTACGTCACTTAAATTATGAAATTGAAGACTCTGAACTCCCATAAAACAATGAAATGGTATATTGTTTTAATTTCTTTGTTGCCTGATTCATTTCAACATTATTGTAGCAAATAAGTTAAGAAAAATGGGACAATGTACTAAACATGGAAATAGGCTACCGTATCTTTCAGTCAAATTCAGTGTAACATATTTAAAAATGTAAGAAAATTGGCCACTTAGGTGAGTCAAATTCCCGATGTAAATGCCACCATTTTGTGTGTAGTCATCATTACACACTTGAAAAATATTCTATAAAACGACAGGCACCCCACTTGCAGGCTTACCCCTCCCCCTGGCCACAGATTTACAAATGTACAAGCCAGTCATGGACCATCTATCCATAATCAAACATCTGAACCATAGGCGTATGGGGGTCAATATTTTGGGTGCAGGGATAATTTTTGCCAGAATTTAAGAATTTTGGACCAAGTTATCCGAATTTTGATACCGCTGTGTCGGTTGTCATAGCCGGCAAAAAGGGCATAATTATTTTCTTGGCTGTCTCATTTGCCCGAATGGGTCCACTATTTTTGCCGGAATTGGGATGGCATATGCCCCCTCCCCCCACATGGCGTACGCTTATGGTCTGAACACCTTTAACATAATTTTGCCACTTTCATGTAAGTTTATAGAATAACATCCAGTACCATAATTCCCCTACAAAAGTGATTTTAGTATTTTCTGAAAGTATGAGTTCTGCAAATAATGAATATTCGCGGGAGGGGGGGTTTTAGCCCTAGGAACGTACGGAAGTTTCTAGTCATCCCATCGACAAGAGAAAAGGAGGGCGTGCTTCAAGGGTTTTGGCGACAACCAAAAATCCTCTATGCAGGCTATGGGGCATCAAGCTGGCTATAGATTTAATCTGAGAACGTAAAATATAGCTGCTCGGGTCAGAAGCCACTAGTTGTGGGCGGGAAGGATTCAAGCCCAAAGCCAAAGGGGGAAGAGGGCAGGGAGATGGCGTTCACGAGAAAATTTCCCCTTCCATAAAAGTTAAACATTACAATTTTAATACATCTTGACGCCCTCCATAAAAAAAATCGCTTTCTGGATGCTATCTTTCCCCCTTCAGTACCTTGTTTGGCTATGACCCTGGATTCTGTATATTGCTACAATAAGTTCCTGTGATCATCACAAATCCTTTGTCGTATTAACACAACACGGGTTCAGGCAAGTTAATTCAGTGGCCGCTTCCTGACTCAGCAAATTCAAATTCTTGTAGAATGTTAGTAGGCCTACTTCATGTCCATGGACATTCTTGTAAGAGGTGCCAGGGTGGGGATGAGATGATTGGCATGATTGCTAAAGAGTCAAGACAGGTGGAGATTAGGCTGTCTTTGACAGTTCATCTTATTTTTACAATATGTCTTCAGGGATGTTGCCAGGGTCTCCGACAAGCGGGAGGCGGGGTGAAAAATGATAGGCTACCGGTAAAATGACTTTGCCCGAGATCCTCCCAACTGCCCAAGGTGATCCCCATTGTAGGGGCTATAGTTGACATACTGCTGTGTATTGCAGCCAATTTACAAGGTCACTAAAACTCTGGGGTTGGAAATGGGGAGGGGTCGTTCGAACCCATCGACCTCACGCCCCCAGCTACATCCTTGATTCATCTGGGGAAAAGACTCAAAAGAGGTACACTAAATCAATGTCACTCTTAAATAAAAAGGAAGAGAAAGAGGCCTGAGGAGACCGTCCTTCATTAAATCATTGAAAGTTAAGGATGACCGTTCACGGTCCTCGAAAACTTAGATTTCATCAAGAACTTGCCTTCTAAATGATGAATACTTACATTTCTCAAGAAAGAAAGAAAGAAAGAAAGAAAGAAAGAAAGAAAGAAAGAAAGAAAGAAAGAAAGAAAGAAAGAAAGAAAGAAAGAAAGAAAGAAAGAAAGAAAGAAAGAAAGAAAGAAAGAAAGAAAGAAAGAAAGAAAGAAAGAAAGAAAGAAAGAAAGAAAGAAAGAAAGAAAGAAAGAAAGAAAGAAAGAAAGAAAGAAAGAAAGAAAGAAAGAGAAAGAAAGAAAGAAAGAAAGAGAAAGAAAGAAAGGATGAAAGAAAGAAAGAAAGAAAGAAAGAAAGAAAGAAAGAAAAAAAGAAAGAAAGAAAGAAAGAAAGGAAGGAAGAAAGAAAGAAAGAAAGAAAGAAAGAAAGGAAGAAAGAAAGAAAGAAAGAAAAAAGAAAGAAAGAAAGAAAGAAAGAAAGAAAGAAAGAAAGACAGACAGACAGACAGACAGACAGAAAGAAAGAAAGAAAGAAAGAAAGAAAGAAAGAAAGAAAGAAAGAAAGAAAGAAAGAAAGAAAGAAAGAAAGAAAGAAAGAAAGAAAGAAAGAAAGAAAGAAAGAAAAACGTATCCCACTTTAAGAGACATTTTACTTGTATTTGCCATTGATGCAAAATGTATATGCAAAATAGAAAAGGCGAGTTTCTAATGCGACTATATGCGGGACCGTATCGGCTCTATTTCTGCCACACGCAGCTACCGCCCCTCCGTACTGGTATTTTTCGTGGCGATGAGCTGAACGAAAAATTTTGTTAGCTCCGCGAACTAACGGGACTACTGGCAGACTCAGCCATCGACTACCCAAACTGTCATATCATTCTCTTCCACATATTTTCGATTCACTGATGCGTCGTCAGGGCACTTAGAAGGCTTCCAAGATTGTGGTGAGGAAGGGGGTTGAGCAACTGTAGCTCTTAAATTTAGGCATTTTCTGAGGAATTTTATTGCCGTTTTTAGGCACTGTTCATGATAATTTGTTAGTTGTAAACTGCAAACTGAAGTTAGCTTTTCTATGTTTGGACTCAATGCAACATAAATTGTCACTCTGGGTCTGCCATGCATGTGTGGTGCTCCATCACGGTGAAAAGGGGCCCCAAGGGGAACCCAGCATTTATTGTGGTACGATCGCCCCATCGCCCCTTCATACGCCATCATAACCATCGAGGCAACTATAAGGCAGACAAATGACACTTTTTCTCAGCGGAAATGGGTTACAAATCACCATTCTCTGGAAATGGCTACTACAGTGTCAACCTTTACTCAAAGCGTGGACGGAAAGGCATTTTAATACAAAATAAATCACACACTTTTTAACTATAGCGTCTACTACCTATCTGTTTCTCGTCAACATAATAACTGGGTTACAAGTAACAGTTACAAAATATCCACCTCTGTAATTCATTAAGTTGAAGAAAGAGATGAATGGAAAGCTTTGCACTCCAAAGTTTCTAGTCATCGTCGAAGTTGTTTAATTTGACTCATGTCATATCGAAGCGCCTCAGATAAGACGCCCATTAGAAGACTATAAAATAGTGTTTGCCCCTATCGGAATGTCATCCACATACAAAGCCCCCAATTTCACATTTCCCCATTCGGCCCTTCGACCTGAAGTTATCATTTTTAATTAACGGGTATCACACTGAGTGCGACACCAATAACGTGATTTACGGTGCTAATGACGGTGAAAAAAAGACACAAAAATCATAATTCCGCGCTCCTAAATGTCAATGACCAGAAATAATTTTAACTAATTACGTTCGAATGGAACCGTAAATGATTCCATTTTCAAACGGAGGTTGTTCCGTATTTCTTTTCTCAGCTGGCGCGCGGGGTCTCTCGGGAGGATCTGCAAACCGTGCTGGGATAACTCTCTCGTCAATTTGTTACGGCGCGTGCCAAACATTTTTGGCGCGCTTATTGGAGCAGGGGGCCGCGGAAAACACAGAGAGAATAGTTTAAGATGAGTCTCTATCCTCACATTTTGTTCCACTTACTGTTGCAAATAAGATTAAACGTTCGTTGCTGAAAGTTGAGATTTTTCTGTCATCCGGTTTAAGATCGGACTGCGTGACTCCTTGTCTTCAGTCATTCAATAGTGATCACCTTACATTTTACAGTTTTAGAATAAACTTACCTGCACTTCACACATAGAATAAAATGTACCATTGCCTAGTTTTGATCATCATGTTAAAAAACAAGCGAAACATAAGCATACCTTCAACTGGAGAGGGGAGGAAGAGGAGATTTTGCCCAAAATTTCATCGCATGTTTGCACGAAAATAGCGTATATTTTGCTCGAAAATAGCAAATTTCTCTCCGAGTGGGGAGGCTGCAGGCCCCAGGTTCTCGTCCCGTATGCCTGACACAAAGCGGTTAGCCATGAAGCAGCTCTAGACATTGTGGCTGAAAGTTGTGCTATATGTACAAGCGTGCTGGAATGCTTTCCAAGGGGGTGTGGGAGAGGGAAGTGTGACATCTTTGCCGTAAAAAATGTAACAGGTTTGCCCAAAAATGTAGCATTTACCCCAAGATAAGAAATATTTGACCCAAAGGGCCCCCATGCTTAGTGGCGTCGCCAGACTTTTCGAAGTGGGGGAAACTGGAGGGGCCAAGCGTTCCGCCGGAGGCACACCAAAATGAAGGACTGAACGTCACTGGAGGCATCGTCACGACGCGCAGCGCTCCCCTCTATAAGCAATGGCCACAGGAGCCACTGTAGGGTCCCTGATGGGTTCCAGGGACAACGCACCATTGGGGGTCCCGGACCCTCCGGAGGCTCTGGGGTATTTATACATTGTGACTATTAGATTCAGGGGCGGATCCAGGATTTCTGAAAAGGGGCCCGAAGTTGTTCGACCTGTGATTGATGGCACTATACCATCTAAGCGGAGCGCCACCATTAGTTGGCGCGGAGCGTACAAGAAAATTTTGACAAAACAGACCTACCAGATCGCCGGAAATAGCACTTCCCATGTCTTATTTTTGCACTTTCTGCTTCATATAATTTCATGTCTCAACTCTCAACACATTAATTTTTCCACAAGTTATTAACAGAAGACAGTTATCATAGGTACAGTGCCTTACTACAATGCATCCTGTTCAAGGCGTCTAATCCAGTGGCGCCGCCGGTTCAGAACAGATGACGTCGTAATGCTTCCTCAGCCCTCCCAAGTCTGGGTACTTTGTACCTTTTTTGTGCGCCCCTGCGATTTTATACAGCAGTGTGGGATCCTTTTTGTCAATACAGATAGGTGCCGTACTAGGGGAGGGGTCTAAGGGGAGGTTGCCCCCTCCCCTATGAGAAATTTTTGTTAATTTAAGGTTGCCTAGATGCAATGGTGCTATCTTTGGGGTATTTTTTGAACTGATCATGCACGACTGGAAAATATCCTTACTTAGTAAATTCTAATATTTGGTTTGGTGAAAGAGGAGAGTGTTCGTTCCTGCAATTGTATACAACAGTGTGGGATCCTTCCTTTGTCACTACATAAAGGTGACGTCCTGGGGGAGGTATCTAAGGTGTCCCCCTTCCCTTTGAAAGATGTTTGGTAATTTAAGGTTGCTTAGATACAAAATGGTTCTATCTTTGGGATACTTTTGGAACTGATCATATATGACTGCAAGATATCCATACTTTAGTAAATGGTAATTTTTGGTTAGGTGAAAAAGGAGAGTATGTTGTCTTAGAGAAGGGTATGTTGTCAACAAACCTCCCGAAGCCCCCTGTTAGCTACTTTAATGCCTTCTATTTGGGGAAAGTTTTACGTAAAAATACATGCGTGGAGTCCACAGAAACATTCTTGGACCAGGACTACTGCATTACGAAAATTTTCCTTTGCATCATTGTGCATTAAAGGGTATCTAGGCCTAAGGCTGGCAGACACTGGTATAGCTCTGGATTAATTTTACATAATGGGGCACCGATACGATGATTATTACCTAGCAACCAAATGATACCATAGAATATGATGCCAAGCACTTTACAACTATTTTTTTTTACTTACTGAGGGAGAGTATAGGTGCAGGGAGGTGGTATTAGACCTCCCTGATGGGTAAAGCAAAACGGAGTAAGAACTAAAAAAAGCGTTTTAGAATGTTTTTTCGTCGTAAGTGTATTATCAACCACCATCTATACCGGCAATGGCTGCGCGCGAAGCGCTCGGTAAAAATTTTGGAAAAATGTGTAACGGTAAACAGGCCTACGTACTTTCAACCTCCCACATCATGCTACAAATTAGATTGAAAGATCCCCTACAGAGGTTTGAGATGTATTTCTGTTTTTCGGAAAGGTGTTGTGATCAGAATAGTTGCATGACGTATTATAATGGTCATAAGATGGAGAAAAACCTTGAGGAATGCGGGCGAAGCGAGCCGAAATTTTTCATTAAATAAGATAACCATGACAAAACCTGCATTCATGCTCTGCATCGAGACACTTTCAATCCCCCAATAAACCTATTTGCCAATCACACAGCCCATATTTTACCTGAGAGTTCGTAAGCAGCTTTAAACTTTTGTTGCTGTGTTTCTAAGGGAGTTGCTACCGGAAATTATTGATAATAAGGACAATATTGAGGTAAGGTTTGAAGCGCGCGGAGCGCGCGAAAATTTTAATAGTTTGCGAAGGATTTTAGATAATTTTGATAGTTTGCGAACCATTTGTGATAGAAAATGTTTAAAATAGGTCCACCACTTGATCGAAAACACACCTCACCGTACCCCCTACAGAAATCTCACATGAGGCTAGAATTCAATAGGAGGATTTAGCCATCAGGCGACTTAATACGTCTATATTTTTCACCCGGGAAAATGGCCTTTTCCCGGGGAACTTTGGCTAAACGAGCCTATTGAATTCTAGCGGCGTGATAGCTTAAACGCCTTTTGGGATTATTTTAAAATTTTCAAAAAAAAAAATCTGAAATCGATTGGGGGGCACGCAGCCCATGCTCCCCTCCCGTGCCAGCTCCACTGGTCTAATCAGATCTTTAGTATAGTCATGTACTAACTTGGTGAATATTGAGGGACTTCCTGACGCATATCTTAGTTCGACTTGATGCCAGGAACCAGGTACCTTGCATTGACATGTGGGCGTAAATGTACGTGTTATCACCTGCATGTTCCCCTCTGCCTAATTTCTTGTTTTGCGTGGACTTAGTGAGAAAGGGAAAATAACCCAAAATGCACGAGACTTGGCAGCCCTGTCATTGTCTTGGGGGTACGTCCAGGCAGTGTAATCATAGTATTATTGTAGGCCTTACATGGTATCAAAACTGAATGACCGAATTGTATTGATTCCGACCACTATGTTTCTAAATAAAATTTTGTTGATAATGTGCACTGTAGGCCAATCTTAACATCTTTCAGGGAAAAATCGAAGGATTAATTAACTGACAGAACAGCATTGGGCCATTTAGTTTGTAATTGATTATGGTTATACTCGTTGATTACCGATTTTTTACTTAGTTTATAATTCCTCATTTTTCTCCTTAGGAATTTATTTATGGAGGGACGTCCCCCTCACTGAAAATTTTAGGGAGGGACGTGTCCTCCCCGTTCCCCTTCTGCCGCCTATGCATAGCATACCAGAAAAATTGGGTAAAAACACATCCCAGATAGCCGGAAAAGACAATTCTAAGGCCTTGTAATTCGCATGATTTTCCATTTTAATTCTCTTGTTCTGAAAACTGAGTATTGAACAGACGACATAGAAAAGTATTATTGTAAGGATTGTTCTGTCGAATGATACAAGCAGCTATATGGGAATGTCTAGAATGATGGTAGCCATAATCAAGGCTTGATGAAGGGCTGTGTTGGTACGGCGTGAATCCTGAAAACCAGGGTGCTGTTACTTAGGGATCAAGTTGCGCTTTAGTGTCTGTCAAGACGGCAAATACCTGTATTGCCCAGCGGCGAAGGCCCTGGTAAACGGACAAACTGGTGTCTCATAGAGGCATCACATGGCTTAACATTCAGTAAATCACTCAGAGTTTGCAAAGTGTAGGCTATCATATTTTGAGCAATCATTATGTATGATGGTATACGCTAAATTATGAATAGTCATTATACTGATCTCGCAATACACAATTACTCGCCCAGCCTTATCATGTGTACCTCACTTCAGGTGTACCTCACTTCATGCTGTGTGTTCGAACATGTGTTCCTCTTGCACTTTCTGCAATGTGTTCATACCATGTTTCCCTTTGACCGGCATGAACCCCCGACCACCCACAACATGGGTTTTAATCCTGGTTCACGGACCTACTTATAAAAGATAACCAGATTTCCATCCCAATGATATTTAAAGTCGGGTGTTGGGAGGAATGAGAAAAGGTTTGACCCATGGGCCGCCTGATTTTTCGCTCTCCGATATGGGCATTTTGTATTTTCAAAATTCCACGAAAACGTGTCAAAATTAAGGTTGGGGTTAGAATAGGTTTAAAGTCGGCCTCGAACTTGCGAATGGAGCATGGTCTCTCATATTCCAACCTCAAAATTGGGAAAAGACAACCATAAGTTAGTGAAAAGGGGGAGCGTGGTTGGATTCTAACAGTGTGATTGGTCGACGGCCCTCCATTTCTGTCGAATAAACAAAGCTAGATTTTGACAACCAAGTCAAGGCGTGGCAAACACAATCATGTGTAGTAAGATCGCATGTGTGTGAATTGTCCCAATCGACGTTCAAACTGATCTGCTGTGCGCTATGACTCTCATGCTTCAAGGTTGTTAATATTGCAGCTTCATTCTCTATCACTTTCTCTCATTTTTCCCTTTCATTTGTTTTGCATTCTAAAAAAGGGGGCGGGGCCGGGTCGGCCCCCTAGATCCG
This sequence comes from Holothuria leucospilota, assembly GCA_029531755.1. Lineage (NCBI taxonomy): Eukaryota > Metazoa > Echinodermata > Holothuroidea > Aspidochirotida > Holothuriidae > Holothuria > Holothuria leucospilota. The sequence goes on along the minus strand of CM055963.1, from coordinate 29,097,224 downwards.
CCCCTGAGATTGAATCATTTGACAGTCCAAAATAGCATTGGGTGCGCACTAAAAACAGGCCACACAAAGTAGAAATCACAATCTGACAGTCTTTTCTTAGTCTTACTAGCACTCTCCATTCAATGATTGGAGAAGGGGGAGGGGTGAACGGAGACACAGATCATGTTAAGGTTTGCATTGAGCTTTAAAAATAAATTCACTCATGCTGCCCAAATAGAAATTAATGTTGAGACAACTATCTTCCAGGTCATCCGTCAGTTTTTAAGTCCACCAAATGACGAATGACGTACGGTATTTGAAAAAGTGCTTTTTCTTTCAAGTTCACTTTATACGGTGATTTAGATCAAGACGTAGGCACGTATAATTACTCCAGTGCAATGACGTCACCAGAAAGTTGTTGCGGGAATTTGGGTGTAAAGAGGGGGAAGGCGAATGGGGTAATCGTTTCCACTTTGGGCTGAGAATTATCAAGTCAAAACAAGACAATGCTATGACTTTCCATTTAAGGGTTGACAACTTGGGAAGCAATTCACTAAATACTGACTCTTTATTATGTTTGTTTTACATTTAATTCACTGTTCGAGTATCGCTATTCCTAGTTCCTACTTACACAGTGAGCTTGGACACCTTTGAATCTACAGCAGTCCATAACTTTCACGTTTGGAATTGCATTGGTTCAAATTTCTTAAATTTTACGTCACTGAATCATCTTCCTCCCTGTCTGTCATCCAAGTTAGCTTTCCGAATGAAAGATTTCTCTTATAAAATGGTGTCGTGTTTATTTTTCTAATTTAATACCGTGTTTTCTAACTTGTAGCTTAATTTGATTAAATTGAGAAATGGCCAACGATCTGTTTGCTTCCTCAAAGTCGACTTCAAACAAACTTACGAAAGCGCGACCTAAAAGCAAATACAGCGAAATAAAATCAGGGGCAAAGTTACGGCTGAGAGCTCGTCTTATCTTAAAAATTCCCGATGTGATGGTGGCATTCCATTGTGGCATGTGTAATTTATTTGGTCACTTTAAGAATTTTAATTAGTGATGATAGGGGAAAAATAACGACTAATTTATCGTCGGTGGAAAATAATGTCTTCGCAGTTTCCGTGCACTGACCAAGCCTACACAGCGGCAAGTGGCTTTGTTCTAGGCTCCTTCCCGACTGCCAAAGTAAGGAAATAAATGATCGCACACGCCGGTGATAAATTAGGATCGTATCTGGCTCACACAATCCAAACTGACAGATGTATTTAGCAACAATGCAAGCATCCCCTTTACTGCCTCTTCACTCATCCCCCGGGGCTCGCATTCTGTAATTCCCCTATCCCTTGAATGACAGTTTGCCGAATTAGTTTAGTACATCCGAACATAAGTGGAGTGTCGAAAGGTTACCCGAGTCGACCGTTTGTGCAACTCTAACCCAAGCTCTTTGTTTCACCCTGTGAGTGCGCGGTCGTCGTGGCAACCAGGTATCTTAGGCGCGCGAGGAATGACGCATGTAAATAGTTGACAATGCGCAGCTCGGTCACGCGAGGCGCTTCGGCCTGTTTAGATATATACCGACGTACATGTGCAACCGGGCGGTGAATCGCGAACTTACACTCGATGAGGGATGCTGTCGGATAAAATGACAGGGAGAGCAAAGGACTTCGGTGATGGAAAGGCTAACCGTACGAATAAATGAGAGAAATAATTTAAAGGCCACGGCGAGAGAGCATGACAAGCGGAAGTGTCAATTGCAAGAAGAAGAAAAAACATGGCATGACACTGATAACGAGACAGGTGCATTATATGAAGACGGATGATTCGAGAATCGAGACAGGTCAAAGTTTCCTTTAGAGCGGCTTTGTTTTGATTGTAGAAATGAAATCGATATGAATAAAAATGTTATCTTTACGACCACAGTAACAGGGTGAATTAGTGTCCATCTCACAGTTACATCATCGTGTAAAGATGAATCAACAAGACTCCATGTAACTTAGTGCATAGAGAGGTTAGTACATGTTTGTCCACTCACTTCAAACTGCGCGGATATGTGCGTCAGAAGTTCGGGTACTCAAGACAAGAAAAAGGACATTAAATAACATCCTTACTAATCTAGATGCACCCAGGTTTTGTTCGTTTCAACAAAAGTCGCCAATCCAGTTAAAGGTCTGGTGACATGAAAATTACGTAGTTGGATATTTGATGTAAAAAGAATAAAAAGTCCAGAAAATAGTCGCAATTCCCATTAAAATCCATCAAATATTGACCATGTTACGGGGTAATTTCTATTTCACACTTGTATCATGAATAAACATGAGCCAAAATATGCAAATATGTGACATCGAAAGATAGACATACCATATAAGGCTAATGATAGCCTTTGTTTTTTTTTTTTCAACCTTAACTTCAAGGACACTAATAATATTGTTATCCCCTGAGGGGTTTAGTATGAAAGATAAAATTGTAATTGAGAAATATTGACATCCCTCACGAAATTATAAACCATCTGATCAGTAAATTAAGGGATAATTCATATAGGGTTAACAAAAGAAATCTTAACCATGTGCAACACTCCACATCATTATTTTTGCATATAGCAATGAGTTACTTCAGAAACCATCAAACTTTGAAGACGTTCATTTTGAGAACGGTAAAAGATATTGAAATAATTCCAACGGATCTTTCATTGGAATACTTCAATTCTTTAGCTGACAAGTGAAACAGCTCTTTTTGGTGGCATGTTACACGACCTTTAAAGTGCATCAAAATAGCCAGTTGTCTGTCATTATACCAAAGAACCGATACCAAAGAAAGGCGCATCACATTTATAACAATCCCGGTTTTCGCAGGAGACGTTCATATGCGTTTATCGGTAGTTGTTTTTGAAACATGAATAAAAAGTCTAATTACACAGTTCGACGAGGCCTGCAGAGAGCTTACACAGGCCCGTAGCCAGAGGATGTCCTGTGAAGACCCGCGTGGCCCCTCATCTGCAGAATTGACTGTCAAGGGCTGAAATGAAAAGTAGTGGTATTTTTTCCATTTCAAGTAGCTTGTACCCCCACCCCCTGTCCCCATGTGAGAATTCCTGGCCGCCGGCCTGAACACACAGACTTCCAAGTTAGGCAGCTTGTGCCAGAACATTTTCACAACCTCTAAATCACTCTCAATATTACATCCAGTACATCCAGATTCACAACCAGCTTCTACGACACAAGTTGATACTATATACTGTACTTCGCCATGTGTTGCCAAGATAGTAAGACACAGACCGATCCGTTTCATAAACTGAATATTGAGAATTAGGCCTATGTGAGTCAGACCATTAGGATGGGAAGAAGTTAGGTTTTCAATTGAATAATGTGAGAATGTGGAGGGGGTTGAACGGATATAATGTTAATTTCTCTCAGTAAATTGCTTCCTTACATGTCCCGCATACAAACGGTTTAATTGGCTCACACGTTATCAGTGTTATCTGGTCATAGGTGTACGGAAGATATATCCCATGGAGCGGAAGATGAAGTTACCCTGAAATTTCCCTTAATTATAAACAATCATGGCATGAATTTTGCCCTGAGAAACGACATTTTGCTCTGATTTTTATCATTTTTGCCAAGGGATGTCAGCTCCAGACCCCCGAGTTTTCCTATCCAAACACCTATAAAATGAATAAGGTATAGGCTTATATCTCAAACAAATTTTGCAATGCAGGGTTAACATGAACGTGACCTGCGTAGCTGGTCACACATTATCAACCTGCGACGATGAGACTCCTCGTGAACCTGGGGAGGGCTATAGCTGGAGCAAAAAAATACTTTTTCTCCGCAGGGTTATACATGAGCGGTAAATCAAAACATTCGTGCACCCCAACTCGTCTACTGGATCCAGATTTACAGTTTTAACAGAGACATTGGCGTCATATGTGTACACTTAATGGCGTGAAGATGAACCATGTTGCCTCTCCGTGGAATGATGAAAGAATTAAAGACTCCTGTCTCAGGCCTCTTGGCATTTTTCCCCTGGATTATTGTTTGGAATCGGTGCTATTTTCCGTCGGCAGTGCTGCGAATTGATATGGTGTTGTGATGTATTTGGCACGCGAAGACCTCGTATCTTATCTGTACTGCGTCACAGACCAATGAAGGAGTGTTTTTTAATCCCGTCGGGATCCTTTCTAACCCCCCAAAATAATTCCCAAGTGTCAGCTCAGGAAATTGTTGACTTTTAACTTGATTTACACTTCCCCGAACGCATGTACAATAGTGCGATGTTGCGTTGATGATGGTTTAAATTGGGGATATACATAGTAACTAACATTCAAATACCACTGAAGAACATGGTTTGATGGCTATAAACCAGGTTTATTTCCCCTTTTTCTTTGGGGTTAGCCAAACCTTCCTGATAGGGTTTCACCTCCCCTTCGTAAAAGTTTTGTTTACGTTAGGTGGCTTACATGCGAAATGTTGCTATCTTTGGTAGGTCTGAGCTCTAAACAATTTTTTTAATTCAAATATTTCAAAACCCACTGGGCAGGGAATTTTAGGACATAGACGCGTCCCTGGGGTTAGCTACTCCAGCAGCCCCATGGTAAAAACCCTGATAAGCAATTTAGTTTTGGGAGAGGGGAAATCTCTTGTTACGACAGACCAGTGATGTTAAAGTTCTGAAGGCTGACCGGTTGCGGACACGTTTTATGTGGTATCTCAAAGCTGAATGCACAGGAGAATTTAGCCCTAGTTCAACCTCAACACTTAGGGAAAAAGAGAGTTAAAATGGTTGATGTATAATATTAAAATTATACGTTAGTTTTTAGTTTTAGTTTTAATGGAAGCTTACTTATGTCTCTTCTGAGGGCGTAACTCCAACAGAGAAGTGTAGTTTAGTGATTTTCACCATTCGGCTGTGGTTGTTCGTAATTTTCAAAATAATAAATAAATGAAAAAAAAATAAAAATAAATAAAAACGCACGTAATGAGTATTCCACCTAAGCAGTGGCGTAGCCAGGATTTTGTGAGCAAGGTGCACTGGGGGTCACGAACCTTTTCTAGGGGGCACAATTTCTGAATTCTCTCCCTCTCTATAGGGCTTATATACAGAACTGTGCATTCCAAAAATTTTCCACGGGGGTACCTGGGGTGGCACGGCTTTGTCGTGGGGGACGTGTCCCCTCATGCCCCCCGTAGCTACGCCACTGCACCTAAGCAAGTTTGTTTACAATCTCTAAGTAATAAATATAAATACACGGATGTGATAGAAAATAAAATCTTTTCAAAGGTTATGTTCACCGCAATGACAGTTTATTTCCATACATGGAATAGTAGATAAAGCCACACATCATATTTAATATAAGTAATCTGCAAAATAATTCGCCAGCTTTTCAGAGGCCCGGTTCAGAGGACACTGTTAAGGGAAGTCATAACAATGCACCGAATTTATTGCACACAAATCATATCAGATTTTCATGACTGAGGTTAGGAAACATTAAGAAAACCCCTAAACCATAATCAAAAATTAAGTGTACATAAAATGACATTTAAGTGACATTTCAAAACCTTACCTTATGTAAAAATTTATATAGTATTCGAAGTACATGCATAGGCTTAATTATCAGAAGACTTGTGCCACTTCTGTAATTTCACGACTTCAATGGTATATACATAACATTATGCACCGAACATGATTGGGGTGCGTTCTATGCTTATTGAAGTGTTGGAGGGTGGTGGAGGGGGGGGGGGTAAATGAGGAATGTCTTAGGAGATAGCAGGTTGTGTAGGGGGAAAGGACAGTTGCTTAATCCGTGCACGGGGCTGGCGGATGATCGCTTTGCCCGGGGGCACAACAGAAGTGTAACCTGAAGATAACATAATTTGTTAGTTTTAATTTCCATCAATGACCTATCTTCACTGGTTAGTGGGTGAGAACAGCCCAGACTAGAAGGGGTGGGGGTGGGTATATGGACCAGCTGGTGTATGGGCCTCCAAATTGAGGGGGCAGGGCTTCCATTGAAGAAAGGATGAATCTTTGGTAAAACCTTTTGAGAGAGCGCTAACATTTCCCATGTGACCTGGACCTCCTTCAAACTTTTCACGACCCTTGGTGGGAGCATAGGCGTAGGAGGCGGGACGGGGCTGGGGGCTGCAGCCCCCAACCAAAAATTTTTGTGAAAATTGGAGCAAAATTATGAGAATTTTTCGGGCACCTACTGAAAGAAAAATATGCAATGATAAAGCTAAAAGGTATTAATAACTTAAAACCTTCCTTGGTAATTAAAATAAAGTTCTGATTTGAATTGCACCAGCACCTATATATTCCGTATTAATTAATCAGTGTGTTTTTAATGGTTAAACTTATATTATGATTATCAGTGGTGTATATAGTTGAGGGGCCATATCGCCATGCACCGCCCTCACTGATGCTGATTTTTGTCTACCTAAAATAAGTAAATTTTTTAACACAAATTTTACTTCAAAGGTAGCATTTGTGGCACCAGATTGCATGTAAGGACACCTAATTTTTCAAAAATTTTCAAAGGGGAGGGGGATCTCCCTCCCCTTAGCCCCCTCCCCCAGGTGGGCGATCAACGACTCCCGCAAAAATTAAAACCAATAAAGAAGGTAGGAACAAGGCAAATTATTGTATGTTATTGGCATGCGGTGTGATAAACGAAGAATGCCCATATGAAATGTACATTTACATGTCGAACGTGCGTGAAGAGCGCGTGGAAATTTTTGGTGATATTTTTCGGGCAAGTCCTTCCAGCCCCCCCCCCCCCCAAATCAGCTTGGGCTCCTACGCTTATGTGTGGGAGGATGGGTGATCTGTGTCCTGGAGAAATAAAACTGCCCTATCCGCTTCTTTACATAATCCACAGCCAATAACCTGCTTCCAGTGTTGTTAGACCGGAGAATTCCTGTTAGATCACACCAGTAACGTTACACATTATATGAAACACGCACTATCTCCTACGAAGCGTATAAGCAGAAGGTGTTCTTGGGACCCAGAACCAAAACGTACACGAGAATTAGCTATCGTTCGACTAGACGCTAAGAGGATAAAAAGTTAAAATATTCGATATTACATAATACTAAACTAAAAAATTACTTTTAGAAATTGGACTGTGACAAAGGAGTAATATACCGTGTTCTTTTACTAAACTACCGTATACAAAGCAAATGGCAAACGAGTTCCTGCAAAAGATTTGTCTCTTGTGTGAAAAATAATGTATACCGATAAAATAAAAAGTGGACATATCTTAAATGCAAATCTGATGAATTCCCACGACATCTACAGGTTTGCATGCTGGAGGAGCAGGCCCGTAGCCCCCTTCCCCCAATATCTGAAAAAAATTACCGTACCAGCCTTAACGTATCTCGCCCTTGCCCCTGAAATTCTTGTCCCTATCCCTGCAAAATTCCCGGTCCCTTCAACATCTTAACTCGTAACGGACCTGCTGGAGAGTGTTACAGCATGGATCAAATTTGCATATAGATGCTTTACCCAGAAGACAAGACGTAGACCATTATTAAGTGGAGGCACATGGGAGTGTATGATCCACACAGCTTACACTATAACTGCTGCATCAAATGCATTCTTCAGCAGGCCCATCGTCCCAATTATGTTTCTGTGTCCCTTGGCCTATAAAAAAAATCCTAAACAATTCCTCCTCCCTCATACCATACTCTCTAAACGTGCATGTATGATAAATGCTAGACTTTTCGTTAGGGGATGGCAGTTTCCTCATAATTCCTATACTGTGAAAGTAAAAGACTTAGTGAACATATTCAATCGATTGTACTCCCGCCTTGACACATTAATGGTACTTGTGAGAATCAGGGGCGCCCCAAAGGCCTATTTAATGCCCCCCCCCCCTTCTGCTCTGGAATAGAGCTATATACTTTACAGGAGCAATACGCACTCACAACTTTTGCTGCCCTCTCTCCCACATATCTGCTTCTTCCCGCTTCTGAAATTCTAACGGCAAACCCGGTAAGACTGGTTTTGCATTTTTATACAATTGCTAATGTGAGATTATGTAATCGTTACTCTATACACATATGCATACTCATTACCAGAAGTATTACACGGGCAGTTCCCCGTGACATTGTGCTCACACAATAAGTTTGACATTTAATACATATTTAGCACGTTCAGTCATCTTCAGTACTGCTACCGCTAAGCCCCCAAACCTGTAGCCAAGGGGGCAGGTACGGCAATGCTCTTACAAAAATTTTCGCCCCAAGAAATTGAAAAAGTTACCATTGCCCTAGATGCAGCAGTTTAGTATATCCCCCCCCCCCCCTAAAAAATATTTCGTCCCGCTGGAAGCTATCTCATCCCCTGTCAGTATTTCGTCTGACTACGGGCCTATCTCCCTCCACCTTCTACCCTTCCAAGAAAATTCCCTTCTACGCAACTGCCATTTACCTTCAGTACTTCAGCCGAACCTTTATGCTAGGAGAAAGATGCGCCTTCGCAGATTCTGCAAAAATGTGACATGGGATCTTAAGTAACATCTAGTTAACAAAGTATTTTCCATGGCAATGTATTTTACACTTTACCTTCAAGTACTGTTTTTTTAACAGAGTAAGAATACCCTAGCCATCCTCTTATATATATATATATATATATATATATATATATATATATATATATATATATATATATATATATATATATATATATATATATATATATATATATATATATATATATATATATATATATATATATATATATATATATATATATATATATATATATATATATATATATATATATATATATATATATATATATATATATACTTCTGACAGTCTGAACTACTGAAAAGCTACGGCATGATGCCTGACTTATCCCTCTAGAGAGAGCAATAGCGGCGGGGGTGGGGGCGAAAGGTAAGTTCTATCTCCAACCTTTCACTACAGAGAAGTTTCATTTATCTCTCTTTATATCCAACTTTTCAAGGCCAGAGAATTATCATTTCCAGAGATCTGGGTGGCATGTTTCGCCCAAAACCTGTGCGTACGCTACACTCCAACTAGTGGTAGCGTTTCGTGTTTATTTTAGCATTTATCTTTCAGGAGAATATCAGGCCAATTTCCTCCCCTAACTTCTCTCTCCTACAATAGCCTATTAATCATTGTTTGAAGTGGTGTACTACTTATGACATACAATGCCTGAACTTGGTGAAGATGTGTACCTATTCACCGTGAGATTAAACCTACTCCGTCTTTACCTTAATCCTAAACTTCAGGATTTCTCACTTTGTCATCTTGAGTGGACAATTACTAAACCATGGTAACCAAGGTCACAACTTATAAAGGGGGTTTCTACACGTTCTCATCCAATAACATCTTTTACGTGTTTCTGTTTCAAATATCCTCTTTTTAAAAAGTTACATAACATGATAGCAGGCATGGCTGTACACAGCGAGGGCAACACTGGAAAATGTCCCCCTTCCCAGAAATTTTCAAAGTAATTTTTTTTCACATTAATTTTTGAAATTTTTGTTTATTAAAAATGCCGAAAAATTGTTTAAATGGAACTTCTCAGGCACGAAAAGTGCCGTTTCCGGCAATTCGGATACCATTTTTGGCAATTTCTTACTTAGTTTACAAAACGCTAACTGATAGTCGCCATCTGCTTAGTCTGTTGTCCCTTCCCCCCCCCCCTTCCCCTCGGCCCCACGCAAAATTTCTGTGTAAGGCCATGAACACAGTAATCTATCAAAATATTACGCCCGCACAAACTGGCATCTGACTTACCTACTTAACTCAGCGTAAGGTCGCTTAAATAAGGGATCTCATTTCACAAAAAGGTTACCTCATGTTAATTTAAAGTATTTTGCCTGAAAATCTCCAAAAAAAAAAATACGTTAACAGATGCAGAAGTTCGCTGATTGCTATCTGACGTCAAACGTTGAATGGAAGGGAGACGGTAAGCTGGACGAATGCTTCTTTGGAACCGGTCGAATTATACTGTGGTGTAACTGAGAAGACAGGGGAAAGTAAGACGGGCCCTCCATCGGGAAAAAGACTCGAGATCCGTATGGACCATTAGCCACATGATCGCAACGAGGTGGAATCAAGCTATCAGGGCGGAATATGTCTGGCAATGTCGCATTGGCCGGAGGAAGAGACATACCCAACACATTAGCAAGACCATCATGGTGCATCGAAAGCGGTACTCGGCCGGGATATATCGCAGGGGCACCTGGTAGGGAATTCATGTAGAAACCGGTTCTCGGAAAGAGAGTAGGTAATTCGTGCAGAGGGTACTCGTCGTGTTGATTTTTACAGTGCAAAAGAACACACGGGTAGCGCGGGCATCTCTTCTCCGACAGATCGTGTGGAAGCAGAAAGCGATTCGAATTTTCACGCTCTATTGAATTTAGGCGCAGGAGTTCAAGTTTTTCGGATGCCGATAAATTTGAACCGAGAAAGTCTTTAACGTATCTCCCGAAGGAAGGCGATTGGTGAGGAGCAATTGGCATAAAAGCGGTGTGACGGAATGGTTTTTCCTCCGCATTTTTCGGCCGGTGATTTTCGCTCTTGCCCGGTTCCTGCCAAAAAGAAGCTGGAAGTCGTCTCTTTCTGAGAGGCACGGGATTCGTAAATACATCCTTGCGCTCAGATAACGCATTTCCCTTAAGAGTTTGTGACTGATGCTGAGACGAATTTCGACTGTTTTCGCCGATCGTACCCGAGCCGTTTGAAGGAAAGTTTCCAGTTTCTTTGCAATACTCCTCTTCCGACATTTTTATTCGTTTAGAAGGAGGATTGTCGGAAGGGATTTTGTCGTGCTTTGCAATAATACCTTTGTCTTTATTTTCTGTTTCAACCGAAGACGTATTATCCAAAGGTTTGACTTTGACAACATTTAAAGGTTCCACTTTTAAAACTTTTAAAGGGTTTGTCGTCACAGAATCACGGCTGTTGAAGTACGACATCATTGTCCGTCTTTTATCGTCTCGGATGTGATCAAAGTAAGGAAACGATGGGTTAGAAGAGACTGCGCTCGTCGAAGACGAACTCTTAGGAACATTGGACGATTTATCCATCGCCTCTTTAATATCGTTGGAAGCCGAATTCACAAACCGAACCAAATTTTTGATGTCACGGCCATTTTCGCTAGACGATAAAGAACCCCAGGTGTCTGTGAACGCATTCGAAGAAACTGTCCCTCCTGTTTTGTTCGTTCTTTTATCCTTTAATGATTCGCTTTTAAGTTTTAACATATCTTTATTCTTCTCACGTTCTCCCATCGATACAGACTCTATCCATTGTGACAAATTGTGAATGTTATTTTTGCTTCCACCGTGGACATTATCCAGTGCTCCCAAACAAGATCTCTCAACATGATTGCCTTTCAAAAGTAAATCTTTACCACTATTTTTCTCGTAGACACCTTCATGAGGCGATACGAATCCGTCACATGACCCTTGACAACTCTCTTCGGCACTTGAAGATGAACGAGTCTCCCCAATGTTCTCCTCGCGAGCCATTTTACTTCACACTTTCTCGATATTACGGTCAAAGTCAGCCTCACGGAAAAGTGACGAACCACTCATGACGATATATATCCAATGTTTACTCAAAGTCCCGCTTGTCATTTCGAACGGCCCCTTTTTGACGTAACATGAACGTTGACATTTTGAATCACATTTCGCTACAAGCGAATTGATGAGGAGTTAAATTCCCAACTGATCTCGAGTGTTCCTCGATCCTTGCCAGGGCTCCTTTTGAGAAGAGAAAAGGTTGTCCGGTCAAAGTCCTAGCCCACAACATATACGCAATTTAAACCGCTGAGAGACGAGCTCCTACGTAGCAGGATCTATAAATGAGTTCCCACAATAGCTTGTTGGAACTTAAATGAAAGACAAATCAAATCAAAACTAGTCCCCGACGTCTGGTCGCTTCAATTTACGACAGTTGCAGACGGAATTATTTTCGTTTTCCGTAGTCAGTTTATAGAGGGCGCGTGTTCCCTATTTCGAAATTTCCCTGGTTCCAAATTGCCAACTTTGAGCTTGTAGTGTGTAGGATCACGTAAACGTGTATTTAAAAATGAAGATATGAATGATCATTTTTCATACAATTTCTCCAGGTAATCTCTATCCTGAATCGTTCCAACAGCATGCAGCCCCGACGCATTTTTTTAAAGGACACAAAGGTCTCACTTGTGTCATGAGTCATGACCTTTCTAGAAAACACTACACGGGACTCGAAGAAGGCCATGTTTGAAAACAAGATGCCATCAGGGCATACAAACGCCCTTTGGGGCCCTAAGCAGTCTAGATTTGCAGGCGCGGATCCAGGTGGGAGCGCACCCGGCGCACGCCCCCCTTTTTCGATGACCAACGATTTTATTTTTTGACCAACGATTTTATTTTTTGCCTCATAGATTTGGAAGATATGGATCTGCGCCTGATTTGGATATTGTTTTTTTTTTTTTTTTTTGTCCCAGTGGGGATAGAACAATTTCAAAAAGGAGGGGTGGCACTGACACAAATAAAGGCTGCCATAAAGCAGCTCTCAACTCAAGTTGATCTGCTCATGAGCAGATGTGCAACTATCGTAGTAATCATCTAGCGAGGACTTCACCGTGGGGCTTTGGGCACTTGTGGCATTAGGACTCAAAAAGTCGGGGCATAAAAAGATAACGAGATAAAACAATACCCCGTTAATTCACTTTGACGGCTAAGAATAAGACATTATATTACTTTATATTTTAAATTATCTGACAGTTGGAAGAAAAATCATAAAAATATGAAATTTTGGCATTGAGTATGACGAAATGATACGGAATTCGATAATATCGAGAAACATTCCCTTCATTCCACCTCAAACTATGCTGATTAGCATCGTGTAAAGGGAAGGGCCCGTGGCCTTTTGCTTCCGCCAACACCCTAATGAGGGTCTCAGCTGGCCAAGGTATCTAAGCAGCCAAGTGGTTCACCTATGCTGGTCCTGTATGTGAGTTAAACCTTTCAGTGGTTTATTGAAAAGATTTGGGACATTAAACCTTCATCCGCAGATTAGGGAAGGTGCCCACACTCATAATATCGTAACACGAAATTAACATAAGGGCATGATGGTTTAAATTAATATAAGGGCATGATGGTTTTAATTAACATCAGGGCATGATGGTTTAAATTAACATAAGGGCATGATGGTTTAAGTTAACATCAGGGCATGATGGTTTGAAAGACACGCCTATGTTCGGATAAGGGCGTATTGTCTTCATTTTTCTATTATACCAATTAATTATGAAGAGCGCCACAATATTGCTAGAGCAAGACGATTTTCATGTAGAGAGTTTGGAACCAGTCTTTGGGTAGCATGCGAACAGCCTTCTGATGATGGCGCGCTCTCAGAAATCATAATACACCCTAGATATGCAGTCTATACAGATCGTACTGTACTGCCATGTAGGTGATGTGCACATTCTTGCAAATATTGCATTTTTTGACTGATTATACGGTTAGTTCTAAAACCCCCACCACGACCCACGCCCCACAACCCACGCCCCACAACCCACAACCAACAACTCTGAAGGTCGACATCCTCTTGGTCGTGGGTCGTGGGGGTTTTAGAAATGCTATATATATATATATATATATATATATATATATATATATATATATATATATATATATATATATATATATATATATATATATATATATATATATATGGTCATTACTAAAAACCCCACAACCCACGACCTCGATAATTTATCTCACTTCTTATTACAATAAAGAAGTCGTGGGTCGTGGGGGTTGTGGGATTTTTAGAACTAACCTGATTATACCCTTTCAGCAATTGTGTAGGACTAGTAGGCTGGTGTGCATTGTTCACCGTGAAGTTATGAATTTATCATGCAGACACATGATTGCCACATCAACCGACGGTATGAAAATCGGTAAGAAATAATTTCGTGGACATTGTCTAGATGAGGAGTATTCCAGAGGTCAGGACAATCTTCCACTCTCTCTTGAATGGGATGAAAACTCAAAAGGTGGGTGATTTTTAAAATGAAAAGGGAATAAAAACATTACAATACCTTCACAAGTAATACAAGTCGGTGCTCCACGCGCGCACCATCTGTAAAAGCTTTGTAGATATGCCTACGTCATACGTATATATCATCAAAAGCACCTAAAGTCGGGGCTTCAGGATCAAATTGTGGTATGTGTGGTCTGTTTTGGCCTTATGCACCCGGTACCGTTTATATATCATATTGTGGTAATGCTTCATTCTAATACTCACCATCTTGTAGGTACTCCTGGCCTTTCGGAAACTCCCCACAGGGGGTGCTTCCCCATGGTCCCCATAGGGGTGCTCCCCCATGGTACCCACTGGAGTCTTGCCCAGGACTCCACGGGATCCATCTTAGAGCGAGACAACCCACGTTCTACAAGGGTGGGGGAGGGAGGTACAGAAAGAGCTGTAATACCCGAGTCCTGATTTCGGATTAATTCCGGACTCCAGTCGCATTTATACTGGTCTCGGTATTGGCCCGGAATGAAAGGTCTCGGAATCGAAATTGGCTCGGAATGGACTTCAACTGGACTCAGACTCAGAGTCAATTCCAGTTGAGTCCACAAAAGTGAAAATTACATGCTAAAGATTATTTACGAACTCAAAGATAACTGAATTACTGTGAGGACCAGGCTATGAAATTGACCCCCTAAAATAAACTAATTTATCAATTGCACATGCAAAATATTATGAAACCTACACTACATTGTCAAATAGCCTAGTCTCCAGTAGGGCCCAGAACTGACCAGGAATTCACACCACTGGAATCGGAATTAGCTCGGACTCGGTAGGTACTGGACTTGGAATTGGTTCGGAATTAGAGTGATTGGAATAAGAATTCTCCCGATCTGGGCAAAGGTGGACACGGATACAGCCCAGCGTCGGGGCTCCCCGCTCTCTCCCCTCTACCACGGCTTTTTGGGTGTTGTTGTGATTCGAAAAAGCCCTTGATATCAAAACGTTTCCCCACCCCTGCCTTAATGGGTATGATGAAGTCTGTAATCCCGACAGCGACATGTAGCACCTACACTTCACTTATTTTGGAGGGCAGATTCTACCATAAGAACCTCAAATGTTTCAAAGTTTCTTCAATTAAAACGCCAAATTTTCTATTTTCCTGCAAGTAAATCCCCAAGTTTTTAATATTTTCCCAATAACCCCCCAAATTTTGGCACGCTCTGCGAGACGAAAATTTTGGACTCGCTACCTTTCTAGCTACCAGTAGCCGTTGCCGGGACTCCGGGTTACTGGGCCCCCGTCGAAGAGCTCTCACCCACCCACCCACACCCACCCACACCCACCCACACCCACCCACACCCACCCACACCCACCCCGTTGGACAAATTCCAATACTGGAACTGAACACTAAATTAAAGAGTTAAAAATAATGATTCAAATAAATAAAATCACAACCTCTAAAAAAGTACGGTTGACAAGGCGAACATACATACGACATCTGCGTTCAATGTGCATTAGAAGAAATACTACTGTTTGTCGTCGTCTGGCCCTTATGTGATTGGAGCGATGAGACGAGGGCGCTTTCCATCTATTCCATTCTTTCAGCTAAATTTTTTTGTATTGACACCATTATCAAGGAAAAGATAGATACTTTTCAGTTTTGTATATCATTCATACTGCGGTTTTATAGAAATGGCACGTCACTTTTGAATCAAACTTTGCCGTCAAATTCATAGTTCATACATTTTGAATGCTTGAACGGCTTCGTCTGCACACACGTGCTTCATTGACCGTATATGAGTTCACCATCTAAGCACGTCTTACATACAGACTCCCCCGAATACACCGATTGGCCTAAGAAGCCGTAAACAAACAAATTGTTCTCCCTCTCTACTCCAAGGTATACCATTCATGGCTTCATTTCCTGTATCAGCAGTGTTACGTAACAGGTTTAATTGTGCTATGAACGCACACGGTCAGTTCGTAGGGGCGGTCAAAAGTCCAAGGTCACGGGGTCAAAAGGACAGTGAATATTAGTACCGAATCCGCGAAGGTCGCGAAATAATCTATACAGGTCTTACGTAACACCGACCTTTTAATACTACGATGTACCCTCAAATATCTCCAAGACGATGGGCAGCTAGAATAATCAGTAAAACTGTTCAACTATTATTATATTAGGCGAGACGTGGACGAGAGTTGCTTTGGAGAAGCCGGCCTGTTGTGATGATTCCTTGTGTAAAACTTCACGACGAAAAGGTTTGCTTTTGTTATAACAACGGATAATGACAGAACTTTTCAGGAGACAGAATTTGGATGTGTGCACAACATTTAACAGAGGTTAAAAGCATAGGCTTACGAGGCGGGGGTTCTGGGGGAAGAACCCATCACCTTCCCCTAAAAAAAGAAAAAAGAAAAAAGTGGATTTCAGTACTACTAGGTGTCTTTTTAGGGCAAAATTCATATGACGATAGTCTGCCAATGAGGGTAAATTTTAAAGCAAAGGCGTCTTGCCTCTTTATGAAATATCTACCCGTATGCATATGGTTAAAAGGAGTAATGAAATAATTTTCCCACACAAAATGGAATTTCAACACTTTTCATTATTTCATCATCTCGCCTGTCTTTGCCCATCTTTTCTTTATACAGCTGTAGGACGCACACACACACACACACACACACACATATATATATATATATATATATATATATATATATATATATATATATATATAATATATATATATAGGTCGAAAGTTGTGTAAACTGTTTCGATCATGAAAGTTAAATCAATCCCAAGTACTGGCGTAGCCTTTATGAACAAGGGAAAGAACAGAAGAAATAAATCAGAGAGAAAATTAAGCCATGAGTGTGACTTGAACCCAGCGCCTATCGTTCACAAGACGACCCGCTCTAACCACTAAGCTATCACGGCTTCGTAGTATCAAGCTTGGCAATTTAGGTACAAATACCAACCCACCTCAATTTCCCCTCCTGTATATATATATATATATATATATATATATATATATATATATATATATATATATATATATAATGAAATAATTTCCCACACAAAATATTCAACACTTTCATTAGTGCATTTCTTATTTTACTCTAAGAGTTACGAGGCAAATAAAACGGTCATATAAATTGCAACAGGGTAAACATTTGGGGAGTTAACTTAGAGAGGTCCTCCTAATGAAAAAAATAAATGATTTTTAAAAATATTTGATTTAAAAATAAATGATTGACAGTTGTTGTGTCCGTACCGGGAGTCTTGTCACCTAGTCCAGGTCCAACAATATTTCCAGATTCTGATACAGCGGATAAAGCCAGAAAGCAGAACGAGTGACACAAGTGCATTATTTCACAGATAAATGGTAATTTGTTAACGAGGCTCTCCATGCAAAATCAGCACATGCTTAACAACGTCATTAATAACCTATAAATTATTGGCATGCAAACACCAGCCGATTTTTCCAAAGGCATGGCTTAGTGCCACCAAGTGTTAATTTATGGGTGAAATTTATTAACCCTGCAAAATTATTAACTTCATGGTGGGACTGACCACTAAAATATTTTGCAAATAAGGGGGTATTTTTCTAAGGTCGTCATGACTACTAAAAGGTCGCGACCCATGCCATGGATGGTCCCCTAAAATCGGTTGCCCAGCCGACGAAGTCGGTTGCGTGCCGGACTGAAGCGCCCTCGGATAGACCAGTTAAAGTGGATCTGTTAACTAGCCGACTTTGCTTTTTTTTTTGCTTTGCCATGGATGGACATGCGAGCGATGAGTTATTTGTTCACCGGTTTAAAGTCACCAGATAATGTGCAATGAGCCCTCTGCAGATTATGTTCGTGTACTGTTTTACTTTGACGGGGAGAGCTAGTTCGTGACTTCATATACATCTTATAGAGAAGGGATCGTAGGACCGGCTTATAGAGCTTATGCACGTGACGTCAGCGCGTTTCAGTTTGGGTTACTGGATGGAACTGCCATACGTAGTAGGTGTGTTAAAGATACGCGCTCACGATAGCACCTTAGTAACAATTGTTGCACAATGTACGCTTGGATGGAAAAATAGAGAAACGTGACGTAGGTGCATAAGCTCTATAGACCAGTTAGCAACTATGTCCACGTTCTGGCAGTAGCCAAGTGAAATGCCTATGTAGGGGACAGTTTATGACACCAGACGCAGGGTCTTTAGTAGCTTACGTAGACGGCAGTCGGCATCAGGACAAATCCTCCCTTTGTCCCCACGTGCAAGAGTTCTGTCGTCAGGCTGGAGGAAGGGTCCTAAAGGAGGGGGTAACAACCAAAATTTTTTGTATATGTAAAGTGCTTCGATGCAAAACGGTGTTTTCTTTGCCAATGCTTTGAACTATGATCAGAAATTTTCTGTTTGTCTTTTTTTTTGTTTTGGTGAATCGCATTTTTTGGGGTGAAGTTGTCCTATTGGTCGTGAGGGAAGTGGTTATCGTCTTTGGGAAGAGATAATAAGCCTCCTTTTTGGAAATTTTTGCTTATATCAGATAGATTATACGCTAAATGGTGCTATTCTTTGGCAAAAGCTTTGAATTGATCTGCTTATAGAAATTCTAACTATTTAGGGAATTTTTCTTGTTTTTAGCTGGGTGTAAGAAAAGGGGTGTCTTCTAATGGAGACAATGCACCATGAGAAATATTTGCTTATTAAGAGCAAGGTGGATTAGATACGAAATGTTGCTATCTTTGACAAGTCTTTAATCTGATCATATGTGATTTTCAATATTTAGTGAATATTTCCTATTTGGGCCGAATCTCAGGTAAGGAGAAGTCACCTAAGTCGAGGGATGAAGGTAATACAGTTTCCCTTTAAAACTGAAGTATTTGCTAAACACACAGAGTGTGGTTTACATGCCAGAATGGTGATACCTTCAACACTAGGCTTTTACCTGATTATAACTTTAGAAATTCCAATTATTTAGTGAATTTTTGCAATTTCTGATAGGTGCATAAGGAAAGGGCTTTTTCCGAAAAGAAAAGGGGTAAACCCCTTGTCTATGCAGGGAGTTGTAACTCCCTGGTCTATGTGGAAGTTTGTGACTGCTTGTTCTCTCTATTATTTGGTGATTTCTTCGGCTGTGGCATGGGACCTTTCCATGGCTGGTACCCGGGGTGAACCCCTCAAGCAGCACACCACTGGGAGCGCCACAGTAGCGTAGACCTAGCAAGGGCATATTTGTCAAAAATGGCTCAGGTTGCCAGAAGTAGCACTTGAAGACCTTACAAACATTATTTGCCGGTTTGAAAGTCCATGCTTTGGAAGTTAAGTAAGGCTAAAAGAAGAAATATTAAATTGAAAAAAGTTTCTCCGTAAAATCACTTTGAAAGTGAAACGAGTCGACGCTACCTTTATAAGCTCATTGAATTTAACATGTGAGTGAAACTAATTACAGGTTAAGTCTACAGGCGCGGATCCAAGTGGGGGAGGGGCTTTCCCGGCCTCAGCCCCCCCCTTTTTCGCCACATCAACAATAACAAATACGTGAAAATTAGCATAATATTAATCTAGGAGAATACTGAAGGGGGCTTTCAGCCCCCCCCCCTTTTTGAAACGTCTGAATCCGCGCCTGAATCGTGATTGCATTTGAACTGATTATGTAGTTCGCCAACCATTTCAGTGTTCTCCACTATACTAGCCGTGCCCAGACAAAATCTGAAGAGCGTGCGCCAACGCCCGGTCTTAAAGTTGCCGGGACCAAAAAATATTGCTTTCACTTCTTTTAGAAACGTTTGCAGAGTGAATTATACACATAGACGGGATTACTGGGGCAAGCAGGGGCACTTGCCCCCCCCCACACACACACTTTCTTCCAGAGCTTAAAAACTAAAAAAAAAATGAGCGAAAGTAAGCGAGACCAGAGAATTTATAAGAGAATTTTCAACAGCCTATTATGATTAAATTTTGCAATGTTTAATGAAGGGAAAATATTAATATCAAAAACTATGATATTGCTAGGAAAATTTTTCTCGAAAATACTAATACAGTTGGAAATTTTGTCTGGCACCGTAAAAATTTTTTCCTCCTACCTGCCATACCATAGTGACTTGAAGCTCTGAAATAAGGGTCACTGGAAGTGCTAATGCGCTTCATGAAATGCACCATGGTCCTTGCAAACAAAGTCCCAAGCCCTACCCATGTAAAGGGAACCGCCGGCAATTCTCGAAAAAAAAAATCGGCATGCTTCGCATGAGCCTTATATAGATCGATGTCTCATTTAGTACTGCTGTACTGCTGTGCGTAGGAAAACTTTGGTGGAATTGCCTCATTATTACTTCCTGATGGACAACTTGACTACATTACTATTTCCAAAACCCTTGCAACATCTCTCGCTGTTCACTTTCATCACCAACTACCACCATCCTCAGCAAATTGATTCACGGTTAGGCTACTACCGTAGCTTAAATATGCGATCATCATACAGTCGTAAGAAAACTATTTCATTAGCATTTCAAATTACACCTGGGGAAAGCAGGTTTTCTCAAGAAACGGTCCAGAATGGCAGCAAAAGACGTCAAATTTAAGAAAGATTTCTCTGGGAGCAAACATGATAGTAATTGCAGGCGTGGATCCAAGGGAGGGGGGATTTCCCAGCCTCAGCCCCCTTTTTCGCCACATCAACAATAACAAAGACGCGAAAATTAGCATAAAGTTAATCTAGGAGAATATTCCGTGTGAGCCACAAAAGAGCCTTTTAACTTTAAGGTGGGTCTGGGGACCTCTCTCCGAAATTTCGGAAAAGGGACACTAGTAAATGAGATTTCCTTGGTTCTGAGGACTGAAAACTCGTAACTAGAGCCCGTGAAACTTTCATCTTTTTCATGTTTTTTTTTTTTTTTGAAGTGGGTCAACATTCATTCAGGGTTTGGAAATCTCAGGGAAAGCTTCCCCCTTCCCCACCCCTGCAAGCTGAAATTCAATCCCCCTTCTACCCCCTTCCCACGAACTTATTATGAACCCGGCGTGCACAACCATCGCATCCTACATCAGTTATTGCACTTATACAGACAGAGATAAACCGTGACATATACACCCTCGTCTCTTTGTAGTGTCGTAATACCAGTCTATAAAGTGGGAGATGTTAAGTGTTTTTATTTCTATAGCTTATGCTTCATCACTGTTGTAGTAGCCAGTAGGGGGCGAGTCCAGGGTTAAGAGAAAGGAGCTCATTCTTAAAGGCGGAACCCATAAATAAGAGATTCGAAAGTATCTGAATAACAGGCAGTGGATATTCTTGGGATCCCCAATTTGGGTGGTGGTTCCTCGAGCTCGCCGTAAGGTGGGAATCACAAACCGTCTCAGCCCACCAAGGTTGGGGCTGAGGTGAGAAAATTTGACATTCTAAAAACGCTGCATAGCAGGAAAACGCACCCTTCAATGCAAATTTCCCACTGTACCGTAATTCCTCTTCTCTAAAGCGTGTTTCTCTTGATTGGTGAGGAACTTTGGCATCCCAAGTGCTCTTTTTTGTAGGAAATTGCACTATAGAAACACAAATTTGTCATAAGACCAATGTGTCCATAATGTGTGGGTCACTAGTACGGAAGAAAAATTGGCTTTGCAAAGTGTGTAGTCTGGAGGAAATCCTACTGTAAGCATAATCTTGTAACTAGTTTATTCTGCATCCACCTTGTGTGAATCACCAATTGGCCTATGGGAGAAAATATGACACAAATGTTTCACATTGCACTCCGGAAATTGCACTCGAAAAAGTATTTTGCTGCTCTTCGATGCTTCCGCGGGGCTAATGAATGTACTTCGCCGGCCCGTGGGCCGCCAGTTGAGAACCCAGGCTATAGGGTATATATTGGGTGACTCAGGTATTAATGACGGGTATCCTGCGGAAAACCGGTTGAGTTTGCTCTCACCATTGAAGGCTTGTAGGCATACAGGCCCACAGCTTATGTAGGGAGAGACCACATTAACCGATTTGCTACCCACGCTTGGAATAAATCGGGGGTACGGGGGTAGTTTTTTTTTAAGTATAGTAGTCTGCACGGTAGCAGCAGGGAGCTGGTAGCAGTCTGCACGGTATATTCCTCTTTCAGTCGTATGGTAAGGAAGCCTTTAGTAGCCTGGGGGAGTTGAGCAGAAAGTCCGCTACGCTGTGTACTAGGGTAGTGGACAGGCATTCAATAGGTTCAGTCGACAATTAAAATTACTACGAAAAGTGACGTCACTGGACCACGGCGATTGTACTTCTTCTGACAAATGTCATTTGCACACGACAGTATGCAAACGACCACATCAACTTGAACTTAGATCGCTACATTTACTCCGTCTTTCTTTCGTCTTTCAGATATTATTCCATCACAAATATTAATCAAATATAACAACTAGCTATCTTTTAATTTGTAGTCTTACATTCCTTAACTATGTCATTTTTAAATTTTGAAATTCGTGTAAACGTGGGATCCATAAGATGCCGAAATGCTGACATCCCCATTTGCCCAAATCAGACAAAACTGTTTGTGAAATCTTATGTAGCTTTTAAACCTTAGGTAGCACGTTGTTTTATCATTCCCATCAAAAACATTTCCATTTTGCAGAGTTATAGTTACATTTTGAATAATTTTTAGAAAGAACTTTTCTGATCCTTGTGTAATTGAATGTTCAGCAACGCAAATAGCTTACCATGAAGGTAAGCTCGTATTACGAAACCGCTACAGATAAAAACTTGGTATCCCTGTGTTAATTGCACTCTCCTTGGTTGTTACGTAACAAGAAGGCGACCACCACGAAAATAAATTTGATCACAGAGTAAAAGGTAGAGAGATAGCCTACTATACCATCCTCGACGCAAGGCCATGGAACTTAGGAGAAGGTAAAATAATGGCCATCCTTGAGTTAGCCGTATATGCAGCAAGGATGCAGAGTTGTTTACTACTATAGAACACTAGGATGATGTTATTACAGCATGCAGGCTGAGCAGACTGGGGAAGGCCTATATATGGTCCTGCCCTAAAGTTACCTTCGCAGCAGTCGAATTTGTACTCATTTGCATGAAGATAAACAGTCGTAAGCAGTTGGGAGGCCTTGCAGAGGGGCTGAGCAAACAACAGAGCGCGTTCCGAGGGGTAGCCCGACAGGTGTCATTTATCCCCTTTGCCCTGTGTCTCATAAATCGACGTTTGGATTTGAAAACAACTACACGCTAGCTTAGCAGTAGATCAGTGGAATACCCAGAAAATTTTCCACTGGGAGCCGGGGTCCACTATCTCATGAGGGGCCTCAAATACGAAATCGGTATATTTTGACAATCTAGTTTTCCAGTCCGCCAGTGTGGACGGTCAAGGAGACGAGACTTTTCTGGAGTTCCGCCCCGAGGCATCCCATCCCTACGCCAATGCGATGGATCGAGGCTTCTTGTTGCTGATATATCAGCAATAAATATATCCCCAGCATTTTAGATCATCATATTCCAATGAGTTGCAAAATGTAGAGAAATGCATTCTGGTAGCGCATTTGACGCATGCAAGCCGCCCATTATCCAACACCAACTGAAAAAGTGACCACAAAGCCCAGTGATTATTCTGCTATTAGAACAGTTAGTGCAACAATCGTTGCGTCGCGTACTGTTCCTGGACACTCCCTTCTGACAGAAAAGTCCCACCACTGTGGAAATTTCAATTTTCTGGGGAGGAAGAGTTGTCTACGGGGTAATTGCCACATAGGTGGGAATTGTAGGTCGATAATTGTGCAGGTGTGAATTATCGGTGGGTGTCCGGTCAAGTTTGCATACAATGATTGAGACAGTGGCTTAGCACAGTGGTGATTTCTCTCTTACGCTATAACTCCCTGCTCTCTTAACCCAGGGATTTGCCCCTAATAGCAACTCCCTGCTTAAGTGAGAGCCTTACAACCTCGCTACCTCTACTCAGACTTACCAATACACACGCTTTTCGCGTATGTCACACGCATTTCATGCTTTTCACACGCTCACACGCTGTTCACTATTTATCACACGCAAAAGCCTCAACTGATCTTGCTTACTCAAGATCTCCGATACAACAATCATCACAGCAAAGAATTTTTCACGGCTAAATTTGCAATACTGTAAGGTGAATACTAACAAATGACAACACACAATTGCACCAAACGACAGACGAAAAATATTGCACCATTTAGCATCTTATTGCATTCACTATCTCAAAATTTTTTTAAAGGGGAGGGGGACTTCCCTCCCCCAGGACGGTGTTCGAAAATGTTGGATATAAAATATGTTTTCGTCCCCACTTTTCAAGGACGAAAACCCGGGCTTCATTTCATTTGTACAGTCATAAAATATCAAACGCTTTTTAATAGATGCACTTTAAAATTGCAGAAAATTTCGCAACAAATCGCATGTAAGGGCCCTTAAATAATCATTTTTTCTAATGGGAAGGGATTCACCTCCTCCCTTAGACCCTTCTCCAGGACAACGGTCTGAAATTTCAGTACCCCAGCTACGGTTCAGCCTTTCCCCAGCTTAGAATAGCTTCCTACGCCTATGCTCCTCACCATATAGGCTCCGAGGTCCTTGCACAATAATATTAACATGCCGAATGCAACCAATCATTTCCCACACCAGGTAAATGAAATATTCAACTAATGTCTTAAACTAATTTATTCAACTTAAGTCGGTCGGTGTGCACAAGAATGCATTCCTGACAGATCTGCGGCTAAATCCACTTCTGCTTATTACATGCAATAAATGCATTTCAAGGAACACGATCCAAAGTGACATGCAGCATGGAACACACTCGCAATTCACAGGTATGTGCTTACTATACTTCAAAAGCACCTTACGCTTGATAATTAAC
Organism: Holothuria leucospilota; assembly: GCA_029531755.1. Taxonomy (NCBI): domain Eukaryota; kingdom Metazoa; phylum Echinodermata; class Holothuroidea; order Aspidochirotida; family Holothuriidae; genus Holothuria; species Holothuria leucospilota. The sequence goes on along the minus strand of CM055963.1, from coordinate 29,072,392 downwards.
ATGTGTGAATAAAATCACATCAGTTTCTCCGAGTGTTTCACAAAGTTGCCCGATGGCCAGTCATTCTGGTCCCGGTATAGGCCCCAGCCGAAATAAATTTCAGTAGTGTAGGCTTCGAGGTGTAGCCTACTTCCTACCTCCTTGGACAAGAAGAGAACAAATAACTTGTTTCTCTCTCAAACTCTCCCTTCTACATTTCAAGAGTGGGCGGAAGAACACAAAGTTTGCACCAGAGAGATGCCTTCAGAAGCCTCTTTTCATAAAACGGTTCGCAATAGGACTGCTAACTTCTTACTTGAACCATGTTTTTTAACATTCCTACAAGTATATAAGCAAGTTCCCAACTTGCCTAAGTAGCAGGCTGTACAGCATATCCCTTGTTCAGGTGTTTGGGAAGTTAAAGAGGCTGAGCAAACAGAGTCCCCCACGCTGGGAAAATTCCCAACAGCAAACAACTCCCCTCCTCGAAAAACTCTCCCAACCCGCGGAACAATTTTCACCTGGACAATTCCCACCAAGGCGGAAAATTCCCATCTATAATAATGATCCCTCAGACAACTTCCTCCACATGAACTTCGAATAATCCACAGTGGAAATCGTCCGGGGAAAATTGTATAGATGGGAATCTTCCCGGGGAAACTTATCTGGAAAAATGATTCGGATAGAATTGTTCGGGTGAGAGTTGTCCTCGAACCCTCTCGACTACGGTTTCCGGACACCTCCCTACCCCCCTTCCCTTCGACAATTAGCACCTGGGAAACTACCACGAAGACGATTAGCTCAGGACAATTGTCATTTAGACAATTTTCCCAAGTGATAATTTCCCCTCGGACAATAATTTCCACCCATGGCAATTACCCGTCGGAAACTTCCCCTATACCGTAATATTTGGAATTGTCTGGGGGAAATTGTCCGGATGGCAGTTGTCCTGAGTAAATTTTCCCTGGAGTGGGCCAGTGGGAAATTGTCTGAGTGGGATTGTCTGGGGAGTGTTTCTGTCACACTCAAATACACTCTTTTGTTCTCGAAAACCCCCTTTATGGATACTTTCAAAAGACGTGATACAAGTCCATAACCCAATGCGTCATAGCCATAGGCAAGTAACGTCGATTCTCTCCCCTCCCAGCCTCGCTCCCCAAAGCAGACTATTGAGGACTCATGGACATTCGGGGACTGCATCACTTCACCTTTATTTGACTTTTTCATGCAGGAATTTGTCTCTTTGAATCTGTTTTTTTCTTCGTTATGGTGTCGGGAAATCAAGTTTCCATTATTTACGGTACGCGTACATTTTAATAAATTTTGAAAGCAATTTCGCAGTGTTGATTGTACCGAAAAAGCTGATTAAAATGTGCAAATTTAAATTAAAGAAAGAAGACTTAGAAAGAAAACAAAGTTGTTGTTCAGTGAATCAAAACCGAGATTTGATTTCTTTTTCGAAAAATGTCAGTCATGTCACGGAAATTAGATGGTACTGTTTGGTGCAATAATTTGACATAAAATGCTCCTTTGTGATATGTTTTATTTACCAGTTTACAGTTTTAAGGAAGTTTTTCCACGGAAAGACCTAGCCGTATCGCACTGGTGACATAGAGGCATGGCAAGATAAGAGTGCGAAAGGTGTTTCCCTGAGATTTTTAAGTAAGTGACAAACAACCTTGAAAAAATGTAGCACTGAAAATCTCCATCTGTCCACTGTTTGTCCTGAAATCAACATTTTTGTTTGGCTTGGAGTGAGGGCTGCCCTCCAGAAGCAGTCGTAGTACTTAGTTTTCCATGATACTAAGTAACTGACACGCCGAGAAAAAAAGCAAAAAACAAGAAAAATGACACTTTCACATAAGACCAAAACGTAAGAATAAATAAAGAAGATATAAAATAAAAATGAAACGAAACAAATAAATAAAATGTAAAAATGAACACAAAAATCGCGAAAAAATCGTAAGCACAAACGTGTTGGTATAGCACCTCGAAATAAATTCGTCTAAATCATTGGTTCCCAAAGGGGGCCTTATCGCCCCGCCCCCCACGACAGCGTTGTTTTCTCAACTCAGGGGGAAATGAGCGCTAACGGGGCGGCAAGGGAGGTTTAAGTGAAAAAAAAAAATGAGATACTCAATTTTAACTGGGACCTTACAAGATTTCAAAAAGTTTCCTCTAGCCGAGTTCGCATATAAGGAGGTCTAGCATTCCCTCCTCAGAACAATTGAGTTTGGAAACTATTTTTATTACCAGATGCCACGAAATCGAATTTAACGGGTGTTTAAATCCATTTTTGCCTGGCGAGGACCCTCATGTTCCCACCATACCAGTGGCAGTGAAAGTGGTGACCGAAGGAGCCATGGTTAAAAATTGCCTCGCAAATTTTACTTGAAATGTAGTTTTTTTCCCTTGCTGTTCATAAACATGACAAAGTGACAGACTGGTGACAATTGCAGGTAACTGTAATACCAGGCGCGTCGTTACAGGGGGTGGGCTGGCCCCCCAGATATTTGCTAGTCCCCCAGATATTGTGTGTGTCCTAATAAAATGCGCATGAGTTAAGGACTGCCATCAATGTCGTGACCCCCCATTTGATACCTAGGCCCCCCTAACATTTAACCTTGCTACGCCCCTGTGTAATACACTGCTTGTTTCCATCTGACTGATGTAGGCTACAACTACAAGTCCACTACATTATTATAAGAAGTTACTAACAAGAAATTCGATCATGTGTAGCATCTGTTCTTTTCAGCCAGGTTGGAATGGAGCCATGCACCTGACAGACCCATGATGTAGATGTATCAACTATCAAGAGGTCAGTTCAGTCTTAGTTTTCCTTCTGGGGGCGCAGCTCCTTCGGGGAGTAGAATCTCTTCGAATTCGCTTTGGTTTCGCCCTTTGGAATCCAGTCTAGGTGACTTTTGAAAATGTACAAGAAATTTGACAGAAACGTTACACTTGATCTTTCAATCTCTAAAAGCACTTAGGTCACGAGGGAACTGAACCAACATTTTGGGTAATATTTTAACCCCATTTGGGTCATGTGAAGACTTACTTGGGTCATTATTTGACCCAAAAGTTTATGTGGGTTCCCTTCTGACCCAGTTTTGGGTCAAGTTGACCCAAGTGTTTTTACAGTGCAAGGCAATGGGCAACAATGCAATTAAAAAAAAGAAGAAGAAAACAAACACAGAATTTGATGTCAAGGGTGGCAACTACAACGGCCGTCCCTTATAGGTGTCACAATATTTGTAACCGCACTTTTATCAGTAGTGGAATTAAGCCAAGTCTTAACATGCATGTATATAGGTAGCAAGTGCCGAAAATACTTCAAATATGTTAAAATTGTTTCATCCTGGACAAAAAGCATTCTTTTTGCACAAGTCACTCAAAACCATACATTGTCAATGACATGAAAGAAAAGGAAAAATGAAGAAGAAAAAGAAAACACACTAACAGGTTTTGAATTGTTCTCTGATAACTCACAGAACGACCAACTTGCTGAAAATACGGGCAACACATTGCATGGGCCTTACTTGATGAAACAGACGCTGCAGAGGTAGTTTTTGATCACTCAGTCCCAAGTACACAAAACAATATATGTATCTCACTGATGAAGGGAATGATCGTATATGCCAACTAGGCCTATGCAGACTACCCTGATTCCGCCTTCACGTTATTTTTTGCACTCTGCGAGCCTAGTAGGACTTTGTCATTACTTCCCTGATTGGAAGGTACATTAACTAGTTGGGGTGTCATCCAAATCCTTAAGTCGCAGTAATTCAAAACCAGTACCAGTTCCATTTGGTCCACTTGACCATTTCACCGAGTAGCCTGCGTATCAGCTCTCATTGGCTACCGTCCGTCACACGTTGCGTAACCTGCATGGTAATGGCTCACTGTGGACACCGACGTGCCATCGTCACATGTTGCTTCTTAGCCCTATGATTGGAGGAAATCGGCATATGTCAATGGGTGCAGATAGGGGGATGGTGATCTTCTCGTTGCTTGTTTTGCTTGTTTTGTCCCATCATTTTTGTCGAGGATTGTAGCTAGTATATCAGCCACACCATGTTTGGGCTGAGGTGACAGAAATGTTCTCTTCAAAAAGAAAAGGTTAAATGGGGGGGGGCTAGACTTTTTTTTTCATAGACGTGCTTCAGTGCCCCACAACGAACAAAACTTTCATGTGCAGTTCAGGGGTGGCTGCAGCTCACCTTGAAGGGGCTGCTTTTTTAATCGCTGATGGAGTTACCGGAATTATACTCCCTTCCCCAGCAGACTGAAAATAGGTAGTATCTGCGTCGAGATCTCCAGCCCTCCGAAGCCAATGAATTAAGTTACTTCAAATCCCATCGCTTCCGGGCCGACCATGATGACGGCCAACAGCCTCCTGAGGAAGATAGACCTGCAGAATCTACCCGAATTTTTTATCCCGACAATTATGAAATCTTTACCGTACACCTAGATGAAATTGTTTCAAACCTCCCCCTTTATTAAGTGTTTCATAGGCATAGGCGGCGAACCCGGGGAACAGGGAGACATGTCCCCCCAATATCTGAGAAATCACCCATTGACTTTGATTTTTCACACAGTAAATTCTTTGAAAATGGGGTCATGCCCCCTCCAAAATTGAGGACAAAATCGTCGCCAATGGAGTGCTTCTTTCCTTTTTGGCGGACGCCGATCTCATGACGGGTGCGAATGTAAGCATGAGGTTATCATTCTTAGAGGTTCTTATAATGGAAGGGAGAAAAAGGGAGTACTAAAATCGACAAAAAAGACTTGTCAAGTCCATGGGGAGGATTCAATGAGACTGCCCTTAGCCTCCTGTCTGCGTAGCAATTTTCTGTGGCTCCCGCCGTGTGGGTTGCCGTCAACTTGCCTCATTTTTTTTTCTGGTATCGAAGAGCTGAACGAAAATAGAACGAGACTGAACAGACGCCCCCTCCTGGAAAAAATTCCTTTCCTTGACAAAAGAATGGGAAGTGCTCATAAAATCTTTGTTAAGACCCCATTTACCACCATTTCCCTCTCCAAACTAACAAACTATTGAATGAAATTTGTTGTTTAAAAATTTATTCGACTGAGGGTTTCTACCAGCCATGACTAGCCTCATTGTCAATACCATGTAGCAGGCGCGTAACCCAGGAATTTGCCAAGAGGGGGGGGGGGGGGAAGCCTGTAGGCAAACTATCTAAGCCATCCCCACCATAGGCGTGAAGCGTACAATAAAATTTGTCCGAAAATACCTCCCAGATCGCTGGAAATGGCACTTCCCAAGTCTTGTAAGTTGCATGTAAACATTTTTTATTTTGAGTTTCAAGCAATATCATGAAAAAATTATTAAAAAAATACAAAAAAATATGTTCGGGGTCACTATTCATAATTGAAAAAAAGTTTGCTATTCATAATCGGAAAAAGGGTTCGTTGTTCATAATCGAGAATAAGGTTTGCTATTCATAATCTCAAAAAAATTCGACTAGTCTCTTTGAAAGACCAATTACAGCCAATCTAAATGGACCATATAAACAACGCCGTCAACATGTAGTAGACAACACATTGGCCTATCATCTCTTTGAGTTTTAAGGTGTACAGGAAGACATACAGGAAGCCTTTAAAGCTGGAAAACCGCCTTTTTCCAATATTATGAATATTGACCCCTTTTTCCTATTATGAATATCGAACCCTTTTTCCAGTTATGAATAACGAACCCTTTTTTCCGATTATAAATATCGAACCTTCTTTCCGATTATGAATATCGAACCTTTTTTTCTATTATGAATAACGGACCTTTTTTCTATTATGAATAACAAACCTTATGAACAACGAACCTTTTTTACAATTATGAATAACGACCCTTACGAATAATGAACCTTATGACTAAAGAACCTTATGAACATTGACCCTTATGAATAGAAACTTAAAAATATCGGGTAGACCCGGGGTACGCGCCTGTCATGTAGGGGCACGTACATTAGACTGTTAGAAAGCATTTTTCTAATGTCTTCAATGCTTTCAAGCTTTACATTCATCACCACGAGCACTACTACGGCCCTTAAACCAGTGGCGGAGGTGGGTGGCCATTAAAACGCCCCCAGTCAATGTCAATGTCACCACTCCCCCCAGTCCGCCACTGTACCATAGTATAAAGTTAGGAGCAATGCGAACTCATAAGGTTTTTCCCCAAATTTTTGCTCGGTCCCAGCTGCCCGTCCCTTCACCCTTTGAAATTCTGGAGGCGCCACTGCCCAAAACTCCATAAAGGGAAGAATAAGTCTATAAGGGAGGCGAATAACTCCTTGTCGTCCCGATAAGTTCTAACCATGTTTGTGCCACTTCTTATAAAAGGTGCCTAAAGTGTAATCTTTCAAGAACTTACATATTATAAAAGTAGTTTAAAAATGAATCATCTCTCTCGACTTCATAGCTTATTCAGTTGCTGAGATGCAAAATGTTTAAGTTTATCCACTTGATTTGAAACAATCGATTGCCCAACAATTTGTAATGTCTTTCTTTAGTGTACAACCCTCTTCACTTTTGAAATTTATTTCAGCGGCGTAGCCATGGGGGGGGGGGGGGACTGGGGGGCCTAGGCCCCCCCCAGATTTTTTGTGTCCTAATAATATGTGTAGGAATTAAGAAGAAATAAATGTGTGAAAAACACATTTTGCGCACGTATGAAATCAATTTATAACTTTAAAATGCCTACTTTCACTAAATTAGGTATATAATCTGCACTGTCGTTTACTTCTCATATAATTCGCTTGGACGATGAAACGAACGTCCCGACGACTAATTCGGATGGACATTGTCAGGTTTAGACCCTTTCTACCTTTCGGATGGATGGTTGATTTACTGAAAACATAGCAACCATACACTGAAGACCATTCTTTCACGACCGTTCTTTTGCGGTATCATACACAAAATATGCCGTACGGTAAGGTACTGCGTTCGAATAATTCTTCTGTCCTTAACAAGTATGTCCTGTCTCTCCCCTTGCCCATGACAAGTGCACTGTAGAACTATTGTTTTCGACAAGTCCTCTTTTAAGTAGTTCGCACTTGCGTCACGGTCCGGACGGATTTGTAAAATTACCAACAAGGTCCGGGATCTCATGTGTTTCCCACATAATCCCTACTTCTGCTTTGCGAAAGATTTACTGGTGGTATTATAGGTCTGACCAAGTAATATACCGATGACTTGAGTCCGTGAACAAATACAGCACCATTTTGCATCTAGACACCATTAAAAACCGGAAAAATTTCTAAAGGGAAGGGGACACCCTTAGACCTTTACATCAGGACAGTGATCTATGTACTCCTTGCTAGAAAATAAATATGGTAACCCTAGGTTAGAGACAAATGGTATGATCTAGGGGTAGTAATTGAGTGGACATGTAGCCTATGGACAGGGTGATGGACAAATGTAACAGAGATATACTAGAAGGTGAATATGGGAGAACTGCAGGTAGAATAAATGAAAAGGGATGCATAATTCAGTATGATTCTTGTACTATCTCAGCTCAATATGATATCCACGGCCGTACACAGCGGGAGGCGGGCAATTACCTCCAGGAATTTTCAAAGTGCATCGTTTCCAACTTTGAGAATGTACAGAGAAAACGCAGTAAAAATATAAGAAATAGCTATGATCGTAATGATAGAACTTAAACAATTTCAGATAGGCAGATCAATATTTTCATACCTACATCTGTACACATCACCAATCATTTACAGCTCTATTAGGAGAGCCCTATTATTACTTTTTGCTCTATTTCTAGCCTACTTTTTTTAAATTCTCGCGCTACGCGCGATTATTCATAGCTACAATGTTGCTGTTATTGCTATAGGTAGCTTCAAACGTTTTTAAACCGTGCCAGTTTAGTCATAAAAACGTTTTATAACCAATAACACTCCCTCCCCTCCCTCAAACTCTCCCCCACAACAGAGTTCAATGGCTGAGGTCATGCTTCACATCGTATCCACCACGCTCTCAAAACTGACTTTTGTCGCACTTAGTCACAACTACTTTTCGTTTCCCTTTTAAGGCTGAAATCCCTCAAATATTGCACCATTTGCTATCTATACGTCCTCCTGAAATTACAAATTTTCGCCAAGGGGGAGGGAGACATCGGTTCCCTTTAGTCCCCTCCCCCAGGCCACAGATCGGTAATGCCCACTGTTTGCCCCCTAGCAAAAAAGTGTATGTGCGGCCTTGTGTATGACCATTTTTCATGGAATGATTTTTTCCCATTATTTGAGAAATGGCAGACATGAGTTTCGAATTTCAAGGCTGGGTACATGCAGCTTAAAACACGTGGAAAGTGCCGTTTCCGGCCATCTGGAGGGTTTGTAGAGCTAAAAATTTTCTTGCACGCTCCGCGCCAACTGATGATGGCGCTCCGCTTAGATAATCTTGACAAGCCTGACCCTCGGCGGTACCGGCCCCCCCAATTTGTTACCTAGGCCCCCTAAAATTTCATCCTAGCTACGCCCCTGATTTATTTTATTTTTATTTATTTAAACATTGCTTAAAAAGGGTAAAACTCAGTTAGCCAGGGCTAATCTTCCCGAGGCCCTCAGTTACAATGTGTAAAACATAAAATGTGGTTACAAGGATGAAATTAAAGGCGAAAAGTTAGAAAAAGTAAAACAAGTCAAAATTAAATCGTAAAATACTTGCAAGAAAAATGAAATTCATAAATCAAAACATAACAAAATTATAGAAACAGAAAAGAACTAAACAAACCAGATATATACGACAACATACAACAGGGAAAACCAAGTTAGGACCTTACAATAGTTGACGACAGGGGAACATCAGAACAAGTCAATAATAATGACTTCACAAATTTTCGCGCAATCCACTTTTTAATTTCTTTTTGAAATAAAATGTTTAAACGACCTTGGAAGTTTTTTTTCTTTTATAAAATGTTACGAGAGAAGGTTTATACAGTCAAGTCGCATGGTAAGAAAAAGACATCTAGGAACAAGTTGTTAGTGGCTTCAACTAAGGAAAAAATCAAATAAATGTGAATCAATAAATAAATGACTTAATTTAAAGTAGATGGTAATTGGCAGAGTAGTATAATAATTTCTTCACAAATTTTCGCGCAATCCACTTTTTAAGTTGAGTGAAGTAAAAGTCAACACTTTATAACTCGACTCAGAAAATATCCCGTAAAGGAGTGAGTTGGAACACTGAAATAAATATTTCGTTTGTGTATTTCAATTTCAGATTTCATGCTTCACAGGCCACTTTAAATGTTTTCTTCACCCTGCATGTCACTGTATTGCTACTACTGCCTCCCCCTCCAATTTAAATGGACATGTCTTTAAGTTGGGGAAGTAAACGTGATGTATCTGTTTAATTACTTGGAAAAGACTGTAATGCGTCGAGAATGGCAAGAATGTATAGATTTTGTTCGCTTTCTCGGTTCCTAATCTCAAAACCCTTCTTTTCCTCTCATCAAACAGCAATCTTGTTACAGACCCAATGATTGTTATTTTGCTGGAGATAACAACTGTCCACTCAGAGACAAAAGAAATCATCTTTACTGGGTGTGACGTAACTTGCCGTCATCGAAGGCTGCCTGGAGAATATTACGCAATCAAACGTAATTGACTACGAAAATCGAAGGCATTGCCAGTCTTCCGTAAAGCTTGTCTTAGTACAGTGGATTATTTACTGCTCATTCGAAATGGCGCTTTTTGGTGTTTCCTGTTTAGCCGAGAGATTATCTTATTGTGTACTAAGGACAAGGAAGGAGCGATTGCGTAATCACACGTAAAGGCAACATAGTTTGTTACGTAACATCTTTCCTGTGGTCTCATTAAACCTGTAGTTAGGGCATTCGGGCGATTGGTAACTTTCCCCTCTCCAATAGCCCAGCGGTTTTAGCCCCATTAGTATGGTATGTACGCTGTGAGAAAAACCCATCTTATCAGTACTTTTCTTAGAAGTTCCATCGAGTGCTTAGCGTCCTATAACTTGCATTCATCGCCAGTGAAAAACCCAGTTAAGGCGGGCATGCACTAGGAGAGGGGGTGGAGATTTCAATCAAGTTCTTGACATCATCTAAGCGTATCGCCATCATTTGGCGAGGTTTTACTACAAAAATCTAGTAGATCGCGTGAAATGACACAGGCCTTGTTCCGTCAGGAAACACATCTCTTCTTCACCAGCCCTGTTGATAGCAATCGTTTTAACTCATTTTGAACAGTTTTATTAATATTTTGACTGAAAACTTTTGAAGGAGGGAGAGGAGGGTCGAGCCCCAAATGAGCCCCGTGGTACGCAACTCGCAACAGCATTTTTCCACACCCTATTGCAATTTGGAAAGTCGGAAGAAATCAATGGAATCCAAATCTAGGATAAGTACGTAGCAGCCCCTGTGGCCGCTTCCGTCACAGGGCGTCTGCCCCATTAGTTTTAGTGATGAACTAAACGAAAAATGTTCTACCCCAGGGGGTAGGCCTATGACAAGCTATTAACGATGGTTGCCAAGTGCATGGAGAAAGAGAGAGAGGGGTTGGTGCGAGGTGGAGAGAGAGGCGGGGGTGAAATAAAAATCACACAATAAAATATGATGGATGCCAAATGTGGAGAAAGCGGGTAAAATTAAAATTTCTTTGGGGTATTATGTAATGTCCACTTAATTTTATTTGAGCTTGCGGTCACTAAGCAATTCAGTATGGCAACGTTATTCTTGTAGGAGTGGGGGTGCCAGGAAAGGGGGGTTAATCCCTCCACCATCAGCATTAGACATCAAGCTCAAGGTTTGGAATTAAAAATTCCTCAACGCTTGTCTGTGGTATTTTAGTAGGCCCAAGCATTCTTCGTACCGTATGCCGCGAGTTTTTTTTCCTAATGTCCTATGCACAGTGCCGCCAGTTTTTTCGTATGCCCTAGTAGACACAGTGCTCTACAATGCATACTGTTTAATAACCCCCTGTGCATCCTGCGAAGTTTTTTTTACTATATTTGATCTACATCAACATCAGGGGTTCCAGTAAACTTTTCAGATCCGGGACAACTTCCTCATCATGATGCATAAGCGCACGGGACTACTTCAAATAAGGATGGGGCTGCAGCGTTTTTGCCCGAAATCAATTCATGTGTACATGTGTACCCCAAAATGACATATACATTTCGCCAGAATATAGAAAATTTGTCTGCCCGGAGGAGGGGGACCCCCACTCACATGAAACGAATAGGGCCAATTTTCGCGCTTGGCTTACGACACTAAAGCTTCTACAACCCTTGACTAAGCATGGAGCCACCACCGGAGGTGATATCTTCATGGACTATAAGTAGTACAAGTTACGGGGCGGCGGGGGTACGAAAATTCCTTGGTCTATCACATCTTATCTCTGGTTTGGGACGCATCAAAGAGGGGCTAAGCAATTTGAGTCCGCGCTGGGGAATCATTTAATCCTTGATCTAAGCCCTATATTATCAAGTAGCTACCCACGGGCCATTCGCCGCTCGCGACGAGCTCTAGGGTCGCCCACGGCAGATATGAGGGGCCCAGAATTATAATGAAAAAGTAAACTATGTAACTCAAGTCTAGCTACTTTTATAACAAAGTAAAAACTCAAAGAAAGGCCCTCGACCCAAAACAATTGAGAACGCCTGATCTGGAACTGACCACTTCCCCTCACATATTGAAAGGTCCGTAGCCTGCTGAGGGGTACTGGGGAATCTGCCCCCTGAAATTCCAGAACCTGAATGGAAGTTGGCCTTCTAAATACTGAATATGCTGAAACTTTCATGAGCCTAATTATGAATTCAACGTCGCCAGGACCTGCATTTAGAGTTTCCTTCTCTCATATTTCCCGGAGACCCACTCCCCGGTCGTAAATGGCTATTATGTGATTTATGCGCCCTTGCGGTTGAATGAACCCTACTTCGATTTCTGGATATGGTCCATGAACGGTTAAGAATGTTGCTGCCCTAACTACCTGATATACAAAGCACGCATGTTTTCTGCAGTAAAATCGCATGGCCACATCATGCTTCCATAAAAATATCACATTATCACCTTTTATTACATGTAATCCAAGCTTAATTTAAAGGGAATATGCAGTCGCCACCAACTTTGTATTTGAAAAAAGCTAAATTTCATTTTGTCCTCTTATTTCCCTTCAAGTATCTTTCATGGTACTTCAGAATATAAATATTGCATACTTAGGGCAGGGAGTCTCTAGCAACTCCCTGCCTAGGGTAAACTAAGGAGTTACTCTGCATGAATTTCACCATTCAGTGAGAAAAATATTGCCACATGATTCATGAAACAGGATACCCGGATACACTAATCCAAATTGGGCTGGCTGCATTTTTCCTCTACATAGCGTTGAAGGTGATTTTATTGGGTACCCTTTTCACACTTATCTTTTTACTACATTAAACTGACATAACATGAATTCTGAATGAAACAATCGAGTCAGGGTTTCCGTCAAGGGGGGGGGGGGAAGGGGGGGATTTGTCCCCACCTTCCCAGAAGAAGGTAGGTAAAATCCCCCCTTTCATTTCCATAAAAATTGTCAATATCTTGGTTTCTTACTTAAGAAAAAGACACTTTTGCAACAATGTTTGAACTTACATAAATAAATGGCCTTTAAAACCCTTCAAATTACTCCATATTGGGGCCTTGAAGCAAGCTTTTCTCCCCCTGAACCTACTTGTAACTTTGGCCCAGGTCATCTTCAAGTTGGTCTCAGGATTTAGCAGTAATAAATCCCCCCCTTTTTTGAGTTTCTGGCGGAATCCCAGCGAGTGTTTAGAAAGTCTAAGAAGTGCCATTTTCGGCAATCAGGGAGTTATTATTTCATATAAGTTCTTCATAGACCTACACGACACGCCAACTGATGGTGGCGCAGTAGTTTACTAAGGGGAAGTGGAGGGTAGTACTCGGTACCATGTAGTGAAGAGGTGCCATGCCATGGCCAATAAAATCGCCAAGTCGTTAGAATTTCTGAACATGCAAATATTTCAAAAATTTGCGAAAGAGGAAATTTTCACTCGCTTCCCTTACACCGTTCAACAAAAAAAAAAAAAGAAATCCACAAAAAAAAAATCAAAAATAAATAAATAAACAAACAAACAAACAAACAAACAAACAAATAAATAAGAGATATAACCTTTTTGCCGACACCAGGAAAAATTCTCAATGGGACTCATGCTTCCTTTCCATCCTGACACTTATGTGACACCTCTCCTCTTACACCCACAATAAAGGAAAATGTCCCCGACACCCTGTTTTCTTGCGAGTTACACCTAACCAAAAGTAGGACAAATCCTCTAAATAATGAGAATTCCTAAACACATACGAAGTAATCACTTCAAAGCACTGCTACAGGTAACACAATATTACTATTAAACTACTTTACATAAGCAGCAATCTTCCTGAGAGAAGTTGTGAACTCGTCCCCCATCACGGATTGACAAAGGAAGAATCCGCCCGGGTGTCAACTGTGTCCTGCGTACGCCATTGAACGCTGCCCTTACAAACAGTGTCCGGAACTGACCAACTAGAAGACCCAGAGATCTCGCTCAGACACGGCCTTGTTCTAGATTCTAGAACAACTGACGGACATCGGTGGCTGAAATAGCATTATACTTACACTTTCACTCAAATGCGTACGAGACGGGGGGCGCTATAACCCCCATTGGGGAAGACAATTTGTTTTGGGGTGAAAAATATTTGGCAACCTAGCAGATTGTACGGCACATTCCTTGATCATTCATACCTAACTCCGCCGGGTAGCAAAATATGCCTTAAATATACCTTAAACATGCATTAAATTTTCGGGTTAAAGTGCTGCAGCACCCCACCCCACCCCCACCCCCATCGGAAGTTAGACATTCACGCCCCTGCTTTCAACCTTCCGCGTTGCTAATGATTACAAATATACAGCCTAATCAAAAAAAAAAAAATAAAAATAAATGAAACATAGATACATACAAAATGAAATTCAAACAGTTCCATTTTGTCATCTTTATTGCAGCAAGTATAAGAAAGCATCTAGCACTCGAAACACAATGTTGTGTACTACACCAGGGCAACTCCCTAGTATCAGGGAGTGTCAAATAGCAACTCCCTGCTAGTATACAAGCAACGTTTCAAAGTATTATACAATTTTCTGCCTCATATGAATCCTACATCGTCCGCAACATATCTATAAAGACAAATGTACATATATACAACTTACGGAGCAAATTTGGCAAAAATTGTTCGAAAACGTATACAGGTATGGCACGTTATATAAATATGCAGCAATCGGGCTGAGGTATTAGTTCTATTTTCGCATCCTCCTGCAGTGCCTCGTAACCTAGGCAACAGTATACATTTACTAAAACGGGCCCGTAGCCATGGGAGAAATTCGATTAACCCCCAAATTTTGCCATCAAACAAAGGTGTATGAAAAGACATTTCAGAAGGGCGGAAGGTGTTTGCTTTACGTTTTCCCCAAGTGAGAAATAATCATGACATGAATTTTAATCTGAAAATGACATTTCCCCCTAAAAACGACATGTGGGGGGGGGGGGGAGACTACCTCCAGTCAATCACCTACCCATGTCTCCGAATATACAGTTTAAATAAAGGACCCCAGAAAATGCATATGCCTTAAAACAAAAGTTCTACCCCTCTAAACAAACAATCTGCCCCTCTGAAATTAACATGCTGGCTACGGGCCTGCACTAAACTGGTTGCCCCTGGGAACATTAGGCTACAGCACACGCTTAATACAGTTTTGAACTTATACATCAAGGTTACAATCTTTACACACAGATATGTTGATTTTTTTGCTTTGAAAATTTCAATCACAAGAGTAAATTACCGAGATATCTGGAACATTACTTTGCACTCCTTCTGAACTAAAAATATTCAGATTAAACCCAGTGTCCGGCGGCACTTTTCAGTACTTACCCCATCCCACTCTTACCCACCCTACCCCACCCCAACCAGTCCACCATTCCTCCAATCCATTTACGCCAAGCAAATCCTGCTGACAGGTGAGGAGTATGCAAGTCCGCCGGGCGGATAACTCCACCCTATCAGCTCCACCCCACCCAGTCTACCCACTACCCCTGCAGGCCTGCACAGTACGCTGTGAATTGTGCATGCACGCCCTGTACTAAGGATTCGCATCAATATAAGTCGATGCTTGCTTGGCAGTTCCACTGACGACAAAGTCTAGCTTTAAATAGGCATTGAAGATAGGGTTATTGAACAAAAATGTACCAACAATACTAAGTTTGTGCTGAGGACATTTTCAAGGGCTAGCTGGTTCGTGTGTTAATTGTTAAATCTTTCCACCATGCCCATTTCGTCATATCTTTGGTTAGCAGATAGAAACCAGTCTTGGGTTCCCTAACTTTGCAACGCATTGTTGTTAGGGTTTTGGATGCCCTCACATAAAAAGAAATCCTTCCACTACTTTTCCCGCCTCGTAATAACTGTGGAAAATTCCCCATCAAGGTGAAAGGCAGTCTGTAAATGCTACAGTTACTATAGTCACCATTTAACGGTATATGACAATCATGTTGGGTGACTACACCTGCTCGATATGGTAGAGCACGGTAACACTAAGCTCACACTTGAACATATACCGGTAGACATTATATTGGCAGCTTGCTGGTTGTATATATTGTATAGTCGCATAAGGCAGTGACGAACTGTTAAACCACAGAGATACTACGGAAACACATGTCTTCTGACAAAACAAGCTTACTCTAACCAACGAATACCTACGAGTACCTACTCTGTGGTTATTTGTCTCGAAGCTGAGGGGTTCCCCCTGAAAAAATGCACTCCATCCCACCTGTATATACACATGGAGACTGGAAAGACATTTTACGAGGGGCGGAGCGTGTTTTTCATGAAAATTTCCCTAACTCACAAACAATCATGACATGAGTTGTGCTCTGAAGCCGACATTTTTCCGCGAGGAGGGACTCGCCCTAGCCCTCATACGCTTAGGTAAAGCAACATTTTTTGTCAGGGATTTATTGTTGGTAAAGATGATCAAAACTTTGAACAACGTATTGCTGATACTGTAAAATGACATCGATGTATTAAATACACACAATTGCTTGGACAACAATGGCCACAGGCGTAGGAAGCGGGGGGGGGTGGGGCTGGGGGCTTCAACCCCAAATCAAAATGTGGTGGGGTGGAAGTATGCTTCCGTCCCTCAATCCAAGGACGAAAACCCCTTATTTGTTTCCTCTGTAAAAATGTCAAAAAATTGCAGTAATTTTCCTTAAAATTTGCCTTCTATATGTTGCACCAAAATGCATTTAAGAACCCTCAAATATTTAAAAAGATTTCCAAAGGGGAGTAGAAACCCCTTCCCCTTAGACCCCTCCCCAGGATAGCGGTTCGAAACAACGTTCACCCTGCCCCATCCCCTCCCCAGTCTCGAACAGCTTCATACGCCTGTGACAATGGCTTCTTATACAACGCACGTTTGTACTTCATCACAGTTAATATTCACTATAACATGAAAATGACGGATAGGTGAGATAGAGAGGTGGTCCACCGTCAGCCCCAAACCAACCGAGGTCCCTGGGCAGTCAAATCAATTTTGAACACGAGTGCTCACATATAGAATGGTATGATAACACCAATGGGACAACCTGTTGCAGATTCAGAATGGGGCCGAGAAGGTCATAGCCGAAGGCCCCGCGCTCGCAAGACTCCCCGCGCCCTAAACGATAGCAAAACATTGTTTACAACCATCATCAGTTACAATCTTTCACTAAGACTTAATATTTTCACATATATTCGTATCAAATTGAAGACAGGTCTTATTCCATGTTCGATCACAACTAAAATTACATTGAACTTGTAATAAAAAATCATTAGGGGCCTCGCACTCTCACTGGCCGAGGGACTCACGCATAATAGATCAGCCCCTTGGTAAACCATCTAAATATTTTGTCAATCACTTGTCATTCTGATGTTTTCAATTAAGTTACTATGGTTTCCTTTTATGCATATGCGTCAGAAGCTGTTATTAGCGTGTGGTTGAACAAGGGAGCTGTTATTTCCAAATAACAGCTCCCTGGTTGAAAGTTTCTTACCTCCATCATGGGGAATGGGGAGGGGTCTAAAGGAAGGGGTAACCCCTCCCCACGTGGAAATTCTTTTAATATTTCGGTGTCCTTAGATACATTTGAATTTGACGCTACACTTTGTGTAGTTTTTGATGTACAGTTATTGAAAATGTTGGATATTTTGTTGAAAAAATCTTGACATGTTTCACAGAAGGGTCATTTAGGGAGGTTTCGTCCTTTGAAAGGCAGGAACGGAAGCATACTTTAGACCCCAATTTTTGGAAGGGACGGAGGCTAAAACCCTCAGCCCCCGCTTCCTATACCCCTATGTTAATTTATGACCACTCATACATATATTAGACAACCTCGGCTTTTAACTTGGCTTAAAAAAGAAGAAAAATAAATAGCAAATACAAAGCACAAAAAAAAAAAAAAAAAAAATACGTAGGCCTATGGGGGAAAGTCCACGAACATATTTTATACTTGTACTTACATATCCACTGTGCCTATACTTGTTCGTAACTTCTTAGCGACTTAGACGAAGGTAAGTTTATGTCATGATTTTTTTAAGCTAGGTATAGTTAAGGAAGCAGTGCGCGAGTTACCACGCCAACTTTTTGCTCCCCTTTGTATAAACTGATAGAAATTTTGAAATAAGGTGCAGCATTGCGTAGAATGGTGACAAAAATTTGGTAGATAAACAAGTGGGGTCAATTCGAGAGTTCCAAGTCAACACTTGGAAACCATTTCAGTCAAGCTCGGCATTGCAATTTTAAACGAGGAACACTGGTAAATGTAAGAATGCAGGTAGTTGCTTTTGACAGCGGCTGAAGAAAAAACAAATTGAATACAGAAAAACACTTTCTATATTCTATTTGTCTTGTTTTGTTCTAACCTTAAACAGACATGTTTACAGTGCACGCTAATAAAGGTTCAACCGTACTGAAGTACAACTACTTGGCTAGTTTGCCAATACAACAGCGATGGATAAGAGGGGGATAGGGGGGGCACAAGCACCATCAAACTGATCCAAATTTGGCCCAAAGGACAGCCGAGTCACTTTTCATGGATAATATGGATAAAAACGTAATCTTGATAGTAGCATGCAAGGCAATTACAGGTTTTACAACAGTAAGCTGAACATTTGTTGGAAAAAATGCCTGGTTTGGGAAGAGCCTCGACTAACACATGCAATTTAAGACAGTTGCGTAAATTACACTAGTAGCAAACAAGGATTTAACGCGGTAAAAAGGAAAGAACAACTCTACCTTGTAGGCTTTTATCGGTTGATCCGACAGTTAAACGTTTGAAACATGTTCTGTCACTGTTTCCATTATCAAGGGTAAAACGCACTTTTCGACGGCTCGTTGAGTTGAATAATTTAGTAAGTCTGAAGTTAGTCGAGCAAGCGTTAAAGTTTCTGCGCATGTTCACATGATTCTACAACACTCGGCTTGAATAATTATTTACAACCAACGAACAAATTTCAGGAAGAATCTGATTTTTTCTGTTCGTAAATTTTCGCTCGTAGCTGCGCTGTTTCTTCTTTTAGCGCCTGTAATTCAATTCTCAACCTCATGTTTTCTTGTTCCAAAATGGCGGCACGGATAGCGATTTGATCTTCTTTCGCGCGTCTAGCATCTCGCGATCGCTTGGCAGCTTCGTTGTTTTTCCTCCGTCGCTCCCAATAACTCGGTGTCTTCATCGTGTCCGGAAGTTGTTCACGTTTCTTTTTCTTCGATTTTGAGTTACTGTGCTTTGAATCATTTCCCGATACGGTACTTCTCTGCTGAATCAAAGCCAGCCGGTCTTGGGACGTAGCATCCAAAGTCAATTCGATTGTCCCGTCCTCTTTCAAGATACCTGCGTTCAGGTGACCCATGGTTTGTTCGCCTTCGGTCGATGTCGAAATTACGAGGGGTACGTCAGCTATGCTTTGATCCGAAGTTTCGTCCTTTATGGTCGTCGAAGAAACGTCCTGTTTTTTCCCCTTCAATATTTTATCGGCTTCAGTAGCGAGTGTCATGAGTCGCATTGCCGATGGTGTCGTCGTAGTGATGACAGAAGTAGGCACGGAAAACAACGTCCCGGTCCTTCCAGCAGTAGAACCGACTTGCGAAATCGTAGTCGACGGAACCCCTGTCGGGATCGATGCAGGTATGAGGGGGTTTGTTACGCTCACAGGAGTAAAGGCAGTTACTGGCAGAGAGGCCGTGGAGCCTACAACGGTTGACGAGACGAGGGGCCTACCTGACAAAGCAGCAGCCAATGTGTTCATATTATTTTGGTTGAGACCAATGCCGGCTAAGAGATCTCGATTTTGCGTGTAAAGTTTGAATGGCCTCATGGACTTTCCATTGGTACTCAAAAAGGCGGTACTGAGGAGCGAGGAAGGCAACTGTGTCACGTCGGAAGTCTCCGTGACCACTGGAATGGTTTCTGGCGATGAGGTCGCAACTGTCACAGTTGGGACTTTCAGCGGTAAAACGGGTTTTTCCGCAGATTTTTCACCTTCTAATACACTCTCAACTATAACAGTCTGCACATTCGATTCCAGCTGTACACTGCCTTCTGATGCACTGTTCTCAGCGGCGTCCGATGACTGAATGATTATCTCTGTCGTCTGTTGTTGTGAAGCGGGCTTGATTACGTAATCACTCCCTTTGCAGCCTTGGACAATCTTCTCGGGAGGTTGTTTTCTCTTTTTGGCACGTTTGGAACGGTGACCTGGTTTTCGATCACCGGCGCCGGTTTCTTGGCCAGAACTATTGTTCTTTTTGTCAGCGTTAATGATCAGTTCGTTGATTTTGACGTCGAATGCCGAAGGAATGAGCTCTACCTTCACAGCCTTTCCATCTTGTGCTGAAGTTAAAAGACTTGGCTTTTTCATCGACAAATCCATCGCGTCTTCACACGACTGTGTGTTGGCCATGACCACTGGGATCTCTGAAGTGACCACGACTACAGTCCGTTCTACTGGCGTTGTTGTGGCGTCACCGTTCTCGGCCTTCTCTTCGGATGTGGCCATGGTTTGGTAGACTGTCCCTGAGCAAAGAAATAAACGACAGAGTCAATTGACACATGGACGCTTTGATCTCCAAATCGTTGCAACATTCACGCATGCTTTCATGATTTGTCTGAATGTAACAAGAGCCTGAGTGTACATGTATGCTCTTAACACTGTGAGTTGTCCAGTCACGTACGCCACAAAGAGGGGGAGGGGGGAGGGGCTCTCCTGCTCAGCCAGGGAAACGTCGTTGAAATTTGTGATACAAACGGGAGAACGGAGCAGGGTCAGCAAGGGAATATGAAATTTTCTCCTAGTCTCCTACTCCCAGTTCTACGCACGTAACTAGGCCAGAAGTGTCTGGCCTCCCTGCTTTGCGGCAGTTATACATTTCGGTGTACCGCGTACTTTCACTGCAATTTACACACAGAAATGAAATAACTATGCATACTATCGGTTCAGCCGGGTCCACAGTTGCTTGTCTTGTACGCGCGTTTTTAAAAAGGGCAAAATTACTTCCCTCCCCCACCTTACTTTGAATTTTTAGCGGTATGACACAAAAGTTTACTAAATTACCCGTGAAAACGCAGAGTTCAAAATGCATAGACATAAAAGCTATTTTTACATGAGGTGGAGGGGGAGATGAACGTTTGAGACCACCGTCCTGGGGCAGGGTCTAAGGGGAGGGGTTATCACCAGAGGAGGGTAATACCTTCCCCCCTTAGAATTTTTCTGAATATTTAAGGGTCCGAAGATGCAAAGTTATGCTACGTTTTGCATAGTTTTTGAAGGACATTTATTAAAAGAGTGATTTTATTGAAAAGTATAACACTTATATATTCACAGAGGAGACAAATAAGGGGTTTTCGTAGAAAAGAGTGGGACGAGGGCATAATTTAGCTCAAAAGCTTTCACTGCAGGGGCCAAACCACCCCACACTTTCCGCTTTCTTCGCCTATGTTAAAACAGGGCCGTAGCCTGGGTGAAATCTCTAGGGGGCATGCAGTTCATGGCACTATCTAAGCGGAGTACCAAGTGGCGTGCCTACAGTTAATTGACACCCGGGCGGACCGTTCCTTTTTCACCTGTGCATGGGTGATATGGGGGAAATGCTACGGGGGAGGGGTACAACGGTAAGGCCTTGTCTAAGGGGGAGGGGTACAACGGCTTGCCTGTAAGATTGTGCTATCATTGGCAAAGCTTTGAACTGACTAAATCTATACAAACTGTTACATTTAGTGATATTCTTCCTATTTTTCATTGGCTGGGCGTAATGCAAGAGGTACTGTCTGAGAGTAGGGGACGACACCCTATACTCTTTGAGAAATTTTTGTCTACGTGAGTGATTTGAATGCAAAATTGTGCTATCTTTGGTAAAGCTTTGTAAAGCGTTGAATTGATAATAGGCTATGTTTAGGAATCCTCATTATTTAGTGACTTTTCTATTTTGGTAGGGTGTTATTGAAGGGGATGTTGCCTAAGGGGAGGGCAGACACCTCTACTCTTTGATAATTTTTCTTGTTCTAAGTTTTCTTGAATCAAAAATGTGTTAGTCTTTGGGAAAGCTTTGGATTGATTACATGATCTGAAATTTTAAGTATTTACTGTGTTTTTCAGTTGTGGCATGGAACCCTGTGTAAGGTTGGTACCCGGTGCGGACATCTCCCTCGCTCTCTCAGTACGCCACTAGGGGAGCCACCATCGGTTGGCGCGTAACCGTAGCGCCCGTTTGATTCCATGCTTTAGAAAAAAAATTAGATTTCAAGGAAATTTATTTTTCAAAGTTATGCATTCACTCCATTCAGTGAATCAGTGTACCCGGATATATCCTATTTCATGAATGGCCCTTGAAAATCATGTGATGGCAATATGTTTCTCACAGAAATGTGATATTCACGTATAAAGTAACTCTTTGGTTTACCTTGACTGTGCAATATTTATGTTCTAACGTATCATGAATGATACTTAAAGTGAAGTAAGAGGATGTCTGTGAGCTTTAGCCGTTGTTTCAATATAAGTTTGATTCGACTGCTTATGTCCTTTAAATTAGAAGTTATTTTACAAGCTCATTGAAGTTTAGCTAATAATTAAAGGCAATCATTGGCTATTTTATATTTAAACAGCGTATGCCGGTGTATTCAAGCCGGGAGGAAGAAAGTTCATTCGTCAGGAAGAGAAACCCACATAACAACGCGTCCACGGCGGTGGTCCGGGGACCTTCCCGAGAAAACTTTGTGAAAAGGAACCATATGCGATTTCTCAGGTTTTTGGGACCTTGGAATCATAATCTGGACAGTTAAAGTGTCAGCGTTTGAGTATTTGGTTTGGACATCTTAGGGAGGGGGGGGGTGACTGTCCCGTGCCCCCCGCAGGCTACGGACCTGTTTAATGTTAAGAACCATGAGAGATACTTGTGAAAAAAATTCTGTAAGTTCGAGAGATCTTTCAGGATGACTCTGGGCAGTGCCAGTTGAAGAGGGTCAATACCCGACTGTCCAGGATGCTCAGGCAGAGGAGCCGCCAAGGGGAGTGGGCGGGGAGTCATGGGCCTTTGCCCCAACTTTCCATCAGTCCGCCACTGTACACAAATATACAATGCAGTTTACGAGAGCCAGAATTTTGTCCCCCCCCCCCCAAAAAAAAAATTGCATCCCCCCACTTGCCCACACTTTTGAGGTCTGGCGGCGCTATACAGTGCTCAGATTCCCCGATAACACTCTCACCTGGGAAATTTACGGACTATTTTAGTGTGATGACTAAATTCTGAAATAAAAGTTGAAGTGAAACCACTGAAATTTTGCATAAATTCTTTGAAAATACATTTTTAGTGAATTCGGGCGTTTCCATTTTTACTAATTTTTTGGTCGTATGTTGTCAATGCGGTCCGTTGCCAGTTTAACGTTTACATAGATTTGTTGTTAAAGGTGTTTTTATATTTTTCACAGAACCTAGAACCTTTAATCTTCCATCCTTCCCATAAATTTCTACCTCTTTCGATTATAAACAGGTTCTGCTTATTTATTCCGGAAAGAAAAAATTATTTTGGCGCGCCTGGGGGCATCCTCTGCCAGTTACTGATTTACCGACCGACAATTACTACATACAGTGTGTACATATTAAATAGTCCTTTGGCTCTTTTAGAACACTTGAAATGACCCAGTCATCAACCCCTCCCCTCACCCTTTAACTTTTTAACCGGCTTTCTCAGACTACCATGCTAAGCTCTCACTCGGTGTCAATTCAGCATCATTTTAAAATAATTATTTTGTAAACATCTCCGAGTCCGATGGTCAGACACCCCATACGTTTATTGGATCCCTCCGCCATGGTGACAAAAGCATGCTCACGTGCCGATGATGGGAATATAATTTAGCAGAGTAATTTAGAAGTCGACTGCTTCATATTATAAAGCAATTACAGGCTTGATAGCTGGCAGCTCCCCCACTTTTGAAGTCGTTCCACCTGGCGTCACTGACCCCTCAAGTTTCACGTGCGTATAAAGTTACATCAACTTAATCAATGGCGGGCATAAGGGGGAAGGGGGGGTGAAGGTTTAATTTTTATGGGGGACTTCACGAGCAATGACAATACGGCTACATCTAACAAGGAGCGAACGGCACGCTGCTTTTGCAAGGACCTCGAAGCCCAATAAGCGGAGAAAGTGGTGATGGGGTCCATGAAAATGGGCCCATATAGTGAGCTCCTTCCCACCAGCAAATAACTGAAGTACCTTTCAAATGAATTTTTCTGTGACCTTAGAGCAAACCTGTAGCAACTTAGTACGTGTTCCATTTACTTTTGGACAGCCTATATGATACAGTTCCTAAGCCTAATGCAACCCCTTTCATCATTGGTTTAGTCCCCCTAAGCAATCCCCATGCACCATCAATTCGATCTTCCTTATTCTGGGTCAGGATATGATAAAAAAGAACGTTCACAAGGAACAAGTGCATTTGAACTTCTTAGACTTCCTCTGGACACCTATCAAACTTCAAAGGCCGGAGACGGACCCCTGCAGCCCTGGGTCATTCCATTTCTGCCCTCATCGATTGGTACTGTCTCCCCAGTAACGTACTAAGAGAAGTCCACCCCGGGCACCAGCCTTGGGGAGTGCGATACCACAGCTAGGAGATTCTCAAAATGATCAGAATTTCTTAACTATAAAATCTAGAGCCTGCCGAACGAGGAGGGGGGGGGGTAGACTGGGAGCACGTTCCCCCTTCTATGGATTTCCGAAATTTTATAAAATATGCCCAAACGGCGTTTAAGTAATGTTCTCTGTAGGGGGTATGATGAGGTGTTCTTTTGACTGACTGGTGGACCCGCTTTCGTCATTTCCTATCACAAGTCGTTTACAAGCTGCCAAATTTTTTTGCAAATCATTCAAAACTATCAAAATCTTTGCGCGCTCCGAGTGTTTAACATCACTTCTATTGTTTACTCTAATGCCATCTCAAAATGTATTCACAATTTTCGAAGGGGTGTACATTTTACAACAATTCTATTGCAAAGGTTTTGGCGCTTTCATGAGCATTTGCCACAGTCATAGGCGTAGGAAGCTTTTCGAGACTGGGGCGGAACCTTGTTTCGCATCGCTAAGGGGAGGGGGTGTTCCCCTCCCCCTTTGGAAAATTTTTGGGTATTTGAGGGTCCTCAGCTGCAATCTGGTGCAACATTTTGGTCAAACTTTAAGGAAAATTACTGCAAAGTTTTGACATTGCTTACAAAAGAGACAAATAAGGGATTTTTGCCCTTGGATCTTGGGGGGGGGGGGGGCGGAAGCATACTTCAGCCCTCACATTTCTGAAGGGAGGGGGGCTAAAGCCCCCAGCCCCCCGCTTCCTAGGCCTATGGCCACAGTTTACACCTCGTACCTGATGACTATCACAAAGGAGATAGTGCAAGATTTATTCTGGTGAAAACTTTTTTTCCGAAAACTAGAGGTCCAATACCAACCACGGGCTTGCTTCAAGAGGGGATAACGTGGTAATCGTACATTATGAGTCACACTTTCAGGCTGATATAGATGATCTGTTCTGAATTGTATTACTCATCACAAGAGCTCATTCAAAGGTCTTTAACTGCTTTTATTTCTAGAGAATGAGCATTATGAAACATACTTTGTCCTCTGCCCCTCTGTTATACCTATACGCCTCTTTGGCTCACTGTCCATTAGAAACTGTTCGTCTTCGCCCTCGTTCAAAGTTCGTAATAGTTCGATTTTTGTGAACTACTTGGTGTGCTCCTGTCAGCCTGTAGTGTCATTTAAATTTCAGTTAATAGCACCATGCTTATTTCCCAATTTTCTAATTACCCCGGAGCTTCCAGGAAGCAATATATGCATGTCTCAGGTACAAGCCTTGAAGGGGTGCCATGCCACTACCATCATCACCAAATAGTGAGAATTAAAAAGAATCAAATCAGTTCAAAAGCTTTGCCAAAGAGAGTACCGTTTAGCTTTTAAAGAGTCCTACATAAACAAAACTTTCTCAAAAGGTGTTGTCACCCCCTTCTCTCGGACAACATACCCTTCCCTTACATCCAACCAAAAACAGGAACAATTCACTAAATTACAAAAGTTTGAAACTATGCCAAAGATAGCACCATTTTGCTTCTAAGTCACCTTAAATGAACAAAGCTTTCTCAAAGGGTAGGGGGCATCCCTTCAGACCCTCCCACCCACCCCCCCCCCATCAGGATGGTACCTCTGCACGAAATGACAAAAAATCCCTGGATGCAGGTTATCGTACAAACGCAAATGTACAGTTTACGTCGACTTTCAAGGTTTATGTGGGTGACATTGCGACAGCATCATCTGTGGTGCCCCCAATACCAACCCCAGTTGGCACCAATTCAAAATTTTGCCAAAGATAGCAACATTTTACATTTTACATCTAAACCACCTTAAAGGAACAAAACTTTCTTGAAGGAAGAAGGATATCCCAAAGACCCTTTCTCAAGGATGCTAACCCCAGATGCCAACTATCCTGGGTTAGACCTTCATCAGTAACACCACTGTACTTATCAAACTCAAGATTCTGGTGCAGACCCCTGACCTTACATGACACAATGAAATGACATCACTATTCCTTGTATTTGTCTCCTGAGGAACATATTTTGCTATGGGCATTTTAATAAATATGGCAATAGGCTACCTTATCTTCGTGTCAAATTAAGTGTATTAAAAATTTTGAACTTAAAAAATTAGACCAACTGGGTGTGTGTCAAATTCCTAGTAAATGGCACCATTTTGCAAACAGCCACCATCAGAATTAAAAATTTCTTATACTCCTCCCCCAGATCTACAAGTATGCTCAGATTTCATGGACCAGCATTCCTTAGTTCTGTCTGTTTTTAAATGAGTTATACCAAGTTTACATAAGCCTACAATGTAACATCCAGTAGGCCTCCTGCAAAGTGATTTCATTTTTATTTTAGTTTCTTTCTGGAAACATATTTTAAAAATACTGAATATTCAGATGCAACCTACAGTATAATTCCAGGGAAGTGTCATTTCCTGCAGTCTGTGAGGCCTTTTGAGCAAAAATTTTCTTGGAGGCTATGAGGCAACTGATGGTGGCGCTTCGCTTAGCCAGTGTCACATATAAGGTTCTTCAATCTCATCCCCCCCCCCCTCCCATCTTAAAAATTTTCCTTCACCTATGGGGTGTACACATTACCAAAATACTCGTTTTACAGAGGCATAGAGAGGGGGCTATGGGGGGGCAAAGTGTCCTACAGAATTTATTTGGGGCGGCAAAAGACAAAACAAGAAGCGCAGCCTTTGTAACTTCCATTATTTACATTCTATATGTCCCGTCTTAAAGTCTGCAAGTCAACTTATCTTGAAGTTCTGTCTTTAAACGCAGCAAATAACTAATAATCTGTAGTACAGTTTGTGGAATGATGGCTACTAATTTTAGGTACTATGGCAAGGCGTAACTAGCGGATAAAGGAAGGGCCGCGCCTGACCACCTTCCGTGACCAATTAGGATATGTTCCCCCTATCATAAGCATAAGCCTATGGGTTGGGCTGCCTTCGTGCCTCGCAGCTTGTTACGCCCCATGAATGGGGTTTCGGAAATAGACATGCACCATTGTAAAAACTGAATGGCAGACACATGCAAAATGTGAAATGTAAACCAAGGCAGGTTGAAAGAATATGATAACATTCACAGATTGCTGAGAAAAAAGTTAAAATGCTGGGCATAGGCAGGCACGTAGCCGGGGGGGCATGTGCCCCCCCCAACTTTTTCAATAAAAGCTGGTCTTGCACTGAAAAAGGGGAAAATTTATTACGACACCAGCCTTTTTGGAATACAAATATAAGAAGAAAAAATGGAAAATCTCGCACCATTTTGTATCTAGAGTCCTTAAAATAGGCAAAAATTTTCAAAGGGGAGGGGGACACCCCCTCCCCCAGGCTGGCAAAGCTCCAATATCAATGTGCCCCCCCAAATTGGTTAGTCTGGCTACGTGCCTTGGCATATAGGACAATACATGGTTTAATACATTGAATGGAAATCGCCATATATATTCAATACTTAGAAGGCAGACCTACTAATATACACACCATGCCTGCTGCAATAAAACCCTTGACAAGTATGGGAAAGTGGGGTATTGTCGACAAACTATGATAGCAGCCTAACGCATATCGTCCTTCAATCAAGAAAATAAAATCACGGCAATATACGTCCACCACAAAGTTTGTGGCAAAAGGGGAAAAAAAATCTGCAAAATCCAACCCAATCACTGCAGTTGCACAATTATAGCCTAAGCTCACTACATCCTCAATTTGGCCTATACTTTGGCAAATACTGGACATAACTTTCCTCCACTATTAATTGATGTATTTATTGTGCCTAACCCAAACGGACTCATAATGTATGTAATATCCCAGTTCTATGAGCTTGCTACGATAAAAAATACTTATATATAACATTAAACAGTAATGTCTGCTCAAAGGATATAGACTATATATTAGTATACAGAAAGTCGCCACCTTTTCCCCAATGACAGTAATAAACGGTGTCGTCCATTGCTTTCTCCATTTTTTGCAATGGCAAAAAAACATTCTTTTATAGAGACCCTATCCCCTTTCTGTGCCCGTAAATCAAAACTACGAAAAAAGTTTTCGGTATGCAAAAAAAAAAAAAAAAAAAAATCGTCAAATATTAAATAATAATTGTACTTTGAAAAGGGATTCATAGGGCCTTTGTGCACCCTCGTGCCTGTTTTGTACGCTTGTAAAAGTGAGGAAAATGGTAGGCCCGATAAGCTTAAGTCGAGCCCCGAAGTTTTTGCAACTTCTTATACCCCAGAAAATGCAAAACACATCTCTTTTGAGAATTCTCAGGCTATCTCGTGAAATTGATAGATTAAGAACTGATCGAAATTTTTTTAAAAAACTGACTAACTTTTTCGGACCTCAACTGTATCAGAATTTGCGAATGATCACAGAAATTAAAATATAGGCCTAGTCTCCAAAAGCTTAGGTAAGATATATAGTTTGTAACCGTTGCCGGACAATTCGATAAGTAGAGAGTTCTTCTACTTAGTGGCACTTACATAGGCTTACCACTGCGCACTATCAGTATGAAGCTTTGACACTGACAGCTATAAGCGAGACTAAAAACTTCCAACTGAGCAGAACCAAACCTGCTCAGTTTCATTGATGTTTACCCTATAATTTGAGCTCGGCGCGCCACACCTCCAAATCATGAATATTGAATCTAGCCTCCACTCAGTCATAGGTCAAAGTAATTCGCTGGAACGTGTTTGCAAATGGCTTCCACCCGCATTGTACGTAGAGTACTGCACTTTGTGCTATGTCGTAATACTACGTAACTCAAGGCAAACCAGCAATTACGCGATCTTACGTAACATTTTCAGTGCCTAAATACTTCACCTCGAATGCGTATTGATCGTTGTTATAGTTGGATTACCGTCAGCAAACTAATAAGGTTACTTCTTAATCTTAAATCAACGGCACACACTGTATTTCAACCGTAAATGAGGAACATTTTTTAGTACGAACCTTACGTAACTTTGATACAAAGCCCTGACGCAACTCGCGGCCTTACCCTTTCGAAAAATTGGTGATGAAATTATTGAATTTCCACGTTCACAATTACGAAAAATACTTTCCCGTTACAATCGCTCCGGAATATCGTTGACATTCCACAATATTCCAAACTATGTTTCCACCGGTTCCCTGAGAAAATGCTACCGTCCAAGATGTGCATATAACGGTACAAATCCCACAGCAGGAAACAAAGCGGTTTTGACAAAGCACGCTAGCCTAGTACCAACGTTTAACTTGGCCTTGTCGGGACAATAACCTGAACGTGAACTCGACCGTGGTTTCTAGAGTATGAATAATAATATGGAAAGACTGTGTCCAATCAGGATGCTCGATGCAAACGTTCGCAGGTGAGATGGCAATATTAAATAGTCTTCCATTGGGTGCCTCGGGACAGACATTTTCTATCGATGACGCAATTTGAGAATGACCTTGTCCGGGGATTTTTTTCGCTGAGGACATGTAAGGACAAATCTAGTGGCGGAATATGAATACAATATTGCAGGCTGATCAGTTGTCTACCATGCTAGTTACAGAGTGTGAGGCTAATGTATCACAGAAGAGTTTATTGTTGTCGATGTTGTGAAGAAAGGAGCTTTTATTATTTGGCCTCAAGTTAATTAAAAAGGCTCAGTGAAAGAAATGTTTTAGCTTTTTTGCAAAGGCAGAAAACACCGCGAGAGAGTAATATTGTGGTGGTATCTTGGCTGCCGGGCTAAAATTTATGTAAGAGCTGGATCAAGTGTGTTGCTAGCTATTTGACAAAACAAAGACCTCGCGATATATAGTAATCTCTTCATCGCTTGGGATTATAAAAGTGTACCGCATTATATTAGTCCAAACATAAGGCCCTCAGCAAGTCCAAGGGCACTTAAGCTGTAGTAGTACGGCAATCGGGTTGCGTAGCCCTTGCAGTTTCGGGAAACGTGGGCATTTGACATGAGGAAAATGTTGAATGCGATCTATAAACAAGCCACAAAAGTTTTAAAGTCAACCGCTGGGGCCCCGGCGAGGGAGAGTGATGGGAAGGGAAGGATTTAACCATCATGGTTCCACATAAAACATGGTTTCGTAATAGTGACTGCTGATAAGGTTCTAACTAGTGGCTGTCGTGGGCCATTTGGGCCCCGCGATGTGCACTAAAATGGCTCGTGGATGATGCAGAGGAGCAAAAATTTTAAGAAGAGAACAGTTGTTAAATGAAGTTATGGCTTCTATAGTTAATTTACAGTAAAATTCACTGAAGTCACATTGTCCCTCGGCCCAAAACATTTGAGTGACTTGGCGCTAGTTTCTCAGGGGCGGTCCGAGGACCAGCATGCCCTTGACAATTAAATGGACCCGGAAGATTCTCGGAGCCCAAACTTTTTAACTGAAAAATCTGCCATGAAGTTCTGCTTCTACAATTAATTAAAAAATAAAAACGTAAGTGTTAATGGTCCTAAGCCCGAAACACTTAAAAGTCCCTGTATTCGCAATTCCTCCATACAGTTACGTAGGGAACCGTGGTGTTCGTATTCTCATCAGGCGCAGATCCAGGTGGGGCGCACCCGGTGTACGTCCCCCTTTTTTCGATGACCAACGATTTTTTTGACCAAAAATGAGCAAAAAGATATGGAAAATATGCTTCCCAGATGCTGGGAAACCGCATCTAAGCGCTCCTAGAATTCAAATTTTCTTGGGGGAGGACCTCCACCCCCCTCCCCGCCGTGGCTTCGCGCCGTCGGCCTTCGGCCGAAGGTGTGTGCGCCCCCTTTCTCAAAATCCTGGATCCGCGCCTGCTCATCATCTAATTTATTGGGGCTCGTATAATTATTTTTTAATGACGGGCTACATTTTCCATCCGGGAAATTTCGCGCGCAGCAGACCTGCAAATACCCAGAATTTTTTCTTTGGGGTATTACAATTTATTTGAAATATCTTTACGACGCCAATCGAAATCGAAGCGTCCAATATATTCCATATAGTTTCCATATATATTAGTAAAACATACGTGCTTGTTCACTGTGTAGACAACAATTGACCCATCACGACCTAACATCAGTATAACGTCACATAGAACGACCGTCGTAACGTATTTTGCAGCCTATATACAAACTTAAATTTAGTGTTTTGTTAGAAAATGTGAGTTGTATATTTAATTAGCTCAAATTTTAAATGGATACACGGAAGACAGGGCGTAACTAATGTGTCATCTTTTTTTTTTTTGGGGGGGGGGGTTGAGTTATGTTTTACCGACAGATCTGGTAATGCGTCGCGCGATAACTAGTTTTAGCGGGTGGGGTCCAGGGCCCGCCTTTGGGCCCCTTGTGGGGTCCAGGGGCAAAGTCCCGCTGGGGGCCCAGGGGGCGAAGCTCTCGGAAGCTCTGAGATTTAAGCATATCTCTGGGAGAAAAATTACGTCTCAGGATGGATATATTTTGGTTCATTATGCACAAAGATTCTCAATAATTTTAATGTATTGGGCTTCTCCCCTCGTCAGGACGCCATCGTTTTAAGCGGTTGGGATCCTGAGGTCGACCAGTGTTTTAGATAGGGCGTTTTTCTCAATGCGACATTTACTGATCTGTGGCCTGGTGAGGGGTGTCCCCCTCCCCTTTTGAAATTTTTGGAATTTGAAAGGTGCTTAGATCGCAAATGGTGCAATATTTGAGCGGATTTCTGCCCTAATGAGGAACCTCAAAATTTACACCCGGGTAGAATTTGCTTGTCAGATTTTTTTTGTGTGACATTTGTCGCCGTTTATGCGACATTGTCTCACAAATAGGGGCTGGCTAAAACACTGGGCCCACCTTAGTGTCCTGGTGGGGGTTTAGGGGGCTTCGCCTCCGGAAGCTCTGAGGCTTTAGTATAATCTCTGGGTAAAAAAATTAAGTCTCATGCAGGATAGGTATATTTTGGTTCATAATACATTATCCAATGCAAAGATTCCGGATAATTTTAATGTGTTAGGCTATTCCTCCCGTTATGCCACTAAACCTCAGGAGCTGAACCTGTAGTTCAGAAATGGAACACTATGCGTTCAGCATTTGAACACTAGACGCGTCAGGCGTTCAAATACGGTAAGTGTTCAAATAGGCGTCTGTCGTTCAAAAAGGGAGAAAAGATGTTCATAATCTTAACACAAGCGTCCAAAGTATGCTTTGAACACCAGGATGGGTGTGTATCTGGTAGCAATGACCGGCACTTTTCATGTTTGGTGTATAGATTTGTCATGTCAAGAGGAAGGACCATATTGTCTTTGGCTGAGGCCAAATGTCATCTGGGGTCAAACACTGAGAATCTGCTTAACACGATTTCTTAAGGTAGGAAGCTTGGACAGATTTCATACTTGGTACGTAGATGCCCTACGGTCCGAGGAAGAACCCTATTGTTTTTGGTGGAGGTCAAAGGCCATCTGGAGTCACCAGGGGTCAAAAAATAAAATTTCCCAAGAATTCCCAAGATCATCATCTGGGGTCACTAAAGGTCAAAAGCAAAATTTCCCAAGAATTCCCAAGATTGTCATCAGGGGCCACCGAGTTCAAAAGGCAAAATATCCCAAGAATTCCGAAGATTGTCATCTGGGGTCACCAGAGGTCAAAAAATAAAATTTCCCAAGAATTCCCAAGATCGTCATCTGGGGTCATTAGAGATCAAAAAGCAAAATTTCCCAAGTATTTTCAAGATCCAAGATCCATAGGAGGTCCAATCCCTTTCAAGACACTTTTTCCTTTTTTGTTACATTTGGTGGGATTCAAAGGTAATGTGAGGTCAGCAGAGATCAAATTGTTAAAACCGTGACGTCGTAAAATGATATAGTCAAGAAAGATGAATTTAAGGGATAAACCTCAGTGCAACAAAGCATCCCCATTCGGCAAGGAATCACTAAGCCTTTTGGCTTTCTGGTTGTCCTTGCAAAGTGGGGCGGAAGCAGTAGCGTGTTCAAAGGGGGGGCCGGGGGGGGGCACAGGCCCCCCCACTTCCGAAGTCAGTCGGGGGAAAATCCCTCAGTCGGGGGATTTGAGGGTTTAGGGGAAGAGAAAAATATTGAAGAGACACACTGAACACTCAACAGGGATGGCCCGCATCGGGGAGTCTTAATCGATACGATAGAGTATGCAGTCCCTGTTGGCGCTTGAGAGAGGACAATTTCTCTAATAAGAACCCAAAATTTTCGGCGCGCTACGCGCGCTGTACAGTCACTCTAGGATCTTCACCAGTTCCATTCCACATTGTTGGATAGCACAGGTCCTGCTATATACCAAGAAACATGTAGGCAGAGCACACTGTTTATGTGGAGGTCGAAAGTTCCATTCCATGGCGCTAAGCCTATTTCCTATTCTCTTGTGTGTGTCATGCGGTACGGTCAGTTTGCGAGCGACTCACGGACCTATTTCATAGGGTGTACTTCAGGTGTTTCGATAAAATGTATGTTATCCTCGATATGGTGTAGGACCTACAGTTTTTCTTTCTTTTCTTTATGTTCATAATGATCACATATCTTTTTTGTGTAAGCCTGCCAAAAATTTTCGCCCCCTTTGCAAATTCAAGACCACTATATATAAAGTGCGCAACTCGACTCATGAAGAATTAAGTGATTTTATGCAAAATATGCGCTGAAATGGCATGGGATAGTAAGCCATATCCCCTTGTCACCACCTCTTCAACAGAGCTAGGGCTGTTGAAGCTTGGGGTCGCTGGCATGGCCCAGCCTTCTGTCGGGAAATTTTGTCGCTATGCATTTACGATCGGTTTTTCTTATTTTGGCTTTCAAAGGGTCGTTTCTGCAATGAAACCCAAGATTTTCGGTACGCTTTGCCCACTCTTTCTCAGTTCTGTTACTTACAGCTAAATATAGTTCAAACCATTTCCACCTTTCCAAGTAACTGAAGAAGTTGAATACATGAATTTAGGTAAATGTTGGAAATTTCACCTCATATCACCTCATTTAGCCAATGTTCTCTTGGGTCTGTAGTGCGGTACGGCTATAGTTTAGATGAGATTTAAGGACACACCAACACGAATGTGTCATATAGTGTCAACAAGTTTAAATACGTTTCAAGTCCTTCCCTTTAGTCGCCTCTTACGACAGGCGGGAAATACCGTGGGCATATTCTACAACCCCCAGTCCACAGGAAGACAACCATGGAGGGGCGTGCTCGGTTTTGTGGCGCCGACACAAACCGTGCTTGGTTTTGTGGTACGGCTATAGGACAAGAGGAGAAAAGTACAATGTAAGTTATGCCCGATAGGGACCAACTGCCAGGACAATTGACCTTAATTGTCTTTTAATAAGTACCGATTCTTTTTAGTGTAGGATAACCCCAAAAATTTTCGTTCGCTTCTCGCGCTTTGCAATTTCACACTATACATTCTGGGCCGAGAATATTAAATCAGCCCCGAAACTACGTTCCTCTAGTATATGCACACATATGCCCCACAATGGCATGGTTGAGTACACAGATTTTCTTCAGATCCCTCCTCACCATCATCTTGACGGCATCGGGGCTGTCAGGGCTTCGGGTCGCTGCCTCCGCCCGTCTAGCCACCTTCGAAATTTAGAAGTAGCCTACAGAATGTAATTAGGAGAGAATTTTTTCATTATATGGTTGTTTACCAAAGGATAGAGCTCTTCCAATTGCCCTTCAGTGAGTAATCACACAGGATGCTTCGCGCTAGTCACTTTAACCATCTGAAATGGTAAAACTGTACAGGTTTAAGGATGAAACTGCTGTTAACTTTTGCGATCATCTCAAGCAGCCTTCTTGACTGGCCTCGTGATCTTGCAGTCCTCGTGATCTTACCCTGTCAATGTAAGCTATGTGACACATACTGTAGCATACTGCAGCTTACAACGATATAGGATAACTTGAACTCTCCGTCATTGACATCGAATTTCACAAAATCTGAAACAAACAAAACCTGATCAATAAGGCCTCTAGAACCAATTGACGGCGGTCTTATTACCTTATATTGCAGGAGCTTCCGGGGGCTTCGCCCCCTGGAACCCCACCGGGGCTCTGCCCCTGGACCCCACCAGGGGCCCTAGCGCGGGCCCCTGGACCCCACGCGTGCAAACTCGCGCTTCGCGCTCGTGGTGCACCTTCGGTGCACTTGTGACACCCCTCCATGTCAGTCGGGGGAATCACAGGTTGTGCCCCCCCACCTCCGAAATCCTGCACACGCCACTGGGCGGAAGTATACTTTATACTCCCAAATTTACTATAGGCTTCCGATCGATACACACGAAAGAGCAATTACGTGATTGAGGATGGAGAATTCCCGACCTTTACAGAAAACTGTGTAAGCTATATTTCGTACGTCTCATAAAGCCACGTGGTTGGGTGTTTCTGTACTAACTCCATGGTTTAACAGGCTATGGAACAAAGTAATGAAGGAAACACAACGAAACTCAAAAATATTGGTGGTCGCGATATTTTTCGGGTAGTAATGATTTTTAGTTACCGCATGCACTTGGAAGAACCTGTTCATAATAATTGAGAACAAAACCAAATCAACAGCCTGGGCAGCTGCCCTCTATAGAGGATATAATTTGCGGTAGGCTGGTCCCGGGCTTCGTCTTGGTAGGTACAGGTGCGGCCTCGACCTCGGAGGGCGTAGCCTCGGCCTTGGGACCTGTGCTTCGACTACAACACTGGCGATTAGCAAACCTTTGCAGAAAAGTGTGTACGCAACCTAAGGGCTACTTGGTATGGAGGGGTTGCACTATATTTAGGTTATAAGGAACGGACCATTTTATGGGAAAACTTAAGACCATGAAACTGTGAAAATTTTGGGTTCCTTTCAGTGAATATGACTCATTGAGACCAAAAACAGGTAAACCGTCGGGGCGACAGATGGCACGTGCAGGATTACACACTTTTTTATACCTACAAAGGCTCTCCAACGAATTGGAAAATTCCGCAGCAGGGAGCCCATGGCACCTGCCCCACTTACCTCAGCGATATAATGCATTGTAGGCCCCTCTATTGTGCCCACCCGTATGCCCTGAGAGGGTTTCCCGAGAAGGCTACATAATAACGTTCACCTTTAAGTCCACATATTTACATGTGCATAATATGCACACATATATTCAGGCGCGGATCCAGACATTTCGAAAAGGGGGACTGAAAGCCCCCTTGAATATTCTCCTAGATTAACATTACCCTATTTTTCGCGTATCTGTGGGGGGGAGGGGGCTGAGGCCGGGAACGCCCCCTCCCTTGGATCCGTGCCTGATATTCGTAATAAAAAATTACTTTTTTGTAATCATCAAGTGGGACGAAAGTCACATTGTGCTCAATACCTACAGCAAAATATTAGGCCATCGCCCCTTGACCAAATATTACGTGTGTACGTGGTCTGCTGCACAGTGCAGCGTCAGATAAGCTTACATTTCGGCAAAAAAGGGGTGGGTAGGAGTGGGGGAACGTGCCTCTCTTTGTTCCCATTGAGTTCGCGCTTGTCTACTGTCTACTACCAAACGGAATGTAACTCTCAAAAGTTGTGGGCTCGGGCTAACAGGTCTATGTAGTTGCGCGACATCGACAGTCTGAAGCGCCCTCAACTTGAAATACCGCGTTTACAAGGTTGACAGAGTTTGATGTTTAGTGGCCTCAATTAATCCTGCAGTGTCATCAGATTAGTTCTGACATCTACCGAAAATAACAGGGTTCTACTCTACACGGGGGATCAACATATACCATTGTCACAGTGCCCTCATGAACGAGTGAATTGCACCATATACAACACACATATATAGTACACACGCCACATTGCGAACGCTCGCCGGGTCTCTTTAAATCAAAACCAGGCCCCAAATCAATTTTACCAAATTTAGGTAGGTCTTATAAATCAAAGGAAGCAACAAGTTTTTCATTTCAGAATTCATCATGTAGCCTACAATGTACAATAATGCATAATTCAGTTATACAACAAAAATATCAATGGCCAGCGTATTGACGCCTATTTTCTAGTGGGCGGGGAAGGCGCACGGCACGTAGATACCAACGATCCGAATGAATTCGACTAAATTCGGATATATTACACACACTACAATTATGATATAATGTTGTAGAATGGCCAATGAAAAAATTGCTTTAAACGGCACTATATAAGTCGTGGTTTGGCAACGGAACAAAGGTGGGGGGGGGGGGGGAGGGGACTAGGGAGGTAACCTCCGACGGGGTCTTTGCAGAATGTGGATGCTACCAGGATTGTGAAACGTAGTAAGAGGCTTATTAGATCAAAAGCAGGAACTAGTTCTGAAGAAACATTTCAATACAGTTTACGACGCCGAAGACACGTCCCTCTTGCTACCGTTTCAGCGACGCCAATAGAAATTTCAAAAGTGGAGGGGGTGAGGGAAACAGATTTTCTTGGGGGGGGGGGGGGGCAAAAGCTGTACGTGTGCGTGTTTCACCTGTAAACTGTATACCTTTGTACAGAAACGAACTGAGGGAAAGTGGGGGTAAAAGCCTTAACAGGGATGGGCAGTCCCCCTCTTGGTGTCGCCACTGCGTCGCTGACAGGCCAGCAAAAACCAACATTCGCAATTAGCATTCTGAATCACACAACACAGGTAGTATTCGTTAACAGTGAAAGTAAACCTTCATCAGGAAGCTTTCATTCTGTAGTAGTGACTGTCAATGTCATTGAATTCCGTGTAGACCAAGGTTTAGTGTTATGCATGCATACAGTTCAATATGAACTAGACATTTACAGCCTCCCGCTGGGCATATGTTGGAAACGACATAACTGCACATGAGTCGAGCATGGTGATGGACACATCCTTAGGAGCTCCTTTGACCTGCTTTTTTCTGCCCGGTGTTCGCTGTAGGGTGCAAAGCGAATATAACCGCTACCGTAAGTGTTTTAATATAGCGCAGTGAGTCATCTTGCTTTTTGCATTCCTTCTCCAGTATATGTGTACAGTTAGGTTATCCGTAACTAAACGAAAGTTACATAATGTCATTTTGAAGTGTGTTTTCCAGAGAAAGAAGGTCAGCTATGTTACGGTGAACGACGATATATCCGTCGTCGAATTGACTAACTCAATTAAGTTTG
The DNA here is from genome assembly GCA_029531755.1 of Holothuria leucospilota. NCBI lineage: Eukaryota > Metazoa > Echinodermata > Holothuroidea > Aspidochirotida > Holothuriidae > Holothuria > Holothuria leucospilota. The sequence continues at coordinate 29,034,206 of CM055963.1, read as the reverse complement.
GTTAAGAATTACGTCTCCGCCGCGTTCGTGAACACTTTCTTTCACGAGAGTCACGTTCGCATTAAATTATAGTAACAATGTTGTTCGTTTCGAATTGAAGGTTTCTCGTGATGTATTTCTTTCTTTGTTTTTTTTTACATGATGTTAAAAAACAAAGCAAATATTTAAAGCCTACATCCGTAGAAATTAGGATATAGCAAAGCAGTGTACCAAATATGCAATTATGACCAAACGTTTACGACGTGCGGTAGAACGGTTTTGGATTTTTACACTGAGCTATGCCTTTGAATGAAGATTCGGGCAACACCAATCAACTATTTGAGGACAACTTCAGACTGTTACCAACATATCTCTCCAGTGCAGTGCCGACCGGATTTCGAGTTCGCATGTTCACTCTTTGGGTATTCTCATACATAGTCCCGCCCACTCTTACATACTAATTACCACCAGGACACTACTATTTTAAGCCTACTATACCACATACCGACTTACTGGAACCAAAGGGCATTAAAGGCTTCTCAAATGAGAAGAAACGACATTGATCTGAGCTTATGACAGTTAAGGTGGAAGCAAGAAGCCCCTAGAAGTGTGTTGTTCCTGAGTCCACGACAGACTCTACTATGGTTTAATCTGAGGCATTTCATCACCATTTTAATCCTTTTCCCCTATTCCCCACCCTTTTCTGGTTTGACTTCAATGAATCAGGATTCAGTGTAAGCTACAAAATCAAACATGCCATCTATTTCTTTAAGGGTTCTGAAGAGAGGTGGGGCGAAGGGCAAAGGACGGCAACGATATGGTACTCCCGTTCTCAAAGTTGGGGAAGGGGACATTCCCATCTCCCATCTAGTTGTTGACACCCATACTGGGCCCAAACCTGTTCCATGGAAAATACTGACATTTTTAATTTTTGAAAATAAGCCCCGCCCATTTATTGATATGCATGGCAGTGGCAACAAAAGCAACATATCAATACTTCTGACTGTGGTATATTCTACGAACGATGTACAAGATCTTTATCGCAAAATGCGGCTATCAAATTTCGTGTAATTGGACTGAGGGATCCTTTCTGTCCTAATACGCTTCTTGAAACATACATCAATTCAGCACTGATACATTTGATAAACTGATTTCAAAATAGCATTTATGATCATTTTGATTGTTGCATGATCTCTCTGATTTCAGGTGACACCACGTTCCTTTTCTTTCAATTATGTCCCCGTAGCTGGTTTTACAGATTCTCTTTAGGGACTTGAGATCCTGTAATGGATTAACACAGCAAAGTAGCAATTACATTGAGTAGCAACTACAAGGTAGCAATTACATTGAACATTTTGTCACTTGAAATAGATTAGAGATGAATAAAAGGAAATGTTGTCTTACTATTTAGCAACTTTTCCCATCTGTCGGAAACTGATAAGGGTATCATGCACTACATCAGCTAACGTGACATACCATATGAAATTTCAAGTTTCTTATAGTAGCTCAATATTGAAGTTTTAAGGGTCAATAATATTTATGGTACTATGGTGGATAATGACACCATGGTCAAGTGACCTAATGGTAGAGTTAGAGTTAGATGAGGTTTTACGGCTCAGTTTCTAACCAATTGTTTAAGTCGGGCCGGCCACGGCCTTTTTTCCAGTTGTGGCTCACTGGCTTGTTTTCCCTACTCCATTGCTTATGCTGAGCACCAAGCACAATGGCAGTAGGTTCCATTTTTAAAGTCTTTGGTATGACCCTGCCAGGAGTCGAACCCCAGACCTTCCAGCTGCAAGTCGGATGCTCTAATCACTTGACCATGCAGTTTGCCTGACCCAGTGGTAGAATGACACCATGGTAATGACACCGCACAAAGGCTGAGTATAAACACCATGGTAGTTTACCTTCACAGCAGGTGTTGAATATGCACCTCTTTTTACTATATTGGTATTGCGAGTGCAGTCAAGGTGAGGTTGCAGGAGCAATACCTCGTCTGCCATGTGGGCTACATGGTAAAGTGACACCATGGCATAACAACACTATGGTATAGAGAGATGCAGAGGCAGAGTGGAACCATGGAACACTGGCACCATGGTACAGTGATTCCAGGTAGAGTGACACTATGGAAGAGTGACACCATGGTGACACCATGGTAGAGTGAATTCATGGCATAATGACTCCAGATAGAGTGACACTATGGAAGAGTGACACCATGGTGACACCATGGTAGAGTGAATTCACGGCATAATGACTCCAGATAGAGTGACACTATGGAAGAGTGACACCATGGTGACACAATGATAGAGGGTGCGAGGTACAAGAGCCTACTTCAAGGAATACCTCTGATAATGTTGGTTAATAATCAGAGCTACTGATGACCATACAGCTTACCACACAGGACAGGTTTTTACCATCAATACAAAGCTGGTGCCTCTCTTTAGAAATCATGTACAGGGGTGCAGTGGTTTAATGGGGCAGCAAACACGACCATTTTGCATTTCACTACAAGCCTTCTTCTCTGCTATGCTCACAGTGACAAAAAATAAACTTATCTGGCACATATGAAACACAACCTTTCAAATGGGTGTGCACACATGATATTAAATTTCCTTCATGTACTATCTAACATAAAATCTGCTGTAACAACTGCATTATCTGGAGGAAAGTAAATAGTAATGAAACTGCTACTAAACACATTCTCTTTGACTGTAGATTTCATGAAGCCCATCATCTGTCTCTACTACAAAGGTGTTTCATCAACGTCACTGCATCAGTCATTTCCCTGTAGGATGGATAATCTGATAGTCAAGCATTCATTGACTTCCACTTGTATCTAGGGTAGTGCTGTGCACATAGTGGCCATCAACAAACATATCATTATTTGAGACAGCCCGCTTGGCAAGCAGAGAAGTGCTCACATTGCACACTAACACCTCTCTACACACTTCTTTAGAACTCACTTAGCAGAATTTCAGTTACCCAGTGTGCCACCTCTTGCAGTAAAGATTCTTTTAATATCATGAGATCTGAAAGTTTACAAAAAGTTGTGTTCAGAAGAAAATCTTCCAGTATTTTATGCTTATACACAATCTATTTGCAGGACATGAAGACATGCTTCAAAACAGCCACAATGCCTCAGGCATTGACTAATTGTTGCATTGTACAAACAATGCATTGTTGTGGAATTGTCATGAAATGATAACCAGGCATAACCAAGTCTCTTTGCCACACTTGTCTACAATTAACTCATTTGCTTCCTCGATTTCAAGCTCCAAGGTCTCACAATGTCAGACAAATAGAAGAAGCTTGTCCCAGAGGTATCTTCTTGAGTCGTTTTGCTCTTATTAAGATAAGGTTAGGTTAGATGAGGTTTACCGTCCCAGTTTCCAACCAATTGGTTCAAGTCGAGACGACCACGGCCTTTTTTCCAGTTGTGGCTCACTGGCTTGTTTCCCCTACTCCATTGTTAATGCTGAGCACCAAGCACAAAGGCAGTAGGTTCCATTTTTAAAGTCTTTGGTATGACCCGGCCAGGATTTGAACCCTAGACCTTCCGGCTGCAAGTCGGATGCTCTAACCACTTGACCACTGCAGTCGGTCACCTTATTAAGATAAGATAAGATAAGATAAGATAAGATAAGAAAACTAAGACTATAATGAAACGTTTTGGACAAAAAATACCATGACCTTGACACACCCATCTTCACTTTCAAAGCAGGTGATCAATTTACATTCTGCCGGTCTCACTGACTTTGACAAACAAAGATACAGGTTACCCAACATGATTTCATACTTGATAAACATCTAGTTAAACTCAATAAAGTTAAACCATGTATGGTATCTTTCTTTCCGGCTCAACTTTAAGGAACTAAAGCTGATTACTGTTTCCCTGATACATAAAGTAATAAAACTCAGACGTCCTACATCTTCTTTAAACATGTAAGGTTGCATGTGAAGCCATTCTTACTGAGAGACATCCTTGAAAGTACAGTATATAGCAAGGGCACCAAAATTCTGCAGTAGTCCACTTTATATTTTTAAGCAGAATTGGTACAAAGGAGCAAAATAGGTTCACACATCTGGTCCACTTATGCATTCACATGCAAAGTGGAGGCAGGTTAAAACTTTCAAAATATGCAACAGAGAAGATTCTAGAGACAATGAGCCAAACTTTGGGTAAATTCCCCCTTTTCACTGTAGTCTTTCAACCACGGCTAGTAAATTATGATGGTCAGTTGTAAATGGGCTGGTAGGTTGAAATAGTGATCCTAACACTTTCTTTTGTTTCAAGAGAGAAGTTGGAAGTTAAAACTAAGTTTAAATATCCATTTCAAGAATTTTCTAAGAATCAATGTTCCATTCTTCTACAGCCAATCACAATCGACAAATTGCGGACTACATGCAAAATTGATGTCTAGAGCTCAACTGGTCAGTTCAATTCACTTCAATTCGACCCCTGTTCCTGTAAGCTTGACAGTATGAAACAAGGCTTTGTTCATGCCAATGAAATCTAACAAAATTACACTGGCAACCAGCACAAAATCTTGACAATTTTTCACTTTATGCAATTATTGGAAGGTAAATGTTAAGGTGAACAAAATCTGCTCCAAACTTCCTATGAATTAAAGGTGTAGGCTTGTGTGTATTCTTGACCTCAGATCTGTTGCATTGTGGATTATTTCCTACTGTGCGGGCTGAAAACAATAACTATATACACCACCTAAAAAAAGAATGGTACACAGTATACAGTGAGAAGCACCAGTTGTGATTATTTTTGTTTTTTGGTTGCAAAAAATTGCAAGACTATGAAGTTGCTCCAAGGTCAAGAATTTGGCTGCAAAGCCATGTAATGTATTGTTGAGCCACACATACTTGCATACAATTGTTATGCAATACACTACAACAGTACACAGGTTTAATGCTGACCTATCGCATTAACACAAGTGTAACATCACATTACCATTGACAATGGCATTCTGAAACCACTAACAAATGTCATGTCACTATTTCTAGGATTCACACTTTCATCTGCGATTGACACACAAAAAATGTTGTTTACAGTATTATTTTTTCTTCCACTATCTATAGTTTTCTTTTTTCCAATTTTTATAAGTTTTCTTAGTCACATGTCACTCTTACGTGAGATCAGTACACAGTAGATGTAGTTACAGTAACCCAGTGTTAGGAGCATGCTTCATATGGGCTTTCACTACCCCGCAACATCACAGAGCAGGCCATGGCAAAAGTGGTTTCATGAACCAAAAAAGTTTGGTTCCCCAATCAGCAATGAGAGCACAAAAAAAAAAAAAAAGAAAAAAAATATGATTCCTCACAACATTCCATAATTTTAACCAATTAAAAGCATGGGTAGAAGTAATCTCCACTGAAGCAAAAAAAAAACCATGTTTTTTGTAAGAAACCCTTCCTGCTGAGATTCTCTCCTTCATATTTTTTGCTTTAATCACTGGCAGTTTATGGCATTAATCATTATAAGCCAGTTCGATGGAAATATCCAGGCTGTGTACACAAGGCAAAAAGGATTTCCTATAATATGTACATGAGATCTCTGAATGCAACCAATCACGGTAGCAGTGCTAGCTAGCTTCAATTAATGAATATTTTTATTCATTTTCTACACTCCACCTTTACTGTAATCCTTCCCAATACATTCTGCTCCCTGCATAGAGGGTTACATATGCCTTGATTTAGGGTTACTTTGACTACAGGCACATGGTGCTTCAGTTTCTCTACGTAATATATACATGTTATCCTGTGGCAACTCCACTATACATGCAAGAGAAGCTGCTTGAATCTAGCAAAATTTGCTTTAAGATGTTTATAAATAGCTCCCTCTATTTCTTCTTTTTAACCACATGACTGCAGTCATATTTTCCTCGTATTATTCTGTGCTTGACTCCAATCAAATCTTGCGTTCTGCCTCCTTCTACCAGAACTATGTTGTGTTCCTGCAAGTTGTGGCCTTCTCCAGGTATGAACGCAGTTACTTCTTTTCCATTGCTGAGCCTCACTTTTGCACACTTACGATTGGCTGAGTTGGGTTTCTTGGGTTTACGAATGAGTGTTCGGATCACAACCTGAAGGAAAGATAGGGGAGGAGTGACATTTCAATAACCACTGTGTATAATGTTTGTTCTGGGTTGTAATGTGCTGTTATAGGGACTGTGAATATGGAGAAAAAGCTTTAGATGCTTAACTTCACAAAAATTTGCAATCCTTTAGTGATAATCATCACCTATGCAATAGGAAGCCAGTTAACACATAGTAAAATCCAAGAGTAGCACTGCCTTCCTTATTGGTCACCTTTGTATTTTATGATTCATGTGCAGGTTATATGGACAGAAAACCGGGAAATTCAAAGAGACTGATATGGATAAATCTTGGGAAGGGTAAAAGAAACCATGTTTTTCAATTAATTGTCAGAAGCTTTTTACTAATCATTCATCCCATGTGCAGTCACTTTTCGATAAATCACTACAGTATACGCTCACCGTGCAACTTTTGAGACACTTCATGGTTCTTACATAAACAACTACTCATACCTTGTAGACAGAAAAAATAAAGAACACAGAAATATACTGTGAACATTGTAATTATTGCATAACTTTTATACATTATTTTTGAAAAATAGCACAAAACAAAGGGGAAGGCCAAAACTAGATGGATGAAACCTGACATTGTGGATGGAGTGTCTTTGGCCCGACTTGAAAACATTCCTAAAGTGCATGATAGAGACTATGTTTAACACAGTCCCTAACGACACTTCAAAGTGTCACTCATGTTTCATGAAAGTCATTAGCAAGTTATTCCATACGTTACCCATTCAGAAAACCCAAACTGGTAAAAAAGTGGCAAATGATTACTAGCAGCCTCAACGTTTACAGATGCCATTAACCAGTTTTCAGTAACTACCTACCTTACTTCAACTTTGGTTGCACAGTTACAAATAGAAATAAAAGATTATGTCCCACCTTTTTCTTCTTACTTGATTTTACTGCTTACCTCTACTGTTAAACCTATCTTTACCTTCATTCAAACCTCTTTTTAACTTCACTTGTTCTCTGCATTTCTGTACTTCATTGTTTCCATTTTTGTCTTAAAACATCTTTTATTTACTCATTCGTTTCCAGATGTCTCTATTTAGCTTAATACAGATATCTGTGTTCTACTGTTTCCATTTCTTAGTCTTTTTTGCCAGCCCTTTGGTATATTAATACTCCATCTCTATCATAGTGTAAGTTTACGTATCAGAACTAAATATGAATAAAAGCACCACAAATGTAGCTATCAAACATATTTGCCCAAAAGTGCTTCAGTCCAGTGTGCAACCAACTTTGCCATCTTTGCAACTGATTTTTGAATTGAGGAAAGCCAAAGTGCCTGAAGAACAGTGTTCTCATTAGGCAGTGGGATTGCTAGATTCCCGTACCTTTTTCAACAATCCCCCAAGTTTTAGAATCCCATGCAGAAAGTTCCACACCTGTTAAGAAAACCTGTTCGGGAAAAAGCTGACATTCTTTTGTTGGAACTTAATACTGAGATCACCCTATCTGAAGCAAAATCCCCCCAAAATATTTTGTATGGGGAGAATGCTACAAAATTCTGATACCTAGTGCCAACACTGTTGGAGAAATAATCTATGTATGCCTTGGGGGTTTCAAACCCAAGCACTTGTGAAACACAGTAAATTTCAGTGCAATCCACCCTGCCACTTGAGAAATGAACGTCAAAATGCCTCGGAATCTTTCCCACCACTGCGGTACAGACCTGACTCATAAATTTCAGTTTTCATCATGTTTCTTTGGGTGGAGTGGGGGAAATTTCCCCAGAATAAGCCCCACCCCTGTGGCTATGGGCCTGCCTTTTAATAACTTTAATAACTGTAAAGCACTTACTCCTTTCATCTGAGGTCGATGATCCATAGGATGAGTTTTCTTTGGGTTAAACTTCCTCTCTTTGCGGAAAGGACCTCTGCGATGAAGTTGGTTCACGGTGATGGTGCGTAATTGTTGGAAGACAGGTGATGAAGGATTAGTGAAAGTGGACCCTGACAAGGTTTTCAGCACAGAATATCCTGGAAATATGAGACAAAAAACTTGCATCAGTCTCACATTTCAGTGTGTCTACCATTCATTTCCTTCAAAAGTGTCATAATGGTTTTATTAGTTTAGTGAGCACTTCCACCAAGTCCTGGGTTTTGTAGTAAAGACTGGAATTAACTTCTTTCTGATACTTACAGGTGTGTTTAACAGATTACATCAGTGGTAGACCTGTACAGGGTTTCAAGCATTTTATAAAGAAAAATTTCCCAGATTTCCCATATGAATTTTTAAAATTCCACGAAAAGTTTTCTGCCTTCTTCTGGATAAACATGTCTTCACCATGTTTGGACATGACAAAATATAAAACAGACTGATTACTTTCTCACTGGAGCCAACCAAGTGCCCCAAATTTTTTCTAATTTGAGAGAGTTTTTCTGAAATTCCCTGATGTTTCCCTGACTGGAAAAAGGTGAAGTCCATTTCCACATTTTCCCAAAATTCCACTGACCCACATAGCTAACCTTTGCTTAATGAAATACTCTACAACCTGCTCTCACTTGAAAATGTGCTTGGAAAGAAGAGATGGCAGCAAGCAGGAGGAGCTGATTCAGTTTACTAAATTGTCCTTCAGTGAGACACTATGTTCATTTGATAGGCCTACTGGTTCAATGCTTTCGAGCACTAGCCTTCATGGAAGCATTCCCATGAGTACTAATCAGTTTAACACAATTTTCATGGGGAACTACAGTCAACTTCAAAAATTTCTAAGTTTCTGAATCTTGTTGGAAAAGTAAGCACTTGAAGGTACAAGAACAGGTTCAAGGTATGGGGTTGTAGGCACAACAAATGATGAGTTGGGGATGATGAACAGTTTCATTCTGGAAAGACAGTATGTCAAATGATTTGACAACTCAATACAAATTAAATATAGTCTTTGCACACACCCAATTTAAACAATTAAAACTTAAGTGAAATGTTTCTTGCCAAGTTGGAGGAATGAGGATTGTCAAGGACATTCCTCCTCAAACTGGCAACTTTTGAGTTGTATCAAAGTCTCTCTCCCCAAGCACAGTACATTTCAGCTTCTGTGTCAATAGAACTTATCCACTGACATCACGCAATGTCAGTTTGGAGGAAAACAATGAAGCACACATGCACGAACAGTGTAGATTTCACACGCGTGTGTAGTAGCCAAACGTGTGTATACAATTGGTTGATAAATCAGCTTTCTGCATTTGTTGGTGTGACTTACAATGATATGCTCTTTTCCCCAAAAGGAGGGAGTACTTTCTGCTGCTCGGTGACATCATATGCATAAGGTCTATTGCATCTTTACTGAAAAGTGACATTTAGATATTGCATAACTACTAGCAGAGCAGAAATGGAACACCTAAAGCAAAACCACAGAACATGGAGCTAATAACACATGCCAATAAATGACCTCCAACATGCAGAGTGAACTAAACTTTTCATTCAGCTGGTAACTATGAAAGAACAATTGGCATCAGACCTGAATTGTAGAATCTACCGAAGCCCCTACCCAGACTAATGGGAAAATGTCATCAGCTTCAAGTACTCTACAGGTCCCCAGAAGGTGTGCTTCTCAGACTCATAGTCATCACTCAAATGTACACAAAACTACAGTCGTTTTATAATGTTAGCATCAAGTGACTACAAAGGTATATCCCTTTCTGGGAAACCAAAAATGGGCTAATTCAATGGCTATTTGACAATATCAGGAAATTTATACATGCTACCATTTTTCATATTTCCATTATTTCTTTTTTATATATTTACCTTTACTACTGACATATTGCTGACAAAATTTACAGAGTGAGGGGAGGGTCGATGCTGGCCGTCCAAACAGCTGCCACATCATGAACTGAAGAAAGGAATGAAAGGTAAAAACAATGTAAGCAAATAGGAAAGAAATGTGACTTCAAATAAAACTTCAGATAAAACATGCCAGAGGATTGATGGACAAAGTTTGGTGAGAAAATATTGCAATATGAACGGGTGGGAGAAAACCATGAATCATGGAGGGCCCATGTGAACTGTTTGTACGGGTACATTCTGTAAACAGCTTGGTGAAGAAGTGTTAACATAAACAACCTGCACTGTTCAACAACTATTTGAAAGTATGCTCCATACCTCCCTATGAACATTTAAACACTGATAGGTGGAGAAAATGGAGACATGGAGATCAGAGAAATTCCCTGCTTGAAATTTTGGTATTCAGAGGGATATTTTGGCAATTTGGCTTTTGTTCCCACATAAAAACATGTTGCAAATTTAACTTGCTTCTAAAGAATAAAAGCTTTTTCCAGCCCTTTATATACGATTGCATGAGATTAAATGATTATTTAGTAAGATGTAGCCTACCTAGCGATTGTGAGCACTATATATACAGTAGTATGGATGGATGGAGTTTTGCACATCCTTCGTTACAGGTACTAAAAGTTTAATGTAAATGAATATAACAAATCTCAAAATGATAGATACTCTGAGTTGATCTTGTGTAATCTTGAATTTGATGTGAATTTCATTCATTGAAAGTTTGTCCTGAATCCATGTTTTATGTCAACTCAATCTGCGCAACTGTCCAGGTTGTAAAACTGCAACATTTCATGCACTTCAGATAGTATAATATACAGTACTTAACTGATAAACCTTTGCTTGCACACAATGCAATGTATAGCAGTAGATCCAAATAATGACAGCTGACTCCAGTGTGATGACCACAAACTCAGTCATGAAGAATATGGATAGCAAAACGGATTATTTGAAACACACAGGAATCCACATAATTGAAGATGAACCCTGACCGGTAACACTCTGCAAAGTATGACTATTTGTTCCAAATTTGAGCAACATATCAGGTTTGAGTCTTTCTAGTGCTCAAACAAAGATTATAAGCAGCACTAATTTAGCAAACTGCTTTCACTGGAGCATTGCTCTGTAATTTCAAACTAGGGGTGCACCATATTGGCTGTCCCCAAATTTTGGTGTATGCATTATACTGTGGGCAGAGTAATGTTTAAGACTGGAAGAAGGCATCATCTCCCCACTGTCCACTTGTGTCTGGTTATTTAAGGCTACAGAAGGTTAGGGATAGGTTAGGGTTGCAGATTAGGTTAGGTTTACATAAGTTTTAGGAGAGAAGGTAAGCCCAAATAGATCTTTGAACACACATTGAAGGTTATGTTGACACCACTGCCAACACAGGTATACTGAGCTGTTTTTGCTCTAAAAAAAATGAGGTGAACCTTTGGCTGCCATGTGAATATGCCTACTTTTCAATCACCAAATTTGGCAAAAGTTAAGCCTACAGTTAATAGCCCCAGTGAGGGTTTGTGTAAGAGTTAATAATCCCCAGTGAAGGCTTGTGTATGGTGGCCACCAACAGCTCTTAACAGTATATACTTACTAGAATCTATAGCAATTTAGGGGTGGTCAACCATCTATCTGATAATTTATAAGCTCATATGGAATGTAGGTAACTTGCCTTGTGGATACATAGCAACTTTAGAGATCAAATCTTCCATATGATGTAATTCTGTATTTTTAAGTCAAAGCATGTACTGTACTGATGTCAACACAATTTCTCTCTTGTAGCTGTAGCTATAATGAATTCTGTGGCATGACAAAGCTGATCTTTTAATTTCAAATTTTCAATCCTTGCCATAATTTCTCTGTGATTAAAAACAACTTAAATACTCATTTAGATTTAGAAAGAAAAAGTTATGGTAGTACACTGTTCAGTACATAAACATTTTTCATGACGCTAGAAACGAATTGCAAGTTTTAGCCATCTCTAGTTGACCACTCTTAATCCAGAATCTATCAGAGAACTTCCTGTTCAGGTATCTTGATATCAATAAAGTTAAAGGGGTTAGAACCCCTTTAAAGACTGTTTGGTCAATACAGCAAGTTTGTTTGTAAAAGGGATTAACTGTTGCAATTATAGAGATAAACTTCACCCAGGAAAAAGCCTTTTTCTCGGTTAATATTGGCTAAAATGTCCTATTCAGTTCTAGCAGCATGTGAAATCATTATTGCATGGATGACGGAAAATCTTATTGGACCAATATAGTATTGACCAATCAGATACTGTCACCTGTTTGGGCAAAATTGGCGAGACATACATATATTCACACATAGGTATGGTCGTCAGGAGTAAGCATAGTGAGATGACTATGGACCCATGGACAAGTATACAGTATGGAAACAAAATGAAATGAGCCTTTGCAGCCAGCTGTATTAATAGTGCAAAGGATGAGATAAGCTTGGCCTAGTGAGGTTTTAAATGAAACTGAAATTTTCAGACATTGACTGTCATCCATAATCAAGTAGCCTTTTTCTAAATTAAGAGAAGAACTCTTGTGGGCACAGAATCCATGTCAATTAGATGAGAGAAAATCAAGCTAGCCTATAGCCAAGGGGGACCTGGGGGCAAAGTCCCCCTGAAGATAAAGACTTCCTGTTGCCTTAATGCATTTTATATATATGGTATATCTCACCCCTCCTGAAAATTTTTTGTCCCCATTGGAAGCTTTACACTCTTAAGCTCACTGTGAATCTCTCTGATTTCTTTCAATCAAGTCATTCGATGAGAAAGAACATTCAACATCTCTTCAGGCACAACTGCGGGCATAAAATCACTTCTAATCTGAATTATTCGTAAAAAACATGGGCTCTTCGCACGTTCGTGGTTACCCAGACAGATGACATATGATTACAAGCTGCACAGCCATCATGTTTGTCTCATATGCGAAAACATGCAGCGCAAGGTAAAGCAAAGCAAAAGATGGCACGTTTGCTATGCAGATAGATACGAGTAGCTCCTCACTGGACCAATCCTATGTAACGTGCATTGCGATTGGCAAGGAAATAATCTGACTTAGCTATACGCCAATCACAACACACGTTACATAAGATTTGTCAGAGGAGCTACTTATATCTACCTGCATAGCAAACGTACGTTTTATTGCTTTGCTTTACCTTGTGCTGCGTGTTTTCGCTTACGAGATGGCATAGATGGCTGCGTCATCTGTCTGTGTAACCTCGAACATGCATAGAGTCGATTTTTTACGAATAATTCTAATTAGAAGTGATTTTATGCTCGCAGTTGTGCCTGAAGACAGGCCTGATTTTTAAGGACATTTTCAGGTTGCCCATCGGACAACCTGAAGCTAAATTTAGGTTGTCCGAAATAATTTCTGGTTGTCCGAATGAAAGTGACGAACATGAGATGAACAATTCTATTTCCTGTCTCTGCAATAGAAAACAAACATTTACTTTAAATTCTACATTTTTCCATATTTATTGGCATGGTACAATGATGAATGGTAGTCAATACCATTGTCTCAATGCCACTTCTAAAGGGGATTTTTATGACATACTTTCCTGCTGATGTAGGGAACTATTCAGTTACAAACAAAATCTACTCATCCATCGGACAAGTTCAAAGAGAGAAAGTGGTTGTCTGATGCAAGTTTTACCCGTCATGGACGATCGGACGAGTGCTAAATTTCAGCCCTGGAAGAGATGTTGAATGTTCTTTCTCATCGATCGACTTGATTGAAAGAAATCAGAGAGGTTCAAAGAGAGCGTAAGAGTGTAAAAATAGGCCAATTTGTAAGCTTCGTCCAGAAAATATCCTTCTTAGTATAGTGTATTATATGTGTACATATAGGCTACAGTAGCCTAGCCTAAATCGGAATGCCTGTGGTCCATAGCCTCAAAGATTGATGAGTATTTGTGACTTTGCAAAAATCTTGACCAGTTAAAGTTTTTAAGACGCTTTAGCCCAATTTTGCGATGACATATATTGCTGAACTAGCATGGGAAGCCCTAAACTCATAGTAAAGCGACCCAAATATTATTAGGCTACTAGGCCTAAATACTAACTTGCAAAGGAGAATGTCGTGAAACTACAACCCACACAAACCAGCCAGGGGAAGGAAAATCAAAAGGCGATGGAAGGCATAACGTTGGGCCAATGGGTCAATTTAACAAACATAAAAATAAAGCAGCTTGCACTGAAATTTTAGCAGTAGGCCTATATGAATCCTGCTACTTGAAAAGAAATTAGGAAGTAATAGGCACGTTTTGTTTACCGGTTTTTTATTTCTCGTGATGTTGTTTTCTTGTGCTCGTGCAGCGATCCAAACCTAGGTCAAATATAGGCGTGGCTTAAATTGGGGAAATGAATATTAATAAGGGTCAGAAGGGCAGTAAAAGCAACGTTACGGTCAGCTGTGACACCATGACAACATGACACATGTGTACAAAACTCTGTATAGGCTAGGTAAGTCTAAAACAACAGTGTCCAAGTCAAACCATGCCTCTGCAGTTACTAATACTAAGTTAGTCTGATAATATAATGCAACCGAGGGCTTAGGCTACTAAGTCAAAATTTTCTACAACTTTCTGCAACTTGCAGGTTACGGAGTTGGTTGACTGTTACTTTCCAGACACTAACTTTATACTGTATTGCAAAGCCTGAAGATTTCAGTGAAGAAGAAATAGGCTACACAGACAGCAAATATGTCACAACGAGCCTCTTCCGGTAATAAAACCAGCCCACAGAGGTAAGAATTACTGAGGCTAACTTGAAGTTTGTCTCTCTTAACATCATAACTTCACCCACATGATTGGAAAGGCCTTCAGCTGCTGCATTGCATGCTAACTATGTCCAGACCAAGGCAATCGTCCCCATTAATGTTCTTTGAATGGGATACATCATTTCACTAGCATCTGATTACCCTAAGGGTAGTCAGACATCCACCTTTTGAATAGCATCTAGTCTGCATTGCCCCCACCCCCTCTCCCCATCAAGTCTAGTGTAACTGCCAGCTGGATGTCTTTTATTGGTGTAGGCCTAGACCCACAGCCTAAACCAGGGTCTTCAAACTTTTTTGCTTGGTGGCCCCAACTTTCTGCTCCGGAATCTTGGTGGCCCTCAGATTGACGGGTCGGTGAGAGGAGTTTGATTTGACTTGGTTATGCAGTGTTAATAAAGCAGATCACTGGTTCTTAGATTAGAATCACTCCCATTGTTTATTTTTAATGAGAAATTTGGCAATTATTTTTTTGCTCCCGAACCTTTTCTGCAACCCTCCGAAATATTTTCGCGACCCTCAAAAGGCTCCCGACCCCCTAGTTTGCCGACCCCTGGCCTAAACTACCAATATACAATAAATGGAACTAAATTCTAAATGTCCATGTGGTATGATTCCCTCATGTCAATTAGCCTAGATGTTATAGCCTAGTTTGCTATATAAAATTGAACTTTTTGTCAGCTTGTATACAGTACAATTGTAGGCCTGTCCTTACTTTCTTTTTCTGGAGGAGCCTAAACAAACTTCTTTTTGTTGAGTAGTTGTCAAACACGTGCAAGATTGGTATATCCAGCCTGCCAGTGAAGAGATGAAGGCTGAATAGACTCATCTAGCAGCTAGAGTCAAAGGTTCTCACAGCCCTTTGTGGTCAAGAATTCTGGGTGTGATTAGGAGGAATTCATCTACTTTAAAGACATTGTTGCCTGAGCATTATAATTAGTTGTCAGACCCCATCAGAATTTGCTATTCAGGCTTGGAAGCCTTATTTTACAAAGGACATGGAATTGCTGAAGAAAGTCTAGAAGCGTGCTTTAGCCTAATGTTAGATGCTCATTCAGATGTTGTTATGGGATCCTTATCAGAAGAAAAAAAAAGAAGCTTAACCTCACTTTTCAAGAAATTAGGATTAGGCCTACCTGGTGATATGATCCAGGATTTTAAGAATGTTCAGATGACAGTTCTACTCTCCTATGATGACTAATTGTCAAGTGTTCACAGGCTGCAAACGCAAGGGGTCATAGACCTGTCTGGAAAACATGTATGTTACGCTGAAGATCTTGGGCTTGCAGGAAAGACCTTATACACCAATTTGATGGCGTGATTTTCTTGCCTTTTACATCCACACTGTACTTAAAACACAGTACAACAATTTGGCATGGCGTAAAAATTGAGAAAAGAGGTGACTGGCATAAAAATTCAGTGTAGGAGATACAAACTTTCCAGACATGGATCGTAGACAAAGTGCATTTTAATTTAGAAGTTAGGACCGTGACAACTATTTCTCACTGAGGGGTGTAAAATAAGTTGAATAATCTGCCAGAGTCTGTTGCTTTAGCTCGGAATGTCAATGGGTAGGCTATAAAATTGCCTTAGATAGGCATTTCCATATCTCCAGAGATAGACATTCCTCTTAAGTGGGTTTGCAGTCATTAGGGTCTTAGATGAGGATGTCTAATCTTTCCTGATACTTTTTTACTAACTTACCTATAGTTTAAAGTTACATTTGAGTTAATGTCTTGGATACAAATTGAATTCACTGATTCACCAGTCTCCTAGTCAGATGGCATGCACTGTTCTGCTGTGGTGCTCATAATAGTTTTTCAACATCCTCTTTTGCTAGCCAAGTTGTCACTGGATCTTTTCTATTAATACCAATTGTCTTTTTCAGATCAATTTAGCTTAATTAAATATGTGAGAGGTATCAAACTGTGGTGACTAATCTCTACTATCCTATCTTAATGAGAATAGATGTTGGTACAAAATTTTATCACCTATCAGTTTAAACGTCAGTTTTTAATAGATGCGTAGAGACCCAGTTTGGAGACAAGGCAGTGCCCTTTGGCAGATTTTGTGGTCTTGACCTTATGAGGTACTGGTAATGCTCCAGCCTCATAACCTGGCCTAAAAAGTTTAGCCAAGGCCAATCGTAAGTCTGTGAAAGGAAACCTAAATAATTCTCCAAAGATTGTCCCAAACAAAAAATGCAGAATTTCACTTCAAGAACCATATTACAATTGAAAATGCATTGATAAAGTCTGTGGTACAGTTTTGAATCAAGTTACATACAGTAGCTGTGGCACAGATTTAAATCTTTCGCATTACAAATCATTATCACACTGGTTAACTGGCCTTGGCCTCAGATAATTTGGCCTAACTTCCTAGCCTCAGGTGCTGTATAACTTGACTACAACACAGTCACACTATGAAACATGTAAAATCTATTGTGTATTCCTCTTTCAGCATTCCACAGTTTTCAAAGTTACACCCTGTAATCCCCAGGAGATATGTTCCAGAGTGGAAAACAGATATGAAGAATAGAGAACTTATAGTCAAGGTGAGTTTGAAAAGTCCAAAATTTTGACACATTGATAGGGTTACCATGCAACTAAATTTCGCCATACAAGGCCCTTTAGTTCTAATTCTGCTAGCTTTCATGGACTTCTGGACAGATTTACAGTGATGCGTATATAATTATTGACAGTTTTCATAACAAAAATTCCTTTTTTGGTTTCGATGATATGAGAAACCAATGCATTCGTGATGGCGTATGTGTGTATGTATGCGTGTATGTGCGTGTGTGTATGTGTGTGTGTGTGTATGGGTGTATGGGTGTGTGTATATGTGTTTGTGACTTTGCTCGTTAACACGATATCTCAAGAAGGGAAACTCTGACAGTTCTCAAACTTGGCACATAGATGCCCCATATTGAGAAGAAGAACCCTATTGTTTTTGGTGGGTGTCAAAGGTCATCTGGGGTCACCGGGGGTCAAACTCCGAAAACCTTGTTAACACGATATCTCAAGATAGGAAGCTTGGATAAATTTCATACTTAGTATGTAGATGCGTTATACTAAGAGAAAGAACCCTATCCTTTTTGGTGGAGGTCAAAGGTCATCTGGGGTCACCGGGGGTCGAATGGTGAAAACCTTATTAACATGATATCTCAAGTTAGGAAGCTTGGATAAATTTCATACGTAGTATGTAGATGTGTTATGGTAAGAGGAAGAACCCTGTAATTTTTGGTGAAGGTCAAAGGTCATTTGGGGTCACCGGCGGTCGAATGCTGAAAACCTTGTTAACATGATCTCAAGTTAGAAAGCTTGGATAAATTTCATACTTAGTATGTAGATGTGTTATGGTAAGAGGAAGAACTCTATTGTTTTTGGTGGAGGTCAAAGGTCATCTGGGGTCACCGGAGGTCAAACTCTGAAAATCTTGTTAACACAATATCTCGATAGGAAGCTTGGATAAATTTTATACGTAGTATGTAGATGCGTTTTGGTAAGAGGAAGAGCCTTATTGTTTTGGGTGGAGGTCAAAGGTCATCTGGGGTCACCAGGGGTCGAATGCTGAAACCTTGTTAACACGATATCTCAAGTTAGGAAGCTTGGATAAATTTTATACTTAGTATGAAGATGTGTTATGGTAAGAGGAAGAACCCAATCATTTTTGGTGGCGGTCAAAGGTCATCTGGGGTCACCGGAGGTCAAACTCTGAAAACCATGTTGACACGATATCTCAAGATAGGAAGCTTGGATAGATTTCATAGGTAGTATGTGGATGTGTTATGGTGGGAAGATGAATGCTATCATGTTTGGTGGAGGTCAAAGGTCATGTAGGGTCACCGGGGGTCGAACACTGAAAATGTTTTTAACATGATATCTCAAGATAGGAAGCTGGAATAAATGTCATACTTAGTATGTACATGCATTATGGTAAGAGGAAGAACCCTATCGTTTTTGATGGAGGTCAAAGGTCATCTGGGGTCAAAAGCAAAATTTTAAGAATTCCCAAGATCGTCTCATGAGTTCACCAGAAGGCAAAAAGCAAATTTTCCCAAGAATTCCCAAGATCATTATCTTGAGTCATCAGATGTCAAAATGCAAAATTTCCCAGGAATTCCCAAGATCAAATATGAACCTAAAATTATTTTTCTAACATGTTAAGATAGCACTTGACCAGTGACTGAAAGATATGGGACATCATGGCATTATTTTGGAATAGAACATACATCATCGAAACCTCAATGCATTTTTGCATTCTGGTTTTATAATTTTTCGATAACCTCGTATGCATATATTGGACTAAGAAGTAAATGATGGGCATTAAATTCCACTTCATGCAGGCGGTGTTGTCTAATCCCCCTTTATTCCGTCAGAAACACATGATAGCTATGTAGGCAGAGGGTTACAAATACGTTTTTAACTTCAGGTGTAATGCAGAATTTTTGTTTAGTGTGGAAAATTTAATTTGAAACCAGAAAGCCCAAAGAGATTCCTTGCCGAATGGGGATGCTTTGTTGCACTGAGGTTTATCCCTCAAATTTATCTTTCTTGACTATATCATCTTATGTTTTAACAGTTTGACCTCTGCTGAACTTGGAACCCCACCAAACATAACAAAAAAGAAAAATGAAAGTGTTTTGAAAGGGATTCAAACTCCAATGGATCTTGAAAATTCTTGGGATATTTTGCTTTTTGACCTCTGGTGACCCCTGATGAAGATCTTGGGAAATCTTGCTTTTTGACTTTTAGTGACCCCAGATGACGATCTTGGGAATTCTTGGGAAATATTGCATTTTGACCTCTGATAATCCCATATGAAATTCTTGCAAATTCTTAGAAAATTTTGCTCTTTGATCACTGGTGACCCTGGATGACCTTTGACCTCCACCAAAAGCAAAAGGGTTCTTCCTCAGACCATAAGGCATCCACATACCATGTTTGAAATCTATCCAAGCTTCCTATCTGGAGATATCGTGTTAAGGAGGTTTTCAGTGTTTGACCCTGGGTGACCCCAAATTGACCTTTGACTTCCAGCAAAAACAACAGGCTTCTCACCATAATGCATCTACATATTAAGTATGAAATCTATCCAAGCTTCCTACCCTGAGATATTGTGTTAACAAAGTTTTCAGTGTTTGACCACCCGGTAAGCCCAGATAACCCTTGACCTCCACCAAAAACAATAGAGTTCTTCCTCACAACATGACAAATCTACATACCAAATATGAAAAAGTTTCTGTCATTGCTACCTTGAGATATAGTGTTTACAAGCCATTTACAACGTTTTTGCTGTTTAACCTCCTGTGACCTAAGATGACTTTTTGACCTCTACCAAAAACGATAGGGTTCTTCCTTACATAATGACAAATCTGTACACCAAATATGTGTGTTGGTCATTCCTATCTAGAGATATTGTGATTACAAGCTTTGATTTTTAACTCCGGTGACCTCAAATGACCTTTGACCTTCACCAAAAGCAATAGGGTTCTTCCTCTCAACATGAGAAATTTATATACTAAATATGAAATGTGTCTGTCATTGGTATCTTGAGATACCATGATTAGAAGCCATTTACAAGGTTTTTGCAGTTTAACCTCCAGTGATCTTTGACCTCTACCAAAAACAATAGGGTTCTTCCTTTTAACATGACAAATCTATTTACCAAATATGAAAAGTGTCAGTCATTCCTATCTTGAGATATTGCAATTACACTTGGTTTTCAGCCTTTGACCTCTGGTGACCTCAAATGACCTTTGATCACCACCAAAAACATTAGGGTTCCTTTTCTCAACATGAGAAATCTGTATCGGTGATTCCTATCTTGAGATATCATAATTACAAGGTTTCCGGTCTTTGACCTCCTGTGACCTCGATTGACCTTTGACCAAATATGTAAAGTGTCGGTCATTCCTGTCTTGAGATATCCTGATTACAACGAGGGCCACAAACACACACGCACACGACATCACCATGGCATAGATTCCTTGACTACAGCATTCAGCAAGGAATCAAAAAAAGGGTAATACTAGATGAGTTCAGCTTATTACAAAAAAATATGCTGAGGTGAAGAACACTGAAGAAAGTAGTGATCCCCAAATAATGGGCTATAAAATACATGTTGGTTGTCTGGAAGTTTTGTGTCATATTTTAGTGCCAAGGGATTTGAATTTGTCCCATCTTATTTTCATTTCTAGGTTGCCATGGGATCACTTTTCAAGAAGTGGTCTGCAGCAGGAAAAAAGTTTCTTTGAAGAATTTTTGTGTAACTAACTTTAATGCATTGTACTTTACTTTCTGTTTCAGAATTGTGACATGAGTGGAATAATTCCCAAAGGACCCCATGATGAAAGCCTTTTCCTTGATAAGCGAGAAAGGATGAATGAGGTTGAGCCCAGGCAACGAGTAAATGCCAAACGACCAGACTTTCCACGTAGCGTCGCTCTCAGACCGGAATTTCACACAGCTCAGTCAAAATATCAGAGCAGTTTAATGTTTAGGACTGATGACATGGCTTCAGAAAATTAACGTATGTGTAGAGCACGTGGACATGTCATGGAAAATCCAATTTCAAAGCAAAAAGTTTGGACTGGAAATAAATTTCAAATACTTGAGGAAGTGTACGTACAAACATCAAAGCAAGTTGGTAGTATGTTTGCTATCATTGCGAAGGAAAACAAGTACAATTCAGCACAAGTTTGTGAGCAATCAGCATGCTTATGGAAATGAACTGTTTGGTGTAGCCCACTATTGTTCCTTTACATTCTGTTTTGTTGTGTAAGATTATCTCCTGTAAAGATGATTATTATGAAGACACCCGAATGACTTAATCATCATTTGATGCCAAATGCATAATTCATTTTGACTGGAATAACTTTAAGGCATATTCTCAGTGCTAGAAGTGGTTGAAATTCTCTTTACGAAGTTTGCTAAGTGCCTCCTCAATTCTCATTAAATTTATCCTTAACACCCATTTTGTAATTTCATCACTGGTAACCAATTCTGTACTCCTAATGACACTATGTACAGTGGCTTTTGTAATTTGTGTATTCTCTGTGTCGAGCCTTTTTCATATAATGTACAATACATCCTACCGAGCTGTAAATCCTCTGTAAGCCTCTGCATAGGTGTTTGAGGTGGGGTGAGGTGGGCTTGGGGGTCTGCATCCCCCCATTTGGGCATTTTGGAGCATATATGCAGTAAAATTTCAGGCAAAATACTGCAGCCTTCCCCCTCCCTCAATTTGAAGTTCACAGTTCGTCTCTTTACCAGCTGATATTGTAATTTGCCAAGCCTTAGGCTGCTAAGAAATGTAAAAATTCTGTCTAGGAGAATGTCACGTCTTCCTTGAACAAGGTTGCTATGAAAGAGACGTACAATTTTCGTTTTTCAGTCTGTAATGGTGCTTGCTCTTGGACAAAATTTGAAACCTTGTAAGTGGTGTGTTTTGTCAAATTCAAACAACCCAGTAGAAGGGTGATATCTCCATTCCTTAAGGATAATACTGTAAAAGATCCTAAGTTCTCAGAGTTTTCTGCCAAGTATGAACTCTACCATATACCAATATAAATTTAACAGGGACTAGTGTAAAGGGAAGCATTACATACAGTACAATGCACCAACATGGCATGTACTGAAAGTAGCTATAACCATTTGTACACCATTCAGTTCCACCTAAAAACTTGAGCAAAAGTGCCATCTCCCAAAAATATAATACATTACAGAGTTACAGACGTTGCATCGATTGCAATTTTGCTCCAACAAATTATTCCTGAGCTACAAATAATGGATTTTCTGTCTGTGAGAACCTTTTTCGTGAAAATAAAGCTACCATGCTTCCTTATTTTGAATTACCTATCATACTGTTCCTATAAATTATGGTTTTAGTGTGATATGAATATTTTATGTATCACAAACCCAATATTTCCCTGCAAAAGGGACTAGTCAACATATTGTTCGCCTGATGTGTATGAAAAATTCAACAGCTTTATACAAGGATATCAATAGAAGTAAAGTGTATGAATTAAACTTCTACTATCCGAACCACATTTTGATGTGCTACATGTGGTCAATATTGTAATAAGTGCTGAGATAACTGAAATCATAATTCGCAAAACTGCTGTCTGTAAAAATGGTGACCAGTTACCTTTAATCTAATAACTGAACATGCTTTTCATTCCCCAAAATGTTTGGCAGACCTTTGATGTGTACAAATACTCACCATGAGTGGACCATACAGAGACTCCTCTGATAGAAAAGCTTAGTTATATCGAAGTTACACTGATAGCTTAAGAGAGACCCTTGTTTACTCAGAGCATTACAGTTGAAAAGTGTAAAATATTCATGAGAATAAGAAGACACTACAGAAAACAAAAAAATTCTCCTTTTTTCTTGTATTGTTTACTAAAAATTACATCCAATTCACAGACTGAAATGTATTGAATAATCTGAGATACCAAGGACTTGAATATATGCAACTTCACAACTTAACCTATCTATGAGCGTTACTGAGACATGTTTTGTGTGAATGCAACCAATCTTTGGTCATGTAAGAAATACTGTTGCTATTGATTGTTCTGTAAATAAATTTTTATGCATCAAAGTTAACCATCGTGTTAATAAGTTATGATTGAACTTCAAATCTCTTCAGGTTAGTTGAAAAACATGTTACAAGAATACGGCTGCCTTTCCATGCCATTCCTCCCTTTGTCCTGTCTTTCTATTTGAATTGCCTCAACACCCATCCTCCTCAAGGAAATATTTTGCCATATTTTTCAAGCCTATGATGACAATAGATATAAACAGAATTTAATGATATAACTGTACAAATAGTGCATCAAGCTGATGCAACAAAATTAAAATTACATTAGCTGTATGTACATTACTTCAGTAAAGCTACAACAGCCTTTGTTCTTTACGACAAACTTTTATTCATATTTTGCTCAATTAAGTGGACAAACAAGCAAGCAAGACCATTTTGTCTGCCATTAAGAGTATTTCATTATCCATGAATAATTTTGAAGCATTTCCTAAGTTAAAGATCCAGTCTGCATTGAAATATTTATGTCTCAAATATTGTTTAGCAGTTTTGATCCAAGGGACATTGGAAATTTCTAGGATCGAGGAGGGGGAGGGGGGTTGTTGGGGACTGAACCTCTAAACTTCTGGATTTGAAATTTTCTAAGACAACTTCTGGATACTGCAACACAGTAAGTAACAACTTTCCAAGAAAGGCTTCAAACTGAAAATAAGTGCCACTCCCCCACCCCACTTCCTTTTCAAATTTCAATCAATGACCCTGGATTCAAGGTGTGTTAAACTTTATTCACCACGAAAACCAGTGAAGCTAACGCTCACACATACAAAACACTGCAGCACACTTTTGAAATATCAATACTAATTAAACTAGCTTGTGTAGCAATATAAGATGAGCTACATGATAAATTATTCCCTGGTATGGGTGAAGTTCACTTCTGATGACCTCCTTGGTGAAAAACAATGACTTGGATTCCTCTTTCTCCCTCGATTCATGAATGGACACAGGTAAATGTTATTCACTGTTGGCTTACCACAAAACAACAGAACTCACCAAGTGCATTTTGAACGATGTTTCCATTTAATAATTCCACTAACATTTGGAACAAGCAGTCTTCACCAAACGGAAAAATTTATCATCTTACAAATTTTAACAAAACTTTTGTCTACACAATGGATGTTGTCTCTGCACTTTTCATAAATTCAAAATTACTGGCAAAGGTATATTCCCAAAAGACATGAAATGATGTAACTTCTGAGGACCAGCTTTAAAGATTTCTATCTTGACACAAGGGCTATTGGATATTCTTTGAGAAGGTCTACCATATGCATACAAATTCATCAGTGGTATGGTAATAAACATACTGTCAATGAAATCCTTTGTGTTAAAATGATGTGACTTTTACTGTTAAGACATTGTAAAATTTTATGTGTGTGGTTATGGTACTCTTCTAAACAATTTTAGAGCAGCCATAAGAGAATTGATGTGGTTTGGTTCATAGCCTGTATCAGGGATCAGGAGAATCTGGTGCTTGTAGGTGATTATCCAAACTATGTACAAGTCGGGTTAGTTGTTTAGAGCCAGCATTTACCGTCTTCATTACTTCTTGCAATTCTTCCTCTCTGTAAAATAATGGAAGTATAACAGAAAAATGCAATCCTAGGGTGTACCATCTCTACCCAAATTTTCAATATTTTTTACGACAAAATTTTTCACAAAGCCTTGTTATATATCTCATTATTCCAAGGGTATATGATCTGTGCTTTTAAAACAATATTCTAATGCTTTTCCCCCTGCAGTATTCCATGACCTCCCATGACCTTTGCAGCAAGCATTCTATGAGTATCCTTGGCCATATCAGCCTTATTTTTACTTTTCTACAAGTTGAAAGGAGCCTGTGCTACAACTAGTGCATGTTCACTGAAAATTTCTCAGCATTCTCTTGATTTCAGATGTTTGCAAAACCTTCTATGGAACAAACAGTCTTTAACACTCCATGGCAACAAATCTTTAATAATCCTATATCACAGCTTTAAGAGTCTAGCATGTTAAGAAGATGATTCACATTTTACTCACTTGATTTTACCAATTTCAATTAATTTACTGGTTGATATCTCATCATGAGGGTAGCTGTTTAGATTGAGGTCGAATGTGACCAGGAATTTTGCATGAGCCCGCAGACTTGAGAACTCTACTTGAAGACTACAAGAAAAGGAAAGAAAAAATGTAAGTTAAAATTGCTTCAACTTAGTTTAAATGCATACTGACTTCGAATCAGCTTCCCTTAATAATCTTACAATAGTAAGTCCTTACAATAACAAGGCATTTCATTAGCAAGCCTCACACAGGCTTCCAACAAATTCTTTTTTCATTACTTGTCCATCGGGCTAGCTGTTCTCTTAGTCTACTTGTCTGCATGAATATCTACTTGTTCACTTTTAATATACCTTCTAACTCCTTTGTGGAGACTTTGCAAGGGCACTTGCCCGGTGGGCTTGTCCCAGACTGTCGGGCGGGGGATTTGTCGAAGCCTGCCTCACATTAAGCGAACTTCAGCCAGTTTCATCTATGGTTCCTTAGTTTAAGCCCTGGTTTGCCTCCAAAAAAATTAAACACAGTGACAGCTAATTTTCTTACATATTATGGCCATTCCTCTAGCTTTATTATCCTGGTATTTTTGAAGTTTTGTTGTTGCAAAGATGGCTCCAAGTCTTGGAAAGGTGACTCTTAATCTTGAAAAGATGGCATGGCATCTGGTTCTACTAGGAGTCAAAAAGTGGATTGGACTGGCCCAATGATCCAAGTCAGTTTAAACTTACCCTGCAGAGTGAACTCTGTTTGTCCAGCCACTCTTTAAGGCTTCCCAAACACTGTATGCATGCCCAAGCGAGGAGACTGTATCCAGTTTTCAACTCAAACTTCATTACCATAATATGACTTATTCATGCACTCTCATATTATTCATGCTACTGGTTTTGAGTGAGAGTGTGTACTCCAATAGTTGTTAAACTGATGGCCTAGACTGAAACCTAAGAAGTTCGATCATTTCTGTGGTGCATAACCGCCTTTTCAGTGGATACTACCAGGGAGTAGGTGCTACAAAGACTATCAGTTCTGTGGGTGGCATAGGCTGCTGCATGACTTACACAGGACCAGACAGTGCATTCTTTTGAATATTCACTACCAATCAACCAGTCTTGGGGCCACATATTTTTATGAATTCAAAAGACTTTGTTCGATGTTAACTTGGGTAGGTGTTAGGGATATGACTGAACAAAGAATATGCCGTACAGCCTGCTATATAGGCAAGCCTAACCTGAGCTTTTGTTTTCATAAGTAATGCAATTCATGTCTGTGACTGCCTTCCCCCCTCTCCCCCACGACCACCACCACCACCACTGTGTGGCACATTGGTAATTTTGGTGCTTTTCCCAGGCTGAGGGGGTTAAGACTGGACTCACCTGCAATCATTTATGTCCACAATGTGCCAAAAGTTGATGTGACGTATCTCCATCTCAAGCTGTCTGCCTCTAATGACTATGTCAGAGATGTGCTGTAGTAACTGGACAGAAAAAAAAATTTTAAGAGTAAAAGAATTTCATCCCATGACTAGTGGTATCACTTTAGTATTGGAAGCAGAGAACAAGGTAAAAACTTTTGGATGATGTACAGTTTTGATGGAAGAAAAAAATAAGGCTATTTTCGTGACAAGGAGTCTGAGTTAGGAGTCTTCGTGAACAGTGGAAGAGGTAAATGTTACATAAAAAATGTCCCATTACTTCTTTACAATTTTCATGGAAAAGATTCAGAGCTGATCAAGAGGTAAACAATTTACTTACCAGAGGTAGTGTTGAGTTAGAAGAATGTGTCTTCTTCAGTTCTTCCACATTTAAAGCTTGAAGTATTAACCTGTGAATTAGTTTGGCAATAGGACAACCATCCTCTGTGAAAAGACCAAATGTGTATGAGATGATTGATACCTTTTGCTCTGTTATTCTTATGCAAATCATGTTAGCAAAAAGATTATTTTAGAGGCTGTGCAAGTTTCCCACTAGGAAATAAAAGCTAAGAAAAGCTTTCAATCTTCTAATGTTTTTTCCTCTTTTGCCTTTGCTGGTAACTGTCAACAATATTATCTACCAATTTGAGAGTCTTGGTTATAAATTCCACAGATTAAATGACGTGAACTCAGAAGGAATTATCTTTTAGTTCAAACCCAAGGTCTACTACACCTAAACAAGCCATCCTATCCCATAGACAGGCAACTGTGTAATCCAACCAGAATCACACCTACTTCCAATCTGAAAAATGTTACACAACCTTTTAGGTGGCTTGTGCTATTTGGTACTCACTCTGCTGAAAGGCCCTACAACCTTAGCCCCAGACAGGAAAATTTCTCCTTACTAAGTTAACTTCTGGCCCCTCCTCCGATTTAAACAAAAAAGCCACCTAATACACCTCACAGACAAAGCTAGTTACTTGCAGAGTTTAAATTACTCAAAGCAAGCCATACCCACAAAATTCTGTGTGTGAGCTATTGGGAACACGGCTGACTGCACAAGTCATCACTGACCAACCAGAGTAAAGCTATTGTTTGAATTAATGTCAATCAAAGTTCACTCAACCAATTGTATTTAGAGATATAATCATATCCTCAAATATGTTTGGGGAGAGATTGTAGGGCCTTTAATAGGGCAAAGTGGTCCAATCTTTAAATATCATTTGATTGTAAGTAATACCACCCCATAAGGCCTTTGATCTAGTGTGGTGTTGAAGTATGATTTTTAGCAAGTGCTTCAGGTGTTGTGCTCAGGGTTGCTACAGAATGTGTGTGGTAAAATCCCACAGAATAATTCTTTTGGGTAATTTAAGTAAATGTTACAGACTGCTATTTACATATGTGGAACCAGTCCCATAAAACAAACATACTGTACTAATTTATGCAAAGACATGCAACCACATCATTAGACAATGATATCAAGTCTAACATAATAATAAAATTTAAAAAGTTTCTTTCTCACCCGGTAGGAAGCTTTTTAGGGTCAAGTCTTTCAGGGTGGTGGGTATACCTTTGATGGATTCTGAAAGGAAGAAAAATGAATTTATCAAACAAATGTTTATCATTTGAAGCAGATATTTCACATTGTGCCACTGAATGTCTAGTTATTAAATGAAATCTTGCAACTTCTTGAAAGCAGTTGCAACCTGTTGCATAACTAAGCAAATTTGATAGAGACAAGAAATACACCGTGCGATAATACAATCTCACTGCAGGTGAGCTGCAATGCGTAATGTGGAAGGAGATAAAAAAACAAGAGCCCAATGGGCACTGTGGTTCCTTGCTGAATGTAATGAAACTAAGCCAACTACTGAATGAACCAGTATTTCTGTTGATTCACAAAATCTGCTCTGTAGACAATGCACATCTTGTGTTAACAGATTCAAGCATAAATAAATTGTTCTGAAGAAATACAGCCTACAGGCACTTCAGGGGATATCAACACAGACAGTGTACAGTTACAATTTGTTTTATTCAATTAAGCAATCACAATTCATGCACGCGCAATGGTATCTGATCCAAATGATCAGTAACTTGGTTCTCTTTATAAAACTAACAACCCATAGTAGCATTTAATTAATCAATTCTAATTTCCAATTCCTGCAAGCTCACATGTCCTAATCTAAGGACAAATGTTGTCTGTCTAGTGAACTTTCACAACAGTCCTCTGCTTTGTGGGCAGAGAATCTTCTGCAATATTAAAAAGTAGTACTTGAAGCACGTTTTCATAATGGCAGGATTATGGATTAAAATCATAATACTATAATTTCAATTAAAATTGAGATACTTGGCATCTCTGAAAGATGTCCCACATCTTTCAGTCAATGATACAGTTTTGTGCTTATATTTTTTGACTTTAGGAATTCTTGGGAATTTGCTTTTTGGCATCTGGTGATTTCAATTCTGACATCCAACAAATCTCATATGGGTTTTCTGCTAGATTTAATGCAACACCTCAAAGCAAAAATCTATTCAAGCCTCCTACACTGAGATATAGAGTTGAAAAGGTTTGCAGAGTTTGACCTCCAGTGACCCCAGATGACTTTTGGTCTCCACCAAAATTTTTTCCCCACCATAAGGCATCCACTAAGTATGAAATTTATCCAAGCTTCCTACCTTGAGATATTGTGCTAACAACAAGGTTATCAGTTTTTGACCCTTGGTGACCCCAGATGACCTTTGACCTCCACCCAAAACTGTATGGCACAGCTTCTCACTATGGTGGATCTATATACCACGTATGAAATCTATCCAAGATTTTTTCCTTGAGATATTGCGTTAACAAGGTTTTCAGTATTTGACTCTCAGTGACCCCAAATGAACTTTGACCTCCACCAAAAATGACAGGATTCATCTTCTCACCATAAGTCATCCACATACCAAGTATGAAATCTATCCAAGCTTCCTACCTTGAGATATTGTTTTAACAACAAGTTCTCAGTGTTTGACTGCTGGTGACCCCAGATGACCTTTGACCTCCACCAAAAGCTACAGCATTCATCTTCTCTCCATAATGCATCTACATACCAAGTATGAAATTTATCCAAGCTTCCTACCTTGAGATATCATGCAAACAAGGTTTTCAGTCTTTGACCCCTGGTGACCCCACATGACCTTTGACCTCCACCAAAAACAATAGGGCACACCTTCTCACTATGACAGATCCATATACCAAGTTTCAGTTTAGTCCAACTTTCCCTTGTTGAGTTACAGCGTACCGAAGCAAGTGTCACACACACACACACACGCACACCCACGCATACACACACACACACACACGCCAAGCTGACTACATAGGTTCCTTTTGCTAACGCAAGGAACCAAAAATGAAGTATTATAAGTATATACCAAAATTGTTGACCAATGCTCAACATCAAAGTTCTGTCCCCTTTCTGTTTCATAAATATTAGGAGACATCAGAGTGTAAAGCTTTTTATAAAAGTGAGATCCTTCTGGTCTTATAACTATATATTATATAAATAACCAGTCAGCAATATCCGATGGCCATTGATGGCTCACGATTGACCATGAAAACGAGGGCCAACAGAGGGCCATCAGAGGTCCACTGGCTGGGAAGACACTTGCATGATGGGAAAAAGTTTTTAACCAATCAGCATCGCCGCCATTGGCAGACTGCTGGTGAACCACTGCACATTTCTCTGACGGACCGCTGAAGTGGCCGACAGCTGTCCATCAACAAGCCAACTAAATTTTGCTGACTAATTAACCAGATGGTAAGTTTGAACAAGAATTCTACTCCATGGAAAGAAATCTTTGGAAGTTTCAATGGATTGTTTAAGTCAGCTATATATACCATATGTATTAACGTCATCACCTACTAGACAAGTCTTTCCTATTTGTGCAACATGTCCAAGCATAAGGTTATTTGACAATGTTCAGCATAGCAACTTAATATAGGAAACACTGCGCCTTTATCAGCACTTCTCATAATTCAAAATTACACAAGGATGCACGGAACTGTCCCATTGAATTTGATCCTTTGTTATTCCTAAAATCCCTTAAAATTTTAAGGTAATTGCAGCAGCAACATTCAGTATCCTTACCGTATTCAAGCATCACATCTAGAGATTGGTTTAAGAAGGTAAAGTGCATCTTATCTCCTGCTGGTGACATACCCTCCAATACCCACTCTTGAAGGCTGAAATGGAAAAATATGATTACAACATATGAGTATAATATCATGACCCCCAAATTGATCAAGCTATCAGTTTTGATGATAAAATTGAGGTTTCTATCCATCTAGCCCGACAAATGGCTCAACGCTTAATGAAACATTTTATCATAGCAGCACAAAAAAATTCACTTCACCATAAAACCTAGTCCAATATGGATTATCTTAATTAACTCATTATCTAAGAAAATCAATAAAAACCACTTGCCTAATATTGTGTCCAGCCTTAATGTAAAATGCACATACATTGTTTCTATTGTTATCTCCTTGATTAGACTGAGATAGACTAGCTTCAATGTCAGTTGAAAGTAAGGGGTGATACACCTTTAGGGTAATTCACACATTCATGGACACTTGAGTACCTTACTGGTAGTATTGACAGCTTTTGACCAGCTTTGCATAGGGAGGATTTTTCCAACGTCATTCAAGTATTACTGCCTGCAGGGATGCGGGATGTAATACATTGTAAGAAAAAAAAACATGAGCAACACTTATGACAAAATATGGAATTCCATACTGATGAAACAAAAACTATTGCAATGCCTTTCTTGAAATTCAGAACATGACAAATTCAAGAAAGGCATGACTTTTGAGTGAGGCAGAATATCTCTAAAAAGCATGTGCACACTTTGATTCCTAAATGTAAGTACTAACAATACCAACCTGTGTAATGTAGTTAATTTCTCTGTTATCTCTACTAGTTTTTTATTTCTTGCATTTTCTTCTTCTTCAGTCTCTGTTAAACTTACTCCAAGCATTTTCCCATCAAGAATTTCCTGTTCCCTCAGCAGTTCATCTTTTCTTGTCATCAAAGACACTTTCTCCCTGGAAATGAAACAAAACATACACCAACTGGTACTTTCAGTAAAGATTTATATTAGGAAAAACAAAATTCACTTTAATTACATAAAAATGGAAACTTTATTCCAATTATTATAATACAGGTGTATTATGATGCGCTCCCACTGAGCTTCAGCTTAGTGGGAGCGCATGCAACTACCTACTGCAAAATCCTAAAATTCTTCCAAGATTGCTATGGCATGTCGAAAGATCCTTCTTAGATGGCCATGGTGCAGGGCTGGAAAAAATGTTTATTTCCCAGGAAGGGAGTCAAATGTTCCACAATTTCTTCCATATTTTCATGTACATAAAAGGTGTGAATTTCCCTACAATTACCAAAATTTCCCTCCAAATACCCAAATTTCCCTCCAAATACCCAAATTCCTGGGAAGGAGCCTCCCAGCTTTCCAACTTTTTCCACCCATGGCCATGGCATGTCAAAAGATCCTACCAAGATTACCATGTCCTGTACATTAGCAAAACACTTCACTCAGCCTGCTCCAAACCACCCAGCTGAAAATGCATACTAGCTTTGGATAGAGGGTAGTCCAGCAAAAGACGGATTTTTCATCCTTGGGGTGTGTAAAACTTGCCTTATGTCATGGAAATGACATAAAAGCAACAAGCCTCGGCCAGGAGGATAATGATGCAATCCAGCAGATGTTCTCTTTGTAATAGCAAACACCTAATAAACAATACTTGATGTTAATATGACTAAAACAATTGTTTTTCTGTATGGATTCATAAGCTTTAAGTAGTTGACTATCAGCCGACAATTCTTCCTTGAGCTTTGCTCTAAATTCATTCTTATCTCTGGTGCAAAATTTTGTGGTAGTAGGGTTGAGTGTTGCATATTTAGCAATGCCCATAGAGCAGGGGAAGGGGAAAGTTTGCATAAAATCATTTTGTGATGGAGAACCTTTTCCCACTTTTAGCAAATAATTAGCAAGTTGAAACAGGAAGGCATAAGAAACATTGTTCCTACTGTAGTGGATGAATTTCTAGAAAGATGAAAACTGTGACTTAACCAATTTCTCACAGACATATGACTTTTTCCGTCAACTTTACTTAAAAATGAATGCAATTCAAGTCTTTGCAGAATGAAATTTTAAATAAAGCACAAACCTCTCGAGCTGTTGAATGTTTTCATTAGTTGTAATGTTTTCTGCCTCTAATTGTGACAATTTTTCACGCTTTTGTATAAATTCATCTACTTCTTCATTCTTGGGAAGAACAATTTCCTGAAAACTGCTGATGGCTTGGTCAAGGTCAGCAGATGCTGAAAGACATAATCAAACTGATGCATGATAGGTGTCCTGAAAGCATATTTTCAAGTGGATTCACTTAAAATAGTAGGATTAAAGGAGGATCAATAGTCTTTAAACAAAGGACGAAAAGATTTTGTATGCCAAAAATAGAACTTTTCCAGGCTTCCATTCATCCCAACTCACCAATATTGACAGTATGATATTGTTGTGAGACCTATTTTCAATAATTTTAGCCTGTCACATTATGAATTTCATGCAAACAACAAGAAGTAGGATAAAGTACAAAAAAGTATGATAAAGGAGGATTTTCAAGAAAAAAGTAGGAGGAAGTAGGTTAAGTAGGAGTCACTTGACAGTCTGTAAAAGAAACTAACCTTGGTATGTACCTAAATTGCTTTGCATAGGGCATAAGCTACAGTATATATCTTTAAAGAATAGCCCCCTGTGGGCTGGGGGTTGTAGGATATGCCCACGGTATTCCCCACCTGTCGTAAGAAGCGATTAAAGGGAAGGACTTGAACCGTATTTGAACTGTATTTGAAACCGAACTTGAACTTGAACCGTATTTACACTTTACCTTTTTATCTAGCTGACACTATGTATTAGTATGTAACACATTCGTGTAAGTGTGTTGTTAAATCCCATCTAACTAACTAAAGAAAAGGCATGAGGGGTGTTTCCTACATTCACTACCTTAAAGGAACCTCTAACCCAAGTTTGTCATGTCATGTGTGACTTTCCTACCATAGATGGCACTACACATGATTTTGGTTCCAGTAACTCCCTGTCTTACGTTCCAAATGTACCAGGCCTCTTAATCAATTGTATCCCTAACATTTGCACAGAGAGGTGTAACAGAATAGCACCCTATGCAGAAGCAGCTGTTATTGAATTTAGTGATAGGTAACAGAGTACACAGTATATGCTGTGTTTTGTCAAGGTGCATTAGATTAGTTGTCCAGAAACAATGGGCTCAGTAGAAACCTATAAGATCCAGTGATGCATGAAACTTTTACCGCTTCATGTACTCTGCAAAAACTTACAAGTGAGAAGTGGATGCAACTCCATGCTTTCTGGACAGTTAAAACATGATCAATTCAGATCAACAACAATACCACACAGCACATCAAAATACAATATAATATACTACAATGCAGTATGGTATGGTACAGTAAGATACCATACAAGATATTGAACTTTTTTAGTTTTACCAGACGATTAGACAACACCTTCATTTACAAAGCTACCATCATTTTGCTAAAGCAAACATCATTTGCAAGTTTCTGTGATGCCCCCCATTTAGAAATCCCACAGGTACATACCTTTAGTGATGGTTTATTTCTTTGGAAACTTAGTCACACCTATCACCACTGCACTTATTAAAACTGGCTTCAAACTCAGCCACATGGTTTCTTTCTCAATGTTCAAAGTTCATGTAGGGAATTTTCAACTGAATTCAAACCCTCTTTTAAGTACGTACCTTCATCCAACTCTTTTAATTTAGCATCAAGTTTCTCCAGTGCTTCTGATGTCTTGGCTACTTTGGGACCTAATTTTTCCATTCCATACTGGAAAGAAATGAAACATAAGGAAAAGACAGATGTAATCAAGCCAAAAATCAGATAGTTTATTTCTCAAGCTACATGATATGACATCCTGCTTGTGTTAGTTCACTTTTAAAAGAAAATGTAACAACTGAAAATTTTACCAGAATGTTCAGAAAAGTTTTGGGAGAGGGGGGTTGAATACTCATGAATGTTTTTTTTTTTTCAAAATATAAAAAAATGACAATATCTTTGTCAAAAATCATCACTTTGTTACTTTTTTTTAAAAGTGTCCTCTGGGAGGCTAGTCACTTACCTTCATTTCTTCCCTGAGGCGAGATTTCATTTTTAAATCCCATTCATAGAACTGGTTTCTGGAAAATTTTACACAGTAGTTGTGAAGATTTTGTAAATCATTGTAAGTCTGTAACAAAGTTAAAGAAATGATTAAACAGATGAGGATTTTGGTTGCTTTATTAAAAATATACTTCACTGTCAAAGAATTGTAAATAGTGAAAAACATTATACACATCAATCAATGGAATACATTCAGTGGAGCTCAAAGAGAAGGACACGTTTTGCAAAATCAAGAGCTTATGTGAAAAAAGGAGCAATATTTGAATTAAACTAATCTTAGCCTGCACAGCAACTCTCTGCAACAGAAGAGCTGATACACAATAAGTTTGCCTGCAATAGTCAAAGATTCCCACCTCACACCTCAACAATATTGTAATGAATATTAATGAGCTCTATTCAACTAACAGCTACTGATCTACCCCAGGCTGTGTTCAATGATTTCAAATTTTGAGATAGTACGGGGAGTGAAGCCAAGGAGAGATTTTGTACTGAGCTGAAAAAACTTTGCCTATTCACCAGGGTTATGATAAATGGACACAAATGTGACTTTATAACTTGGCTTAAAAGTATTCCAAGCTAATATCACTGGTGGATGTTTGATTTATGATACGTAGAACATGCCCCGCGCTGTGCGTGTAAGCTTGATACACTTTTATATCACGTTAGTGTCCCTCCTGTGTAAGCGTACAGAAGGATATGATATTTGCTCCATGACTTATACGGTGTTCCACTGGGTCTAAAGCACGCTCGGACTCTTGGAGGACCCTTGAGATTTTCTTCGGACTCTTGACAAAAAAAGTTGAGAGTCCTGGGACTCTCAGCTTTTAAGCCCTAGTGAAAACACGGTCATGGTTTTGATCAATGAAACATATGATCCACACACCAAGTACACCAAGACATATCTATGGTCCTTTCATTGAGATGTAATGCTTGCAAAGTTACCTAAGCCTGACCTCTAATGATCCTGTTCCAAGTCACGTTGTTCCTGATGACCACTATCCTGCAACCATTCCAGAGTGCTTTTTAGGCATACACGTTTACTGCAAAGTTTATTTGCATTGCAAGTAACACTGCACTGTAGGATCTACTATGACATGGGTAGAGTCATGCACACTAGTTAGGGTAACCCTGACAGAAGGGACTAGGCACTCTTATGCTCTTTCACTTACCCTTTGTTGAGGGAGTAAGTGACAAGACAAAAGCTATATGATACCTCTAGGAAGGATTACCCCAACTACATGTAAACGACTGGCTTCACAACTTTTGTAAGGATGCTTTAGGCCCAGAAGTTACTTTGACCTGCAATATACTTGTGCATATATACTCTATGGGTAAGCAAAACAACCTTGGGTTTTTTGCCCAGGTATTGGGAATATGATACTTGGATCAAGAACTTGGCTTTCTACCTGTCATACACATGTTATCCCAAAATAAGGCCAAGATGTCTCGTTTCTTTCAGTCACTGCTTGGATTCTTAATGTGTTGGAAAAATACAAGTTTGGTGTTCATATCTGACCTTGAGAATTTTGGGGAAATTTTGCTGTTTGACCTCTGGTGATCTCACATGACATTTGACCTCTGCCCAAAATGTCCACCAAAACAAAAGGGTTCTTCTACTCAATATAGCACATCCACATGGTAAGGATAAAGTGCATCCATGCTTCCTAATTTTAGATATTATGTTATCAAGGCATTCAGAGTTTTATTGATTCCTGGTGCCCCAGGTTACCTTTGGCTGCCACAAAAATTAATGGTTCTTCCTCTCAAAATGGGGCATCCACATACAAGTATAAAATGTATCCATGCTTCCTATCTTGAGATACTGTGTTACCAAGGTTTTCAGATTTTGATCCCTGGTGACCTCAGATGACCTTTGACCTCAACCAAAAAGAATAGGATTCTTCCTCATGGGCACCTGCTATATACCAATTATAAGAATTGACAGTTTTCCTTCTTGAGATATCATGTCACCAAGCTATTTATCACAAATACATACTCACACACGCACACATACGGACACACCATCATAAATGCATAGTTTTTCCATTCATTGAAACCAAATAAAATCACCTTCTGCCTTGTAGACTGATCTTTTAACTTTTGGAAAATATTGGAGTACTTGTCCTTCAACAGTTGTGACATTTGTGGCTGAAGAACTCCTGTTAATCTGGAAATCAGAGAACAAACATATCAAGTACTGTATAATTTTTCTACCAACTGACAGAATGACTCTGTGTGTGATATGATAAATTACACTTTAAGTTTACCCACAAATTAAAGAACAAATAACTTTGGCATGGAGTAGGGGTGCCCACCATCTCTTTAACCAATATTTACTTTCACAGTAGCCACCTTCCAAGATCTTCCAATACAAAGACATTGCCTATATAAACATTTTATGTACATGATGATATAAAAATAGTCAACTTCCATGCAGTCCACAATTGGACACTTCATTACAGCCTACTGGTTGCCACCAGTGCTGTATAGTAATGATCTTGGCGTGACTCACACTGCAAAGATTGAAGTGAGAGGACATGCAAATCTCAGAAAGTTCACAGTTGTTTGATAAACTCAATAGGTCAGTAGGATAGTTAAAATGAGGTCTTTGTAACATATATAACAGCCCTAATCCAGTTGTCCTAAATAGTTCAAAACACAATGTATGCACATGAACTAGGAAGACAAAAAAAAAAAAAAGACTAACATTTTGTTTCCTTAAAGTGTTTGGTCACCACATATTTTCAGTTGTCACACAGGGACTTTACATGATGACCAGTGGAAAAGACTAATATGGTATAGGGTGCATTGGACTAATTTTGAGGGCACTCTGTCACAATGTCTACAACTTGTAAAAACAAAATTTAACCCCTTCTTTGTAATTGTATAATGTTCCTGTGCTCTCTGCTCAAACTGCATGGTCTGTGTTTTTTCTTAAAGATGTGTCATGGGTGCTTCATGTGCCAGTTAATGGGGTAGGGCACACATAACTTAATCACCGATAAATTGGTCTAGGCATTACTTCCCAACTGTCAACAAATCACAACAGCAACATAACTTTACATGTCAGAACAACTTTTTTAGAAGTTGGCAATGGGACCCTCACTTCCCAAGAAACTATTCAGTGTAAAGTGAAAATTCCTTTACACAAGCTATATAGCTACATTTACATATTTGTCTTCACAACCTAGGAATTGGAAGAAACAGTGACTTACTTGGTCAATTTTCCTTGTAGCTCTGTTATTGCCCAGTCATGTATCTCCTGGTCTGGTTTGGTTACAAACAACACCTGCAAAAAGTCTTCTAGCTCTTCAGGTTTCTTCAACTGTCAAATATTCAACGAAGAAACAATATCTCTATAAAATGTTTCAATATAGGTATTTCATGTGACATCAAGCAAGTCGGATTCCCAGGCACTGAAGGGCAAAACAAACACGCAGTAAGCGTATTTACAGCACACACACCCAAGGCATAACCATAGATACTACTGTAACACAATAAACTTGCCTTCCAAAACCAAAGAGACCTGCGATCTTGCCCTTCAAAAACGAAGAAACGCGCAATCACATGACGTCGGTGAAACCACTCTATGGGCAGGAACCAGTGCAATCTCAAAATAAACAAGTACAGCAGCAATAAAACTAGCAAATGCAAGCAAAGTCCAGTACTTGATTTTTGCTGGTTTGTAAAGTAAGAAAGGCATTAAAACTTAGCAATCTGCAGTTTTGCCATCTAAATTTTCTAACCATATTTCTAAGTGAAATTTGAGGAATCTTAAGTAAGTATAAATGGTTGAGTTACTTATGGCAATCTCATATGAATTTTTATTTTACAAGTAGAACGATTTCTCATTATTCACATTTAGCCTACAAATTTAGTAACTTCATTTGCTGACATCTCACAAACTACCCATCAGATCTAAATGAAAATTTTACCTGAATACATTGATTTAATTTCTCTTTCACATGTCTATAACAACTTTTTTTTGCTCAAACCTTTCCTTTAAGGGCAAACCAAACTCCTCTCCACTGTGCATCTACTAGCCTTTGGGAACATATTTCAATCAATATTCAATGCCCAGGCTCTTGTTTTTCAACCCTGCATAGTACCATAAACAACTTTCCTTCAAGCCAGAAGAGAAAAAGTCAGTTCCCAGTGTCTTAAAGGAGAACATTGGATTTGTATTTTTTTTTTTTGGTAAAATTTTCATGCCTTTAAAACCATGATTTATAGATACAGAATGAAAGGCAATTTAAAACAAGGTAGCTTAGTCACTTTCTGTGAGAGCAGGGTTTTCCCAAAAAAAAATTCACTGCTTTGTAGTTCATGAATAAATTTGTTCACCCAAACTTTGGAATATTCAAATTAAACAACAGTCACAACTCTAGTAATCCATAATATTTTGCAAAACAAAAGGCACTCGCACAAATAATCTGTGGGCCTGAATGGCTTCATTGAGATAAGAGCTATCTTCTCTGTTTCTGCCTTGTTGATGTAGTGTACACAATATGTATCTTGAGGAATTGACATCCATGAATTAAGTAGTGTTGTACTAGTGAACCTGAGTTTTTAAGTCTGTAATTAACAAAGCTAAAGGTCTGCAGAAGAAACATGGGAGCAGGTGACCGCTAATTTCAGACCCTGAGGTGCATTTAAAGATGTTTCTCATCCGTGTTTTACAGTATATCACACCACCTTGTTTGAATTTTGACAATCAAGTATTCATTGTATCAAACTGGAACCTTCTGTCCAGGGACTGGATTCACAAAGAATACTTTCACCCAAAATTTGCATGAGTCTCACTTATGCAGCATATCTTGCTTAGTTAATATTTGGGAAGAGAAAATGCAGAATTTTACACAAGCTTAAGAATTTCTCTTAGTACTGCAGCCATAGCAACATCTACACGCATATAAAAACTCACAACCACTCTAACAAAAGTCTCCCTCCTTAAATGATCATCTTCCACAACGTTACTGGGAGTGTGGAAAAGGTTGAAATATTCAGCCACCGTCAGAGATTCTGAAACAGTTAAATCTTTTATTGCTGACTTGTCTTCAGTTGGCAGAGATGTCGTTGTTTGTTTGACATCCTTTACTTCTTCAGATGCAGGTGATGAATCCGGGATGGTACTCAAATTTAAACCTGGGGAAAAATACACATTTTTAAGCTTGATAAGAAGAGTATAGA
The DNA here is from genome assembly GCA_029531755.1 of Holothuria leucospilota. Classification (NCBI taxonomy): domain Eukaryota; kingdom Metazoa; phylum Echinodermata; class Holothuroidea; order Aspidochirotida; family Holothuriidae; genus Holothuria; species Holothuria leucospilota. The sequence continues at coordinate 28,994,053 of CM055963.1, read as the reverse complement.
ACATTTAAGTGAGTTCAAGATGTGTACAAGCTGGGGGTGGGGGCTGGGGTTGGCTAGAAAACAAGTTTTGAAGTGAAATGAAAGATAGGTCTAGCTTTAAAGGTAGTCATTCAAATTCTACTGAGCAGTATATGCCAAGTGTATTACATATGAGTACATTATTTCAGAAAATTGCCATAATCCATAATAAAAGTTTGTGCAATATCCCCTGCTCCACCAGTCAGGAAGGGAACAGATCAATAATGTGCACAGCCATGATCAAGGTGGTTAAACCATATTGGTCTCGTGGTGAGTAATGGAAATAACTCACAAAATGTTTAAAAGGAAATACATCCCCAAAATATAGCACACTCATGTACCTCACGGGCATGTTAAGTCAACCCACTGCAACTCATCTTAAATTCTATTTAAGATCTCTAAAGTCTAAAACAAAGGTATCAAGTATTTTAGGCTAAAGAAAACTTTTCCTTGAGTTTATTCATTATAACTGTAACAGCCAGAGGTTAATTACTCTGTTTTCTCATTTCAATGTTGGGCTCTTAAATCTTTCAAGGGCCATTCTAGTATAACTCTTGAGCTACAAATAGCCTGCAGGCTGCCATTTGAGAATCTAGGGCTAGTGCCCATCCTTGATCACAGCAGAAATTGACAAAGTGTCAAAACTTGACAGCAGCACAAGAACCTTATACAACCAAGTTTCTCTTCAAATGTAATAAATTAACTTACCTGTGGTGTCCCTGAAGGATGTTTTGCCAATGACAAGCCCCTCAAGATCTTCTGTACAGTCTGGACTTTGAAATTCTGTTTCATCCATGATTCCATCTGCACTCAAATTTAGAGGCCACTCTGGCATGAGAAGCCGACTGTCTGTAATGGAAAGATTAGGAAGACTACCTGCTGGTACTGATGGGACAGATGCATCCACTTTAGGAGCTCCAGAACTTCCTTTCTCAGCATCTTCAACCTGATCAGTTACATCTGGCAAGTCAAATTGACTTTTCTCCAGAGTAAATGTCTCGGAATCTCGTTTCTTGATGCTTACTGAAACATTGAGATCACCTCTGGATTCAGACTCCTCAATTTTAGACTCATCTTTAACCTTGAAATCATCTTTGCCTGGTATTTCCTGAAGTTTATTTTGATCTGTTTTGTCACATGGTATCAACTCCTCTACAGCATGGTTTTCTTCTCTACCTTCTGATACACTTTCTGCCTGGTTCTCAGATGTGCAATGAAAACTTTCATTTTTATTCCTCCCCAGCCACTGGTTGCTGTCCACGGCTTGAATATTTCCAGTAATACAGGATGTCATTTCCATGTTTCCTGTTGTTTCAGAGTTAATCATTCTAGTGTGAACATCAGGCGGTTTTACAGTAGACTTTGCCTTCTTGATTGGAGGTGGTCCATCCATCTGGCCCTCTGATAGGTCACTCTTGAAATAGACATTAGTCAGTTCCATCATCTCTGTCAAACCCTCCTGAAAGATTTGTGTCCTCTCTGGCAAACCAGCATTCACCCCATTTACATTTGCCTGTGACTTTTGAGAAAATGCCACGGTGTCTAACTGTTCCTTAGTTAGGTCTACTCCACTTTCAGCAATCTCATCACCCATTCCTTTTATATTAGTAGTCAGACATTTTGTCAATTCCATTTTACCAGTTTCTTCTGACACAAACATTTTTGTGACATTATCCTGAATAACTTGTATATTCTCCTGATTAGCTTTTGTCTCAACTCTTGCCTCCACACAAGTTGTAAATTCCATACCTTCAGTGTCACCTGTCTTGAACCGTTTGGTCTGATCTTCTTCACTTGTCCTTAGTGGTTGGGACATTTTAACATCATCCAACTGTAAATTTGACATTGACTGCATCATCATCCCACTACTTCCACCACCTACAATTTTCCCAGTTAGGCAGGTGGTTAGGTCCATTTTCCCTGCTTCTGACTCAAATCTCCTGGTCTTATCATCTCCAGCAGTGTCATCAGTACCCTGGATGAGGCCTACCCTACATACTTCTGATGCAGCATGTTTATTCATGTACTCTGGCAACATTTCCAACTTACCACTTGCACATGTCGTCAATTCCATCTTTCCAGTGTTCTCAGACTCAAATCTCCTGGTGTGATCCTCTGATAAAACTGCCCCTTCCTGGGTGGAACCACAATTGCTAGTCCCAGGCAAATCAGGAGCAAAACCAGTTTGGGAGGTTGGTGGCATATTTTCTCTAACCATCTCAACCTGGACATTAGATGTTAAGCAGGATGTCAGTTCCATCTTCCCCGTGTCATCGCTCAGAAATCTCCTCGTATGCTCCTCATCAAACTTTGTTGCTTGCATTGAAACCATTCCTGTAGGAAAAATTTGGCTGGAGCCATATTCTATTGGGAAAACATTTTCTTTATCTACTTTAGATTGGACGCATTTCTCAATACAAGAGGTTAGTTCCATTCCTCCCCCATCATCTGGGTCAAATCTTTTTGTCACATTGTCATCACATTCTGGCTGACAAGGTCCCCTCTGTGCATTAGTTTCAAAACATTGATTACCCCCAAGAGCAGTTACCATTTTACTATCCTCCTGATTTTTAATCACTTTTACTGGAACTTCCCCAGCATCATGATCTGGCAGTGACTTGAAATGTGGCCTCTTTAGTGATCTATTATTGATACCTGCTGGCATCTCATTTGTGCTGTTTAATAAGTCGTCATTCAATGTCGCCCAGGAATACTTGGCACTTGAGGTTGTATTCAAGAGCATGGATGGTAGCTCATCTATTGGCTCTAAAAGTCTTCTCGTTCTTTCTTCTCCACCTACCAGCTTGACTTCAGGCCCTTCCAATGAGCCCTGAGATGTCTTCACATCATCATCCTTTACAATGCCATCCTGTTGGACACCTTCAGTAACACTGGATAGCTGAGATGGCCCACTTGATTCTGTCTGGAAAAGCCCCATTTTTGCTTTGCCTGCCCTGGATTGATCCATTCTAGCAATGCAAGATTTGATTGAGAGGAGGGCTTGATTACTCTTTTTGGAGCTATCTATAATAGCCTTGCTACTTCCTGTCATTTTCTGGCCTGGATCTTTGGGATGGTGACCTGTGTCATCTGTGACAGACATATCCATCAAAGCATCAGATTTTTGCTTCAGTGCAGAAGATGGAAAAAATGCTGATCTTCTTCCCAGGTGATCACTTGGATAGATATGAGTACTGTCAAGAGGACCTTCATGTAATTTTGAAAGGTCGATGTCCCCCAGGGAGATATTTTCTGTTGGTTCCAGCAATGGAATTGGAACATTTTCTTTGTCTTGTTCATTGAATTGATCCATCGACAACTGACTCTGATAAATTCCAGAGGGCTGACCAACACTCCTCCTTGATGTTCCTTCTGGTGCAGGGTCCTTGCCTCTCGATTCCTCCATGTCTTCCATTCTTTCCAGCTGAGCCCCTTCCAAACACTCTGTCAGATCCATCCCAGTGTTCATGTCTTGCTCCTTGAATAAGATTGTCTGTTCTTTCCTCTCTGTCAGTTGGGGAAGACTTTCCAGAGGTTTGACAGCTGTTGTAACTGTATCTCTCACATCTTTCAGTACCTTGGAATCAACACACTCTGTCATCTCCATTTCACCCTCTTCTTTGTGGTATAGTTTTGTGTGTACAGATGGAACTGCAGTAGGATTACCAGTCATGACTTTGTTACATAAAGTGATGTTCCCTGGGGTCCTGGCTTGTCTCTCTCCTTTCTCATCATGCTGAGGTGGATCTTCTGCTTTCACGTCAGCAGTTTGTTTGGTAAGAGTCTCTAAATTCTCTGTCAAATCGACATCTCCCAAAGGTCCATGTGCTCCAAAGACAACTGTTTTGTCTTCAGCATCCATTGGTTTTGATATGGAAAGTCTGTTGGGTGCCATCTGGAGGTTACCAGTATTTCCACAGGAGGTCATATCCATAGCTGCTAGAGCAGAATCCTTGGTAAAAATCTTTGTTCTCTCATCATTCAAAGTGTGGCTCCCCCTCCCAACACCAGATCCTGTCGGAACTGGCTCTGTAAAATCCATACCCCCAACGGTGTCATCACAACCATACAATTTTGTCTTTCCTTCGCATTCAATGTCACCTGAGGGTTGGAATGATTTTCCGGATGACGTGTTTAGTTTATCAGTTTTAACAGCAGACTCTTTAGTAGAAATCCCTGTAGGCTTACTCCTGGAAGTGTCATTTGTTCTCTTAACACTGGATCCAGCAGGAACAGGCTCTGTAAAGTCCATAGCTGCTGTAACATCATCTTGGCCATACAATCTTGTCTTTTCTTCACATGCAAGTTGGCTAGAGGGTTGACACATCATTCCAGACAATGCATTTGATTGCTCACTTTCAACAGCTGAGGTTTTAGCCCCAAGATTGATGCAAGCTGTAAGTTCCATGTTGGAAGTTTTATCACCTTGGCGAAATATTTGGGTATGATCTCTGTAAGGTACAGATGGAGAACTAGTACTCTGTGAGTAGGAGGTATTGTTGGCACCTGAGTCAGTCACAGATATTCTAATGTCATCATTTTGCCCCTTGCTAGAAGCACCAGATATCACCCCACCTGCTTGAGGTAAGCATGTTGTCATCTCCATGTTAGCGGATGCATCCTCCTGGGTGAAGACTCGAGTCTTATCATCAACCTCATCAGCTTGCAGATGACTCTCTGAAATACTTTCCCTAAGGGATGAAGACAGGTTCCTAGAGGATGTTGAACTGTGGAGGCAGCTGCTGTGTAGACTGATAGAATCTGATGAATTACATGATGGGATACGACAGGTGTAAGTAGGGCCCAGAAGTCCCAGGGTATCACAATACTGCATCTTGAACTGCTGGATGGGTTCATCTGTGGAGGTACCATCATTGTCCTGTGGCTGGTGGATTGTATGGTCATAACATGTTGTCATCTCCATGTTACCACTCTGTGCATCCATATCAGCTTGGAAGAAAATTGTTTTCTCTGGCTGCTCTCCTGTCAATTCCTGGTTCCCAAAATCGCTGGAGTAAAGAGTGAAAATAAATATATTTTGCAGAAAATATTTAGGTATCACAAAACAGGGTTCATACAAACATTTTTTATTACATCTGATGTCAAGGTTTCCAAATACTACGAGCAAGTTATATAGCCCCAGTTTGACAATGTTTTTGTTGTGAATTTATTATACAACATTTTCAAAAAGATGACTGCAAATTGTTATGAATTAAATAGTTTTTATTCAAACTTACAGGCTGCTAAGTAAAACTGGGTCAGACTTTCCATACTGCAAATTCAGATCAAAAGCACAACTGCTCATAACACAAGTTCATGTTCAAGTATAAATGCTGACAATACAATTTGAATTATAGTATCCTAAATCATGTGTGGATGTTTTAACAATGACAGTTGTTACATTTACACAGAATGTCTCCTAGTATTCAGCTTTTATGTGCAATATTTATGTTCTCTAATTTTGTATGGGGCATAAGAGGAAATTTGTAAGGTATAGCTGAGGCTTCAAAATAAGATCGGGATGACTTCATTCACTTTAAAAGAATGGAGGATATGAGTTACCCTGTTTGTTGCTGATACTTGTGATTTAGAACAACATACTAATGCATCAACATCACACAGAAAGAAAATACCTTCAGTAAGAATTAAAATGGTTAGTTTCACCAACAAGCATGGACTGTAGCTTCACTTTCCAACATATTTGATACTACAAGAGTTATATGAAGTTTCCTCATTTGAAAATTTAATAGTTGGGTGAACACATCATTCATGACATACGGTCAATTCTTCCTGTGACAATCTGATGTCTTGAAAGTAATCTCACCAATTTTGCTGTGCCAACTATCATTCTATACACAAACACTTTTGTTTTTAGAAAGGAAATTTTCTATACTACAAATGCATGTTCCTTTTATATGCATAAAAAATACCTGTGGGTGGCTTGGTCGGATTTCATGCCAACAGACTGACTTTGCAGTACATCTTCTTTGTCAAGAGAACCTTCATCATCACCAAATAATGACACTATCTTTGTCATTGTGTGTCCGTCTTCTAGCTCTTCCCTGTGATAGAGTCAATTAAATACAGAACATGAATTATTTTGATGCACTGAACTCATAGAATAATTCATCCACTTTTCCAACAGTACTTTTCAACCTCTCTGAGGCCTCAAGGCTATCAAGGGAATGTCGATCAACACACATTTTGACTTTCTCTTTCCTTTATAATGACTCTTGTATGGTATGGGAAGATCAAGAGGAGGCATGAGAAACTGGTCTTGCTAAAAAGGCCACCTCTTGTAAGTCCCTCCTACATCACAACAAATGGTTTGGGCTGGATAGTTATGACCCTTGCTATGATATACAATACACCTAATAGGTACAGGGACAATTGAATTGACCCAAAGTACTTCCAGAATATGTTTAGCTTTCTGCATTTTGCTATTGCAAACACATAAAATAGGAGCTTTTCTTTGCAACCCGCATTTTATTATAATAATTAAAGGTCTGTGGACATGCCATACTTACACCTGCCTATTTGATGTAAAAAGCATTAAAAAGTTCAAAAGCAGTTGTAATTCCTATCAAAATCTATCAAAACTTGGCCATTTTACAAGACAATTACGGCTTTTTCACCTTCATCATGAATAAATCGGACTAAGTTTGCAAATTTGTGATGTGGAAAGAGGGACACATGAGAAATGTTATTCTTTGTCTGTTTAGCCTACATTCAAAGGACAGTCGTAATGATGGCATGCCATGACGATTTTACTGTGGAAGTAGCTATTTAATACTTTATGTCCACATCAACCACCAAACTAGAAACTAGGAGGAAATGAATTAACTGATACTTTTTAAAGGCTAAACAAAAGAAATACAGACACTGTGCAAACCTCCACATCATAAGTTTTGCATAGCTAATAAGAAATCTCAGAAATGGTGAAACTGGTAAAAGATATTCAAAGAATTCCAACAGATTTATTATCAGGCGATCTTAATCTAACATTGCTGACTAAAACAACTCTTTTAGTTGTATGTCCACAGACGGTGACAGACCTTTAACAAGGAAGGCCTAGATAAGGAGAAGACACGGTTGTGTCTTTATTGACAGCTTGAGCGGAAAGGGCCTTAGGCAATGGGGTTGGCTATACACCAAGGCAACAAGAGACAGATAATGTGCATGAGGCTAGAATTCAATAGGAGGATTTAGCCATCACGCAACTTAATACTTCTTTATTTTTCACCCGGGAAAACGGCCTTTTCCCGGGGAACTTTGGCTAAATGAGCCTATTGAATTATAGCGGCATGGTGAAACACAGCTGTTTTTAACAGAATCAAAACAGCACCATGATGGGGAATACCCAGCAAATTTTGACTATTAAGGTTATATAACCCAGTTTTTCATTCTGTATAGTGTTTCAGTTTTTAGCAACACTTGCCTCTTAGCAGTGCTCGACGTAACCGCTATCCCGCTGGCCTGAGGCCAGAAATTTCTGCGTTGGGATAGTTAAAATGCCGCACAACTGGTTCTACGGGCCAGCTGAATTTCACCACTGTTGAAAAGTTGCGAAAGTCATCTTTAAATTGACTCAGTAAAAGTTGTTGTTTATTTGGCCTTAACTGCCTTGTCAAATAATTTCAAACATTTTAAAGAGGGGTAAAATGTAGCAGTTAATTACAGACAACAGGAATGAATTATGTTTTTTTGTCTCAATATATAGATGCAATCACTAAGAATGATTGTTATTGGCTGATCAGCCTTCAAGGGTTTGTTTAGAAATATGATGTAGTGTAAACGAACCTATCAGACTTTTATCAAAATGTTGACCATAGCCTACTCATTCTGAATGACCTGAAAAATAACGTAACTAATTGATATTATTTCTGTGACAGTTTTTGACACATGTAGAATAAAGGCAAATTCTTTTACATCTCCAAAGAAGAGATTTCAGGCATAAAATAAATGGTTCGACCTCAAAAGCAAACTACACTTTTCCTGCATGTACACTTTGTACTGTGCAAAGCAGAGGTAGCGATTTCATTCGTTAGAAGAATGGAAAATAATCCAGATCAATTAAGAATGCCCAAAACAGTTGCCTGACATGTGCATTAGACCCTAAAACAACTATTCGCAATATAATCGCAAGCTTTAGGTGGACAGGTTTTCTCTACGGGGCATCTTTCTTCAGAGAGGCTTTGCACTTTGACCATAGCCTAACGTGTAATATGTGCAGTATAATGAACCTAGCCTTCAGTACACAGGTGTAAATTTGTGCTGTGGAAGGAGTCCCTACAGGTAGATACAGGGCTAAACACTCTGGCATGATTTTATTCCAAATTTACAAGGACATGTTGTGAAGCAAGCTTCATGGAAGGGGTGACAGGATGGTAGCTTTTCTTGGCAATATTTATGGTACATTTAAATTAAAAAAAAATATTTTATTGCCATATATCACTGCTAGGTGAAACAAACTTGAGTCTGTAAGTCGATCCAAATCCAATGGAGTTGCTGGAATCTATGCCACTGTTAATTAATAGATGTTTCTGAAGCCATGAGGAGAGGGACAAGAAGTCATAGGCAGCCCGACCCCTTCCCCTCTGACAGAGGGCGCCCATATCACTGTTACAAGAAAATTGTACAAAATCATGCATGATTCTAAGTTGATCCAAACAAATTTCCCCTGGACTGGGGCTCTTCACTCTCCCATGGCTCCTTTGGCGTCTAACTCTTACTCTGCAAGGTACCAGCTAATTTGGCCATAAAATTTGTCATTTTTACAGTGGGCCAGTGAAAAATTGGTAGGGATAGTAGAATTAGAAAGTTACTGGCCCTGCTGGCCAGTGAATATTTTACCCTTAAGTCGAGCCCTGCCTCTTAGGCCCTACTATCGAGCAATCCAGGATCTACCACTGACTTCAAGCAAGTTTAAGAAACAAAATATAATTGAAAAGTACTCTGATGACTTTTTATTTAGAATTTCTACCAAATTACACAAAATTTCACTTCTCCTTCAAAGAAAGAAAAAAAATTCACTTATATTTGTAGGAGCTGATGGCTTGTTAATAACAAAAGCCGTAAATAATAGGTAAATAGGCGTCCACCCTTTAAGTTTGCTTTCATACCAGATTTACCCTCCTAGGAATGAAGGGAGTCAGTTTTTACTTACCTGGGATCACTGAAAAATGTCAGTGTTTTCAAGAATTTTGTCATGGCCCCTTCAGATTCTTCCTCTTTATCTGTTCCAGAAGTGAAATCAAAGGGAGACTTCTTGTCATCTACAGATGAGGCTTCATCTTCTTGGTCCCTGTCGTAAGAAAATCAGAAGGAATGGCACAGTAAACACAAAATAAGCAAGAAGTAGATCAAAGTCTTTCTGTACTAGCACTGAACAATCTGCCCTTTGTCTCGATGATTTAAAACTGCACATTGACTGCTACAACCAGAGAGACCAAATGCTTATTGATTCCTTGCCGAAACGAAAGGAAAGGTATCCGTCTTTAAGATCTTGCTCTATTGAGGTTACTAGCGATACAAAGGTGAAGTTACTTTCTTGTATCTGAAAATAAACCCTTAAAGCTTACACCATGTCAATAAATGACACTTTCTTTTACTATCTTAATTTGTAAAATATCAGTATTGCATCAGTATAGACCAATACCGAGTACTGAAATGTGGAATATTGGTGATATCTGTTACCGATTAAATCAGTACAACATTATATGTATTATAACTGCAGGCTTTCACGTGTACCCAGGGGAAAAAGTAGGACGAAGGCAGGATCAAAATTTTATATAAAATAGGACAAAAGTAGGGATTTTTACACCAAAAGTAAGACTTTGAAAAGCTTGATTCTTCAGTACTCAAAAATGTTGACAGCATGATCATTATTATTGTTTCTAACACCCTCCCAATAGGCTTAAGATGTCATGATTACACACAGCTTTTAATTCAAAGAGTGGGAAAAAGAATAATAAAGGATTTTAAATAAAATAAAAAAGCAGAAGTGGAGAAGTGGGTGGGAGGCTTAAACAGAAGGAGAAAGTAGGATAAGTAGGAGTCACCTGAAAGCCTGTATTATAAGGCTGTTCAAAAAACCTGTTTTATGGGAGACACCTGTTTCGGTTCTGTTCAGATAGTGAAAAAACTATAAAACCGAAAAATCAAACTTAAGCACAAAAACTAAAGTGCTGTGAGTACCTTTCCTTCAATGGGTACAAATTTCCAACCACTTCAACCCTAAAATTCTCACATAAAAAATGAAAAACATTAAACGAAGACAGCATTAAAATCAATTTCTTGTATTCATGATTGTAAGTAACCACTCTCCCGTGCTAGACAGCATTAACTCAGCCTGTGCTGCACGGCAAACTCTACTAGGCCATCCAACATACCAAATTACACACCTCCATTAGGGATAAAATTTGCCATTTCAACGTGCATCGGTTATTTCCTATGTATGAATTTGAACAATGAAACTATGTAATACTGAAGGTTGCTCATTATTGGTAATGAAAGAACCAAAACTCTTCAAACAGCAAGCATGGAAAGCTGCCATTTATCAAAGCTTGTGATCGACTTACTTTAATTTCACAGAAAACAAATAGCTTTTGTGTTTCTACCTGCACATTATGTTATAAGCACGATAAGCACGTGCATCACCAACCTAATTTTACATATCACAACATGCAAGAGAAAACCCTTCAATCTGGCCCCTCATTGGTTGAGGTCATCATGCTTCAGATATCACAACACATTGAGTTTGGTTTTCTAGCACAACTGGAAAATACTCCTAATTTCAATTTGACAATGTTACAGGAACTTTTAGAACATTCCATATGCACATAAATAATTTTTGGTGATTCTTTGTTGAAGAATTCATCTAAGGGTGTTAGAAAATAGGTGGGATATGGCCCAAGAAAATCAAACTTATAGTGCACAAATTTTTCTGTCATACAGCTTCAAGTGTACCAAGGACCTCAGGTAGCACTCGGAAACATAATTGCCAGTAAATCAATCCATCCCGTTGTGGATAATAATTGAATTTACAATGATGGTAAAACTTTGAACACTCATTACAAATATACACTAATTTAAAAGTTTTTGACAGGATTTTCATTAAAGCAGCCTATTTAATTTATTATTACTCAGCGTTCTCAGCCGACTTACATGACAAGTCTGGCATGCAGTATGTGTATGTGCATGATTGCTCATATATTAAGTATCCAGAAGAAGCTAATGACATAAAACCGGTTTTGACTAAGAGTCAGTTTGTTGGTCCACCGAAAAACCAGTTTCCGTGTTTCGGAAAACTGTACAGCCTCAGCCTATGATTGTATCATAAGTCCTACTGTACTGTGACGGCCAGCATAGCAATCAGAAATGTGATGACTTCGGGTGAAGAACCTCTATAATATCAGAGTTTCTCAAGTGTTTAAGGCAGTCAGCCATTTTGACCAATTTTACTTTTATCATTGACTGCAGCAGCTAGAACATAATCTAAATAGCTTTTCTTACATAAATTTGGGGCTCCTTAAAGCTCCCTCAGGCCATTTTCATGAAAGTCACAGGGTCGCAGATGACCTGTGAGCCATAACTTGAGAAACCAGGCTCTAAACTTTACCTTAAATCTTGCAGAAATTTATTGATGGTAGCACTTCTCCTTTCTGCAGCCTTAGAATCAGATTGTGTCTTGTCATTGGATTGCGATGGTTGGACAATGGGTGCTGTCAGAAGTGTGTCCAGTCCTAAGGAATGAAATTTCAAATAAAAAGGTTCATTGAAAGTATTGAATGCATGTGATCAGGGCTGTTGGAGTGGTGGGCACATTGATTGCCACACTGGGGGGAGGGTATGTATTAGAAGCTTGCCTTAAGATGGCAATATGGTGCAAGGTGGGACTTACAATTATTAATAAGTGCCAGGTCAAAACTTTTAGTACCAGGTGGTGCCATCTGGCATGGACACATCCCTATAATGGTCTGATAGCTCTGTCCCATATTCTGTTCACAGTAACAGTATTGTCTAAATTGACATACAAAAACACTCCAGCAAATTAATTTTGTCAAATCCAGCTTTTGAGATTTGATTGTTTCACAGATAATATGAATATATTAATGGGAAAAAATCAGAAATTTGGGAAAGATCCTTGCCAGGAAGTTTTGGTATTTGAAGGGAAAATTTAGCAATTGGAATAAAAGAAAGTTTGCTTCCTTTGTATGTGAAAACATGAAAAAGTTACAAATTTGACTGTATGTAGAGAGATGACAAATTGAACAAACAATTCTGAAAAAGAGGAGTGGTCACTTGTAGAACTGAAGAGATAAGTATAAAAATGAGACAAACCTGTGATGCAGTGCCCTGGTCCAGTTGATACACTGGGTAGATTGGCTGTTGATGACTGTAACTGAGATCTGCAGTAAGTAAACAGAACAAAATTAGTATTATACAAGAAAATGATCAATAAAGGACGGTAATATCCGAATGAGATGGAGACAACCACATAATTCTTATACTGGACGGAAAACAACAGGAATCTCCTTGCTAAGAAGTTTTGGTATATGGAAGTTTTGAAAACTGGAGGGAAATTTGTCATTTTTGTACCTGAGTAAAAATTTCCAGGAATTTTACTTATTTCCCAGAAAATTTTTTTCCAGCCCTTAAGAAAAGTTGAATGAGATGGTGATAGAGAGAATAGAAACAACTAGCTATAAACATGTTGTGATGTTATTAACCCTTAGCATAAACAAATAAATATTAGCATTTTATCTATTTTCTTGCTACCAGGTACATCAGCAGTGTCCATGCTTTACATAACTGAAAGATGGTGACACATGGAGAAGCATTTAAGAAGAAAGGTTCAGCCGTATCAGAAGACTTTTCTTCCCTTATCACATTTCTTATTATTTAGTTTGAAATCTCAGCTTTTAAATACACAAGAAAGTAGGTTGTAAGGCACTTACCCTGTAGAGGGCGCACTTTTCTCTTTTCCCTTCTGGTTGCTACCATCTGTGGATGTCTCAAAGATCCCAAGTTCTCGTGCATCTTTCTCACTCAAAAATTCCCTTTAAAATATAACAAAGCAACATGAACGTGGCTATGTCGTGATAATTAAAAACTGCTTAAACATGATACATATCCCTTTGAAGAGCTAGGTAAAAAGTAAGTTTAATCCTTATTCATTGGTATAGCACTACAGTGGTGTCAGCCATTAGTGATTAATTGCTGGTCAAGTAATCACTGAATGAAAGACCACTTTCAATTAATTGTATCTTTCAAATCTGCTACGATATATACAGACTTTAAGTATCCTACAACTAATTTCACATGTGATTTATTAAATATGACAGATTGATAAGTCTAATCACAAAGAAACAATCAATTCTGTACATCTCCATTACAGTTGAATATTTTACTACTTTTGTGAAGACTCCCATCTACCATATCAACCACCCTATGATGGAGAATTTCCATGAGGTTCACAGCTTTTACCCACACAATGAACTGAAACTTAACAACTTCCCAAATTCCAACATATTTTCAAGAGAGTAATTAATGCATAAGACTGCAATAACATTCCAAGCTTTATACTTCATACTCAGCTCAAGTGATAATATAATGCTTGTGAGCAGACTTGTAAGAAGCATGCATTCCTACAGTTTATTTTCACCTAAGGCCAGGTGAGGGAGGGGGTAGCTACACTCAAGATCAGGTTTAACTCAGTGTCCTCCTCAACCTCTCCCCACACCCACCCACCAGCCTTAGCCAGGTTTCAGAGATTGCTCTTCTCACTTGTTTGTGTATGAAATGCCTCCAACTCACATTGGCACCGTAGGTGAGATCCAGATGTTTTCAAAGGTGTTGTCTGCATGATTTCTCTGATGCAAAATGTTAATATTAGGTCTATTTGTAGCAGGGGTCATTTTGATGCATAATATCAAAGAGTTTTGAAATCATGTCTAAGCTGAATAATGTCAGATTTCATAATGTCTGGAAGGCCATGCCTAGCAATTTTTCGTCCGTCCTTGAGCCATCCTGCATAACCTTGCCCATATCCATTACGATTTGATCTCAAAGACAGGAAGACACATCCCTGGCTAATGCCTTCCTCCCCTTTCCCCATTGGAAATTCCTAAAAAAATACATGATTTTTTATTTTTTTATATTGACAAGTCATGTGCTAAAGAATTCAACTGAAACATCTAATCACAGGGTTTCCCCTGACATTCTTTTTATGAGGCAGCCACCTCACAGGTTTTGGCCACCACCTCACAGAAATTTGCTACACTTGCCACATGTACTGTATTAGCTATGGAAATATTGATAGTTCTCACTCACTGATGGTGCCAAAGCTGGCATCAAATTACCCCCATGGACTCATACCACCTCACACTCTCTAAAACCCAGTAATCAGTTCAAAAGTTTGTCAGAGATACGATCAATTTGCATCTAAAATACCTAACATAAAACAAAAGTTTGAAAAAAAAACTCAGAAGTTAAAGAAAAACACCCTGACTCCAACTCATGCTTAGGCACACTTGCCTGTAGTTGTACCATGGTAGGATATTAGTCCCAGGGTTGTGCATATGAGAATGAACTCATACTCACAGATTTTCAGAGTTAAGTATTGGTTTAAGTATTGGTGTGAATGGTAAATACTGTACTCATGAAGGAGGGTACAGTATGTATCTGTACTCACACTCTCAACTAGGAACAGAACACTTGCACACTCACACTTATGACAAGTTACTCTAACGACAAGTCTTCCAGTGAACTACTAAATAATAAAGCAGTGTCTAGGACACGTACATGACATAGTTATGCCTGTTTTAGTATTGAAAAAGTGTAACGGGCATAACTATGTTATGAATATATCATCCCATGTAACAATCTTGCCAGAGAAGTGCAAGTACTGGTCCATATAATTGAATGAAGACAAAATGTAGACCCATAAAGTCAATTTTAGACGCATAACAGACGTAAATACCACCAAATGACTTTCATATACTTACTTCACTTCATGGGTGTTTGCAAAACTGACACGCTTTGAAGAACGCCTCTTCTTCCTTTTCTCTTTTTTGGGGCTAGTAAAATGAAAGGATAATATGTAATTTGTAAAGGAAAATTTTGATGCACAAACTGTAAGAAAACAAAATTCTAGTACCATGAAAATAGATCGATGATTTTTGTCAGCACTAGGACCACTGCTGCATTAAAAATGTTGACTTGATTTGTAAACAGATAATTATGAAATATCAACTTTCATTTGTAGTGCAATTTTATATAAAAGGCAAATAACCATCCCATTCCCTTTCTTGCACATCCTACCCCATTTGCAGCAGTCCTACTGGTGTGAGCAAAATTGCTCTGTTCATAAAGAAATCCTACTAGATCAAAGGTTCACTTGACTGAAATCTACTAAAGGGTTAGGATTTAAAGTAGAAATACAATTACAGAATAGGAATTAGGGTTAGAGTAAGGGTACAGGTTTGTGTGAGGATAAGGATTGGCACTAGCCCATCTCAGGTCTTTGGTGACCCTTCCATTTCAAGGATCTTCTATTTAGTGGACCTTCAGTCTAGTGAACCCTGCTTAATTAGCCTTTTTGATACAGTGTGTCTCTAAAATGCAAAGCTGAACTAAAAAAAGGAAACAAAACCTACTCTGGAATGAGAATATCTGTATCTTCTTGTCTGTTTGCATCCAAATCAGAGAGAGCTTGTCTTGATGGTGATGCTTTCAGTATCTGAAAATGAAAGGGTTAAACACTACTATATAGCACAAAAAGTAACATGATTTCACAAGTAACATTTTGTAAAGTAAGGTGTAAGGATACAATAAAGTTTTATAAAGTACTGTAGGAGATGGCATTATCTCTGAGTGATATAATCATAGCATCTGCTGTGTTTTGGGCAGTGCAACAATGATAGTACTGTTGTTTGCAAGACTGCAAGTACCTGGAATCAAACCAAAGAATAGTGATAGTAATATGCAGTACTTCTCCGAGTGGGAGATGCAACTGTCCCCTGGAAGCCCCATCTCTTACCTATGCATCCTAAATAGACCAGGGAATAATTTATCTGGTATCGCAATTTGCTACACAAGCTGGCCAAATTGCTACACAATTGCAAAAATGTGTGCATAACCATAGGGTTTTCAGCGATTTTTACACTACAGAAGGAAAAATTCTCAAAACTACCATGCAAATTTGAATACTAAATTATTTCCTGTAGATTAATCATTTATTACTTTTTATTTCACTGGTTGAAATCCTGGGAAGTATCATTATGATTTGAATTAATAAAATAAGAAAACTGAATTGCATGACAAGCCAAACTGAAGCAATACTCCATTTTTTAACTAAATTTGCTACATTTCATGAACATAATTTCTTTTCAGGGAGACATTACAAATTTGAATTATGCTGTTAGAGCTACATAACAACTACTGTACTCTGAGCATTAAAATTACTTACAGATGACAAGGAACGTCTTTTCGAGTTTCTGCAAAAAAAAAAAAAAGTTAATTTAATAAAAATATTTCTGTCATAAGTTAGTCACTTGGCAAAACAACTTGCATATATAGCAAGCACAATGAATTATAAACTTATGAAACAAAAACAAGCATTTTATTGTTACATTAGAACGATAAAAAACATAAAAGCAAAGTTACATGACACTGGTTTACAAACTTGTACATTCTACAGACTTGACAACCTATTGCAAGTTTACAATTCACTCTCATTGCCTCAGACAGAAAAATATTGTACTAATTTTTTACAAAACATCAAAACAGTATGACATCATGACAGAAATTATTACCAATGTTTCGTAAACCCTCCTCATTACCTTACAAAAGCTGGTCCCAGTGCTTGTGCTGCCACATGAGGAAGAAGTTTTATTTTTTTAACCTAACTCCTTAAACTGGAGAGGTTTTAAAAATAGCAGCACATTTGGCAATATTTTCCTAACTTAAGCAGTTCGGAAAATAAACATTTTTGAAGGTTGGCTTAAGCACTGGAAACTGGAAGAGCTAAGCTGCTGCATTTACCCATTTACCATGACCCAATTAGTCAAGAATCTGAAGGAGTCACCACTCTTTTAATGATGTCATACTGTTGAAAGAACATGTATCAACAGAGAAATGTCAACTACTAGCCTATCAATGAGTATTTGCACAACAGTATTCTTACAATACACCCTTCTCAATGGCTGAGGTGCTGGACCACCTATGTAAGAGAATCATACTGGCCAACTGAAGAGAATACTAGTGACTGAGTAAATAAAAAGACCAGAAGAGCCAGAAGTTTATGTCTAAATATGTTATTAAAACCAGCAAACTAACACAACTGTAAACTCCAAAATATGATTTGTGTGTATTTTTTTCACAGCAATGATAATTTGATAAATACCCAAGGGTCACAATTCCAAGGAAAGTCTACTCGACCACTGTCCAAGAGTTGCAACTCTGATGAAGTTGGATAACTGGCCCAAGCCTTTAAATTACTAACCTCCTTGATGAACTGTCTCTGTTTTCTTCATTGATGTCAGCAACTTCCATTGTGATGATGTACAAGCATTGTCAACGCCTGAAAAAAGTGATTCCAGGAAAATCAATATAATTCCTTAAAGAAAGGCTTAAATGCCCTAGTTATTTAAAGTTTTAAGGATCATAAAATCAAGAAGGAACTGATAAATTTAAGCCTGCACATAGCCTAACTATTCAATTTCAGTATGAGACTGGCTTGTTCAATACTCATTATGCAGTGTATAAATTTACAGGGATAATGGGATATACAAGTACAGCCAGGATGATACTCACACCAAGTATAGTCAGGTGTGGTAAAAAAAAAAATTCCTTAAGCTTTCAAATAAAATGATAACCATTTAGGGTTTCTTTCATATTTTATTCTTATCGTGGCCAGCCTTATGTGAATTTCGTTTGATGTAACTAGAAAGAGTTAATGAATATAATGTAGGTAAAATTTGAGACGATCATTGGTATTTTCTGACTCCACTTTATTTCCAAAAGTGGGGTATGAGAAACTTTGGCGGGGTAAAACAATGCATATTACTTAGTAAAAAAATTTAAAGTAGGTGAATAAAACTCATCTGTCATGTTTACTTTGAATAGAGAGTGTTCTTCAAAGGGATTTCATCAGTGGCTTCAACTGGTTGTACAGTCATGGATGTGCAATGCGCTATCCAGTTATATAAAAATTAGTGGTGTAGGCTTATCATAATACTTTAACTGACCTAAAATGAGTATTTGTAAGAGGTGTTTGAACCATTGGTGGAAAAAACAGCAATGTGGGAAGCTCCTTGCAAGGAAATATTGGTATATGAAGGAAAATACAGGTATGGGCATTTGGAGGGAAATTTGGCTAACTGTTTTGTGCATGAAAGCATTAAAAATTGTGGGAAATTTGACTTGCTTGCCAGGAAATAAAAATTTTTCTTGCCCCGGTACAAACTTAAAACATGTCTGAACTTAGGCCTAGGACCACCCACAACTGCATGGTTCTAGTAAGTTTGAACACCTCTTACAAACTACCATTTAGGCTTTATATTCACCAGTCAAAGTAAGAGCTGACTTGATTGAGGAAGTAATTTAAGCAATCACTATTTTTGGATGAAATAAACTCAAATTTGAGCAAATGCATCAGTATTTACTTGTAGGGCCTAAAGAATGGTTTTCTCTTGGAGAAGTTCAGTTATTAAGTGCTCAAACTGGAACCTGGAAATTGTGAAACACAGAACAATAAACTCAGTCATGTCAAAAGTAATTCACCATAATCTGCACAGCCTTGGTCCTAGGCTCAGACCAAACTCACAGCATAAGCTCTATACTGGAAAGTTTGTAGGCTGTACACCACAGAATTATGCCAAATAATGTCATGCAAGGAGAAACCATGCCACACCAATTTACATGTATTTACGCCAGAGTCTCAGAAAGAATAGGCCTTACTGTTTGTTACTGCAGGCTAATACATGTATATTTGGCTTCTGGATGTAGGGCTATCATTAGTGTTATGCCACAATGACATCATCACTGTGTGCTGGGCCAGAATGATAAAGTTTATCGAATTTGGTGATCAATTACGCCATACGACAAAAAGTTTGGAACACGGTTTCATACACCACAGATCTACAACTTTCCAGTATGGTATAAGCCAGCGCTTCTCAACCTTTTTTAACTCGAGGACCACCTTCACTCTCAGAATTTTTCTGTGGCAAACCTTACAAACAGTTTATTCTTTTTTCTTATTTTTTATGGCGGATCTCGCGGCCCACCTGTGGGAGCTTCGTGGCCCACCGGTTGAGAAGCGCTGGTATAAGCCTACATACGTAATACTAAGAAAACCTAGAAGATAACCTACACTAGTCAACTGTATTTGTACTGTAGTAACCAGTTCATACCAGTAGGTGTGTGCACCGTACAGGCACCACTTATAAAAGTTACACTATTGGTTAGGACTACAGTGACTATTGTGTAGACCTAAGGCTATGGGCTATAGTAAGTAATCATGAGTCGATCAGTACCATGATGAGTCGATTGCGTTCTAAATCATGATGCTAGTGCAGCATGTAGATGTGATTAGTGCCGCCTTCCATATTGGTACGGTGCGCACGGTGTGCACCAATTCACAACTTGTGAAAAGCATTTCATTGAGTCCCTAAGTGGTGAAACAGATAGCTATACATTAGTCAACAATAACATCGATACGTAGCCTATACGTTTGACGTATACGTAAATTAGACGATGTTTGACGAAAAGGCAAATGGCGTAAGAATCAATCATCAAAATAACGACAAAATGGTCGCTATGAGTAATAATCATCAACACTGAGCACTTATGATTTGCGTCTTCAGATTTACAACTGAGAAGAGCTGTGTATGGATTTTACACGATGCAAGGTAAAATAGGAAGGTAACTTCATTGTTTAGCTGCCTTCGCTGTGTCCGCCATTTTGTCCAGTTTGGGCTACTTGAGTTGCCTAGAAAATTCCCAGCGCACTGCACGAGTTGTGAGGGCAATGAAACGCTTTTCACGCGTAAATGACCGAGCTCACTGTACCAATGGAAGGCCCTATTATGCACTTATCAATTGAATGATGCACCCCACTACCCCCGGGCATGGTCAGTCAAATGTGGGTCATTGACCAGTGACAGTGTGACTCACATGTCCGTCATTGTACCAATATTGTCCTCCACTAGAGTGACAAAGGGGTGAGTCATTTTATCTCAGATGTCAGTCACTTTACTGACTAAGGGTTGAGTCATTGTGGGTCATTTGTTATCAATTGTTCAAAGATAACAACCTTCAGCTTTGCTCCTCATGTACTTGTTTACTTTTGTCAGTCAGTTTGGTGACACACATGTCGGTCAAAATAGCAAACTGTTCATAAATTTGGTGACTGAGGGGTCCGTCATTTTACACAAGTTGTCCGTCACAAAAGTGACTGAGGGGTACGTCAATGCATCTGATTTGTCAATGAAGTTGTGGACAATGACTGACCATGCCCAGGGGTAGTTGGGTGCATTCATTCAATTGCTACAGTAAGTGCATTAATTCCAACATAAACATGACCTGCAAGGCATACTCTTCAAACAACATCAAAATACATCATTTGCCTCATTAAACAAACATGTTCAAAACAAAAATACTGCTTACAGCCCAATTTTCAAAATTTTTCATAAGAATGAGATGTGGAAACATCCAAAAATGGTGACCAAAATGTCACTGATAAAGCCTGTTGTAAAAAATTTTGACAGAAAAGACAACATTCTCTTTGTTTATTTACATTGTTATTATTAAATGTGGTAATTAAAAGTAATGGTACAACTATAGAATACCCCGCCTCATTTACTAACCCCACTAAGCATCCGGATGCTCAGTCACAGTCGTGGTCACAGGCTGGATTTAATTACTATTCATATCTCTGTCACTGTGACTAAGACTGAGCATCCAGCCTCAGATGGATGCTCAGTGGCAGTGACCAGTCAATGATGTCATTGCCATTAGGCCTAATAATATTCACTCACTGCGACTGGGACTGAGCATCCAGCCTCAGATGGATGCTCAGTGGCAGTGACCAGTCAATGATGTCATTGCCATTAGGCCTAATAATATTCACTCACTGCGACTGGGACTGAGCATCCAGCCTCAGATGGATGCTCAGTGGCAGTGACCAGTCAATGATGTCATTGCCATTAATAATATTCACTCACTGCGACTGGGACTGATCATCCAGCCTCAGATGGATGCTCAGTGGCAGTGACCAGTTAATGATGTCATTGCCATTAGTAATATTCACTCACTGTGACTACGACTGAGCATCCAGCCTCAGATGGATGCTCAGTGGAAGTGACCAGTCAATGGTGTCATTGCCATTAATAATATTCACTCACTGCGACTGGGACTGAGCATCCAGCCTCAGATGGATGCTCAGTGGCAGTGACCAGTCAATGATGTCATTGCCATTAGTAATATTCACTCACTGTGACTACGACTGAGCATCCAGCCTCAGATGGATGCTCAGTGGAAGTGACCAGTCAATGGTGTCATTGCCATTAATAATATTCACTCACTGTGACTGGGACTGAGCATCCAGCCTCAGATGGATGCTCAGTGGAGGTGACCAGTCAATGACGTCATATGTCGTTCTTAAATTAAGCTGAAGCTAATTGGCAGATGATATATATGGAAATGTGGAAAAGGGTTCAGCGCAACAGACTTGACACCCTGGCCTTCAGTTTGAGATTTTTCTTTGGCTACAGATGCACTACGACTCCACATCCATGATTTAAAAAGAGGTTACTTCCTGAGGCAGGGTATTCTATAGTTACTCCAAAGTAATTCATTTGCTCTTTTTCTGTAGTGATTGACTCAAGATTTCTTCATAAACATCTGAACATTGTGTTGTGTACTGCCACTTCAGACTTATCCGCCTAGCCTACAATTCAAAATTCATTTTCTAAGGATTTCTCTGTCCAGACAACATAAAAATATAGGCTAGCACAATAATGAAACCATATAAGAAAATATAAATGCAAAGTTTCTTTCATTTTATTAAATGTTTTAACATTTTATTGTAAAAATCTTGGATCATGGCCACTATCCGTCCGGCAGACTAGTGCAGTCCGATATTAGGAATATTGAAGTATTCATACTTTTTGCTAAAAAAAATAACAGGTATTAAGAGAGTCGTTCTCAAAATGTTTTTGGTTGTATATTATCCACCTTTATTTTTAAATTATCTAAGAAGAATTATTTTGAGAACGACTCATCATTTACCATAAAAATGTGAAAGTAAAGATTGCAACCCCCTATTTTTCAATGGAATGGAACAACCGGACGGATAGTGGCCATGATCCAAAATCTTAACTCAAGATAACCCCAGTATGTAACTAACATGCAAGATGCAATACGGTTAGCAGTGTGTAACGTTAGGCCAATGTAGGCTAAGAGTAGACTGTATGCGCCTAGTAGTATGACGCTGGCAAGGCTATGGTTAACTTCCACTAGTGACTAGCCTACACTAATAGTAATACTAACTACAGCTCACCTATGATTATTTTATTCGTATAATAATAAAGTAAAAGAAAAGCTGGACAAGCTAAACGTTCAACTTTCTTTCCTCACTATCCGATACTGACCATTCAATGAGAAAAAACTGGAGTCGGGAAATGAAGACCGCAACTGATAGGGACGACAGGTCTCGCATAATACGGCAATGCGAGGATAACAATAAACATATTATTTCAAATTTCCCCGGTTAAAACAGAGGGCGCTCGTTTTTAATAGCATCAAAGATATTATAAGCTTGTAATATCTTTGAATAGCATCTGGAGACCCTATCCCACTATCAGGTCTCTAATAGCATCCAGAGCCGTATCTGATAGCGTACATTAGGTCCTATTATATAACACCTTATTTATTTCTCTACATTTGATTGGAGGATTGGTGGTCACATGCCATGGGTGATTCGGCACTATCATCACGGCCGTGTGTTATCCATCGTGCAATAGTCTAGTATAACACACGGTCGTGTAATAGTCTAGTATAACACACGGCTGTGACGTCACAATCACTGCGCGTACGTACAAACTATGCCGCAACTCAATAAATCAACGCAGCTTTGGGGATCGCACGTTGCATACCGTACGTAGTAGACGCGTAGCTAACAACAAACCATGGGCGCTATACTACCACACGGACAAACGTGAACGATAGTGACTGCCAAAACACAACTTTAACCAAGGACTAGATAAAGGTAACGTTAAACAGTTATAAGGTGTTATATAAAACAAATAATGAATGTTTTTCATTCGTGCGATAGTATGAATTATATTTCATTCGTTGAAAGATTTAACGTTCTATTCAACTCGGCTTCGCCTCGTTGAATAGAACGTTCAATCTTTCAACTCATGAACTATAATTCATACTATCGCACTCATAAACATTCATTATTTGTATAATATATGGCTCTTATAGCATCTAGAGACCGTATGGTATAGGGTCTTTAATAGCATCAAATATACTTGGATTTTCGACCGATAAACCTGAATTTTCACCAAGAAACTACGATTTTCAGACGGTAAATTTGGATTGTGGATAGATAATAAGTTTATCGGTGATAATCCACGTTATGACTGAAAATCCAAGTTTACTGGCGATAACCCAGCATGGGCGTCCGGAGGTGGGGGGGGGGGGCAAGGTGGGCACTTTACCCCCTGGAAAATCAAGAACTTGAAAAAACGAAGAAAAAATAAAGAAACAAACGAAGAAAATAAACACAATTCTTAACAGTTCACTCAGTGTGAATTTCTACTCTCAAAACAGGAATTGAATAAAAATATCAACACTCAGACCCAGCAGCCCTCCCCCCTCCCCACCCGGGCATATTTTTGGTATTTTTAAAGTTTATATTTACGATATTGCTAGTGTTCCCCTTTTCATATGCGGTAAATAGGCCTTGGAAGTGCCATTTCCAGCAATCTGGGAAGCATTTTGGGGCAAAACATTCTTGCGCTCCGCGCCGGGCCAACACATGGTGGCGCGGAGGGCTGAGAGTCTGTCTATGGGCTTCGCCCCCTCCCCCCCCCCCTTGACAAATTTCTGGCTACGCCTTTGTCAACACTTTGTAAAAGTAGCATCCAAACTCTTCTCTGGGAGTAAAATATTTCCCATGAAAAAAGTTTGGTCCCTAAAAATTTTGCCCTTCCCCTGAATTTTTTTCTTCGGACGTCCATGTAATCCAGGTATTTCTACCGATTTTTATCGGCGATAAACATGGTTTATCCCCAATAAACTTGGATATCCACCGATAAAAATGGTTTATCGCCGATAAACTTAGATTACCACCGATAAAACCAGGTTTATCGATGGAAAATCCATGTTTATTGTTGATAATCCAAGTTGAACGTCGATAAACCATGTTTATCGATCGAAAAACATGGATTTTCAACGATAAAAATGAATTTGCGAGCAGATTAACCTGATTTTTCCGTGATAATCCAAGTTTATCGCCGATAAACCATGTATACACGGCTTTGCAGTATCAACATATATATACGATACCATCTGCGGTGCACCAGGCTTCAGTACAGTAAGTAGGCTACATAAAGAGCTTATTTGGTTGTCCCTCCCCTAGGGAGAAAAGCCATGTCCCCGGCCCTAACAAAGAAATTCTGGCTTCTCCACTGCTTCAAACTTTGGTCGCCATTGACTTTCGTCTATTAATTTAATAAATTTGACTCCCTGATTTACTTGATATGAATCGTAAATAGGACATATAGAGTCATAGACACAGCCTCAATGATCCAAAGAAGCAAGTAGCAAAACATAAAACGATAGCAAAGCAGCAGTGAGCGACAATAACACGTCACCGGACGTCACAGACTTCACTTAGTAGCCTCCCTTCAACTCATTGACTTACTTGGTAGGAAGGGGGAGGGGGAGTTTTTGCTCCAGAAAACTTGAATTAGGCCTACTCGCGAAAAATTTCCCGAGTGTATTTTACCTGCCATGTGCCCGAGAAACAGGTTGTGCCAGAGCTCCAGCCCTTTGTTTTGCGTGTGCCTGTGTGCGATAGTTCAGTGAGTGAACTTAAACCCATGATTACAGTGATTGGAATCAGAGGTGACGCCAAGATTTTCCCGACAGGGGGACCAAGCTCCCCGACGGGGAGGGGGGGGGGGGGAGGGGCGACAATCCTCATGATCCACAATTCTCATGATCCACAAACTGAGTGATTGGAGTCTTACGGAATTAAAGTGATCATAGAGTTTTGTATCATATATTTCTCTTTTAAAATTTTTTGGAATTATTTTTTTCGAAGAAGAAAATACGGAAAAGTCTCCTTGAAATTGCTGGCACTGAGCTTGCATTACAATTCGCAACGCAAGTGGCAGGCAAATTCCATGGTACTGTACGTACCAAACAACACCATTCACTGTTTTGGTTAATAGCGACTTTTCGATTTCAGGACGGTAGAGCAACAGGACGGAGAGTTAAACGCACGCGCGCCCGGCGTTCTGTCCTGATATTTGAGGCGTTTCGATTTTAAAGACGACGGTGCGGTAGAATGACAACAAAACAATGACGCGCTCATTTATTAACTAAGTTGCAACGCTTTGTTAGCATCCACACTCATCGCTAAGTTGTAACAATGACGAACCTACACAGGATTAGAGACGCCGTCGTTACTGGGTATTTTACAAAATTGTGAAAGTTTCTACCTCAAGATAGCTTTCCTTAGCTTAGCACGGAATCGTTCGTACAATGGCTTACCAGATATGCACTGCTGTTTTTCGTCATGTTCATTTTTGTCAGCAGCTTGCATGCCACATGAACAAATGATGTACGTTTGCATACAGCTAACTTCAAATTTAACGTCACAGAATCACGCACGTTATATTGACGAGGGAAATAACCATGACAACCCCTGTACCGTCCTGTTTCTAACAGAACGTTAAATCGGTCGACGACCGTCCTGAAAATCAACAGGACGGAGTGATGCTCGCTTCTACTCATGCGCAGTCCAGTTTTTTGCTGCGCGTTCCGTCCTCTTTGTCTACCGTCCTGAAATCGAAAAAGCGACTTTTCGATTTCAGGACGGTAGAGCAACAGGACGGAGAGTTAAACGCACGCGCGCCCGGCGTTCTGTCCTGACATTTAAGGCGTTTCGATTTTAAAGACGACGGTGCGGTAGAATGACGACAAAACAATGACGCGCTCATTTATTAACTAAGTTGCAATGCTTTGTTAGCATCCACACTCATCGCTAAGTTGTAACAATGACGAACCTACACAGGATTAGAGACGCCATCGTTACTGGGTATTTTACAAAATTGTGAGTTTCTACCTCAAGATAGCTTTCCTTAGCTTAGCACGGAATCGTTCGTAAAATGGCTTACCAGATGTGCACTGTTCTTGTTTGTCATGTTCATTCTTGTCAACAGCTTGCATGCCACAGGAACAAATGATGTACGTTTGCATACAGCTAACTTCAAATTTATCGTCACAGAAACAAGTACGTTATGGACGAGGGAAATTACCATGGCAACTCCTGTACCGTCCTGTTTCTAGACCGAACGTTAAATCGGTCGACGACCGTTCTGAAAATCAACAGGACGGAGTGATGTTCACTTCTGCTCATGCGCAGTTCAGTTTTTTGCTGCGCGTTCCGTCCTCTTTGTCTACCGTCCTGAAATCGAAAAGTCGCTAAAGTCGCTAATGAGTCCGCGAGGCAGACATTTCCGCTACACTTTATCAAGGCGTATACTCACACCTGTTGAGGCGGCGAGGATTATGGATAGATTACCAAGACCGATGCTCAGCCTCCGACACAGAGAACACTGTCTGCTTTATGAGATGGGGCCATTTTGTTATTCGAAAAAGTACAAATTGCTGCCTTTTCTTGTCCTAAGAAGAATCAAATCATATGAAACATGGTAGTCAAATATTCTAACTACAGAACTTGCAGAAGATCTATACATTTTTTTTTCAAAATCTCAGATCTCAGTTGGGGGGGGGGGGCACACGGGGGCACACGGGGGGCACAAGGTTTTCCAGGGGGCACGTGCCCTGCCCCCTCCCCACCCCCCTTGGCGACGCCACTGTTTATCGTACGTATTAGGCTCCTCGACGAAAGTGGAAAATTTCCCCGACGGGGGGAGGGGCAGCTTTCCACGGCGGGAAAGCGCCACCCTTGGTTTGAAGGTATTGGTTCAAAAACAAATGAGACTGGAACTATACAAATGATTCGCAAACCTATCGACAAATCACTGAGTATTTCATACATGCGAGTTAGCTTCATTTAATTATGAGACCTTGCCTTGAACTCAAGTACTAATTTAGGGAAGTGTTTTTCGTTGGATGGCAATGGAAGATCGATGCCAATGGACCAATCAGATTCTTGGAAATAGGCCGAAATAGGCCAAAATATGCCACACCTCCAATCCCAAAATAACCGTTCTTCGACCCTTTCTTTGTAATTCTGACACCGCATTATGAAGAACAGGTCACATATTTCTAATCCACGTAACCCTAAGCCTAATTCTAACCCAAACCATGATTTTGAAACAAATTTAAAAATTTTTGAAAACATGAATTTTCCATAGGCATCCTACGAAAACACATTACTAGCGTGCAGCGAAGGTGGGCCAGAGAAAAAAAAGGCAAAAAATTAGAACGTGATTCTGGTCTTTTAAAAGGGGATATGGCAACCCCACACCAAGGAATTGCTGGCATCTCCCTAGGGACCCTGCCCAAACATATTTAGGAACAGTTGATGACTGCACTTTGATTGACATTCAATCAAACAATATAAGCTTCGCTCTCGTTGTTTGCACAGCGAGCAAGCGTGCAGTGGTTGGTCAATGATCAGGCGCGGATCCAAGGGGGGGGGGGGGTTCCTGGGCTCAGCCCCCTTTTTTCGCCACATCAACAATAACAAATACGCGAAAATTAGCATAATGTTATTCTAGGAGAATATTCGAGGGGGCTTTCAGCCCTCCTTTTTGAAATGTCTGGATCCGTGCCTGATGATGACTTGTACAGTCAGTTGTTCACCCAATGAAGCTCACACACACCAGGCGCGGATCCATGGGATATGGGGCTTTCCCGGCCTCAGCTGCCCCTTTTTCGCCACATCAACAATAACAAATATGCAAAAATTAGCATAATATTAATCAAGGAGAATATTCAAGGGCGCTTTCAGCCCCCCCCCCTTTTCGAAATGTGCTGCTGGATCCGCGCCTGCACACTTCCGCAGTATGCAGTTTAAACTCAGTGCAGGCTACTGCGGCTGTCTTGGAGGTGTACTAAGACAGGCGGTTTGGTTTAAATTGGAGGAAGGGCTTGAAGTAAACTTGTATTAGTAGGGAGAATTGTTACTGTCTGGACTGAAATTGGTCGGAGAGCCCTTTAAGGCATATTATCTCAACAAGACAATTGAGCAAAGATTCTATTGTATTGGATCAAGAGAATCTTGCTCTATTCACAATTTGCATTAGCTCCAAATTCATGTTGCTATGGAGGCATCCCCCTCCCCTTTCGAAAATTTTTGGGTATTTGAGGGTCCTCAGATGCAATTTGGTGCAACATTTTGGACAAACTTTAAGGAAAATTACTACAAATTTTTGACATTTCTTACAGAAGAGACAAATAAGGGGTTTTTGCCCTTGGATCTTGGGGGCAGAAGCATACTTCAGCCCCCTCACATTTTTGACGGGGGGGGGGGGGGTAAAGCCCTCCTCCAGCTTCCTATGCCTATGTTCTTACCCCTGATTGGCCCTTCTGACTTTTTCGGTCAAAGAACGGCTTTCTTCACTATAAGCTCCCTGACGTCAAAGAATATGTGAAAAGACCAAAAGAAAGCATGCCCCTTGTAGCAGGATTACCCTGACTATAAAACTGTCAATAATGTTACCTGGTCTTAGAGTAACAATGGAAGTCCTAAACTGCCCATCAAATTTGCCAAACTAAAGGCCAGTTTATACTTCCAAATTTTCATGTGCTGTAAAGCTATGAAAACCATACATGGTCATCCCTTGCTCTTCAGGGCCAATCAAGGACATAGCTCAGAGTTGAACAATGTTCAACTTTCATAGCTTTATAGTACTATACTGGAGTATAAACCAGCTAACTCATCCCTTGGAAACAAACACTGCAAAAATAAGAACACCACTGGAAGATTTAATTCAAGAGTTGTCTTATCTGTATTTCTTTATTTTTCATGTTATAAAGAAATCTCTGAATGAAGTGGTCAGAAAACACAAACTGAACAATTTGTACAACAATTTCCCTGCTATCATTTTATGTTACAATAACCCTCATAAGCACAGCCCCTGAATATTGAGCATTGTGGTCAAACATTAGAAGGGTCTAAGCTCAAATTAAGTTTTGATATGTTAGAGGGGTGCTTATTCTAAGCATTCTGGTGAAATTTGCATTGAAATCCGATGTGTGGTTCTCAAGATAATAGCAGTTAAAGTTGTCATATTTTTAACACAAAGTAAACTTGAAGCAAGCACACATCACAGCCTCAAATTAATGAGCAGTCTTTTGTTTTTCTTTAAACATTACAACCAATTTTTTCCTCTACAATTACAGGTTATCGGAATGTGATTGCATGAGAGGCATGGGAATTTTACAAACTTCACATTTCACGTGGGGAGGTCCTATCCCTATTAACTTCAAGTTCAGCACGACAGACTGAAAAATACAAAGGAAAAATGGCATTTCTCATCAATGTGAGGAAGTAATATAACCACTGCTTAACTCAAGCTCACTTTGGGTCACAAATGTAGTACCTTCATTTGCTGATATCTCGAGTACTAAATGTCTGATTTGAATGGAAGTTTCACCAAACTGCATAGATTTAGTTCCTCTTTCACATATGAAAATAAATTTTTTGCCTAAATCCTTCCTTGAAGTCAGAAGAATGTATGAGTTAGCAGGGAGAGATAAAAAGCAATTAAGTTTATACACTACACACAAAAGTTCTTACAAAAATTTGCCCTCACGCTAACACTTTGTGAAAGCATTTACAAACTAAATTACCTTCAAAATATTTGTGTGACATTCCTAACTTTAAAAATGATTCCTTAAAATTGAAATTTAGTTTAGTTTGGAAACATTTATGATGGCAGTAACTTTTGATGGTTATTTAGTCCAAAGTCTTGACCACAAGGTAGAAAAGGAGAGGGGGAGGGGTCACTTAAAGGTGCATGCCTGCAATTTCCACAAATTATAACAAAATGTGCCTTTTGCAAAACAATGAATTATCCCTGTGGGAATCGAAAAAATGCAATTGTGGAAAGTTTTCTGATGCCAGTGCCACCCCTCTTTTTAAAAAGTTTCTGACACCTCTGGTCATGAACACGTATGAACATGCAAAGCTCACATATGCCTAACCTTGTATACAAGTATGAGGTTTGCTAGGACATATGAGTAATGAAGGGTCAATCTCCCCCCATGGCAAATTTTGACACTTATGATTTTCATTTGAGGGGTCCATGTAAGAGCCCCTCCAAAGAAATTTCCCAGCCCTCAAAACCTAGCATCTAGCTGAGGGGACCCCCTGAGAAAAAAACTACATTCCCATTAAGAATTCGTCTAGACCACCACTGATTCACAGCATTAAAGCAAACAAAAGTAAATAACAAAGCAAATTATTCCTGCTCGTACAAAAATAGCTTTACTGCATTTCCAAGAAAATGTTTCCCTTACTTATACACTTGAGGAAAACCTGCTTTACAAAAAAGTTAAGCAAGCTCTTCTCCCAAATTTTGCAAAAATGTTTTTAACGACAGTTTGTAAGCATCAACACATTCAACTTTGCAATATCCAATAAGCTCATGTACATAATACTTTATTCCAGTTCAAATCTTTATGGGTAAATGCAATCACCCAATATGAATAAGCATAATCTCATATCCTAATTCATGAATGACTCTGTGCTAATCATGTGACAATATTTTAGTTACTGATGTATTCATAAATATGAACCAGCCTTAACATAAGTCAGTAAACAAGTTAAAACAATATCTCCATCTTTTTTAAAATAAATCTTAATTTGCATAATGAAACCTTCTAAATTCCATCTTTGACATTCACATACAAAGGAACTCGTATGTCGAATTGAGTGTAACTTCAAACCCCTTCACATTTTACTTCAAACAGGTATGAGAGCCAGATGATATTTTCAGTACGTCTCAAACTCAAGTACCTCAATTCTTTTAGTCATGGTACCAACTGCTGCCTACTCCCCCAACCAATCAAGCAACTCACTGATTTTAATACCCAGCCTCTTGTAAATATTCAAAGTACCTATACCAGCAAAAACACTCCTTCAAAATGGCTAGCGTGCAACAATCTAAACAAAAGCACAAGCCTTAAAAATTCATTATCCTTGATCTTTCGGTAGCAGTTCATTGCTTTCAAATTTCTAAAAAGCCAAGTTCTAATATAGATTCAGACTAATTAATACTCTCCTTGATTCTTTGAAACTAAAGCTCAGGCTACTAAAAAGCATCTGTGAGGCAGAGTATTAAACTTTTTGAGCAATACCATTTAAAAGTTTGTCTGCGAGATCTAAGTTAAGCATTTGACAAAAGGGAGGAGATCTAATTTATAAAAGTTATGAAGGAAATATCACAGTAATTATATGTTGCACTTCCTCACAACAGTTTCATCTTTTTTTAAAGATTCTCCCAGATAAGTAAGTATGGAATTTCAGTGTTTAAAAGATAAATTACAAAACGTTACTAAACCTTTGACACAAAAAAGAAAAAAAAAATGAGTCGTGTGAGATTTAGTTAAAAAACTTTCCCACTAAAGTTACATGAAAAAAGTTTCTGATCCACACTAGCATTTATGGTCAAAAATTTTTCTGCTTTATGACCACAAGAGTGCTGTAGAAGAAAAGACTTGTGCTTTGAGGCAATCTGATATTTGACTTAAACCCTGCAAGTGAATTTTAAGAAGTATCCACACATATGTGATGCTCCTTTTCTGTCTATGAGAGTTCCTTGGAATTTGAAATGAGAACCAATCCAAAACTGAACTTTATTTTTATCTTTGGTGTCTGGTCTCTCTGCAGGATTTGCAGTGTTGAAGTGATTTTTTGGACTAAAAAGGTGGGAGGAGGTTAGGGGAGTTGGGCTGACTCAAATGAAGACCTGCTGGCTTGCATAGGCGTCAGTGAAGGGAAAGACGATATTCGCAGTGGTGAAATAAAAGGTGAGACCAAAAGCGATGGAAATTGGCAAGGCAGGCAGAGCTTTCTTGAAGATGGCCAACAAGATTAATGTCAGGCACAAACCCTGAAAGACACCAAAGAAAGAGGATGGTCACATTATGTCATAGTTAGGGGGATCACTAAAAGAGCTATTTCTATGATAAATGCCTTAAAGAAAGAAAATTATAATTCTACTTAACTTGAGGCTTGCACTGATCAAACTGAATATAACTGCCCTTAGACATTAAAATGCATCTTAGAATTCTGTGAAAATTTTTCTTTTACTCATATGCATGGCATACACATCAAACATACTAGCGATCATGTTGCCCACAGCCAACCAATAAAACAATAGCCATCAAAATTTAAAGCCATTAAATTTTCATTAGAAAGCTAAACTTGTCGATGACTGGCCTAGTGCAAACACAATCACATAATTCTAGTAGTTCATGTCAACATGAATCAACATGATATGCCTGCTTAAACACAAACATATTATGCCAAAGCACCACTAAAACCCCCTTCCCCCACCAGTAACCCTCCTTTCCCTGCCAGAAACCAAGTGACATGGTAAGGAAGAAGGAGCCAAAACAGCAACTTACAACAAGAATGGCCACAAAGCAGGCTAGTGTTGTTGTCCAGTCTCCATAGTAAGAAGCTTTGCCAACCAGTACACTGTAGAAGATAAAATCTCCAAGCCCAAGCTTTACACCTCCTAATGGTTGGAAAGAAGACAAGTCAAACCCATTGGTCAATGGATGGTTTGTTTAAAGCCACAATACTAACCATCTGTGTCAGCTGAATGCATTATTTAAGGGGTGGTGTACAACTACAATACAGTGTTGTAACGAGTCACTCAATTCTTAAGTCGAGTCAAGTCACTTACTACTTTCAATGTGACTCGAGTCGAGTCAGTGACTCGAGTCACTGTATTATTTCTATGAGGAAAATTCTGATACAATTGCTCGAGTCATTTCCCTTCTGAAAATTAGCGACTCGAGTCATGACTCGTTACAACACTGCTACAATACTATTGAACTGTGCCATACCAGATAAACTCATAATGGGATGGCTTAAAACAGCAATAATAACCACACTGTATCAGACAACTTCATAAGTTAATGGATGCTTTAAAACCTCAATAATACCAATGCTTCGCCAGACAAACTTTAAGATGTTCAAATGATTTAACAACCAGAATGCAAAAATGCATTGAGGTTTCGATGATATATGTTCTATTCCAAATAATGCCATGATGTCCCATATCTTTCAGTCACTGGTCAAAATTTCCCAAGAATTCCCAAGATCGTCATCTGGGGTTACGAGAGGTCAAAAAGCAAAATTTCCCAAGAATTCCCAAGATAGTCATCAGGGTCACCAAAGGACAAAATGCAAAATATCCCAAGTATTCCCAAGGCCTAACGTTACAGTATAGCCTAGAGGCTATGCTAAATACTTGGCAAGGCCCTAAGTATCATTAGCCTAGGTCTAGCCTAGGCCCAGCTATAAGTATAAACCTAGCCTACAGTATGTGTACCAATAGCGTGAAACCTATAAAACTGTGTTTACCGATATCAAAACAAAATTTGCGAGATTATTTTAATGCTGTATGAAAGACTTTGTCTTTGTGCAGAATATGGGTGATACTCGATGTACAATTTGATACGTTCTGAAAAATACAATCAATAAATGTGTTTCACGCTATTGGTACACATACTGTAGGCCTATGCACAGCTGGTCACAGAAATCTCTCTGTAAATACTACAAACTTAGATGATGGGTACCAACATTTGACAGGCAATAACTGCTTTGACTAGCCCTAGCCTAGGCCATAGCTATTACAGTAACCTAGGCCTACCTCTAATAAGTAATATCAGCCCATACATACTGTACTACAATTAGGCTAGCCTGTACTGTGGCAGTTAGGCTAGGACTTAGTCACAGGACTAGGACTTTGTCTAGGCCTAGCCCATAAACCTGGAACTCTGCATTAGATTTATGTACTGAGTCTAACATTATTGTGTGTGTAGGCTAATGTTTGTTGTTGGTTCTGTAACAACACTTAGGCCTAACGTTAGGCCCTAACTGTTAGGCCTAGGCCTAGGCCTACGTTAAAACTTGATCTGCCTGGTAAATTTTCCACTAAAGTTACTCATACTACTCTGCTACTCTGAAGAGGAGCCATATTACAACATACTGTGATATTCCTGCTGTAATTTTTATTATTCCATTTCTTGGTGCTAGTTTTCCAATTCAGTCCTACAGTCAAATCTAACATTAACGTTGGGCTACTCAGCCAGCTCAACAGCCCTTGGCAGGATTCTGTCACTGCACTCAGAAACTAGCTTTTAACACAGTTTTTGATTGGTTGAAAGTGGATCTGTTTACAACTGATCAACCAATGATATGGTTGCTTATGGAATGTCATGGATCTGCTGCAAACTATCTACTGATTGGTTTAACATCAACTTGTTGACAAAAATTTAACCAATAACATAACAGCATAGATTACTGGGCTCAAATAAATACACTACAGTACTGTACAGAAAAGTGAAATACTGTAGTCTATTCTCAGTCTTTTGATATGTTGGCTAAAGAATAATAAAGTTCGTGAAAGGACCTATTTACTCATTCAAAATTTGGATTATCAAGGAAAAATCCGTATTCCCATATTTACAATGATTTTCCGTACTGAATATGGAAAGTCCGTGCTGGTTGGGAGCTCTGTCTCAGGGTTTGACCCCCCTGGTGACCCCAGATGACTTTTGACCCCCACCAAAAATGATAGAGTTCTTCCTCTTACTATAAGGCATCTAAATACAAGGTATGAAATTTATCCAAGCTTCCTACCTCGAGATATCGTGTTAACAAGGTTTTCAGAGTATGACCCCCGGTGACCCCAGATGACCTTTGACCTCCAACAAAAATGATAGGGTTCTTCCTCTTACCATAACGCATCTACATAATAAGTATGAAATTCATCCAAGCTTCCTACCTCAAGATATTGTGTTAACAATGTTTTCAGCGTTTGACCCCCAGTGACCCCAGGTGACCTTTGACCTCCACCAAAACAATAGGGTTCTTCCTCTTACCATAACGCATCTACATACAAAGTATGAAATTCACCCAAGCTTCCTACCTCAAGATATTGTGTTAACAATGTTTTCAGGGTTTGACCCCCAGTGACCCCAGGTGACCTTTGACCTCCACCAAAAACAATAGGGTTCTTCCTCTCAGTATGGGGCATCCATGTACCAAGTTTGAGAACTGTCAGAGCTTCCTTTCTTGAGATATCGCGTTAACAAAGTTTTCAGGCTTTGACCCCCGGTGACCCCAGATGACCTTTGACCTCCACCAAAAATGATAGGGTTCTTCCTCTTACCGTAACGCATCTACATACAAAGTATGAAACTCATCCAAGCTTCCTACCTCAAGATATTGTGTTAACAATGTTTTCAGGGTTTGACCCCAGGTGACCCCAGGTGACCTTTGACCTCCACCAAAAACAATAGGGTGCTTGCTCTCAATATGGGGCATCCATGTACTACATTTGAGAACTGTCAGAGCTTTCTTTCTTGAGATATAATGTTAACATGGTTTTCAGAGTTTGACCCCCGGTGACCCCAGGTGACCTTTGACCTCCACCAAAAGTGAAAGGGTTCTTTCTCTTAATATGGGGCATCTATGTACCAAGTTTGAGAACTGTAAGAGCTTCCCTTCTAGAGATATCGTGTTAACAAAGTTTTCAGGGTTTGACCCCCGGTGACCCCAGATGACCTTTGACCTCCAACAAAAATGATAGGGTTCTTCCTCTTACCATAACGCATCTACATACTAAGTATGAAATTCACCCAAGCTTCCTACCTCAAGATATTGTGTTAACAATGTTTTCAGGGTTTGACCCCCGGTGACCCCAGGTGACCTTTGACCTCCACCAAAAACAATAGGGTACTTCCTCTAAATATGGAGCATCTATGTACTAAGTTTGAGAACTGTCAGAGCTTCCCTTCTTGAGATATCGTGTTAACGAAGTTTTTAGGGTTTGACCCCCGGTGACCCCAGATGACCTTTGACCTCCACCAAAAATGATAGGGTTCTTCCTCTTACCATAACGCATCTACATACAAAGTATGAAATTCATCCAAGCTTCCTATCTCGAGATATTGTGTTAACAAGGTTTTCAGGTTTTGACCCCCGGTGACCCCAGGTGACCTTTGACCCCCACCAAAAACAATAGGGTTCTTCCTCTCAATATGGGGCATCTATGTACCAAGTTTGAAAACTGTCAGAGTTTCCCTTCTTGAGATATCGTGTTAACGAGCAAAGTGTCACAAACACACACACACACACACACATACACACACGCACACACACGCACATACACACATACATACACACGCCATCATGACCGCTTACGTTTCTCTTTTCATCGAAACCAAAAATTCTAGCCCACGTGAGCAGAAAAGTAAGACAGTTCACAAAGCATTTATCCTGAATTCCATCCCATTCTGCTCAATTTTCTCTATTAATGTACTTAAATACATGGACAAAAACATTGTCAACAATTCCATTTCTTTCCCCATTGCCCCCTCCCCAAACCAAACTGACTGTAATCTCACAGACAAACAAAAAATCAAAGTCTTGTGAGGCCCAACAAGCCAGTAATGTGCAAGAAGCTTTAATAGTGTCAACATACTTTCTTCATCATCCTCATCATCTACTGGAGGTGTCTGTCTGGCAGCGGGGCTAGGATTTCCTTGTCGTAGGGCGCTGACAGCTGCACGTGCATCCTCTGAATTTACACTCTGTGATCTACTATCAGTGAACTCATTCTGCCTTTGCACAAAGTTGCTGTCAAAGCCACCATTATCGAGCTCTGCTTCCTCATCAGCCGCTAAAGAATGGTGGATGACAAAGAAATCAGTATTTTAGTGGAAGATATTGTACCACAACTAAATTAAAATTTGACTCTACTTAATATTCATGAAAAAGTTTTATTGCATATAGATAAAAAAATAGTGCATGATAATTCTGATTGCCTCAAATAAGGGGCAAGAATGTTTAACTTGAGTACCCTACTGGTATAACAAAACGTTTCTGGCCGTAGGCACCACATCAACATTGCAAAACTGCAGTTGCCTCAGCCATGCTGCAGCAGCTGCAGCCAAGCTTTGTTTTGATACTCTATACAATAACAGGAATGAATTAATCTTGTTATAGTAATGTGTACAGGAACAAAGCATGGCTGCAGCCCCTGCCACTTGGCTGAGGTAGCTGCAGCCTGAAGTTTTGACATGCTGCCTAAGCTACTAATCAGGTGTTACCAGGGACTGCATTCAAAATAATAATACATATTGTCTGAGTTACACATACAGCTAAATGACATAGGATTTAACAACTTAGTTACATGGGATATGGGGTAACATGTTATTCACTTACCAGTTTGTTCATTATTTTCTAACGGTTGTTGGGAACTATTTTGGCTGCCTTTTCTATTTCTTGACTCTGGGTCCATGTCAGCCATGTTAATCAGCCACACCATGGTAGCTGCATTTTTGTAAAAGAGAAAAAAAAATGCGATAAAAATTAGACAAAAATTACCACAGAATAAGACATAGATATATGATGACTTATTACACAAAAGTTTCTAAATGTTAAACAAAATATTAAGGCACTCCAACTAACCACAAGGTTGCCATTTAATCTGAAAGTTGCTAAACTACATCTATCTTTTTTTGCACCCTCTTCTTGGTAGTGTGGCAGACAACACAGCATATAGCTCATAAGAACTGTGGAGGTGGGGGGTGGGATGGGGCGGGGTAGGTGGGGGTGGGGGCAAGAAAACTAGGGGTTAAAATATTATTTGATATCAATCAATAACAACATACATAACCAAGAAGACACTCTTAAAGATTGTGAAAATTCATTGCAAATTTGTTCATAAACAGGGATCATCTATTTCTTTTCCATCATTTTTCACAACAGTACAGATTGTACATGGGGAGAAGAGGGGCTCAAAGATCAATGGATGTTTTTTCAAAAAACGATTTTGCTGAAAAAATCATTACATTTCATACTGTTTAAAGTATCCTCTGAGAGAAAGGAGGGGGTCATAGAAAAGGGACATTTTGCCCTCTTGTAAAAATGACAAAAAAATGGACAACAATTAATTGAACTTCCTCTACTTACACATAAAATTTTGCCAAAGTTTGACTTATGAAGTGTATCTTCATTAGTCAGTATTCATGAAGAGGAAAGTTTGTAAATATTTTGTGTAACTTTACACAAGCTTCAATGTTGTCGAAAGTACCATAGTAACACATACAGAAGCACGCACTGTGCATACTTGTGTAGAGCAAAGGACCACATGTGTAGCCACAGAAGACCTTGCGTGTGGTTTTACCAGTAACAGTTAATTTGATTGGCTCAAAATGTAACAAAGCAAGATTCAACTGCACACACGATTGGCTCATGTGCATGTAATGCAATTATGCAGCGTATCTTTACGAATTGCATTTTATAAACTGTTTTCGTGAATACCACTTAAGAAAGTTCTTACACAGTTGGTAAGTATTTGGACTTACACAAGAACTTATGCAAATGTTAGTGAATCCCGCCCCTGCTCATGAGTAAAAGTAATGTTTATCCTACGTTTGGTCTTCAACATTCTAGAATGTTGCAGGACTCCTCTCCACCATTCACTTACTACTCAAGGATAAGTTACAGGAGTGTCAACCTCCTGGGACCCTGCTACTTTATTCTGTACATTTTACCTGCCATCCATGCTACCAATGTGACTACTTAATGTTTCTGATATACTTCTCTAAGTATCTATTCCTGTTACCACATCTTTGCAGTAAGTTACACATACATATCTTACATCACCTCAACATTGATCATTAATATCAATTCCTGACTTCACAACATAACAAGAGCCCAATGGGCACTGTGGTTCCTTGCTGAATGTAATGAAACTGAGCCAACTACTGAATGAACCAGTATTTCTGTAGATGCACAAAATCTGCTCTGTAGACAATGCACATCTTGTGTTAACACATTCAAGCATAAATAAATTGCCTGAAGAAATACAGGCACTTCAAGGGATATCATCACAGACAGTATACAGTTACAATTTGTTTTATTCAATTAAGCAATCACAATTCATGCACGCTCAATGGTATCTGATCCAAATGATCAGTAACTTTAGTTCTCTTTATAAAACTAACAACCCATAGTAGCATTTAATTAATCAATTCCAATTTCCAATTTCTGCAAGCTCTCATGTCCTAATCTAAGGACTAATGTCTGTCTAGTGAACTTTCACAAGTCCTCTGCTTTGTGGGCAGAGAATCTTCTGCAATATTAAAAAGCTGTATTTGATGCAGGTTTTCATAATGGCAGAATTATGGATTAAAATCGTAATACTATAATTTCAACTAAAATAGAGATACTTGGCATCTCTGAAAGATGTCCCACATCTTTCACTCATTGGGTGAATGTGATCTTAATGTGCTGGAATCATACAGTTTTGTGCTTATGTTTGACTTTAGGAATTTTTGGCAATTTGCTTTTTGGCATCTGGTGATTTCACCTCTGACATCCGACAAAACTCATATGGGTTTTCTGCTGGACTTAATGCAACACCTCAAAGCATAAATCTATTCAAGCTTCCTACACTGAGATATAGAGTTGAAAAGGTTTGCGGATTTGACCTCCAGTGACCCCAGATGACCTTTGGTCTCCACCAAAAAAGTATTTTCCCCACCATAAGGCATCCACACACTAAGTATGAAATTAATCCAAGCTTCCTACCTTGAGATATTGTGCTAACAACAAGGTTATCAGTTTTTGACCCTTGGTGACCCCAGATGACCTTTGACCTCCACCAAAAACTGTATGGCACAGCTTCTCACTATGGTGGATCTATATACCACGTATGAAATCTATCCAAGATTCTTTCTTTGAGATATTGTGTTAACAAGGTTTTCAGTATTTGACTCTCAGTGACCCCAAATGACCTTTGACCTCCACCAAAAATGACAGAATTTATCTTCTCACCATAAGCCATCCACATACCAAGTATGAAATCTATCCAAGCTTCCTACCTTGAGATACTGTGTTAACAAGTTTTCAGTGTTTGACCCCCTGTGACCCCAGATGACCTTTGACCTCCACCAAAAGCTACAGCATTCATCTTCTCACCATAATGCATCCACATACCAAGTATGAAATTTATCCAAGCTTCCTACCTTGAGACATCGTGCAAACAAGGTTTTCGGTCTTTGACCCCTGGTGACCCCACATGACCTTTGACCTCCACCAAAAACAATAGGGCACACCTTCTCACTATGACAGATCCATATACCAAGTTTCAGTTTAGTCCAACTTTCCCTTGTTGAGATACAGCGTACCGAAGCAAGTGTCACACACACACACACACACGCACACATGCACACACACACATGCCAAGCTGACTACATAGGTTCCTTTTGCTAATGCAAGGAACCAAAAATGAGGCAAAGTATGACAGAAATCTGCTACAGATCTTTTACTTACAAGAATATATAAGAGAAGGAAAGAGAGTTTCATTTCTGTCCTGGGCTGTTTCAACCAGTATCCTCAATGGGCCATGGGGTGTCAGAACTGCAAATAAATCTATAACAAAGACAGAGGAAGAGCTGTTGCTAACTAAATGCTACACAAATAGTTGATAAGAGAGATAATCACTCCTGAAGAAGCTACTAACTCAGAATCTCAAAAAAGTATTCAAACATGCTGGATTTAATGGGAACACATGAAATTTTATGTCTCAGCTACTTTTAGTATTTATGATGTCTCAGTCTTGTATAATGAGTACAATGTCATGAGTAAGCATACATATATTCCATTTGTGAGGGTGCTTTGAACTTTTTGAGGGTGAGGGTGCTTTTAACTTTGAATAACATTAATGCTTAACTTTCAGATTTTTGAATACAAGTATCAGTACAAGTGAACACACCTAAGTGTGTGAGTACAGGCAAATATGCAAAAGTATGAGTGTAAACTCACTGCAAGCATGGTACCAACACCAATGCTTAACTTTCAATAGCCATGTGAGTCAGTGCAAACCCATACTTACATGTATAAGTTCAGGCAAATATGCTAAAATGTGAGTATGAGTATGTGCTCACCACAAGTATGGTATCAACACCAGTGTTTTAACTTTCAATAGCCATGAGAGTCAGTACCATCCCATACTTACATGTATGAGCTGGGGCAAATATGCCAAAGTATGAGTATGACTATGTATTCACTTCAAGTATGGTATCAACACAGTACTTAACTTTCAATAGCCATGAGTATCAGTACAAACCCATACTTACATGTATGGGAATATTTAGGGTAAAATTTACATTATACGAAAGTGGGGGCGCTGTTGGTGAGTTCAGGCAAATGTGCCAAAGTGTGAGTATCAGTATATACTCACCAGTCTGGTATCAACACTAATACTTATGTTCAAGAATTCATGAGCATGAGCACAAATATATGATCACCTAACTAACATGTAGTGCCTGCCAAGACTGATACTACTCAAGATGTTATAGCAAGAAAAATCCTCCTATTGCCATTTTGTGATGTGTGGATTACATAATCATGTGAATTACTAGTAACTACACATCAGTGTGATGTACAGTAACCCTGGGCATTGTTTCTTTCATTAGGAACTCTCCTCCTTAAAAATCTGAACTTTCTGACCAGACTTCACAAAGGGGAGGTCGGGTGTAATAAAATCCTACTTATCTGCTCATTTCTTTGTTGTAAGAAGCCACAATCACTTCTAGGATTACACTTAATCCCTGGCCAGTGAGGAACTTTTGTCCAGATGGTTACACAACAGATAAACTGTTGACTTTTCCTCCATATTGCACAGTTAAATCTTTTATGTGTGGTAAATTCACAGGAAGTCCAAGACCAA
The DNA here is from genome assembly GCA_029531755.1 of Holothuria leucospilota. Classification (NCBI taxonomy): domain Eukaryota; kingdom Metazoa; phylum Echinodermata; class Holothuroidea; order Aspidochirotida; family Holothuriidae; genus Holothuria; species Holothuria leucospilota. Next base: position 28,951,835 of record CM055963.1, on the reverse strand, counting down.
ATGAAATTGGATTAGGTAAAAGATAAACAGTTAAAATGGTTACAAAACAGGGTCTGAATCTTTAAGGAGAGGAGTTCTTAATGTCATTTTTTTCCTTCATTTCAGAAAAGTACCTTGGTGCTCTTGTCAAAGTTTGTAAGTTTCCTTGGTGCCCTTCTAAAATCTTAGAAACTGCCTTGGTGCCCTGCTCTTCAAAAGAAAATCTACGGCAATTTTTAACTTGCCAAACAAATGTTGCCGTGCCCTTCCCTGTTCACACATAACTGGAAGTTTGATCCATGAAACGCTAGGTAATGTGTAAACTACACAGCAACTAAACTACTTACCATACAATGCTATTGCACCGAGTATCATCCAAAGGGTCCATTCTGGCAGGTACTTGATGAAAATAAGGGCCGCCATGGCTGAGATGATGATCAGGTAAGCTTGCTGGACCCTCAGTGAGCCCTTCCAGTGTACGGCCACCATTCCAACCACACCAAAGTTCCACATTATGAAGCAGACAGTGAAGTAGTCCATTGGAACATTGAAGGCCACAAGGAGCTCCCTGCAGGAAAATTGAGCGAACAGAAATTATACTGGCTATGAAAAAGAACAATCTGATGTTAGTTCCCTCAAAGGGCAAGAGAAGTCCCCCCAAACTTATTTTGAAACACCAAGTTTCACTAATTTCTTCTTATTACTCTTTCAAGTACCTTTCATGATAATTAAGGACTTTAATATTGCATATCCAAGGTAAACCAATGAGTTACTCCCCATAAATTTTAGAATTCAGTGAGAAAAATATTGTCACATGATTCTCAAGAGCCATTCATGAAATAGAACAGACTACTAGACTAATTCAAATTGGGATGACTGCATTTTACCTTTAAGCATTGTCAAGGGATGACATATTCAGGGAGCCAGAAACCTATTGTCTCCGGTTAACTGTCAAACAGCTACCTTACGACTCACAAGAGAACATTACTAGGGGCAACTGTTATAACCTATGTACGTCTTGGTATCCCTTAAGTTGCTTAGTATTACAAGCATGGTTACCGCTTCTCAGAAAACCTAAAGCAGCGCCTGCCTGCACCCTGTTTCATAAAAGGCCACGTTTAACCTCCAGTTTCATTTCAACAGGTCTATTGCAATGTAGATCAAACTAAAGATCCATTGTAACTCTTTATGAAACAGGGCCCTGGTTCACCAAAAGACTGGGAAACCACCAGACTTCTATGTACTGAAATTGCTCCTAGCTCAACTGACTAGAATTTCACCCTTGGCTTGCTCCTGGCTCAGTTGACATTAATCTCACCCTTTGCTTGCTCCTAGCTCAGTTAACATTAATTTCACCTTTGGCTGTTGTCCCTACAGAAGTTCTGAAAATTGACTATCACAGGTCTCATTTTCACTATCATTTAGCAAATATAAAATAACTGTAAACTGTTCTGCACATCTACTTTCACATGTGGGGGAAAAGAGGGAGGATTTGGGGGATGGGATTGGGTGGGGGACAAAGGTGAAGAACAAAAGAAAAGGAACATGAGAGGCAAAGAAAAGTGTGTAAAACACAAAAGTTTCTAAGGCATCAAAATAATTACTCCTGACCATGTCCATAGCTCAGCATTAGTGCAGATCATGTCACTAACCCACTCCCTAAACTTTCTCTCATTTTCCTGACCATTTGTTTTTAGACACCCTTCACTCTCAGCACTCCCAGCATAATGGATGCTATGGGGATAGTTGTAACTACTATGACGTTTGGAAGGTAGAAAGTATGTACATTTCATTGCCAATGATCATTCCACAGTATATTGACTGTCCAACAGTAGTAACAGAGGAGGTAAGTAGGAGCGAAGTGACAGACAAATGAAAACACCCATAATGGAATTACTTCTAACAAGTATGGTAGAGTTTCATGCCTCTATTGTCTATTCCCACTTGTAATTTACTAAAACAAAAAGGTTGGCATCAGTTAACTTACTGCAGATATATGAATGAAAAGACAAACAGCAACATCAGGGAGGCAACGATTAGCCATCCGTGGATAAACTGTAAGAGGAGAGACAAAGAACGATCAGTAAAAGTATTATTTGAAGATGTAAGTTATTTTAAATTATATTAACCTGGTTTCAACCTGAGAAGCTAATTTCCAGGTTAGTGGACAAAATTGGATTTTATGTGATCAGATTTATAAGCAGGATCCACAAGACTGAAGAAAGGTCTATTGAAAGAAAGTGCCCACTACACCTCAGGTCTGCTTGACCAACAGTTTTTAAGGTCAAATGTCCATTTAAGGTCTTGTGGACCTTTGGTTACATGCAGGGACTGCCATTAGACACCATAAATGTAAATGATAATGGGGGAGTGTACCGTACAGCAGTAGTAATTACTCTCACTACAGACCTCAGGTCTGCCATTTCACATCCTGGTCTGACTGCCATTTCACATCCCAGTCTGACTGCTGAGAATACAATTGCAATCTTTAATTACTTTTCATAGGATGGAAGCAGTAGACAGATAGAAGGATGGATGGGTCTTGCCAGATATGCTGAACAAATTCTTAAAGTGGACAACCTATAAAACCCAAACTACACCAACTTGAAACCTACTCTGCAGCTAGGACCACTGTGAAAGGACTTTTGTAACAAAACAGATGTAGCAGGATTCTAGTTCCTTTTCAATCTGAGAACTTGTGACAATGAAGTATGCAAACTACCAGTCCTCCGACATCTTAACCCTATGAAAGGTACTATTTGTAGACAAAGACAGGACAAAGTCATTACATCAAGACATACTTTACAGTCATGCTGAAAAATTTCAAGGGACATGCTAAAGCCCAATCATTTTTAAAAATTCATTATTAAAACTCGCTATAGAAAATAATGTAAATGATATTACAGGATCAGAAAACATGCAGATTTTTATGAATTGAATATCAATAGAAACTGGAAAAGTAAGGGGCTGGAGATGTAGACCTGAGTTCTAAGTGGACACTTTCTACTTCATACTGTAGCAAAAAGCAAGTGTTAAGTGCAGGTCACACTGGAGTGATTTCGGATAGGATTACGGTCCGATTTTTGTGAGTTTTAATTAAAATCTTGTCCATCCCTGGTTGGAAAGGACCAAAAATTTGCCAACCTGTATTAAAATATGATTTGAAAATGAAATGTATGAAAATGAAATGTAAACTCATTACTTCGTGATATCACATTGGCAGACAGCATTTATCGGATACGCGTGCAAAAATCGGATTGATTTAGGAACAAATACCCCTATGTTGAGTGGTGTAAGTTATACAATAGCAGAACAGTTTATAGTGAGGCAAACTAGGATCACTCATTCATACGTATGACCATCCTTAGAACAAAGTTTGAATAAAAAACTATTGGTCCAATTTAGAAAAATTCAGATCAGATTTTGGATTAAAAATCACTGTAGTATGACCCACCTTTTAGCCATCCTTAATTGATGACTTGCAAATCAAAATTTATAACTGAACTTTTTGTACAGCTAACATGAGATCAATTAGCAAGAATGGTTGTTCATTACTGGGTGACAATGATTACATCAAATCCATGACTGTATTACAATGCATTGCTATTCACCTTTAAATGAACCTGTGTATAACTGTATATCAAAGCCAGCTTGTTTACAAAAGGGATTAAAGAGTAACTAAGTCTAGAATTCACATGAATATGTGTTAGCGAGGTACAGTAGGAAATGAATCTCATCCATCCAACTCCAATCTTAATTGCTTATTCTGTTACTGAGAGGTAAAATATTGAAACTTATTTAAATATTTTATTTGAAATAGTCAATCGCATAATTTTTGATGTCCTTCTATAAACTTGAATTACCTACTTCTGTTTCCTTTTGAAATTAAAATACTTGTATAACCTAGGCAAAACTACTTTTCCTTGCATAAAATGAATGATAGGGGAACACTTGTAGAGTTTAATCACTCTGTAACAGCAAGAGTCTGATCATATTCTAGCACAAGATGCTATGTCTTTAGGAAAAACAAAGACTAACTAACCTGTGTAGCACAAGAGTGAAAACACAAATCATTGCACAACCAAAAATTTTATATTGCATGAATGAATTTTATATCTCGCATGAATGAATTTTATATCTCACCCCAAATATGCTGTGAAGATGGGGTCTGCGTCACTGGGATATATTTTTTTAGCTTTGTTAACAGGTATTTCGGAAGTTTTAGACTTGAGTTACACCTCGAGTGTCACAGGTGGACAGACAGATCTACAATGAGGGGGCTTCTTCTAGGATGAACTTGGCTAAAATGTACCGCTGGTTTAAGGTCTCTGGTTCATATCCTGCTAGAACCACCTGGAAATGTTACTTGGATTGAACTGCTTGTTCTACAAAGGTTTTTCAGGGGTATCATAATTAGTGAATAATGTTTGTGTGTGTAGAGTAGGATAGTGTTAATTAGGTCTTACAATCCTCAAGTCTTTGTTTGGCACAACTCTCAGGCAGTGGTACTGGGAAGCTAATCAGCAACCTCCCCCCCCGCCTCCCACAGGCCCCCACAACCTTTGCAAATGTGGCTAAAGACAGGAGATACCAAATTAAATTACCTTTCAGATGACAATGTTACATGTCACTCAGGGAGTAAGACTGAGAGCGGTTAAGTACATGCTTGCAAATGTAACCTCTGACCACAAGTCAAAAACACAGTCCTGGTAAGTTGGTAGTGTTAAAAACAAAATACTTCACAGGTTCCTGATAAACCTGAATTATTTCTTGACCCAGACTAAAGCTAAAATGGACTATTCTTTACTAACTGTACAGAATGTCACACAAGAAAGCTGCAATGGACAAAAAGTAACCAACTACTAAAAATAAGCAAATTGAGACAAACTACACGAGGAAGTTTTAAGTGCATGGCACACTGTAATTCCGACGCCCATAAAGTGGTCTGCAGAATTTTCTTGTAACAATGCTCCCTGACACAATTCATTTCTCAAAATAAAGTTGAGGCAAATCAACAACTGCACGTAATATATGCAGATTTTACAGCCCATCATGTGAGCAGAAAACAAGCACAGCTGCCCCATGGCTGGATTGTAAAACCATATACAAAATCTAACAAGGGTATAAATGTAACATTTATTTTAGTCTACTGTAGCTGGAAGGGTAATTTACTTTTCTGTGACCAGCTACTTTTCTTTGTTCTAATCCTGTGCAGATGACACAATTCTGAACAAGAATGCTGGTAGACTGGCTGCCATTTTAATATCGAACAAACATTTGTTTTTGACTTCACAAGCTGCAGACATGGGTATACTTCATGCTGTACAATCTGTACATACATCGACAAATTACTATATCATTGATAAAGTCATCTGACTGTTTGAATCACAAAAGATTTGCAAACTGGTGGTAAAATTAGCAATATCAGTACACTACACTTTGAAAGCTAACTTCCAACATGAGAGGTGGTTTGTAATCTTGCATTCTTGTTGTAAACGGTAAGCTGTTACTGTATAGTACAGAATTTTCACGGGTTAAATTTCCACGCTTTTCGGGACCAAGTATCTAATCGTGAATTTAAGACCCACGAAAGTACTTTCTTTAGTTTGTACAAGACTGTGTTGGTTGCTTGCAACAGCGAATTCTTCACTCCGCAAATATGTGAACAGATTTGCCAAAAACTAGCCTTGCGGAAATTTCCCGCTATACAGTATTCTGCTAACCCAATTTGAACTTGACATGGGGTGATAGGTGGGGGAGTGGGGGGACACAGTTTGTCCCTTTCCCTAGATCGTAAATGTCTTTCACTTCCCTTGTGATAACCAACAAGATCACTGTTTTCCTATAGAGGTTGTGCACTGATGTCATAGCACATGGTTTTGTTGTTCCATTTGTCATTCACTTTGGATGGCAAAAAAGAACTGCCTACTACAGCCGATTACTTATTTCTTCCGTTGTCTTTCCAAATCTTGAATTTCTTTAGGTGAAACTTTCTTTTTCTGCTCTTGGGGACATGTGCAACAAATGATAAGCAATAAATAACAATTCTGGCCAAAAATATTATACACCAGTGACATAAAAGGCCCTTTTTAAACCAGCCTTGCATGGTAAGTCAATGTAATAAGGAGTGGTTTTGCTGTCCAGAGAAATTAATCATGTGGTATAAAATATGTCATCTGTATGTTCTCTATAGGATATCCCGTGGGTTCAATCCTGAATAACCTTGCACATCATTTGTTGCACCATACCTTTGAGTGATGTCAGAGATTATGATGAGCACTCTCCACCGTGCAGGCACAGTACAGTTAGGGAAAACAAGTTTGTTTATTATCCATAATTCAATGAATAATGGATGAAATGATTGGGAAATTGCACAAAATATCAAGCATTAACTTATTAACAATTGTAGTAAAACAAATTCAACACGTTTCCAATTTGTCTGAATACAACATTTTTCTGACATTCGGAAAATTACCTTGGCAACTCACCTAACAAGCCTAACCTACTTTCCAAATGATCTTATATTTTCGTGATTTCACACGATGTGACTGTAACACTGTAATGATTTGGTGCGAGTCCTTTTCTTACATGGGAAATTAGACAAAGTGAATGGACATTTACCTGATCTTCTACAAAAAGGGACCATTGAAAATGAGCGAACGAAATTGTGACCCTCTGGAGTGAAATTCCTGAGGTGCAGAGACAGTCACATGAAATCATTCAAATTCCAAGTTACACTCTACAAATTCCATGTCAAAATCGGTTTTTGTACTGACAACATATTTCTGAAGATAAAATATCTAAAACCGGGAACCATGTGCTACCTATATATATTTTCTGACGGAATGGCTAAGGTGAACGAACTTCGGACCCACCATGCTACTACACAGTAGATGAAGCCAAAGTTAAGAATGGAAGAAGTCAACTCCTGGGGAACTTTCAGTACTGTCCAAAGTATGTACAACAATCATATTTTAGAGTTTGATGTTTCTTACTTGCAGGTTTTAATAGAGTATTGTACCAAAACTAGCTCCTTTTGGGCCTTTTTCCCCTTCAATCACAAGTTTCCTCTCCAGTTAGTCACTACCAGTGTCAGACATAAATTGTAAAAGCAATCAGCCACTGAAAAGCCTTTGGTGTAAGCCTACCTGTGGGTTAATACTCACTGGTAGGCTAGTAATCAACAGGGTATAGCTGCTGAGAAGTACTTTCCTGCATCAGTTATGACTTCACTGTAGGGGTCACAACTGCATTCAGAGTCATGACTAATTGGGCTGCGGGTGCCCAACATCAAAACATTGGCGTCACCAAGCTACTATCAAGCATGCATAAGCCACCCATGAACCTTACAAATACCTACTACTTTCATAGACATCAGTGCTTACTTGGCACTTAACACCTAGGTACCAAAACGCTCTCTGAATTTCCGTATCAATCAGGTTCATTCCTACATGTTCTCAGTCCCCTGGGGGTCTACACTAACCAGTGCAGCTATAGGGGTGCTACTGGACAGCAACTCATGGAAGCTACTATTTTCCTGTTCTGTTCTAATCTCTTATGTTGAGTAACAAGTAAGAAGGCATCATGTTCCAATTCTGAAGTCTTTCAAGACACCTTTGATACTTTGGTTCTAACGAAGTCAAGTAAGGCTTACTCTTTGGTAATTCATTCAAAGGGCGAATACTTAAGGCAGGTTTAAAATCTACTATAGAGGGAGACAGATCTAGGCAGGCTACAATAATAGCGAGGGTGCTTCCTCTGTACGGCAAAAAGCTAGATGATTGGTGTCTCTCCATATCTACAGTGTGCATTCAACTTCATATTAAGTTAAATGTCACTTCATCCATTTTTTCAAAGGATTGGGACTAATTTTCACAACAGAGGTACTGTAATTCATGGTGCCTTAAGTGTTTTGTAATACCCCTAACTTGGGAACTTGTTGTTTCTCTGCCAATAACTAGGGCAAAAACAATGTTATGTTTGTATTTACAAGCCACTACTTTGTTGCTGTACAGACAGCCATTTTGAGTGGCTTCGGTCCAGAACACCTGACGTCATTCTCCCTTACTTTAATTTCTATGATTTCTATGATAACAGCATAACAGGTACAGTAAATTAGTGAAGCATGAAAAAAGTAAAGTTCAAATCAAAACATCAATTAGTTCTTATTTAAGATCAATGTTTGAAGTTGAAAACTTGTAAAGCACAGAAAACCACAGACTATTGTGAAATACATATCCCATCACTTCATGGAAACTGTTCTTCCATCCTTAACAGGTGACATTATACTGTGGTGTCATTTTGTTTATTGAGGCAACTGTAATACATTTATGATTTACAGCCTTATCCCACATAAATTTGTTTACAGTAGCAACGATGTTTCCAAATATTGAGAATTCAGATAAACTTACCAGATTCTACCATGAGGCAAATATGAAAGATATCAGCTGAAACCGACAGTTAGTACCAACAATCAGACCAATATTTATTTAGTGCAAGGTTTGAAGTATATACTGTGGTATAATGGTTCCTGAACAATTCCTTCCCACCCAAAAAATTCCCACCCTGGACTCCCCCAACTTTGTCTGAGGGGTAATTGTCACAGGTAGGAGCAGGTGGAAACTATCTGGGGGAAACTGTCCACGTGGAAATTGTCTGGGGAGGAGTTGTCTGGGGTGCGGGAAGTTGTCCGGACATTAGTATACATACCTTGTAACATTTATACTTGTAAAGGACTACCAGAAATATTGTCATCAGAAGTACAATCGCAATCAATATAGCTGCATTTGCCAGAGCTTGCCATAGTTTAGTACCAGCCTGGTCAGTTTCTTCATGGAATGGTGTATAAATTCTGAAAACAAAATATGACATGGAAAATCTTGTTCAGACTTTTCAAACCATATGTGATCATGAAGAAAGCTATTTCGACTGACCAGGGCCCAAGGGGGTGTAGGTTGTGAGGATAGAAGAAGTAACCAAACAAATGGCAAAGAAAGGTCATAACACTGGCTACATTCGGACAAAAATCAAACCTTGTACCTGCTCTTCATGCCCAGTGTCTTCATCTCTCATATCATATGTATTCATAATAACTTAATATTGGGTCCCTAAAAGTATTGACATCCACGGCTCGATAACTGGTTTATGTCAGAGGAAATATGCCAAATTTTCCACTAATTTTTACATCTTTTGATCTACCAAAATAAGAAAACCAAATTTCCCTCATCTGCCAAAATTTCCTTTAGGAAACAAAATTTCACCAGGAGCTTCCCAAATTCCTAATTTTTTGAGAGGTACTGACATCAGTGGATCATCCTATAAATGGTGCCCAATACTAAAGTGGAAATGTACACTGTACACGAACTACGCAACCAAGTCTGAGACTGGCGCAAGGCATTAGAGCTAATGACGCATCTTGCTGTCTCTATGAGATGACCAAATCATTATAAATGGAGATGGTCAAATTTTTGCTGGGTGGCTTCTGATATTGCCAAAACCTTGCTAGGAATACAGTAGCATTCCATAATTGAGTAAAGGCCTAAATCTGATGTTCAGCTAAAACATGAATTCGAAACTCACCAATATTACAAATCACACTTATCCCACTAACATTGATATAAGGTTTATATATTTTGCAATGGAGGAATTATGCTGACACTTCTCTTCAAAATATCTGGATGGCACCTGGGATGCCAGTGTGATGGGAGCAAGGCTCACATTTAATGCTTACCCACTAACTGGCAGTAACTGAATTTTTCTCGCAGTATGTAATGCAGGTAAGTCCGAGAGTAAGTGAAACACACTTAGTTTGACACATAGTACTATCCTTTAAACTGTATCCAAAGAATTCATAACAAACAGTACAGAATCCTTCATTTACACTATAGTAACATTCATAATTCACTGGGCAACTAGGGAAGTGTAGTTATGTCACCCAAACAAGGCCATTGAGATATTTAGGTAGGCCCAGGGATATTTTGAGAAAGGACCCTAGCCTGGTCTGTGCGAAAACAATAACATTTTCAATGAAATTGGGAAACCTCCATCACAACAGGACCCTCGGATCGTTACCTGGTCTTTCTGTCCTTTATACAGCCATGGCATTTACCTTTTACAAGTATGCAAGCCAATTCTATATTAACACTAAAAACAAAGCTGTACTTTAATTTGACATAATTACTGAAATCAATTTCAATCAGTAAGAGATTTATGAGCTTTAGAAACAAGGTCATAGTTTCAATATAATTGCTTTCAGTCTCACAGCTATAAAAGAGTAATTCATTTTGCTCAAAATAGTAATTACTCTCTATTCTCAGCAATTTCCTATAAGTTTATTTACCTAATACAGATATGGAAAATTGATGAAATTGTGTATATGCTTAATATTTAACTAAAGCACTTCCTACTCACAGTAATTCCTGAAGGTTGTATAGTATATACTGTTAAACTGTTTCATCACACTTGTGAACTGAAGGAATACTGAAAGTATGGACCTAAAGGTCGTCCCTCCCTAAGTTGGGCTTAGTCATCACTTATTATCTTTTGCTTGTGAATATAATGCTTGGAATTCTCACCTGTACTGCTTATTGTGGAAATGCTAACACAGAATTGATGCACACATAGGATGCCTTGGAAAGAAAATGGTCTCAAAAAATAACACAGGTTTGTGGGTCCAGTTCCCTAGGGGAACCGTAAGGTACAGTATACCAAAGTCAATGGTGAATATTTCTCAGCCTATTAAGTTATACTGTGGCATGAGGTTTTCCTCACAAAACTAGATCTATGTTTGATAAGTACTGGACTGGGTGTGGGTATTTTTGCTTCAGCACAGTGTATAGCCTACAGTAGACTAACGTACTATAGCCTATATGAATGAGCATGCCCATGGTTATGGGTAGGCTGTTGTTGTTAAATATTGCATATGCATAATATTTTATAGAACTACACTCCCTGCCAAACTTTACTGAAACAAACTACTCCCCGCCCCCAAGTGGTCTCTCTCAGAAATGATCACTTTAAACCAACCAATATTGAACTGGGGAAAAGGGGGAAATCTCCTATGGAAGATGATAGAGCAGCATCCCTATATCAATAATATTAGGGCTGTGAACGTTTAGCGAAATTACTAAATGTTTAATCACAAGATTTTGTGACTGCTTAACGATTAATTGTGATTACCTACTAGAAACAGAGAGACTTTACGCATGCTCTTAGACATGATGAATACTAAAAATGCATTAGTGACGTCGGGGGACGTGGTATCCGTGAACCAAACAAGGTTCCTCATAGAGGAAACTTTCACTTGTTCTAGACACCTGTCCACACATTTTTCGGAATGCCCCTTTTGTCACCCATTGTTGCCATGGGGGTTGTTCCATTATTTTCAAGGGACATTTTTTATTGCGAATGGAAAAATTGGTTTTGCGATTAATCACTGATGGCTTTGTACTAAACGTTTATTACACATGCGATCGTGTAGCAATTAATTGCTGCACTGGTCACAGCCCTAAATAATATCTACAATACACTTTTAGTAATATTATCCATGTCCACTTTGGAACAATATAAAACATGATATTATAGAAAATATCGATATTATAGAAAATATCAATATTATACCACATAGTTAGAATACCAGTACTAGTAAAATATGGATTCTGTAAACAAATATTGATATTCATCAACACTGACCTATCACATATGACAGGTATGAGCATTCCAAACCGATACTGGAAGTATCCATATTCTCAAGTTTCAAGCAAAGCTCAGGCCTTGCATTACATATGTTCACCTCTCGCCATGGCAGGAATGATCATGTCAACCGCAATTTACGTGTGCTACAATCTCACAAGCATACAGTAAGTCTATGTAGTGGAACAAAAAGATAAACTGGAAGATTTCAATGTACAGTACCACGTACACAAATCATTATGCGGTGTGTCAATTTTAAGTTGCCGACAGTCAATGCAGTTTATACGAAGGATAACAAAATTATGTATAGTATCAAGTTATTGGTATAAATTTCATTTTGGCTATATTGCTACTGCTTAAGAGATGAAAGGTTTTACATAATTTCATTGGGTGGGGATTTTAGGTGAAAGGTGCTTCTACGTAATCTACATGTACAGTAGTTGATAGGTATTCACATATTTCAAAAGCTGCTGAGAGTCAATCAAATGTGTATCACTGTACCATTTCTTTCAAGATGAAGGCCCATCATTTGTTCACATAATGCAAGTCCATATCGATAAGTATTTTCCTCAAGGTGATTTATTCATTGTTTCCAAGCAGCTTTAGATCAATGAATGTAGTCTTGTGTTGTATTTACAGTTCTGATAGTCATCTGGACAGGTCAGTTCCCACAGTTTGGACAGGCTAGGACTGATTCAGTTTGATTTGTTATTGTGGTATTTATACCACGATCTGCATCAAACTATGGTACTGACTTCTTTGTTGTTTTAAGCTGAAGCTCTCTTCACAAAAAACGGTAAAAAGTAGAAAAAAGAAAGAGGTAGCAATTAGAACACAACTCACAAATATACAGATGACGACTGATAATAGGACACTTTTGAGATAGTAGCAACAACCAATAGCATGCAGAGGGACACCGGCACAAAAAGCATGATGACGTGTTGTGGGGGGGGGGGGGGTGCTGGGGGGGGAGGGGGTGGGGGTGGGGGTGGGTGGGGGGGGGGGGGGGTGGGGGGGGGGGGTGGTGGGGTGGGGGGGGGGTGGGGGGGGGGGGGGGTGGGGGGGGGGGGGGGGGGGGGTGTGGGGGGGTGGGGGTGGGGGGGGGGGGGGGGGGGGGTGGGGGGGGGGGGGGGTGGGGGGGTGGGGGGGGGGGGTGGTGGGGGGGGGGGGGGGGGGGGGGTGGGGGGGGGGGGGGGGGGTGGGGGGGGGCGGTGGGGGGGGTGGGGTGTGTGGGGGGGGGGGGGGGGGGGGGGGGGGGGGGGTGGGGGGGGGGGGGGGTGGGGGGGGGGGGGGGTGGGGGGGGGGGGGGGTGGGTGGGGGGGGGGGTGGGGGGGGGGGGGGGTGGGGGGGGGGGGGGGTGGGGGGGGGGGGGGGTGGGGGGGGGGGGGGGTGGGGGGGGGGGGGGGTGGGGGGGGGGGGGGGTGGGGGGGGGGGGGGGTGGGTACAAAACAAAAAAAAAAAAAAAAAAAAATTTACCCCTCCCACCAAAAGTACCCTTTGCTTTAAAAAATTTAAAGACACAATTAAAAAAGTAAAACCAAATTTTAGTTCTTTCAAACTGGCCCCCCTTTTTTTCATTTTTTCCCAAAAAAATTATTTTTTTTGGTGGATGAAAATTTTGGGGAAAATTTTCGCCCCCAAAAAGTGGGAAAATAAACCCCTTAAAAATTTAAAACGTCAAGGGGTTAAACCTTGGTAAAGGGGGGGGTGGTTTTTAAAAAAAAAAAGATGTGGGAATACAGCCTGTGTCAATTTTGATGTAATTTCTAAAATTTCGAAAAATCGTGTAACCAGTTAACTTAATGATTTTCTGTCCAGTATAAATTACTATATGAATTTTCAGCGGTTTTAGATCCCAATTTCACTGGTAAATGTTTAAATTCATCTGTTTATTAAATTCAGTTGACAAACTAGGTAACTTAAGGAATGGTAATGTTGGATTGAAAGTTTTGACAGAATATACAATTTTTATCAAATACATTGTTTTGGTTCATGAAAGACCATTGAATGGTTCACTTCATATTCACTGGCAGATCTATATTATTTAATGGTGTTTTCTCTCAAAGGTTATTTCTTGTGGTCCACGGGTCTATACTTGGCCATCTGTTCTGAATACTTCTTCCGTGAAGTGTAAATACTGTATGAATTTAGCTTGTGTGGTAAATCTTACGAGATCGAGTTTGCTTAGACGGGGTTTACTTTAACAGGAGATCAATGAAAAAATAATTTATTTCCTTTTGATCGGATAAGAGAGTGGGATATCTCAATGAAATTAGCTATCAGGTATTTTGTCTAATATTAAAGTGCTATATGTCCAGTCGACCTTTGTCGACGAATTACTCAGTGACAATAGGATTATCGGGAACAATGGGTTGATGTGTAGCAAATACAGACCCTAGAGCCAATGTTTTAATTCAAAACTGTATTCTGCGATAAGAAAGATCCTTAGTAAAAAACTGTTATGCTATTTGAAATGCAGAAAGAGGATTGTATATTTACTGTTGATTTCATAACTGTGCATTATTGCGCAACTTGCAGGTGTGTATCGGTTCAAATGTAAACGGAGAATGGAGTTTTAAAAGTGCGCCATAAAGGCACAAATTAATTTGCAACTTGAACTGATGCAATGTAAATAAAGGCAATTTCCTGTGCCGCCTCTTCAGATTTAGCAGACAAGTGAACCTTTGTGTTATTTCTAATACCTTTAAGCTATTATATATTGGATTATACAAGAAGGAATTACAGTCGGCAACTAGCGCAGGTCAAAGAAAGGTTTTAGATGCATCTCTTCAAGTAGCCCGAGGGTCACCCTGCTTGATTTAATTAAATCTAATGGTGGGTTGTCTGAAAAAAATTCTTTACACTTAGGTAAACAATCGTTGATTTTCAATGTAGTAACTCATAATGTAACTTCATACGCTAATGTAATCAATGTGCATGAATGAGTATAGAAATGTCTATAGGAAGAGCGTAACCATCAGTTTTTTTGACAAAGTTGTCTGGGGAATGTATTGGTAATAATGTTTTGTTAAATGCCAGAGCTTAATTTCGTATAGAAACACTCGTAATTTAATTTGAGCCCCAAAACTCCTGTCGGTTTTTGAATCCCACTGATTATGATGCTCAGCTGTATAGTGTTTGTTTGTAAATTAAAAGGTGTTAGATTGCAAAATTATATAATTAGTAATGCTGTCAGCTACCCTAGAACTCAATGGAATCAATATAAACAAGGATTTTTTTCCATTCAAGAGTGAAAATTGGGGGAATTAAAACTAGAAAACAGTATTTTAAGATGGGGGCCCATTTGACCATTTTAAAACCTTGTGAATACATTTTTGAAATTTTTGCGCTTTTAATTTTGTTTGCCGTGCAAAATATGCATTTTTGAGGGCGAAATATGGATGGAAAGCCTTGGGAAAAATTTAATTTTTTTTTGAAAAGGGGGGTTCATTAAAATTTCATAACAAACCGCAAAAACTCTCAAGACCCTCAAATTGCCCAACAAAAAATGCACCAAAAGTTTTACCCGGTTAGAACACTTTTTCTTTTTTCCCGTGGGGCTTTTGGGGGTGCCCCGAATGAAATATAAAAACAAAAAGGGGAAGGGGTTTAAAGCCCAATTTTAAAAAAATTGGATATTAAATTTGCAAAAAATTCAAAAAGTTTAAAAAATTTAAAAAGCTCAAGGATCAACCGGGCAAAAAAAAAAACACTCCCCCCCCCAACCCGAGGGTTTCCAAGGGCAGCTCTTTACCAAAGGGCCCCTTTTCTTTTTTTATTTTTGAAAAAAACCTTTCGAATCCCCAAAAGTAACCCCGGGGAAATTAAATTATGTAAAAAAATTTTACTATGGGCCCCATTCCAAGTTTGCCTTTAAACGGGTGATAGGGCCACAAAAATCAAAATCAAACGGAGGGGAATCCCTTAAAAATTTCCTTTTTGCAAATAGGGTAGAATTGAAGCATTTTGAAGGACTTTCATTGAAGGGGAAATTTTTTGGGGGTGGGGGGATTTGCCACTGAATTTGTTTTAAAAAGGTAAAGGATAAATTTCATAAAGGGTTTCACGAAAGGGGGCCAAAGAACTGTCTAAAGATACGACACTTTGGGGGGAAAAAAGGCTTTAACCTAAAGGATTATTTTGAGTCTCACTAAAGTCCCCTTGTGCCAAATCCCTTCTTCGTGGAATTTAAAGCTACTTCTTTTTTCAAAATAGTCGGAATTTGTAGAAAAGCACGATGAAGTAAAAACTAGGGCCCATGATGGACCATCCCCCTAGATAAAAGAAGCTTTTTCGGGGTTGGGATTTTCTGCAGGGGCTATCATAACACAATGGCTAAATACAAGTTTTTCAGAAAAGCCCCATGTCTTTTCCTACTGTTCATAAAGGGAAAAATTAAAGGTTAAAACGGAGGGCTAAAATTCGGGGTATTTTTTTTAAAAAAAACTGCATGCGGTCAAGTGTTTTGAAATGGATTTGCGAATAGGGTCGATGCCCTCACGGGCCCAAAATTTAAAGTGGACATCAAGTTCAAGAACCCAAAAAAAGGCCCAAGAAAAACCGAAAAAATTGGGATATCGTAGGAAAATTAATTTTTGTTTTCATTTTAAGAAAGTAAGAAAAAAATTGGTTTTGGAGAATCTGCATTTTGAAAAAAACCCAATTTTTTTTTTCGAATGGGGCAATATCGAAAAAATTTAAAACGGGGAAAAACTATGTTTCATAATACAAATTTTAGAAAATGCCCCAATAAAATGGTCTAGTCAGGGTCGGAAAGGGGGTGCACCTTTTGGGGGTTCGAAAATTTTTGGGGGCCCCCCCCGAAAAGTTCGGAGCAAAAATAATCCAAATTTCTTAAAAATGTGGGGGGATTTAATGAAAGTGTCTCTTTTTAAATTCCAATAAATCAAAATTTATAGACCGAAATTGGGGAAAGTTTCAAGAGAAATAGGGGGCCACAACAAAAATTAACCCCGGTTAAAAACCGGGTCTTCAAATCCCTTTTTACCGATTCATTGGGGTGCTCTTGGGCGGGGGCCCCCCGGGGAATTTTTCCCACCAACAATAATATAGAATAGGGAAAATTAGCCCCAAAAAAAATTTCTTGAAAAAACGGGCATAAAAAAAACTGGAACGAAAAAAAATTTTGCGAAATAAATTTTTGTAAACAAATTTAAACTAAGTCTAAGATGCCAGTCCAAAAAAAAAAAAAAAAAAAAAAAAAAAAAAATTAACATGATTTCCTCTGAAGCAAAAACAATTATTTGTACAATTAAAACGCGGCCCCTTTGCATATTATGATTTCCTTTTCATTCAATTTACCTTAAAGCCCAAATTTTTGTTTCATGGATTTTACTTGAATCCAGGAACTTTACCTCTTCAAGTGAGAACCTTGCAAAGTACTCAAAGATTTTCAATTTCCGGCAACCGAGAATTTCAGTGATCCTTGAAATTAATTGATTTTAACAATATTTTGGAGAAAATAACACTTCATCGCCCTATCCATTAAAGGTATATTTCCTCTTCATGGTGGTAGGTGTTATTTAAGAGTGTCAGCCAAAACTTCAAAATGAAAGGCCTTTGGGGAATTTTCTGTTTTTTCCCTTACCTCGTTATCAATTGTTTAAAATTATGTTAAAAAATTTGAACTTCTTGATTTGCTGAAATCCAAGTTCACCTATTAGATTGGCAAACGCATTTATTTACATTAAATGTGGGCATGGCGATGAACTTTTTACCGAATACAAAGGTCCAAATTCGCGAGATTAGCCTAATAGAATTGCAATTATAATACCGACGCAAATTTTCAGGGAAATTTAAAATGTCAACCGTAAAATCCTTTTCTGTATCCAAATTGAACTTTCGAAGAAAATTTTCATAAAGTATACTTCAAAACCCTGCGTGGGTGTCATCTTTGAGTTCTTTTAAAAGAGGTAGTAGTTTTTCGATTTAAGGTTACAAAACATCGATCAAAAATTTTCTTTTTTTTTTCACCCCCCCCCAATCTTTTTTTTTTTTTTTTTTTTTTTGCAGGTCGTTAATATGGCTTAGGCTTACCTCAGTTCTGGTTGTTAATAATTCTTTCCAACCCCCAAATCCCATGGGCAACATCAATTTTAAGGATGTTTGAAAATTTGGTTTTCACTAAACAGGTAAGAATAATTCTTGTTGCAGTTTGACAGCTGGCAAGTGTACCGTGGGATTATTCATCCTATTTTTGGATAAGGAAAACATGGAACCTTGAATGGGGACTAACAATGTTAGGCTGTTTGCATAGTATGGTACGTGTTTCTTATTGACATGTTTTATTCTGTTAAATGAAATTATTAAGCAAAATGGTTCGTGCTGGAAATATCAAGATGATTGGTCTTTAGATTTCTAAATCAGTATATTGCACTCTTAAACTCACCTTGTATTCACCCGGCTTGGAAGACACATAAAAGGCAAATTTCTTTAAATATCAAGGGCTGCATGAAGGAATCCAATATGTGGGGGACTTAGATCTTCTTGAAAGTGCCAATTAAAGTTCGAAATGCAATTTTAGGTCTCGAAATACTATCTCCCATGCAAAATAGAAAATTGAGGTTAAAATTAGGGCTGTTATGTTTTGAAGGGTTTTCGACATTTGCAAAGTTATATACATTCAAGACGTTTCTAGGTAACATCATCTTGCCCAGTTAAAAAACTTTAAAAGTTAATAATTTCCGGGGGATGTTTTGGAGTTTTAGTCAATACTAGCCTTATCTTGCTCCTTGCCCTTAACCCCTTTGAATACGGATTAAAGGTGGCTATGTCGTCTTCTTCAGGTCAAAAATTTATTACGTGGCTGGGTAAAGATTTTCATTTGCAGTGCCTTAATTAAATTATTGCTCATCAGTCGTTAATGGATTGCTTTGGCATTTGGTTAGAAAATTTTCTTTTTCTCATATAATCACGCATTAAGATCCATGGCATTCTTTTTTTTGGGTAAATGATTTCATTTGAATTTTAATTAAGATTCGATTATGCATTGTAACACTTTGGATCTAAAATTCAATTCACTTTAAAAATTCTGGGCCCTTTAGGAAGATGTTGATAGGGGGGGGCAAAGCCTGCGTTTCTGATTATTTCCCCCCCGAATTTTTTTGTATTAAATTTCCGATTTTAATGAAATAAAAAATTGAAGGAAAAACTACACACAAAATCCATGAGAGTTTAGAGGGGGCTATGAACGAGGTTTTTTTGGGGCTCCCGTTTACATCTCCGCCAATAGTTGCCGGAGTGAAAAAATTTGAGTTGACATCGCCGAAATACACTGCCAGGCTTCATGAGCAGCATCAAGATGTCCCAATGGTGAAAATTTTTTTAAAGGTTGATTTGAATTTGTTTTAAACACCATTAAGTTTGTTACAATCTACCGACTTTTTAAAATTATTCAGAGGGAGGTAGCCCCAGGATTTCTGGATATTGGAATGGGATTTTCACAGCCAGAGTCTACTATAATAGGCGTGGGAGCCTAATTTTGATTTAGGGGGGCTGAAAACGATTTGCCCGAAAAATGTGACCAAAAATTTTCGACACGAGAATTTTTCGTATTGGGGGGGGGGGGGGGGTGAGGAGGCAGATAAGGGTTTGCCAAAAAATCCCCTCCCCTTCAAAGATATTATTTGTAAGTTTAGGGGCCTAGATGGATTTGGTGTACCCTTGAAAAAAAAAGTTAAAACTGTACTATACTTTAATAATGGGTCAAGAAATGGAGGCAAACGATGACGAATGCGCGCGAAAGGCGCTAAATTTTTGCTGTCAAGATTACCATTCTTGACAAAACTTGAATCTGCATCGAAACAGTTTCAAATTACTCAAAGAAACTATCTAAGTTCACAAGGCGATTCTTCTACTGATGATTGTACAACCTTTTAACTTTTGCTGCGTGCTTCTCCGGGAGTTGTTATCAAAAGGGTAGTGAAATGAGGGACATATGAGTTAGTCTAAGAAACTCTGATGGGTTTGAGAACCATTTGTGATAGAACATGATGAATAGAAAATGTTCAGCGAAAAACACCTACCCCCTACTACAAGGATAAAGCTTAAACCCCTTGGGGTGATCAATGGGGGACATGGTCCGTTCTCAAGTCATGAGGCATGGAGTATAACCCCGGGCACTTGCAGCAAAGCTGCCCCAAAATTTTGCGTTACAACTGTCGTAGAACCCATCCGTTGAAAAATGTGCATGTTGAGTGATTGAGACGTGTTTATAAAGAATATAACAAACAGAATGAAGTAAAAGTGCGCAAAGCGCACAAAAGTTGGTAATTTGGGAAAGATGTTTGATAGAAAACTATCAAAATACATACATTAATACGTTTAAAACATCTTCACTGTACCCTCTGACAGAGGATGAAGATATACTTTTAATTTCGGATCAGTGTCTTGGCAAGAAAACTTCGTGTAATTTTATTTCCTAAAATATAATTGTGGTAAGATTATAGTGCGAATCGTGACAAGGGCACGGAAATTTGCATAGGAATCATTTATTCCATGTAAATTTGCATGCAGACTTGCACGAGAATCTTCAGTTCCAAAAAAATGCGTTTCCCAAAATTACAAGGTGAACTTGAGCAGTAATCAAAGAGCTTCAAAATTTCATAACATAATTTTGACAAAAGAAGAGGAAGGGAAAAGAATTCCCCTGCTTTGCATTCGAATTTGTGTGCTCCATAATCACACCCATCAGCCTATGCACACGAGCAATAAACCCCTTAATCGGGGAGCGAGGGAAAAGTGTGAATACGTTCAAGACACTTTAAATAATACATAATCAAGGACACTGAAAGGCGCGGAGCGCGCAAATTTGATACTTTGGAAAGTATAAAGGGAAAATGTGTTTGTGTTTCCCAACGAAAACATTTGAAAACGGAAAACGTCTACGGCAGATGAAGTAAGCATAGACCCAACGGCCTGGAAAGGCTCTACATATAATGTTTTTTTCGGAGGAATCACTTTTTTTATTTTTTTTTTTGGGCAGGCGGTCGGCAGCTTAGAGGTTATTTTAAAATTTAAATGATTAACAAAATTTTATTATCGCAATTTTTTTCAGTTCCAGAAATTTTTTAATATTACTGCCCGAATTTTTTCACAGAAATATTTTAGGGGGCTCAAACCCCCCGCTCCTACGCCTATGTCTACTATTTTAAAAGTTGGTGGCGCCAGATTCGCCCGACGGGGGCCCCAAAACCGAAGCCAGACAGCCCAGTGACGCGGGTATAAGTGGATTGAAGAAAAGTGTACTAGGACCAGGGGTTCCAAACTTTTTTGCTGGTGGCCCATATTCTATTTCGAACTTGGTGGCCCTCAATTGACGGGTCGGTATGAAGGCGTTTGATTTGAATTGGTAGCAGGTTATAAAGCAGATCACTGGTTTCTTAGATTAGAATCGCCCCATTCTTATTTTAATGAGGAAATTTTGAAATTTAAATTTTCGCTCCGAAGGCCTTTTCGCGACCTCGAAAATATTTCGAGACCCTCAAAAGGGTCGCGGACCCCTAGTTTGCGACCCCTGTACTAGACCATTTCCTTCGGGGCATATTTTTGCATAAAATTTGTATATACTAGAGGAAGCATAGTTCCCCGTTGTTTAAATGTTTCGTAGTAGTCGCCCCACCTCCTCGAAAAAAAAAAATACGGGTTTGCTTCAAGTAATGCAGATCCCCAAAAAAACCAATTTTTCTTACTTCTTAATGAAAACAAAAATGTGAATTTCCTACGATATAACCCCAATTTTTCGTGCTCTTCGCGCCCCTTCTATTTGGAGGTTCTTCGACACATTGCAGTGCCGAGGCTTATAGCAGCTGGTCCCCAGTGAGGGCAATCGACACCTATGTCGGCAAACCATGCAAAAACACTGGCTGAGCCTGCATGCAGGTTTTTGTTTGGGCAATGAAGTATACCCCGATTGGAGCGCTCGCGGTCGGTAACCTCACTTTACATTGTATCTTTTATGAACATTGTAAGCGCAAAAGTAACAGTGAGCTTTTCTAGAATAAAACTAGGTTTACTCTTATGCCATCCCTGTGTTATGATAGCCCATGGCAGAATGGTCTCCACACCGTCCGAAAAAGCTTTCATTCTTCATTCGTTGGGGAACTGAAGAAATACCATCATGGCCATAGTCTTTTTTCGTTCACTCGTGCGATTTTCTACAAATTCCACGATCATTATCGAAAGAGAAGTAGGCTATTAAATTGCCACGGAGGAGAGGGGATTGGCAAAACTTAGCGCGGACGTTCATTAACGTAGGCCAGACTTCTTAAGCTATGATCCGTGTAGGGCTTGAGAAGCCTTGTGGGCTCCCAAAGTGTCGTCATCTGTTAGCACAGTACTTCTTGGTCCCCACCTTGCGATACCGTAACCCCTATTATCAGAATTTTCCTTTACCTTTTATCAAATTCAGTGGCAACAACACCCACCCCCAAAAACATGCCCCTTCAACCACGCCTGAACGTACCATTAACATAAATGCATGTCACAGTGTGCGTAAATATGATTCCCAAAACAATAGGATCTAGTTATGGTGATTACGCATACCTCACAGTCTGTTATTTTGCCCATAGTGTATGTGGCCCTATAGCACCCGTTTAGAAGAGCAAACTTGGAATGAGCCAAGTAGGACTTTTATTACATAATTAATTTCCGTTGGGTTACGTTTTGTTCATGTCGAATATGGTTTTCCCCAAAAACCTAAAATGTATTTAGGGGCCGCATGCGGCCCTAAAGAGCTGCGTTTGAAACCACTGCGGTACTGGCTTGGGGGGAGTGTGTTTTCGACCAGGTGATGGATCCATTGTAAGAATTTTCTATCACAAATTTTTCTCAAACTATTTTGAATTTTAGCAAAGCTTCGCAAACTATCAACATTTTGGATGCCCTGCGAGTTTTAAATCTTACCTCATATTGTTTATACTATCAATATCATGCGTGGCATCTCCCAAGAAGCACAACAGGAAAAGTTAAAAGCTGTTTACGAATAACCGGGTAAAAGGTTTTTGAGCTGATGTGGGTTTTGTTGGGCAATTGAGTGTGTCTCGATGCAGAGCCTGAATGCAGGTTTAGTTATGGAAATCTTTAATGAAAACTTTCCCCCTCTTTCACCAACCAAAAAAATTAAGAATTCACTAAATTATGGACATTTTCCAGCCATATATGATCAGCTCCAAGAATATCAAAAAAGATAGCATCATTTTGCATCTGGGCAAATTAAAATTTAAAAGTGTATCTAAAGTCAAAAATTCAAAAATGTATGTCCACAGCTAGAAAATGAGATCAAGTGGTCCAATCCCAATTTAACAGGACATACATGTGCTGAGATTTTATATGTCGAAGTTTATTCACTCAATGTGAACTGGTAGATTGCACAGTAATTTGCGATGTCATTCTTGTATACTCAAATTACTTGTTTTTCTTTGTTTTTTCGAAAAGTATGTGTGAAAATGTGATTATTGATTGAATTTTTCAATAAAGATTTATAAATGTCAAAATACAACAATACAAATGTTTACCAAGGTTTAACACATAAAGGATAAAACACTTATTTCAAATGTGGTCCTTTGTAATAAAAAAAATTAAAAAGCAAAATAAAAATAGAATAAAAAAAAATATCCCAAAAAAAGAAATAGAAAAACAGGCTAAAATATAAATAATAAAGGATAAAAATTATGCATAGATAAAATTGCTCGTTGTTTTGGATCCAGTTTACCCATAAAAAATGATTTTAAATGTCTCTTAAAACTAATTAACTTTATTATTGCACAGTTGAATATGGTACGGCGGGACTATTCCATAAAGAAATTTGAAGTATACCAAAAGAACTTTGCCAAACCCACCACTCTTGGGACAACTTAAAAGACAAAGAGACAAAATAGGACCTGGTATGAAGACTATGCTGACTACTAACTTAATTGCCATATGGGATAAATAGTTAGGAACATTATATTTACATATGAAACTTTGTGTCCAAGTTCTAACTGTTCAACTCTGTATCAACAGGGAGCAAAAACCCTTTGTTTATTTTGATTGTAACCAATGTGAGTCTAGGGGTAGCTGACAGCATTTCCCAAAATATATTAATTTTTTGCAAAATCTGCAAACACCCTTTTAATTTACAGAACAAACAACTATCCCAAAGCTGAGCAATCATAATCAAGTTGGCATTCAATAAAAGCAGCGACAAGGAGGTTTTGGTCTTCAAATTAAAATTACGAGGTTTCTATACAGAAATTTAACCCTACTGAGCATTTAGACAAAACATTATTACCAATACATTCCCCAGACAAAACTTGATCAAAAAGTTTAAACCTAGATGGGTTTACGCTTTTCCTATAGATTAAATTCTAAAACCATTACAATGCACATTGATTACATTAGCTTAGAAGAATTATGAAGTTACATTAGCTTATGAAGCAAACAGATTAGTTTTACCTAAGTGTAAAGAAAGTTTGTTTCGGGACAACCCATCATTAATAGATTTCAATTAAAAATTCAAAGCAGGGAGGGCTACTTGGACAGGAGATGCATCTTAACCCTTTCTTTGCCCTGCGCTAGTTGCCGACTGTAATTCCTTCTTTGTAGTAATTTCCATATATAATGGGCTTAAAGTACTAAGAAACTAACACAAGGTTCACGTTTCGCTAAATCTTGAAGAGCGGCACAGGAAAATTGCCCATTTTTTACATTCCAGTCGTTCAAGTTGCAAATTTTGTGCCTTTAGGGCGCATTTTTAAAAATACTCCATTGTCATTCCGTGTTACATTTGAACACGAATACACCACCTGCAAGTGGCAATAATGCACAGATTGAGGGAAAAATCAACAGTAAACATTAGCATCATAACTCTTTTCTGCATTTGCAAATAGCATAAGCAGTTGTTTTTACTAAGGTTTTTTTAGGCTTAGTCGCAAAAAAACAGCGTTTTGAATCTTAAAACATTGGTGCTCAATAGGCTGTCGGAAATTGCTACACATCAAACCATTGTTCCCGATAATCCTATTGTCAGGTAGTAGTCGTCGACAAAGGTCGACTGGGACATGAAGTAGCATTGTAAGTATTAGAAAAAAGAATTAACTTCTGAAGTACTATGATCTGTCATTGAATGATTATCTCCACTCTCTTAATCCGATCAAACAGGTTTAGAATAATTTTTTC
The DNA here is from genome assembly GCA_029531755.1 of Holothuria leucospilota. NCBI lineage: Eukaryota > Metazoa > Echinodermata > Holothuroidea > Aspidochirotida > Holothuriidae > Holothuria > Holothuria leucospilota. Next base: position 28,926,989 of record CM055963.1, on the reverse strand, counting down.
ATTGGATCTCCTGTTAAAGTAACACCTCTCTGCTCTAAGCAAACTCGATCCCCGTATAGATTTACCAGACACAAGAAAAGGGGCTTTACATATGTATTTACATTTCACGGAAAAACGTATATCAGGAACAGGAATGGGCCAAGTATAGACCCCGTGGGACACCACAAGAAATAACCCTCTTTGCAGAGAAAAAAACCAAATTTAAAATAACTAAGAGATCGCAGTGAAGTATGAAGTGACCCTTCAATGGCATTCATTGAACCCAATACAAAGTAATTTGAAATAAAATTGTATAATTCACAGTGTCAAAGCTTTTGTAAGCAACATTACATTCTGAAGTTACTATTTTCCCTATGAAATTTAATTAGTCAGACAGATGAATTTTAAAAATTTTCCAGTGAAATGGGATCTAAAACCTGACTGAAATCATATTAGTAAATTTTTATTGACAAAAAATTTATTAAGTTTTCCCGGTTATACACGTTTTTTCGAAAATTTTAAAAATTTCACCAAAATTGACACGTCTGTAATTCCACAGTCGTTTTACTTTCTTTTGTGAAGTGGAACCCCCCAGCCACCTTTAACTCATCGGTATAATACAGAATCAGTGACCAGTTTATAATATGTGCAAGCGGCTTGTGATACTGTCTTACTGTTATGGGTGACTTGACAACCCTTCCAACAAAATAGTGAACATAACCCCGCGAGGGAAAAAAATAAACTTTTTCAAGGTTATGTAACATAAAATTTAAAAGAAAACAAAAGCAGGTAATGCGTTGTACAAGAATGTCACATAGAATATTGCCAAATTTACTTTTAAATTTGTGAATATCTTTCAACATTTTATATTCAGCAATAGAAAAGCTATGTGGATGGAGTTGGATGGAAGGATTATCTTCCAAATTTAAAAAAAAATTTCTTGTAATTCTAACTTGAGGTACACTTTAACAAAAGTTTCAAAATGAAGGAACCCTTCCCTTGACATTCATGAACAGCAGTTTATTAATAGCAAAGGAATTATCCCAAACTGTGTATACAAAGCGAGGCGTGCAAAAAAGGGGCATCTAAGTAGAAATGGATTCGAATGAGTTGGTAGTACGAATCCATGCACAAACACCAAATTTGGCCTCCCATATAATTTCTGAGCAGTCATTGGGCAACAGTACCCGTTGCTGTAAATTATCTTTTACATTTTGACAAAGATAGCTGATACTAACAAGTGTTTTACCTCTTTATTTATTAAACAAAGGCCTGCCTAACTTAATAAATTCATTCATTCAAATGGGCATTCTCTCCATATTTATTGAACTAAAGAAACGACATGAAATGAAAATGGCCATCTTGTTTCCCTACATCATAGCCGAAGCGGTCGTCGCCCCAAAAAACTCAAAAAAAGCCAAGAATGGGAAGAAAACGAGAGCAAAATGAGGATCTAAATATTTGCAAAAAAAGTTTACAAATTGCGTCCAAGGACCCTTTAAAAATTAAAAAATTCCAAGGAGGGGACACCCTCCCTTAACCCCCTTCCCAGGACGCTGGTCCAAAACAATCTTCAGTCCCTCCAATCGAAAAGGCATACTAATACGCCTTCAGAAAAAAAAGCTCAAGTAATTGAAACAAAACAAATTTTTGTACAGTGTATTATGATAAATTTCTCCCTTTTAGAATCTAAAACATGAGATACCAAAAATTAGAACGTTTAAATGAATTAAAATACCTGAAAGCAATTTTATGCAGTCTGGGGCATGTATTGTCAAATTTTCTCGGTACGCTCCAGCCAAACTTTTGGTGGGCCTCGCTAGATAGTATCGGGTACAATACAGCAGAATAGCCATTTCCCCCTGATTGTAAAGTCAGGTGTAAGATTTCGGAATTCATTTTGGGAACCACAATCGAGTTCGCAGCAGGCTTCACAGGGGATTGCTAGTCATGATACAGGAAAACGGAAATATCGTTTCATACGTTTAATCCTATGTTTCTTCAAACAAACTGTTAAGGGACGTTAACAGTTTAGGGACAGAATATACAATTACTTTCTTTGCCTGACGTGACATATAGCTCATCCTTCAGTGAGGGGCCCGACGGACTGGGAAATTAAAGGTTACCAACCCAAACCCGAAACCAATGGCAAGAATAGTGGAAATTAAAAACTAAACCGCGAAATTGAGTGAACTGTGCATATAAAAGTATGGAGGGGATTGGACAACATTGGATAATTACAATGGTGTATTTTGAAGGATGAAATTTGCCAGGCAATTCCACCGCGCAAACTTTCAGTGGTAATCCACCCCACTAGAAAAAATTTGCCGAGAACCACATTACTGTTAAAAGTGCTTCTCTTTGATTTTTAAGAAGAGGTTGACCTTTCCAGGAGGTGGTCAAGAACAATTATGGTTCATATAAAATGGGGTCTCTTGAATTTGTATTTAATTGTTAATGATAACCCAGGCGAATAATTACAAATAAAGTCGTAGAAAGTTTCCCGTTAATATTTTTAATTTTAAAATATTCAAAATGTATGCAACCTACAGGGACGGAGAAACAGGGGGTGAGGGTTACAACCCCCCCTTTCAAAGAACTCCCCATTGACTTTGTGTTTTTCACACAGTAAAATTTCTGAAAGATCGTCAAACCCTCCCCCACTGTTGAGAAGGAATCTCCGGGCCCCCGGGGAACATAACTAATACTCCACAAGACACAAGGTACTAATACCCTTTGCAACTCTCGAAAACTGCAACCGATGCAAACTTGTGTAGGTTATGCTTCCCCCCGCGGACGTGTATTACTCCTACTATATGGCATAATTATCGAGGGGATGCACATGAAAAAGGCACCTAACGAAGGTATAGCTTGCAAACCTGATCATTTCCCGCTTGGCGGGGTATTACTCCTGCACCATATCGGTGCACTCGTATGTAGGTCAAAAGAGGGGGAATTAGTTGACACCTGCTTCGAAGGAACACAACACGTTTATTGGGGTGAAAAAAAATGCCTGTGCAATCAAGTGCAAACGATGGAGAACTACGTACAATGAGCTCTTTTTCAGGGCAGTTTGGTTTGCTACTAGATACGGGCATGAGGGACGTCCCCACGACAAAGCGTACCACCGAAAGGGGCCCCCTACGGGAAAATTTTGAAGTAAGGTTATATTTTATATTATAAAATATATTAGTCTATAGAGGGAGAGAATTTAGAATTGTGCCCTCCCAGGAAAGGGTTTGTGGACCCCCCTTGCCCCTGCTCAAAAAATCCTGGTACGCACATGCTTTTACGGTAACGAGATTGGGCGCGAAATTTTGTTCGGCCAATGCGCAGTGGAGAATAACTATCTGTTTTACGTGAGGTCAACGCAAATACCCGATGGCAAGGTGGAGAAAATTTCAGACCCTAGCTTTTAAAGCGAGAAAAGGCAATCGAAGGGAAAACTCTCGAACGCCTCGCAAAATGCTGTGCGATTTTCATACTCGACTTGTTTTGCGAAGGAAAATCCTTTCCAAGCTCGCAGTTAGTAGTCGACTCCCTAAACATTTCCCAAATTAAGAGTTACGGAAGGAACATTACTGCGCATTACGATACCGCAGGGGATTGGGGACTGATACCCCGTTTGAGCATGGGAGTTGTCGTTTGACAAAAAGCAAAATCCCTGGTTTGAGCGATCCATGCTTTTGAGAGAAAGACTGGAGAAGACAAGTCGCGACAGAGTTCAAGGAATCTCCTACCCGTTTGTACCGGGTAGGAGACGGTTACTATTGGCGATTTAAGTCATTGCTAATGAATAGACCGAAAGGGCCAACGGGTTTAAAACAGTAAAACGAGGTAGCAAAAAAAAAAAAAATGACGGTGTTTTGCTTGCAGCAAAATACAGACAAAGCCTTGAGATGGTATGAACAAAGCTAAAAGCAAAATATTGCTCCACATGCACCTGATTTTTGATCAAATAAAGGTACAAAGAGGAACAAACGGCCTGCCATGCTCATCTGAGGCAAAATTGTTCGGTTGTTCTGCCAAATTTTCACTTACAACTTGTGTAAGAAACGAATCCCTTCAAGAGGCAACAGACGCTTAAGGTTTCTACCCAGATTCGGGGATTGCGCATGCCAGTAATTTGGACCTTAGTCGGGCAGGCCCCTAGCAGTCGGGGCACGGGGCCGTGCCCCCCCCCCGTGGGACCACTGTGCCCACCATTTGAAATCCCGATCGAAAACAAAAGTAATACCGGTAAACGATGGCTTGTATTACACCAAGCGATTTTGACTAAAAATGATTTAAAGTCGTTAATAATGAAAGTATTTTGCTTTCTGTAAAATTTTGTTACACAATACAAAAATTTCGCGCGCTACGCGCGCTTTCATCTTCAGTTACTATGGCTTTTAACGGTTTCAGATTGTTGGCTTTAATAAAAGTAAAGGTCACAATTGGCCCATTTTTTTCGTTTTAGGTTTATTCCCGGGAAAAACACAAATGGGAAACAAAGAAGTTCTATCCCTTTTTCCCTTTTGTCAGAAGATTCTTAAAATTCAATCAAAATCATGATAAACATATTTGTAAAACGTAAAGTGTCTCAATGTCCAGGGTGGTGGGAAGTACCCCGCGACCAGTGGCCGGGTCTTGGTTGGTTTACAGAAAGCAAAATTCTAATTGGTCAGTGGGAATGCTCTTGATTGACATCAAAGTCAAAAGTGCAAGTACTCACATTACAACCATGTGCAAAGAATGTTGTGGTTATCATATTATGGCCTTGTTGCCCCTCAGGATATGACCTTTAAACAATAAAACTAGGTTTGTTGACAAGGTTCGCACAAGAAGGGGCTCAATCAGTTTTGCAAGAGAACTTAGTGGAGAAAGGGAAATGGAACTGTCTAGGGCGAGAGGGAGCTTTCCCTAGAAACCCAAGTTCTATTTTCCTTAAAAGAACCAATATTTTAATTTTTCGCAAAAAGAATCCCAATTTTCGTCCCGCGCAAAATTTCGCGTTCGGCACCTTCTGGAAACCCCTTGTTCTACAGGGGTCGGGTTTATGGACCCTAAGGGAGCTTCGTCCGTCGTTTGGGTTATCTTTCACCAGCTTTGTGAGTCTGTATCAGGTTTACGGAACAAAATTCCTGCAAAATTTCGCGGCTTCGGGCAATTCCACAAGCGAAGTTATATCGCTATGAACATTATTAGCATAAAAAAATTTATGAAATCTAGGCAAATTTGGTGAAGGCTCAAACTGAAAGCTGGGGGATCAATGGGTTTCTGTAGAATCTTGGAACTTGAGTAACATTGTAAAGCGATGACCATAGGTTTGAAGTAAATTTTGTACCAAATTAATTCCAAAATATTTTTTTCTGTTCAGCAAAATTTCGTTCAAGTAGAATAAGATAATGACCATCTGATTTGAATGTGAAGAGATTGTGTGCTTCACTGTCATTCAAGCCTGCTCAAACTCACGTTTGGTTCACGTTTTGCTATTTCCTCAGACAATTGGGAATTCCTCTGGGCCAAACAAAATCATAATGGACCACACCAAGACTGCCTTAATGGGCAGTGGCCCCTCGCGTCGTAAAGTACTCAACTCTTACCTGGGTCTGGAAAATGAAGAAGCATCATCGAATCTATCTGTTTCCTTCACTTGTGGAGAAAATTTCACTTTCGTATTACAAAAGGAGGCGAAAAGTCCATAACAGAAATGAAATTTTCGCGCGCTTGCAGTATGTGCACACTAAAACGATACCATTTAAATGGCTGTGGTAAGCTTGAGGTATCAAACCCTGTAGTTCCGCAAAACGTAATATATGGGGCTTACTGTCTACAAAACTAATTGGAGGAAAAAGTGCTAGTGACGTCACACGCTAGAAGGGGTTTGGGAAATTTTCACATTTTTTATTTTGATGATACTCAGTCTGAACAGGTATCAGGGTTTCCAGAAAAAGTCGCTTAAAGAACCCGCTGATCTAGATTAAAATGTTCCCTCCGTGAGAGCTCAATGGTATTTTAATTTCCCCGAGACTCGCGACCTCACTCCTTGTGAAGTCACTGCTGCTTTTGTGGGTTTGGGTGCTAAAACGCGATAAAATGTAAAGCTAATTTTCTTTCTGCAAAAAAGGTAATCTTACTTTTGTAAGGTAAATTGTCTGCTAGAACTTTGGTTTAAAATTAAGGCATTGCTTCTTATGCAAAATTTTTTTACCTATAAAAACTTTCTCTATAGAAATTGCAGTTTTAAAGATTTAAAATTAGATCCGGAATGAGGCCATTAGTCCAAAAAGAGGAGGAAGCAATAGGTGATTTTTGTTAGATCACGGCATGTTTAAGGGTGGGAAAGGGGGATTTGCCCCCCCCCTTCAGAAGAAAAGGGAAAATCCCTCCTTTTCATTTCCTAAAAATAAAAAAGAAATATCTTTCATGGTTCCACTTTAAAATCATCAGTGAGGATACTTTGCAGCCAATGATTGAACTTACATAATAAATGGTGTTTAAAGGGCCCCCCAAATTGCAACTTTTAGGGGGTTTTGAAAGCAAGTTTTGCCCCCCCCCCACCACTTGAAATTTGGCCCAGGAAGATGAATTCGGACCAGGGTTTAGCAGTACTGAATAATCCCCCCCCCCCTTTGAGTTCTGGTGGAATCCCTGGTATAATTATACCCAAAATTGATGAATTTCCCCAAACTACAACCCCAGGAAAAACCCCTTTCAAACTCCGACTTCCAATTTAGGAATACCCCAATTTAAATACCAAGGGGTGAGTCAGTGACTTAAAAACCCAGCTGCTTAAATAGCTGTGGTGACTTGACTTGCCGCACCAAAAATTTCGTCGAAATCTGTGTATACATTGGCGATAGACTGCCGAAATTTTAAAAAGGGAATATTATTTTATGACTAAAATTAGTTTTAATTTTGGTTTTAGTTTTGGTTGAGACTTTAAAATGTGAAATAATATGAAGTCGTAGCACTGAAATTTGTCTTTGACGGTATACTAGAAGGGACTCGAGGTTTGTGGATGGGTGGTAGAATGGGTTTGGGGGGGCTTGGAAAGGGGTTTTTGGATTTTGGATGGGGGGAGGAGGATGTTTGAAAGGGATGTACAACGTTGCCAAATCATTTGGGGGCATTAAATTTTACGAAAAACGTACAAGGATGTTTTGCATATACAAACAGTAATATACACGAATATTTTCAGATAATTTTTCATGCACCTGATATAATTCGTTGCCCATGAAAATTTTCTAACGGTGCGAGCGGATCAGTGACATTAAGTAGTTGTCTCTTCTCATAAATATGATTAATATATATCAAATATTTTGGGGAAGGTGGTGAAGGATTTCTGTCCGAACCAAAAAATGGGCGTGGGGGAGACCCTGAGCGAGTGCACATCAGGTCTAGTACAGGTACCCTGAAATATTTATCCCCATTCCTTCCCAATTTCATGCTGTCTGGAATATTACACTGTTTATTTCGAAAAGAATGTTAATTAGGGATCTTGGGAAAAGGGATCTAAAGTTTATATCTGAAATCCAATTTAAAGAAAGCGCTCCAATTTTTTTGCACCCCCAAATAGAGGGACAATCTTGTACATGCCGTTCGGGTTAACATACGTCAAAACAGGAGGTGGACACGGCGGTAAGAGGTAGAAAATGTAGGAAGTTTTACAATCGTTGTCAATCTTACAGGCGAACATTTAATTCTAATCGAGTTATTACTGAAGGAAAGCAGTTTGTAAACCCTTTTTTGTTCGACTTTTTGAAGAAGGTGAACATTTTAAAGAAGAAGAGGTAAAATGAAGACCGAAGATCTTTGTTTGATATTATTTTGTTGACAAAATTTTTCACTGCAAAATTTTTGAAAGGGGTTCTCACCCTCTCTAAATTCTCAGTACAACAACCAACTTGTGGCAAAATATTTTGGCCTGAAAACATTTAGGAAGACATGACACCATGCCCGGAATGAATGTAATATGCAACTACGGAAGAAATTGAAATTTTCTGGGCTTTCGAGTATAAGGGGGATGGTGAAAAATAAGACTAAATATCCCAAATTTTTCGGTGCATTTTTACCTTGGTTTTATTTGTTTTATTTCTTATATTACCGCTGTTAATGAAAACTTAAACAATTACAAAGGGTTTAAAAGGATAATTGGGGGAAAAAGGGGTTTATAACTTTTAAGCAAGCATGGGGGAAAGGGGTTGTTATTAGATGGGTTTAGGCTCAGTTCTAACCAATTGGGTTTAAACATGAGAAGGGCCATTTCCCGGGATTGGGGGGGTATGAGAAACCCTCCGCCCAACATGGTGGCGCTCCGGGAGAGGGCGTGCCCCCCCCCCCCCCCGGGGAAAAAAATTCCTACTACGGCTGAAATGAAAGCATAAGGTTTTTATCATCGAAACCAAATCAACCTAGCATGTTCGAACAACAAGCACAGCTCTTTATTTTATGGGAGGTTTGAAAAATGCACGATGAAATAAGAATTTTTGAAAACGAAAACACTGAAAGGATCAGATTCTTAAAATTGGCCCGAGACATACTTGCAAAAAGGGGGCATTCGGTTTTGGGCTCTTGAGCAGGAGGGCCCCGGTAAGAAGGGTAAATTTTAAAAGACCAGCAAGGTCAAGGATTTGGGGGAAGGGTTTTCCCAAAAATAAGCCAATGTTGACCCAAAACTCCAGATCAACCCAAGAATGTCCTTCGATTTGAACAGTTGGGTACAAAAGTCCTTTTTTTATCTTACAGATAGAGGCAGTCGCTATATAACAGCAGGGCTATATGTGAGAGAGTTCGACTAGCTTCCCAATTTGCGTGGTGATTTTGTATCCAAAACGTCGAGAAAGCGGAAAACCCTTACTACACAGAACTTGGGTGTGATACGTACACAATGGTCAGCGGGTTTTTTTTTAATTTCCCCCCGAAAAGAAATCCGCGAGACCCAAGGTCCGCAGACCGAAATTGCATTTAACGCAACTTAGTTGAGTGTATTTACGTTATTTAAAGGGTTTGCGAGACCCAAAAGGGCCGCGAGACCAACAGGGAATTTGGGGACGGACAGAAGGTCCGAGACCGAAGGCAATGAGAAAACCCCGAAGGTTCGCGAAACCCAAAGTGATTAGGTGCCATGTTTAAAACTTCCCCCAAAGTATATTTATTTTGTTATCTTTTTAAAAAACCGGGCCAAAAATTTACAGGGGAAAAATCTCAGGCTTTGATGAGAAAATGGAAAGAAAAAATAAAAAAAATAACAGGCCCCAAAGACTTTGTCTATTACGAAATAGAGGGCTAGAAGAGATCGAATTTTTCATATAAAGAAATTTTTAAGTAAGGGGAAGAGGGGGCGGGGGAGGTTTCCCCCCCTATTTGAGAAATCACCATTTAGTTTATTTTCAGCAGTATTTTTTTTTTGAAAATTTAGGGGAACCCCCCCCCCCTCATATGCTGAGGAAATTAGGGGCAGAGTGGCCATTTGGGCCTTTATGGGCCCCTTTTTCTCGCTTTTTCCTTATAAGCCCAGATCATTTTTCGAAGTTTAAGGAGCAAATACGGCGGGCGTGACAAATACCTTTTTAGCCCAACCCCAAAAGGAAATTCTCTTGGGAAAGGTTATCTTAAGTTTTCTCTGCCGGGGTGTGTCCCCGCTTTTTAATTTACAAAAAATAGCTTTGGGGTGCCGGGGGACAGGCGAGAGCCGCTCCGAGTCTTTCCCAGCTCTCGAGCGGCTCGGGAAATGTTTATTCGTGTTCAAAATTTAATACGGAATGACAATGAGTATTTTGAAAAGAGCGCCAATAAAGGCACAACTTACTTTTGCAACTTGAACGACTGTCATTGTACATAAATGGGCAATTTCCTGTGCCGCTCTTCAAGATTTCAGCAGACAACGTTAACCTTTGTGTTAAGTTTCTTAAGTACCTTTAGCCTATTCTATCTTGAAGATTACTACAAAGACGGAATTACAGTCCGGCAACTAGCGCAGCGGTCAAAAAAGGGTAACAGATGCATCTTCTCCTGTCAAAGTAGCACCACCCTGCTTTGAATTTTAGAATTGAAATCTATTAATGAGTGGGTTGTCCTGAAAACAAACTTTCTTTACACTTAGTTTAAACTAGATCTGTTTGCTTCATAAGCTAATGTAACTTTCATAATGTAACTTCATAATGCTAATGTAATCAATGTGTCATTGTAATTGTATAGAAATTGAATCTATAGGAAGAAGCGTAACCCATCTGGTTTATATCTTTTTTGATCAAAGTTTTGGTCTGGGGAATGTATTGGTAGATCATGTTTTGTCCTAAAATGGCTCAAGTAGGCTTAAATTAATCATGTCATAGAAACACTCGTAATTTTAATTTGAAGACCAAAAACCTCCTTGTCGCTGCTTTTATTGAATGCCAACTTGATTATGATTGCTCAGCCTGGTATAGTGGTTTGTTTTGTAAATTAAAAGGGTGGTTGCAGATTTTGCAAAATATTAATATAATTAGGTAAATGCTGTCAGCTACCCCTAGAACTCAGATTGGTTACAATCAATATAAACAAGGATTTTTGCTCCCTGTTGAATACAGAGTTGAACAGTTAGAACTTGGACACATGTTTCATATAGTTAATAATAATGTTCCTAACTATTTATCCCATATGGCAATTAGAGTTAGTAGTCAGCATAGTCTTCATACCAGGTCCAGTCTGTCTCTTTGTCTTATAAGTTGTCCCAAGAGTGAGTGGCTTTGGCAAGAGTTCTTTTGAGTATACTTCAATTACTTTATGGAATAGTCTGCCGTATACCATATTCAACTGTGCAATAATAAAGTTAATTAGTTTTAAGAGACATTTAAAATCATTTTTATGGGGTAAACTGGAATCAAATCATACGAGCAATTTTATCTATGCATAATTTTTAACCTTTTATGTATTTATATTTTTAGCCTGTTTTCTGTCATACCTTTTCTTTTTGGTATATTATTTTTTTATTCTATTTTTATTTTGCTTTTTATTTTTTTTTATTACAAAGGACCACATCTGAAATAAGTGTTTATCACTTTAATGTATTATCCTTGGTAAACATTTGTATTTGTATGTATTTTGACATTTATAAATCTTTATTGAATAAATTCAATCAATAATCACATTTTCACACATGACCTTCGAAATAACAAAGAAAAACAAAGTAATTTGAGTAGTACAAGAATGACATCGCAAATTACTGTGCAATCTACCAGTTCACATTGAGTGAATAAGCTTCGACATATAAAATCTCAGCACATGTATGTCCTGTTAAGATTGGGATTGGACCACTTGATCTCATTTTTCTAGCTGTGTGACATACATTTTTGAAATTTTTGACTTTAGATACACTTTAATTTGAATTTGCCCAGATGCAAAATGATGCTATCTTTTATGATATTCTTGGAGCTGATCATATATGGCTGGAAAATGTCCATAATTTAGTGAATTCTTAATTTTTTTGGTTGGGGTGAAGGAGGGGAAAGTTTTCATTAAAGATTTCCATAACTAAACCTGCATTCAGGCTCTGCATCGAGACACACTCCAATTGCCCAACAAACCTACATGCAGCTCAAAAGCCTTTTTACACCGGTTATTCGTAAGCAGCTTTTACTTTCCCTGTTGTGCTTCTTGGGAGATGCCACCGAATGATATTGATAGTATAAACAATAATGAGGTAAGATTTAAAGCTCGCAGGGCATCCAAAAATGTTGATAGTTTTGCGAAGCAATTTTGCTAAAATTCATATAGTTTGAGAAAAATTTGTGATAGAAAATTCTTACAATGGATCCATCACCTGGTCGAAAACACACTCCACCCAAGCCAGTACTGCAGTGGTTCTCAAACGCAGCTCTTTAGGGCCGCATGCGGCCCCTAAATACATTTTAGGTTTGGAGAAAAACCATATTCGACATGAACAAAACGTAACCAAGACGGAAATTAAATTATGTAATATAAAGTCATTACTTGGCTCATTCCAAGTTTGCTCTTCTAAACGGGTGCTATAGGGCCATATACACTGTGTCAAAATAACAGACTGTGAGGTATGCGTAATCAGCCATAACTGGATACACTATTGTTGGCAATCATACGTTACGCACACTGTGACATGCATTTATGTTAATGGTACGTTCAGGCGTGGTTGAAGGGACATGTTTTTTGGGGGTGGGGTGTATGTTGCCACTGAATTTGATAAAAAGGTAAAGGATAAATTCTGATAATAGGTAGTTACGGTATCGCAAAGGTGGGCACTAAAGAAGTACTGGTTCTAATAGATGACGACACTTTGCGGAGCCACAAGGCTACTCAAGCCCTACACGGATCATAGCTTAAGACGTCTGGCCCACGTATGAACGTCCGCGCTAAGTGTGCCAGAATCCCCTCTCCTCCGTGGCAATTTAATAGCCTACTTCTCTTTCGATACATAGATCGTGGAATTTGTAGATAATCGCACGAGTGAACGTAACAAGACTATGGCCATGATGGTATTTCTTCAGTTCCCCAAGCGTAGATGAAGAATGAATGCTTTTCGGACGGTGTGGAGACCATTCTGCCATGGGCTATCATAAGACACAGGGATGGCATAAGAGTACACCTAGTTTTATGCTGGAAAAGCTCACTGCTACTTTTGCGCTTACGATGTTCATAAGAGATACAATGTAAAGTGAGGGGATTACGCGACGCGCGAAGCGCTCCAAATTCGGGGTATACTTCATTGCCCAAACAAAAACCTGCATGCAGGCTCAGCCAGTGGTTTTGCATGGATTTGCCGACATAGGTGTCGATTGCCTTCACTGGGTACCAGCTGCTATAAGCCTCGGCACATGCAATGTGTCGAAGAACTCCAAATAGAAGGCGCGCGAAGAGCACCGAAAAATTGGGGTTATATCGTAGGAAAATTCACATTTTTGTTTTCATTAAAGAAAGTAAGAAAAATTTGGGTTTTTGGAGAATCTGCATTACTTGAGAGCAAACCCGATATTTTTTTTTTCGAGGAGGTGGGGGCGACTACTACGAAAACATTTAATCAACGGGGAACTATGCTTCCCTAGTATATACAAATTTTATGCAATATATGCCCCGAATGAAATGGTCTAGTACAGGGGTCGGCAAACTAGGGGTCGCGACCCTTTTGAGGGTCTCGAAAATATTTCGGAGGGTCGCGAAAAGGCCTTCGGAGCGAAAAATAATTGCCAAATTTCTCATTAAAAATAAGAAATGGGGGCGATTCTAATCTAAGAACCAGTGATCTGCTTTATTAACGCTGCATAACCAAGTCAAATCAAACTCCTCATACCGACCCGTCAATTTGAGGGCCACCAAGATTCCGAAGTAGAAATATGGGCCACCAAGCAAAAAAGTTTGGAGACCCCTGGTCTAGTACACAGGTTTTCTTCAAATCCCACTTATACCCGACGTCACTGGGGCTGTCTGGGCTTCGGGTCGGTGGCCCCCGTCGGGCGAATCTTGGCGCCACCAACTTAATAATAGTAGACATAGGCGTAGGAGACGGGGGGGTTTGCAGCCCCCCTAAAAATATTTCTGTGAAAAAAATTCGGGCAGTATATTAAAGAATTCTGGAACTGGAAGAAAAAATTGCGATAATAAAGTTTTGTTAAATCAGTAATTTAAACTAACGCTCTAAGCATGCCCGACCGCCTGCCCGAAAAAAATAAAAAATAAAAACAGTGATTCCTGCCCCCCCCCCCAAAAAAAACAGTTATATAGTAGAGACTTTACACAGGCGGCATTGCTCTATGCTTATCTTTCATCTGCCGTAGACGTTTTCCTGTTTCAGTGTTTTACGTTAGCATCACAGAACGCCATTTTCTTGGATACTTCGCAAAGTATCAAAATTTTCGCGCGCTCCGCGCGCTTTCAGTGTCATTGATTATGTATTATCAACAGTGTCTTGAACCTATTCACACTTTTCATCGCTCCCCGATTAGGTTGATTGCTCGTGTGCATAGGCTGATGGGTGTGATTATGGAGCAGCACAAAATTCAAGAATGCAAAGCAGGGGAATTCTTTTTCCCTTCCTCTTCTTTTGTCAAAGTTATGTTAATGAAATTTGAAAGCTACTTTGGATGACATGGCTTCAAGTTCACCTTGTAACTGGCAAACGCATTTTTTGGGAACTGAAGATGTCTCGTGGCAGAGTCTGCATGCAACTTTTATCATGGAAATAAATGATTCCTAATGCAAATTCCGTGCCCTTGTCACGATTCGCACTATATATATCTTACCACAATTATTTATTTTAGGGAATAAAATTACAACGAAAGTTTTCTGGCCAAGACACTGATCCGAAAATTAAAGGTATATCTCCATCCTCTGTCAGCAGGGGGTACAGTGAAGAGTCGTTTTAAACGTTTAATGTATGTATTTTGATAGTTTTCTATCAAACATCTTTCCCAAATTACCAAACTTTTCGTGCGCTTTGCGCACTTTTATCTTCAGTTCTGTTGTTATATTCTTTAACACCGTCTCACTCACATACAACATGCACATTTTTCAACGGTAGTGGGTTCTACGATAGTTGTAACGCAAAATTTTGGTCTGCTTTGCTCGCAAGTGCCACGGGGTTATACTCCATGCCTCAGTGACTTGGAGGAACGGAGCGCATGTCCCCCATTGAATCACCCCAAAGGCTTTAAGCTTTATCCTTGTAGTAGTGGGGTGAGGTGTGTTTTCGTCTGAAACATGTTTCTATTCATCATGTTCTATCACAAATGGTTCTCAAACTATCAGAGTTTTCTTTAGACCTAAGCTCAATATGCCCTCATTTTCACTACTTTGTGATAACAACTCCCGGAGAAGCACAGCAGCAAAAGTTAAAAGGTGTGTACGAATCATCAGGTAGAAGAATCGCCTTGTGATCTGTAGATAGGTTTCTTTGAGTAATTGAAACTGTTTCGATGCAGATGCAAGTTTTGTCATAGAAATGGTATCTATGACATGCAAAAATTCAGCGCGCTTTGCGCGCATTCGTCATCGTTTGCACTCCATTTCTTGACCATTATTAAAGTATAGTACAGTTCAAACGTTTTTTTTTTTCAAGGATACACCAAATCCATCTAGGCCACCTAAACTTAACAAATAATATCTCGAAGGGGAGGGGAGTTTGGGCAAACAAGTTATCTGCCTCCTCACCCCCCCCCCCACAATACAGAAAGTTGTGCTCGTGTGCGAAAATTTCGGTCACATTTTTCGGGCAAGTCGTTACAGCCCCCCCACCAAATCAAATTAGGCTCCTACGCCTATGATAGTAGATTCTGGCTGTAGAAAATCTCCATTCCAATCAATCCACCGAAATCCATGGGGATAACTCCACTCTGAATAATTTTTAATAAAGTCGGATAGATTGTAACAAACTTAATGTGTTTTAAAACAAATTCAAATCAACCTTTAAAAAATTTTTACAACAATTGCGCATCTTGATGGCTGCTATGAAGCCTGGCAAGTGTTATTTACGGCGATTTGGGATGTATTCAATCTCAAATTTTCTGGGTACACTCCGCGCCAACCTATGGTGGCGCTCCGCTTAGATAGTAAACGGGAGTCCCCCCTAAAAATAACTCCATTCCTCCAGAGCCCCCCACTGCTACACCACTGCTGCTTGGATGTTGATGTTGTAGTTGTTTCCTCTTTCTTTGAATATTTTTATTTTACTTAAATTAAAATCGGAAAAATTATAATGAGCAAATATAATGTTCAGGTGTGGGAAGGGGGATCAAGGTCGAGAAATCGCATCTGGTCTGCCCCCCCCCATATCAAACATCTTCCTACGCCGCAGAATTATATTAAAGCCCACTGGCAAATTGACATCATCTCTACCCGAATGCCAAAGCGAATGCCAATATACGCGATTGCATGAATGCGAATGCCAATTACATTAAAGCCCACTGGCAAAATGAGATCATCTCTACCCAAATGCCAACCCAGCCAACATGCCCAGCTGGGCCCCAGCTGGGTTTTAGATGGGAAAGCTGGGCTTAGGTGGGCTGACGGATGTAATTGGGATATTGGTGTTTTGAACA
Source organism: Holothuria leucospilota (assembly GCA_029531755.1). Classification (NCBI taxonomy): domain Eukaryota; kingdom Metazoa; phylum Echinodermata; class Holothuroidea; order Aspidochirotida; family Holothuriidae; genus Holothuria; species Holothuria leucospilota. Next base: position 28,910,982 of record CM055963.1, on the reverse strand, counting down.
AGCCAGACTTGCTAATGGCACGATGAGAATGTGGAAAAAGATTTTTTCGTTATTTCTGTAATCTTTTGTCCGAAATTGTTTTCAGTTTTTTCCGGGTTTTAGCTGGGTTTTTGCTGGGCTTTCCCACATTTTGGAGCCCAGCAATAGCCCAGTTGGTGCCCAACTGGGCACGTTTGGAATTAAATGCCCTCAATTGAAATTTTTTTGCTGTTTCAGACAACGTTGAAAGTTTTCTTGAAAATAAAATAGCAAGACAAAATAATCCAAGTTTTGTAGTTGGGCTAGAGCTGGGATATTGATGGGTTTCCCAAACCAGAGGAGCCCAAACGGGACCCGACTGGGGCCCAGCTGGGGAAACACATTCATGTTTGAATGCTATTTCACTCTTTTAAAATTCCTTTTGTTAACTGTTCGTAGTATTGGCGCTTTTAGGTTAAAGGTAGGCATGCGTATTTAAAATGAAGTTCATCTTCGAAGTTTATTTTGTTTTAATGGGCTCTAGCCTGGCTAAAGCTGGGCTAGCCCAATATGTTTGGCCCAGCTGGGGCCCAGATGGGCCAAATTAGGAAAATTTTCAAAACATAATTTGATTGAGGTGATTAACTCTTTTTGCTTCAGAAAATGTATATCCAAGGTATTTTATCATAAATCTTTTTTTTTTGTAACTAAACATGTGGGAATTTTTGGCAAAAACAATTTGAGAAAAGTATATGTTTAAAATGATGTAAAATTATATTGGAACACCAGGTTTATATACCTTTCATCTTAATGGAGCATTCCAAATATTTCAAAGGAAATTTGTGTTTATCACTTAATGCGGGTCTAACTGAAATAAAGTGAAGCTGGCAATGGTGAATTCTTGCAGAAAACCATGTTTCTCAATTGTTCAAAACAACATTAAGAAGGAGAAATTGAAATATCATGAAGAAAATTGCATTCTCAATCGTTAATAATAACAAATAAGTGTCACGGAATATATATAATAGCCAAACCAAACTATTTACTTAAATAAGAACTTTCCAGCAATATCCTTCTACCTTTGAAAGTGGCTGGCATTAGCAATGCCGGTAGCTTTTGAGACTCTTGTAGAAGGAAAGTTACCTCAGATTTTCCATTGCTAAGCCAGTTGGACCCCGAAGAGGGACCAACCTCAGCTGGGGTAGCCCAGTTGGGGCCCACATGGGAACACCTGAAAAACACGGATTTGCCCCAGCATAGGCCCAACATGTAGCCCAGATGGGGCCCGACTCCAGCCCAGATGGGCTAGCCCAGTTGGGGCCCAACCGGGAACACCTGACAAACACGGATTTGCCCCAGCATAAGCCCAGCATGTAGCCCAAATGGGGCCCAAATGGGGCCCGACTCCAGCCCAGATGGGCTAGCCCAGTTGGGGCCCAACCGGGAACACCTGACAAACACGGATTTGCCCCAGCATAAGCCCAGCATGTAGCCCAGCAGGGGCCCAAATGGGGCCCGACTCCAGCCCAGATGGGCTAGCCCAGTTGGGGCCCAACTGGGAACACCTGACAAACACAGATTGGCCCCAGCTGGGACCCAGAATGTAGCCCAGCAGGGACCCATTTGGGGCCCACCTGGGAATGTTGGCTGGGAAAGCGAATGCCGATATACACGACTGCATGAATACGAATGCCAATTATATTAAAGCCCACTGGCAAAATGAAATCATCTCTACCCGGCAAATGCCAAAGCGAATGCCAATATACACGACTGCATGAATGCGAATGCCAATTACATTAAAGGCCACTGGCGAAATGACATCATGTCTACCCGAATGCCAAAGCGAATGCCAATATGTACGACTGCATGAATGCCAATAAGCGAATTGCAACTAGTATAACATAGCATAACATAACAGGTTAAAGGGCAAAGGAGGGCTAAGGCCCCATAAGATGCCCTGAAGTCCATACAACCTTAACTGAAAACAAACAACCAACCAACACCAAACGAGCCCAGCACAATTAGATCCTACCACAGTTATGGAAGAACTTGTCAATGTTAACCTTAAAGCAGTGCACAGATGTAGAGTTAAATACCCACTCAGGCAGACTATTCCACTCATTAACAACTCTATGAGAGAAGCTAAACTTCCTAATGTCGAGCTTTGCAAAACACTTAACTAGCTTCTTACAATGGCCTCGAACCCGAGAATTACTTTGAACCCTTAAATAATTGCAAGATGACAAAGGATTCCTTTCAGAGAGAAATTTGTACACTTGAAGCATGTCGCCCCTAATCCTTCTCAATTCCAGGGTGGTAAACCCAAGATGCTTAAGTCTTACATGATAAGGTAGGTGTTTCACCTAGGTATAAGGCGAGTGGCTCTCCTCTGAACCTGCTCTAAAAGAAACTTGTCCTTTTCATAGAAGGGACTCCACGCCTGGGCTGCATAGTCGAGGTGGGGTCTTACCAACTGCTTATATACAGATTTAGTACAATTTCTTTACTAAAACTTCTGAAATTCTTCTTGATCAATCCAAGCACCCTATTAGCCCTAGCAGCAGCAGCTGCCTTTAATTACATTTAAGGCCACTGGCGAAATGACATCATGTCTACCCGAATGCCAAAGCGAATGCCAATATGTACGACTGCATGAATGCCAATAAGCGAATTGCAACTAGTATACACGATACCAATACGCAAATATCAATTTAGCACTTGAAAATTAGCCTACATCATGTCCACCCGAATGCCATTACCTTCTAACTCCGATGTTCTACTCTATATAAACCAATAAAAATAACGAATGCTACACGAATGCCAATAAGGGAATGTCAGTATACACGACTAGGCCTACCAATGTCAAAACCTAGCATTGACAGGTGACATTGTATACGTGAGTGTCATTACCTTCTAACCAGGGAGTTGTTCAGCTACCTGTTCTAACCGCCCGATCTGGATCATACTGTGTTCACAATAACGATAAGCGAATGCCAATTTAAAGAATGTCAGTAGTGTGCGAATGCCAATGAGCGAATGTGAAGGCCCATTGGCGAAAGACATTATGTCTACCACCTTCCAGTAACCCCGAGCGCGCACATCGCAAATAAGCGAATGCCAATTAGCGAATGCTATTATATACGAATGCCAATGAGCAAATCTCAAAGCTCATTGACAAATGGTGTATCTGATGTCTACCCGAATGCCATTGCCGATGCGATCATTTTCAATGCAATGAGAGAATGCCAATGTTAGGAATGCCAATATACACGAGTGCCAACGAATACCAGTACATGTTAATGCTGATATGCCTGCTCTATGTCCGATCTTGAATGCCATCATTGCTCAAGTCCCGCTGTCGAACGTCAGTTTGACCTTACATTGAGGTAATGCATCATATTCAGAAACCTGATGTTTGCTTCCTTGGTGTTGATCTGCTCTGCTGTGTAAATGCTCGAATGCCCAGTCGCAGAATGTCAAATATCATACTCGCGGTTTCCATCCTGCGAATGCCGTTTTCAAGTTCGCAAGTTTACATTTGTTTGTTGAATTAATTCTATTCAAGACATACAATGGAGCTAATTCTGAAGAAAGTTGCATTTTTCAGCTGTTTTCTGCTGAAATAATTTATGTAGCCTATATCTTTATTCGAATGTCGACGAAAGGAACGTACCTAAATAGCGCGTCATAATATTTTTGCTAACGTATCAGAAGTCAGATACGGCAAGAGGCAGTGAGCGTCTGAGCGTCGGCCTAAAAATAATATCTCTATGCCATGATCACCGCGATGTCTTTTCTAACCTTCCGTATATAACTGTGCGCAACACAAAGTCAATTGGCATTCGCATTTTTCTATGACAGTATATAGGCATTCGTTGGCATTCGTTTTAGCATGTCCCGTATTTAGGCCTAGTAGCCTAATAATATTTGGGTCGCTTTACTATGAGTTTAGGGCTTCCCATGCTAGTTCAGCAATATATGTCATCGCAAAATTGGGCTAAAGCGTCTTAAAAACTTTAACTGGTCAAGATTTTTGCAAAGTCACAAATACTCATCAATCTTTGAGGCTATGGACCACAGGCATTCGGATTTAGGCTAGGCTAGCCTATATGTACACATATAATACACTATACTAAGAAGGATATTTTCTGGACGAAGCTTACAACTTGGCCTATTTTTACACTCTTACCTCTCTTTGAACCTCTCTGATTTCTTTCAATCAAGTTGATCGATGAGAAAGAACATTCAACATCTCTTCCAGGGCTGAAATTTAGCACTCGTCCGATCGTCCATGACGGGTAAAACTTGCATCGGACAACCACTTTCTCTCTTTGAACTTGTCCGATGGATGAGTAGATTTTGTTTGTAACTGAATAGTTCCCTACATCAGCAGGAAAGTATGTCATAAAAATCCCCTTTAGAAGTGGCATTGAGACAATGGTATTGACTACCATTCATCATTGTACCATGCCAATAAATATGGAAAAATGTAGAATTTAAAGTAAATGTTTGTTTTCTATTGCAGAGACAGGAAATAGAATTGTTCATCTCATGTTCGTCACTTTCATTCGGACAACCAGAAATTATTTCGGACAACCTAAATTTAGCTTCAGGTTGTCCGATGGGCAACCTGAAAATGTCCTTAAAAATCAGGCCTGTCTTCAGGCACAACTGCGAGCATAAAATCACTTCTAATTAGAATTATTCGTAAAAAATCGACTCTATGCATGTTCGAGGTTACACAGACAGATGACGCAGCCATCTATGCCATCTCGTAAGCGAAAACACGCAGCACAAGGTAAAGCAAAGCAATAAAACGTACGTTTGCTATGCAGATAGATATAAGTAGCTCCTCTGACAAATCTTATGTAACGTGTGTTGTGATTGGCGTATAGCTAAGTCAGATTATTTCCTTGCCAATCGCAATGCACGTTACATAGGATTGGTCCAGTGAGGAGCTACTCGTATCTATCTGCATAGCAAACGTGCCATCTTTTGCTTTGCTTTACCTTGCGCTGCATGTTTTCGCATACGAGACAAACATGATGGCTGTGCAGCTTGTAATCATATGTCATCTGTCTGGGTAACCACGAACGTGCGAAGAGCCCATGTTTTTTACGAATAATTCAGATTAGAAGTGATTTTATGCCCGCAGTTGTGCCTGAAGAGATGTTGAATGTTCTTTCTCATCGAATGACTTGATTGAAAGAAATCAGAGAGATTCACAGTGAGCTTAAGAGTGTAAAGCTTCCAATGGGGACAAAAAATTTTCAGGAGGGGTGAGATATACCATATATATAAAATGCATTAAGGCAACAGGAAGTCTTTATCTTCAGGGGGACTTTGCCCCCAGGTCCCCCTTGGCTATAGGCTAGCTTGATTTTCTCTCATCTAATTGACATGGATTCTGTGCCCACAAGAGTTCTCCTCTTAATTTAGAAAAAGGCTACTTGATTATGGATGACAGTCAATGTCTGAAAATTTCAGTTTCATTTAAAACCTCACTAGGCCAAGCTTATCTCATCCTTTGCACTATTAATACAGCTGGCTGCAAAGGCTCATTTCATTTTGTTTCCATACTGTATACTTGTCCATGGGTCCATAGTCATCTCACTCATCTGTGACTATGCTTACTCCTGACGACCATACCTATGTGTGAATATATGTATGTCTCGCCAATTTTGCCCAAACAGGTGACAGTATCTGATTGGTCAATACTATATTGGTCCAATAAGATTTTCCGTCATCCATGCAATAATGATTTCACATGCTGCTAGAACTGAATAGGACATTTTAGCCAATATTAACCGAGAAAAAGGCTTTTTCCTGGGTGAAGTTTATCTCTATAATTGCAACAGTTAATCCCTTTTACAAACAAACTTGCTGTATTGACCAAACAGTCTTTAAAGGGGTTCTAACCCCTTTAACTTTATTGATATCAAGATACCTGAACAGGAAGTTCTCTGATAGATTCTGGATTAAGAGTGGTCAACTTGAGATGGCTAAAACTTGCAATTCGTTTCTAGCGTCATGAAAAATGTTTATGTACTGAACAGTGTACTACCACAACTTTTTCTTTCTAAATCTAAATGAGTATTTAAGTTGTTTTTACTCACAGAGAAATTATGGCAAGGATTGAAAATTTGAAATTAAAAGATCAGCTTTGTCATGCCACAGAATTCATTATAGCTACAGCTACAAGAGAGAAATTGTGTTGACATCAGTACAGTACATGCTTTGACTTAAAAATACAGAATTACATCATATGGAAGATTTGATCTCTAAAGTTGCTATGTATCCACAAGGCAAGTTACCTACATTCCATATGAGCTAATAAATTATCAGATAGATGGTCGGGTTGACCACCCCTAAATTGCAATAGATTCTAGTAAGTATATACTGTTAAGAGCTGTTGGTGGCCACCATACACAAGCCTTCACTGGGGATTATTAACTCTTACACAAACCCTCACTGGGGCTATTAACTGTAGGCTTAACTTTTGCCAAATTTGGTGATTGAAAAGTAGGCATATTCACATGGCAGCCAAAGGTTCACCTCATTTTTTTTAGAGCAAAAACAGCTCAGTATACCTGTGTTGGCAGTGGTGTCAACATAACCTTCAATGTGTGTTCAAAGATCTATTTGAGCTTACCTTCTCTCCTAAAACTTATGTAAACCTAACCTAATCCGCAACCCCAACCTATCCCTAACCTTCTGTAGCCTTAAATAACCAGACACAAGTGAATAATGGGAAGATGATGCCTTCTTCCAGTCTTAAACATTACTCTGCCCACAGTATAATGCATACACCAAAATTTGTGGACAGCCAATATGGTGCACCCCTAGTTTGAAATTACGGAGCAGTGCTCCAGTGAAAGCAGTTTGCTAAATTAGTGCTGCTTATAATCTTTGTTTGAGCACTAGAAAGACTCAAACCTGATATGTTGCTCAAATTTGGAACAAATAGTCATACTTTGCAGAGTGTTACCGGTCAGGGTTCATCTTCAATTATGTGGATTCCTGTGTGTTTCAAATAATCCGTTTTGCTATCCATATTCTTCATGACTGAGTTTGTGGTCATCACACTGGAGTCAGCTGGCATTATTTGCATCTACTGCTGTACATTGCATTGTGTGCAAGCAAAGGTTTATCAGTTATTTACTGTATATTATACTATCTGAAGTGCATGAAATGTTGCAGTTTTACAACCTGGACAGTTGCACAGATTGAGTTGACATAAAACATGGATTCAGGACAAACTTTCAATGAATGAAATTCACATCAAATTCAAGATTACACAAGATCAAATCAGAGTATCTATCATTTTGAGATTTGTTATATTCATTTACATTAAACTTTTAGTACCTGTAACGAAGGATGTGCAAAACTCCATCCATCCATACTACTGTATATATAGTGCTCACAATCGCTAGGTAGGCTACATCTTACTAAATAATCATTTAATCTCATGCAATCGTATATAAAGGGCTGGAAAAAGTTTTTATTCTTTAGAAGCAAGTTAAATTTGCAACATGTTTTTATGTGGGAACAAAAGCCAGATTGCCAAAATATCCCTCTGAATACCAAAATTTTAAGCAGGGAATTTCTCTGATCTCCATGTCTCCATTTTCTCCACCTATCAGTGTTTAAATGTTCATAGGGAGGTATGGAGCATACTTTCAAATAGTTGTTGAACAGTGCAGGTTGTTTACGTTAACACTTCTTCACCAAGCTGTTTACAGAATGTACCCATACAAACAGTTCACATGGGCCCTCCATGATTCATGGTTTTCTCCCACCCGTTCATGTTGCAATATTTTCTCACCAAACTTTGTCCATCAATCCTCTGGCATGTTTTATCTGAAGTTTTATTTGAAGTCACATTTCTTTCCTATTTGCTTACATTGTTTTTACCTTTCATTCCTTTCTTCAGTTCATGATGTGGCAGCTGTTTGGACGGCCAGCATCGACCCTCCCCTCACTCTGTAAATTTTGTCAGCAATATGTCAGTAGTAAAGGTAAATATATAAAAAAGAAATAATGGAAATATGAAATGGTAACATGTATAAATTTCCTGATATTGTCAAATAGCCATTGAATTAGCCCATTTTTGGTTTCCTAGAAAGGGACATACCTTTGTAGTCACTTGATGCTAACATAATAAAATGACTGTAGTTTTGTGTATTTGAGTGTTGACTATGAGTTTGAGAAGCACATCTTCTGGGGACCTGTTGAGTACTTGAAGCTGATGACGTTTTCCCATTAGTCTGGGTAGGGGCTTCGGTAGATTCTACATTTCAGGTCTGATGCCAATTGTTCTTTCATAGTTACCAGCTGAACAAGAAGTTTAGTTCACTCTGCATGTTGGAGGTCATTTATTGGCATGTGTTATCAGCTCCATGCTCTGTGGTTTTGCTTTAGGTGTTCCATATCTGCTCTGCTAGTCTTTATGCAATATCTAAATGTCACTTTTCAGTAAAGATGCAATAGACCTTATGCATATGATGTCACCAAGCAGCAGAAAGTACTCCCTCCTTTTGGGGAAAGGAGCATATCATTGTAAGTCACACCAACAAATGCAGACAGCTGATTTATCAACCAATTGTATACACACGTTTGGCTACTACACACGCGTGTGAAATCTACACTGTTCGTGCATGTGTGCTTCATTGTTTTCCTCCAAACTGACATTGCGTGATGTCAGTGGATAAGTTCTATAGACACAGAAGCTGAAATGTACTGTGCTTGGGGAGAGAGACTTTGATACAACTCAAAAGTTGCCAGTTTGAGGAGGAATGTCCTTGACAATCCTCATTCCTCCAACTTGGCAAGAAACATTTCACTTAAGTTTTAATTGTTTAAATTGGGTGTGTGCAAAGACTATATTTAATTTGTATTGAGTTGTCAAATCATTTGACATACTGTCTTTCCAGAATGAAACTGTTCATCATCCCCAACTCATCATTTGTTGTGCCTTACAACCCCATACCTGGAACCTGTTCTTGTACCTTCAAGTGCTTACTTTTCCAACAAGATTCAGAAACTTAGAAATTTTTGAAGTTGACTGTAGTTCCCATGAAAATTGTGTTAAACTGATTAGTACTCATGGGAATGCTTCCATGAAGGCTAGTGCTCGAAAGCATTGAACCAGTAGGCCTATCAAATGAACATAGTGTCTCACTGAAGGACAATTTAGTAAACTGAATCAGCTCCTCCTGCTTGCTGCCATCTCTTCTTTCCAAGCACATTTTTCAAGTGAGAGCAGGTTGTAGAGTATTTCATTAAGCAAAGGTTAGCTATTGTGGGTCAGTGGAATTTTGGGAAAATGTGGAAATGGACTTCACCTTTTTCCAGTCAGGGAAACATCAGGGAATTTCAGAAAAACTCTCTCAAATTAGAAAAAATTTGGGGCACTTGGTTGGCTCCAGTGAGAAAGTAATCAGTCTGTTTTTATATTTTGTCATGTCCAAACATGGTGAAGACATGTTTATCCCAGAAGAAGGCAGAAAACTTTCGTGGAATTTTAAAAAATTCATATGGGAAATCTGGGAAATTTTTCTTTATAAAATGCTTGAAACCCTGTACAGGTCTACCACTGATTATCTGTTAAACACACCTGTAAGTATCAGAAAGAAAGTTAATTCCAGTCTTTACTACAAAACCCGGACTTGGTGGAAGTGCTCACTAAACTAATAAAACCATTATGACACTTTTGAAGGAAATGAATGGTAGCACACTGAAATGTGAGACTGATGCAAGTTTTTTGTCTCATATTTCCAGGATATTCTGTGCTGAAAACCTTGTCAGGGTCCACTTTCCACTAATCCTTCATCACCTGTCTTCCAACAATACGCACCATCACCGTGAACCAACTTCATCGCAGAGGTCCTTTCCGCAAAGAGAGGAAGTTTAACCAAAGAAAACTCATCCTATGGATCATCGACCTCAGATGAAAGGAGTAAGTGCTTTACAGTTATTAAAGTTATTAAAAGGCAGGCCCATAGCCACAGGGGTGGGGCTTATTCTGGGGAAATTTCCCCCACTCCACCCAAAGAAACATGATGAAAACTGAAATTTATGAGTCAGGTCTGTACCGCAGTGGTGGGAAAGATTTCGAGGCATTTTTGACGTTCATTTCTCAAGTGGCAGGGTGGATTGCACTGAAATTTACTGTGTTTCACAAGTGCTTGGGTTTGAAACCCCAAGGCATACATAGATTATTTCTCCAACAGTGTTGGCACTTAGGTATCAGAATTTTGTAGCATTCTCCCCATACAAAATATTTTGGGGGGATTTTGCTTTCAGATAGGGTGATCTCAGTATTAAGTTCCAACAAAAGAATGTCAGCTTTTTCCCGAACAGGTTTTCTTAACAGGTGTGGAACTTTCTGCATGGGATTCTAAAACTTGGGGGATTGTTGAAAAAGGTACGGAATCTAGCAATCCCACTGCCTAATGAGAACACTGTTCTTCAGGCACTTTGGCTTTCCTCAATTCAAAAATCAGTTGCAAAGATGGCAAAGTTGGTTGCACACTGGACTGAAGCACTTTTGGGCAAATATGTTTGATAGCTACATTTGTGGTGCTTTTATTCATATTTAGTTCTGATACGTAAACTTACACTATGATAGAGATGGAGTATTAATATACCAAAGGGCTGGCAAAAAAGACTAAGAAATGGAAACAGTAGAACACAGATATCTGTATTAAGCTAAATAGAGACATCTGGAAACGAATGAGTAAATAAAAGATGTTTTAAGACAAAAATGGAAACAATGAAGTACAGAAATGCAGAGAACAAGTGAAGTTAAAAAGAGGTTTGAATGAAGGTGGGACATAATCTTTTATTTCTATTTGTAACTGTGCAACCAAAGTTGAAGTAAGGTAGGTAGTTACTGAAAACTGGTTAATGGCATCTGTAAACGTTGAGGCTGCTAGTAATCATTTGCCACTTTTTTACCAGTTTGGGTTTTCTGAATGGGTAACGTATGGAATAACTTGCTAATGACTTTCATGAAACATGAGTAACACTTTGAAGTGTCGTTAGGGACTGTGTTAAACATAGTCTCCATCATGCACTTTAGGAATGTTTTCAAGTCAGGCCAAAGACACTCCATCCACAATGTCAGGTTTCATCCATCTAGTTTTGGCCTTCCCCTTTGTTTTGTGCTATTTTTCAAAAATAATGTATAAAAGTTATGCAATATTTACAATGTTCACAATATATTGTATAATATTCTGTGTTCTTTATTTTTTCTGTCTACAAGGTATGAGTAGTTGTTTATGTAAGAACCATAAAGTGTCTTAAAAGTTGCACTGTGACCGTATACTGTAGTGATTTATCGAAAAGTGACTGCACATGGGATGAATGATTAGTAAAAAGCTTCTGACAATTAATTGCAAAACATGGTTTCTTTTACCCTTCCCAAGTTTTATCCATATCAGTCTCTTTGAATTTCCCTGTTTTCTGTCCATATAACCTGCACATGAATCATAAAATACAAAGGTGACCAATAAGGAAGGCAGTGCTACTCTGGGATTTTACTATGTGTTAACTGGCTTCCTATTGCATAGGTGATGATTATCACTAAAGGATTGCAAATTTTTGTGAAGTTAAGCATTTAAAGCTTTTTCTCCATATTCACAGTCCCTATAACAGCACATTACAACCCAGAACAAACATTATACACAGTGGTTATTGAAATGTCACTCCTCCCCTATCTTTCCTTCAGGTTGTGATCCGAACACTCATTCGTAAACCCAAGAAACCCAACTCAGCCAATCGTAAGTGTGCAAAAGTAAGGCTCAGCAATGGAAAAGAAGTAACTGCGTTCATACCTGGAGAAGGCCACAACTTGCAGGAACACAACATTGTGGGGGGGGGGGGGGGTGGGGGGGGGGGGGGGTGGGGGGGGGGGGGGGTGGGGGGGGGGGGGGGTGGGGGGGGGGGGGGGTGGGGGGGGGGGGGGGTGGGGGGGGGGGGGGGTGGGGGGGGGGGGGGGTGGGGGGGGGGGGGGGTGGGGGGGGGGGGGGGTGGGGGGGGGGGGGGGTGGGGGGGGGGGGGGGTGGGTAGCGATTACGGCTTACATTGAGTGTTGTGTGTGTTCAGTCATTCATGGAAATAGATTGAAGTTGTATTCAAGGGTTGGCAAGGGTTTCAGGAGCTTGTCGAATCACTAAGTAGTTTGTGAACGGTCATATAAACGAAGTAATACCATGGCCCACAACCCCCATGATTTCTTGTTTGATGGTGAGAACGTGTCAATACTACCGTACTCTGGCTAACTAATTATTTGGCAATTGATGGTTTATAGGGGGGCTGGGGTTGGGACTACAATTACTATCACGTGTGAAAGTTAAAAAGACTGTGTTCTACTATCTGACATAACCAAGTCGGTTAACTGTTATATTTTTAGGGGGGGGAAAAATACCCAATTCATGATACAGTACTAATACTTGAGTATAAGCGACAATTAAATTCCACTGCGGGAGGGAAGAAAGTAAGTCGTTCTCAAACTGACACAGACCTGCCAGCTTCTCCCCCGGTTTTACCGGGAGACTACGGTAGTTCACACGCCCACACCTCGCGGCAGTGAGATATGCATACAATATGGCGTACAAGTAGCTGCAAGGAACGTGGAAATACAAGAGCAACTTTCACTGTGCACTAGCGAATACAAATAACGTGGTGTATACGACCATACGATCAATTAAGTTGGCTATAAGGCTACATTTAGATGAAAATCTTCCAATCTCCCTAATTTCCCACTAATCTGGCTGTTTTTTGCCCTGAAAAATTTAGATTTCCCTATCTTGGTCTGTTAACAATTGCGGAGGTTTTATCGGTAAAGTTGGCAGTGTATGCAGGCTACTAACTATAGCTAGTAACTCCAGCCGCAAATACCGTTCGGTGCTTGGAGGGTTTTAGGACTGAAAAGTAACAAAACCAAACTTTTACAAAACAATTCATAATTACCATTTGATAAAGGTTCACAAGTAGTGCTACAGAAGTACTACTTTGGAGGTAGGTAGGTAGTACTTCCATAGTGGTGTATGTAACGCCTTGTGCTACGAGCACGCACGTCTAGTAGAGCTAATCGAATTCAGTTATTTTCCGCCCCTGTTACTTTCTGCCCCTAAAAAAAGTTATTTTCCCCCCCTGATTTTTAGGGGCGGAAAACACCAGTTCGAGGGGCGGAAAGTAACTGCATAGAATGGAATACCTGCGCGAGTTGAAGGCTTGACAAACTAGAACTAAATTTTCTTATCATTGAACATCTCTCCATATACATGTCTTTTACACAACAATCCATAGCAGGCCTACAGATGTGCCAAAAAGTAACTACCTGATCGCGCCCACGATCCACGAATTCACTGCGACCATCGCAGGGGAGTATGTATTGTTAAAAGATAGGTATCTGCGCGAATCTTCGCGGAAACTTTAAGCTTCTTAACTTTGTGGTTGTCACCTCAATAGTTAAGCCGGAAAGAGCAGTGGCTTCAAAGAGACAATGTCAAGTTTCGCACTTTCGAGCTACAAAAGAAGGGACAATAGAATAATCGATACTGCACCCAGACTAAATTCAATGGAAATAGAGCCTTCTCATTCAAAGGGAGAACATGTATGAAGGTGCCTCTACGGCCACAAATACATACATTCAAACTAGTAACGTACTGTAGGGTTATTAGTACACTGTACATTAAACCTTCTGCCAACAACATCTAACCCACTTTTTAAAAGGTTGAAAGACTCATGCATTCAGTAGATTGCATATACTGTATCATACAAATGTAATGCATGTCGTTAATAAAACAAATTTCAATAGTGTTTGCACTTAAATTAAGATGACATGCTTCCATTATCTAAAGAAGTAAATTTTTGCAATATAGTTATGTATGGATAAGCTATGCAAATGCTTTAACCAAAATAACATTCTCTTGTATCAAATCAATCGCTAAAACTTCGTATTCTTAGTGGAGATACTTTTTTGGAAACAAAATTCACTTCGCCAGCTGTAGCATTCTGCACATTCTTTCAAGGGATACCTTGCGCCGTGTGCACAGGAAAAAATTTCTTTCCTATTACTTCTATCCTGTTACTCCCTTAAATATTAAAATGGTACCTATCTTTATGTTGCTCATAATTTTTCATTTATATTGAAACTATTTGCAAATTTTTTTGCGAACAAAATTTCCAAACATATGACAAAAAAGAGCAAAATATTATCCTCCTTTTTTGGTATACCTCATTTTGCTAAAGTGGAGCGTGCCACAGTCACGTGCACTGCTTCGGCACAACGAATATCCAGGCTACGAACGAACGTTCTTGTATACGTATGTGGTAACGACATGCAGTGTGTGCCGTATCGTACCGTACATAGTTACCGGTACTGTACGGGTGAAATCTCGGCCCAAGAGATGCATCAGAAAAATTTTTACTGTCACGATCACGAAGAAACTGTGTACAGTAGATACTGCATTTTTCATAAGAGTAGCTAGGAAGCAGTTGACGAGAAATTTGAACAGATGGTTTAGGTACTTTACAGTACAGAAGTTGAAGTGAAAAACTTTTACATTATTTTTTGTTACGATACACACTGGACACAAAGCCACAGCTTGGTCCCCCTGTCGGGCAAATCCTGGCGCCACCTCTGTGATTGTGGTGTGAGAAGTACCGACTCCTCTTAATGAAAATTGGGTGGAAAAGACAGAGAAATCGATTCACAAATTATCTGTCTTCTTCTTCTTTCGGAATACGGTGACACATCCAAAGGGACATTACTTCATCCAAAGGGACATTACTTCTGTAGCAAGTAGATACCAACAATTGTTAGAATACTCACTTCCTCTACTCTACACCTCCCCAGGTGCAACGTAACATACTTATCATACACCACCCAGCAACCTGGACCGCGAAAAGCCTTAGGGCCTAGGTCCTGGTTGCCTGCACACCTACACCACACACCTAACTCGCACACCCATCATCCACACACCCTTCTCAAGGCAGCCTGAGCCGCGAAAAGCTTCCGAGCGTAGGCCTGGGCTGTCTCCTTATTTACGTCCCTCACAACACACCCACAAATCTCCCCACTCTCACTGCATTCACGAAAATTGGCTCAAATGTTCTCAAGTCTTCCTCTCCTCTTCCCGCTACCGTCTCCACGACCCTGTGCACCAAATTAACCCCACCCAAAATCAACGCAAATTCATCAGAATTCCATACTCCGCACAACTCTCAATCATCTTTCATTCCCAACCTGCCCATAAAGTTCGCATGAACTAGGCGGGGCAAAGGTAAAAAAAAGGTTCGACTTGACACGTAGTCCTATACAAGTTTCAAAACAAGCATATTATCAACAGGAAAAATAAATCACACAACAATTCTTCCCTTCTCACATACACGTCTTTGCAAAAGCACTTCTTAATAAAAATAAATAGGCCTTGGTATCTTGCAGTGAACTGCCCATCCCCAACGAAAGGCAGTGCTTGAGTTTCCCCATCCTGTTGTCCCCGAATGCGGTAGGGTCTTACCGGTAATAAAAGCTTCCTTGTCTTTTTCGCGGACGACGGGCAGAGGGGGGGTGGTAAGCGGGGGGGTAAACCGTGCTTGCTAGAAAGAAATCTTTCTCCCCAAGACAATTTGTACGAGTTTTCTTACATCGGCCTAAGCTGTTAGGTTTTTTGAAGTTCTGGGAGAGGGTGCATCCCCCCCCGCACTGGGCTCAAACACCTGTGTTTTGCCTTGAGGTTTTCCTTCAAAGGAAGAGCAATTCAAGAAGGACAAAAACATCGCAAAGATGCGTTAAGTCTTTTGGCTGAGCAATGTCGGGAAGTTGCAGCACCTTGCCTTTAACACCAACAAAGTTAAAATTAGAGCTTACCATTTTATGAAACATTGAAGAAATCAGCGAATCTATAAATCGACGTATGTAATCCAGTGTAATAATCCAGTGTAATAATCCATGGAAGAAAGATGAAAATTGCGGTACAACTGTCCAAACTTATTTTGAAACAGCAGCTAAATCTCAAAACTACCCTCATAAAATTTCCTTTCAGGTATCTTTCAGAACGTAAATATTGCATATTCAATGTACGGTAAACCAATGAGTTACGTAATTTGCGTGATTTTCACAATTCAGTGAGAAAATATTGTTACATGGTTTTCAACAGCCATTCATGAAATAGGATACCTGGGTACACTAAGCAAAAGTGGGGTGACCGTGACTGCATTTTCCCTTGAACTGATTCTTTAGCTTCCCACTCCTACCAACCCCTTCTTTTCTGCGATCCCTTCCCCTTAATCCCTTTTCCCCAGCAGTCTCGCCTTTGAACACAGTATGCAGCCCTCCAAAGCCTGCACACACCGGCCTATTCTTCTAAATTAAATTTCGCAAATTTTTTATTTTTAAAGTAGGCCAACCGTAAGCCAAGTCGGTTGTTTTGCTAGTTTGTGAAACTTCTAAGTAAATCATGGTCCAGAAGTAAAAACTGTACAGAAATGATACAGAAAACAGTACACGTAGTTCAAACTTTCGAGCTATAGCGAGCCACTGAAGATCCCCGCAATGTTAACGTTGCAGGGGAAGTATTATGATTTCACATACCAAATCTATGTGCGAGGACGGTACCTGGGACTTTTACTGTCGCCGGGCCATTCACGAAGAACTAAGTCTACATGCAAAGGGCCGCGGCATGAACCAACATGTTTTGGAGTGAAGCACTTCCACAAGCCAAACTCATTTTTCCTTGCTTTGACCGTACAACCATGCAGATACTACCTCGGTAACTCCATGCATGGTCCATCCAATTTGCCGTAAAGTTTGGTAATTTGGCACTTTAGATTTTTAACCTTCCAGAATACTTGCGTAGTTTACTTCGCAACATTCATATTGTTAGTACCTAAACGTTTCTTTTAGCATTTAACTCGTCACTGACAGAATTGCTTCAGGATTTCTTGATTTAGATGGACAAAGTGGAAGCACTGCATTACAAAGCATCACAGTCAGGTCACGCAGATCGTGTGTGTAAGGCGGACCGTTCACCTTCGTACGTAAAAGGTCACTGTCCAAAAGCCAATGAAAATTGTGCATTTCGGGGTGTATAATGCAGGAATTTTCCATCTTTCGTGAAATTATGGTCATCATCGCACACAACAACGTTTCACTATTACTACACGTGGAAGGGCCAACAGCCCATACTGCAGCTAATACACAACTGCGCGGTACATATACATAAAACGTTATTAGCAAATGGCAGGGCCTGTGCATTCATATGGGGAGTTAACAATGTATTCACCAAGAACTGGATTGAACGCAAAGCCCTGTTAGTAACAGTGTGTCGGGACGGTGCATGCGTAGTTTTAATAAAAATGAAACCGAGGCCGACAAAAAATTTGAAAGATATATACTGCAGGCAAATTGATTTTTGTTTTAGAACAGTCTTTAAACTTTTACTGTTCTTGAGACATGCTTCGGTTTGCTGTTATCTTTGGTAAACCTTCTATGGGGCCATGGTTGTTACTGCGGCCCGAGTCGCATCTAGCATTGAAAATTGTCATAATTCCCACAGTCCCAGCACACGTTCTAGGGCAGAGAGTTCCATTGGGAATTTGTACTTGGATTTATACAAAATTTCTACGGAATTTATTTGGATTACAAGAGTTCCGAAAACCGCTGGATCACCTCCGTAGTCTCTACGGTAAGAAATCTCAATTAGAAACATATTGTCAAGTCTAAGTATATTGGCCACACAAGTGCCATTCCCACCATTTTCCGGTGGAAACGAGGTGTTGCTTTCATGTCCATGGATGTTGTATATAGGGCCCCCGATTTTCCGCGATCGCGGAAAAATACGGAAAAAACGGAATTGACGATTTTTTACGGAAAATTACGGAATTTGCGATTTCATATCGCGTCCACAAAAAAGTAAACACAGAACAAGATTTTTGCATTTTTAACGAAGCACTATAGACTAATTTATTCTCCACAAATCAAGGGCACTTGAGGACTTTTACACTTCTGACGTACGTATCTGATTCGAGAACAGAAAATAGGTATAAAGGCTCCCACATTTTACGTGACGTGAAACTGTTATGCCTAAATGTTAGTTTTCATTCACCGATCACGTCGGAAGATTCCGTGTATCGTGTTTCGTACTGGACTGTACTAAGTTAGTAGTGCTACTACTTATTTTATTAGTAGCCTATCCGCTCAGTTCTCTGCAAAAATACGTAACGTTACAGTATCTTAGTACTTCAAGGCCACTAAAATTTCCACTCAATTTACTTGGAGTACGCATCTCATGGGGCCCTATCGATATGAATATATTTTTTTGTAAACTGTCTTGCCCAGAACTTACTGTACCTCCATTTTAAAAAGATTCTCCAAATGAAACGCAAACCCGATATAATCCCTTAATCGAAAAACTGTTGCAACTCCCTTGATAATTGCCGGTGGGGATGCATGAATTTACACGGGGCCGCTTCCCTTAGTTCATTCATGACCAACGCCCTATGTAACAGCGCGGGCAATACACTGTCCTTGCATTATGTATTGCACACAGTACTCGGTGTACTATGAAGGTGAACTTCAACTTCGCAAAAAACTTTCTTGGGAATTTATGACGCACTTGTTTTGGCAATTTACGTGTACGCACGCGCGTTTTATGACAATTAAAAATGTAACGCATAGGAATGCGGGAAGTGGAATAATTTACGCAGGATAACGAGGCACGTGTGTAAAAATGATATATGATTTAGCACTGGAACTTGGAAAAACGTAGCGATGTCATTGATGTCGCCCTGTAGTATGGTTTGTAGACTATGCAGATGTACGGCATTGATTGTCCGTGGCATGCAAACCTCTTAGGTAATACTGTGTGAACTTTGACGCAACAATTGGATGATCGTTATTATTTGGAGACCTTTAAATTTTGCAAATCTTGTGAGTATCAGTGCTGATATTTCATGCAGGAACATAAAGAAATAAGTGTTTGGGGGAATTATTCAGTTATTTGCAGAAGCCAGAAGTGTATTTTAGCCCCGTTTCCAGTTTTCCAAAACGGTGGTGGTAATCCTTTGAGTGATAAAATTTTACCCATGCTATGTTATTCCCGATTTATCTGACATTATAACGACATGATCGGTCCGGTCGCACAATAACTATAAACCAGGTTTGTAACTTGTAGGTGTGCACGCGGGACACTTGCAAGAGAAAATGAATTCAACGGAAGATCACGGAAAGTTATAATTGCCATTTACATCTGAAACGGAAATCTACGGAAAAGGGAAAGTTGAAAACGGAAAAAAACGGAAAATGAAAAGTGAAAAACCGAATTTACCATTTTGTGAAGCGGAAAATCGGGGGCCCTATGTACAGTAACTTCAGCAAATCATTGCATGCCAGTCAAATTCTTTGCAAGATTTTAGCAGATTATTTACTGGAGCGCGCGTTAAAATGAAGAAAAAAAAAACAACGGACGACATCATAAGTAAAGTATAATGAATCGGAGGGAATACGTCGCACTTATTTTTTTTTTTTTTTTGGGGGGGGGGGTTGTCATGTGGCCGTACTTGCCCTGGTGCCCGAAGTTGGAAAATCCGGGATGTGCCACAGTTAAATGTTACCACTTTTCCTTGAATGAAAACGTTTTCATGTTGGCCTGTTCTCAAATTGT
This sequence comes from Holothuria leucospilota, assembly GCA_029531755.1. Taxonomy (NCBI): domain Eukaryota; kingdom Metazoa; phylum Echinodermata; class Holothuroidea; order Aspidochirotida; family Holothuriidae; genus Holothuria; species Holothuria leucospilota. The sequence continues at coordinate 28,891,351 of CM055963.1, read as the reverse complement.
ACCATGTACTCTCGTTGCACTATAAAAAATTCCCGGATCGGACAGACATAAACAGAAAACATTAAGTGTGACGTCTCGCTACGCCCACTGAAATCAAACACGTTACAAATCGCAACAGCATGACGTCACACTTGACATTTTTGTTACCGCATGCTTCACTATAGTAAAACTGCTGTGTACACAACAAGTGTTCATCGTAATGTCTTTCACTTGTGTGAGTTCTTATTCTCTTAACGTTTGTTTTGGTGACCGTTCTGAAGCAAACTCGGAACTCATTTCAGTTTAATAAAGATACGAATACACTGATGTCCTGCACTGTTTGTTCTGTGCATTGTGTACAAGAAAAAACTTTGAAAAGGAACTCTGCACTCACGCCTATAAGCCTTCTTTTGTTACGCGAAAACCACAGGGGTATCGATGTCAGTTGCCAGGAATGGACAATAGAATGTCTGCGGGTAATCCCGTGCAAACTTGTCTGCGCGGCCAAAGAAGCTTAAAAGATTATTTCGCGCAGAATGTCAAGTAGTTACTTCTTGGCACATCTGTACGTCCACATACTTATGCTGAATTTTTTTTTCTCTCTAGCACTTAGTGCATTGTGTATGCGAATACAGTACGTATATATACATGCACGTTAACGTATACAGTGCTGTGCATGCATATGGACATGTACATACAGTGGTGTGAATAAGTTCTAATACACATATAACTGCAGCTGCACTATATAGGCTAAGGCTTGGTAGATCATACATACTCATATACAATCCATTCTTCTCTACGTCATTTCTGAAAAAGTTCCACGATTTCATCATTTTTTGCTCTCAGAAATGAAAAAAGAAGTAGATACAATGGTAAGTTGATCTTTGATTCCGAATGTTATTTTTGGCTCTAATTTAGAATCCGTGCCCGGAAGTGACGTACGTGATACGCATAGGTATAGGGTTAGGGTTATATACGTAAGTAGGCATACAGATAGGGTACGCATACACATAGGGATAGGGTTACATACATTGTAGGCATAGGGATAGGGATAGGGTTATACATATGGTACGCATAGAGATAAGATTAGGGTTATACCCATAGGGATATATTTATACGTATAGAATATGTATACATGTATAATTATAGCCTATGTATACATCTGTAAGTACTTATAATATTTAGAACCATTTGCTGGCAGCTCGGCTCGCAGCGCTATCGGTTAGGGCATGGATTCGCTATTCTGAGATCTATACCGCGTTGGTATTCTTGCAATGTTCCGCATTCAAATCCCACTGTTGCCTTCCTTTGAACAGCTTGTCTTATCACGTTATTGTTGGTTCTTTTAGAACTTAACTTGTCACTGATATTTTGTAAGTTTTAAGTTGTAATTTACGTCACTTCCGGGCACAGATTCTAAATTAGTACCTTATTTTCCGCCCCAGAAATTTTAGGGGCGGAAAGTCAGGAGCGGAAAGTAACGGTACCCCAGCTAATCAACCAGCCTTGTGTATGGTTAGCGTCACGTGACTACTGAAAATCAGGATCTCAACATAGACAGTGCAGTTCGCCGAGTCTCCCAACCAGGAATATGTCTATTAACTATGATGCAACGAAATGCAACTGTAACTTTTAAGCATATCCTCCATCTTCATGACATTTTCACTCCAGCTGACAACTGCCAGATTGCATAGTTTGTTAATTGCGCACGGAATGTAATTGTAAAGTTCGAAATTGTGCGCCAATGCCGCTACAAACTGAGTGCACACAATACATTTAACTATATGTGTACGTATATACATATACGCATATGTATACCATATTTATGTATGCTACATACTATATGTACGTATACTGTACGTACACGTACGCTACACCTATACATGTCATACTACTGCCAAAATTTATGTACATTTTTCCTATTTGGCAGGAAATAATCATATTTTGTGTGGTACTCAGTGGCAATTAAGTGGAGGCACCTTACAACACAAAACTGCATGGCTGCCGTGTGTGTATATTGGATAAGGCTAGTTTGCTTTGCACAGTACGCCGACAGATTGAGGTACTGTAACCGTTTTGCCACGGCTATGCCGGGATGGAGTCTTGCTCTGCGCGAGGCACACCAAACTGAATTATTGCGCACCAAATTCGTGGTAAAATCAGTATGTAAACTGAAAATGCGCGCGGAACTTCTTCCGCGCGACTGACAAATTATGCAGTCTGGGATAACTGTGAATGACGCTTACATGCACATTTTGCACATCCTGCAAAAGGCCCATGTGGACCTTGACCTAGCCTAGGCCTAGTAATAGACCTTAGGCATTGACATCACACTGACGTCATTTTGGGTGAAAACAATGATGCACACATGCAACTCTACTCTCGGTCTAATTGTTATAAATATAGTTTTCTTCCTAGTACTCTGAAAGATTGGAATAACCTTCCTGCTGCTTTGATTGATGGTTTAGATAGTCATAGAGATCCTGTTCAATATATTACCAATTTTATTAGGGCAAATTAGGGCACCCCTGACGCATGTGCGGTGTAGTAATGTCCTTTGGATGTGTCACCGTGATCCGAAAGAAGAAGAAGAAGACACGCGTGTACGATTGGTTGACAAATCAGCTGTCTGCATTTACTGGTGTAACTTGCAAAGATACACGCTTTTCCTCCATTTTCTTCGGCTCGAATGGAGAATCCGTGCCCGGAAGTGACGTACGTGATACGCATAGGTATAGGGTTAGGGTTAGGTATAGGATTAGGTATAGGGTTAGGGTTATATACATTAGTAGGTAAACGGATAGGGTACGCATACGCATAGGGATAGGGTTACATACATAGTAGGCATACGGATAGGGATAGGGTTATAGGCCTACATATGGTACGCATAGAGATAAGGTTAGGGTTATACCCGTAGGGATATACGTATAGAATACGTATACATGTATAATTATAGCCTACGTATACATCTGTAAGTACTTATAATATTTAAAACCGTTTGCCGGCAGCTCGGCTCGCAGCGCTATCGGTTAGGGCATAGGATCGCTATACTGAGATATATACCGCGTTCGTATTCTTGCAATGTTCCGCGTTCAAATCCCACTGTTGCTTTCTGTTGAACAGCTTGTCTTGTCACGTTACTGTTGGTTCTTTTAGAACTTAACTTGTCACTGATCTTTTGTAAGTTTTAAGTTATAATTTACGCAACTTCCGGTCACGGATTCTCCATTCGCACCTTTTCTTCTAAAGGAGGGAGCTTTTTCCCCTTTGTGACATCATATGCACAAGGTCTATATATAGAGCAGGATATAGGCCTAGGCCTACTTAGGTTTCTATATCCTGCTCTATGGGTCTAGGCCTATAGGGCCTAGGCCTACGGCTTGTAGGCCTAAGCCTAGTTGGAACTGAATCTGCGAAATTACCACTTAAGTCGAAAAAAGATCAGGAAGAAAACGACGTGCGAGCCAACCTTGTCTCAGCTGCACTTTTTTCCCATGGACAAAACTTCACCCGTACATTCTTGACGAACTGGAGTGACATTTCCCGCACCGGAGCGAGTCGTCCTGTCATGTTTTCTGCCAATCATCCACGCTCGTAAAAGTCTTCTAATCCATCTAGGCTAGCCAGTCAATGTGGGGACATGCTAAAACGAATGCCAACGAATGCCTATATACTATCATAGAAAAATGCGAATGCCAATTGACTTTGTGTTGCGCACAGTTATATACGGAAGGTTAGAAAAGACATCGCGGTGATCATGGCATAGAGATATTATTTTTAGGCCGACGCTCAGACGCTCACTGCCTCTTGCCGTATCTGACTTCTGATACGTTAGCAAAAATATTATGACGCGCTATTTAGGTACGTTCCTTTCGTCGACATTCGAATAAAGATATAGGCTACATAAATTATTTCAGCAGAAAACAGCTGAAAAATGCAACTTTCTTCAGAATTAGCTTCATTGTATGTCTTGAATAGAATTAATTCAACAAACAAATGTAAACTTGCGAACTTGAAAATGGCATTCGCAGGATGGAAACCGCGAGTATGATATTTGACATTCTGCGACTGGGCATTCGAGCATTTACACAGCAGAGCAGATCAACACCAAGGAAGCAAACATCAGGTTTCTGAATATGATGCATTACCTCAATGTAAGGTCAAACTGACGTTCGACAGCGGGACTTGAGCAATGATGGCATTCAAGATCGGACATAGAGCAGGCATATCAGCATTAACATGTCCTGGTATTCGTTGGCACTCGTGTATATTGGCATTCCTAACATTGGCATTCTCTCATTGCATTGAACATGATCGCATCGGCAATGGCATTCGGGTAGACATCAGATACACCATTTGTCAATGAGCTTTGAGATTTGCTCATTGGCATTCGTATATAATGGCATTCGCTAATTGGCATTCGCTTATTTGCGATGTGCGCGCTCGGGGTTACTGGAAGGTGGTAGACATAATGTCTTTCGCCAATGGGCCTTCACATTCGCTCATTGGCATTCGCATACTACTGACATTCTTTAAATTGGCATTCGCTTATCGTTATTGTGAACACAGTATGATCCAGATCGGGCAGTTAGAACAGGTAGCTGAACAACTCCCAGGTTAGAAGGTAATGACACTCACGTATACAATGTCACCTGTCAATGCTAGGTTTTGACATTGGTAGGCCTATTCGTGTATACTGACATTCCCTTATTGGCATTCGTGTAACATTCGTTATTTTTATTGGTTTATATAGAGTAGAACATCGGAGTTAGAAGGTAATGGCATACGGGTGGACATGATGTAGGCTAATTTTCAAGTGCTAAATTGATATTTGCGTATTGGTATCGTGTATACTAGTTGCAATTCGCTTATTGGCATTCATGCAGTCGTACATATTGGCATTCGCTTTGGTATTCGGGTAGACATGATGTCATTTCGCCAGTGGCCTTTAATGTAATTAAAGGCAGCTGCTGCTGCTAGGGCTAATAGGGTGCTTGGATTGATCAAGAAGAATTTCAGAAGTTTTAGTAAAGAAATTGTACTAAATCTGTATATAAGCAGTTGGTAAGACCCCACCTCGACTATGCAGCCCAGGCGTGGAGTCCCTTCTATGAAAAGGACAAGTTTCTTTTAGAGTAGGTTCAGAGGAGAGCCACTCGCCTTATACCCGAGGTGAAACACCTACCTTATCATGTAAGACTTTAGCATCTTGGACTTACCACCCTGGAATTGAGAAGGATTAGGGGCGACATGCTTCAAGTGTACAAATTTCTCTCTGAAAGGAATCCTTTGTCATCTTGCAATTATTTAAGGGTTCAAAGCAATTCTCGGGTTCGAGGCCATTGTAAGAAGCTAGTTAAGTGTTTTGCAAGGCTCGACATTAGGAAGTTTAGCTTCTCTCATAGAGTTCTTAATGAGTGGAATAGTCTGCCTGAGTGGGTATTTAACTCTACATCTGTGCACTGCTTTAAGGTTAACATTGACAAGTTCTTCCATAACTGTGGTAGGATCTAATTGTGCTGGGCTCGTTTGGTGTTGGTTGGTTGTTTGTTTTCAGTTAAGGTTGTATGGACTTCAGGGCATCTTATGGGGCCTTAGCCCTCCTTTGCCCTTTAACCTGTTATGTTATGTTATGTTATACTAGTTGCAATTCGCTTATTGGCATTCATGCAGTCGTACATATTGGCATTCGCTTTGGCATTCGGGTAGACATGATGTCATTTCGCCAGTGGCCTTTAATGTAATTGGTATTCGCATTCATGCAGTCGTGTATATTGGCATTCGCTTTGGCATTCGGGTAGAGATGATTTCATTTTGCCAGTGGGCTTTAATATAATTGGCATTCGCATTCATGCAGTCCGATTGGCATTCGCTTTGGCATTTGGGTAGAGATGATTTCATTTTGCCAGTGGGCTTTAATATAATTGGCATTCGTATTCATGCAGTCGTGTATATTGGCATTCGCTTTGGCATTTGGGTAGAGATGATTTCATTTTGCCAGTGGGCTTTAATGTAATTGGCATTTGCATTCATGCAATCGTGTATATTGGCATTCGCTTTGGCATTCGGGTAGAGATGATGTCAATTTGCCAGTGGGCTTTAATATAATTCTGCGGCGTAGGAAGATGTTTGATATGGGGGGGGGGCAGACCAGATGCGATTTCTCGACCTTGATCCCCCTTCCCACACCTGAACATTATATTTGCTCATTATAATTTTTCCGATTTTAATTTAAGTAAAATAAAAATATTCAAAGAAAGAGGAAACAACTACAACATCAACATCCATGCAGCAGTGGTGTAGCAGTGGGGGGCTCTGGAGGACTGGAGTTATTTTTAGGGGGGACTCCCGTTTACTATCTAAACGGAGCGCCACCATAGGTTGGCGCGGAGTGTACCCAGAAAATTTGAGATTGAATACATCCCAAATCGCCGTAAATAACACTTGCCAGGCTTCATAGCAGCCATCAAGATGTGCAATTGTTGTGAAAATTTTTTAAAGGTTGATTTGAATTTGTTTTAAAACACATTAAGTTTGTTACAATCTATCCGACTTTTTTAAAAATTATTCAGAGTGGAGTTAGCCCCATGGATTTCGGTAGATTGATTGGAATGGAGATTTTCTACAGCCAGAGTCTACTATCATAGGCGTAGGAGCCTAATTTGATTTAGGGGGGCTGTAACGACTTGCCCGAAAAATGTGACCGAAATTTTCGCACACGAGCACAACTTTCTGTATTGCGGGGGGGGGGGGGTGAGGAGGCAGATAACTTGTTTGCCCAAACTCCCCTCCCCTTCGAGATATTATTTGTTAAGTTTAGGTGGCCTAGATGGATTTGGTGTATCCTTGAAAAAAAAAACGTTTGAACTGTACTATACTTTAATAATGGTCAAGAAATGGAGTGCAAACGATGACGAATGCGCGCGAAGCGCGCTGAATTTTTGCATGTCATAGATACCATTTCTATGACAAAACTTGCATCTGCATCGAAACAGTTTCAATTACTCAAAGAAACCTATCTACAGATCACAAGGCGATTCTTCTACCTGATGATTCGTACACACCTTTTAACTTTTGCTGCTGTGCTTCTCCGGGAGTTGTTATCACAAGGTAGTGAAAATGAGGGCATATTGAGCTTAGGTCTAAAGAAAACTCTGATAGTTTGAGAACCATTTGTGATAGAACATGATGAATAGAAACATGTTTCAGACGAAAACACACCTCACCCCACTACTACAAGGATAAAGCTTAAAGCCTTTGGGGTGATTCAATGGGGGACATGCGCTCCGTTCCTCCAAGTCACTGAGGCATGGAGTATAACCCCGTGGCACTTGCGAGCAAAGCTGACCAAAATTTTGCGTTACAACTGTCGTAGAACCCACTACCGTTGAAAAATGTGCATGTTGTATGTGAGTGAGACGGTGTTAAAGAATATAACAACAGAACTGAAGATAAAAGTGCGCAAAGCGCACGAAAAGTTTGGTAATTTGGGAAAGATGTTTGATAGAAAACTATCAAAATACATACATTAAACGTTTAAAACGACTCTTCACTGTACCCCCTGCTGACAGAGGATGGAGATATACCTTTAATTTTCGGATCAGTGTCTTGGCCAGAAAACTTTCGTGTAATTTTATTTCCCTAAAATATAATTGTGGTAAGATATATAGTGCGAATCGTGACAAGGGCACGGAAATTTGCATTAGGAATCATTTATTTCCATGATAAAAGTTGCATGCAGACTCTGCACCGAGACATCTTCAGTTCCCAAAAAATGCGTTTGCCAGTTACAAGGTGAACTTGATGCCATGTCATCCAAAGTAGCTTTCAAATTTCATTAACATAACTTTGACAAAAGAAGAGGAAGGGAAAAAGAATTCCCCTGCTTTGCATTCTTGAATTTTGTGCTGCTCCATAATCACACCCATCAGCCTATGCACACGAGCAATCAACCTAATCGGGGAGCGATGAAAAGTGTGAATAGGTTCAAGACACTGTTGATAATACATAATCAATGACACTGAAAGCGCGCGGAGCGCGCGAAAATTTTGATACTTTGCGAAGTATCCAAGAAAATGGTGTTCTGTGATGCTAACGTAAAACACTGAAACAGGAAAACGTCTACGGCAGATGAAAGATAAGCATAGAGCAATGCCGCCTGTGTAAAGTCTCTACTATATAACTGTTTTTTTTGGGGGGGGGGCAGGAATCACTGTTTTTATTTATTTTTTTTTCGGGCAGGCGGTCGGGCATGCTTAGAGCGTTAGTTTAAATTACTGATTTAACAAAACTTTATTATCGCAATTTTTTCTTCCAGTTCCAGAATTTTTTAATATACTGCCCGAATTTTTTTCACAGAAATATTTTTAGGGGGGCTGAAAACCCCCCGTCTCCTACGCCTATGTCTACTATTATTAAGTTGGTGGCGCCAAGATTCGCCCGACGGGGGCCACCGACCCGAAGCCCAGACAGCCCCAGTGACGTCGGGTATAAGTGGGATTTGAAGAAAACCTGTGTACTAGACCAGGGGTCTCCAAACTTTTTTGCTTGGTGGCCCATATTTCTACTTCGGAATCTTGGTGGCCCTCAAATTGACGGGTCGGTATGAGGAGTTTGATTTGACTTGGTTATGCAGCGTTAATAAAGCAGATCACTGGTTCTTAGATTAGAATCGCCCCCATTTCTTATTTTTAATGAGAAATTTGGCAATTATTTTTCGCTCCGAAGGCCTTTTCGCGACCCTCCGAAATATTTTCGAGACCCTCAAAAGGGTCGCGACCCCTAGTTTGCCGACCCCTGTACTAGACCATTTCATTCGGGGCATATATTGCATAAAATTTGTATATACTACCCTTACTCAAAATCCATATATGGCCCAGATATGGGATTTCATATCTGGCCCATATCTGGGCCAGATATGGAATTCATATCTGGCTTGTACAAGAATTGGGCAGATATAACTTGATATAATATAAAGGCCATATATGGCCATATATGGCCCAGGTAAAGTTTCACTTTTATATGGCCCAGATATGCCCCATATATGGCTACTCCATTTCTGGCCCATATATGGAAAATCCATATATGCCACATATAAAGAGATTTATATCTGGTCCATATCTGTGCCATATATGACCCATATAAAACTTTATATGGCTCACTCTTTATATGGCCCATATCTGGCCCATATATAGAAATTTATATCTGGCCCATATCTGCACCAGATATGGAATTTATATCAGATCGGATAAAAACCATATATGGCCAGATAAAGTTCTATCTGGATCAAGCCTTTATATGGCACAGATCTACTCTAGTTATGAATCATAGTTAGGACTTATAGTCCACACTCCTCATGGAGACTTTGAACACCAGAAAACAATGTTTAAGTGCTCCATGAATTAGAATTTAATGTAAGTATTAGGTTAAATTGACTTAAGTACATAAATTCAACTTATTTCATAACAGTGAACAGAAAAATGCCTTGAAATTTCCTATTTTATGTAATCACAGTGATTGGGGCTTCTTATTCTAAACCTAATTACGTATGTGACTCTAAATTTTGTTTACTGCGTGGTGCATATTTTACTTTCAACGTCCTAAATCATGAAAAATGTAGGTTTAGATACAAGCTCCGCCCAAATATGCAAATTATTTGCCTAAGTTCACTTAGTACACTGCGGTATTAACAGAAGTGTAGCCACTAAATAACTGCAATGTCTGGGAAGGTGTTGCTGTATCCAAAACATGTCTTAGTTTGTAACAAGCATAATCCAAGAATCAAATCAAATAAATAATAAAACAAACTAACAAAATGCTCATTTGCATATCTAGCATATCAAGTTATATCTGGCTTTATATGGCCATATCAAACTTTATATACATATCTGGATCACGGTTATATCAAGTTATATCTGGCTTTATATGGCCATATCAAACTTAATATGCATATCTGGGTTATGTTTTAATCAAGTTATATCTGGTTTTATATGGCTATATCAAACTTTATATACATATCTGGATCACCATTTTATCAAGTTATATCTGGCTTTATATGGCCATATCAAACTTTATATACATATCTGGATCACGATTATATCAAGTTATATCTGGCTTTATATGGCCATATCAAACTTTATATGCATATCTGGATCACGGTTATATCAAGTTATATCTGGCTTTATATGGCCATATCAAACTTAATATGCATATCTGGGTTATGGTTTAATCAAGTTATATCTGGCTTTATATGGCCATATCAAACTTTATATACATATCTGGATCACCATGTTATCAAGTTATATCTGGCTTTATATGGCCATATCAAACTTAATATACATATCTGGATCACGATTATATCAAGTTATATCTGGCTTTATATGGCCATATCAAACTTGATATACATATCTCGATCACCATTTTATCAAGTTATATCTGGCTTTATATGGCCATATCAAACTTTATATACATATCTGGATCACGATTATATCAAGTTATATCTGGCTTTATATGGCCATATCAAACTTTATATGCATATCTGGATCACGGTTATATCAAGTTATATCTGGCTTTATATGGCCATATCAAACTTAATATGCATATCTGGGTTATGGTTTAATCAAGTTATATCTGGCTTTATATGGCCATATCAAACTTTATATACATATCTGGATCACCATTTTATCAAGTTATATCTGGCTTTATATGGCCATATCAAACTTAATATACATATCTGGATCACGATTATATCAAGTTATATCTGGCTTTATATGGCCATATCAAACTTGATATACATATCTGGATCATGATTATATCAAGTTATATCTGGCTTTATATGGCCATATCAAACTTAATATACATATCTGGGTTATGTTTTAATCAAGTTATATCTGGCTTTATATGGCCATATCAAATTTTATATACATATCTGGATCACCATTTTATCAAGTTATATCTGGCTTTATATGGCCATATCAAACTTGATATACATATCTGGATCATGATTATATCAAGTTATATCTGGCTTTATATGGCCATATCAAACTTAATATACATATCTGGATCACCATTTTATCAAGTTATATCTGGATTTATATGGCCATATCAAACTTTATATACATATCAGGATCACGATTATATCAAGTTATATCTGGCTTTATATGGCCATATCAAACTTAATATACATATCTGGGTTATGTTTTAATCAAGTTATATCTGGCTTTATATGGCCATATCAAACTTAATATACATATCTGGATCACCACTTTATCAAGTTATATCTGGCTTTATATGGCCATATCAAACTTTATATACATATCTGGATCACCATTTTATCAAGTTATATCTGGCTTTATATGGCCATATCAAACTTTATATACATATCTGGATCACAGTTTTATCAAGTTATATCTGGCTTTATATGGCCATATCAAACTTTATATACATATCTGGATCACGATTATATCAAGTTATATCTGGCTTTATATGGCCATATCAAACTTTATATGCATATCTGGGTTGTGTTTTAATCAAGTTATATATGGCTTTATATGGCCATATAAAGTCCTTAATCAACCAGATATTTCCAGATATAAAGCCAGATATGGATTTTGAGTAAGGGTAGGGAAGCATAGTTCCCCGTTGATTAAATGTTTTCGTAGTAGTCGCCCCCACCTCCTCGAAAAAAAAATATCGGGTTTGCTCTCAAGTAATGCAGATTCTCCAAAAACCCAAATTTTTCTTACTTTCTTTAATGAAAACAAAAATGTGAATTTTCCTACGATATAACCCCAATTTTTCGGTGCTCTTCGCGCGCCTTCTATTTGGAGTTCTTCGACACATTGCATGTGCCGAGGCTTATAGCAGCTGGTACCCAGTGAAGGCAATCGACACCTATGTCGGCAAATCCATGCAAAACCACTGGCTGAGCCTGCATGCAGGTTTTTGTTTGGGCAATGAAGTATACCCCGAATTTGGAGCGCTTCGCGCGTCGCGTAATCCCCTCACTTTACATTGTATCTCTTATGAACATCGTAAGCGCAAAAGTAGCAGTGAGCTTTTCTAGCATAAAACTAGGTGTACTCTTATGCCATCCCTGTGTCTTATGATAGCCCATGGCAGAATGGTCTCCACACCGTCCGAAAAAGCATTCATTCTTCATCTACGCTTGGGGAACTGAAGAAATACCATCATGGCCATAGTCTTGT